>JASWHV010000004.1:59405625-60725215 GCA_030760725.1 Neostapfia colusana | reverse complement strand
GGTAGGTCTTCGGTACTGTTCTAGCTTGTTCAACAGGCCCGCACACGGCTCGGTCCTCAATCGACACAAGCGGAGCTACAGCACACAGGCCCCAAAGTCCTGCTGCCCTTACCCTCCGCTCGGTCTCATTTTCTTGCCATGTGTTTCATGTGCTATCACTACCCGAGTCGAGTG
The DNA here is from genome assembly GCA_030760725.1 of Neostapfia colusana. Classification (NCBI taxonomy): domain Eukaryota; kingdom Viridiplantae; phylum Streptophyta; class Magnoliopsida; order Poales; family Poaceae; genus Neostapfia; species Neostapfia colusana. The sequence continues at coordinate 60,725,041 of JASWHV010000004.1, read as the reverse complement.
CCTCTAGCCTATGCTCGCGAGTAGTTCCAACTACTCGACTTGTACCGAATCCTACTCTATCATAGCAATGCAGTAGCTAACGGGGTTTGCAATCCTAAACCCAACCCATGGTTCTCTTGGCTATGCGGTGGGCTTCCAAAAAAGACCCTAATGCAAAGAATAAAGTAAACAAGTATGTGCTCAAAACAATAAAAATTTGTAAAAAGGTTAATGCAAACCGGAGCTTGCCTTGCTGCTCTTGGTCGTAGGCTAGCTGTTCCTCCAGAGTTACGAAGTCTAGGACTTCGGGTTCCTCCTCGACCTTAGCGACTACATGATAGAAGTAATACATGTATTAATTTAAATACATTTGTATTGACTTTGAAGTTGTGAAACTCTATAACTCTCACTAGACAGACCCAATAACTGTGAAACTTTTCCTGTGGCTTGGTTACAACCTAGGTACAGACTTGGTCAAGTTTTAGTTGCAGTAAAGCTCATTTGAGCCCTCCACAATTAATTATGCACTTGCCCTTAATTGAAGGCTTTTAGGGTGTTCTAAGGATTTTCATGAAACAAAGTATGACTTTCTGAAAACTAGATTTTCAGAGGATTCTAATGGAGTTGGTCTCACTTAATTTGAAGGTTCCCAGCTAAAGATATGACCTAAACAATTTCAGAGAAAATTCTGAAAATGTTTCTGAACATTTTCTATTTTCCCTGGAACAGTTTCACTAAGCACACCATTAGGTGGATCAAATGAGCTCAAATGGGTCTGAAATTTTTATGGTAGTTCAGGGATATTTTGGTGAACATCCCAGCAAAATTTCAGGATTTTCCTCCAAAGGATTCTCTAGTTAAAAGTCCTAACAGTTTAAATTTTGAGGATTTAATTCTGGAGAATTAAGGGTTTTCATGAGTTGAAACTTGATTTTCTGGAAAGTGCTCAGTGAGCTGAATCGAACAAAATTTGGTTCACTCAATTTGGAGATTTCTAGCCAAAGTTATGAGGATTTGAAATTTGAAGGAAATATGAAAATCGGGGAAAAGTTTAAACTCGCGAGTGGGCCCCGGGGACACGCGTCGCACGCCGAGGCGACAGAACACCGCGGCCCACAAGGATTTTGCGCGCCAGCACACCCGATCCCGGCCGCAGCCCGATCCCGATTCAAAATATCGGCCGCTGACAGCTGGGGTCCACCCCCTTCTTCAACCTCGTGACGCCCGCGCTCCGCCGCCGAGGGACCTCGCCGGAGAGCTCGCCGCCGGCTTCTGTACAGCTCCAAACTTCACGATTTTGGCCGCCCCTGGCTACTTTCACTCGGAGAACAGGATTCTGGGGTCAGCTACTCATGACAATGGCCGGTGCATGGTCGGCGACGAGCCGCCCCCTCGGAAAGACTTCGGCCATGTTGGCTGACTTCCCTAGCACCTCAACTACTCGAGGAACCGGTCAGGAAGCATCAGTGGAACTCAGGGAAGGTCGACATGAGCTTGAGGCAGCTCGGGGAAGGCCGGAAGTAGGTCCTCACCGTGCGCCCGATGCCTCCCGTTTATTCCGCCATTGGTAAACCTCGAATTACGCCGGGTACAGAGGTTCTCCGGCCAAGGGTTGTGAAGGCAACTTGTGCGTTACCGTGTCTAGTTTGTGTGAGAGCGGATTGAGGCCCTCTAATCCTTTCTCGAGCATGAATTCAACGGAATCGCACCCGAAGGTCATTCTGCACACAGAAAGGGGAAAACTGGAAATTCGCCGCCGGTGAGCAACCACTCGAGCTGTGGCTCGAGGGTGAGCAGCACCGGTCACCAGCGCGTCCAAGGGTGCCTTGGCTCGGGCGTGACAACGCCCTGGTTGGGCTGTCCACGGGAGCCCGAGGTGCGGCGGTTCTAAGTCACCGAATTGATCTTTCGGCACAGCCGATATCAATCGGTTTCAACTGAATTCTCGCAGCGGGAAGACGGAGGAAGGTCTCTAGTACCTTGCCGGGGCTCTGGAGGGGACGGAGGAAGCTGTGATCGGCGCTCTCCGATCGATTCCGAGCTGAGGAAAGTTTCGGCCGGCGCTGAGTTCTTGAGGGGGAAGAAACGGGCAATGCTTCGGCCGAGGAGGGGGAAAGGTGCCTTAAGAAGGCTCTGCACCGCCTCACGCCTGCGCGTGGCCAAGCAGCTGCTGGCGCGGCGGCTTCCCTCGGTGGCGATCGCAGCGGCGGCGTGGTTAACCGAGTGAGAAAGTCTCAGTCGGTTTGATTTGAAGTAGAGGCTGACATGTGGGTCCCACTTCCAGTTTTAACCTCTGAAATTTACTCCTAGTCACTGTTGTAAACAGTGAACCCCATACTACCCCTGGTAATTCAAATTACTCACCCATGAGCCATTTGAATTGAATAGAATTCAAATTGGGTTTGGTTTGAGTTAATTTCAGCACAAGTTCAGTTTTGAATTCAAATAAAGTTTGAATTTGTCCCACTTAGCTCATGTCAAGATCAACTCCAAATGGAGTGAAAATTGGTGTGTGAGCTCACAAAAATGTGCTGAGTAAGAATATGCCTCCTACTTTTAAATTCTTGGGATAAAAACAGTTTGAATTTTAATATGGTTTCAAACTGCCCTCTTTCTAACCATACCCAAAATGACCTCAAAAAGGTTTTGAATTTGGGTGAAACTTGGCATGGACATCCTTAGCAAAGTGTAGGAGTTTTCATATGTCCAGCCCACCTATATCACATGTGGGAAATACCACTTTTGCAATGTGTGAGTTTGTTCTCTAATGAGCATGTTGATGGTGGTTACTTGCTCTTCATTTGTGTTCATCATCTTTCCTCAAATGAGGTGTGTGGTGTGGTGACGAACACTTCAATTTTGTGTCAAAAACTGAGTCCCTTACATTGTGTCTGTCTAGCAAGACTTATAACTCTCACAAGTTGAACTTCAATTCAAATGCATTTAAATTGACACATATTGTATTTATCACAGGTAGTCGCTAAGGTTGAGGAGGAACCCGAAGTCTTAGACTTCGTCACTCCGGAAGAACAGCTCGCCTACGACCAAGAGCAGCAAGGCAAGCTCTGGTTTGCATTAACCCTTTTACAAATTTTTATTGTTTTGAGAACTTACTTTGAGCACCCACTGAGTTCATGCATTAGAGTCTTGTTTGAAAACCCAAATGCATAGCCAAGAAAACCTTGGGATGGGCTTAGGTGTTTAAACCTTGTTTAGCTACTGTAATGCTAAGATAGTGTAGGATTCGGTACAAGTCAAGTAGTTGGAACTACTCGCGAGAATAGGCTAGAGGCACATTGCTCAGATAAAGATAGCAAATGAAATACATGGCAATAAAAATGAGACCGAGCGGAGAGTAAGGGCAGCAGGACTTTGGGGCCTGGGTGCCATAGCTCCGGTTGTGTCGATTAAGGACCGAGCCGTGTGCGGGTCTGTTGAACAAGCTAGAACAGTACCGAAGACCTACCGGCTATATGGGAACCGGAAAACCGATGTAACTCGGGTAGCTGGGTGTTGAGGCATAGCTGGTCATTCAGAGGGTAGGTTGAGAGCTCGAGGTGTAAATCAGCTGGCGGCACTGTGGATGCATGTGCAGAGACCATTTGGTCGGGACGATTGGACCGGTTTAACATTTGGCTGATGGGTGAAAGGTGGTTGCGTACAACGTCCGTGATGGTTGCTGTAGGCAACATCGAGTACGGGCGTACATGACGGGTTATTTGGGTAACCCTGCAGGTGCAAATCGATTATAACCGCCGTCCCTCGCGGTCATTGAGTACCATTTGTTCACTATACCGTGACGTAGAAAGAACGGGCTAGATACATGTTAAAAGTTTGCTGATTTGAAGTATATACTTTGCTTGTTAATGTCTTGTTGTAGTTTAGAGCTAATTAAAGTTCTTTTCGACCTTGGGCAGTGTACGTGAGAGAAATGCATTTCTTGTTTGATTGCGGCTCTCTCATGTGCCTTAGCGTAAGGTTTTCCACAACCTGCTGCTAAAACTTGAAAGTAAGGCTCAAATATTTAGGCGAGTCCTTTGCAAATTAGTTACCTCATGTACCCTAAACCCTTCATGTAGAAGTTTCATGTATAGGAGAGACGGGTCAGACTTGCTGAGCCATAGTGTTCACTGCTTGTGTTTGAAGCTTTTGCAGGGGTTTATGAGGAAGGGACTCCCGAGGAGGAGACAGAACCCCAAGAGGGAAATCCCGTCGAGTGGGAGTCGTGCACGCCGCCGTGTTAGTGTGTGTGCGTGCTAGCGGGGACACGTTCACAGGCTGAACGTGAACTCGATGCGTAGTCTACGCCCGCGATTGTAGACCGAACTATTTTGGTGTAAAAATGTTCATAAATTGGTTTATGTAATAAAACTTTGCTTCCGCTTTGTATTATTGATGTGCGTTATCCGGTGCTGTGCAACGCAGCACCCCTCATCGTGATCCTGGCTCGACAAGGCCGTGGAGCCGCGTCAGCGTGGTATCTGAGCTCCCTTGAGGTTTAACGCACTGAAAAGGTCATCTTTTTCAAAAATTCAGTGAGGAACGAGTTAGTAGCCCATTTGAGGATGTTATTAGTGTATATAAAGTGGCATACTAACCTATTGGCTTATGTCAGAAAATCATGTATCTCGGGACGTTTTATGTCTTGGGTGTGGTGCACGTAAACGCTGTCCACCAGTGTGCACAAGCTGAAGGGTGGAGACCCACGGGTGGCAGGTAACCCGACCTGCTTTAATATCCTCTACGACTCTTCATATCATTTGGGGTATTCGAGCTTCGCCCTTCCCTGGCATGCTTCGGGCAAGTTTGCGAGACCCCGTCACGTGGTTAGTAACGTGAACACGTAGCTCAAGGCGTGTTTGGCTTGAGAACACCCGGGCGACTGATGAAGGACGGGTGTATGAACTGTATGGATACCGGGCTCGGTGTGCAGCCGAGTCTGATGATTGAGTGGTTTATCTGCAGGTAGTCTGACCATGAATCATTAGACGAGTAGCATCCGTGTGCGAGAGGCGTTTAGTGAAACTGAACTAACGAAGCCGGCTAAGTCCGGTCTAGGTTTTTCATTGTGAGGAACGTAGTACTGACATGAACTGGTGATGCATCGACATCACACCCCACTAAATGAGCAACTTCATTGTAAAACTGAAAATTTTCAGTCTAGGGCACTAAAATTTTGATGTAACTCCTTCCCTTAATAAGGATATTCAAAGTTAACAAGTTTTCAATCTATAGGATACTAAGGACAGAGTCCCCTGTTTTCAGTTGAAATAAGGCTAAAGTTAATCAGAGGTTAGAGGTTGAGTTCTTTCGAGGTTGGTCGTCATATGATAAATTTCTGGAAAGCTTTGTAAGAGCTTTACAACTTTTCTGTTGATGTCCAGTGGTGTTTCATCCCTTAACCAGTCGAAAAATGCAGTTGAGTTGAAACTGTCCAGAAAACAGGGCAGAGCAAATACTCTCTGTAACTCTCTGTAAATTGAGCATAACTTCCTGCATAAAATCCAAAAACAGAAAATGAGGTAGTTCTGAAAAGTTCATGAGATGGGTTACAACTTTGTAACATAAAGTCTTGTCAAATTTGGTGCAGAATTAACTGGAATTCTTGTATCAAATCAGTACCTCAACCAGGGAGGTGCTGTCCAATTTTCTTTAGAAATTCTGTCAACTTTGACATCTCATAACTTTTGAACCAGGACAGATCATAGGCCAAGCAAATACTTTCTGTAAAGCTATTGAAGTTAGCTTTAACTTTGATGTTTAGATCCAGAATTGGTTTTGCTTTAACATGGCCTAAATCAGGTTGAAATGGGAACTGGTCAGGGCTTTCATCTTGGACAGCAGATCTGCAGTCAAATTTGTTTAAGTTTGAACTATGTTTCCAAGTTTTATGAGTTCAATGACATGTTTTATGTTATAACTCGATGGTTTACTGTTCAAATAAATATTTGACATTTCTCAAATATGTTTCTACAGTTCACAGCAGATAGAAAATTGGAGAACGGGTGGATTGTATCCCACTGTTCTCACTGCAGCGGTTATCCGGAAGCATTGAGGCAAATGCTTCAATATTGCGGGTACATCGAGATGCCACAGTACTTCGCCAAGGAATAATGCAAGGAGGGGAACAAGACGTGGATGATCCATGTCGAAGTTCCTGCAGGACCTATGCCACCCGGTTGGGCGCTGTTCACCGTCACGGTGAGAGGTAGACAGCCAGAGGAAATGTGGCAAGTGGCAGCCCGCGACACCATGCCGCGTTTCTGCCAACTACACGTGAGAGCTATGGAGGGCACTCCATACACGCTCGTTCCGGTGGAGGGACGAGCTAATCATGTGTGGGGAGAAAGGTACATGGAGGCAACAGATCCGGGTTGCCCAAGGTATAACCCCGCAGAGGCGAACCTCAGCCTCCAGTTGAGGGCTGAAAATGCTGTGATGGACAGACAAGCTGTTTATACGGATTGTCTTGCTGCAAAGCTCAAGGAAAACACCATCCATGGAGACCATTTCGGGAGTTCTCACAGTGCACTCCGCGATGTTCTCCTTCCGACGATAAAGCGACTGAACGAACAACATAATCAGTTGCATCGTCTGAAGAAGGCAAAGAAGAAAAGCCGTGTCGACATCATGGCTTTGCAAAAACAGGTGCAGGCCCTGACCCAGCCGAATGAGGTCCTTACTCAAGAGCGGGATGACGCTATTGAGGAGGGCCAAGCCTGGGAAGAGGACTACAACCAGGCCATGGATGAGGTGCACGCGTTGCAGGACCTCGTACCTCCAGTAATGGGCATATCAATGGTGGGTGTCGTACCTGTGGTTTTGGGTGTTCCGGCAATGGGGGAACCTGAACCGGAAGAGGAGGTCATGGACCCGTAGCCACCAGCAGAGGTAGCGGAGGAGGACGACCCGCAGGAGGTCGAGTTCTACTCCGAGTAGTAGGTTACTGTTGCCAAAGTAGGGCAGCAAGGGGGTGTAAGGAAAACTTTTGTAATCGGTGACATGTCGTGTAGACAGTAGTGTATGTATAGGTAGTGACGACATGAGCACATCCGACCCGAGAATAATGTATCTTGTATAATGTTTATGCTTTATCAATATATGTGCATGTTGTGCAAGTTATTCATGCATCACTTCAATACCTACTGTTTCATATGGAATTTTAAGTATGACATGTGCTGATCGCTGCTTTTTGAATTTCAGAATGACTCGCACTCGTGCCAACCAAGACATTGGGGGTTCCAGTCAGGGGGGAGAGACCTCACACCAACCTCCGGGGATTCCTCGGGACATCAAAAGCAGCAACAGCAACATCTGCCACCGCCACCGCCGATGGTTACTTTGGCCGACATCGTTGCGGCGATGGCGGGTTCTCATCAGCAGCACACGGAGTTGCTGCAAACCCTTATTGCGAATACGTCTCGACCAGAGAGGCATCAAGATCGCGAGGAGCGCCAACAAAGCTCCTACTCCGACTTTCTGGCTACTTGTCCCCCGGTATTCTCAAGGGCGGATGAACCCATCAATGCGGACAACTGGCTCCGTAGATTGGAGGTGAAGTTCGGGCTGCTCCAAGTGAGTGAGCAGCGCAAGACTCAATTCGTGGTCCAACAACTATAGAGATCCGCGAGCGGTTGGCGGGAGAATTTCTGTGCCTTGCAACCGACCGAGCGAGTTATGACCTGGGTGGAGTTCAGGACGGCCTTCAGGGCCTATCACATACCACCGGGTATTATGAAGAGGAAGACGCAGGAGTTCTTACGCCTGTAGCAAGGAAGCAGGAACGTGCTGGAATACTCCAGGGCGTTTAATGATCTTGCACTCTACGCTTCTTATCACGCCGATACAGACGAGAAGCGGCGGGATCATTTCTACCAGGGGCTTAACGCGCTCAAGAAAGACAAGCTGGCGATGTTCAATTGCGGCAGCCTCAATGATATTATTGATGCTGCGATTGTTCCGGAAGACTCCGGCAAAGGAGTTAGCGGAGGCGGAGAGGAAGCGAAGTGCGCCGCAAAGCAGCGGAGAAGGAGGTGGTCCTTCTCAAAAATACCGGATGGTGAATCGCCCACCATCGGGTCCACGCTGGCAGCCACCACAGAGGCCGATGCCACTCCTCCGTCGGACATATTCTCCACCGGCATTCAGGCCGGCACTGCCAGCACCACCTCTGCAGCAACAACAGCAGCAGCGTGCGATGCCGCATGCGTATGCACATCAGCAGCACATGCCGGGCTTCCGTCCCCCAAGCACCGGCCAGGCAGAAGTCACGTGCTATAAATGTGGTCTCCTAGGACACTTCGCCAACAACTGTCCTGAGAGACAAGGCGGCGGAGTTGCACCACAGTTTCCGGGGAGGAATCAGCCCCGAAACCCCACTTACGCGCGGCGGGCAAACCCTAGGCCCAGCACCGCCCACCAACTTGCCATAGAGGACGTGCCGGAGGGAGAGCCAATCCTTGCGGGTATGTTCCAACTCCACCAGCATCCCGCCATAGTATTATTTGATTCAGGCGCCACGCATAGCTTCATTAGCCAAGCTTTTATTGCTAAATACAGCTTGCAAATACTACCCACCGATAGTCCATACTTGATTTGTTCACCCAGTGGGATAATTTCGGCAAACATGATGGTTCCAAAAGCGCCATTATGCTAAGAGGATAGAGTATACCCTACGTCTCTCATAGTTCTACAGGGTCAAAAGGTCGATGTCCTCCTAGGGATGTCGTGGTTAACCCACCACGGCGCTGTTTTAGACACCATCCTCCGAGTCATGCATTTGAACTGAGAAGTGCACGAGTCACACTCTTTATTTCTGGACAGTCCAGAAATAAAACTTCCAAGTGTTTATCAGTCCGCAACCATCAGATTTGAAGATATTCCAGCAGTCCGTGAGTTCCCTGACGTGTTCCCGGATGATTTACCGGGGATGCCGCCTGACAGAGAGGTGGAGTTCAAGATTTAACTTGCACCGGGAACCATGCCAATATCCCGAAGGCCGTACAAGTGACACGACCCCACGGTCTTGTCGAGCCAGGATCACGCTGAGGGGTGCTGCGTTGCACAGCACCGAATAACACACATCAAAGGTACAAAGCGGAAGCAAAACTTTTATTACATAAAGTGGTTTATGAATATTTTTACATCAAAATAGGTCCATTGTACACTCACGGGCGCAGACTACGCATCAAGTTCACGTTCAGCCCGTGAACGTGTCCTTGCTAGCACGCACGCACACTAACACGGAGGCGTGCACGACTCCCAATCGACGGGATTCCCCTCCTGGGGTTCCGCCTCCTCTTCGGGAGTCCCTTCCTCATGGAACCCTGCAAAAGCTTCAAACACAAGCAGTGAGCACGAAGGGTCAGCAAGACTGACCCGTCTCTTCTAAACATGGAACTTCTACATGAGGGGTGATGGGTATATGAGGTAAAACAAATTGCAAAGGACTCACCTAATTAGTGGAGCCTTACTTTCAAGTTTTAGCAGCCGGTTGTGAAGAACCTTACGCTAAGGCACATGAGAGAGCCGCAATCAAACAAGAAACACATTTCTCTCATGTACTTTGCCCAAAGTTGAAAAGAACTTTAGTTAGCTCTAAACTACAACAAATGATTAACAATCAAAGTCCATCTTTCTATCAGCAACATTTTAACATGTATCCAGCCTGTTCTTTCTACGTCATGGTACAGTTAACAAGTGGTACTCACTGACCGCGAGGGACGGCGATTATAATCGATTTACACCTGCAGGGTTACCCGAATAACCCGTCACGTACGCCCGTACTCGATGTTGCCTACAGCAACCATCACGGACGCCGTACGCAACCACCTTTCACCCGTCAGCCAAATATTGAACCGGTCCCATCGTCCCGAGCAAGAGGTCTCTGCACGCGCATCTCAGTGCCGCCAGCTGATTTACACCTCAAGCTCTCAACCTACCCTCTGAACGACGGGCAATGCCTCAATACCCAGCTACCCGAGTTACATTAGTTTCCCGGTTCCCATATAGCCGGTAGGTCTTCGGTACTGTTCTAGCTTGTTCAACAGGCCCGCACACGGCTCGGTCCTCAATCGACACAAGTGGAGCTATAGCATCCAGGCCCCAAAGTCCTGTTGCCCTTACTCAACGCTCGGTCTCATTTTTCTTGCCATGTGTTTCATTTGCTATCTCTACCAGAGTCGAGTGCCTCTAGCCTATGCTCGCGAGTAGTTCTAACTACTCGACTTGTACCGAATCCTACACTATCTTAGCATTGCAGTAGCTAATGGGGTTTGCAATCCTAAACCCAACCCATGTTTTTCTTGGCTATGCAGTTGGGTTTCCAAACATGACTCTAATGCAAGGATTAATGGTACTCAAGTAAGTGCTCAAAACAATAAAAATTTGTAAAAAGGTTAATGCAAACCGGAGCTTACCTTGCTGCTCTTGGTCGTAGGCTAGCTGCTCCTCCGGAGTAACGAAGTCTAGGACTTCGGGTTCCTCCTCGACCTTAGCGACTACATGATATAAGAAGTACATGTATTAATTAAATGCATTTGAATTGAGTTTTAAACTTATGAACCTTCTACGTCTCACTAGACAGAACCAAAGACTCTGAAACTTTTACTGTGTCTTGGTTACAACCTAAACAGAGACTTGGTCAAGTTTTAGTTGCAGCAATGCTCATTTGAGCCCTCCACAATTAATTATATACTTGACCTTAATTGGAACTCTTATGGCGTTTTAGGGATTTTCATGGGGCAACTTATGACTTTCTGAAAACTAGATTTTCAGAGGGTTCTAATGGAGTTGGTCTCACTTAATTTGAAGGTTCCTAGCTAAAGATATGAGCTAAACAATTTCAGGGAAAATTCTGAAAATGTTCTGAACATTTTCTATTTTTTCTGGAACAGTTTCACTAATCACACCATTAGGTGGATCAAATCAGCTCAAATGGATCTGAAATTTTTATGGTAGTTCAGAGATATTTTGGTGAACATCCCAGCAAAATTTCATAATTTTCCTCCAAGGGATTCTCCAGTTAAAATTCCACAACAGTTTAAATTTGAGGAATTAATTCTGGAGAAATAAGGATTTTCATGAAGTGAAACTTGATTTGCTGGAAAGTGCTCAGAGAGCTGAATCCAAAAAATTTGGTTCACTCGATTTGGAGATTCCTAGCCCAAGTTATGAGGATTTGAAGTTTGAAAGAAATTTGAAAATTTGGGAAAGTTTAAATCTGCCAGTGGGCCACGGGAGACACGTGTTGCGCGCTGAGGCGTCGGCACACCGGAGTCTATGGGGTATTTGCGCGCCAGCACACCGGATCCGAGCTGCAGCCTGATCCCGGTTATAATTTTTAAGCCGCTGACAGCTGGGGTCCACCCCCTTTGTCTAGCTCCCGCCGCCCGCGCTCTGCCGCCGGGGTACCTCGCCGGAGAGCTCGCCGGCAGCCTCTGTGAAGCTCCAAGCTTCATGATTCCGGCCGCCCCTGCCTATTTTCACTTGGGGAACACGATTCCGCGCTCAGCTCGTCATGAAAATGGCCGGCACATGGTCGGCGACGAGCAGCAGCCTCGGGAGAACTTCGCCCGTGTTGCCCGTCCTCCCTAGCATCTCACCCGATCGAGCTAAGTGTCGTCGAGCATCAGTGGACCATAGGAAAGGTCGACATGAGCTGTGTTGGGCTGTCACCGTGCGACCAAGGCCAGAAATCGGGATTTCTACTAAAACATGAAGAACAGCGGCTTCCCTCCATGGTTCTTCGTGGTTCCAGCTCCTATGGACTCGTACGGGCAACTAGAAGTGATCCTCTCCATGAGAGGATGAGTGATGCAGTGTGGCTTACGAATTTCTCTGATCGGTGCCGACTCCACTTTTGCACACCGTAGCGAAAACACGAAATTCTGGCCTGAGCAGTGTTTGTCACGCCACCGGAGCTTGCGGGAATGAAAGAGGGACTGAAGGCGAACCTCTTTGCTGTTCACAGCTCGGTGATCGGTGGGCTGCGGTGGCTGGAAGGATGGTTCCCGCAGCGGTGGCTCGAGCTGAACCAGCAGAGGAAGGATCGCCGCGGTGGAGCTCGGGGAAGACTGCGCAGGGTCTGGAACCGATGCGAGGGTGCTGAAGATGTCTTGGCGCACCCAGTGCTGGTCTCAGATCCCCGGGAGGATCACTGGATCGGCCGGGCGATGAGGAACCGAAAATTCAACCGAGCGGCGAGGAGTTTCGGCTTTCTGGGTGGAAACGCGATGAGGCAGCGGTGGAAGGCACCGGTGACCGCTCGGGCGGTTAGATAAATACCCTGAGAGTCAGTTCCGCAGCTATGATCGACAAGCAGCTGGTGGCTTCGCCATTCCTTCGCCGTTGCAGCAGCTAGGTTCAGCGCAAGAACCCGAGTGCAGAGTTCAGTCGGCTGGGTTCTCTTCAGTGGCTGACCAGTGGGTCCCACCCTCACATTTAACCACTGAAATTAACTCCAATTCACTGTTGTAAACAGTAAGCCCCAAAATGACCATGGTGATTTGAATTATTTACCCCTGAACCATTTGAATTGGTTAGGATTCAAATTGGGTTTGGTTTGGATAGATTTCAGCACATGTTCAGTTTGAAATTCAAATAAAGTTTGAATTTGCCCCACTTAGCTCATGTCAAGATCAACTCCAAATGGAGTAAAAATTGGTGTGTGAGCTCACAAAAATGTGCTGAGTAAGAATATGCCTCCCACTTTTGAATTCATGGGACAAAAGCAGTTTGAATTTTAATTTGAGTTCAAACTGCCCTCTTTCTAGCTATACCCAAAATGACCTCAAAAAAGGTTTTGAATTTGAGTGAAACTTGGCATGGACCTTCCTAGCAATGTGTAGGAGTTTTTCACATGCCCAGCGCCTATATTACATGTGGGAAATACCGCTTTTGCAATATGTGAGTTTGTTCTCTAATGAGCATGTTGATGGTGGTTACTTGCTCCTCAAATGTGTCAATCAACTTGCTTCAAATGAGGTGTGTGTGTGTGTGGTGATGAACACTTCAAGCATGTGTCAAAAACTGAGGCCCTTACAACAAGATGGCACCCAAGGAATTGGCTGAACTGAAGACGCAATTAACGGACCTGCTGGAGAAGGGTTTTATTAGGCTGAGCTCCTCGCCATGGGGCTGTTCGGCATTAATCGTGAAGAAGAAAGATGAGACGTTGCGGCTTTGCATGGACTATCGTCCACTAAACGCCGTAACCATCAAGAACAACTACCCGTTGCCACGGATCGACATGTTGTTTGATCAGTTGGTCGAAGCAAAGATCTTTTCCAAGATGGACTTAAGATCCGGGTACCATCAGATTAAGATACGAGCTGAGGATATTCCGAAGACGGCTTTCTCGATGAGGTACGGGCTTTATGAGTACCTGGTCATGTCCTTCGGCCTCCCCAATGCTCCAGCTCATTTCATGTACTTGATGAACTCGGTATTAATGCCAGAGCTGAGCAAGTTTTTCGTGGTCTTCATCGACGACATATTGGTATATTCCAAGTCGGAGGAAGAACACAAGAAGCATCTGCGTATAGTCTTGCAATGTCTGCGGGATCACAAGCTATACGCGAAATTCAGCAAGTGCGAATTCTGGATATCGCAAGTTCCTTTTCTTGGGCATATTATCTCAGCGGAGGGCATCACTGTAGACCCGAGTAAAATCACACAAGTGCTGAATTGTAAGTCACCGAGAACTGTTCACGAGGTACGGAGTTTCCTTGGACTCGCGGGATATTATCGGAGTTTCATTCCGAACTTCTCAAAGATTGCCAAGCCTATGACAGAGCTGCTGAAGAAGGCTACCAAATATGCTTGGAGTTCAGCATGTGAAACAGCGTTCAAGGCATTAGTGAAGCACCTAACATGAGCACCGGTTTTGGCGCAGCCAGACACAACAAAACCGTTCGATGTGTACTGCGATGCATCCGGCATTGGGATCGGATGTGTGCTGATGCAAGACCGAAGGGTGGTCACGTATGGATCACGGCAGCTCAGAAACCATGAGCAGAATTATGCAACTCACGACTTGGAGCTTGCTGCCATGGTACTCACACTTAAGATGTGGAGGCACTACCTACTCGGTAACCTCGTACATTTATATACCAACCACAAAAGCCTCAAGTACATATTCACTCAGAAGGAGCTGAACATGCGGCAGCGAAGATGGTTAGAGATGATAAAGGATTGTGAAATAGAAATCCATTATCACCCCGGCAAAGAAAATGTAGTGGTGAATGCGCTGAGTCGCAAGTCACACGTCAACAATCTGACCATCACACCGTTAGAAGAGAGTGAGCCACCACTGCATGTGAATCCAAATGGAGCTCTCTACAACTTAGATTTGATCCCCACCATCCGTGAAGAGATAGCGGCAGCTGAGAAACATGACAAGGGCATGTCGCATTTATGGAGACGTATAGAGAGTGGGGAGCTGACATGTTTCCGGAAAGACGGAGATGGCGTCCTATGGTTCAAGGACCATATTGTCGTACCCCGTAACCCAGAGTTACGGAAGAAAATCTTTGATGAGGCCCACTTGTCAAAGTTTTCTATTCACCCCGGCAGCAACAAAATGTATCAAGAACTCAGAAGCAAGTTTTGGTGGACACAGATGAAGTGGGAGATCGCAAAGTACGTGTCCGAGTGTGATACATGTCGAAGGGTGAAGGCAGACCACATGAGAAAACCGGGACTGCTACAACCACCCGGCGTTCCTGTAAAATACCCAAAAAGTGGTAGCAAGAATTTTCAGCTCATGTACACTTACGAAAAATGAGGGGAATTAAAATTTTGAATTAGTACGGTGTAAGTTCAAAATGAGGATTCAAACTTCCCAAAACTTACAAACATGGAGATCTAAATTCATAACTTGGATCTTCATAGCCCAAATATTCACCCTTCCAAATTTCAACTCATATGGAGGAGTTTCAATATTTGTTTGGCATTAAAAGGAGAAGTCCTCTAATTTGAATTTCAAATTCAGTTTCAAATTCCAATTCCCTTAATTTGCCAATTTGGTTCCACAAATGTGTTCTCCACATTTGAATGAGCAGCCATGCCAAAAATTGGAAACTTTGGGGCTGGTTTGCTATGTTTTTGGGACAATACAAAATGGAGAATTCAAATGCATCTCAAATTCAAATGATCAAATACAATTCAAACTTTAACACCAGAATTCAAATCATTTGAATTCAGAAAGATTAAACCATGACTTGGTGTGAAAGTTTAGCCTTAAATGTTGAGTTGCTGGGAGGAAATATCAGTGGAAAATTGGGAAAAAAATTAGAGGTGGTGGGACCCCTTTGTCAGCCACACAGTCGATCTACCGCCTCTGTTTTCATCGGCCGATCGCCGAGAGGCCGCCAGCTCATGGCAGAAAACCCGCTCCCGAGGACTCCACCGCACCACCTCCTGGTTTCCTCGATTGATAGCCGCTTCAATACCCCACGGTCACAGCAACGAAGTCGTTCTTCACTTCTCTCGGTTGCTCGCGGCTCCCTCCGCTCTCTCTCCCGCGAGAAACTGCCTTCGTGCCGTTTCTGTTTCTTCCTCACCCACGCTCGCCGGAGCTCAGATGATCGAGCTCCAAGCAGTGAAAAGAAGCGCAAGTGTGTGCTCCAGCCTCTACCGTTCTCCCACCTAAGTTCCCTAGCTCATGCTACGCACAAGCCAACAATTGGTGCCGGCATTCGGAGGTGCCCGGCGAAACCACGTTCGGTTCACCATGGTCAGCGCGCTACCACCAGTTTCGCCGCCCCATCCCTACACAAGAAAGGTGCGTTGTTGTCCGTAGTTCGTGTTGCCGAAAGCCTCATGTCAATTGATCAACCGGTTAGTGAGAATTTCGGGTTTTACCAAACCCTAGTTCATAGCAACCCCTCTCGGTCTATGATTAAATTCATCGCACAGCAGTAGCTAGAGCTCCTTCTGGTCTAGAAGAAGCTTCTCTAGATCCCTGTGGTCCTTATCGCTCAAACGACGCCAGAAACCATCAAGGACTGAAGGAGTTCTTCGAGTTTTTGTCATCGCCGGCTTTTGCGGACTCGGGTCGCCGGTGAGGTCCCCTCTCCGGTGGTTTCCATGGGGAGCGGGCTATGGGTTGATGTTGTCCATGCGACACTGGTGCTTTTAGAGCAAACCCTAGTCCAAAAGACCCATTGTCAAGGGTGAATGAGGTCGCCGAAGTAAGGTCCGACATGGTCACCGGTGCAAGCACCGTTCCGGCCGCTGTCCTCGGCTCCCGACCCCACCATCGTGTTCAGCACGGTGTAGAACTCACAGGCGGCGAGTTTGATGAAGTTCGGACCACGGGAACCCCGTCCCGGCGAGCCTCGCCGGCGTGCGCCGCCGCGGGAGACGCGGGCAGCGCGAGGAAGACGAATGAGGGCCGGGTCCCACCGGTCAGCCTCTGTATACGCGTGGGGATCGGTCTGTGGCACCGGATCCGGTGTGGCTGCGCGGGAAATCACCCCGTGGCCTCGGTGTTGCCGTGATCTGAGTGGATAGCGCAACGGGGGGGGGGGCACAGCCAGGATTTAAACATTTCCAGATTTTCCTAATGTAGTTCAAACTTTGAACACCCATAACGTTGTGTAGACAACTCCAAAAAGGGTGAGACCAATTTTGTTTGAATCCTTAGCAGGAGTACTTCACAGAGGAACAAATTGCTTGCTATGAAAATATCCAAAAATTTCTGTAGAATTGTTTTTAGTAAATCATTTAGGGATTTATTACAGGCGCAATTCTTTATGAAATATTACCAAATTTGGGAGCTAATTCTTTTCATAGTTACTGATCTCCAGTAAAAATTTGAGCTTCATTGGAGTCCATTTGCTAAGTCAAATTGCCTTCCAAAGTTCAGCCTTTATTGGAAAATTCAAATTTAAACAGAAACTTTTCAGAACTCCTGCCCAACTTCAAAAATTCATATCTCTCTGATGGTAGCTCCAAAAATGGTGAAACAAATTTTGTTAGAACCATGGAGACTTACCCTAATCAGATCTTCCACTGTTAGCTATGTCAAAGCTCCTGATTTGGTCTCTAAATTCAGAGAAGCATTGTACTTGTAGATATTTTAAAGACTACATTGTGCAATGACATGTCTCCAAATTTTGCTCAGATCATCCTTAGAAGGTCTAGTCTTCACTGCAAAAATCCCAAAGTCAATTAAGGATCCTAAATAGCAGTAGCTATGAATAGAAGTTCAATTCTTATAAGTCCTTAATACTTACACATATATTTTGTTACATTTCATAATAGTGACCGAAGTTGAGGACGCACCGGAGCCCTTGGACGTCCTCCCACCAGAAGCTGACTTCCCCTTTAACTCGCAACCAGGCAAGCCCCGGTTTGCACTTAAGTACCTTTTACAAAGCTTTTCATTTGTATCACTTATGTCTAGGTTGGATTGTATGCATTAGAGTTAGGGTGATTGAAACCCCACTTGCATAGCCTTTTAAATCCTATAAAGGGTTGGGTAGTTTACAAACTCGACGAGTAGAGAATGCCATGCTAATGTTTAGGGTCTCGGTAGAAGTCGAGTGGTTGGAAGCTACTCGCGAGATAGTACTTAGCACACGGAATGAAAAGAGGTAGAGAATGGATTGAGTTATAAAAATGAGACCCAGCAGGGGGGATAGGATGCAGTGAGCAGAGGTCTCACGTGCGTAGCCCTGTTGGTGTCGGTTGAGGACCGTCCGTGTGCGGCCCTGGTGGACAAGTATCGAACAGTACCGGATGCATACTGGCATATGGGAACCAGGAAACCGATGTAATTGGTTAACCTGGGTAACGAGGCTTACCCGACCATAAATAGGAGTGGGTTGAGGGTAGCAAGGTGTAAATATGCCGGTGAGCACAGTCATGCTCCACGTGGGGACCTCCTGCCCGTTACGGATGGACCGGTTCGGCATTTGGGTTGCTTTGAAAGGTTGTTGCATACAACAGAGTAGGAAGGGGTGTGGGATCATGCTTCTGAAAGTGGGTGTATGTGACGTGTTATCCGGGTGTGTCTTGATTGCAATCACCGTCCCTCGCGGTTATTTGAGTACCCGCTTGTTCACTGTGCTGTGACGTAGTAAGAAGTGAAATAAGCCAACTGAATATTCTGTATTGAACTATTAATGTCTTGAAACCTTGGAGGCTGTAGTTATAGAGCTAATTAAGTTTCTATTCCACTTTGGGCATCACCACATCGGAGGAAAGCGTTTCTTGTTTGATTGTGGACTTCCGATGTGAGGGCTGCCTAAGGCTAAATAAACTGTTGCTATAAAACTGAAAGTAAGGATTAACATGTAGGCGTGTCTTTATTGCAAAGTCCTTTTTCCTATCTTACACATCCTTGCATGTAGAGTTCCATGCCTAGGGTTGACAGTTAAGACTTTCTGAGCCTTCGTGCTCACGGTTGCAATATTTGAGCTGTGTGCAGGTGAGAGTTATGAGGAAGGTTCCAAGGACGAGGCGATGCCCCTGTTGGGGTACACGGCCAAGCTGGAGCCCTGCACGCCGCCGTGATCTCCAGTTACTTACTGCTAGTGTGTAGCGTCCCCGGGCTGGACTGCTGCACTTTTGCATAGTTAGGCTGAGAGGCCATCGATGTATAATACTTCCGCTGTTAATTAAGTTTTGTAAAAGACTTCCGCTGTTTTAAATCAAATAAAAAGTTGTATGTTGTTCTTTATTCTTTTCGTGTGTTCTGTTGGGTGCCGCATCGAACGGCACCACCCTCTGCGATTCTGGAGTGGGTGAACCACCGGGTGGTCCCCACAGTCGTGGTATCAGAGCCGCATTGGGAATAGCACGCTCAAAAAGAGTCTATTTTGAAAACTTAGAAGTAGTCGAGTGAGGATTAGTCGTTATGCTCACATAAGGTCTATGATAGTAGTATATATTATGGTGGAAATGCTAACATATTTGTTATACATTTTGTAACGACGCTCTGACGTCAGGTAAGAGGTAAGGTACGCCACCTCAGGTGGATCAATTGCGGTAAGCTCACCATACGAGCAATAGTATGGAATGGTTTACCGTGGCTTGGCACAGTAGTTAATATGAGTCTCTGAACCTCTCAATGGTTTTGAGAGCATATGAAAACACTGATCTCCAGCGTGCTTTAGGCAAAAGCGAGAATACCCCATCGTATGGTAAGCAACATGATAGTATGCAACTCTTGAACGTTCAATGTTCAAAGGGCCATACGAAGCGCTCGCCATCGGCGTGCCTCAACGGTCATGAGGCAGTAGGTGGTATCCGTTGGGTTGTTAAAATTTCCAACCGTGACGA
The DNA here is from genome assembly GCA_030760725.1 of Neostapfia colusana. NCBI lineage: Eukaryota > Viridiplantae > Streptophyta > Magnoliopsida > Poales > Poaceae > Neostapfia > Neostapfia colusana. The sequence goes on along the minus strand of JASWHV010000004.1, from coordinate 60,705,772 downwards.
CCCGTTCACGCTCTACTCGGGTTCCCCGTTGTGTGGTGTGAAAACACGACCATGTACCTTGAGATGTGGCTTAACTCAAGGACGATCCGTATGGAAATTGTAAAAGCCCAAGAAATGGGAGTTGCAAAAACTTTTGTATACTCATTAAAGTGTTAGCATGTGCAATAAAACTATAAATTCAGTTTGAACTAAAAGGCTCACTCCATAGAGAGGAGGGCCATTTTCAAAAAGGAAAATTCAAACTGTTGTTCAAGAAGTGGTATTTGCAATGACCAACTCAAAGATCAGAGGGCATATTCAAAATCTCCATGTTCAAAGTGTGAAGGAGGCAAATTTTGAGCGAATTTGGAGGTGCTTTGATATGAAAATCAAAGGGACTTGTAAATTTCATCTAAATTTGAATTCAAATTTGAAACTGAGGCACCACTGGTGAAATGGCCAAGTGACTTTTGAATTTCAGTACCTCATGGCTGAATTTGCATATGCCAAAAATTTGGAGATCTTTTGGGGGCAGAGAGGAGCTGTGGGCCCCAATTGTAATTGAGAAGGAGGTGAAAAACTTATGCCGAAGTCAGCCTGTTCCTCGTTTCACACCCGAGCTCGAACCGGGTCACCGCGAGCTGCCACCGCGCTGCTGACCGAGGACCCGGAAGCCACCTCCCGGCGCTGTCGAACCGCCTCAGCTCGATATTACCGCGGACGGCTGCCTCGGGTAGGGAAAAACCGAGCGCGTTTCTCTTCTCCTGCGACTGCTGCCGTGTGCACAGCCCTGCCGCCGCTACCGCGCCCCACCGGAGCAACGGCGCCCGGCCGCCTCAGCAGCTCCCACGCCAATCTGAGCTTCCCCACAGTGTCACCGAGTCTTCCTCGAGGTGTGCAGCACCAGAACCCGATGTTGCTCCCACGGGAACTCGGCACCAAGCTCGGTTTATCCATCGGCGCCACTGCGAGCCGCCGGCCGGAAGAACTCGTCTCCCGGCCGCCACAGGGCTTCTCCCCTCTAGCTGCAAAAGCAAAAAGGTTCGCCGGTGTCCCTACTCGCTTCACCGCAACCTTTGCTTCCTGTCACAGACGGTGCTCGCCAGAATTTTGTTTTTGCCGTCGACATGCAACAATAACCAAGGGTAGCAACTCAGCAAATTCGCCTCACACATCGAACCACTCCTCACCAGACTTGGAAACTTACCTGTAGACGTTTGTGCGAGCACGTGGGATCAAGAATTAGGGAGAACCGTTGAGGAAACCCTCAGTTCTTCGATTTTTTCGAGTTTTCACCGAAATCAACCTAGGTCGCACGGTGAGCCCCTAGTTGCCGATCTTTCTCGCGAGATCAGAGCCCTGGACATTGCTCCCTAGGTCGTGGCGATGCTGTAGGAGCTAACCGGAACAAGCTTGGAGCATTACAGTGCCCTAGCTACGTCGCTGAAGTTGCCGAAGCTACTGTCGCCGTCGCGCCTAGGGTTCCGGCCATCCTCGATCTGAGATGAGACTGGCAACGTGTTCCTCGCACGGAAATATGCAGGGGCGGCGAAAACTAGCAAGTTCCGAGGACCAGAACCCCTTTCCGGCGAGGGCTCCGGCGAGCTCGGCGGCGGGGGTCGCGCGGGAGCCAGAGGAAGACGAAGGGGGTCGGCCCCACTCGTCAGCGGCTGGGATTAAACGTGCAGGATTTTTTGTGGTCTGGGATCCAGTGTGGCTGCGCGGGAAAGGGTCTGTGGCCCCGTGTGGCTCGAATCTAGCAGCTGACACGTGTGCGATGCGTGGCGGACCGGGATCTGCTCATCCAGGATCGCAGAGGGTGGTGCCGCATGATGCGACACCCGACAACACACGTCATAATAACACAATATATTACATGGGAAAACAACTGAACTGTACAAACAGGTACAATACTCAGTTACAAACTATTGTTTTTATTACACAGTGAAAGTCTACTATTCTACACTCACGCCCGCCTATCTAGCAAAAGTCGGTTGCCCAGCCCTAGGGCAACCCACACTAGCTGCACGTCTCAGCTCAGCGCGGCGTGTACGGCTCCCACTCAGCCGTGGTCCCCGATGGAGGGTAACCCTTGCCGGTGGACTCGTACTCCGAGTCCGTGGGTGGCTCCTCACCTGAAAAACACTTAAGCAGCAACCGTGAGCACGATTGCTCAACAAGACTTAACCGACTCACCTAAACATGGAGTTCTACATGAGGGATACAATGAACATAGGGGAGTAACAATGCATCAATGGACACGCCTACAAGTTCATCCTTAGTTCATCTTTTAGCCACAAGTTAACAGTTCGGAAATCTGAAATTTAGTAAGCAATATGTGGTGGCACACATGTAGCAATACAATTATATCATAACAGCAGTATTGAATCATAACATTCCATAAATTATCTATGTTACGATGCAGTGAACAAGCGGTACTCGTCACCGCGAGGGACGGCGAATCGACTCGATGTACACCTGCAGGGAAACCCAAAGAGCACGTCTCGTACGCCCACCCATGGAGCTGCACAGCACCCTCACTCGATGTCGTACGGGACAACCTTTCACCCAACAGCCCAAACGTCGAACCGGTTGCACCGAAACGAGCAGGAGGTTCCCCACACGGAGCATCTCTCTATGCCCGTTGTCAGATTTCTACCTTGCTGCCCTCAGCCTACACCTATAAATCTGTGCATTATGCCTCGACGGCCGGAGGTTTAGGCTACATCGGTTTATCGGGGCCCGTATATCCGATATGCCTTCGGTACGTTCAATACTTGTTCAGCAGGGCCGCACACGGATCGGTCCTCAATCGACACGGACAGGGCAGTGCACACAAGACTTCCTCTTGCTGCGCCCTAGCCCCTGCCTAGTCTCATTTTCATTACTAAAGTGATCTCACCTCACTCAAACCAATCCCGTGTGTACCAATCCTAACTCGCGAGTAGATTCCAACTACTCGACTTGTACCGAAGTCCTATGAATTATTAAGCATAGCCTGTCTACTCGAGATCTTAGACATTACCCTCACTCTTATGGAAAAATTCTGGTCATGCAAGTGGGGTATTCATCCATCCTACACCTAATGCACATATACACTTCACTCTACGTATGTAAACAAAGTAAAAACTTTATAAAGGGTTAATGCAAACCGGGGCTTGCCTTGTTGCTGCTGGTCAGGGGTTAGTTCTTCTTCCGGAAGTAGGAAGTCGAGTACCTCTGGAGCTTCCTCGCCTTCAGCAACTACACGCTAATGAAATACTACATGTTAATTGATATGCACATAAGTTTATTGTAATGCTTCTGCTATTAGTTCTAATAACAAGTTTCTAACAACTGGAACTCTGTTCAAGAATTTAAAATGAAACTGGGGCTAGTGGTTTGGGTTTGGATCTAAGCACATGATTAAGTGCTAAGGGGTTATCCCCCTCTTCCACATTGATCACCTCAAGTGGTTAAATAGAGCAGGGTGATCCCGAGCTCAAATGGAGCTGAGAATTTTTGTGTGAGTTCCTTGTCACAAGAAAACACTCTGGACCAAAGATTAGCACTTTTCATTGAGTGGTTTGCTCAGAATAATTCTCTCATCAAATAAGCAAAGAAGAGTTAATTCTGAGGTACACTCCTGTTCATGCCCAGCTTAATGAACTACAATTTGAATTATAGCTCCTAGAGTTTGCATGATCTTTTCTAGCATTTTTGGAGCTAAGATCTGCCCAGAACTGAATTTCCAAGTTTTGGAAATTCTCTGAAAATGTTTCTGTATTCAAATGAACACAGCACCTTCAAATCTGAATTGCCCTGGACAAATAGACTCCAAATGGTCTGAAACTTTTACAGGGGTTCACAAACATCTTAAAGGATATTCTCGCAAAATTCGAGGATTTTTGGATGAGCCAAACTCTCTCTAAAATTCTTTTGCTGAAAAGATTTAAAGAATTTTCCAGAATTAAATAATGGGTTTCATACAAATTATTTTGCATATTTCGATAGATCTATGCAAGATGAATCCAACCCAATTTGAATCACTAATTTTGGAGCTTCCTAGAAAAAGTTCTATCCATTGGAAGTTTGAACTAAAACTGGAAATTCCAAAAATGTTTGAATCCTGTGGGTGGGTCCATCGCACATGTGTCGACCGCTGGAGCCGAGCCACACGGGGGCACAGACTCCTTCCAGCGTGGCCACATTGGATCCTGGACCGCAGAGGATCCGCACGTTTACCTCCAGCCGCTGACGAGTGGGGCCTCCCCCCTTCGTCCTCCTCCGGCCACCCGTGCGACCCCGCCACCGAGCTCGCCGGAGCTCTCGCCGGGAAGGGGTTCCGGCGCTCGAAACTTGCTGATTCTTGCCTCCACTGCACATTCTTGCGCGAGGAACACGTTGCCGGCCTTATCTTGGATCGAGGATGGCTGGAAACCTAGGTGCCACGGCGACAGTAGCTGTGGTAACTTCGGCGGTGTCGCCAGGGCACTGTACTGCCCCAACCTTGCTCCGGTTAGCTCCTACAGCATCGCCATGACCTAGGGAGCAACGTCCCGGGCTCTGATCTTGCAAGAAACATCGGCAACCAGGGGCTCACCGTGCGACCTAGTGCAATTTCGGGGAAAACTGGAAAAACTCAAAGAACTGAAGGTTTCCTCGATGGTTCTTCCTAGCTCTTGATCCCACGTGCCCGCACGGATGTCTACAACTCGGTTTCTCGGTCTGGGGAGGAGTGGTTCGGTGTGAGGCGAATTTGCCGATTTACCTGAGCTGGGCTATGTCACATGCTCTCGGCAAGAACTGGAATTCCGGCCAGCACACCTCATGGCATGCGGCCGGCGTTGTTGGACAGGGAGCATACTTCCCTGCGAACCTCCTGGTCCGCTCACTTGACGGGGGATCAAGCCTAACGGCCGGGCTGGGAGTTTTCGGTCGCGGCGGCTCTACCTGGTGTGGAATGAAAACAAGGAGCTCGGAGGCAGTTTACCGTGGATGGGCGCCGGGGTATCGTGTCTATCACGTCGAGAACGCCTCGGTGAAGCTCGGGGTGAGCTCAGACTCGCTTGCTAGCTGCTGGGACGGGAGGACGCCGGAGGACCGAAAGTTTTCGGGTGTGCGGTGGTGTTTCTTCGTCGAGGGTTTCGGGGACGGTTAAGACCGCGACAGGAGACGGTTCCGGAGGGAAATATCGCCGGGTGACCGCTTCGTCGAGTGCGCTGTGGGCTGTAGCTCGGGAGGTGGCGTTCGGGGAAGCAGCTCGCTGGCGCACGGAGGGAGTTTGCTTTGGCGAGAAACAGAGCGATGTCCGGTGGTGCACCTCCCTCCCACTGCCTTGTGGGCCCAACCTTCCCACTAATCCTTCCCTCTCCATTTCTTTTGTAAATATCCCAGCTACTAAACATTGAATGAGAGACTTAGCCCCCAAGTACTGGTTTGAATTTGAGTTCTCAAATTTAAACTTTGTTGGGTTAAATTTGCTTCATGTTTAAACTGAAATTCAAATTCAGTTTTGAATTATTGCAAATTTAGCTCCCGACAAGATGAATTCCATGGGGATGAAAATTGGTAGGTTAGCTCAGAAAAATGCACTGAGTTTGGATATGAAGCTAACTTTTGAAGTTGAGTGATGAATGTTGCCCCAACTTGAATTTACATTCAAATTGGCCTCTTTTTCAAATACCTACAAAAGTGCCTCAAAAGGGTTGGATTTGCATGAAACTTGGCTTGAACCCTCCCAAGACTTTTCAAGTCCTAGGGGGTGAGATCAACCTCTCATGTTCATGTGTAGAAATCCTACTTTGTGAAGTGAAGGCTTTCCCCTCTAATCACTCTTTTGATTGAGGTTACTTGCTCTTCACAATTTTTCCTAAGATATCCACAACAAAAACTGTGGTGTTGTGAGGTGATGAAAAGTTTTTGCAAGTCCCTTTTCTTGGGCTTTTACATCCCTCCCCCCTTAAAAGAATTTCGTCCCGAGATTATAAAAGAAGAGACAGCGATGTAATAGGGACTTACCCGTGCTGAGATGCCATGAACTCCGGGTAATTTGAGCGAAGGAATTCCTCGCTCTCCCACGTCGCTTCTTCGGCGGTGTGGTTGCTCCACAGTATTTTGTAGAACCACAATGTTCTGCTACGTGTGGTTCTGGCTTTCTCATCAAGAATTGCCATCAGATATTCATCATACGTTAAATCCGGTTGCAGCTCGCCGATGTCTTCGGTAGGAACAGCAGCTGTATGCTTCAGACATTTCCTCAGTTGTGAAACATGGAAAACGTCATGGACACCGGTAAGAGATGTCGGTAGCTCCAATCTATACGCCGCTGGTCCACACTTCTCAGTGATAGCATAGGGCCCAATGAAACGGCGAGCGAGCTTCCCCTTCACACCAAATCGGTGCACGCCTTTCATCAGAGACACGCGGAGGTACACGTGTTCACCAACGTCAAAGTGCAACGGTCTATGCCTCTTATCACTGTAGCTCTTTTGCCAGGATTGAACGGCCTTCAAGTTGGCTTAAATTGTCCGAATGCGCTCTTCGGCGTCGTTCACCACATCAACCCCGAATGTGACCCTTTCGCCGGACTCGCACCAGTTTAATGGGGTGCGGCATTTGCGACCGTGGAGAGCTTCATAGGGTGCCATCTTGATACTCGCCTGATAACCATTATTGTACGAGAATTCCGCTAACGGCAGGTGATTATCCCAGTTTCTGCCGTGGTGAATGGCACATGCTCTAAACATGTCTTCTAATAATTGGTTCACCTTCTCTGTTTGCCCATCGGTCTGAGGGTGATAGGCGGAGCTCCTAATCAGCTTGGTACCCAAAGCAGCGTGTAGCTTCTCCCAAAAGCGAGATACAAATAATGCACCTCGATCCGATACGATGGTCTTGGGTACCCCTTATAAGCACAGAATCTTGGCTATTTACAGCTCCGCATATTTACCGGCACTGTAACGTGTATTCACCGGAATGAAGTGAGACGTCTTGGTTAACCGATCGACGATTACCCAAATGGAATCATGTTTGTTGGAAGTTAGGGGCAATCCCACAATGAAATCCATGCTCACATCCTCCCATTTCCATACTGGAATTTTCAGGGGTTGCAACAGCCCTGATTTCCTCACATGATCAGCCTTCACTCGTCTACACGTATCACACTCGGATACGTACTTCGCTACCTCCCGCTTCATCCGTGTCCACCAAAATTTCTTTTTCAAATCTTGGTACATTTTGTTGCTGCCTGGATGAATGGAGTACTTAGACAAGTGAGCTTCATCAAGGATTTTCTTCCTCAGCTCCATATCCCGGGGTACGACTATGCGGTCATTGAACCACAGTGTACCCTCATTATCTTTCCGGAAACATTTGATCTCTCCATTGTCTATCCATCTCCGGAGATGTGCCATGCCTTTATCAGTTTTATGAGCTGCAATTATGTCCTCCCTAATAGTAGGTATGAGGGCAAGGTTGTACAATGATCCATAAGGAACCAAGTATAAACTCGTCTCTTCCTCCTCCACCGGTGTAATGGTGAGGTGATGGACATGTGATTTCCGACTCAGCGCGTCGGCAACCACATTCTCCTTGACAGGGTGGTAATGAATCTCAATTTCATAATCTTTGATCAATTCTAACCACCTCCTTTGCCTCATGTTCAGCTCCTTCTGGGTGAAAATGTATTTCAAGCTCTTGTGGTCGTTGTAGAGGTGCACCAAATTCCCCAGGAGATAGTGCCTCCACATTTTTAGTGCCAACACCACTGCAGCAAGCTCAAGATCATGAGTGGGATAGTGCTGTTCATGGTTCCGAAGTTGGCGTGAGCCATAAGCGACCACATGTCCTTCCTGCATCAACACGCAGCCGAGCCAAATACCCGACGCGTCACAATACACGTCGAAGGGCTTTGTTGTATCCGGCTGAGCTAAGACCGGGGCTGTTGTGAGATGCTTCACCAATGCTTGGAACGCTCCTTCACACGCCGTGTTCCAAACATATTTTGTTCCCTTCTTCAGCAATTCTGTCATCGGCTTAGCGAGCTTGGAGAAGCTTGGAATGAATCTCCGATAGTATCCCGCTAACCCGAGGAAGCTTCTGACTTCATGAACTGAAGTGGGAGCTTTCCATTTCAGTACTTGCTCTATCTTGCTTGGGTCAACAGCAATGCCTTCCACTGAGATGATATGTCCCAAGAATGGCACTTGGCTGATCCAAAACTCGCATTTACTGAACTTGGCGTAGAGCTTGTGGTCTCGTAATCGTTGAAGAACGATCCTCAAGTGTTCAGCATGTTCGGCTTCTGTCTTGGAGTAAACCAAGATATCATCGATGAACACTTCCACGAACTTGTCCAGCTCCGGCATGAACACCGAGTTCATGAGATACATGAAATGGGCTGGAGCGTTGGTGAGACCAAAGGACATGACGTGATATTCATATAATCCATATCTTGTTGAGAAGGCCGTTTTCGGGATATCCTCCGCCCGGATCTTTATCTGATGATATCAAGAGCGAAGGTCCATCTTGGAGAACACACTTGCACCCACAAGTTGATCAAACAATATGTCGATGCGGGGCAGTGGGTACTTATTCTTGATGGTAACGGCGTTGAGCGGCCGGTAGTCCACACACAGCCTCAAGGTTTCATCCTTCTTCTTCACAAATAGCGCCGAGCATCCCCAAGGCGAGGAACTCGGCCTAATGAAACCTTTATTCAACAGATCATTGAGCTGTTCTTTCAGTTCAGCCAGCTCATTTGGAGCCATTTTGTATGGCCTCCGTGATATGGGCATAGTGCCGGGTGCGAGCTCGATCTTGAACTCGACATCCCGCTCAGGTGGCATGCCCGGAAGATCATCCGGGAACACGTCGGGGTACTCCCGGACTACGGGGGTGTCTTCTAACTTGAAAGCTTCAGTATTGCTGATCGCTGAAACCTCTCGGACTGGATAATCAAATAGGAGGGACTGCGGACAGTGTAATGGGGAGTTGAGGTGAACCGTCCGTGTTAAAGTTTCCAGGACAGTGCCATGGTAGCTTAGCCATGACATTCCCAAGATTGCATCAATCTTCTGCCCCTCAAGGATAATCATAGTGGTGGGATATATCTTCCCACCTAAGCACAGTGGTGCTTTTGGAACCATCATAGTTGCTGAAATCTTTCCTCCCGGTGATCAGATCATATAAGAACACTCGGTTGGAAAGGCTTCCAGCTGATGCTTAACCACATATGATGCACTTATAAAGTTGTGGGTTGCACCAGAAACAAAAAGTATGATGATGGCTTGATTGTTGAGAGTAAACGTACCCGCCAGCATGTTCTCTCCCTCTGGGGCGTCCTCATTGTCGAGGTTGCGGACGCCCCCAGTCCGCTGACCAACCTTCTTCACTGGAGGTTGGCCTCGAGCACCACCCTGGAACAGGCCTTGCCCGCTGCTCTGCTGCCCCTGGGGACAGTCCTTCGCGAAATGGCCCGCCTGGCCACAAGTGAAGCAAGTGAAACGAGGCGGTCCCCCGCTGATCGGTGGACGGAAACCCGGGGCTCGTTGTGGCGGTGGGCATGCCCGTGGACGGAAACCCGGGGCGCGTTGTGGCGGTGGGCACGCCCGGGGTACCGTCTGCTGCTGCTGCTGCTGTCTTGGTGGTGGCATCGGTGGACGGAACGGAGCTGACTGAAACGAACGTCCCCCGAACCGCTGAGGTCGCGCCGGTGGATGCCACTACTGCCCGGATGGTGTCCGATACACCATGCGGTACTTCTGGGGAGCGCCACCCCCACTGTTGGGTGGAGCGCTGCGCTTCCGCTGCTGAGCTGCCAACTCCCGCTGAGCGTCCTCTTGCATGATCGCGGCATTGACGAGGTCGTTGAAGGTGCCGTGATTCCACTGAACAAGATGCGTTTTCCTCTTGGGGTGTAACCCTCGATATGAATGCTCCTGCTTCTTCTCCTTGCTGGAGACGTAGTCTGACGCATATTGCGCCAGATGGTTGAAGGCACGGCAGTAGTCATGGGCACTCCTCCCGCCCAGCTTCAGCTCCAAGAATTATTGGAACTTCCTCTTCATTATCCCTGGAGGGATATGATAGGCGCGGAACGCCTCCCGGAACTCTTCCCACTACACGGCTTGGCCAGCCGGACGTGAGGCGACATAGTTCACCCACCACGCAGCAGCGGCACCGTGAAGTTGCTGCACTGCGAACAGAGTCTTTTGCCGCTCCGTACATTGGAGCAGTCCGAACTTGGACTCGATGGTCCGCAGCCAGTTATTGGCCTCCAGTTGTTCTTCGGCTTCGGTGAACACTGGAGGGTGCGTACTCATGAAGTCCGAGTACGACACCTCACGGGGCTCACGAGGCACTCTGTCTTGATGCCCCCCCTCCCCCCCCCCCTGCCTGGGACGTATTCTGCACGATCATGCGGAGCAGGTCGGTCTGCTCCTCACGACCACCCACCAGTGCCGCTATCACATCCGCTAGAGTAAGCGGAGGTGGCGGTGGTGGCTGCTGCTGCGGGGTGCTGTCGTGGGCCGGTGGCTGGGAGTCATCACCCCCTGTTGGCTAGAGCCACTAACCTCGTGCGTGGTCCTAGTATGAACCATCTGCAACCATACGACAATAAACATCAGTCCCGCAACATATTGCATGCAGTCCAATAACAATAGGTGTAAAACATAATGACAATAAAACATGCGATATATCTCGTATGTAGATAATGTAATAACTTTGCACAAGCTACACCATTACCAAACCAAATACAAGCTAGTTTAATCTAACTTGATGAACCTCCTCTTTGGAAGCTCACCACAACTAGGTTTGGTCACTACGAGACGTTACTATCGTTTTGTCATCATGTATACCACTCTTTTATCTTCAATACGACACAAACATGGTCTCTAGTAAAAGAAACTTGAGTGAGACCTATACTCAAATCTTTCACTAGTTGAAGATAACCTCTCATGAATATGTTCTACCCCATTGGGAGTACTCAAACCCCCTCTAGGGTACAACAATCTCTCAATTGAGTTCAACTGTCATTCCTCTGTCAGAATGACCAATTTCTACATATTCCAGGTTTTGATCTGGTTCTGTTCAGTTTCATGGCTCAAGTTGAATACCAAAGTTAAAGTTAACCTCAGTATCTTTCCAACGAGTATTCATTTGCTCTCATATCAGCTTTGGTTAAAAAGGTATGGTAATTCAAATTCAGCAGAATTTCTGGAAGAATTTTAGCAGCACCTCCCTTGGAAAGTTCGCTGTTTTCAACTCTGGTTTCCACTGAAACCTGTGCTGAAATTTTAGAAACATCAAATTGCAAAGATGTAACACATCTTCTACCATTTCTAAATATGTATCATATAAAAATTTTAGATTTTTCTATGGGAGTTATGTTTGAAAAACAGAACAGTCCAGAGAGTGTTTAACCCTGTCCTGGTTCTGGACAGTTTACATTTCTCTGGGATTTAAGCAATCTTAAGGTGAGTTTCAGCTCTGGAAGCCTACAACAAAGTTGTAGAGTATAACTTTCCAGAACTATATACCACACCTCACTGGGCTAAAAGACCTATGAGTTATGCCCTGTTGAAGATCAGCAAACTTGCTGTCCAAAACAGAGCACTCTGTTTTTCAATCTTTTGGAACTACACTCATCACTATCAAATTTTTTTACCCAACCAGGGTCCTACATGTTGAACCTAGTGATTTTAATTCCTTGTTCTTATTTTTCATGCATATGCCTATGATATCTCGGTACTATGTTCCTCATAAAAGAAAATCCTAACCGGATTATACCGGCATATACGTCTCAAGTGTGGCACTAAACGGTCTCTCGCACACGTTTACTACACGGATACATACGTGGTTAGTACCTGCAGAAGACCACACAATAATGGTGCACTCAAAGGTTGTGTTTCCATTCCAGGCAGGACCATAATTGAAATTAAATACAAACGCACGTATCATTGCCATACGGCCGTCCTTGAGCTAAGTCACGTCTCAAGGTACGTGATCGTGTTTCAACACCACACGACGGGGAACCCGAGTATGTCATGAACGGGTCGTCACGGTTGGGAATGTTATCAACCCAACAGATACCACCTACTGCTCTGCAGGGAACGCCGATGGCAAGCGCTGCGTATGTCCTCCTGGGTTATTTCCAGACGAACACACTCTCGCGTTACTGACCACGCGATGGGGTCTCCACTTACTTGCCTAATGCACGCTAGGGATCAGCGTTTCATATGAACTCAGGAACATGAAGAGTCCAAGAGTTTCATATTGACGTCTCACACAAAGCTGTGAGACTCATTCCTGAACCACGTCCCTCGTTAGGGGAGCTAACCGAAATTGAACCGCTTTCGGTGTCGTTCCTTACAAATCTTACTAGAGCGTAGGTGCGTCGTTACATAATTAAAATTCAGAATTATAACACATAAGTTAGTCTTTGCCACTTTAAGTAACAATGCTAGTATAGTCCTTACTTGGGCAAGCTACCAATCCTCACCGTAAGCCTATGTTTTCCCGTAATACAGTCCTTAAGTACTGTGCTATCCCCAATGCAGCTCTGATACCAGGCTGTGGCGGACCGGGATCCGCTCATCCAGGATCGCAGAGGGTGGTCCCGCACGATGCGACACCCGACAGCACACATCATAAGAACACAATATATTACATGGGAAAACAACTGAACTGTACAAACAGGTACAATACTCAGTTACAAACTATTGTCTTTATTACACAGCGGAAGTCTACTATTCTACACTCACGCCCGCCTATCTAGCAAAAGTCAGTTGCCCAGCCCTAGGGCAACCCACACTAGCTGCACGTCTCAGCTCAGCACGGCGTGTACGGCTCCCACTCAGCCGTGGCCCCCTATGGAGGGTAACCCTCCCCGGTGGACTCGTACTCCGAGTCCGTGGGTGGCTCCAAACCTGAAAAACACTTAAGCAGAAACCGTGAGCACGATGGCTCAACAAGACTTAACCGACTCACCTAAACATGGAACTCTACATGAGGGATACAATGAACATAGGAGAGTAACAAGTTCATCCTTAGTTCATCTTTTAGCCACAAGTTAACAGTTCGGAAATCTGAAATTTAGTAAGCAACATGTGGTGGCACACATGTAGCAATACAATTATATCATAACAGCAGTATTGAATCATAACATTCCGTAAATTATCTACGTTACGACGCAGTGAACAAGCGGTACTCGTCACCGTGAGGGACGGCGTATCGACTCGATGTACACCTGCAAGGAAACCCAAAGAGCACGTCTCGTACACCCACCAGTGGAGCTGCACAGCACGCTCACTCGATGTCGTACGGGTCAACCTTTCACACAACAGCCCAAACGTCGAACCTGTTGCACCGAAACGAGCAGGAGGTTCCCCACATGGAGCATATCTCTATGCCCGTTGGCAGATTTCCACCTTGCTGCCCTCAGCCTACACCTATGAATCTGTGCGTTATGCCTCGACGCCCGGAGGTTTAGGCTGCATCGGTTTATCGGGGCCCATATATCCGATATGCCTTCGGTACGTTCAATACTTGTTCAGCAGGGCCGCACACGGATCGGTCCTCAATCGACACGGACAGGGCTGCACACACAAGACTTCCTCTTGCTGCGCCCTAGCCCCTGCCTAGTCTCATTTTCATTACTAAAGTGATTTCACATCACTCGAACAAATCCCGTGTGTCCCAATCCTAACTCGCGAGTAGATTCCAACTACTCGACTTGTACCGAAGTCCTATGAATTATTAAGCATAGCCTGTCTACTCGAGATCTTAGACACTACCCTCACTCTTATAGAAAAATTCTGGTCATGCAAGTGGAGTATTCATCCATCCTACACCTAATGCACATACACACTTCACTCTGTTGGTGATATGCCCAAAAGGCAATCATAACAATTCGGATAAAGGCCTGATGGATATTTGATCCATAAGAAATTAGGGTACTAATGGGCCTCTGACCTAAAAGCCCATTAGTGCGCCTATAAATATGAGGGGTAGGGTTAGGGGGCAGATGACTCCACCACAGAACAGCCCCAGCCGCCGCCCCTCACAGGACAACCGCCGAAACCCCTGTCGCGTGCGCGGTGCTAGCACACCGACGCACGGCGTTCCTCCCTGTACGTGTGGACTCCGTGGAGGCGCTGCTATTACTGCTGCGCTGATCGGCTACGACGCGCATCTATGATCCGCTGCGCTGCGCGTCTAGTGGTAACGATCCATGACCTTCTTACTCGCTTGTTTCCTAGGTGATACGGTCGAATTGGCAGAGTAGTGCATCGCCTATTTTCCTACAGTGGTACCAGAGCCGACTTGCGTAGTTTTTGGTCTGGATGTTAGATGCGATCTACTGCAGAAAAGTTTATATGATGAATTTTTATAGTTCGGCTTTTGGGGTTAGGAATTGGTTAGAGTAGATTGCCATCATATGACTAAAGGATTAGTTCGTGCTGCTTCTCTACTGTGTGCGCAACTGTCCCTACCGGCTGGAATCACCATCGGGACCGCCGTTACTGTCTGCTATAGTGACATCATTAAGTTGTTTCGCGATAGACATCATTCTACGCTTAACTTGTTTTTGCAGGGAACGATGTGAATGGTATGGCCTAAATGTGATGTTATGATCTGTGTGTAAAATTCGTGCAGCCTGCGTGTTGCAAATTTAACACAACCGGGTTGAGGTTGTCACATAATCGTATAACGACCTGCATGTCGCCCTGTGATGCTTGATCTCTCATGTAATTTATTTGATAGCTATTGGATGTATTAGCTTCTTTTATATTCATTGAGAAACCTCAAGCATGATGGCGATGGTGATCACCATAAGAAGGGAGATATGGCGGTGTAGATCATGATGGAACCATGGTGATGGAGACCACTATGATCCTAAAGGCCATACAATTCACAGATATGATATGATTGTATGCCTGTGATGTTTTACTATTCTTTTCATGCTTTTCATATGGTGGATGTTTTGTCATGATAGAATAGCTTCCCTCGAAAATGTTGAGTATTTGATGCCATTTACCTATAGCTGCACCTATGTTGTTTTGATCGTTGTATGGTAGTTTTGCCAAAGCAAAATACCGTCATCTATCATAATGAATAGGGTGAATGTTGGACATTCACATGCATAGTATTGGTTTACTCAACAAAGCTATCAAAACTATTTTGGGCTTTATGTCATAGTGTTGGGAGCCGGGGCATTGGATGTCACCCAATAAACAAGAATCATATAGAGATATGATTAACAATGGTTGTTTACCTATGTCACTAATTTTCTAGCAGTGAAGCCAAAACTCACTAGAAATTAGTGAATATGGATCTTGGACCACTATATGTCGTTAGAGGGAGGATGATGCTCATATAGTGGTGGTGACTTTTATTAAACTGTTAATAAAAGATTGGTACATAACATAGTGGTAAAACCTTGCATATTTATTTTCTATTGTAGATCATGTCTGCTAGTAACAATTCCGGTTTCAATTTGCGATCTGTGCTTGAGAAAGAAAAGCTCAATGGAGCTAACTTTATTGATTGGTACCGCAATCTGAGAATTGTTCTCAGGCAAGAGAAAATTGAGTATGTTCTTGAGCAACCATACCCCAATGACCTCCCCGATGATGCAAATGCCGCAACTCGCAGGACTTATGAGAAGCACTGCGATGATGCACTTAATGCAAGCTGCCTCATGCTTGCCACAATGTCCCCTGATCTACAGAAACAATATGAGCATGCAGATGCTTATTCTATGATTCAGGGACTACGTGGAATGTTTGAAAACCAAGCAAGTGCTGAGAGGTACAACATCTCAAAGTCCTTGTTCTCATGCAAGCTGGCAGAGGGTAGCCCGGTCAGTCCCCATGTAATCAAGATGATTGGTTACATTGAGACTTTGGACAAACTTGGTTCTGAACTCAAGGATGACCTGGCTATTGACGTTATTCTCCAGTCACTCCCACCGAGCTATGATCCATTTATATTGAATTATCAACTGAATGGCATGGAGAAAATGTTGGCTGAATTGCATGGGATGCTTAAAACAGCCGAGGAAAGCATTAAGAAAAACACCACTCATGTGATGATGGTTCAAAAGGAGAATAAAAAGAGGAAGCGTGTGATGCATCCTAAAGGCAAGGGAAAGGTTCCCAATGAGCCTTCAATCTCAAAGCCAAAGGGTAAATCAGGCCCTTCTCCTAATGATGAATGCTTCCACTGTCATGCTAAGAGGCATTGGTCTAGGAACTGCAAGAAGTACTTGGAGGATAAGAAGAAAAAAGGGAGTGAGACTTCCACTTCAGGTATAAATGTTATAGAAATCAATATTGCTACATATTCTAGTGAATCATGGGTATTTGATACTGGATCAATGATTCGCACTTGCAAATCGTTGCAGGGTCTAAGTGAGACTAGAAGATTTGCAAAAGGCGAGTTGGATGATCGGGTCGGCAATGGAGCAAAGGTTGCTGTCATAGCTGTTGGAACTTATCACTTGTCATTACCCTATGGATTAGTTTTGGAATTAAATAATTGTTACTGCATTCCTTCTTTGAGCAAGAACATTATATCTTCCTCATGTTTGGAAGAAGTTAATGGTTATGAGATTATAATAAAGAACAAATGTTGTTCTATTTATTATAATAATATTTTCTATGCTCAATGTCCATTAGTGAATGGATTATATGTTCTTGATCTTGAGGATAAAATAGGCTATAACATTAATGCAAAAAGGGCTCGACGAAATGACCTAAATACCACTTTTATTTGGCATTGTCGCTTAGGTCATATAAATGAGAAACGCATTGAGAAACTCCATAAAGATGGTTTGTTAAGTTCATTTGATTTTGAATCACTTGACACATGCGAGTCTTGTTTGCTTGGGAAGATGACCAAAGCACCCTTCACTGGTCAAAGTGAGAGGGCAAGTGACTTGTTGGTACTTATACATATTGATGTATGTGGACCAATGAGTTCGGTAGCTAGAGGTGGTTTTCAGTATTTCATTACTTTTACCGATGACTTTAATAGATATGGATATGTCTATCTAATGAGGCACAAGTCTGAATCTTTTGAAAAGTTCAAAGAATTTCAGAATGAAGTACAAAATCAGTTGGGCAAGACAATTAAACTTCTACGGTCTGATCGTGGGGGTGAATATTTGAGCCATTAATTTTATGATCATTTAAAACAATGTGGAATTGTTTCACAGTTGACTCCACCTAGAACGCCTCAATGGAATGGGGTGTCCGAGCGGAGGAACCGAACCTTGTTAGACATGGTTAGGTCGATGATGAGCCAGACTGATCTTCCACTATCATTTGGGGTTATGCTCTTGAAACTGCTGCGTTTACACTAAACAGAGTCCCAACTAAGTCTGTTGAGAAGACACCATATGAGATGTGGACCGGGAAACGTCCCGGATTGTCTTTCCTAAAAGTTTGGGGATGTGATGCTTGTGTCAAACGTTTGACATCAGACAAACTTACTCCCAAATCAGACAAATGCTTCTTTGTGGGATATCCTAGGGAAACCAAAGGATATTATTTTTATAATAAAACGGAGGGTAAAGTGTTTATTGCTCGCAATGGTGTCTTCTTGGAGAAAGAGTTTCTCTCAAAAGGAGTTAGTGGGAGCAAGGTGCATCTTGAAGAAATTCAAGAAATAGCTGAAAATGTTTCGGCACCATCTAATCATATACAGGATGAACAAGATGTTGTACAACAACTTGATGAAACACCAGCCCCACGAAGGTCTACAAGGGTACGTCGTGCAATTGAAAAGTTGACACTCCTAACCACGGAACAACAAGACATGGTATCGTTGGACAATAATGAGTCTGTGACCTACACTGAAGCAATAATGGGACCCGACTCTGAGAAATGGCTTGGAGCCATGGAATCCGAAATAGAATCCATGCATGAGAATCAAGTTTGGAACTTGGTTGATCCAATCGATGGTGTGAGACCGATCGATTGCAAATGGATTTTCAAGAAAAAGACTGATATGGATGGAAAAGTTCACATCTATAAAATCACGATTGGTGGCGAAAGGTTTCAAACAAATTCAAGGTGTGGATTATGATGAAACATTTTCGCCGTCGCTATGCTAAAGTCTGTTCGGATTCTCCTAGCAATTGCTGCATATTTTGATTATAAAATATGGCAGATGGATGTCAAAACAGCCTTTCTTAATGGGAGTCTGGCTGAGGATGTGTACATGACACAACCTGAGGGTTTTATCGATCCTAAAAATGCTAGAAAAATATGCAAACTTCAAAAGTCCATCTATGGATTGAAGCAACCATCTCGGAGTTGGAATCTACGTTTTGATGAAGTGGTCAAAGGGTTTGGTTTCATCAAGAACGTAGAAGAACCTTGTATTTACAAGAAGGTTAGTGGGAACGCAATTATATTCTGGTCCTATATGTAGATGACATATTGTTGATCGAAAATGATATTCCAGTACTAGATGCTGTTAAATCCTCATTAAGGAAAAGTTTCTCTATGAAGGATTTAGGAGAGGCAGCATACATTTTGGGCATAAAGATCTATAGAGATAGATCTAAAAGGTTAATTGGATTAAGACAAGACACATATATTGACAAGATATTAAATCGGTTCAATATGCAACATTCTAAGAAAGGTTTCTTGCCAATGTCACATGGCATCACTCTAAGCAAAACTCAGTGTCCTTCGACGCCTGATGAGCAAAAGAGGATGAGAGCGATTCCTTATGCTTCGGCTATTGAATCTATCATGTATGCCATGTTGTTTACACGCCCAGATGTATCCTATGCTCCAAGTGTTACGAGCATGTATCAATCAGATTATGGTGAGGCTCATTGGACAGTTGTCAAAAACATTGTTAAGTACTTGAGAAGAACTAAGGATGTGTTCCTAGTGTTTGGAGGTGAAGAAGAGCTCGTTGTAAGAGGTTAAACCGATGCTAGCTTCCAAACAGACAAGGATGACTCTAGATCACAATCCGGTTTTGTGTTCTACCTCAATGGAGGGGCAGTGAGCTGGAAAAGTTCAAAGCAAGACACAGTAGCAGATTCAACGACGGAGGTGGAGTATATTGCAGCTTCTGAAGCTGCAAAGGAAGCTGTTTGGATCGGAAAATTTGTTTCTGAGTTGGGTGTTGTTCCTAGTGCGTCCGGACCTGTGGATCTCTATTGCGACAATAATGGAGCCATCGCACATGCAAAGGAGCCTAGATCGTACAAAAGATCCAAACATATACTACGACGCTACCATCTTATTCGAGAGATTATCGACCGAGGTGATGTGAATATATGCAAGGTGCATACGGATTTGAATATGGCAAATCCGTTGACAAAGCCTCTTCCACAATCGAAGCATGAGATGCACACGAGATCTATGGGTATTAGATACTTACATCAGTGATCCTAGTGTGTAGTGGGAGACTTGTGTCATAGCTATGTTTATGTACTATTTGAGTAACTATTATTCACATTGATCATCAAGTATGTGACTTGTTCGTGAGACTCTTTGTTAATTATAATGTTACTCAAAATGATCCCTAGTCTACATCATTATATGAGATAATGATAGTACGCAGACTAGCACATGTATTAATTGATGATCACGTTTCACAGATCATAGCTATGGAGATATCAAATTAATAATGTGAACACATGTTAGTGAACATGGTGTTGGATAGACCCATTCAGAGACACTGTTGGGATTGTTATTTACATATGTGCCATCAGTTGGTCTTGAGTGATACACCTGCTATATTCTTAGACCTGAGATCGCCATTGTTTCTCACTATGTGTAGTTGTGCACTTTGAAACTATCAAACGCTACTCCGTAACTGGGTGATCATAAAAATAGTCTTCAGGTACATGATGAAGCATGGAATGAGATGTGTGCGGATCAAGATGGGATTTGCCCCTCCTAAATAACAGGAGAGATATCTCTGGGCCCCTCGAGATAGTTGGATTGAAAGTGCATGGCCATGCCAAAGTGATTAAAGAGTTAATTATTATGACTAAAAGTTAATCATATATTGAATCCACTATTTGATCGAGTGAATGGTCGAGCTATCACAAGGATGGCACGTATCTCGCCATGAGCTTGACTGGTATCGTGTGGCAAAGGAATTAGCATGTGAATGTATATAGGTTCAGCCGATATGATCTTTATGTACATTCGGGAGTCAGTATGTCCGGCTAGGTACCTCTACTGACTTGTGTTTGAAAACGGTTTTCATTCATAACCGACTGTATATGAACCTAACGGGTCACACACTTAAGGGGATGGAATATTGAAAAACTTGGCTATATGGTTGTCTCTAGTGCAAGTGGGAGATTGTTGGTGATATGCCCAAGAGGCAATCGTAATAATTCAGATAAAGGCCTGATGGATATTTGATCCATAAGAAATTAGGGTACTAATGGGCCTCTGACCTAAAAACCCATTAGTGCGCCTATAAATATGAGGGGTAGGGTTAGGGGGCAGATGACTCCACCACAGAACAGCCCCAGCCGCCGCCCCTCACAGGCCAGCCGCCGAAACCCCTGTCGCGCGCGCGGTGCTAGCACACCGACGCACGGCGTTCCTCCCTGTACGTGTGGACTCCATGGAGGCACTGCTATTACTGCTGCGCTGATCGGCTACGACGCGCATCTACGATCCGCTGCCCTGCGCGTCTAGTGGTAACGATCCATGACCTTCTTACTCGCTTGTTTCCTGGGTGATACGGTCGAATTGGCAGAGTAGCGCATCGCCAATTTCCCTACACACTCTACGTATGTAAACAAAGTAAAAACTTTATAAAAGGCTTAATGCAAACCGGGGCTTGCCTTGTTGCTGCTGGTCAGGGGTTAGTTCTTCTTCCGGAAGTAGGAAGTCGAGTACCTCCAGAGCTTCCTCGCCTTCAGCGACTACACGTTAATGAAATACTACATGTTAATGGATATGCACATAAGCTTATTGTAATGCTTCTGCTATTAGTTCTAATAACAAGTTTCTAACAACTGGAACTCTGTTCAAGAATTTAAAATGAAACTGGGGCTAGTAGTTTGGGTTTGGATCTAAGCACATGATTAAGTGCTAAGGGGTTATCCCCCTCTTCCACATTGATCACCTCAAGTGGTTAAACAGAGCAGGGTGATCCAGAGATCCAATGGAGCTTAGAAGTTTTGTGTGAGTTCCTTGTCACCTGAAAACCCTCTGGACCAAAGATTAGCACTTTTCATTGAGTGGTTTGCTCAGAATAATTTTCTCATCAAATAAGCAAAGAAGAGTTAATTCTGAGGTACACCCCTGTTCATGCCCAGCTTAATGAACTAAAATTTGAATTATAGCTCCTATAGTTTGCATGAATTTTACTAGCATTTTTGGAGCTAATATCTGCCCAGAACTGAATTTCCAAGTTTTGGATATTCTCTGAAAATGTTTCTGTATTCAAATGAACACAGCACCTTAAATCTGAATTACCCTAATCAAATCAACTCCAAATAGTCTGAAACTTTTTCAGGGGTTCACTAACATCCTAAAGGATATTCTGGCAAAATTTGAGGATTTTTGGATGAGCCAAACTCCCTCTAAAATTCTTTTGCTGAAAAGCTTTAAAGATTTTTTCAGAACTAAATAATGGGTTTCATACAAATTGGTTTGCATATTTGTATATAGATATGCAAGATGAATCCAACCCAATTTGAATCACTAAATTTGGAGCTTTCTAGCAAAAGTTCTATCCATTGGAAGTTTGAACTAAAACTGGAAATTCCAAAAATGTTTAAATCCTGCAGGTGGGTCCATCGCACACGTGTCAACCGCTGGAGCCGAGCCACACGGGGCCACAGACTCCTTCCCGTGCAGCCACACAAGATCCTGGACCGCAGAGGTCCGCATATTTACCTCCAGCCGCTGACGAGTGGAGCCTCCCCCCTTCGTCTTCCTCCGGCCACCCGCGCGACCCCGCCGCCGAGCTCGCCGGAGATCTCGCTGGGAAGGGGTTCCGGCCCTCGAAACTTGCTGATTCTCGCCGCCACTGCACATTCTTGCATGAGGAACACGTTGCCGGCCTTATCTCGGATCGAGGATGGCCGGAAACCTAGGTGCGACGGCGATAGTAGCTGTGGTAACTTCGGCGGCGTCGCCAGGGCACTGTACTGCCCCAACCTTGCTCCGGTTAGCTCCTACAGCATCGCCATGACCTAGGGAGCAACGTCCCGGGCTCTGATCTCGCGAGAAACGTCGGCAACCAGGGGCTCACCGTGCGACCTAGGGCGATTTCGGGGAAAACTGGAAAAACTCAAAGAACTGAGGGTTTCCTCGATGGTTCTTCCTAGCTCTTGATCCCACGTGCCCGCACGGATGTCTACAACTAGGTTTCTAAGTCTGGGGAGGAGTGGTTCGGTGTGTCAAGCAAATTTGCCGATTTACCTGAGCCGGGCTATATCGCATGCTCTCTGCAAGAACTGGAATTCCGGCCAGCACACCTCATGCTATGCGGCCGGCGTTGTTGGACAGGGAGCACACTTCCCGGCGAACCTCCAGGCCCGCTCACTTGACGGGGGATGAAGCCTAGCGGCCGGGCTGGGAGTTTTCGGTCACGGCAGCTCTACCCGGTGTGGAATGAAAACAAGGAGCTCGGGGGCAGTTTACCGTGGATGGGGCGCCGGGGTATCGTGTCTATCACGTCGAGGACGCCTCGGCGAAGCTCGGGGTGAGCTCAGACCCGCTTGCTAGCTGCTGGGACGGGAGGACGCCAGAGCACCGAAAGTTTTCGGGTGTGCGGCGGTGTTTCTTCGTCGAGGGTTTCGGGGACGGTTAAGACCGCGACGGCAGTCGGTTCCGGAGGGAAATATCGCCGGCCGACCGCTGCGTCGACGTGCGCTGTGGGCTGGCGCTCAGGAGGTGGCATTCGGGGAAGCAGCTCGCTGGCGCACGGAGGGAGTTTGCTTCGGCGAGAAACTGAGCGCTGTCCGGTGTTGCACCTCCCTCCCACTGCCTTGTGGGCCCAACCTCCCCCCCCCAATCCTTCCCTCTCCATTTCTTTTGTAAATATCCCAGCTACTAAACATTAAATGAGAGACTTAGCCCCCAAGTACTGGTTTGAATTTGAGTTCTCAAATTTAAACTTTGTTGGGTTAAATTTGCTTCATGTTTAAACTGAAATTCAAATTCAGTTTTGAATTATTGCAAATTTAGCTCCCGACAAGATTAATTCCAATGGGGATGAAAAATGGTGGGTTAGCTCAGAAAAATGCACTGACTTCGGATATGAAGCTAACTTTTGAAGTTGCCGCAACTTGAATTTACATTCAAATTGACCTCTTTTTCAAATACCTACAAAAGTGCCTCAAAAGGGTTGGATTTTCATGAAACTTGTCTTGAACCCTCCCAATACTTTTCAAGTCCTAGGGGTGAGCTCAACCTCTCATGTTCATATGTAGAAATCCTACTTTGTGAAAGTGAAGGCTTTCCCCTCTAATCACTCTTTTGATGGAGCTTACTTGCTCTTCACAATTTTTCCTAAGATATCCACAAGAAAAACTGTGGTGTTGTGAGGTGATGAAAAGTTTTTGCAAGTCCCTTTCCTTGGGCTTTTACACGATGGACCCACGGTCAGAATTTAAACTTTTCCCCGGTTTATTTGGATTTTCAGATTTAGTTCAAACTTTAGAACCTCATAACTTTTGCTAGGAAGCTCCAAATTTACTGATTCAAATTGTGTTGGATTCATCTTGAATAGCTCTATCCAAATAGGCAACCCAATTTGTACGAAACCCATTATTTAATTCTGGAAAATTCTTTAAAGCTTTTCAGCAAAAGAATTTTAAAGGGAGTTTGGTTAATCCAAAAATCATCAAATTTTGCCAGAACATTCTATGGGATGTTAGTGAGCTCCTGTAAAAGTTTCAGATCATTTGGAGTTGATTTGTTCAGGTCAATTCAGATTTGAAGATGCTGTATTCACTTAAAAACAGAAACATTTTCAGAGAATTTCCAAAACTTGGAAATTCAGTTCTGGGTAAATCTTAGCTCCAACAATATTAGGAAAATTCATGCAAACTCTATGAGCTATAATTGAAATTATAGTTCACTAAGTATGGCATGAACATGGGTGTTATCCCAGAAATAATTCTTCTTTGCTTAATTGCTTAGAAAATTATTCTGAACAAACCACTAACTGAAAAGTGCCAATCTTTGGTCCAGAGGGTTTTCTTGTGACAAGGAACTCACATGAAAATTCTCAGCTCCATTAGAGCTCTGGATCACCCCTGTTATGTTTAACCACTTGAGGTGATCAATATAGAAGAGGTGGAAAACCACTTAGCACTTGATCATGTGCTTAGGTCCACACCCAAACCACTAGCCCCAGTTTCATTTTAAATTCTTAAACAGAGTTCCAGTTGTTAAAAACTTGTTATTAGAACTGATAGCAGAATCGTTACAATTAACTTATGTGCATATTCATTAACGTGTAGTCGCTGAAGGCGAGGAGACTCCGGAGGTGCTCGACTTCCTCCTTCCGGACGAAGACCTAACTACTGACCAGCAGCAACAAGGCAAGCCCCGGTTTGCATTAAGCCTTTTATAAAGTTTTACTTTGTTTACATATGTAGTGTGAAGTGTGTATGTGCATTAGGTGTAGGATGGATGAATACCAGCTGCATAACCAGAATTTTCCCCAAGAGTGAGGGTAGTGTCTAGGGCTTCAATTAGACAGGCTATGCTTGACGATTCATAGGACTTCGGTACAAGTCGAGTACTTGGAACTTACTTGTGAGTTAGGTTTGGGGCACACGGGTTTGGTTCGAGTGATGTGAGATCACTTTAGTAATGAAACTGAGACTAGGCAGGGGCTAGGGCGCAGCAAGAGGAGGTCTTGTGTGCGCCGCCCTGTCCTTGTCGATTGAGGACTGATCCGTGTGCGGCCCTGCTGAACAAGTATTGAACGTACCGAAGGCTTATCGGATATATGGGCCCCGATAAACCGATGTAGCCTAAACCTTCGGGCGTCGAGGCATAGCACACCGATTTATAGGTGTAGGTTGAGGGCAGCAAGGTGGAAATCTGCTAACGGGCATAGAGAGATGCTCCATGTAGGGAACCTCCTGTCCGTTTCGGTGCGACCGGTTTGACATTTGGGCTGTTGGGTGAAAGGTTGTCCTGTACAACATCGAGTGAGCGTGCTGTGCAGCTCCACGGTTGGGCGTACGTGACGTGCTCTTTGGGTCTCCCTGCAGGTGTATATCGAGTCGATTCACCGTCCCTCGCGGTGACGAGTAACGCTTGTTCACTCCGTCGTAACGTAGATAATTTATGGAATGTTATGCTTCGATATTGCTGTAATGATATTGTGAGACCTATGTGTGCTGAATACATTGGCAATTAGGATAAAAGTTAGCATTAACATTCAAAGTTTTGAATATTGCCAAAACATTCTTCTGTGGCAAGGTCCGACAAGTTCTTTGTTAGGTCCGCCAAGTGTTGGCAAGGTCTGACGCAAGGTCCGGAGGGCTCCTGCAAGGTCCGGAGAGCTTCTGTGAGGTCCGGAGCTTGTTTTTAGGGAGCTCCCGTGAAGTTCAACTCGTAGAACTGCAGCGTCTTGTTTTTGCTTTTAACTCGCAATGTTTCAAACTTGCTTTATGGGAAGGTCTGCTTAGTATTAATTTGCTAAGTTTTTGGTGTGTTTTGGAGGTTATGGATGTTATCATTTGATATGGTTTATAACATGCTTATGTGACGTGCTCATGTAAGGTGTTGTGGTTTTCGAACTAACGTGAGTCAAGTCGAGGACTTGTGCTCGGAAAAATTGGTTGTTTATTCATGTGCAGGTGTTGCTTGAGTTCAAGACATGGCTGGTGACGGGATCCTTGGACTAGTCTCAGGGAGGAGATGAGGTTCCAACAACCAAGTTCGGGAGGAGCTGTGGTTGAGTTGATCGGGAGGTCGCGCAACATGTTTGGATCAAGGGCAGTGCATATGAAGGTTGCGTGTACGTCATTGGAAGGTGTTTGCACGTGTGCAAGGAGTGCATGGACGTGGCAACATTGTTCCAAGGCGTGATGAAGAGAAGTGGACATAAAGAATTGGTCGGAAAGGTCCAACCGGCTGGATTGCGTACTCAGGCTGAGGCTGAGTCGGATATGGCTCAAATATGGAAGATTTGAGTTGGTTATGATGGGATTTCGTACTAGGCACGAAGTTGAGTTGTTTTAGGAATGTTTAGGACGTTCCTAAGGTGTTTGGAAGTCTCACGATTGCTTCTATCTGTGAATAGGAGAGTCCTGAGCAGTTATGGTAAGTTAGGATACGAGTCCAATTAGGAGTAGGAGTCCTAGATTGGATTGTTTAGCCTGAGGGCTGGCTATAAGAGCAAGGGTGGCCAGAGCTCTCGTGGGTACAGAACTTTGGGCTGTTCCTCTTGTGTTTCTATTGAATAAAGTTCATAGTTTCGAGGAGCTTTTGTGCCTTGTTCGTCCGATTTGTTTTTCGTCAAGTCTTTCTCGCCGAGTTTCTGGACAGACCGACGTTGCTTCGATGTTTCATTCATAACTCGAGTTTTACAGATCCGATTGACGTGATTCTTTTTGGGTTGTCTTCACAACTCAATTATCTATCATATGTGACATTTTCACGAGCTTCAGATCTGTAGTTTTTGGGATACACGTGTTTCTTTGCAGCGTTGCAGATCTGATTTATATCGGGTAGAACAGATTGATCTTCGTTTAATGTTTTGATCGTATCTCAAGTTTTACTTCGTGTTTTCAAGTGATTCTTGTTGCATTAGATCCGTGACTTGATTCTCTACCTTTCTACTTGATTTGTCATGGTTGAACACGTTTGAAAACACTTGGACACATGGATTCTTTAACCGATTGATTTTTTGCTGAGGGGTTTTTGTTGTTTCCGCTGCGAAAAGTTTTAATCTACCATTCACCCCCCTCTGGTAGCTTTTCACGTGCTCTTCGATCCTACAGATATAATTGTATTGCTACATGTGTGCCACCAAATATTGCTTACTAAATTTCAGATTCCCGAGTGTCAACTTGTGGCTAAAAGAGAAACTAAGGATGAACTTGTAGGCGTGTCCATTTGATGCATTGTTACTATCCTATGTTCATTGTACACCTCATGTAGAGTTTCATGCCTAGGTGAGTCGGTTAAGTCTTGTTGAGCCATCGTGCTCACGATTGCTTCTTAAGTGTTTTTCAGGTGAGGAGCCACCCACGGACTCAGGTTACGAGTCCACCGGCGAGGGTTACCCTCCGTCGGGGACTATGGCTGAGTGGGAGCCGTACACGCCGTGCTGAGCTGAGACGTGCAGCTAGTGTGGGTTGCCCTTGGGCTGAGCAACCGACTTTTGCTAGATAGGCGGGCGTGAGTTGTACAAACTAAACTTGTGCTGTGTAATGTATACTTAGTTTGTAACTGAACAGTGTACTACTTTGTACAGTTTCAGTTTATTTTCTATGTAATACCATGTACCCTTATGATGTGTGCTGTCGGGTGTCGCATCGTGCGGCACCACCCTCTGCGATCCTGGATGAGCGGAATCCGGTCCGCCACAGCCTGGTATCAGAGCTTAATTGGGGATAGCACGGTACTTAAGGACTGTATTACGGGAAAACTTAGGTTTACGGTGAGGAATCGGTAGTTTGCCCAAGTAAGGACTATATTAGCATAGTTACTTAAAGTGGCAAGCCTAACATAGGTTTACGATGCACCTACGCTCTGGTAAGAATGGTAAGGAACGCCACAGAAAGCGGTTCAATTTCGGTTAGCTCCCCTGACGAGGAACGTGGTTCAGGGCTAGGTCTCATAGCTTGGTTTGAGACGTCAATATGAAACTCTTGGACTCTTCATGTTCCTGAGTTCATATGAAACGCTGATCCCTAGCGTGCATTAGGCAAGTAAGTGGAGACCCCATCGCATGGTCAGTAACGCGAGAGTGTGTTCGTCTGGAAGTAGCCAAGGGGACATACGCAGCGCGTGCCATCGGCGTGCCCTGCAGGGCAGTAGGTGGTATCTGTTGGGTTGATAACATTCCCAACCGTGACGACCCGTTCATGACCTACTCGGGTTCCCCGTCGTGTGGTGTTGAAACACGATCACGTACCTTGAGACGTGACTTCGCTCAAGGACGGCCGTATGACAATGATACGGGCGTTTGTATTTACTTTTAAATATGGAACTGCCTGAAATGAAACAACCTTTGAGTGCATCACTATTTTGTGGTTTTCTGCATGTACTAACCACGTATGTATCAGTGTAGTAAACGCGTGCGAGAGACCGTTTAGTGCCACAATTGAGACGTATATGCCGGTATAATCAGGTTACGATTTTCCTTTGTGGGGAACGTAGTACTGAGATATTATAGGCATATGCATGAAAAATAATAATAACAAGGAGCTAAAATCACTAGGTTGCAATATTTAGGACCCTGGTTGGGTATAGAAAAATTTGATAGCTTATCAGTGTAGTCCCAAAGGGTTGAAAAACAGAGTGCTCTGTTTTGGGCAGCAAGTTTGCTGAACTTTAACAGAGCCTAACTCACAGGTCTTTTAGCCCAGGTAGGTGTGGGATATAGTTATGGAAAGGTATTTAAGTACTCTACATCTTTGTTGTAGACTTCCAGAGCCGAAACACATCTTAAGATGGCCTAAATTCCAGAGGAATGTAGACTGTCCAGAATCAGGACAGAGTTAAACACTGCCTGGACTGTTCTGTTTGTCAAACATAACTCCCAGTAAAAAAATCTAAAATTTTCATATTATACATCTTTAGAAAGGGTAGAAGATGTGTTACATCTTTGCAATTCAAAGTTTCTGAAATTTCAGCACAGAATTCAGTGGAAATCAGAGTTGAAAACAGCAACTTCCCAAAGGAGGTGCTGTTGAAATTCTTCTAGAAATTCTGGTGACTTTGAATTACCATAACATCTAAACCACAGCTGATCCGACGGCAAATAAGTACTCGTTGGAAAGATACTGGAGTTAGCTTTAACTTTGGTATTCAACTTGAGTCATGAAAATGCCCAGAACCAGATCAAAATCTGGGATTTGTAGAAACTGGTCATTCTGGCAGAGGAATGACAGTTGAACTTATTTGAGAGATTGTTGTACCCTAGAGGGGGTTTGAGTACTCCCAATGGGGTAGGAAATACTCATGAGAGGTTATATTCAACTAGTAAAAGATTTGAGTATAGGTCTCACTCAAGTTTCTTTTACTAGAGACCATGTTTGTGTGGTATTGAAGGTAAAAGGGTGGTATATGTGATGACAACGTGATAGTAACGTCTCGTAGTGACCAAACCTAGTTGTGGTGAGCTTCCAAAGAGGAGGTTCATCAAGTTGTATTAAGCTAGCTTGTATTTGGTCTGGTAATGGTGTAGCTTGAGCAAAGTTATTACATTATCTACATACGAGATGCATCGCATGTTTCAATGTGATTATGTTTTACGCCTATTTTTATTGGACTGCATGCATTATGTTGCGGGGCTGATGTTTATTGTCATATGGTTGCAGATGGTTCGCACTAGGACCACGCACGAGGTTGGTGGCTCTAGCCAGCAGGGAGGCGATGACTCCCAGCCACCTGCCTACGACAGCACCCCGCAGCAGCAACCACCACCGCCGCCTCCGCTTACTCTAGCGGATGTGATAGCGGCATGGTGGGGGCTCGTGAGGAGCAGACCGACCTGCTACGCACGATTGTGTAGAATACGTCCCAGGCAGGGGGCGTCAAGAGAGGTGACCTCATGAGCCCCGTGATTTGTCATACTCGGACTTCATGAGTACGCACCCTCCGGTGTAACCAGAAGCAGAAGAACCACTGGAGGCCGACAACTGTCTGCGGACCATCGAGTCCAAGTTTGGGCTGCTCCAATGTACGGAGCGGCAGAAAACTCTGTTCGCAGTGCAGCAACTTCATGGTGCCGCTGGTGCGTGGTGGGCGAACTATGTCGCCTCACGTCCGGCTGGCCATGCCATGGAGTGGGTAGAGTTCCGGGAGGCGTTCCGCGCCTATCATATCCCTCCAGGGATAATGAAGAGGAAGTTCCAATAATTCTTGGAGCTGAAGCAGGGCGGGAGGAGTGCCCATGACTACTCCTGTGCCTTCAACCATCTGGCGCAATATGCGTCAGACTACGTCTCCAGCGAGGAGAAGAAGCGGGAGCATTCATATCGGGTGTTACGCCCCAAGAGGAAAACGCATCTCGTTCAGTGGAATCGCGGCACCTTCAACGACCTCGTCAATGCCGCGATCATGCAAGAGGACGCTCAGCGGGAGTTGGCAGCTGAGCAGCGGAAGCCCTGCGCTCCACCCAGCAGTGGGGGTGGCGCTCCCCAGAAGTACGGCATGGTGTATCGGACACCATCCGGACAGCAGTGGCATCCGCCGGCGCGACCTCAGCGGTTTGGGGGACTTTCTTTTCAGTCATCTCTGTTCCGACCGCCGATGCCACCACCACGACAGCAGCAGCAGAAGCAGCAGACGACGCCCCGGGCGTTCCAACCACCACAACGCGCCCGGGTTTCTGTCCACCGATCAGCGGGGGACCGCCCGCTTCACTTGCTTCACGTGTGGCCAGGCGGGCCATTTCGCGAAGGACTGTCCCCAGGGGCAGCAGAGCAGCGGGCAAGCCCAGTTCCAGGGCGGTGCTCGAGGCCGACCTCCGGTCAAGAAGGTTGGTCGGCGGACTGGGGGCGTCCGCAACCTCGACAATGAGGACGCCCCGGAGGGAGACAACGTGCTGGCGGGTACGTTCACTCTCAACAATCAAGCCATCATCATATTATTTGATTCTGGTGCAATCCACAGTTTTATAAGTGCATCCTATATGGCTAAGCATCAAATGCAAGTCTTCCCAACCGACTGCACCTATATGATCTGCTCACCGGGAGGGAAGATTTCAGCAAATATGATGATCCCAAAGGCACCTCTGTGCTTAGGTGGGAAACTATATCCCACCGCCTTGATAATCCTTACGGGGCAAAAGATTGATGCAATCTTAGGGATGTCATGGCTACAATACCATGGCGCTGTCCTGGAGACTCGGACACGGACGGTTCACTTAAACTCTCCATTCCATCATCTGCATACCATGGTGTTAGACACTCCAGTCCAGGATGTTTCAGAAATTAATAATGCTGAAGCTCTCAAGTTAGAGGACATCCCCGTAGTCCGGGAGTACCCCGATGTGTTCCCGGATGATCTTCCGGGCTTGCCACCTGAGCGGGATGTCGAGTTCAAGATCGATCTGGCACCCAGGACTACGCCCATATCACGGAGACAATATAAAATGGCTCCGAACGAGCTGGCTGAATTGAAAGAACAGCTCAATGATCTATTGAGTAAAGGTTTCATTAGGCCGAGTTCCTCGCCTTGGAGATGCTCGGCGCTGTTCGTGAAGAAGAAGGATGAAACCTTGAGGCTGTGTGTGGACTACCGGCCGCTCAACGCCATCACCATCAAGAATAAGTACCCACTGCCCCGTATTGACATTTTGTTTGATCAACATATGGGTGCAAGTGTGTTCTCCAAGATGGACCTTCGCTCTGGATATCATCAGATAAAGATCTGGGCGGAGGATATCCCGAAGACGGCTTTCTCGACGAGATATGGATTATATGAATATCTCATCATGTCTTTTGGTCTCACAAATGCTCCAGCCAATTTCATGTATCTCATGAACTCGGTGTTCATGCCGGAGCTGGACAAGTTTGTGGTAGTGTTCATCGATGATATCTTGGTTTACTCCAAGACAGAAGCCGAACATGCCGAACACTTGAAGATCGTTCTTCAATGATTGCGAGACCATAAGCTCTATGCCAGTTCAGCAAATGTGAGTTTTGGATCAGCCAAGTGCCATTCTTGGGACATATCATCTCGGTGGAAGGCATTGCGGTTGACCCAAGCAAAATAGAGCAAGTGCTGAAATGGAAAGCTCCCACTTCAGTTCATGAAGTCAGAAGCTTCCTCGGCTTAGCGGGATACTATCGGAGATTCATTCCAAGCTTCTCCAAGCTCGCTAAACCGATGACAAAATTGCTGAAGAAGGGAACAAAATATGTTTGGAACACGGCGTGTGAAGGAGCGTTCCAAGCATTGGTGAAGCATCTCACAACAGCCCCGGTCTTAGCTCAACCGGATACAACCAAGCCCTTCGACGTGTATTGTGACGCGTCCGGTATTGGGCTCGGCTGCGTGTTGATGCAGAAAGGACGTGTGGTCGCATATGGCTCACGCCAACTTCGGAACCATGAGCAGCATTATCCGACTCATGATCTTGAGCTTGCTGCAGTGGTGTTGGCGCTAAAAATGTGGAGGCACTATCTCCTGGGGAATTTGGTGCATCTCTACACCGACCACAAGAGCTTAAAGTACATCTTCACCCAGAAGAAGCTGAATATGAGGCAAAGAAGGTGGTTAGAATTAATCAAGGACTATGAGATTGAGATCCATTACCACCCCGGCAAGGCAAATGTGGTTGCCGACGCGCTGAGTCGAAAGTCACATGTTCATAACCTCACCATTACCCCGGGGGAGGAGGAAGAGCCGAGTTTATACTTGGTTCCTTATGGATCGCTGTACAACCTTGCCCTCATCCCTACCATTAAGGAGGACAATATTCCAGCTCAGAAGATTGATAAGGGTATGGCACATCTCCGTAGAAGGATAGACAATGGGGAGATCAAGTGTTTCCGGAAAGATGATGAGGGGACGCTATGGTTCAATGACTGCATAGTCGTACCCCGAGATATGGAACTTAGGAGAAAGATCCTCGATGAAGCTCACTTGTCTAAATACTCCATTCATCCGGGCAGCAACAAAATGTACCAAGATTCGAAAAAGAAATTTTGGTGGACACGGATGAAGCGGGAGGTAGCGAAGTACGTATCCGAGTGCGATACGTGTAGACGAGTGAAAGCTGTCATATGAAGAAATCCGGGCTGCTGCAACCCCTGAAGATTCCGGCATGGAAATGGGAAGATGTGAGCATGGATTTCATTGTGGGATTGCCCCCAACTTCCAACAAACATGATTCCATTTGGGTAATCGTTGATCGGTTAACCAAGACGGCTCACTTCATCCCGGTGAATACACGTTACAATGCTGGCAAATATGCGGAGCTGTACATAGCGAAGATTCTATGCTTATATGGGGTACCCAATACCATCGTCTCAGATCGAGGTGCAATATTTGTATCTCGCTTTTGGGAGCAGCTACACGCTGCTTTGGGTACTAAGCTGATTAGGAGCTCCGCCTACCACCCTCAGACAGATGGCCAAACAGAGAGGGCGAATCAGGTTCTGGAAGACATGTTGAGAGCATGTGTCATCCACCACGGTAGGAACTGGGATGATCACCTACCGGTTGGCGGAATTCTCGTACAACAACGGTTATCAGGCGAGTATCAAGATGGCACCCTATGAAGCTCTCTACGGTCGCAAATGCCGCACCCCATTAAACTGGTGCGAGTCTGGTGAAAGTGTCACATTCGGGGTTGATGTGGTGAACGATGCCGAAGAGCGCGTTCGGACGATTCAAGCTAATTTGAAGGCCGCTCAATCCCGGCAAAAGAGCTACGCTGATAAGAGGCGTAGACCGCTGCACTTTGCCGTCGGGGAACACGTGTACCTCCGCGTGTCTCCGATGAAGGGCGTGCACTGGTTCGGTGTGAAGGGGAAGCTCGCCCCCCGTTTCATTGGACCCTATGCTATCACCGAGAAGTGTGGGCCAGCGGCGTATAGACTGGAGCTACCGGCATCTCTTGCTGGTGTCCATGAAGTCTTCCATGTTTCACAACTGAGAAAATGTCTCAAGCATACGGCTGCCATTCTCACTGAAGACATCGGCGAGCTGCAGCCGGATTTAATGTATGATGAATATCCGGTGGCGATTATCGAGGAGAAAGCCCGAACCAAACGTAGCCGAACGTTGTGGTTCTACAAAATACTGTGGAGCAACCACACCGGCGAAGAAGCGACGTGCGAGAGCGAGGAATCCCTTCGCTCAAATTACCCGGAGCTCATGGCGTCTCAGCACGGGTAGGTCCCTATTACATCGCCGTCTCTTCTTTTGTAATCTCGGGACGAGATTCTTTTAAGGGGGGAGGGATGTAAAATCCCAAGAAATGGGACTTGCAAAAACTTTTGTATACTCATGAAAGTGTTGGCATGTGCAATAAAACTTTAAATTCAGTTTGAACTAAATGGCTCACTCCAAAGAGGGGAGGGCCATTTTCAAAAAGGAAAATTCAAATTGTTGTTCAAGAAGTGGTATTTGCAATGACCACCTCAAAGATCAGAGGGCATATTCAAACTCTCCAGGTTCAAGGTGTGAAGGAGGCAAATTTTGAGCAGATTTGGAGGTGCTTTGATATGAAAATCAAAGGGACTTGTAAATTTCATCTAAATTTGAATTCAAATTTGAAACTGAGGCACCACTGGTCAAATGGCCAAGTGACTTTTGAATTTGAGTACCTCATGGCTGAATTTGCATATGCCAAAAATTTGGACATCTTTTGGGGGCAGAGAGGAGCTGTGGGCCCCAATTGTCATTGAGAAGGAGGTGAAAAACATACTGCCAAAGTCAGCCTGTTCCTCGGTTCACACCCGAGCTCGAACCGGGTCACCGTGAGCTGCCACCGCGCTGCCGACCGAGGACCTGGAAGCCACCTCCCGACGCTGTCGAACCGCCTCAGCCCGATACTACCGCGGACGGCTGCCTCGGGTAGGGAAAAACCGAGCGCGTTTCTCTTCTCCGCGACTGCTGCCGTGTACACAGCCCTGCCGCCACTACCGCGCCTCACCAGAGCAACGGCGCCCGGCCGCCTCAGCAGCTCCCACGCCAATCTGAGCTTCCCCACAGCGTCGCCGGGTCTTCCTCGAGGTGTGCAGCACCAGAACCCAACGTTGCTCCCACGGGAACTAGGCACCAAGCTCGGTTTGTCCATTGGCGCCACTGCAAGCCGCCGGCCTGCAGAACTCGTCGCCTGGCCGCCACAGGGCTTCTCCCCTCGAGCTGCAAAAGCAAAAAGGTTCGCCTGTGTCCCTACTCTCTTCACCGCAACCCCGGCTGCCTGTCACAGACGGTGCTCGCTGGGATTTCGTTTTTGCCGTCGGCATGCAATAATAACCGAGGGTAGCAACTAGGCAAATTCGCCTCACACATCGAACCACTCCTCACCAGACTTGGAAACTTAGCTGTAGACGTTCGTGCGAGCACGTGGGATCAAGAATTAGGGAGAACCGTTGAGGAAACCCTCAGTTCTTCGAGTTTTTCGAGTTTTCACCGAACTCAACCTAGGTCGCACAGTGAGCCCCTAGTTGCCAACGTTTCTTGTGAGATCAGATCCCTGGACGTTCCTCCCTAGGTCGTGGCGATGCTGTAGGAGCTAACCGGAGCAAGCTTGGAGCATTACAGTGCCCTAGCGACGTCGCCGAAGTTGCCGAAGCTACTGTTGCCGTCGCGCCTAGGGTTCCGGCCATCCTCGATCTGAGATGAGACCGGCAACGTGTTCCTCGCATGGAAATATGCAGGGGCGGTAAAAACTAGCAAGTTCCGAGGACCAGAAGCCCTTTCCGGCAAGGGCTCCGGCGAGCTCGGCGGCAGGGGTCGCGCGGGAGCCGGAGGAAGAAGAAGGGGTTGGCCCCACTCGTCAGCGGCTGTGATTAAACGTGAAGGATTTTTTGTTGTCCGGGATCCAGTGTGGCTGCACGGGAAAGGGTCTGTGGCCCCGTGTGGCTCGAATACAGCAGCTGACACGTGTGCGATGGGCCCATGGTCAGAATTTAAACTTTTCCCCGGTTTATTTGGATTTTCAAATTTAGTTCAAACTTTAGATTCATCTTGAATAGATCTATCCAAATTTAGTGATTCAAATTGGGTTGGATTCATCTTTAATAGATCTATCCAAATAGGCAACCCAATTTGTATGAAACCCATTATTTAATTCTGGAAAATTATTTAAAGCTTTTCAGCAAAAGAATTTTAAAGGGAGTTTGGTTAATCCAAAAATCGTCAAATTTTGCCAGAACATTCTCTGGGATGTTAGCGAGCTCCTGTAAAAGTTTCAGATCATTTGGAGTTGATTTGATCAGGGAAATTCAGATTTGAATATGATGTATTCACTTAAAAACGAAACATTTTCAGAGAACTTCCAATACTTGGAAATTCAGTTATGGGCAAATCTTAGCTCCAAAAATATTAGGAAAATTCATGCAAACTCTATGAGCTATAATTGAAATTGTAGTTCACTAAGTATGGCATGAACATGGGTGTTATCCCAGAATTAATTCTTCTTTGCTTAATTGCTTAGAAAATTATTCTGAACAAACCACTCACTGAAAAGTGCCAATCTTTGGTCCAGAGGGTTTTCTTGTGACAAGGAACTCACATGAAGATTCTAAGCTCCATTGGAGCTCTGGATCACCCCTGTTCTGTTTAACCACTTGAGGTGATCAATATAGAAGAGGGGGAAAACCACTAAGCACTTGATCATGTGCTTAGGTCCACACCTAAACCACTAGCCCCAGTTTCATTTTAAATTCTTAAACAGAGTTCCAGTTGTTAAAAACTTGTTATTGGAACTGATAGCAGAATCGTTACAATTAACTTAAGTGCATATCCATTAACGTGTAGTCGCTGAAGGCGAGGAGACTCCGGAGGTGCTCGACTTCCTCCTTCCGGACGAAGACCTAACTACTGACCAGAAGCAAAAAGGCAAGCCCCGGTTTGCATTAAGCCTTTTATAATGTTTTGCTTTGTTTACATACGTAGTGTGAAGTGTGTATGTGCATTAGGTGTAGGATGGATGAATACCAGCTGCATAACCAGAATTTTCCCCAAGAGTGAGGGTAGTGTCTAGGGCATCAATTAGACATGCTATGCTTGATGATTCATAGGACTTCGGTACAAGTCGAGTAGTTGGAACCTACTCGCGAGTTAGGGCGCAGCAAGAGGAGGTCTTGTATGCGCCGCCCTGTCCGTGTCGATTGAGGACCGATGCGTGTGCGGCCCTGCTGAACAAGTATTGAACGTACCGAAGGCTTATCGGATATATGGGCCCCGATAAACCGATGTAGCCTAAACCTCTGGGCGTCGAGGCATAGCACACCGATTTATAGGTGTAGGTTGAGGGCAGCAAGGTGGAAATCTGCTAACGGGCATAGAGAGATGCTCCGTGTAGGGAACCTCCTGTCCGTTTCGGTGCGACCGGTTCGACGTTTGGGCTGTTGGGTGAAAGGTTGTCCCGTACGACATCGAGTGAGCGTGCTGTGCAGGTCCACGGGTGGGCGTACGTGACGTGCTCTTTGGGTCTCCCTGCAGGTGTATATCGATTCGATTCACCGTCCCTCGCGGTGACGAGTACCGCTTGTTCACTGCTCGTAATATAGATAATTTATGGAATGTTATGCTTCGATATTGCTGTTATGATATAATTGTATTTCTACATTGTAACACCCCAAAATCCTGTTAAGAGGGGAATTTAAAAATTTTTGGACGTATTGCATGTGTTGCAAAAATTCAAATTCAAACTGGAATTCAAATTATACTCAAAACAGAAACGAAAAAGAAAAAGAAAAAGAAAAAAAATAAACCTTCCCGGCCAGTGGGCCGAAACACACCAGCCGGCCCACCCAACCCCTGCGCCAGCCCGCAGCCGCGCGCCCGCGCCCCCTCTCGCAGACAGGCGGGACCCACCTGTCATCCCCGAGCTCCCACTCGTCCGAACCCGGGACTGTTTCCCCGCGCGCGCGCGATCTTAACCGACCGGATTTCCGCCCGAATTCTGGTTCCAGAGGACTCCAACTCGATCTAAACTAACACGCCGCCCTCCCCCGTCTATAAAAACCCCGGCATCGTCCCATTTTTCCCCACGATCCGCCGTTTTTCTCTCCGGTGAGAACCCGAGCTTCTCCGGTGAATTCTGCTCGATCTTGGCTCGGGAATTCTGATCTAGCTCGCTGGTCTTGATCCACCGCCTCCAGGGAACCTCGCAGGTGCAGAAAACTCAGTGGTTTGCGGTTCAAACGCAGCGCCGACGAGCCTCGCCGTGAATTCACCTCGGACCTCGTCGTGGATCACTTTCCAGGACCCCCGAGCTCAAGAAAACACCCGAGGTGAGATCCACGACCTCCCCTCTACCGATCTATGCCATAAAATCACAGTTTTAGGGAGAATTGATGAAGATCCGAAACTCTCCGGCGAGATCGCCGCCTCCCACCGCCGTGCGCCGCCGGGCAGCGCCGCCCGCGCTCGATCAGAGCGACGTGGCCGCTTGTGCGCCGTCTATTTTAAATCGCACGGTAGAATTTAAATCCCCGCGTACCGGTTCGACGTTATAATCTCAGCCGTCTGTTTGAAATCGGACGGTCCACGTCAGCCCCGCGTTATAAAGGCCGGGATTTTTACGTTCTACCCCCTGGGGTTCTCGGAAAATAAGAGCTAGCCCCGAAAACTTCTGATCTAGCCCCTGGAAC
Source organism: Neostapfia colusana (assembly GCA_030760725.1). Taxonomy (NCBI): domain Eukaryota; kingdom Viridiplantae; phylum Streptophyta; class Magnoliopsida; order Poales; family Poaceae; genus Neostapfia; species Neostapfia colusana. Next base: position 60,667,326 of record JASWHV010000004.1, on the reverse strand, counting down.
TTCAGAAATTCATGTAAATTCAATTAAAAATCAGTTTTAGCCCCTGGACATAATAAAAATTAGCAAAATCCCTCTTTTATGTGTAGTTAGACCCCTGGAAATTCCTAAAATAATATAATAGACCCTGTAGTGGGGTGAATTTACCCTTTTAATCCTATGCGATATTAAATTTAGGAATTTGACTATGTGTTTAGTATTTAAAATTTAAAAGATGGGACAAACACATTGCAAATTCAAATTAAAAACTTTCCTAGTACTTGGAAAACTTTGGAGTGAGATAAAATACATTTTTGGCTGAAATGAATCTGTTTAATTGATTATTCACATTTATTAGTTATAGGGACATATTTTTAAGTAGAGAATAATTCTGAAAATTAGTAAAATAAATGTAAAATAGTTCACATCAGAGGAGAAGTTCAAAAATATATTATTATATATTTTGACCCAAAACCTATTCTGTTTAGATGAGCTGTCTTACTATTTTTATAATAAAGTTCACATTTAGGTATAGGAAATAAATCTGAAAATATAGCAAACTAGGTATGAATAACTAGAAACTGATAAATGAAGTTTCCAAAATCCAAAGAATTCAGTTTAGGGTTGGTAGAAGGTCTGAAGACACATATGGAGTAGGAAAATACCTTTCATGCATACTTGGTAGCTAAAAGGTGTAGTAATTGAATATAAGGAATTTATTTAAATTGGAAACTCATATATAGTATGCAAACATAAATGTGAATACAAATGTAGAAATCATATACATATGTTTAAAAGTGCATGTAAGCCAAAAATCAACACACATAGAGTAACCACAACACATAGAATTGTGAATGGCTTTCATAAATGTGAATGTGTGGTTTGTATGAAGTGGAAGTGTGAACTATGTCTTATGATTCGTTGTTTTCTTTTGCTATGTGTGATGGTATGAGTAGAACCTGCTCCAAAGCAAGTTCTTCCTTTCCAAGATCAGGACTACCCATTTCAAGAGCAGCAGGAAGGAGGCAAGTGTCCTTGACCACTTTGATCCTATACTAGGACGTGTAGCTAGAATTATTTGCATTATCAATTGAAAATATGAAACCCATGCTAGGATGTTTCCCTAGAATTGCATTACCTTGTTTCCTTGTAGCTTGGGTTGGGATTCATTTTATCATGTCATTTATTATTATGCATATGCTTAGCCATGCTTAGAATGGGATATTTGGGATATGAGATCATCAGTTTATTTTACCATACTCTTGAATGAGATATTGTGAGTTATGTAGAGGTAGGGATCAAGGCAAGTTGGATGTTTTTGGTTGGTGCTGGGTGCACGAGACTCGGGTTTGTGTTTAGTACTTGCCTGGATCCTAAGGACCGGTTCATGGAGCATGTAACCTGGCTTTACCGTGCCAACCACATGCTGAGATGGGGCAGCTTGGCCAATTAATTAGGTGTATCCCCGGCGTAGTATGGGTCTGTTGGATGGTGCGGGGAATAGGTGTCAGCTGGACTACCATATGAACCGCAAGGCTCAAGAGGGGGCCACTGCAGCGGGGTTGGAGCCTCTTGTATGCTGTTAGAGGTGAAACCTGAGTGGGCCCACGCTCGTCAGGAATCCCTTTGTAAAGGCTTCGTAGTGATCTCCTGGCTACACACCTGGGAAGTGTGAATGTGGTTCGTAGCCACTAGCATAATGGAGGTTCTTTTAGTCCACCCGGCAACGGGGGATGAAATCACTACATGTGGGTACAGTGGTACAAACTCTGCAGAGTCAAAACTGTCATGACAGCCGTGCTCACGGTCAAGAGCGGCTTGGACTTATTCATGATTAGAGGATGATGACTTTGGAAGTTGTAGATGTTAAGCGGGGAGCTTAACATTGGAAATGATGTTATGGTTATTTGATTATGATGATGGGTTGGGAGATTGGGACCATTTCACCTATGTAGTAATGTAGGTGCTTAATAAGCTAAGGTGATAGGTATTAATTGCGTAGTGCTTTAACCAAGAGTTCAACCTCTCCTTACTCTAGCCATGCATGACAAGATTTTCCCACACTTGCTGAGTACCATCGGTACTCAACCTTGCATATTTGTTGGTTTATATTGCTGCTCAGGTCAAGATAATGAAGTGATGTTTAATGATCAAGACTTTGGACCCGAAGAAGGTTTCTAGGTTCATGGAGTTTCCCGGGCAACGCCTGTGACGGAGCCCTCAAGAATAATATTCCGCTGCTAGTTTATTTATTTGTGATGAAATTATTATCGTCCATCGAGACATATGCTTTGTAAGACTTATTTATATTCAACACCTGGCTTGTAATAAATGATGCTTCACTATTTGTCCTCACATGTATGAGAAAATGATCCTGGCATACATGTGATATTCACTCGGTTGTTCTTCGGAGAAACCGGGTGTGACAGAAGTGGTATCAGAGCCAAGGTTGCCCGTAGGAACGTGGACCTAGGTAGAAATGGATGTATTTAAGGGCCCTATTTTCTTAAAAACTATTTTACAAGGTGTGTGTTGAAAAGTGTTATTTAATAGAGTCACTTTCTTCATCTTACCCCAACTTTCATTCAAAATAGGATTTTTGTTTAAAAGTTTATCTAACCTAAGTTTAAATGCTTTCTGTTTTAGATGGTTCGCATGATTCGCACCGCTCGCAAGTCCACAGGAGGGAGAGTTCCCGTAGTTGCCCTTGCCCAAAGAGAGGAGAGCCGTCCAGTGACGTACCTTTCCTACGGATTGGCAGTAAGAGGCTTGTTGCGCTGTCTTCGGTGTATGCTCCAAGCCGCCGGCAATACGGGCAAGCTAATCATACACTATAGCTCCACCAGGACGATCCGTGAAAAGAGGGAAGAATGGAGTTCAGAGATGAGGATTATCCATGAAAATCAGCTGCTTAAGATCCACCGCTCTCCAGCTTGTCGAGCGACACAGGTCGATGCGGAGAAGGATGTCACCTGGGAGGCCATCACCTGCCAGAGTCACATCTATCGTCGCCACCTGGACAGGACTGAGTACATGTATGTCCTCCAGCGCGAGAGTGGTACAATGGAGTACAAGTATCCGCCAGTGCAGGATTGTGCTTGGAGGATGCTGCTATGCTCAGCACTCGACTGCAGTAGTGTCAGCAGGAGCTTCAGGATGTTTGGGACACCCTGAAGGAAACCGAGGCGTTGCTTCGAGCCTGCTTGAGGGCGAGAGAAAGATGAGATGGGAATGAACTGTGTGTCACCGTGAATGATACATGGACTCTTGACTCCCCAGATCGCCGGGCGATCAGGCGTCGTCGCACTTCTCCACACGCAGCCTCCCCACCCAAAGCAGAGTCAGAGGGCACCCGCAATAATGAGGAAGATCCTGAGGAGCCAGCTCAGTGATACGAGTACTGTAGAGTCCTTCCCTTGGTTTAGCAAGATGTCGAGTAGTCGAGTCAATACCTTAGTAAATGGTGTGTTAATGCTTGGTGTGTGATGTGAGTTGTGGAAGCCATGAGCAATTGTCCACAGCCTCGTCTTCAGATTGTTTTGCTTTGGTGTGTGAACCCACATGAAATAATAGTGCATTTATTTTTGTGAGACATGAACCCCCAGAAAGTACAACAAAGCCTCAACACTTCAAAGTAAAAAAACTTTAGGATCGAAGAACACGTGAAAAGCTACCAGAGGGGGTGAATGGTAGATTAAAACTTTTCGCAGCGGAAACAACAAAAACCCCTCAGCAAAAAATCAATCGGTTAAAGAAACTGTGTGTGCAAGTATTTTTAAACGTGTTCAACCATGACAAATCAAGTAGAGAGGTAAAGAATCAAGTCACGGATCTAATGCAACAGGAATCACTTGAAAACACAAAGTAAAACTTGAGATACGATCAAAACATTAAACGAAGATCAATCTGTTCTACCCGATATAAAACAGATCTGCAACGCTGCAAAGAAACTCGTGTATCTCAAAAACTACAGATCCGAAGCTCGTGAAAATTTCATAGATAATAGATAATTGAGTTGTGAAGACAACCCAAAAAGAATCACGTAAATCGGATATGTAAAACTCGAGTTATGAACGAAACACCAAAGCAACGTCGGTCTATCCAGAAACTCAGCGAGAAAGACTTGACGAAAAACAAGTCGGACGAACAAGGCACAAAAGCTCCTCGAAACTATGAACTTTATTCAATAGAAACACAAGAGGAACAGAACAAAGTTCTCTCCCCACGAGAGCTCTGGCCTCCCTTGCTTTTATAGCCAGCCCTCAGGCTAATCAATCCAATCTAGGACTCCTACTCCTAATTAGACTCGTATCCTAACTTACCATAACTGCTCAGGACAGTCCTATTCTCAGATAGAAGCAATCGTGAGACTTCCAAACACATTAGGAACGTCCTAAACATTCCTAAAACAACTCAACTTCGTGCCTAGCACGAAATCCTATCATAACCAACTCAAATCTTCCATATTTGAGCCATACCCGACTTAGCCTCAGCCTGAGTACGCCATCCAGCCGGTTGGACCTTTCCGACCAATTCTTTACGTCCACTTCTCTTCATCACTCCTTGGAACAATGTTGCCACGTCCATGTACTCCTTGCACACGTGCAAACACATTCCAACGACATACACGCAACCTTCATATGCACTGCCCTTGATCCAAACATGCTGCGTGACCTCCCGATCAACTCAACCACAGCTCCTCCCGAACTTGGTTGTTGGAACCTCATCTCCTCCCTGAGACTAGTCCAAGGATCCCGTCACCAGCCATGTCTTGAACTCAAGCAACACCTGCACATGAATAATCAACCAATTCTTCCGAGCACAAGTCCTCGACTTGACTCACGTTAGTTCAAAAACCACAACACCTTACATGAGCACGTGACATAAGCATGTTGCAAACCATATCAAATGATAATAGCCATAACCACCAAAACACACCAAGAACTTAGCAAATTAATACTAAGCAAACCTTCCCATAAATAAAGTTTTAAACATTGCGAGTTAAAAGCAAAAACAAGACGCTGCAGTTCTACGAGTTGAACTTCACGGGAGCTCACTAAAAACAAGCTCCGGACCTCACAGAAGCTCTTCGGACCTTGCAGGAGCTCTCCGGACCTTGCCAACACTTGGAGGACGTAACAAAGAACTTGTCGGACCTTGCCACAGAAGAATGTTTTGGCAATATTCAAAACTTTGAATGCTAATGCTGACTTTTATCCTAATTGCCAATGTATTTAGCACACATAGGTCCCACAATCGCCCCCTTGATGAATGCATTGGCAACACCAATTAAAATCCGAACATTGGTTTATGAAAAGTTTTGAAAAGCTTTGAAATCTCATTTCTCCCCCTTTATTAATTTCTCCCCATTTTTTAAAATCAGAGAAGGAAGAAAGTGTATAACATATGCAAAGCGTAAAAAAAATCTCTCCTTATACATATTTCTCCCCCTTTGACAATGTATTCAGCAAGGTTCAAAAGAGAAATTTTTAAATGTTATGAGCATATTATAACATATACATACAAAACAAAGCTCATCCAAGTCATACTATCAGGTTACTTACACTATCACATCAATGAGATACATAAAGTAGTGTAAGCCATGCTAGAGATCAAATGTATTTTTCAGTTTAAGCAAGTCATGATCTCCCTTACTCAACTATTTCAAAACCTGAAAACATGACACTTGTTGCTGCATTTTTATTATTCGTAATCATTTAAGGCACAAAGTTGATCATATGATATTTGCAAGAGATTATATGCCGCATCAGCCTTATTCTAACCAACCAAGCCAAGTCAATGTCATTTGACAATCAGAAGCTTAAGGACATGGTTTTAGTCATACACAATTCCTTCCAAGTTCATATCTTAGTGCAATAATAAGCAATCTCAAAAGAAGTGTGATGCATGCATATTCTCTTGATCTTTTCTCAATTTTTTATTTGAAAACTCAACATGTGAGCTGATCACTTGATTAATTTTTTATGATTAAAAGCACTTGTGAGCACGCAACAAGTTCAAAACAGCAAGAAAGTTCGATCATGACAAGATTTAGTGTAAGTAATTATTCCAATTACTAGTCATGGCAAAAACTACAAAATGTATAACATGAGTAATGTAGTAAGAACTTTCAGCCTGTAAAAGGAATCACAAAGTCATATATGTATGAAATACTATGCTCATATTATTTTAGTTTCAGATTCACACATAGACTTTCAAAGTTTCAAAAACTCCCCCTCAATTTAAGCCATGAGGATGCATAACCCCTATTTCACTACGAATGAAACAAAAACGAGTGAAATCCAAAGGTTTTGTAAAAATATCAGCCAATTGTTGTTCGGTATCGACATGGTGAAGCACAATGTTTCCTTTTTCAACATTATCACGAAGAAAGTGATACCTAATGTCAATGTGCTTAGTTCTAGAGTATTTCACGGGGTTTTTAGCAATACAAATTGCACTAGTGTTATCACAAAACAGTGGAACACTATCTAAATCAACCCCATAGTCCTTAAGTGTTTGAACAATCCATAGAATTTGTGAGCAAGCGCTAGCCGCAGCTACATATTCAGATTCGGCCGTGGATTGTGCGACTGAACTTTGTTTTCTAGAGGACCAAGCAACAAGTGAATTACCAAGAAAATGACAAGCACCAGAAGTACTTTTCCTATCAATCCTACAACCCCCAAAATCAGCATCCAAAAAAACTTTCAAAGAAACGGTTGAGGAAGAAGGAAGAAAAATGCCAAATTCTTGAGTTCCATGTAGGTACCTGAGAATCCTTTTGATGGCTTGGCGATGTGAAGCACGTGGAGAAGCTTGAAAACGTGCACAAATTCCATGTAGGTACCTGAGAATCCTTTTGATGGCTTGGCGATGTGAAGCACGTGGAGAAGCTTGAAAACGTGCACAAAGACATACGCTGAATTGTATGTCCGGTCTTGACGCTGTGAGATACAAAAGTGATCCAATCATACTTCTGTATTCTTTTTTATCGACCGGGTCACCATCTTCGTCATGTTCAAGTGTTTTTGCTGTTCCCATTGGTGTCCGAAGAGGCTTGCATTTGTCCATGTTGAAGCGCTTAAGAAGGTCCTTTGTATACTTAGTTTGATGCACAAAAGTTCCTTCTTTTGTTTGCTTGATTTGCAGCCCCAAAAAGTATGTGAGTTCTCCCATCATACTCATCTCAAATTCTGAACTCATCACAGCTGAAAACTTGGACACGAGATCATGAGAAGCACAACAAAAGATAATATCATCCACATACACTTGAACGAATAATCAGTCATTGCCATGCTTAAGTACAAAAAGAGTTTTATCAACCTTGCCCGTGGTAAACCCCTTTTCAAGTAAGAATGTTTTTAACCTATCATACCATGCTCTAGGGGCTTGTTTTAGACCGTACAAGGCTTTGGACAGTTTGTAAACATGATTAGGAAAATTTGGATTTTCAAAACCCGGTGGCTTCTTAACATAAACCTCCTCCTCTATGTAGCCATTAAGAAAAGCACTTTTAACATCCATTTGATATAACTTGAAACCTTTAGATGCAGCATATGCTAATAAAATTCTTATAGATTCTAATCTAGCAACAGGAGAAAATGTTTCATCAAAATCTAGACCTTCAATTTGAGTGAAACCTTGAGCAACCAACCAAGCTTTATTCCTAATCACAACCCCATCCTCACATTGCTTATTTTTAAATACCCATTTAGTTCCAATTAATGTGTGACCTTGAGGTGGAGGTACAAGTTTCCAAACATTATTTCTTTCAAAATTTTCTAACTCTTCTTGCATGGCATTAATCCAAGATTCATTAGTGAGTGCGTGTGATATATCCTTGGGTTCAAAAGAAGCAACAAAAGCAGAATGAGCATGAGAGTTTGGATCGCAAAACCTGGACCGAGTGACTCGTTCATGCAAGCTTCCAATGATTTGTTGTGGAGGATGACTTTTGAGTACTCGGAGTGGAGTAGACAATTCACAAGCGCCTTCTTCTTCATGTTCGGACCTTTGATTAGGAGAGCTTGTTGATTGAGGAAGGTCCGAACCAGCAGTAGTGACTGTTGGTGCTGGTTGTGGTGCAAAATCAGCAGCTTGATCGTTATTTACTTCCGAGTTTTTGGGCAGCAGCACCACTTCTTCATCTTCTTCAATAAAAATACTCTCCCCCTGCGGATATGGATCCAGACCTGCAATATCGGAGCTAGTACTTGGGCTAGCTTCATCAAAAGAAACCTCACAAGTCTCCACAATTTTGTTAGTGTCAAGTAAAAGCACACGGTAGCCTCTAGTATGGGATGGATAACCAAAGAAACATGCCATCAACAGATCTAGCTTCAAATTTATCAAGATTACCATGTTTCTTAACAAAGCATTTGCAACCAAAAACCCTAATGTGTGTAACACTAGGCATATGTCCAAACCGGAGCTCATATGGGGTTTTTCCAAGCTTAGTACGCAAGAAAACACGATTTGAGACATAACTAGCGGTTGCAATTGCATCAGCCCAAAATTTCCTAGGAGTTTGATATTCATCAAGCATAGTCCTAGCCATCTCAACTAAGGTCCTGTTCTTTCTTTCTACGACACCATTTTGTTGTGGTACATAGGGTGAAGAGTATTGATGATCTATTCTATTTTCAGCACAAAAGTGATCAAAGGATTAGTTTTTAAATTCAGTTCCGTTATCACTTCTAATTGCTTTTAATGATCCTGGGTGATCAATAGATAATCTAAGAAATAAAGTTCTAAAATGAAAAAAAGCTTCATTCTTAGATGCCATAAAATAAACCCAAGAATATCTGGAATAATCATCAACAATCACAAGCACATACCATTTACCTCCAAAGGATTGAACACGTGCCGTACCTACTGTGTCAAGATGTAAAAGTTGTCCCGGTTCAGCTGTCATGGTCATTGTGAGAGGAGCATGTGAACCTGCAACAAACTTAGCATGTCTACAAGAAGAGCACATAATATCATTGTCCTTTTTAAGCTTCGGCAGCCCACGTATGCGATCGAGAGCACTAACACGAGTGAGATGATCAAAGCCTATGTGACCAAGTCTACGATGCCAAAAATATAGATCCTTTGTATCATTAGCAACTAGACACCGATGCTTAGAAGTTGACAAATCAAAATCAGCTTTAAAAACTCTTCCAAACCTAGACATGTTAAACAAAAGCTCACCTTTTGAATCTACAACCTTGCAGCAATTTTTAGCAAAGCTAACCTCTAGATTTTCATCTAGCAATTGTGAAACCGAAAGCAAGTTGTATTTCAAATTTTCAACAAGTGCCACATCTTTCAAAGTGTAGAGATTGTTTACTCTAACCGAACCTTTAGCAATTATGGGAGTAGAAGAGTTATCGGCGAAAGTAACATTTTCTACACGTGACACAAAAGAGAGAGAGGAGAACCATTCTTTGTTACCGGTCATGTGGCGTGAGCAACCTGAATCCACAATCCAAATGTTCTCCTTCCTCAAACGTGAAACCTACACAGCAGCACAATACGTTGATGACTCAATACTGGGGTTAGTTAAAAGACTTTTAGGAATCCAGTACTGAGTCACACGACGTCCAGCAGGAATAACACGCGAAAGCTGAGAAGGTACAGCAGGTTTATGAGCCAAACATCGAAAATTTTTGTTCCCAACTACTGACTTAGAAGATGTGTTATATGTAGCACAAAAAACAGTAGGTCCGGGAGCAAGTTTTTGACTCATTACAGCAGGTTGCAAGCTCCGAACATTCGGTCTAGCAGATTTTGCTTGGTTGTTATGTGATCTAGCAAGTATTCTTTGTTTCTTATCGTGTTTAGCTAGTCTATAACAAAAATCCATGACATGACCATCTCTACCACAGTAGGTACAATGAAAAATAACCTTATTATCATGTCTAGATGAGCAAGCAACACGTTTATTAGAACCTGAATGGGACAGTACTCCTGCATATTTGAAAATCACCTCTTTTTGTCTAGGAGCTGTTTGATTCAAACCGCTTCCTAATGACTTTACAACTTTAGGTGGGTGTGCCTTAGCATGAGCATGAGAATTAGAACCTAAACCAGTTTTATCATTACAAGACTTGGAAGAATTCAGCAGCAAGTTTAGGTTCTTATTTTCATTAGAAAACCGATCTAGTGTCCTATGCATGTCATCAAGTTTATTGGACAGATCAAAGCAGTTTTCACATGAAGTTTTTCCTTTTAGTTTGCAATTTGAACAATATTTAACTTCATGCACACGTAAAGCATTGTTCAAAATAGAAATCTCATTCATAGCATGATTTAGTTTCTTATTCAGATCATCACATGAAGAACAATGCAAATCAATTGTAGAACAACAAGCATCTTTCAAATTTTTATCATTAAGTGCAGCAAGCTCTTTGTTCTTTTCAATTTCAAGTTCAAGTTTATCAAGTGTAGATGCGTGTGCACTTCTTAAAGAGGATAATTGTTCATAAATCAAATCACATGAGGAAAAGAATCATCACTAGGAATCAAAGTTTTTAAACAATTAATTTCAGATTCTAGTGATTCAATTTTAACAGCATTATTACTAAGTTTTTTATCCTTTTTCTTTAATATAACAGTGGCACGAGAAATAGCATCACCCATTTCTTCGCAAGTGGGACATACCTCTTCATCGTCGCTGTTGTGTTCTGCCTCCTCGGAGCTTGAACTTGACTTGCTCGCCATGCAGCACATATTTGCCATAGCTTCTTCATCTTCATCACTACCGGTGTCCACATCACTTTAGCCGAAATCTTGAAGTGCAGAGATCATACTATGCACTATGTTGCGCATTGATAAATCTTTCTTCTTCTTATTCTTTGCAAACGATTTCTTCGGCCTTGTTTGCTTTTCTTCACGTGAAGTCGGACCTGAAAGGTTAGGGCACTCCGTACGAAAATGTCCTGTCTTACCACATTCAAAACATCGTTGAGGTCCGGAGCTTCCTCTTCTTCTAGTTCTCACATTTTGCAATGCTTTTGAGAACCGAGTAGAGATGAGTGCAAGCTCCTCCTCTGGAAACTCTTCAATCAATTCAAGGGTTAGATAGGACAGCAAAGAGAGTGCACCACTAGATGATGATTGACTAGAACTAGACATGTCACGTTGCGAAACAAATGCAATAGACTTGTTGGGGTTTTTACGTGAGATGATGTCAATTTCATGAGTTTTCAATTTAGAATAAAGCACGTCTAAAGTAAGAGAACTCATGACAGTAGATTCACGAATAGATGTAACTTTCATCTCCCAAATTGACATATCTAATGCTCCTAACAATTGTCTAGCATTTTCAGCATCTGAAAAGTTAATATTGACACTACGCAAGTTGCTGAGAATTTTATTAAAGCAAGCAAAAAGGTCGTCAATTGACTCACCGGGTTGCATCTCAAAACACATGTATTCTTTCTTGAACATATCTTGCCTTACCTCCTTGATCGTATTGGATCCTTCATGGTAGTCACAAAGAGCTTTCCAAACATCATATGCAGATCGGAGGTGTGCAACACGGTCGAAGTCGCTTTGAGTCAATCCTTGGATGATCAAGTTGCGAGCCTTGTTGTTGTTGTCAACATCTCTCATGTTCGCAGCCGTAACTTGATCGTTGGGTGGTACATCGAAGTTCCGGTAGACCTTTTACCATATGGCGAAGCCTTGCGCCTGTATGTAGGCCTCCATCCGCGCCTTCCAAACCTGAAAATCGATGCCATTGAACACACAAGGTTTTGCGGAGTACTTCTCCATGATGGTTAGTCAAAACACGTGCAAATCACAAAGATTAGAGCACCTTGGCTCTGATACCAATTGTAGGATCGAAGAACACGTGAAAAGCTACCAGAGGGGGGTGAATGGTACATTAAAACTTTTCGCAGCGGAAACAACAAAAACCCCTCAGCAAAAAATCAATCGGTTAAAGAAACCGTGTGTGAAAGTGTTTTTAAACATGTTCAACCGTGAAAAATCATGTGGAGATGTAAAGAATCAAGTCACAGATCTAATGCAACAAGAATCACTTGAAAAAACGAAGTAAAACTTGAGATACGATCAAAACATTAAACGAAGATCAATCTGTTCTACCCGATATAAAACAGATCTGCAACGCTGCAAAGAAACTCGTGTATCTCAAAAACTACAGATCCGAAGCTCGTGAAAATTTCACAGATGATAGATAATTGAGTTTTGAAGACAACCCAAAAATAATCACGTCAATCAGATCTGTAAAACTCGAGTTATGAACAAAACACCGAAGCAACGTCGGTCTGTCCAGAAACTCAGCGAGAAAGACTTGACGAAAAACAAGTCGGACGAACAAGGCACAAAAGCTCCTCGAAACTATGAACTTTATTCAATAGAAACACAAGAGGAACAGCCCAAAGTTCTCTCCCCATGAGAGCTCTGGCCTCCCTTCCTTTTATAGCCATCCCTCAGGCTAATCAATCCAATCTAGGACTCCTACTCCTAATTAGACTCGTATCCTAACTTACCATAACTGCTCAGGACACTCCTATTCGCAGATAGAAGCAATCGTGAGACTTCCAAACACATTAGGAATGTCCTAAGCATTCCTAAAACAACTCAACTTCGTGCCTAGCACGAAATCCTATCATAACCAACTCAAATCTTCCATATTTGAGCCATATCCGACTCAGCCTCAGCCTGAGTACGCAATCCAACCGGTTGGACCTTTCCGACCAATTCTTTGCGTCCACTTCTCTTCATCACGCCTTGCAACAATATTGTCACGTCCATGAACTCCTTGCACACGTGCAAACACCTTCCAACGACGTACACGCAACCTTCATATGCACTGCCCTTGATCCAAACATGCTACGCGACCTCCCGATCAACTCAACCACAGCTCCTCCCAAACTTGGTTGTTGGAACCTCATCTCCTCCCAGAGACTAGTCCAAGGATCCCGTCACCAGCCATGTCTTGAACTCAAGCAACACCTGCACATGAATAAACAACCAATTCTTCCGAGCACAAGTCCTCGACTTGACTCACGTTAGTTCGAAGACCACAACACCTTACATGAGCACGTCACATAAGCATGTTGCAAACTATATCAAATAATAACAGCCATAACACCAAAAACACACCAAAAACTTAGAAAATTAATACTAAGCAAACCTTCCCATAAATCAAGTTTGAAACATTGCGAGTTAAAAGCAAAAACAAGACGCTGCAGTTCTACGAGTTGAACTTCACGGGAGCTCCCTAAAAATAAGCTCCGGACCTCACAGAAGCTCTTCGGACCTTGCAGGAGCTCTCCGGACCTTGCCAACACTTGGAGGACCTAACAAAGAACTTGTCGGACCTTGCCACAGAAGAATGTTTTTGGCAATATTCAAAACTTTGAATGTTAATGCTAACTTTTCTCCTAATTGCCAATGTATTCAGCACACATAGGTCTCACAAAAACAAGTGAAAGTAGTAAGATGATACGTAATGTTTTAAATTAACATTGGTCGATCATGCCAGATGGCCGGAAGAGGAAAGGGTCGTGCTGCCAACCCCGCCAACAACAACGATGAGGCCTGCAATCCTCATCTTTCTGGGAGCCAAGACAGGAATGGACGCTGTGAGGGAGTTAGTCCCATCCACCAAATGCTTGAGAATCAAAATCAGCTCATCCAGAACCTGACTCAAGTGGTGGCCAACTTGCATCAAGTTCCACCTCCACAAGCTGCACCACGCCAACCAAGGTTGAGATAGTTTCTAGGAACTCAACCTCCAAAGTTTGCAAGTGCTGCTGAACCTCTGGAGGCAGATGATTGGCTAAAGACCATTGAGAGCAAGATGAGGATCATACAGTGCCAAGGGTATGAGAGGGTGCTGTTTGCCTCTCATCAATTGCATGGACCTGCTGCTGATTGGTGGACCGCCTACGTGGCCGCCCATCATGACCCTGAGAACATCACTTGGGAAGAGTTCAAGCGTAGCTTCCGCAACCATTACATACCAAGGGGTGAACTCAAAAACAAGAGGAAGGAGTTCTTGGGGCTGCAGCAAGGAAACATGACTGTGAGGGAATACCTCACTAAATTTACTCAACTCTCCCGTTATGCCCCACGGGACATAGAGACTGATGAGCAGAAACAGGATTGTTTCGTGGAAGGACTTACTGCAGAAATGCAGTGTGCAATGTACTCCAACGAGTATGAAAGCTTACAAAAGATGGTGGACAGAGCGCTTGTGGTAGAAAGGAAGCTGAAGGCCTTGGAAAATGAAAACAAGAGGAAGGCCGGATGGTCACACCAAGCCTCAGGGAGCAACACCCGCCCACGTCTGATGCAGCAACCCGCAGGGAAGACGAACCGTGCTGCGGTACCCTACTCAGCACCAAGAGGGTACAACCCGAACTACAGGCCTCCGGCAGCACCAATACAGCCACAACGTCAGTTCGTACAGCAGCCTCACCCTACATACCAACCTCGACCAGCCGTACAAGGACCCCCAAACCAACCCCAAGACAACAAAGGCCAGGAACCTAAGGTTGGGGCGCAATGTTTCAACTGTGGTGAAGTGGGGCACTACGCCCATAAGTGCCCAAATAAGAAGCCCACGCAGCCACAACAGCAGAATGTAATGAGAGGACGGGTGAACCACGTCACCATGGAGGAAGCGCAAGAGGCACCTGACGTGGTAGTTGGTAAGTTTCCTGCCAATTTACACATTGCAACCCTGTTGTTTGATTCTGGTGCTACCCACTCGTTCATTGCCCAAGGGTTTGTTAAGAAGCATGACCTAGCAACAACACAAATGAACCATATGCTAGCAGTAAACTCTCCAGGTGGAGAAATAAGGACAAGACAAGTGTGTCCCAAAGTGAAACTAGACATTAATGGGGTAGTATTTATTGCTAACCTCATAGTGATAGATTCACAAGGGATAGATATTATCTTGGGTATGGATTGGTTGACCAAACATAAAGGAATCATCCATTGTTCGACCAGAACGTTGGAACTAACTCACCCTAGTGGCACAAGAGTAAAGTTTATAACAATACAAGAGCCTAGGAGGGACATTAAATTAAATCAAGTTGAGTTGAAAGTGGAGGAGATCAGGATCATCAGGGAATATCCAGATGTTTTTCCGGAGGAGTTGCCAGGAATGCCTCCTGATCGTAAAGTGGAATTCGCAATTGAGCTAGTGCCTGGAACAGCCCCGATATACAAGAGACCTTATCGGATGGACTCCAAACAGCTGGGAGAACTCAAGGATCATTTGAGAGAATTGACGGACAAGGGGTATATTCGTCCTAGTTCCTCACCTTGGGGAGCTCCAGTGATATTTGTGCCCAAGAAGGACGGAACCCAAAGGTTATGCATGGACTACCGTGCCTTGAATGAGGTAACCATCAAGAACAAGTACCCATTACCCCACATTGAAGATTTGTTTGATCAGTTGAGGGGAGCTTGTGTGTTCTCGAAAATTGATCTCAGGTCGGGATACCACCAACTTAAGATAAGGCAAGCCGATATTCCAAAGACAGCTTTCGTATCTCGCTACGGACTGTATGAATACACTGTCATGCCTTTCGGGCTAACTAATGCCCCGGCATACTTCATGTATCTCATGAACAAGGTGTTCATAGAATATCTGGACAAATTTGTGGTGGTTTTCATAGATGACATTCTCGTCTTCTCCAAGGATGAAGAGGAACATGAGAAACATCTAAGGTTGGTGTTGCAGAAGCTGAGAGAACACCAACTATATGCCTAGTTGAGCAAGTGTGAGTTTTGTCTGAAGAGAGTTCCCTTCTTAGGACATATCATCTCGAAGGGAGGAATCTCCGTGGATCCCTCCAAAATCGAGGATATACAGAAGTGGAAGACCCCTGAAAATGTCGGGGAAGTTCGAAGCTTCTTGGGATTGGCAGGATACTATCGACGGTTTATTGAGGGATTTTCTAAGATCTCGAGGCCCCTCACCAAACTGTTGGAGAAGGGAGTCACATTCACATGGACGCTGCAGTGCGAGACGAGTTTTCAGGAGTTAAAGAAAAGATTGACAACAGCCCCAGTGCTAGTTATGCCAGATATGCAGAAGAACTTTACAGTGTACTGCGATACCTCTAGAAACGGGTTGGGATGTGTTCTCATGCAAGAAGGGCATGTCGTGGCTTATGCATCCCGGCAGCTCCAGAAGCACGAGAAGAACTATCCTACACATGACCTAGAGCTAGCTGCAGTGGCACACGCGTTGAAAATTTGGCGGCACTACTTAATGGGGAAGAGGATAGAGATATATACGGATCATAAGAGTTTGAAGTACATTTTCACACAGCCAGATCTCAACCTCAGACAAAGGAGATGGTTAGAGCTAATCAATGACTTTGATGTGGGCATCAACTATCATCCTGGGAAAGCAAACGTCGTGGCAGATGGTTTAAGTCGAAAAGTGCAGGTCAATAAGTTGAGCTTGAAGGACATGCCTGCAGAATTGAAGGACGAGGTTATAAGGCTAAATCTATGCCTTGTGAATAGTGGTGAAGCCATCGCCATGGAAGTGGACTCCACACTAGAGCAAGAAATACGCGAGGGTCAAAAGAATGACGAGAAGATACAAGAAATCAGGCAACTCATCAAGGAAAATAAAGCCCCTGGTTTCAGAGAGGATGAACAGGGAACGGTGTGGCACGGGAAAAGAATCTGTGTGCCAGAAGTAAAGAAGATCGGTGAATTGATTTTGAAGGAGGCTCACGATTCTGACTATTCCATTCATTCTGGGAGTACGAAGATGTACCAGGACCTCAAGAGCAGGTATTGGTGGTATGGCATGAAGCGAGATGTCGCGGAACATGTTGCCCTATGTGACACATGCCAGTTGGTGAAAGCAGAACATCAACGACCCGCGGGATTATTGCAACCACTCGAAGTGCCTGAATGGAAATGGGAAGAAATCGGTATGGATTTCATAGTGGGATTGCCTAGGACCCAATCAGGATATGATTCAATACGGGTCATCATCGACAGGCTAACCATGGTAGCTCATTTCATCCCAATGAAAGAAAGCTACAGCGGATCCAAGTTGGCAGAATTGTACATGTCAAAGATCGTGTGTTACCATGGAGTGCCGAAGAAGATAGTGTCGGATCGAGGGACACAGTTCACCTCGAGGTTCTGGCAGAAGTTGCACGAAACCATGGGAACCCATCTGAACTTTAGTTCTGCCTATCATCCCCAAATTGACGGGCAGACGGAAAGAACCAATCAGATTCTTGAGGATATGCTGAGGGCGTGTGCACTCAAAAACAATCGGAGTTGGGACAAGAACTTACCGTATGCGGAATTCTCCTATAACAACAGCTATCAAGCTAGTATGAAGATGTCACCGTTCGAAGCTTTGTATGGGAGGAAGTGCAGAACTCCCCTATTTTGGAACCAAACAGGGGAAAGTAAAGTGTTTGGTCACGAAGTACTACAAGAAGCTGAGGCAAAAGTGAGGGAAATTCGCAACAACTTGAGGATAGAACAGACACGACAAAAGAGCTATGCCGATGTACGGAGAAGAGAGCTCGTTTTCAACGTGGGAGACTATGTCTATCTCAAGGTGTCCCCTATCCGAGGACTTCGTCGGTTCAAGGTGAAAGGGAAGTTGTCACCTCGATACATCGGACCCTTTCAAGTTCTGGAGAGGAAAGGCGAAGTGGCGTATCAACTAGAATTACCGGCTCGCCTATCGGATGTGCACGATGTATTCCATGTGTCACAGCTCAAGAAATGTCTGAGAACGCCTGAAGAGGTGTTACCCATGAATGAGGTTGACGTAGCTGAGGGTTTGTCTTATGCCGAACAACCCTCCATGATTTTGGAAACAATGGAAAGCCTCACAAGAAATAAAAGAATCCGGATGTGCAAGGTGCAGTGGAAGCATCACTCGGAAGAGGAAACCACCTGTGAGCGAGAAGATGAGCTTAAGGCACAATTTCCGGAATTGTTTTCTTAGAACCCCAATCTCGAGGACGAGATTTCTTTTAAGTGGGGTAGAGCTGTAACACCCCAAAATCCTGTTAAGAGGGGAATTTAAAAATTTTTGGACGTATTGCATGTGTTGCAAAAATTCAAATTCAAACTGGAATTCAAATTAAACTCAAAACAGAAATGAAAAAGAAAAAGAAAAAGAAAAAAATAAACCTTCCCGGCCAGTGGGCTGAAACCCACCAGCCGGCCCACCCAACCCCCGCGCCCGCCCACAGCCGTGCGCCCGCGCCCCCTCTCGCAGACAGGCGGGACCCACCTGTCATCCCCGAGCTCCCGCTCGTCCGAACCCGGGACTGTTTCCCCGCGCGCGCGCGATCTTAACTGACCGGATTTCCGCCCAAATTCTGGTTCCGGAGGACTCCAACTCGATCTAAACTAACACGCCGCGCTCCCCCGTCTATAAAAAACCCAGCATCATCCCGTTTTTCCCCACGATCCGCCGTTTTTCTCTCCGGTGAGAACCCGAGCTTCTCCAGCGAATTCTGCTCGATCTTCGCTCGGGAATTCTGATCTAACTCGCTGGTCTTGATCCACCGCCTCCGGGGAACCTCGCAGGTGCAGAAAACTCGGTGGTTTGCGGTTCAAACACAGCGCCGACGAGCCTCGCCGTGAATTCACCTCGGACCTCGTCACGGATCACTTTCCAGGACCCCCGAGCTCAAGAAAACCCCCGAGGTGAGATCCCCGACCTCCCCTTTACCGATCTATGCCATAAAATCACAGTTTTAGGGAGAATTGACGATGATCCGAAACTCTCCGGCGAGATCGCCGCCTCCGCCGCCGTGCGCCGCCGGGCAGCGCCATCCGCGCTCGATCAGAGCGACGTGGCCGCTTGTGCGTCGTCTAATTTTAAATCGCACGGTAGAATTTAAATCCCCGCATACCGGTTCGACGTTATAATCTCAGCCGTCTGTTTTAAATCGGACGGTCCACGTCAGCCCCGCGTTATAAAGGCCGGGATTCTTACGTGCTACCCCCTGGGGTTCTCGGAAAATAAGAGCTAGCCCCGGAAACTTCTGATCTAGCCCCTGGAACTTCAGAAATTCATGTAAATTCAATTAAAAATCAGTTTTAGCCCCTGGACAAAATAAAAATTAGCAAAATCCCTCTGTTATGTGTAGTTAGACCCCTGGAAATTCCTAAAATAATATAATAGACCCTGTAGTGGGGTGAATTTACCCTTTTAACCCTATGTGATATTAAATTTAGGAATTTGACTATGTGTTTAGTATTTAAAATTTAAAAGATGGGACAAACACATTGATTAAAAACTTTCCTAGTACTTGGAAAACTTTGGAGTGAGATAAAAATAGATTTTTGGCTGAAATGAATCTGTTTAATTGATTATTCACATTTATTCGTTATAGGGACATATTTTTAAGTAGAGAATAATTCTGAAAATTAGTAAAATAAATGTAAAATAGTTCACAATGCCACTTTCTATATGCTAATAACATCCTTATACGGGCTACTAACTCGTTCCTCACTGGATTTTTGAAAAAGAAGACCTTTGTACTTGTGTTAAACCTCAAGCGAGCTCTGATACCAGCGCTGACATGACCCCACGGTCTTGTCGAGCCAGGATCACGCTGAGGGGTGCTGCGTTGCACAGCATCGGATAACACACGTCAAGGGTACAAAGCGGAAGCGAAATTTTATTACATAAACAAGTTATGAACATGTTTGCATCAAAATAAGTTCAGTCTACACTCACGGGCGTAGACTAAGCATCAAGTGCACGTTCAGCCCTTGAACGTGTCCTTGCTAGCACACACGCATACTAACTCTGCGGCGTGCACGACTCCCACTCGACGGGATTCCCCTCCTGGGGTTCTGTCTCCTCTTCCGGAGTCCCTTCCTCATAGAACCCTGCAAAAGCTTCAAACACAAGCAGTGAGCACGAAGGCTCAGCAAGTCTGACCCGTCTCACCTAAACATGGAACTTCTACATGAGGCGTGATGGGTACATGAGGCAAAAACCATTTGCAAAGGACTCGCCTAATTAGTGGAGCCTTATTTTCATGTTTTAGCAGCAGGTAGTGGAGAACCTTACGCTAAGGCACATGAGAGAGCCACAATCAAACAAGAAACACATTTCTCTCATGTACTTTGCCCAAAGTTGAAATGAACTTTAGTTAGCTCTAAACTACAGCAAGTCATTAGCAATCATGTCCATCTTTCAATCAGCAACATTTTAACATGTAACTAGCCTGTTCTTTCTACGTCACGGTACAGTGAACAAGTGGTACTCACTGACCGTGAGGGACAGCGATTATAATCGATTTACTCCTGCAGGGTTACCCGAACAACCCGTCACGTACGCTCGTACTCGATGTTTCCTACAACAACCATCACGGACGCCGTACGTGACTACCTTTCACCCGTTAGCCAAATGTTGAACCGGTCCAATCGTCCCGAGCAAGAGGTCTCTGGACGCGCATCTTAGTGCCGCCAGCCGATTTACACCTCGAGCTCTCAACCTACCCTCTGAACGACCAGCTATGCCTCAACACCCAGCTACCCAAGTTACATCAGTTTCCCGGTTCCCATATAGCCGGTAGGTCTTCGGTACTGTTCTAGCTTGCTCAACAGGCCCGCACACGGCTCGGTCCTCAATCGACACAAGCGGAGCTACAGCACACAGGCCCCAAAGTCCTGCTGCCCTTACTCTCCGCTCGGTCTCATCTTTCTTGCCATGTGTATCATGTGCTATCTCTACCCGATTCGAGTGCCTCTAGCCTATGCTCGCGAGTAGTTCCAACTACTCGACTTGTACCGAATCCTACACTATCTTAGCATTGCAGCAGCTAACGGGGTTTGCAATCCTAAACCCAACCCATGGTTTTATTGGCTATGCAGTTGGGTTTCCAAACAAGACTCTAATGCAAAGAATAGAGTAATCAAAGATGTGCTCAAAACAATAAATATTTATAAAAAGGTTAATGCAAACCGGAGCTTGCCTTGCTGCTCTTGGTCGTAGGCTAGCTGTTCCTCCGGAGTAACGAAGTCTAGGACTTCGGGTTCCTCCTCGACCTTAGCGACTACATGATAGAAGCAATACATGTATTAATTTAAATGCAGTTGTATTAACTTTTAACTCGTGAAGTCTATAATTCTTAATAGACAAGCCCAATGACTGTGCAATTTTTACTGGGGCTTGGTTACATCTAAACAGAGACTTGGTCATGTTTTAGTTGCAGCAAAGCTCATTTGAGCCCTCGACAATTAATCATGTACTTGACCTTAATTGAAGGCTTTCAGGGTGTTCTAAAGATTTACATGAAACAAACTATGACTTTCTGAATACTAGGTTTTCAGAGGGTTCTAATGGAGTTGGTCTCACTTAATTTGAAGGTTCCTAGCTAAAGATATGAGCTAAACAATTTCAGAGAAAATTGTGAAAATGTTTCTGAACATTTTCTATTTTCTCTTGAACAGTTTCACTAATCACACCATTAGGTGGATCAAATGAGCTCCAATGGGACTGAAATTTTTATGGTAGTTCAGAGATATTTTGGTGAACATCCCAGAAAAATTTCAGGATTTTCCTCCAAAGGATTCTCCAGTTAAAATTCCTAACAATTTAGACTTTGAGGAATTAATTCTGGAGAATCAAGGGTTTTCATGAAGTGAAACTCAATTTGCTGAAAAGTGCTCAGAGATATGAATCCAACAAAATTTGGTTCACTCAATTTGGAGCTTTCTAGCCAAAGTTATGAGGATTTGAAGTTTGAAGGAAATCTGAAAATCGGGGAAAAGTTTAAACTCGCGAGTGGGCCCCGGGAACACGTGTCGCACGCTGAGGCGACCGCACACTGCAGCCCACAGGGTCTTTGCGCGCCAGCACAGCTGATCCTGGCCGCAGCCCGATCCCGATTTAAAATATCGGTCGCTGACAGGTGGGGTCCACCCCCTTCTTCAACCTCACGACGCCCGCGCTCTGCCGCCGGTGAACCTCGCCGGAGAGCTCGCCGCCGGCTTCTATAAAGCTCCAAACTTCACGATTCTGGCCGCCCCTGCCTACTTCCACTCGGGGAACAGGGTTCTGGGGTCAGCTCATCATGACAACGGCCGCCACCTGGTCGACGACGAACCGCAACCTCGGAAGAACTTCGGTCGCGTTGTCCACCCTCCCTAGCACCTCCCCTGATGAAGCTAAGGGTCGTCGAGCATCAGTGGACCATAGGGAAGGTCGACATGAGCTCCACGGAGCTCGGGAAGGGCTGTGTTGGGCTGTCACCGTGCGACCTAGGGCGGAAATCGGGATTTCTACTAAAACTCGAAGAACAGCGGTTTCTCTCCACGGTTCTTCGTGGTTCCTGCTCCTACGGACCCGCACGGGCTACTAGAAGTGATCCTCTCCATGAGAGGACGAATGATGCAGTGTGGCTTACGAATTTCTCGGATTGGTTCAAACCTCACTTTTGCACACCGTCGCGAAAACATGAAATTCCTGCTTGAGCAGCGCTTGTCACGCCGCCAGATCTTATGGAAAAGAAAGAGGGGTTGAAGGCGAACCTCTTTGCTGTTTACAGCTCCGTGAACGGTGGGCTGTGGTGGCCGGAAGGGGGGTTCCCGCAGCGGCGGCTCGAGCTGAACCGGCAGGGCAAAGATCGCCGCGGTGGAGCTCGGGGAAGACCGCGCAGGGTCTGGAACCGATGCGAGGATGTTGAAGATGGCTTGGCGCACCCGGTGCTGGTCTCAGATCTCCGGGAGGGTCACTGGATCGGCCGGGCGATGAGGGACCGAAAATTCACTCGGGCGGCGAGGAGTTCCAGTCTGTTGGGCGAGAGCGCGTCGGGGTAGGGATGGGGAGCGCCGGCGGCTGCTCGGATGCCTAGATAAGGACCCCGGGAGTCGGTTCAGCGACCGTGGGCGGCAAGCAGGTGGTGGCGCGGTGGCCTCCCCTCGGTGGCGCTCTCGGGAGAAGCTCGGGGACCCGAGTGCTGAAAGTCCACTCGGTTGATCTCCTTCAGTGGCTGACATGTGGGTCCCACTGCCAATTTTAACCTCTGAAATTTACTCCTAATCACAGTTGTAAACAGTGAGTCCCAAAATACCCATGGTGATTCAAATTATTCACCCATGAGCCATTTGAATTGAGTAGAATTCAAATGGGGTTTGATTTGGATGAATTTCAGCACAAGTTCAGTTCTGAATTCAAATAAAGTTTGAATTTGTCCCACTTAGCTCATGTCAAGATCAACTCCAAATGGAGTGAAAATTGGTGTGTGAGCTCACAAAAATGTGCTGAGTAAGAATATGCCTCCCACTTTTAATTTCATGGGATAAAAACAGTTTGAATTTGAATGTGGTTTCAAACTGCCCTCTTTCTTGCTATACCCAAAATGACCTCAAAAAGGTTTTGAATTTGGGTGAAACTTGGCATGGACATCCTTAGCAATGTGTAGGAGTTTTCATATGTACAGCCCACCTATATCACATGTGGGAAATACCACTTTTGCAATATGTGAGTTTGTTCTCTAATGAGCATGTTGATGGTGGTTACTTGCTCCATTTGTGTTCATCATCTTTCCTCAAATGAGGTGTGTGGTGTGGTGATGAACACTTCAAATATGTGTCAAAAACTGAGGCCCTTACAAATATGCACAAAAGTTTAATTGTAAAGATTCTGCTACAAGTTCTACTAGTAAGTTTTCAAAAACTGGAACCTTGTTTAAGAATTTAAAATGAAACTGGTGCTAGTGGTCTGGGTTTGGACCTAAGCACATGATTAAGTGCTTAGTGGTTTTCCCCCTCTTCTATATTGATTACTTCAAGTGGTTAAACAGAACAGGGGTCATCCAGAGCTCTAATGGAGCTTAGAATTTTCATGTGAGTTCCTTGTCACAAGAAAACTCTATGGACAAAAGATTAGCACTTTTCATCAAGTGGTTTGTTCAGAATAATTTTCTAAGAAATTAAGCCAAGAAGAATTAATTCTGGGATAACACCCATGTTCATGCCAAACTTAGTGAACTACAATTGTAATTATAGCTCATAGAGTTTGCATGAATTTTCCTAGCATTTTTGGAGCTTAAGGATCAACATGTAGGTGTGTATTTATTGCAAAGTCCTGTTTCCTATCTTACATATCCTTACATATAGAGTTCCATGCCTAGGGTTGTCGGTTAAGCCTTGCTGAGCCATCGTGCTCACGATTGCAATATTTGAGCTGTATGCAGGTGAGAGCTATGAGGAGGGGTCCGAGGATGAGGCAGTGCCCCCGTCGGGGTACACGGCCGAGCTGGAGCCCTGCACATCGCTGTGATCTCCGTTTCCATGCTGCTAGTGTGTAGCGTCCCCGGGCTGGATGGCTGCACTTTTGCGTAGATAGGATTAGAGAGTAGTTATGTATAATACTTCCGCTGTATAATTAAGTTTTGTAAAAGACTTCCGCTGTTTTATATCAAATAAAAGTTTGTATTTTGTTCTTAATTCTTTTCGTGTGTGCTGTTGGGTGCCGCATCGCACGGCACCACCCTATGTGATCCTGGAGTGGGTGAACCACGGGGCGGTCCCCACAGACATGGTATCAGAGGCGCATTGGGAATAGCATGCTCGAAAGGAGCCTATTTTGAAAACGTAGAAGTAGTCGAGTGAGGAGTAGTCTTTAGCCCACATAAGGTCTATGATAGTAGTAGCTACTAAGGTGGAAAAGCTAACTTACTTGTTATACATTCTGTAACGACGCTCCGACGTCAGGTAAGAGGTAAGGTACGCTACCGCAGGCGGATCAATTGCGGTAACTCACCATACGAGTAATAGTGGGGAAGGATATACCGTGGCTTGGCATGGTAGTGAATATGAGTCTCTGAACCTCTTTATGGTTCTGAGAGCATATGAAAACACTGATCTCAAGCGTGCATTAGGCAAAAGTGAGAATACCCCATCATGTGGTAAGCAACACGATAGTATGCAACTCTTGGACGTTCAATGTTCAAAGGACCATACGCAGCGCTCGGCATCGGTGTGCCTCAATGGTCATGAGGCAGTAGGTGGTATCCATTGGGTTGATAAAATTCCCAACCGTGACGACCCGCTCGCGCTCTACTCGTGTTCCCCATCGTGTGGTGTGAAAACACGACCATGTACCTTGAGACGTGGCTTGACTCAAGGACGATCCGTATGACAATGATACGGACCGTATGTTTTTATTATGATATGGAACTTCCTGAAATATCAAAAAACTTTGTGTGCACCATTATTGTGTGTTCTTCTGCAGGTACATTAACCACGTTAGTGCATGACGTGTAGAAACCGTTTGTGAGTGACGTTCTTAGTTCCACCATTTGACACGTATATGCCGGAATACCGGTTTAGGAATTTTCTTTGCTGAGCAAACGTAGTAACGAGATTGCATAAAAGGATATTTTTCAAATAAAAGAGTTAAAATGAAGTTTAGGATTTTATTTAGTGGTTAGTAAACTCCTATATTGAACTAAGAGTCACTTGGGAGTATAGATTCAATCACAAAGACTTAGGAACAACCTCCCCTGTTTCGGCAGAAACTTTGCTGAACTTAAACAGGGTATAAATTAAGATTGGTTGAACCAATGGGGGTTTGGGATACCATTCTGGAAAGGTTTTGAGGTCCTCTACAACTTTTCTGTAGAGCTCCAGAACATAATCTCCCTCCAAATGGATGAAAATCTCAGATGAGTATACACTGTCCAGAAACAGGGCAGATTTAAAATGCTCTCTGGAATTTTCTGTATTTCGACCACAAAGTTCTATAGAAAAATTCCTAAGGGTCAAGCAAGACATCATTAGAAAGTATAGGAAATGTGCTACAACTTTGTAGTTCAGTGTTTACCAAGATTGAGGACAGAATTAGTTGGAATTTTGTGAATAAAACAGCCACTTGCAAAGGTGGTGCTGTCAAAATACCTGAGAAAATTCTGTCAACTTTTAGGAGTCATAACTCACAAACTATGGAAGCCATGGAGGCAAATAAATACAATCTGGTTTCCTTGTTGAGTCTACTACAACTTTGTTGTTGAACTCTAGTCCATATTTTGCATTCAAGGTGGCCAAAATAGTTAAATTATCCAGACTGGTCAGATGGACCAGAAGCTGGACAGTGAACACCATGTTGAAGTGTTTCAACAAAACATTTAGTTTCACCTTTCGATATCCAGTGTCTGTTGTAAAACAGCGAGTGGAGTCGATAAGTTTACGCATTCGACATCTCACTTTGACCTAGTGCATGTTTGGGTCCAGTACAATAGCGAGGAATTACGCATGCTAACACACTTAACATCCCGTGGCGACCCACGATGGTCGAAATGAACTTTTAAGCCCTAAAGTTCATTACTTTGGAACTCGATCGTGTGACACGGTCCAGGGATTTATATGTTTTATAAAGTTTATACTTTATCCATATGTGTGATTGTTATGCACATTATTTATTCCATTCTCACAACTATTGTATAGACTGGATGAGCTAAACCAACATGTGCTGATCATTTGAATGGTATGAATGCAGAATGGTGCGTACACGGTCCACACAAGAGGAGGGAGATCCGAGTCAGGTTCGTGGTGATGAGTCTCCACCTCCGGAGCAAACCACGATGCAGCAGCAACCACCTCCTCCACCACCAGAACTTCCAAGAAATTTTGCAGAGGTTCTCGCTGAGTGCTCAGGTCACGCGACGAGCAAACCGAGTTGCTGCAGATGCTAGTCCAGCAGAATGCGTCCCATCCAGGAGGGCGCCAAGACAATGGGCAATGCCAGCACCAACAAAGTTCTTATTCAGAATTCCTGGCGACCCATCTACCGGTCTTCACGGAGGCCGAAGAGCCTTTGGAGGCGGACAGCTTTATCCACACTCTGGAGGTGAAATTCGGGCTGCTACAGTGCACTGAACATCAGAAGGCGCTGTACGCAGCGCAACAGCTTCAAGGCGAAGCCGGTATATGGTGGGCGAACTACATCGCCTCATTACTGGCTGGCCATGCCGTCACATGGGCGGAGTTCCGGGAGGCGTTCCGCGCCTACCATATACCTCCCGGGGTTATGGAAAGGAAGCTCCAGGAGTTCCTGGCGCTGAGACAAGGCGAGAGGAGTGCTCATGAGTACTCCAGGTCATTCAACCGGCTGGCGCAGTATGCACCAGGATTTGTGAGAACAGAGGAAGATAAGCGGAACGCATTCTTCCGGGGCCTGAATTCCAAGATGAAGGTCCATCTCGCCCAAAGCAATCGCGGCACATTCAACTATCTAGTTAATGCCGAGATTCTACAAGATAATGCTCAGCGCGAGCGCGGTTCTGATAAGAGGAAACGCAGCGCGCTGACGAGCAGCAGTGGTGGTACGCCACAAAAATACCGCGTGGTGTATCGCTCACCATCCGGTCAGAGATTGCAGCCACCGGCGTGACCGTCTCAGTTCCGCGGTCGACAATCTAATGCGCCAGGCTTCCGACCAACGTATCCACCACAGCAACAGAAGCAGCAAAGGATGGTCCCGCGTGCGCCTCAGTTTCAACAGCGTGCACCGGGATTCCGTCCTCAAGTCGGCGGGACCCCGACACCTTACACGTGCTTCACGTGTGGCCGTGTCGGGCATATTTCGAGGGACTGCCCTGAGCCGCGACAGGGCAGGGGTGCAGCACCGTACAGGGTGCCAATCAGCCCCGTAATCAGCCCAAGAAACCAGC
Organism: Neostapfia colusana; assembly: GCA_030760725.1. Classification (NCBI taxonomy): domain Eukaryota; kingdom Viridiplantae; phylum Streptophyta; class Magnoliopsida; order Poales; family Poaceae; genus Neostapfia; species Neostapfia colusana. Next base: position 60,639,682 of record JASWHV010000004.1, on the reverse strand, counting down.
ACCAAAACCCGGCAACGTCCACCACTTAGCCATCGAAGACGTGCCAGAAGGCGAACCCGTCCTCGCGGGTATGTTTTCTTACTTAGATCATCCCATAGTCATACTTTTTGACTCCGGTGCCACCCATAATTTCATAAGTCAGTCTTATGTTATTAAATACCAACTGCCTATCATTCCCATAAATGTGGCGCACCAGGATCCGCTCACACAGGATCGCAGAGGGTGGTGCCGCACGATGCGACACCCGACAGAACACGTCATAAGGACACAATATATTACATGGGAAAACAATTGAACTGTACAAACAGGTACAAACATCAGTTACAAACTATTGTTTATATTACACAGCGGATGTCTAAATTATACAACTCACGCCCGCCTATCTAGCAAACGTCGGTTGCCCAGCCGTAGGGCAACCCACACTAGCTGCACATCTCAGCTCAGCGCGGCGTGTACGGCTCCCACTCAGCCGTGGTCCCCGACGGAGGGTAACCCTCGCCAGTGGACTCGTAACCCGAGTCCGTGGGTGGCTCCTCACCTGAAAAACACATAAGCAGCAACCGTGAGCACGAAGGCTCAACAAGACTTAACCGATTAACCTAAACATGAAACTATACATGAGGTGTAAAATGAACATAGGATAGTAACATTGTACCAAATGGCCACGCCTACAAGTTCATCCTTAATTCATAGTTTAGCAACAAGTTAACAGTTAAGGAATCTGAAATTTAGTGAGCAATATTTGGTGGCACACATGTAGCAATACAATATTATCATGCAGCAGAATTGAATCATAGCATTCCATAAATTATCTACATTACGATGCAGTGAACAAGCGGTACTCGTCACCGCGAGGGACGGCGAATCGACTCGATATATACCTGCAGGGGTACCCAAAGAGCACGTCACGTACGCCCACCCGTGGAGCTGCACAGCACGCTCACTAGATGTCGTACGGGACAACCTTTCACCCAACAGCCCAAACGTCAAACCAGTCGCACCAAAACGAGCAGGAGCTTCCCTTCATGGAGCATCTGTCTATGCCCGTTAGCAGATTTCCACCTTGCTGCCCTCAGCCTACAACTATAAATCAGTGCGTTATGCCTCGACGCCCGGAGGTTTAGGTTACATCGGTTTATCGGGTCCCATATATCCGATATGCCTTCGGTATGTTCAATACTTGTTCAGCAGGGCCACACACGGATCGGTCCTCAATCGACACGGCAGGGCTGCGCACAAAAGACTTCCTCTTGTTGCGCCCTAGCCCCTGCCTAGTCTCAGTTTCATTACTAAAGTGATCTCACATCACTCGAACCAAACCCGGGTGTCCCAACCTAACTCGCGAGTAGATTTTAACTACTCGACTTGTACCGAAGTCCTATGAATCATTAAGAATAGCCTGTCTACTCGAGGCCTTAGAAACTACCCTCACTCTTATAGGAAAAATTCTGGTTACGCAAGTGGGGTTCCATCCATCCTACACCTAATGCACATCCCTACTTCACACTACGTATGTAAACCAAGTAAAACTTTATAAAAGCCTTAATGCAAACCGGGGCTTGCCTTGTTGCTGCTGGTCAGTGGTTAGGTCTTCATCCGGAAGGAGGAAGTCGAGCACTTCCGGAATCTCCTCGCCTTCAGCGACTACACGTTAATGAAATACTACATGTCATATTAAATGCAATGTGTAAACTTGAATACATAATTACTACTAACTCTAGCTAGCCCTTCCCTTTGGTTCTGAAATTTTTATGGTCGCTTGGTAAGGTCCTAACTAGAGTCTTGACCAAGTTTCATTTGAAACAAAGTTCATTTGCACCTTGTACAAATAAAAGCCTATTTGGTCAATATTTGAGCCTCTAAGTAATTCCAGGGGTTTTCATGGCTCCAACCATTACTTTCTGGAAACTAGAATTTAAGATGGTTCTAATGGAATTGGTTACATGTCATTTGAAGAATTGTACTGAAAGTTATGGCCTAAATAAGATTTGAGAAAATCTGAAAAATGTTTCTGTACATTTTTCTATTTTCTCAGGGCAGTTCACTTAATAACGCAATTAGGGGGACTAAATGAACCTGGATGCTTCTGAAAATTTTACTGTGACCAAAGGATTTTCCAATAAACCTCTCAGCCAAATTTCATAACTTTTCATGAAGTAGTTCTCCAGATAAAATTCCTAACAGTTTGAACATTAGGGATTTAATTCTGTAAATCTATTAAGTTTCATGAGCTGAAATTGGTATTGCTGGAAAGTACTCAGAATTCTGAGTTCAGCAGAATTTGGTTCATTGGATTTGGAGTTTCCTAGCAAAAGTTCTATTCATTTGAAGTTTGAACTAAAACTGGAAATTCCCAAAATGTTTAAATTCTGCGGTTGGCGCCCACTCCTCAAGCCGGCCCACTCAGAATTCTGCCACACCGCGGCCCATGGGGTTTTATCCGTGCTGCCGCACCGAATCCCGGCCGCAACAGGATCCCCGCGTGAGACCAGGGGCTGACCGGTGGACCCGGCCCCCCTTCGTCTACCTCGCGCCATCCCGCAGCTCCCGCGGCGGCGCTTCGCCGGAGCTCTCGCCGCAGGGCATTTCACCACCCGACCTTCGACGAAACTTGCCGCCTGTGCCTAACTTGAATCAGAGAACACACTGGTGCCCTCACCGAAGCTCGGTGATGGCAGGAACCATGCCCGCAACGGTGACAGAGGTTCACTCTACTCCGGCGATGTCGCCCAGGCTACTCAGGGCCTTATTCTTCAAATGATTTGCTCCGACACCTCCGCTAAGGCATGCTGAGCACGAATACGAGCTGGATTGGCCATGGAAATGGCCGGAACTAGGACCTCACCGTCGACCTATAGATGAAACGGCAGTTTCTCGAAAAACTCGGATAGCAGCGCAAAGACTCGACGGTTTTCGATAGCCTTTGATCCTAGGTGGCCGTGGGAACGTGTAGAACAGGTGCTTGGCTGGGTTTACGCAGCGAAGGACCGATTGCCATGAATTTCAGATTCTCTGCTCATTCGTTTTGTTGAAGACCGAGGACTAGACGGGGAAATACTCTCCCTACAGAGCATGAAAAAGGGTAGGGTCTTCACCGTGAGTTCGAGCAGTCCCTGGCGCGTATCTTTGTCGTTGAACTCCAGTCGCGAGAATGCCTGGATCAGCGGCGCGACAAGGAGCCGAGGGGAGCGGCTGGCGACGTTTTTCGTTTTGGGTGAGAGCGGGCAGAGCGGAGGAGATGAGGCCGGCTCACGTGGGCTGGGGTTTTAACCACGTTGTGCACCCGTGCGTTCGGTCGCCGAGCAGGAGGTGGCAGGGGTGAGACGGTCGGACGCCGGTGCTGGCCACAGCTGGCGCACGGTCTCGGCCGAGAGAGGGAAAAATCACTGGGGAGACTTCTCTGTTAAGACTGCTGACAGGTGGGGCCTCCCCTCTAATTCCTTTTTCATTTTTGTCAATTCTGTTTGTGCCAAAATTTCTTCATCTACTCACAATTGAATGTGAGACTTAATCACCAAGTCTTGGTTTGAATTTGAGTTCTCAAATTTGAACTGTGTTTGGCTAAATCTGCTTCATATTTAAACTGAATTTCAAATTCAGTTTTGGAATTATTGCAATTTTAGCTCTTGACAAAATGAACTCCAATGGGGATGAAAATTGGTGGGCTTACTCAGAAAAATGTGCTGAGTTTGAATATGAAGCTAACTTTTGAATTTAAGTGATGAAAGCTGCTGCAATTTGAATTTACATTCAAATTGGCCTCTTTGTGAATTTTCTCCAAAAGTGCCTCACAATGTGTTGGATTTGCATGAAATTTGGCATGAACCTTCCCAAGACTTTTCAAGTCCTAGGGGTGAGCTCAACCTCCCATGTTCATGTGTATAAATCCTACTTTGTGAAAGTTAGGGCTTTCCCCTCTAATCACTCTTTTGATGGAGGTTACTTGCTCTTTGCAATTTTTCACAAGATATTCACAACAAAAACTGTGGTGTTGTGACGTGATGAAAAGTTTTTGCAAGTCCCTTTTCTTGGGCTTTTACATCCCCCCCCTTAAAAGAATCTCGTCCTGAGATTATAAAGGAAGAGATAGTAATGTAATAGGGACTCACCTGTGTTGAGACGCCATGAACTCCGGATAATTGGAGCGTAGAAATTCCTCGCTCTCCCACGTCGCTTCTTCGGCGTTGTGGTTGCTCCAGAGTATCTTGTAGAACAACAACGTTCGGCTACGCTTGGTCCGGGCTTTCTCATCAAGAATTGCTACCGGATATTCATCATACGTCAAATCCGGTTGGAGCTCGCCGATGTCTTCGGTAGGAACAGCAGCGGTATGCTTCAGACATTTTCTCAGTTGTGAAACATGGAAAACATCATGGACACCATCAAGAGATGCCGGTAGCTCCAGTCTATACGACGCTGGCCCACACTTCTTTGTGATAGCATAGGGTCATATGAAACGGGGAGCGAGCATCCCCTTCACGCCGAACCGGTGCACGCCCTTCATCGGAGTCACACGGAGGTACACGTGTTCACCAACGTCAAAGTGCAACGGTCTACGCCTCTTATCAGCGTAGCTCTTCTGCCGGGATTGAGCGGCCTTCAAGTCAGCTTGAATCGTTCGAACGCGCTCTTCGGCGTCGTTCACCACATCAACCCCGAATGTGACCCTCTCACCGGACTCGCACCAGTTTAATGGGGTGCGGCATTTGCGACCGTAGAGAGCTTCGTAGGGTGCCATCTTAATACTCGCCTGATAGCCGTTGTTGTACGAGAATTCTGCCAACGGTAGGTGATCATCTCAGTTCCTACCGTGGTGGATGGCACATGCTCTCAACATGTCTTCCAGAACTTGATTCACCCTCTCTGTTTGGCCATCTGTCTGAGGGTGGTAGGCGGAGCTTCTAATCAGTTTAGTACCCAAAGCAGCATGCAACTGCTCCCAAAAGCGAGATAGAAACAATGCACCTCGGTCAGAGACTATGGTCTTGGGCACGCCATGCAAGCATAGGATCTTTGCTATGTACAGCTCCGCATATTTACCGGCATTGTAACGTGTATTCACCGGGATGAAGTGAGCCATCTTGGTTAACCGGTCAACGATTACCAAAATGGAATCATGTTTGTTGGAAGTTAGGGGCAATCCCACAATGAAATCCATGCTCACATCTTCCCATTTCCATGCCGGAATCTTCAGGGGTTGCAGCAGCCCTGATTTCTTCATACGATCAGCTTTTACTCGTCTACACGTATCGCACTCGGATACGTACTTCGCTACCTCCCGCTTCATCCGTGTCCACCAAAATTTCTTTTTCAAATCTTGGTACATCTTGTTGCGGCCCGGATGAATGGAGTATTTAGACAAGTGAGCTTCATTGAGGATCTTTTTCCTCAACTCCATATCCCGGGGTACGACTATGCGGTCATTGAACCATAGCGTCCCCTCATCATCCTTCCGAAAACATTTGATCTCTCCGTTGTCTATCCGTCTCCGGAGATGTGCCATACCCTTATCAATTTTCTTAGCTGCTATGATGTCCTCCCTAATGGTAGGGATGAGGGCAAGGTTGTACAGCGACCCATAAGGAACCAAGTATAAACTCGGCTCTTCCTCCTCCACCGGGGTAATGGTGAGGTTATGAACATGTGACTTCCGACTCAGTGCGTCAGCAACCACATTCACCTTGCCGGGGTGGTAATGAATCTCAATTTCATAATCTTTGATCAGTTCTAACCACCTCCTTTGCCTCATATTCAGCTCCTTCTGGGTGAAAATGTATTTCAAGATCTTGTGGTCGGTGTAGAGATGCACCAGATTCCCCAGGAGATAGTGCCTCCACATTTTTAGCGCCAACACCACTGCAGAAAGCTCAAGATCATGAGTGGGATAATGCTGCTCTTCGTTCTGAAGTTGGCGTGAGCCATATGCGACCACCCGTCCTTCCTGCATCAACACGCAGCCGAGCCCAATACCGGACGCGTCACAATACACGTCGAAGGGCTTTGTTGTATCCGGCTGAGCTAAGACCGGGGCTGTTGTGAGATGCTTCACTAATGCTTGGAATGCTCCTTCACACGCCGTGTTCCAAACATATTTCATTCCCTTCTTCAGCAATTCTGTCATCGGTTTAGCGAGCTTGGAGAAGCTTGAAATGAATCTCCGGTAGTATCCCGCTAACCCGAGGAAGTTTTTGACTTCATGAACTGAAGTGGGAGCTATCCATTTCAGCACTTGCTCTATGTTGCTTGGGTCAACCGCAATGCCTTCTGCTGAGATGATATGTCGCAAGAATGGCACTTGGCTGATCCAAAACTCGCATTTGCTGAACTTGGCGTAGAGCTTGTGGTCTCGCAATCGTTGAAGAACGATCCTCAAGTGGTCAGCATCTTTGGCTTCTGTCTTGGAGTAAACCAAGATATCATCGATGAACACTACCACGAACTTGTCCAGCTCCGGCATGAACACCGAGTTCATGAGATACATGATATGGGCTGGAACGTTTGTGAGACCAAAGGACATGACGAGATATTCATATAATCCATATCTCATCGAGAAGGCCGTCTTCGGGATATCCTCTGCCCGGATCTTTATCTGATGATATCCAGAGCGAAGGTCCATCTTGGAGAACACACTTGCACCCACAAGTTGATCAAACAATATGTCGATGCGGGGCAGTGGGTACTTATTCTTGATGGTGATGGTGTTGAGCAGCCGGTAGTCCACAGACAGCCTCAAAGTTTCATCCTTCTTCTTCACGAACAGCACCGAGCATCCCCTAGGCGAGGAATTCGGCCTAATGAAACCTTTGCTCAACAGATCATTGAGCTGTTCTTTCAGTTCAGCCAGCTCGTTCGGGGCCATTTTATATGGTCTCCGTGATATGGGCGTAGTCCCGGGTGCAAGCTTAATCTTGAACTCGACATCCCGCTCAGGTGGCATGCCCAGAAGATCATCCGGGAACACATCGGGGTACTCCCGGACTACGGGGATGTCCTCTAACTTGAGAGCTTCAGCATTATTGATCGCTGACACCTCCCGGACTGGATTATTTAATAAGATGGACTGCGGACGGTGTAGTGGGGATTTGAGGTGAACCATCCGTGTTAAAGTGTCCAGGACAGCGCCATGGTAGCTTAGCCATGACATTCCTAAGATTGCATCATTCTTCTGCCCCTCAAGAATAATCAATGTGGTGGGATATATCTTCCCACCTAAGCACAGTGGTGCTTTCGGAACCATCATAGTCGCTGAAATCTTTCCTCCCGGTGAGCAGATTATATAAGAAAACTCGGTTGGAAAGGCTTCCAGCTGATGCTTAACCACATATGTTGCACTTATGAAGTTGTGGGTTGCACCAGAATCAAACAATATAATGATGGCTTGATTGTTGTGAGTGAACGTACCCGAAAGCACGTTGTCTCCCTCTGGGGCGTCCTCATTGTCGAGGTGGCGAAGGCCCCCAGTCTGCTGACCAACCTTCTTGACCGGAGGTCGGCCTCGAGCACCGCCCTGGAATTGGGCTTGCCTGCTGCTTTGCTGCCCCTGGGGACAGTCCTTCGCCAAGTGGCCCGCCTGGCCACACGTGAAGCAAGTGAAGTGGGGCGGTCCCCCGCTGATCGGTGGACGGAAACCCGGGGCGTGTTGTGGAGGTGGGAACGTCCGGGGTTCCGTCTGCTGCTGCTGCTGCTGTCTCGGTGGTGGCATCGGCGGTCGGAATGGGGGTGCTTGAAAAGAACGTCCCCCAAACTGCTGAGGTCGCGCCGGTAGATGCCACTGCTGTCCGGATGGTGTCCGATACACCATGCGGTACTTTTGAGGAGCGCCACCACCACTGCTGGGTGGAGCGCTGCGCTTCCGCTGCTCAGCTGCCAACTCCCGCTGAGCGTCCTCTTGTATAATCGCAGCATTGACGAGGTTGTTGAAGGTGCCGGGATTCCACTAAACGAGATGTGTCTTCAATTCGGGGTGTAACCACCGATAGAAGTGCTCCCGCTTTTTCTCCTCGGTGGAGATGTAGTCTGACGCATATTGCGCCAGGTGGTTGAAGGCACGGGAGTAGTCATGGGCACTCCTCCCACCATGCTTCAGTTCCAAGAATTCTTGGAACTTCCTCTTCATTATCCCGGGAGGAATATGATAGGCGCGGAACGCCTCCCGGAACTCTTCCCACTCCACGGCATGGCCAGCCGGACGTGAGGCGACATAGTTTGCCCACCACGCACCAGTGGCACCGTGAAGCTGCTGCGCTGCGAATAGAGTCTTTTGCCGCTCCGTGCATTGGAGCAGCCCGAACTTGGACTCGATGGTCCGCAGCCAGTTGTCGGCCTCCAGTGGTTCTTCTGCTTCAGTGAACACTGGAGGGTGCGTACTCATGAAGTCCGAGTACGACACCTCACGGGGCCCCCTCTCTTGACAACCCCCCCCCCCCCCCCCCCCGCCTGGGACGTATTTTGCATGATCGTGCGGATCAGGTCGGTCTGCTCCTCACGACCCCCCCACCAGTGCCACTATCACATCCGCTAGAGTAAGCGGAGGCGGCGGTGGTGGTTGCTGCTGCGGGGTGCTGTCATAGGCAGGTGGTTGGGAGTCATCGCCTCCCTGCTGGCTAGAGCCCCCAACCTCGTGCGTGGACCTGGTGCGAACTATCTGCAACCATACGACAATAAACATCAGTCCCGCAACATATTTCATGCAGTCAAATGAAATAGGCGTAAAAACATAATGACAATAAAATCATGCGATACATCTCGTATACAGATAATGTAATACCTTTGCACAAGCTACACCATTACCAGACCAAATACAAGCTAGTTTAAATCCAAATCGATTGACTTCCTCTTTGGAAGCTCACCACAACTAGGTTTGGTCACTACGAGACGTTAACATCGCTTTGTCATCACATATACTACCCTTTTATCTTCAATATGACACAACACATGGTCTCTAGTAAAAGAAGCTTGAGTACGGCATATACTCAATCTTTCACTAGTCGAAGATAACCTCTCATGAGTATGTTCTACCCCATTGGAAGTATTCAAGCCCCTTCTAGGGTAAAACAATCTCTCAAATGAGTTCAACTATCATTCCTCTGTCAGAATGACCAGTTTCTACATATCCAAGATTTTGATCTGGTTCTGGGCATTTTCTTGACTCAAGTTGAATACCAAAGTTAAAGTTAACTTCAGTATCTTTACAACGAGTACTTATTTTCGCTCAGATCAGCTCTGGTTAAAATGTTATGGTTATTCAAAGTCAGCAGAATTTCTGGAGGAATTTTTAACAGCACCTCCCTTGGGAAGTTGCTGTTTTCAACTCTGGTTTCCACTGAAATCTGTGCCGAAATTTCGGAAACTTTGAATTGAAAAGATGTAACACATGTTCTACCCTTTCTAAAGATGTATCATATGACAATTTTAGATTTTTCTACTGGGAGTTATGTTTGAAAAACAGAACAGTCCAGAGAGTGTTTAACTCTGTCCTGATTCTGGACAGTTTACATTCCTCTGGGATTTAAGACATCTTAAGATGTGTTTCAGCTCTGGAAGTCTACAACAAAGTTGTGGAGTACTCAAATACTTTTCCAGAACTATATACCACACCTCCCTAGGATAAAAGACCTGTGAGTTATGCCCTGTTAAAGATCAGCAAACTTGCTGCCCAAAACAGAGCACTCTGTTTTTCAGTCTTTTGGAACTACACTCATCACCCTCCAATTTTTCTACCCAACCAGGGTCCTAAATGTTGAACCTACTGATTTTAATTCCTTGTTATCATTATTTTCATGCATATGCCTACGATATCTCAGTACTAAGTTCCTCACAAAAGAAAATCCTAACCGGATTATACCGGCATATACGTCTCAAGTGTGGCGCTAAACGGTCTCTCGCACACGTTTACTACACGGATACATACGTGGTTAGTACCTGCAGAAAACCACACAATGTTGATGCACTCAATGGTTGTTCATTTCAGGCAGGACCATATTTAAAAGTAAATACAAACGCCCGTATCATTGCCATACGGCCGTCCTTGAGTTAGGTCACGTCTCAAGGTACGTGATCGTGTTTCAACACCACACGACGGGGAACCCGAGTATGTCATGAACGGGTCGTCACGGTTGGGAATGTTGTCAACCCAACAGATACCACCTACTGCCCTGCAGGGCACGCCGATGGCAAGCGCTGTGTATGTCCTCCTGGGCTATTTCCAGATGAACACACTCTCGCGTTACTGACCACGCGATGGGGTCTCCACTTACTTGCCTAATGCACGCTAGGGATCAGAGTTTCATATGAACTCCGGAACATGAAGAGTCCAAGAGTTTCATATTGACGTCTCACACCAAGCTGTGAGACCTATCCCTGAACCACGTTCCTCATCAGGGGAGCTAACCGAAATTGAACCGCTTTTGGTGGCGTTCCTTACCAATCTTACTGGTGCGTCGTTACATAATTAAAATTCATAATTATAACACATAGGTTAGTCTTTGCCACTTTAAGTAACTATGATAATATAGTCCTTACTTGGGCAACTACCGAATCCTCACCGTAAACCTAAGTTTTCCCATAATACAGTCCTTGAGTATTGTGCTGTCCACAATGCGGCTCTGATACCAGGCTATGGTGGACCGGGATCCGCTCACACAGGATCGCAGAGGGTGATGCCGCACGATGCGACACCCGACAGCACACGTCATAAGGACACAATTTATTACATGGGAAAACAACTGAACTGTACAAACAGGTACGAACTTCAGTTACAAACTATTGTTTATATTACACAGCGGAAGTCTAAACTATACAACTCACGCCCGCCTATCTAGCAAAAGTCGGTTGCCCAGCCCTAGGGCAACCCACACTAGCTGCACGTCTCAGCTCAGCGCGGCGTGTACGGCTCCGACTCAGCCGTGGTCCCCGACGGAGGGTAACCCTCGCCGGTGGACTCGTAATCCGAGTCCGTGGGTGGCTCCTCACCTGAAAAACACTTAAGCAGCAACCGTGAGCACGAAGGCTCAACAAGACTTAACCGACTCACCTAAACATAAAACTCTACATGAGGTGTAAAATGAACATAGGTTAGTAACATTGCAGCAAATGGACACGCCTACAAGTTCATCCTTAATTCATCTTTTAGCAACAAGTTAACAGTTAAGGAATCTGAAATTTAGTGAGCAATATTTGGTGGCACACATGTAGCAATACAATATTATCATGCAGCAGAATTGAATCATAGCATTCCATAAATTATCTACATTACGATGCAGTGAACAAGCGGTACTCGTCACCGCGAGGGACGGCGAATCGACTCGATATATACCTGCAGGGATACCCAAAGAGCACGTCACGTACGCCCACCCATGGAGCTGCACAGCACGCTCACTCGATGTCGTACGGGACAACCTTTCACCCAACAGCCCAAACGTCAAACCGGTCGCACCAAAACGAGCAGGAGCTTCCCTACATGGAGCATCTGTCTATGCCCGTTAGCAGATTTCCACCTTGCTGCCCTCAGCCTACAACTATAAATCGGTGCGTTATGCCTCGACGCCCGGAGGTTTAGGTTACATCGGTTTATCGGGTCCCATATGTCCGATATGCCTTCGGTATGTTCAATACTTGTTCAGCAGGGCCGCACACGGATCGGTCCTCAATCGACACGGGCAGGGCTGCGCACAAAAGACTTCCTCTTGTTGCGCCCTAGCCCCTGCCTAGTCTCAGTTTCATTACTAAAGTGATCTCACATCACTCGAACCAAACCCGGGTGTCCCAACCTAACTCGCGAGTAGATTTTAACTACTCGACTTGTACCGAAGTCCTATGAATCATTAAGAATAGCCTGTCTACTCGAGGCCTTAGACACTACCCTCACTCTTATAGGAAAATTCTGGTTACGCAAGTGGGGTTCCATCCATCCTACACCTAATGCACATCCCTACTTCACACTACGTATGTAAACCAAGTAAAACTTTATAAAAGGCTTAATGCAAACCGGGGCTTGCCTTGTTGCTGCTGGTCAGTGGTTAGGTCTTCGTCCGGAAGGAGGAAGTCGCGCACTTCCGGAGTCTCCTCGCCTTCAGCGACTACACGTTAATGAAATACTACATGTCAATTTAAATGCAATGCGTAAACTTGAATACATAATTACTACTAACTCTAGCTAGCCCTCCCCTTTGGTTCTGAAATTTTTATGGTGGCTTGGTAAGATCCTAACTAGAGTCTTGACCAAGTTTCATTTGAAACAAAGTTCATTTGAACCTTGTACAAATAAAAGACTATTTGGTCAATATTTGTGCCTCTAAGTAATTCCAGGGGTTTTCATGGCTCCAACCATTACTTTCTGGAAACTATAATTTAAGATGGTTCTAATGGAATTTGTTTCATGTCATTTGAAGAATTCTACTGAAAGTTATGGCCTAAATAAGATTTGAGAAAATCTGAAAAATGTTTCTGTACATTTTTCTATTTTCTCAGGGCAGTTCACTTAATCACCCAATTAGGGGGACTAAATGAACCTGTATGCTTCTGAAAACTTTACTGTGATCCAAGGATTTTCCAATGAACCTCTCAGCCAAATTTCAGAACTTTTCATGAAGTAGTTCTCCAGATAAAATTCCTAACAGTTTGAACTTTAGAGATTTAATTCTGGAAAACTATTAAGTTTGATGAGCTGAAATTGGTATTGCTGGAAAGTACTCAGAATTATGAGTTCAACAAATTTTGGTTCATTGGATTTGGAGTTTCCTAGCAAAAGTTCTATTCATTTGAAGTTTGAATTAAAACTGGAAATTCCCAAAATGTTTAAATTCTGCGGGTGGGGCCCACTCCTCAAGCCGGCCCACTCAGAATGCGGCCACACCGCGGCCCATGGGGTTTTACCCACGCTGCCGCACTGAATCCCGGCCGCAACCGGATCCCCGCGCGAGACCAGGGGCTGACCGGTGGACCCAGCACCCCCTTCGTCTACCTCGCACCATCCCGCAGCTCCCGCGGTGGCGCTTCGCCGGAGCTCTCGCCGCCGGGCGTTCCACCGCCCGACCTTCGACGAAACTTGCCTCCTGTGCGTAACATGACTCGGAGAACACACTGGTGCCCTCACCGAAGCTCGGTGATGGCCGGAACCATGCCCGCGACGGTGACAGAGGTTCTCTCTACTCCGGTGATGTCGCCCGGGCTACTCAGGGCCTTATTCTTCAAACAGTTTGCTCCTACAGCTCTGCCGTGGCATGCTGAGCACGAATACAAGCTGGGTTGGGCATGGAAATAGCCGGAACTAGGACCTCACCGTCGACCTAAGGCAGAAACGGCAGTTGCTCGAAAAACTCGGATAGCAGCGCAAAGACTCGACGGTTTTCGATGGCCTTTGATCCTAGGTGGCCGTGGGAACGTGTAGAACAGGTGCTTGGATGGGTTTACGCAGCGAAGGACCGATCGCCATGAATTTCAGATTCTCTGCTCACTCGTTTTGTTGAACACCGAGGACTAGACGGGGAAATACTCTCCCTACAGAGCATGAAAAAAGGGTAGGGTCTTTACCGTGAGTTCGAGCAGTCCCTGGCGCGTATCTTTGCCGTTGAACTCCAGTCGAGAGAACGCCTGGATCAGCGGCGCGACGAGGAGCCGAGGGGAGCGGCTGGCGACGTTTTTCATTTCGGGTGAGAGCGGGCAGAGCGGAGGAGATGAGGCCGGTTCACGTGGGCTGGGGTTTTAACCGCGTCGTGCACCCGTGCGTCCGGTCGCCGAGCAGGAGGTGGCAGGGGTGAGGCGGTCGGACGCCGGTGCTGGCCGCAGCAGGCGCGCGGTCTCGGCCGAGAGAGGGAAAAATCACTGTGGAGACTTCTCTGTTAAGACTGCTGACAGGTGGGGCCTCCCCTCTAATTCCTTTTTCATTTTTCTCAATTCTGTTTGTGCCAAAATATCTTCAGCTACTCACAATTGAATGTGAGACTTAATCACCAAGTCTTTGTTTGAATTTGAGTTCTCAAATTTGAACTGTGTTTGGCTAAATTTGCTTCATATTTAAACTGAATTTCAAATTCAGTTTTGGAATTATTGCAAATTTAGCTCTTGACAAAATGAACTCCAATGGGGATGAAAATTGGTGGGCTTACTCAGAAAAATGTGCTGAGTTTGAATATGAAGCTAACTATTGAATTTGAGTGATGAAACCTGCTGCAATTTGAATTTACATTCAAATTGGCCTCTTTGTGAATTGTCTCCAAAAGTGCCTCACAATGTTTTGGATTTGCATGAAATTTGGCATGAACCTTCCCAAGACTTTTCAAGTCCTAGGGGTGAGCTCAACCTCCCATGTTCATGTGTAGAAATCCTACTTTGTGAAAGTTAGGGCTTTCCCCTCTAATCACTCTTTTGATGGAAGTTACTTGCTTTTCACAATTTTTCACAAGATATCCACAACAAAAACTGTGGTGTTGTGAGGTGATGAAAAGTTTTTGTAAGTTCCTTTTCTTGGGCTTTTACAACAAATAATTCATACTTGATATGTTCTCCGGGTGGAAAAATAACAGCTGATAGAATGGTTTATAGAGCACCATTACAGTTGGGTGGGAATCTATATCAGACTTCTCTAATCATGTTAGAGAGTCAGAAACTTGATGTCATTTTAGAAATGTCATGGCTACATCGCCATGGTGCTGTTCTTGACATCATTCCACGTGTGGTTCGTCTAAACTCTCCACTTCATGAACCACATGTTCTTATTCTTGACCGTTCGGTTCAAGAAGCTCCAGCCATATGTAACACGGAAGCCATAGAACTTGAGGATATTCGTGTGGTCTGTGAATACCCGATGTCTTTCCGGATGATCTTCCGGGCATGCCACCCGAAAGAGATGTCGAGTTCAAGATTGAACTTGTACCTGGGACGACACCGATCTCACGGAGACCGTACAAGATAGCTCCCAATGAGCTGGCTGAACTGAAGGAGCAGCTCAATGAGTTAATGAAGAAGGGTTTCATTCGACCGAGTTCCTCGCCATGGGGATGCTCGGCGCTGTTTGTGAAGAAAAAGGATGAAACCTTGAGGTTGTGTGTGGACTACCGACCTCTCAACGCCGTCACTATCAATAATAAATATCCACTGTCCCGCATCGATATCTTATTCAATCAACTTGCGGGTGCGAGTGTATTTTCGAAGATGGATCTTCGCTCCGGATATCACCAAATCAAGATCCGAGCGAAGGATATTCCGAAGACGGCGTTCTTGACAAGATACCGATTGTATGAATACCTCGTCATGTCCTTTGGTCTCACCAACGCCCCGGCACACTTCATGTATCTCATGAACTCAGTGTTTATGCCGGAGTTGGACAAGTTTGTGGTGGTGTTCATAGACGACATCTTGGTTAACTCCAAGTCTGAAAAAGAACACGCCAAACACTTGCATATCGTGCTTCAACGATTGCGAGACCATAAGATTTATGTCAAGTTCAGAAAGTGTGAGTTTTGGATCAGCCAAGTGCCATTCCTTGGTCACATTATTTATGCAGAAGGCATTGCAGTTGATCCAAGCAAGATTGAGCAAGTGCTGAAATGGAAATCCCCCACATCAGTCCACAAAGTCAGGAGTTTCCTCGGGTTAGCAGGATATTATCGGATATTCATACCGAACTTCTCCAAGCTTGCTAAGCCGATGACTGAACTGTTGAAGAAAGGGATCAAATATGTTTGGAGCTCAGCTTGTGAAGAATCTTTCCAAGCATTAGTGAAGCATCTTACAACAGCCCCGGTGTTAGTTCAACCGGATACAACCAAGCCCGTCGACGTATATTGTGATGCATCTGGCATTGGGCTTGGCTGTGTATTGATGCAAGGAGGAAGAGTGGTCGCCTATGGCTCTCGTCAACTTCGTAACCACGAGCAGCACTATTTGACTCATGATCTTGAGCTCGCTGCTGTGGTGTTATCCTTGAAGATGTGGAGGCACTATTTACTCGGGAACTTAGTGCACCTCTACACCGACCACAAGAGTTTGAAGTATATATTCACTCAAAAGGAGTTGAATATGCGGCAACGGAGATGGCTAGAACTGATCAAGGACTATGAGATCGAGATTCACTACCATCCCGTAAAGCAACACATGGTTGTAATGCCTTAAGCCGCAAATCCCATGTCAACAGTCTGTCCATCACCCCACTTGAAGAGGAGTCGAGTCTGTACTTGGTTCCATATGGGGCATTGTATAATCTTTCTCTCATCCCTACAATATGAGAGGAGATTATGGAAGCGCAGAAGAAAGACGTGGGAATGTCACACATTCGGAGAAGGATGAAGAATGGCGAAATGAAATGCTTCTGAAGAGATGATAACGGTACACTATGGTTTAAACACCGTATAGTGGTACCCTATGACATGAATCTTCGGAAGGAAATCTTGGAAGAAGCGCATTTGTCTAAGTATTCTATTCATCCGGGCAGCAACAAGATGTACCAGGATCTGAAAACCAGATTTTGGTGGACACGGATGAAAAGAGAAGTCGCAAAGTACATATCCGAATGTGATATGTGTCGGCGTGTGAAGGACGGCCATATGCGTAAAGCGGGACAGCTGCAACCATTAAACATTCTGGCGTGGAAGTGGGAGGATATCAACATGGACTTCATAGTTGGATTACCTTTCACATCTCACAAGCATGACTCGATTTGGGTGATAGTCGATCGACTAGCCAAGTCGGCTCATTTCATTCCAGTACATACAAACTTGCCGTTGGCGGCAAGAATTGGGACGATCACTTGCCGTTGGCGGAGTTTTCTTACAACAATGGCTATCAAGCTAGCATCAAGATGGTGCCGTATGAAGCTCTCTATGGCCGGAAATGTCACACACCCCTCAACTGGTGCGAGTCCGGCGAGCGAGTCATCTACGGTATTGAACTTGTGAATGAGGCGGAAGAACGAGTGCGAGTAATACAAGATAATCTCAAGGCTGATCAATCTCGACAGAAGAGCTATGCGGATAAAAGACGTCGCCCTCTCCACTTTGACATCGGGGACCATGTTTATGTACGTGTGTCTCTGATGAAGGGAGTCCATCGTTTCGGAGTGAAGGGCAAACTTGCGCCGCGGTTCATTGGTCCGTTCGCCGTCATTGAAAAATGCGGACCCATGGCCTATCGCTTGGATTTATCAGTGTCGCTCGCAGGGATTCACAATGTCTTCCACATATCTCAGCTGAGGAGGTGCCTCAAACCTTCCGCTGAAATCCGCAGCGAAGACATAGAAGTTCTTCAACCGGACCTCACGTACACGGAATACCCAATCCGGATTATCAATGAAAAGACTCGTGCTACAAGAAACCGAACCTTATGGTTCTACAAGGTCTTGTGGAGCAACCATACCGCTGATGAGGTGACATGGGAAAGGGAGGACTATCTACGAACATATTATCCGGACTTGCTATCATCGTATACCCGGTAAAGTCTCCCCACTTTGCGTTTCTTTTGGAATCTCGGGACGAGATTCTTTTTAAGGGGGGAGGGATGTAAAATCCCCAAAAAGTGGTAGCAAGAATTTTCAGCTCATGTACACTTAGAAAAAATGAGGGGAATTAAAACTTTGAATTATAACGGTGTAGGTTCAAAGTGAGGATTCAAACTTCCCAAAAACTTCCAAACATGGAGATCTAGATTCATAACTTGGGTCTTCATATTTCAAATATTCAACTTCCAAATTTCAGCTCATTTGGAGGAGTTTTAATATTTGTTTGGGATTAAAAGGAGAAGCCCTCTAATCTGAATTTCAAATTCAGTTTCAAATCCCAATTTCCCCAATTTGCAAATTTGGTTCCACAAATGTGATCTCCACATTTGAATTAGCAGCCATGCCAGAAATCAGAAACTTTGGACTTGGTTTGCTATGTTTTTGGAGCAATGCAAAAAGGAGAATTCAAATTCCAATTTCAAATTCAAATGAACATACTTAATTCAAACTCCACACCAGAATTCAAATCAATTAAATTCAACATTTCAAACCACGACATTGAGGTGAAGTAAAGCATTTAATTTGGAGTAGCTGTGGTGAAAAGATCAGTGGAAAAGTTGATTAAGAAAATTAGGTGGTGGGACCCAGCAGTCAGTCTCACAGTTTCATTTTCCTCTCTGGTTTTTTCCCTCGGGCGTTCACCGAGCTGCCACCGCGCTATGATTTTTCCTCCACCGAGCAGCTTGCAATGACTTCCTGCCGAAGGCAGCGTCGTGCGTGGTTTGTCCAGAGCTAAAGCAGCAGCACGGTTGAGTTTCCTCTCTTCTCCACAGCCTCTGCTCGAGCTCTCACCAAGAACAGCCCCTGCCACTCTGTGGTCGTTGTTCATCACCCTCCAGCCTCCCTAGCACCGGTTGATCACCCTAGGAGCTGCGCCGGTGACTCCTCAACGTGTTCCACCACTCCTCAGCTCGTCCCCGGCCTCCCCTCGCATTTCCCAAACTGTTCTTCACCGGGAGAAAACAGAGCACGCCATACCTCGCTGCTCCTCACCTTCCGGCCGCTCCAACGCCTCTCCCGCACGACCAACACCTCCTTAAGGTGCGCCAAGGCGTGTAGATCATGCTACCGCAGTCCTCTTGCCCTTCCCCATCGCCGACTCGCTGGAAATTGGGTTTTGGCGCTGGTACACGTGAAGAACCGATCCAAACCAAAACTGGAATTTTGTCCAACACGCATGATCATTTGTTCTTCGGTTCAAGCCATAGCATCACACCTTCCTAGCACCCTCTCACGCCAAATACCGCAGCAAACCATCCACTACAAGCCCCGGGCGACGAGAAATCGCCGGCGGCGGCAAAAACGGGTCGGTCCTCCGGTGAACCCCATTTTCCGTCCGTTTTCTGCAAGGTTTGGCATGCGTTCCATGTTCCCCGATCACTGGTGATGCTTTAGGGCAATGTAGCTCGCCGGGAGAAGCTTCGTACATGCCAGAACTTATTGATGCCGAGCTCCCGAGCCGCCCCGCCGGTGCTGACCTTTTTTCAGCCGTTTTCATGCGAGGAAACCATGCCCGGCGGGTGAGCCATGTTCCAAGGATCGTGTAGGGAGAAACCGTAGTTAATTTGGTGGAGAAATGAGGGAGAACGAGCCATGCCACGATCTGAGCTGGTGTGCACGCGCGTTCTCTGGCGGGAGGTTGAAGAAAGACCTGACGAGTGGGCCCCACGTTGAGTGCTCTGTAAATTTCAAACAGAAAGTTAGTGAAACTTGAAAAATCCATAACTCTGGTTAGAAAGCTCCAAAGTTAGTGAGACAAATTTTGCTGGAATCCTCACAAGGAGTACTTCACAGAGGAATAAAATGCTTGCTATGAAAATGCCCAGGAATTTCTGTAGAATTTTTTTAGTAAATATTTAGAGATTTATTACAGGAGCAATTCTTTATGAAACATTCCCAAATTTGGGCAGCAAATCCTTTTCACAGTAACTGATCTCCAGTAAAAATTTGAGCTTCATTGGAGTTCATTTGCTAGGCTAAATTGCCTTCCAAAGTTCAGCCTTTATTTGAAAATTCAAATTTAAACAGAAACTTTTCAGAACTCCTATCCAACTTCAAAAATTCATATATCTATGTTGGTAGCTCCAAAAATGGTGAAACAAATTTGTTTAGAACCATGGGGACTTACCCTAATCAGATCTCCACTATTAGATATGTCAAAGCTCCTGAATTGGGCTCAAAATTCAGAGAAGCATTGTATTTGTAGGAATTTTAAAGACTACATTGTGCAATGACATGTCTCCAAATTTTGCTCTGATCATCCTTAGAGAGTCTAGTATCCACTGTAAAAATCCCAAAGCCAATTAAGGATTCTAAATAGAAGTATCTATGAAAAGAAGTTCAATTCTTATAAGTCCTTAATACTTATACACATATTTTGCTACATTTCATTTAGTGACCGAAGTTGAGGACACACCGGAGCCCTTGGACGTCCTCCCACCTGAAGCTAACTTCCCGTTTGACTCGCAACCAGGCAAGCCCCGGTTTTCATTGAAGTACTTTTGAAATTTTTTTATTTGTATCACTTATGTGTAGGGTGAATGTTTGCATTAGAGTTAGGGTGATTGAAACCCCACTTGCATAATCTTTCAAATCCTATGAAGGGTTGGGTAGCTTACAGACCCGACGAGTAGACAAGGCCCTGCTAATATGCTTAGGATCTTGGTAGAAGTCGAGTAGTTGGAATCTACTCGCGAGGTAAGATTTTATCACACGGGTTGATCAGAACAGAAAATGGCTTAAGAGTGGAGAAAATGAGACCCAGCAGGGGGGATAGGAAGCAGTGAGCGGAGGTCTCACATGCGTAGCCCTGTTGGTGTCGATTGAGGACCGAGTCATGTGCGGGCCTGCTGAACAAGTATCGAACAGTATCGGATGGCATACTGACATAAGCAGGAAACCGATGTAAATGGTTAACCTGGGTGCCGAGGCTTACCCAACCGTAAATAGGAGTGGGTTGAGGGTAGCAATGTGTAAATCTGCCAGTGGGCACAGTCACGCTCCACGCAGCAACCTCCTGGCCGTTATGGAGGGACCGGTTCGGCATTTGGGTTGCCTTTGAAAGGTTGTTGCATACAACAGAGTAGGAAGGGGTGTGGAATCACGCTTCTGAAAGTGGGTGTATGCAACGCGTTGTCCGGGTGTCTCCTGATTGCAATCACCATCCCTCGCGGTTATTTGAGTACCGCTTGTTCACTGTTCTGCGACGTAGTAAGAAGTGAAATAAGCTAGATGAACGATAAGATGCTGTGATGAACTAATAATGTTTGGAAACCATGTCTGCTGTAGTTGTAGAGCTAATTAAGTTTACCTTCCACTTTGTGCATCACCACATCGGAGGAAAGAGTTTCTTGTTTTGATTGTGGACTTCCGACGTGAGGGCTGCCTAAGGCTCATTAAACTGTTACAATAAAACTGAAAGTAAGGATCAACATGTAGGTGTGTCTTTATTGCAAAGTCCTGTTTCCTATCTTACATATTCTTACATATAGAGTTCCATGCCTAGGGTTGTCGGTTAAGCCTTGCTGAGCCATCGTGCTCACGGTTGCAATATTTGAGCTGTATGCAGGTGAGAGCTATGAGGAGGGGTCCGAGAACGAGGCAGTGCCCCCGTCGGGGTACATGGCCGAGCTGGAGCCCTGCACGCCGCCGTGATCTCCGTTTCCATGCTGCTAGTGTGTAGCGTCCCCGGGCTGGATGACTGCACTTTTGCGTAGACAGGATTAGAGAGTAGTTATGTATAATACTTCCGCTGTATAATTATGTTTTGTAAAAGACTTCTGCTGTTTTATATCAAAGAAAAGTTTGTATGTTGTTCTTAATTCTTTTCGTGTGTGCTGTTGGGTGCCGCATCGCACAGCACCACCCTATGCGATCCTGGAGTGGGTGAACCACGGGGTGGTCCCCACAAAATTGTGTCCCACATAATTCCCACAAGTTTTCCTATGTATTTCTCTTATACATAAGTATGGACAACAAATACAGGGAGTTCTAAGGCTCAACTTGAGCTGAAACTTTACATGTGAGTTTATGGTCATATGAAATTACTTTGGTCCAAAATTCAGGACTTTTGATTGAGTAGTTCCTCCAGAATAATTCTATAAGAAGTTATGTTACAAGGAATTAATTCTAAAGTAATGTGCATTTTCATGCCCAATCAAGTGAACTACAATTTCAATTATGGCTCATAGAGCATGCCTGAATTTTTCCTATGATTTTTGGAGCTAAGGATTGTCTAGAATGAATTTTTCAAAGTGGAAACATTTCTGAAGAGTTTCTGGACACTTTTTAGTGCAGCAAATTGTACTCTAAAATTTCCTACCGGAATCAACTCCAAACGAGCTGAAACTTCGCTGAAAGTTCAACAATATCCTAAAGAATATCCTGGTAAAATTTTGGGATTTTTGTCTTACCCAAACTCCCTCCACAATTTTTTTACAGAAAATCTTAATAGAATTATCCAGAATTTATTATTGACTTTCAAAAATTGGGATTCATATTTTGATAGATCTTTTCAAAATGAATCCAACCCAATTTGAATCAACCAATTTGGAGTTTCCAACACCACGATATGAATTTCTAAAGTTGGAGCTAAATCTGGAATTGTTCTTCTATTGAAAGCTCGGGCTGGGCCCATGATTTAAACTGCAGCCAATAGAATTTGAGGTCACACGGGCTACTAGGTTCCTCGTGCGTAGCCACAGATGATCCGAGAGCCACAGCCGATCCTGATTTTAAACTACACTCGCTGACAAGTGGGCCAGCCCCACTCTTCTTCAACCTCTCGTTCTTTCCTCCCCCGCGCGCGCCCTCCTCGCCGGACCGAGGCGTCACCTCGCCGTCCGTGGGTTCCCGACCGGAGACTCGTCGCCCAGGGGTTTTTGGGGACGGGAAAGCGATCTGTGCAATGCTCTCGGGCTGCCGGTGGCCGGAACACCGTCAGCAGCGTGCGGCGGCTTCGGTGAAGCTTCGGCGCGGATGACCGGTCACCCTAGCCCGATGAAACCTCGAGTGATCGGCTCTAAAGCATCCTTTGATGCTAGGTAAGCTCGGCAAAGACACAAACAAGCATGGGAACAGCGGCTATCATGCTTTCACCGTGCACCTGGGAGGTGCGGCGACGTTCGAGCTCGGGAAAACATGAGATAGCTCGCACACAGTCGGTTTGTAGCTAGGGTTGTGAAGAAGATTGGATCGCTAGATAGTCTAGCTCTCGTGTGCAATATTTGGTGGCCTAAACACAAGAAATGCGATCGAATTTTGATAAATTCTCACCCGGGGTCACTTTGCACGCACCGTGAGCAAAATGCCAAATTCTACCTTGGGAGTTCATGGCCTGAGCTGAGGTTTGGCGAGGAGTAGCGGGGAGCTCCGACGCTCCTCTTTGCGTCCTTGCTCGGGCGTGAAAGCCCCTCGGTTCGGCTGTCCATGTGAGCCCGATTGTGGGTAGTTCTCGGGTTACCACAAGGAAACGTCGTTCTTGGTCAAGGCAGCCAGAAATCTCCTGGTTTTGTGCCAAGGAGGTAGAGGAAAGACTCCCGTGCCATTTTGCAGCTTGGAGGGAAGGTGTTCACTTGAGCTCATCGTGTCACGATCACACCCGAGGTGGCGGCAGTGGTCTTTGCTCACTTCAGTGAGAGGGAGCAGTGAAATCTTGTCTGGCGGTTGGTTAGCGAAAAGAGCACCTCGTGAGCGGATGAGGGCGCGAGTTGGTCGCCAGCGCGGTGATTCAATGTGGACGTGGCCTGATGTTACACTCGGTGGCGCCCGGAGAAAGGTTCGGTTGCTTCGAGTCCTAACAGAGCTAGCAGACTTCGAGGGCAAGTCTCCTTGGCTCACTGACAGGGGGGTCCACCTCTCTTTTTCGTCTTCTTGCCCCCCCCCCAAATCCTCACAAATATCTCCTAATTTCGGGAGGTAATAAATTCCAATTTGTAGAGATTAAATTTGGGAATTCATTTGGACATATGGCAAAGTTTCATTCAAGTTTGAATTTAAATTTGAATTCAAATGCCACTTCACATACTCTTGCAAATACATAGTCAAACACCTCCCAATGTGGTAAATATTTATATTCCGACAAATTTGAAGCTAAGGATTTCATATGTGGAATCAGATTATAAATTTGGATGCTGCACATATTAAGTTTGCACCAATAGTTTGAAAGCCTCCTTTGTGATGACCCATTTGAATTTTAGTGAAAAATTTGGTTTCCTCACAGCCCATGCTTGATCACTCTTGGTCCTAATCTGAACCTCACATGTCCAGTTTGAATTTGCCTTTCAAATTTGAATTCAGCACAAATTCGCAAATGATCTTAATTAACTCCTTTTTAAATCACCCTAAACTCAGAAGGTTGCCACCATGTATTGCCTCAATTTCAAATGTATGAGGTTCCATGTGTATTAAAAAATTTGGCTGCAATTTGAGATGAGCATTTAAGTCTAAAGATCTGCTTTTTATTCTTTCTGATACACATGAGAACTTTACACATGGTGTTTAACTTCACATTGGTCCAACACATTCAAATGAATCCTTGAACCCATGTTGTTGATGTGGCGCACCGGGATCCGGTCATCTAGGATCACAGAGGGTGGTGCTGCTCGATGCGACACCCGACAGCACACATTATAAGAACGATACTGTATTACATACAAAGTAGTACAAGACTTCAGTTACAAACTAGTGTTTATATTACAGCAGTGGAAACTAAGTTTGTACAACTCACGCCCCTCTACCTAGCAAAAGTCGGTTGCCCAGCCCAAGGGCAACCCACACTAGCTGCACTCCTCAACTCAGTGCGGCGGGTACGGCTCCCACTCAGCCGTGGTCCCTGACAGAGGGTAGCCCTCGCCGGTGGACTCGTAACCCGATTTCATGGGATGCTCCTCACCTGAAAAACACTTAAAGCAGCAATCGTGAGCACTAGGGCTCAACAAGACTTAACCGACTCACCTAGGCATGAAACTCTACATGCAGTTTACACGAACATGGGATGGTAAATTTCAGCAAATGGACACGCCTACAAGTTCATCCTTAGTTCATCTTTTGGCCACAAGTTAACAGTTCATGAAGCTGAAATTTAGTAAGCAATATTTTGTGGCACACATGTAGTAATACAATTATACATATAAGCAGTATTGAATCATAACATTCCATAGTTTATCTACGTTATGACGCAGTGAACAAGCGGTACTCTTCACTGTGAGGGACGGTGAATCGACTCGATATACACCTGCAGGGATACCCGAAGAGCACGTCACTTACGCCCACTTGTGGAGCTGCACAGCACGCTCACTCGATGCCGTACGGGACAACCTTTCACCCAACAGCCCAAACGTTGAACCGGTCGCACCGAAACGGACAGGAGGTTCCCTACATGGAGCATCTCTCTATGTCCGTTAGCATATTTCCACCTTGCTGCCCTCAACCGACACCTATAAATTGGTGTGCTATGCCTCGATGCCCGGAGGTTTAGGTTACATCGGTTTATCGGGGCCCATATATCCGATATACCTTCGGTACGTTCAATACTTGTTCAGCAGGGCAGCACACAAATCGGTCCTCAATCGACATGGACAGGGCTGCACAGACAAGACTTCCTCTTGCTGCGCCCTAGCCCCTGCCTAGTCTCATTTTCTTACTACAATGATCTCACATTACTCGAACAAATCCTGTGTGTCCCATGCCTAACTCGCGAGTAGATTCCAACTACTCGACTTGTACCGAAGTTCTATGAGTCATTAAGCATAGCATGTCTACTCGAGGACTTAGACACTACCCTCACTCTTATAGGAAAATCTGGTTATGCATTTGGGGTCTCATCCATCCTACACCTAATGCACATATATTATATATATATATATATATATATATATATATATATATATATATATATATATATATATATATATATATATATATATACCTCATACTAAGTATGTAAACAAAGAAAAATATATAAAATGGGTTAATACAAACTGGGGCTTGCCTTGTTGCTGCTAGTCAGATGTTAAAGCTTCGCCCGGAAGAAGGAAATCGAGCACCTCCGGAGTTTCCTCGCCTTCAGCGACTACACGTAAGCAGTATACTATATGTTAATTTAAATGCAATGTTTGAAATTGAATATGTAATTACCAAAACTCTAGATAGCCCTCCCCTTTAGCTCTGAAATTTTTATGTTGGCTTGGTAGGGTCCTAACCAGAGTCTTGACCAAGTTTCAGTTGAAACAAAGCTCATTTGAGCCTTGTACAAATAAAATCCTATTTGGTCAATATTAGAGCCTCTAAGGAATTCCAGGGTTTTTCATGGCTCCAACCATTACTTTCTGGAAACTAGAATTTTAGATGGTTCTAGATGAAGTTATGCTCTGAAATTTGCATTGGTTTCATGTCATTTGAAGAATTCTAGACGAAGTTATGCCCTAAACAAGAATTGAGAAAATCTGAAAATTGTTTATGTACATTTTTCTATTTTCTCTGGTGAGTTCACTTAATCACTCCATTAGGGGGACTAAATGACTAGTATGAGCCTGAAAATTTTACCGTGACTCACGGATTTTCCAATGAACCTCCCAGCCAAATTTCAGAATTTTTCATGAAGTAATTTTCCAGATAAAGTTCCTAACAGTTTAAATTTTAGGGAATTAATTATGGAAAACCATTAAGTTTGATGAGATGAAATTAGTTTTGCTGCAAAGTATTCAAAAAGCTGAATTCAGCAAAATTTAGTTCACTAAATCTGGAGCTTCCTAGCAAAACTTATATGCATTTGAAGTTTGAACTAAACTGGAAAATTCAAGTAAAGTTTGAACCCTGCGGGCGGGTCCCACCCCGCGTCTTCTTCTCCCCCCCCTGCGCGCCTAACCCCGCGGCGGCGATCTTCGGCGAGGTTGGCCGGAAGGACTTTCCCCACACCCTTGAGGGCCACCCCTTGCCGCCTCTACCTTTTTGGGCCCGAGGAACTCATCCCCGTGGACAGCCCGGTCTCTGGGTGGCCGGAAACCCCTCGGTGACGAGCCGCCATTACGGCTCAACTCCGGCGATGTCTCCTGGCCCCTACCGAGATTTACCTTGAGAAATTCTTGGCCCTACAGCTCCGTGGTGAACTACTGAGCACGGACATGGTGCCAGCTCACCGTGGAAACGGTCGGAACTATGTGTTCACCATCGACCTAGGCCCGATATCGACGGCGACTTGAAAAACTCGACAACCTGAACCTATACTCGACGGTTTATTGTACTTATTGATCCTAGATGGCCGTGGGACAGTGTAGATCACGTGTATAGCTCGGTATACCCGGTGATGAGCTAATAACCACAAATTTTAGAATTTGGAGTGGCTCGGCCCTAAGAACACCGAAACTTTCCCGGGGAAATTCTCCCACGACAGCACATGAAACAACGAGCGGTTTGGGCTAGCTGGAGCAGCACCTTAGGGCGGTTGTTTCTTGTGTTGATCGTCGGGCACGCCGAGCCCTGTGCCGCCCGGACGTCGGCGAGCAGTGAGAGGCAAACTCGGAGCGTTTTGCTTCGGTTGTGTGCGGGCAGAACGGAGAGGATGAGGGAGGATTCACGTGGACAGGTGTTTTAACCGAGTGTTGCACCCGGCGTCCTCAGCCCTCCGAGCAGGAGATGGCACGGTGACCTCGTTGGGGCGGGGTTCACCCGTGCGCTGGTGGCCTCAGTGTATTCTACCGGGGAACCAAGTCGGTTTGGCCTCTGTGTGTCTGACCAGTGGCTCCCTCCCTCTAATTCTTTTTCTGATTTTCATTTCTGTTTTCACTGAAAAGATCCCAGCTACTCACAATTGAATGAAAGACTTAGCCCCAAAGTCATGGGTTGAATTTGATTTCCTCAATTTGAAACTGGTTTGGCTAAATTTGCTGCACATTTGAACTGAAATTCAAATTCAGTTTGAATTAATGCAAATTTAGCTCCCAACAAGATGAAGTCTAATGAGGATGAAAATTGGTGGGATAACTCAGAAAAATGTGCTGATTCTGAATATGAAGTCAACTTTTGAATTCAAGTGATGAAAGTGGCTGCAATTTAAATTTTTATTCAAATTGGCCCCTTTTTCAAATATCTCCAAAAGTGCCTCAAAAAGTATTGGATTATCATGAAATTTGGCCTGAGCCTTCCCAAGACTATTTAAGGTCTAGGGGTGATCTAAACCTTTCATGCTTATGTGTGGAAATCCTACTTTTTGGAAGTTAGGGCTTTCCCCTCTAATCACCATTTTGATGGTGTTTACTTGCTCTTGACAAGTGTTCATGAGCCATCCACAAAATGAGCTGTGGTGTTCTGAGGTGGTGAAATGAACACTTTGCAAGTCACTTTCTTGGGCTTTTACATCCCCCCCCTTAAAAGAATCTCGTCCCGAGATTACAAAAGAAGAGACAGCGATGTAAATAGAAACTCACCAGTGCTGAGACGCCATGAACTCCGGGTAGTTTGAGCGAAGAAATTCCTCGCTCTGCCACGTCGCTTCTTCGGCGGTGTGGTTGCTCCAGAGTATCTTGTAGAGCAACAGCGTTCGGCTACATGTGGTCCGAGCCTTCTCATCAATAATTGCCACCGGATATTCAGCGTACGTCAAATCCGGTTGCAGCTCGCCAATGTCTTCGGTGGGAACAGCAGCCGTATACTTCAGACATTTTTGCAGTTGTGAAACATGGAAAACGTCGTGAACACCAGCAAGATATGCCAGCAGTTCCAGTCTATATGCCACTGGTCTACACTTCTCGGTGATGGCATAGGGTCCAACAAATCGGGGAGCGAGTTTCCCCTTCACGCCGAACCGGTGCACGCCTTTCATCGGAGATACACGGAGGTACATGTGCTCCCCGACGTCAAAGTGCAGCGGTCTATGCCTCTTATCACCGTAGCTTTTCTGTCGGGATTGAGCGGCCTTCAAGATGGCTTGAATCATCTGAACGCGCTCTTCGGCGTCATTCACCACATCAACCCCGAATGTGACCCTTTCACCGGACTCGCACCAGTTTAATGGGGTGCGGCATTTGCGACCATAGAGAGCCTCATAGGGTGCCATTTTGATACTCGATTGATAGCCATTGTTGTACGGGAATTCCACCAACGGTAGATGATCATCCCAGTTTCTACCGTGGTGGATGGCACACGCTCTCAACATGTCTTCTAGTACTTGGTTCACCCTCTCAGTCTTTCCATCTGTCCGAGGGTGATAGGCAGAGCTTCTAAACAGCTTAGTACCCAATGCAGCGTGCAACTGCTCCCAGAAACGAGATACAAATAGTGCACCTCGATCTGAGACTATGGTCTTGGCTACACCATATAAGCATAGAATTTCCGCTATGTACAGCTCTGCATACTTGCCGGCATTGTAAAGTGTATGCACAGGAATGAAGTGAGCCGTCTTGGTTAATCGGTCAATGATCACCCAAATGGAATCATGCTTGTTGGAAGTCAGTGGTAATCCCACAATGAAATCCATGCTCACATCTTCCCACTTCCATGCTGGGATTTTTAGGGGTTGCAGCAGCCCTGATTTCTTCATATGATCAGCTTTTACTCGTCTACACGTATCACACTCGGATACGTACTTAGCCACTTCTCGCTTCATCCGTGTCCACCAAAATTTCTTTTTCAAATCTTGGTACATTTTGTTGCTGCCCGGATGAATGGAGTATTTAGACAAGTGAGCTTCATCAAGAATATTCTTTCTCAGCTCCATATTCCGGGGTACGACTATGCAGTCTTTGAACCATAGCATCCCCTAAACATTTGATTTCACCATTTTCTATCCGTCTCCGGAGATGTGCCATGCCCTTATCAACTTCCTGCGCTGCAATGATCTCCTCCCTAATGGTAGGGATGAGGGCAAGGTTGTAGAGCGATCCATAAGGAATCAAGTATAAACTCGGCTCTTCCTCCTCTACCGGTGTAATGGTGAGGTTATGGACATGTGATTCGCCTTGCCGGGGTGGTAATGAATCTAAATCTCTTAATCTTTGATTAGTTCTAACCACCTCCTTTGCCTCATATTCAGCTCCTTCTGGGTGTAAATATACTTCAGGCTCTTGTGGTCGGTGTAGAGATGCACCAAGTTCCCCAGGAGATAGTGCCTCCACATTTTTAGCACCCAAAAGCACAGCAGCAAGCTCAAGATCATGAGTCAGTTAATGCTGCTCATGGTTTCGAAGTTAGCGTGAGCCATATGGGACCACACGTCCTTCTTGCTTCAACACGCAGCCGAGCCCAATACCGGATGCATCACAATACACGTCAAAGGGCTTGGTCGTATCCGGTTGAGCTAAGACCGGGGCTGTTATGAGATGCTTCACCAATGCTTGGAACGCTCCTTCACATGCCGTGTTCTAAACATATTTTGTTCCCTTCTTCAATAGTTCTGTCATCGGCTTAGCAAGCTTCGAGAAGCTTGGAATGAATCTCCGATAATATCCCGCTAAACCGAGGAAGCTTCTGACTTCATGGACTGAAGTGGGAGTTTTCCATTTCAGCACTTGCTGAATTTTGCTTGGGTCAACCGCAATGCCTTCCACTGAGATGATATGTCCCAAAAATGGCACTTGGCTGATCCAAAACTCACATTTGCTGAACTTTGCATATAGCTTATGGTCCTGCAATCGTTGAAGAACGATTCTCAAGTGTTCGGCGTGTTCTGCTTATCTCTTGGAGTAAACCAAGATATCATCAATGAACACCACAACGAACATGTCCAGCTCCGGCATGAACACCGAGTTCATGAGATACATGAAATGTGCCGGAGCATTGTTGAGACCAAAAGACATGACGAGATATTCATATAAACTATATCTTGTCGAGAAGGCCGTCTTCGGGATATCCTCCGCCCAGATTTTTATTTGATGATATCCAGAGCGAAGGTCCATCTCGGAGAACACACTTGCACCCACAAGCTGATCAAAGAGGATGTCAATGCGGGGCAGTGGGTATTTGTTCTTGATGGTGATGGCGTTGAGCGGCTGGTAATCCTCGCACATTCTCAAGGTTTCATCCTTCTTCTTTACAAACAACGCCGAGCATCCCCAAGGCGAGGAACTCGGCCTAATGAAACCTTTGCTCAACAGATCATTGAGCTGTTCTTTCAGTTCAGCCAGCTCATTTGGATCCATTTTGTATGGTCTCCGTGATATGGGCGTAGTCCTGGGTGCAAGCTCAATCTTGAACTCGATATCCGGCAAAGGTGGCATGCCCGGAAGATCATCTGGAAACACGTTGGGGTATTCTCGGACTACGGGGATGTCCTATAACTTGAGAGCTTCAGTATTATTAATTACTGAAACCTCCTGGACAGGATTTTTTAACACCATGGAATGCGGACGGTGGAATGGAGAATTCAAATGAACCGTCCGTGTCTGAGTGTCCAGGACAGCGCCATGGTAGCGTAACCATGACATCCCTAAGATTGCATCAGTCTTTTGTCCCGTAAGGATTATCAAGGTGGTGGGATATATCTTCCCACCTTAGCACAGAGGTGCTTTTGGAATCATCATATTTGCTGAAATCTTCCCTCCTGGTGAGCAGATCATATAGGAGAAGTCAGTTGGGACAACTTGCATTTGATGCTTAGCCACATAGGATGCACTTATGAAACTGTGGGTTGCACCCGAATCAAATAAAATGATGATTGCTTGATCGTTGAGAGTGAACGTACCCACCAGCACGTTGTCTCCCTCTGGGGTGTCCTCATTGTCGAGGTTGCGAACGTCCCCAGTACGCTGGCCAACCTTCTTGATCGGAGGTCGGCCTCGAGCTCCGCCCTGGAACTGGGCTTGCCTGCTGTCTGCTGCCCCTGGGGACAGTCCGTCGAGAAATGGTCCGCCTGGCCACACGTAAATCAAGTGTAGCGAAGCGGTCCTCCGCTGATCGACAGACGGAAACCCGGGGCGCATTGTGGAGGTGGGAACGCCCGGGGTACCATCTGCTGCTGCTGCTGTTGTTGCGGTCGCGGTGGTGGCATCGGCGGTCGGAACGGGGGTGACTGGAAAGAACGACCCCCGAACTGTTGAGGTCGCGCCAGTGGATGCCACTGCTGATCGTGTGGTGTCCGATACACCATGCGGTATTTCTGGGGAGCTCCACCCCCACTGCTGGGTGGAGTGCTGCGCTTCCCCTGCTCAGCCACCAACTCCCGCTGAGCATCTTCTTGCATGATCACGGTGTTGACTAGATCATTGAACGTGCCGCGATTGCATGGGACGAGATGCGTCTTCATCTCGGGATGTAATCCCCGATAGAAGTGCTCTCGCTTCTTCTCCTCGGTGGAGACATAATCCGACGCATATTGCGCCATATGGTTGAAAGCACGAGAGTAGTCGTGGGCACTCCTCCCGCCCTGCTTTAGATCCAAAAACTATTGGAACTTCCTCTTCATTATCCTGGGAGGGATATGGTAGGCGCGGAACGCCTCCCGGAATTCTTTGCACTCCACGGCATGGCAAGCCGGCAGTGAGGCGACATAGTTCTCACACCGCGCACCAGCGGCACCGTGAAGCTGCTGCGCCGCGAACAGAGTCTTCTGCCGCTCCGTACATTGGAGCAGCCCGAACTTGGACTCAATTGTCCGCAGCCAGTTGTTGGCCTCCAGGGGTTTTGCTGCGTCAGTGAACACCAGAGGGTGCGTACTCATGAAGTCCGAGTACATCACATCACGGGGCTCACGAGGCCCCCACTCTTGATGCCCCCACCTGGGACGTATTCTGCACGATCGTGCGGGACAGGTCGGTCTGCTCCTCACGACTACCCACCAGGGCCGCGATCACATCCGCTAACGTAAGCGGAGGCGGCGGTGGTGGTTGTTGCTGCGGGGTGCTGTCGTAGGCAGGTGGCCGGGAGTCATCACCCCCCTGCTAGCTAGAGCCACCAATCTCATGCGTGGTCCGAGTGTGAACCATCTGCAACCATACGACAATAAACATCAGTCCTGCAACATACTTCATGCAGTCCAATAGGCATAAAACATAATGACAGTAAAACATGCGATACATCTCGTATACAGATAGTGTAATAACTTTGCACAAGCTACACCATTACCAGACCAAATACAAGCTATTTAAATCCAACTTGACGGACTTCCTCTTTGAAAGTTCATCTCAACTAGGTTTGGTCACTACGAGACGTTAAAATCTCTTTGTCATCACGTACACTACCGTTTTATCTTCAATACGACACAAACATGGTCTCTAGAAAAAGTAACTTGAGCAGAACATATACTCAAATCTTTCCCTAGTTGAATATAACCCCTCATGAGTATGTTCTACACTCTTGGAAGTACTTAAATCCCCTAGAGTACAACAATCTCTCAAATGAGTTCAACTGTCATTCCTCTGCCAGAATGACCAGCTTCTACATCTTCCAGATTTTGATCTTGTTCTGGGCATTTTCATGACTCAAGCTGAATACCAAATTTAAAGTTAACTTCAGTATATTTCCAACGAGTACTTATTTGCCCTCAGATCAGCTCTGGTTTAACAGTTATGGTAATTCAAAGTCAACAGAATTTCTGGAAGAATTTCAACAGCGCGTCCTTTGGAAGTTGCTGTTTTCAACTCTGGTTTCCACTGAATTCCGTACTGCAATTGCAGAAACTTTGAATTACAAATATGTAACACATCTCCTACCCTTTCCAAAAATGTATAATATGACTATTTGTGATTTTTCTACAGAAAGTTATGCTTGAACAACAGAATAGTCCATAGAGTGTTTTGAGTCTGTCCTGGTTTTGGACTGTTTTCAATCATCTGGAATTTCAGCCAGTTTAAAGTGTGATTCAGCTCTGGAAATCTACAACAAAGTTGTAGAGTACTTAATGTGACACCCTCATCTCGGGTGTCAGCATATGTTCACGAGTTATGAAGAAGAAAACATTCTAAGAAAAGATGGAACAATGACAAGTACCAAAAGGATAGCCAATAAAGCTCTCAGAGAGCACCGAAGGCAACTACCGTGGCCAACCGGCCACGTGGCGTGTTCGGAGCTCGCCCCTGCGAGGTGAAGAAAGGTTCGCCTCTAAACTGGCTACATGGAAGGATCCGGGGACACCTCCGCAATTGGAAATAGGTTCGACCCTGCGGGACACGTGTTGCCCATGGAGCTAGCCTCTGCGGAAGAAGCAAAGGCATTTTTTGTAGGACACATGTCATCCTCGGAGCTAGCCCTCGCGGAAATCAGAGGACCCGTCACGCGGGATACGTGTCGATCTCGAAGCTCATCTCAGAGGAATCCGGATCTATCGAACACGTGTCGCCACCGGAGCTTATCTCCGGGAGGTCTTTCGTTGCTAGACACGTGTCGACCTCGGGGCATGTTCCTGAGGAAAGAAGAGGGGGAAGACCGGCGCCAACACGTGGCGTGCGCGTAGCTCACCTCCAAAAGAGGGAGAGGTCTCGGTCGACTGACACGTGGCACAACTGGAGCTCGTCTCTGCGGAGGAGTAGATACCAGGCCCCGGGAGGACACGTGGAGCCTCCGGAGCTCATCACTGCGGAGGTAACGAGTCTGAAGCGGTTTTTACGCGTAAAGATACCGGTACGCAACAGAAACCGATCTAAACTCCGCGGTGTTACCAAAAATAAGACGTCAGGATCCAACAAAGATCTGAATAAGACTCTTATTCGGGATCCAATCAGATTAGGACTCTTCTCTTCCCGATTATAAATAGAGCCCAAAACCTCTGGCCGAAACCACAAAACTTCTCTTTCAACTCCTGAGCCGACGACTTAGAACCCTAGCCCTAACTCGCCGAGCAAAACATCGCCGAAGCGCAACAAGGAAGATCATCAGAGAAGGACCAAGCGGTCTGGGAGGACCTCGAAGACAAGAAGAGCGTGAGGTAGGACTTCAATACCACCTTACGACATCATCGTGTTCGTCTCTTGCATCTGTTTTTCAATTCCTTTTGAACAGAAGCCTTCTCGTGGGCAGATCACTCGATGATCAGTTTGATCTAAAGACAAGATCATCGCCACGTCCACCTTTGGTCCGAACACCTCTGTCCATGCAAGCCATGCAAGAGCACAACAATGTAATAGCAGTTATAGGATAGCATGCATGTGCATCATTGCACCTAGTTTAAGATTTGTGCATAAATATTGATTGCTGTGAATCCTGTATGCACGTGATCCTACCTAGCAGGACAAGCTCAGGGAGCTGTCTACGACGAGCTGCAGCAACAAGGTTTTGAGAATCAAGAACAACCGGAACCGCAAGTACCAGGCAAGTGCTCCTTGACCATATTGATCCTATATTTTGGGAAAAACTGTTTTGTTTTGTGAAAAGGTGTGCGTACTGAGTCAAACATGATGGTAAACCCTTTTATAGGAGTTTACTAGTTTTGGTTGAACCACCCTTGTCACATGGGAAGTTTTATGAGTCGGGTATGGTTTTTGCTTTATGCTTCGCAGAGTCTATGTGATTGGGAAGCGAGATAGATGTGTCTAGCTAACTGCACTCGTATTGATAAAAAGAAACTGATGTTAATAATGAACATGGATCGGAGGGAGATCTAGGCAAGACTGGGTTTGTGAATGAGGTAGCATGAGATGGTGGTTTACTTGCCATAGATCTAAGGACTGGTTCATGCATGCACATGCCAGGATAACAGTGCCACCACAAGGCCAAGTATGGGTGCGGCTTAGCTGAGTAATTAGGTAAGTTGCTAGAGTGTTATGGACTATGGAAGGCGCGGGGAATGGGAGTCGAGTGAGGACTGCCCTGGGAACTGCATGGCACAAGAGGGGGCCCGTGGGTGGGAGAATTGGAGATTCTAGCCTGCCGATGAAACCTTAGTGAGTCCATACATCTAGTAACCCCTTTGTAAAGGCTATTTTGTAATCTCTTGACCATACACCGACGGATGTGTACTGGTATAATGGAGGTTCTACAGTCGCCGACGGGTGACGAAATAACAAACTTGTGGGTAAAGAGGTGCAAACTCTGCAAAGTTATTAAAACTATCATGATAGCCGAGCTTACAGTCACGAGCACCTGGCTAAACTGCCATGATTAGTTGGGAATGGTTTTTGGGATTGTTATTGAAATGGTTTTTTGGGATGGTTATTGGGAAGGTTCTTGGTTATGGTTATTGGTTTGGAACTGTTGAGTCTGGATGATGAGATGTTTGCATGACGGTTGGGTCATGACATGGGATTGGTCTCGGTGTGAGACGAGGTTGATTTGTGAAGATGAGATGGTAGCGAATACGAGGAGGTATTCGTGAGTATGAATAAAGGATTGGTTAATGTTCGGATGAAACACGGGGAGTGATGAAGGTACGTTGGTAATTTAATATATGCTGGGATTACATTCATCTAAAGTAAAGTTGTTGTTTTATCATGGTTTTACAAGATTGCTTTTCTGCAAATAAGCCTTTTATGCCTACCTTGTTTATGCGCTGCATATCATGTGTTTTCCCGCACTTGCTGAGTACATCGTTGTACTCAACCTTGCATTATTACTTCATCCTCAGCAGCAGGAGAAGCCTACTATGAAGATCAATTGGAACATTATGGCGTGTGATCTGTTCTCAACCTTGCCTGTGGAGGGAGTAGAGATGGAGCCACTTCTACTTAGTTTTGCTTCCGCATTAATTTTTGCTTCCGCATTTAAATAAGGACTTCCGCTGCATAGAAATAAGACTTCCGCTGTAAGCATGAGTCCAAGACTCATGAGGTATTGTAATAAACTCTGTTAATCGTGGTAATATATAATCTGAATTCAGTTTGTGGAATGTATGTGTGAAGAACATCCTGGGCACACATATGCATTAGTTCTCGGTTCTGTGGTTTTTCCACAGAATTGAGAGCGTCACATATTGGTACAGAGCCACGGGTTGACAGTAGGTTACACGCCTAGGTAGAAAGCCTTAGATAGATAATAGAGCTACGGGTTGACCCCAGAAGGAGTTACCAGCGCCCTAGGGTGAATAGTTTGATTGGCCTTTAAAAACCACCTTGACATAGAAACCCTCCTTGAATAGAAGTTGTGTGGGCCCTTGTGATGATTATTTTTGAATATGTGTTTAAGTATGAGTTGTGGGACGTCTCAATAACGTTGTCCATATCTATACGTAAGAAGAAAGAGGTGTGAAATGCTTCGGCACTTGATCACATCCTCATAAGGACTAATATATATAGTCCAACTCACCTTGATGCATATAGTTGAAGGGACCTACCTAACCATCTAACCTTCTATTCTATTTTGATCTCTCTCACAGATGGTGAGAGGAAACGCCAGCCGAAGGAACGTCCAGGAAGGTGACCATGAGGAAGTTCCTGCTAACTCCGGAGCTGGTGAAAACCATCTGGAAAGATTGATGGCCATGCAAAACCAGCTTATGCAAACCATGATCCGAACTTTGGGTCAGTTGCAGGTCAGCCAAAACCCCGTTCCGGCACCACCGCCACCACCATCGCCGGCTCATAACAGGTTGGAAGAGTTCATGAGGACTCGACCATCCACCTTTGCTCAAACTAGTGACCCCATGGAGGCCGATGATTGGTTGAAATCCATGGAGAAGAAGCTCGCCATTGTTCAGTGCAACGACCGAGAGAAGGTTCTCTTTACGTCGCACCAGCTTATGGGAGCTGCCGCCGACTGGTGGGATGCCTTGAGCAACGCCCATGCCAACCCGGAGACAATCACTTGGACTGAGTTCAAGGAAAGTTTCCGCTCTCACTACATCCCTGTTGGTGTAATGATGCTCAAGAGGCAGGAGTTTGAAGGTCTCCACCAAGGACAGAAAAGTGTGAATGAATATCTTAACAAGTTGATACAACTGTCCTGGTACGCCCCCGAATATGTCAACTCAGATCAGAGGAAGCAGTACCTGTTCATGAGAGGGTTGAACAATGAGATCCAAGTTCAGCTTCTCAACAATGACTACGTAAGCTTTCAGAAGCTAGTTGATAAGGCTATTGTGGTGGAAAACAAGATCCGGAAGATCGAGCGAGAATGCAAGAGGAAGATGCCATACCAGCCCCAAGGGAGCAACGTACGACCTAGATACATGCCCCCTGCACCGCAGTATGGACCGACCACTCCTACAAAACGCCCTGGTCAGCCACCACAGCCACGGTTCGTTCCACCGGCACCTCGTGTGCCCATGCCTCCTGCGCCCCGGCCTAACAATGGCGCTCCTGTTCAAAACCCCCGCCCCAACGTACCTGCTGCTGTAGGCAACAGGGCATGCTTTGCATGCGGGGAAGTAGGCCACTTCGCTAACCAGTGCCCGAAGAGAGGCCCTGGACAGCAAGGTAACATGCCCAATCAGAACCAGCAACCAAACGGAGAGGACAACCAAGGGAACCGTGGACCGCATAACTATGCTCGTGGCCACGTTAACCATGTCACTGCTGAGGAAGCACAACAGGCTGAGGACGTCGCAATTGGTATGTTCCTTGCAAACTCCAACTCAGCCACCATTTTATTTGATTCTGGAGCATCACATTCCTTCATATCATCCGAATATGTTGCCAAGCATCATCTACCTGTATCCCACTTAGAATGTGCTATGTTAGTTAATTCTCTCGGAGGAGAAATGATGACTAATATAGTATGTCCCAAAGTAAGCCTTAAAATAAGGGGGGTAGACTTCCTTGCCAACCTTATTGTTTTGGACTCCCACGGGATTGACATCATACTCGGAATGGACTGGTTAAGAAAGCACAATGGAGTAATCCAATGTGCTGAGAGAAGCGTGCAGTTGACGAACGAACACGGTATCCGTGTCGAGTTTGAATCAGCCCAGCAAGCAACCGAACGGGCAGATTTGAACCATGTCGAAGGAACAACATTAGACAGCATTCCAGTGGTTCAGGAATTTTCTGACGTATTCCCGGAAGAGCTCCCGGGAATGCCACCTGACCGGGACATCGAGTTTGCCATAGATTTGGTACCCGGAACTGCACCTATAGCTAAGAGACCATATAGGATGCCCGTCAACGAGTTAGTTGAACTCAAGAAGCAAATTCAAGAACAGTTGGAGAAGGGTTTTATCCGTCCAAGCTCATCACCATGGGGAGCTCCGGTACTCTTCGTGGATACGAAGGACGGAACCCAAAGAATGTGCGTGGACTACAGGTCTCTCAACGAGGTGACAATCAAGAATAAATACCCTATGCCCCGTATAGAGGACCTGTTCGATCAAATGAAAGGAACCCAAGTATTCTCCAAGATTGATCTTTGGTCGGGATATTTCCAGCTAAACAGTAAGAACTCCGATATACCTAAGACAGCCTTTCGGACACGGTATGGTTCATATGAATATACCGTTATATCTTTTGGATTGACGAATGCACCCACATACTTCATGTACCTTATGAACAAGGTTTTCATGGAGTACTTGGACAAGTTCGTCGTGGTTTTCATCGACGACATTATGGTGTATTCAAAAAGTAAGGAGGAGCATGAAGAACATCTGAGATTAACCTTGCAGAAGTTGCGCGAGCATCAG
The DNA here is from genome assembly GCA_030760725.1 of Neostapfia colusana. NCBI lineage: Eukaryota > Viridiplantae > Streptophyta > Magnoliopsida > Poales > Poaceae > Neostapfia > Neostapfia colusana. Next base: position 60,600,719 of record JASWHV010000004.1, on the reverse strand, counting down.
TTGTATGCCAAGCTCAACAAGTGTCAATTTTGGCTAAAGGAAATATCTTTCCTAGGCCACATCATCTCCAAGGAAGGGGTATCGGTTGATCCTGGAAAGGTGAGAGATGTTCTAATGTGGGACCAACCAAAGAGCGTGAGGGATATTCGAAGTTTCCTTGGGATGGCAGGATACTATCGTCGCTTCATTAAAGACTTCTCTAAGATAGCAAAGCCTATGACGGAGTTGCTAATGAAAGGAAAAGCCTTTCAATGGACACAAGCCTGCCAAGAAAGTTTTGAGGAACAAAAGAAAAGGCTAACCACAGCACCAGTTCTGGTATTGCCAGATGTAAGCAAGAGCCTTGACATATATTGTGACGCATCCAGACAAGGGCTCGGATGTGTGCTCATGCAGGAAGGACAAGTGGTAGCCTATGTCTCACGACAATTAAAGAAGCATGAGCTTAACTATCCTACGCATGATTTGGAGTTAGCAGCAGTGGTGCATGCATTGAAGATTTGGAGACATTATATCCTTGGTCATCGATGTGAGATCTATACGGATCATAAAAGCCTCAAGTACATATTTACACAAACGGACTTGAATTTAAGGCAAAGTCGATGGTTAGAACTCATCAAGGATTATGATGTAGGAATCAACTACCACCCCGGGAAGGCCAATGTAGTAGCGGACGCATTGAGCAGAAAGGGAGCATGTCACCAACTCACAGTTCAGGAGCTACAACCCGAACTACAGAAGGAGTTCGAACGGTTACACCTCGGATTCTTGAATAACATGGAGATAATAGAGATCCACTCCCCATTGGAGAAAGAAATAAGAGAGGGCCAAGCAACGGACGAGGGATCAAGGAGATCAAGGAAAGAATCCGACGAGGGATAGAGAAGGATTTCAGGGAGGATAAAAAGGGTACGCTTTGGCTAGGAAAAAGGATCTGTGTGCCAACCATAAGACACCTTCGCGACATGATATTGAAGGAGCCACATGATTCACCATATTCCATACATCCAGGGAGCACCAAATTGTACAAGGATTTGAAAACTTGCTATTGGTGGGATGGTATGAAGAGGGATATAGCCAAATACGTTGCCCTATGCGACACATGCCAACGAGTAAAAGCCGAACATAAAAAACCCGCTGGATTGCTGCAACCTTTGAGAGTACCCGAATGGAAATGGGAGGACATCAGTATGGACTTCATCGTCGGATTACCACGTACTCAGTCAGGATACGATTCCATCTGGGTCATTGTGGACCGGTTGATGAAAACCGCCCATTTTCTTCCGGTAAAGACCAGTTACAACGTTGCACAATTGGCGGAGTTGTACATGGAGCAGATCGTGTGCCGGCACGGAGTTCCGAAGAGGATAGTCTCAGATCGAGGTTCTCAGTTTACCTCTAGATTCTGGAGGAAGCTGCAGAAAGCCATGGGGACACGACTAGATTTTAGCTCCGCCTATCACCCACAAACAGATGGGCAAACCGAAAGGACGAACCAAATCTTGGAGGACATGTTGAGAGCTTGCGCCTTGAAACGTGGGCGTAGTTGGGATAGGAGTTTACCGTATGCCGAGTTCTCCTATAACAACAGCTATCAAGCTAGCTTGAAGATGTCGCCTTTTGAAGCCTTACATGGTAGACAGTGTAGAACGCCGCTGTTCTGGAACGAAACTGGAGAGAACCAGGTGTTTGGACCCGAAGTACTACAAGAAGCTGAAAAGCAGGTCCAAACAATACGGGAGAACTTAAAGGCTGCTCAGTCACGACAGAAAGGCTATGCGGACAATAGGCGTAGGAAGTTGACCTTTGAAGTAGGAGACTTCGTATACCTTAAGGTATCGCCTATCCGAGGCCAACGACGTTTCAACGTCAAAGGCAAGCTAGCACCTCGCTACATCGGACCCTTTAAGATTTCGAACAAGCGAGGAGAAGTAGCTTATCAACTAGAGCTCCCAAACCACCTCTCCGACGTACATGACGTGTTTCATGTATCCCAGCTCAAGAAGTGCTTGAGAGTACCAGAGGAACAAGTGTCAATGGGAGAACTTGAACTTCAAGAGGACCTGACTTACGCAGAACACCGTGTCCGAATCTTGGACGTAAAGGAAAGGGTCACCCGAAACAAGGTGATTCGATGGTGCAAGGTACAATGGAGCCATCACACTGAAGCTGAAGCCACATGGGAGCGAGAAGAGGATATCAAGGCAGAATTTCCCCATCTATTTTCTACTAACAAATCTCGAGGATGAGATTCAATTTAAGGGGGGTAGATTTGTGACACCCTCATCTCGGGTGTCAGCATATGTTCACGAGTTATGAAGAAGAAAACATTCTAAGAAAAGATGGAACAATGATAAGTACCAAAAGGATAGCCAATAAAACTCTCAGAGAGCACCGAAGGCAACTACCTCGGCCAACCGGCCACGTGGCGTGTTCGGAGCTCGCCCCTGCGAGGTGAAGAAAGGTTCGCCTCAAAACTGGCTACGTGGAAGGCTCGGGGGACACCTCCGCAATTGGAAACAGGTTCGACCCTGTGGGACACGTGTTGCCCACGGAGCTAGCCTCTGCGGAAGAAGCAAAGGCATTTTTCGTAGGACACATGTCATCCTCGGAGCTAGCCCTCGCGGAAATCAGAGGACCCATCACGCGGTATACGTGTCGATCTCGAAGCTCATCTCAGAGGAATCCGGATCTATCGAACACGTGTCGCCACCGGAGCTTATCTCCGGGAGGTCTTTCGTTGCTAGACACGTGTCGACCTCGGGGCATGTTCCTGAGGAAAGAAGAGGGGGAAGACCAGCGCCAACACGTGGCATGCGCGGAGCTCACCTCCAAAAGAGGGAGAGGTCTCGGTCGACTGACACGTGGCAAAACCGGAGCTCGTCTCTGCGGAGGAGTAGATACCAGGCCCCTGGAGAACACGTGGAGCCTTCGGAGCTCATCACCGCGGAGGTAACGAGTCTGGAGCGGTTTTTACGCGTAAAGATACCGGTACGCAACAGAAACCGATCTAAACTCCGCGGTGTTACCAAAAATAAGACGTCAGGATCCAACAAAGATCTGAATAAGACTCTTATTCGGGATCCAATCAGATTAGGACTCTTCTCTTCCCGATTATAAATAGAGCCCAAAACCTCTGGCCGAAACCACAAAACTTTTCTTTCAACTCCTGAGCCGACGACTTAGAGCCCTAGCCCTAACTCGCCGAGCAAAACATCGCCGAAGCGCAACAAGGAAGATCATCAGAGAAGGACCAAGCGGTCTGGGGAGGACCTCGAAGACAAGAAGAGCGTGAGGTAGGACTTCAATACCACCTTACGACATGATCGTGTTCGTCTCTTGCATCTGTTTTTCAATTCCTTTCGAACAGAAGCCTTCTCGTGGGCAGATCACTCGATGATCAGTTTGATCTAAAGACAAGATCATCGCCACGTCCACCTTTGGTCCGAACACCTCTGTCCATGCAAGCCATGCAAGAGCACAACAATGTAATAGCAGTTATAGGATAGCATGCATGTGCATCATCGCACCTAGTTTAAGGTTTGTGCATAAATATTGATTGCTGTGAATCCTGTATGCACGTGATCCTACCTAGCAGGACAAGCTCAGGGAGCTGTCTACGATGAGCTGCAGCAACAAGGTTTTGAGAATCAAGAACAACCGGAACCGCAAGTACCAGGCAAGTGCTCCTTGACCATATTGATCCTATATTTTGGGAAAAACTGTTTTGTTTTGCGAAAAGGTGTGCGTACTGAGTTAAACATGATGGGAAACCCTTTTATAGGAGTTTACTAGTTTTGGTTGAACCACCCTTGTCACCTGGGAAGTTTTATGAGTCGGGTATGGTTTTTGCTTTATGCTTCGCTGAGTCTATGGGATTGGGAAGCGAGATAGATGTGTCTAGCTAACTGCACTCGTATTGATACAAAGGAACTGATGTTAATAATGAACATGGATCGGAGGGAGATCTAGGCAAGACTGGGTTTGTGAATGAGGTAGCATGAGATGGTGGTTTACTTGCCATAGATCTAAGGACCGGTTCATGCATGCACATGCCAGGATAACGGTGCCACCACAAGGCCAAGTATGGGTGCGGCTTAGCTGAGTAATTAGGTAAGTTGCTAGAGTGTTATGGACTGTGGAAGGCGCGGGGAATGGGAGTCGTGTGAGGACTGCCCTGGGAACTGCATGGCACAAGAGGGGGCCCGTGGGTGGGAGAATTGGAGATTCTAGCCTGCCGGTGAAACCTTAGTGAGTCCATACATCTAGTAACCCCTTTGTAAAGGCTATTTTGTGATCTCTTGACCATACACCGACGGATGTGTATTGGTATAATGGAGGTTCTGCAGTCGCCGACGGGTGACGAAATCACAAACTTGTGGGTAAAGAGGTGCAAACTCTGCAGAGTTATTAAAACTATCATGATAGCCGAGCTTACGGTCACGAGCACCTGGCTAAACTGCCATGATTAGTTGGGAATGGTTTTTGGGATGGTTATTGAAATGGTTTTTTGGGATGGTTATTGGGGAGGTTCTTGGTTATGGTTATTGGTTTGGAACTGTTGAGTCTGGATGATGAGATGTTTGCATGACGGTTGGGTCATGACATGGGATTGGTCTCGCTGTGAGACGAGGTTGATTTGTGAAGATGAGATGGTAGCGAATACGAGGAGGTATTCGTGAGTATGAATAAAGGATTGGTTAATGTTCGGATGAAACACGGGGAGTGATGAAGGTACGTTGGTAATTTAATATATGCTGGGATTACATTCTTCTAAAGTAAAGTTGCTGTTTTATCATGGTTTTACAAGATTGCTTTTCTGCAAATAAGCCTTTTATGCCTACCTTATTTATGAGCTGCATATCATGTGTTTTCCCGCACTTGCTGAGTATATCGTTGTACTCAACCTTGCATTATTACTTCATCCTCAGCAGCAGGAAAAGCCTACTATGAAGATCAAGTGGAACATCATGGCGTGTGATCTGTTCTCAACCTTGCCTGTGGAGGGAGTAGAGATGGAGCCACTTCTGCTTAGTTTTGCTTCAGCATTTAAATAAGGACTTCCGTTGCATAGAAATAAGACTTCCGCTGTAAGCATGAGTCCAAGACTCATGGGGTATTGTAATAAACTCTGTTAATCGTGGTAATATATAATCTGAATTCAGTTTGTGGAACGTATGTGTATGTGTGAAGAACATCCTGGGCACACATATGCATTAGTTCTTCGTTCCGTGGTTTTTCCACAGAATTGAGGGTGTCACACTTAAACATCTTTCCAGAACTATATCCCACACCACCATTAGCTAAATAATATGTGAGTTATGCTCTGTCAAAGTTCAGCAAACTTGCTGCCCAAAACAGAGCACTCTGTTTTTCAATCCCTCTAGCTATCCTGACCCACTATGGCATTTTTCTACCCAACCAGGGTCCTAAATGTTGAAACTTGGTGATTTTAGTTCGTTGTTATCATTATCTTTCATGCACATGCCTATGATATGTCGGTACTACATTCCTCACAAAAAGAAAATCCTAACTGGATTATACCGGTATATACGTCTCAATTGTGGCACTAAACGGTCGGTCGCACACGTATACTACACGGGATACATACGTGGTTAGTACCTGCAGAAGAACACCCAATAATGATGCACTCAAGGGTTACTTTCATTTCAGGCAGGTCCATATTTGAAATTAAATACAAACGCCCGTATCATTGCCATATGGCCGTCCTTGAGTTAAGCCACGTCTGATGGTACGTGATCGTGTTTTAACACCACACGACGGGGAACCGAGTAGAGCGCGAACAGGTCATCACGGTTGGGAATCTTATCACCCCAACAGATACACCTACTGCCCTGCAGGGCATGCTGATGGCAAGTGCTGCGTATGTCCTCCTGGGCTATTTCCAGACGAACACACTATCGCGTTACTGACCACACGATGGGGTCTCCACTTACTTGCCTAATGCACGCTAGGGATCAGCGTTTCATATGAACTCAGGAACATGAAGAGTCCAAGAGTGTCATATTAATGTGTCACACCAAGCTGTGAGACCTATCCTTAAACCACGTTCCTCGTCAGGGGAGGTAACCGAAATTGAACCGCTATCGGTGGCGTTCCTTACCATTTTTACCTGAGCGTAGGAGCGTCGTTACATAATTAAAATTCAGAATTATAACACGTATGTTAGTCTTGCCACTTTAAGTAACTATGCTAATATAGTCCTTACTTGGGCAACTAGCGACTCCTCACCATAGATCTATGTTTTATAGTAATACAGCCCTTAATTAGCGTGCTATCCCCAATGCGGCTCTGATAACAGCCTGTGGCGGACCGGGATCCGCTCATCCAGGATCACAGAGGGTGGTGCCGCTCGATGCGACGCCCGACAGCACACATCAAAAGAACGATACTGTATTACATAGAAAACCAACTGAAATGTACAAAGTAGTACAAGACTTCAGTTACAAACTAGTGTTTATATTACAACAGCGGAAACTATGTCTGTACAACTCACGCCCGTCTACCTAGCAAAAGTCGGTTGCCCAGCCCTAGGGCAACCCACACTAGCTGCACTCCTCAGCTCAGCGCGGCGGGTACGGCTCCCACTCAGCCGTGGTACACGACGGACGGTAGCCCTCGCCGATGGACTCGTAACCGAGTCCGTGGGATGCTCCTCACCTGAAAAACACTTATAGCAGCAACTGTGAGCACGAGGGCTCAAAAAGACTTAACCGACTCACCTAGGCATGAAACTCTGCATGCAGTTTACACGAACATGGGATGGTAAATTTCAGCAAATGGACACCCCTACAAGTTCATCCTTAGTTCATCTTTTAGCCACAAGTTAACAGTTCATGAAGCTGAAATTTAGTAAGCAATATTTGGTGGCACGCATGTAGTAAAACAATTAGGCATATCAGCAGTATTGAATCATAACATTCCATAGTTTATCTACGTTACGATGCAGTGAACAAGCGGTACTCGTCACCACGAGGGACGGCGAATCGACTCGATATACACCTGCACGGATACCCGAAGAGCACGTCACGTGCGCCCATCCGTGGAGCTGCACAGCACGCTCACTCGATGCCGTACAGGACAACCTTTCACCCAACAGCCCAAACGTCGAAGAGGTCGCACTGAAACGGACAGGAGGTTCCCTGCACGGAGCATCTCTCTATGCCCGTTAGCAGATTTCCACCTTGCTGCCCTCAACCTACACCTACAAATCGGTGTGCTATGCCTCGACGCCCGGAGGTTTAGGTTACATCGGTTTATCGGGGCCCATATATCCGATATGCCTTCGGTACGTTCAATACTTGTTCAGAAGGGCCGCACATGGATCGGTCCTCAATCAACATGGACAGGGCTGCACACACAAGACTTCCTCTTGCTGCGCCCTAGCCCCCGCGTAGTCTCATTTTCTTACTAAAATGATCTCACATCACTCGAACCAATCCCGTGTGTTCCAAGCCTAACTCGCGAGTAGATTCCAACTACATGACTTGTACCGAATGACACGACCCCAAGGTCTTGTCAAGCCAGGATCACGCTGAGGGGTACTACATTGCACAGCACCGAATAACACACATCAAAGGTACAAAGCGGAAGCAAAACTTTATTACATAAACGGGTTTATGAACATTTTTACAACAAAATATGTTCAGTCTACACTCACGGGCGTAGACTACGCATCAAGTTCATGTTCAGCCCGTGAACGTGTCCTTGCTAGCACACACGCACACTAACACGGCGGCGTGCACGACTCCCACTCGACGGGATTCCCCTCCTGGGGTTCCGTCTCCTCCTCGGGAGTCCCTTCCTCATAGAACCATGCAAAAGCTTCAAACACAAGCAGTGAGCATGAAGGCTCAGCAAGTCTGACCCGTCTTGCCTAAACATGAAACTTCTACATAAGGGATGATAGGTACAGGAGGTAAAATCAGTTGCAAGGACTCGCCTAATTAGTGGAATCTTACTTTCAAGTTTTAGCAGCAAATTGTGGAGAACCTTACTCTAAGGCACATGAGAGAGCCGCAATCAAACAAGAAACGCATTCCTCTCATGTACTTTGCCCAAAGTTAAAAGGAACTTTAATTAGCTCTAAACTACAGCAAATCATTAACAATCGAAGTCCATCTTTCAATCAGCAACATTTCAACATGTAACTAGCCTGTTTTTTCTACGTCACGGTACAGTGAACAAGTGGTACTCACTGACCGCGAGGGACGGCGATTATAATCGATTTACACCTGCAGGGTTACCCGAATAACCCGTCACGTACGCCCGTACTCGATGTTGCCTACAACAACCATCACGGACGCCGTACGCAACCACCTTTCGCCCGTCAGCCAAATGTTGAACCGGTCCAATCGTCCCGAGCAAGATGTCTCTGCACGCGCATCTCAGTGCAGCCAGCCGATGTACACCTCGAGCTCTCAACCTACCCTCTGAACGACCAGCTATGCTTCAACACCCAGCTACCCGAGTTACATTGGTTTCCCTGTTCCCATATAGCCGGGAGGTCTTCGGTACTGTTCTAGCTTGTTCAACAGGACCGCACACAGCTCGGTCCTCAATCGACACAAGCGGAGCTACAGCACACAGGCCCCAAAGTCCTGCTGCCCTTACTCCCCGCTCGGTCTCATTTTCTTGCCATGTGTATCATGTGCTATCTCTACCCGAGTCGAGTGCCTCTAGCCTATGCTCTCGAGTAGTTCCAACTACTCGTCTTGTACCGAATCCTACACTATCTTACCATTGCAGTAGCCAAATGGGGTTTTCAATCCCTATACCAACCCATGGTTCTCTTGTCTATGCAATTGGGTTTTCAAACAAGACTCAAATGCAAGAAATAGTCATACTCAAGTAAGTTCTCAAAACAATAAAAATCTGTAAGAAGGTTAATGCAAACCGGAGCTTGCCTTGCTGCTCTTGGTCGTAGGCTAGCTGCTCTTCCGGAGTAACGAAGTCTAGGACTTCGGGTAGACTTCGGGTTCCTCCTCGACCTTAGCGACTACATGATATAAGAAGTACATGTATTAATTAAATGCATTTGAATTGAGTTTTAAACTTGTGAACCTTCTAAGTCTCACTAGACAGACTCAATGACTCTGAAATTTTTATTGTGGCTTGGTTACCACCCTAAACAGAGACTTGGCCAAGTTTTAGTTGCCGCAAAGCTCATTTGAGCTCCCCACAAATAATTATGTCCTTGACCTTAATTGGAACTCTTAGGTTTCTCTAGGGATTTTAATGGAACAAGCCATGACTTTCTGAAAACTAGATTTTTAGAGGGTTCTAATGGAATTGGTCCCACTTAATTTGAAGGTTCCTAACTAAAGATATGAGCTAAACAATTTCAGAGAAAATTCTGAAAATGTTTTCAGAAAATGGATCTGAAATTTTTATGGTAGTTCAGGGATATTTTGCTGAACATCCCAGCAAAATGTCAGAATTTTCCTCCACAGGATTCACCAGTTAAAATTCCAAACAGTTTAAATTTAGAGGAATTAATTCTGGAGAATTAAGGATTTTCATGATGTGAAACTTGATTTGCTGGAAAGTACTCAGAGAGCTGAATCCAACAAAATTTGGTTCAATCGATTTGGAGCTTCCTAGCCAAAGTTCTGTGGGTTTGAAGTTTGGACTAAAACTGAAAATCGAAGAAAAGTTTAAACTCCTGCCCGTGGGCCCCGCATACAGTGCTTCGTCTCCCTCGCGCCAACTGCTCGGCGGCGGCGGTCTCCGGCGACCCTCGCCGGAATTGAGTTCCCGGCCACCCCCGGCCCGAAACTCGCCGCCTGCCCCTTTTCTGACCCCCTGGACTCGATGGTGGGCTCGCCGGCCGCCAGCGATGACCGGAAACCCGTGCGCACCGGTGACAGCACCTGTTAGGGTTCCGGTGAGGTCCGTTTTGCTCTCCCGTGCACAAAAGCGATCAGGAATCAGGCAGAGAGCATCAGTGGAGCACGGGGAACATGAACCAGGGCTGGGTGGAAGCTAGAAACGCCGGCAACTATGCTCTCGACGGTGAGCCGAGGTACTCAACCACGGCGGATTCTTGATGGTTTTCTCTGATTCTTGATGTGTGCTGTCGGGTGTTGCATCATGCGGCACCACCCTCTGTGATACTGAATGAGCGGATTCCGGTCCGCCACACAAGAGATCACAAAATAGCCTTTACAAAGGGGCTACTAGATGTAAGGACTCACTGAGGTTTCACCGGCAGGCTCAAATCACCATTCTCCCACCTACGGGCCCCCTCTTGTGCCATGCAGTTCCCAGGGCAGTCCTCCTCGACTCCCATTCCCCACGCCATCCACGGTCCATAGCAAGCTAGCAACACACCTAATTAATCAGCTAAGCCGCACCCATACTTGGCCTTGTGATGGCACTGTTTCCCTTGCATATTCTCGCATGAACCAGTCCTTAGATCTTCGGCAAGTAAACCACCATCTCATTCAGCAACATCCACGAACCAAGCTTGCCTAGATCTCCCCGATTCCATGCATAATAACATCATCAAGCTCTCATCATCATTATTCATATGAGTGCAGTAGCTAGACATGTTTTATTTCAGCTTCCCGTATCCCGTAAGTTAAGGGAAGCAAAAAGGAAAAATGACAAACCCCAGTCATCAACTTTCCCAGCGACAAGGATGGTTAACAAACTAGTAACTCCTATAAAAGGGTGTCCCATTAAGTTTACTCAAGCATACACTTTTTCGCAAACAAAACAGTTTCAAAACATGGGATCAATATGGTCAAGGGGCACTTGCCTTGCTCCCGCGGTTCTTGTTGTTTGAGCGTCTCGAAGTCTTGGTGCCATAGTTCCTCGTAGATGGCATCTTGATCTTTTCCTTCTACTCACGACCACGCACATACAAAATTTACAGCAATCAATCATCATGCACAAACTTTACTCAATATGCAATGGGGTAGATGAATGCAAATTCTATGGTGCACTTTTAATAATCTAGTTTGTACGTGTTCTTGCATGTTTTAATGGGCTTTCATTGGGTTTTATGATGAACAATGGTGTAGGTATCAAGTGTGGACGTGGTGATGATCTTGACTCAAGATCTAGATCAATTCCAACGTCAAAAACCGATCAAAACACGATCTGTCCACACATAAAAGTTTCTGCTCGAAGGGGGCGAAGAAAATGGATGCGTAGAAACAGCGACGACGTCGTAAGATGGGTAATGGGGACCTACATCACTTACATTTGGTGGCAAGGCCTTCCTCCTAGCAATGGCAGCAGCGGAGAATATTTCTATAGGAATATTTGGTAGGACATATCGTCGGGCTTGTTCTCCGGCAACGGCGGGGCTCGACGGTGGCCAAATACCGGCAAGGGGGGGGGACATGGCAGCAATAAAGGGGGCTTCGCAGCAGGGAGGACGACCAAAATAGATAGGGGTCAGCCAAGGGGGTGGGGGTTATATTTATAAGAGGGAAAAGGAGAGTCCTACTCCAATTGGAGCTGAAATAAGAGTCCTATTCATTTTTTTGGATATTAACAAACTTATCTCTTGTGGTGCGGCAGCCTTGGGAATTTTATCCCCAAAATGTGGGGAAAATTCCCCTTTTGGGGAATTGGGGAATTTGGAAATATTGGGGGAAATTTTGGGAAATTTGGGAATGGCTTATTTCAGCTATCTTTTTCCCATTCCTCACCATTTCTATATCACTTGCTCCATTTCTATATTCCCCTCTCTATTTCTATGACCCATTCTCCATTTCTACATTCCCCTCTCCATTTCTATGTCCCATTCTCCATTTCTACATTCCCCTCTCCATTTCTATGTCCCATTCTCCATTTCTACATTGCCCTTCTCTATTTCTATGCCCCATTCTCCATTTCTATATTCCCTTCTCCATTTCTGTGGTTTTTGCTCCATTTCTATGGTTCCTTCCTCCATTTCTATGGTTCTTTCTCCATTTCTATGGTTATTTCTCCATTTCTATGGTCCTTCCTCCATTTCTATGGTCCTTTCTCCATTTCTATGGTTCTTTTCTCCATTTCTATGGTTCTTTCTCCATTTCTATAGTTCTTTCTCCATTTCTATAGTTCTTTGTCCATTTCTATAGTTCTTTCACCATTTCTACTTCATTTATAATATTTCTCTACATGAAAAATGTATGCAATGCATGGAAATGAATTTGAGGGTGTTACAAACCTACCCCCCTTAAACTGAATCTCGCCCTCGAAATTCGATAGAGTAGAGAATAGATGAGGGAATTCTGCCTTGAGATCTTCCTCACGCTCCCATGTAGTTTCGGCTTCCGTGTGATGGCTCCACTGTACCTTGCACCAACGGATCACTTTGTTCCTCGTGACCCTTTCCTTCACGTACAAAATTTTGATGGGGGTGGTCCGCGTAGGTCAGATCCTCTTGAAGCGTGAGCTCATCCATCGGTACTTGTTCTTCCGGTAGTTTTAAGAACTTCTTCAGTTGGGATACGTGAAACACGTCGTGTATGTCGGACAGGTGCGTTGGCAGCTCTAGTTGATAGGCTACATCTCCTTGCTTGCCCAAAATCTTTAATGGCCCGATGTAGCGAGGTGCTAACTTGCCTTTGACGTTGAACCGTTGTTGGCCTCGGATAGGCGACACCTTAAGATACACGAAGTCTCTCACTTCGAAGGTCAACCTTCTTCGCCTATTGTCCGCATAACCTTTTTGTCGTGACTGAGCAGCCTTCAAGTTTTCTCGTATCGTTTGGACTTGCTTCTCGGCGTCTGGCAGCACTTTGGGTCCAGACACTTGGCTCTCTCCGGTCTCTTTCCAGAACAGTGGCGTTCTACACCTTCTACCATACAATGCTTCAAAAGGTGACATCTTCAAGACGGCTTGATAGCTGTTGTTGTATGAGAATTCAGCATATGGCAAGCTTCTATCCCAACTACGCCCATGTTTCAAGGCTCAAGCTCTCAACATGTCTTCCAAAATTTGGTTTGTCCTCTCAGTTTGCCCGTCAGTTTGTGGGTGATAAGCGGAGCTGAAATTCAGTCGTGTACTCATGGCTTCATGCAGCTTCTTCCAGAACCTAGAGGTAAATTGAGAACCTCGACCTGAAACTATCCTCTTTAAAACTCCATGACGACACACGATTTGCTCCATATATAGCTCGGCTAGTTGTGCGACGCTGTACTTGGTTCTAACAGGAAGGAAATGGTCTGTTTTCGTCAATCGGTCCACGATAACCCAAATAGAGTCGTAACCCGATTGAGTACATGGCAATCCAACAATGAAATCCATGCTGATGTCTTCCCACTTCCACTCGGGTACTTTCAATGGCTGCAACAGTCCAGCGAGTCTTTGATGTTCGGCCTTCACCAGTTGGCACGTATCGCATAAGGCAACATATTCAGCTATGTCCATTTTCATACCATCCCACCAACAGAAAGTTTTCAGGTCCTTATACATCTTTGTACAGCCGGGGTGTATGGAATAAGGTGAGTCATGTGCCTCCTTTAATATCGTGTCGCGGATGTGCTTCACGTTAGGCACACAATTCCTTTTTCCTAACAAAAGCGTTCCTTTCTCGTCTTCCTTGAAATCCTTTTGTAGGCCTTGTAGGATTCTTTCCTTGATTTCCTCATCCGTTGCTTGGCCATCTCGTATCTCTTGTTCTACTGAAGAGTTCAGTTTTATCACCTCCATCTCGTTCAAGAACCTGAGATGTAACCGTTCTAACTCCTTGCGCAGCTCGGGTGGCAGCTCCCAAACCGTTAGTTGGTGACATGATACCTTTCGGCTCAACACATAAGCTACTACATTGGCCTTTCCGGGGTGATAGTTGATTCCAGCATCATAATACTTGATGAGTTCCAACCATCGACGTTGCCTCAAATTCAGATCCGTTTGCGTGAATATATACTTGAGGCTTTTGTGATCCGTATAGATCTCACATCGGTGGCCAACGATATAATGTCTCCAAATCTTCAAGGCATGTACCACGGCTGCAAGTTCCAAGTCATGTGGGAGGTAATTCAGCTCATGTTTCTTTAGTTGTCTCGACGCATAGGCTACCACTTGTCCTTCTTGCATGAGCACACATCCAAGCCCTTGTCTTGATGCGTCACAATATATGTCGAAGCTTTTGCTCACGTCCGGCAATACCAAAACCGGCGCTGTGGTTAGTCTTTTCTTGAGCTCCTCAATGCTTTCTTGGCACACCGGTGTCCACTGAAATGCTTTTCCTTTCATTAGCAATTCAGTCATAGGCTTCGCTATTTTGGAGAAATCATTGATGAACCGGCGGTAGTATCCCGCCATCCAATGGAAACTCCGAATATATCTCACAGTCTGCGGTTGCTTCCACTTTAAAATGTCTCCCACTTTTCTGGGATCAACCGATACTCCTCCCTCGGAGATGATGTGGCCTAGGAACGATATCTCCTTTAGCCAAAATTGACACTTGCTGAACTTGGCATACAATTGATGATCTCGCAGTTTCTGCAACGTCAACCTCAGGTGTTCTTCCTCACTTTTCGAATACACCATGATATCGTTGATGAAAACCATGACAAACTTGTCCAAATACAACATGAAGACCTTATTCATGAGGTACATAAAGTATGTGGGTGCATTTGTTAACCCAAAAGACATAACGGTATATTCATATGAACCATACCATGTTCGAAATGCAGTCTTGGGTATGTCGGAGGGCTTATTCTTCAGCAGGAAGTATTCCAACCGAAGATCAATCTTGGAGAAAATTCTGGCACCTTTCATTTGGTCTAACAGGTCCTCTATACGGGGCAGCGGGTATTTATTCTTGATTGTCACCATCTTGGAGAAAACTCTGGCACCTTTCATTTGGTCTAACAGGTCCTCTATACGGGGCAGCGGGTATTTATTCTTGATCGTCACCTCATTGAGAGACCTATAATCCACACACATCCTTTGGGTCCCATCCTTCCTGTCTACGAAGAGCACGAGGGTTCCGCATAGTAACGAGCTTGGGCGTATAAAACTTTTTTCTAGCCGCTCATGAATTTGCTTCTTAAGCTCCACTAGTTAATTAGCGGGCATCCTATACGGCCTCTTCGCGATAGGTGCAGTTCGGGGTACTAAATCAATAGCAAATTCAATGTCCTGGTCAGGTGGTATACCTGGAAGTTCTTCCGGAAACACATCTGAATATTCTTCAACCACCAGAATGCTTTCCAACGTCACTTCTTCGATGTGGTTCAGCGCTGCCTTCTCGGTTGCCGTTTGGGCTGACTCAAACTCAATATGAGTACCGTGCTCACTCGTCAACTGCACGATCCTCTGAGCACATTGAATCATTCCATTATGCTTGCTTAACCAATCCATTCCAAGTATTATGTCAATCCCTCGGGAATCCAAGACAATAAGGTTGGCATGAAAGTCTACCCCCCTTATTTTAAGGCTTACTTTCGGACATTGTATGAGATAGAATTCAGATTTGTCTTTCCAACTATATGCATCAAGGTGTAAGAACTATGCAACTTCTTTTATTAATATCATCCTACATGAGGATATGAACACGTGACAAAGCATCTCACATCTCTACACTATGTGTGGATGTGGGCATTCGCCAAAGCGTCCCAGAACTCACACCAGCAGACACATACAAGGAGTCATCAAAAAAATTCAGCACACCACTCTTATTCAAGCTACTACAATCTAAACGTTCCTATTACAGCTTTATTCAATGGAAACCTAAACTTAATCGTGAGAACAGGTGCTGTTCTTGCCGTGTGACGGGGGTGGTCCATACATGGGCACACGCCATGGTGAGTTGGCAGTCCGTATAGGGTTAGATGATGCTGGTGCTCCATTTGCTCCCGCGTTGGCACGAATCTCCTCTTGTTTCTCCAGCAAATACAGCTTCTTGCGGAGGTAACGGATCTCTTCTTGTGCGCTTGCGTAGCTGTTTCCTAACTCCATGAGCAACCTCTGAGACTCGTCAGAAGCTTGTGGGTTGGAAAGGTCTGTTACATGGGTTCCAATGATCTCCCTTGTACCACTCTTCCGATATGGGTGCAGCTCAAAAGTTGTGTCCTCAAGCTGCTCATGGAAGGCGTAGCACAGTCCGGTGAGTGCTTCACATGCGGCATCATCAATAGCTTCTGCCCTTGTAGCTCTCCATGTGGCTGCGAAGTGCCGAGTGACAACCCTACCGTTAGATAGGATGGTTACTTCAGCCTTCTACTCTTCATGTCCGAGACGAGGGACTTTCTTGAGGAGATACTCCGGGTATAAGCTGTAGCAATCCAGAAATTCTTTGAGCTCCCTGGATATGTGTCCTCCTTCCATTTCGTTGGACCGAAATTCTTGAACTGAATGGTTGGCCCATTCATCACCTCCATTCTCGGCCTCAGCAAGGGGTGGCTCCTCCTCAGGATCATCTCCTCCCGTCATAGCTTCATGAGGCTCCACAGGGTGTAAGCCCGCATGAAACTCCTCCTGAGGGGCGTACCGATGCCGTTCTCGTGGATCATCCTCCATATAATCTTTGAATGGTTCCACCTCTTCCGGGTCCTCTTCCTCATGCTTAGAGCTATTGTCTTCGTCTTCATCATGAGGTTCCGTCTTCACCTCCTCCCATTATGGTCCATCGGACAGCTCAATGAGGTTAAGAGCACTCCCACGTTGCGGTGGATGAGTTCTTATGTGTGTCGTGCTCCTGATCACCGGCATCTATAAATAAGACACGAGAAACTTCAGAAAAGAAAGAAATAACTCTAAAACTTCAGAAGTATTGGAGCAAGAAAGCAAAGGTGTTGCTGTCCAAAGGAAGAGAAAAGGAGGGGCTGAAAATAGCACTTTGCGGTGGCTGAAATAACAAGTAAAGTGCAGCAGCAATCGATTTTTGAAAATAGCAGTTTAGAGGGGTGTTCCTATGTGTTTTAGAGTGTCCATTCTACCTAGGCTTGCGTCCTACAGTCAACGTGGCTCTGATGCCAATCTGTGACACCCGGTTCTGAAAATAGAACCAAGTGAATGCATATGTGTGCCCAGGATGTTCATCACAAATATACATGTAATCCAAAAACTGAATTTAGAATATAACCACGAATAAATAGGGTTTAAGTACTTTATTACAATGACTCAATGTCTCAATCATGAATTTCTATCTTATTCTTGCAGCGGAAGACTCTAAACGACAGCGGAATGTGACTAAAGACAGCAGGCTCCATCTTCGACTCCACAGGCATGTTGATGGTAGTTCGCACGTCTAGTACTCCACATGGTCCTCGAAGTACTCATCTCCTGTAGCTGATGTTTATGTGGTAATGCATGGGTCAGTACATGTCGTACTCAGCAAGTGCGGGAAAAGTATGACATGTAGCTTACAACAAGGTATGAAATAAAAAGGCTCATTGCAGCAAGCAAATTTTATTTCACAAACATGGTAAAAACAGCGACTAAGTCTAGATGAATTAAATTCCAATATAACCAAAGAAAACACCAACATTCTTTCATCGTAATTCACCATTTATTAAGTCTCATCCAGCCACTAATCTTTCTTAAGTTCATCTCATGCTCATAAATATTCATAACCATCTCATATTCATATATCCAAAGCCAAACTCATTTGTCATGACTCAATCTGTTCCAAAACCAATCCTAATGACCATACCATAACCATACCGAATAACCATCCCAAGTTTTCCCTCTAATCATGGAAGTTGGCTAGGTGCTTGTGACTGGAAGCACGGATATCATGATAGTTTTACACTCTGCAGAGGTGGCACCACTTTACCCACAAGTTTGTGATTTTGTCACCCGTTGGCGACTGCAGAACCTCCATTATACCAGTCCACAACCGTCTGTGTATGGCCAAGAGATCACAAAATAGCCTTTACAAAGGGGCTACTAGATGTATGGACTCACTGAGGTTTCACCGGCAGGCTCGAATCACCATTATCCCACCCACGGGCCCCCTCTTTGCCATGCAGTTCCCAGGGCAGTCCTCCTTGACTCCCATTCCCCGCGCCATCCACGGTCCATAACAAGCTAGCAACACACCTAATTAATCAGCTAAGCCGCACCCATACATGGCCTTGTGGTGGCACTGTTTTCCTGGCATATTCTCGCATGAACCGGTCCTTAGATCTACGGCAAGTAAACCACCATCTCATTCAGCAACATCCAAGAACCAAGCTTGCCTAGATCTCCCCGATTCCATGCTCATTAACATCATAAAGCTCTCATCATCATTATTTATACGAGTGCAGTAGCTAGACATGTTTTATTTCAGCTTCCCGTGTCCCGTAAGTTAAGCGAAGCAAAAAGGAAAAATGACAATTCCCAACTCATCAACTTTCCCGGCGACATAGATGGTTAACAAACTAGTAAACTCCTATAAAAGGGTGTCCCATAATGTTGACTCAAGCATAAACGTTTTCGCAAACAAAACAGTTTCGAAACATGGGATCAATATGGTCAAGGGGCACATGCCTTGCTCCCGTGGTTCTTGTTGTTCGAGCGTCTCGAAGTGTTGGTGCTGTAGTTCCTCATAGATGGCCTCTTGAGCTTGTCCTTCTACTCACGACCATGCACATACAAAATTTACAGCAATCAATCATCATGCACAAACTTTATCAAGGTGCAATGGGGTAGATGAACGCAAATCCTATGGTGCACTTTTAATAATCCAGTTTGTACGTGTTCTTGCATGTTTTATGAGCATTCATGGGGTTTTATGATGAACAAGGGTGTAGGTATCAAGTGTGGACGTGGTGATGATCTTGACTCAAGATCTAGATCAATTCCACCGTCAAAAACTGATCAAACCACGATCTCTCCACACGTAAAAGGTTCTGCTCCAAGGGGGCGAGAAGAACAGATGTGTAGAAACAACGACGACGTCGTAAGATGGGTAATGGGGACCTACCTCACTTCCTTTTGGTGGCAGGGCCTTCCTCCTAGCAATGGCAGCAGCGGAGACTTTTTCTATGGAAAATTTTGGTAGGACAGATCGTCGGGCTTCTTCTCCGGCGACGGCGGGGCTCGACGGCGGCCAAATTCCGGCAAGGGGGGACTTGATGACTTGGCAGCAAGGAAGGGGGCTTGACAGCAGGGGGGACTATCAAAAGAAAGAGGGGTCGGCCAAGGGGGTGGGGGTTATATTTATAAGAGGGAAAAGGAGAGTCCTACTCCAATTGGAGCTCAAATAAGAGTCTTATTCAAAATTTTTTTGCATCTTAACAAACTTATCTCTTGCAGTGCGGCAGCCTTGGGGATTTTATCCACAAAATGTGGGGAAAATTACCCTTTTTGGTAATTGGGGAATTTGGAAATTTTGGTGGAAATTTTGGGAAATTTGGGAATGGCTTATTTCAGCTATCTTTTTCCCATTCCTCACCATTTTTATGCCACTTGCTCCATTTCTACATTCCCCTCTTTATTTCTATGTCCCATTCTCCATTTCTACATTCCCCTCTCCATTTCTATGTCCCATTCTCCATTTATACATTCCCCTCTCCATTTCTATGTCCCATTCTCCATTTCTACAATGCCCTTCTCCATTTCTATGCCCCATTCTCCATTTCTATATACCCTTCTGCATTTCTGTGTTTTTTCCTCCATTTCTATGGTTCCTTCCTCCATTTTTATGGTTATTTCTCCATTTCTATGGTTCTTTCTCCATTTTAATGGTCCTTCCTCCATTTCTATGGTTCTTTCTTCATATCTATGGTTCTTTTCTCCATTTCTATGGTTCTTTCTCCATTTCTATAGTTCTTTCTCCATTTCTACTTCTTTTATAATGTTTCTCTACATGAAAAATGTATGCAATGCATGTAAATGAATTTGAGGGTGTTACACCCGGTCTCAACTTCAACTTGCTAACAAATTTATGAACCAATCCCGTATGCCTCTATTTGTCCTGATCATGCGAGTAGCATCTCACCACTCGACTTCTACCGAACCATACTTAAGCATGGCAGTTCTACATGATGAAAAGACATCTACCCAATACGCCATGGGTTTATTTGGTCATGTAAGAGGAGTATCAAAGCAACTAGACCTAATGCACATTTCATTTCTTAACCAACATAGTGAATACAAAGTAAAAACTTAAAAGCTGTTAAATGCAAACCGGAGCATGCCTGTTTTGTAGGGAAGTAATATATATAAGCAGTTAGTGATCTTTGATCCCTTGAGCCTCTTGAGCTTAATCAACAGATCCACATCTCAAGGGATGACTCCGTCGAAGTCCTTCGTCGTAAACTATCGACATGTATATGCATAAATTTTTATAATGCAATGTAAAGAATTTAAGAATTGAACTTCTTAAGAACAGAGGCTGTGTGGAAATGCCAAGAATGGCTTTGTTGCCTCTGTCGAGCAAAGAAATATCAGTGAAACTGAAGCTGTCTTTGGGGCTTAGTTTATAAACTAACTAAGTTTCCTAATGAACATAAGAGATGAACTAGAATGATTTGCGCATAACTAAAGATCCTGATCTCTAATGACTTCGAAATTTTTACAGGAAGTCATACACGACACAGAGACTTAGTTTGTCAAATTGCAGCTAATGTGGATGCAAATGCGTATCCATAGGTGGCACTAAGACGGTCACTCGCAAATGTGCTCTACTCGTACTACGGTTTTCGTGGTTAGTACCTGCATAAATCTCACACAATCATCAGGTTTGGCTGCACACCGAACCCGGTCGCAATACAGTTTCATACACCCGTCCGTCATCACTTGCATAGGTGTTCTCAAGAAAAACACGCCTTGAGCGATGTGTTCATGTTACTAACCACGTGACAGTGTCTCCCATACTTGCCCGTAGCACGCCAGGGAAGGGCGTTGCTCGAATACCCCAAACGACATGAAGAATCTAGAGGATACTAAAGCTGGATGGGTTACCTGCCACCCGTTGGGCTCCACCCATCTGCTTGTGCGCACTGGTGGACAGCACTTACATGCACCCCATGGAAAGTTCCGAGATGCATGATTTCCTGACATAGACAAATAGGTTAGGTTGCCACCTTCATAATATGCTAATATAGTAGTCCTTATGTGGGCCTAGTACCGTTTTCTCACCGTATCCTAAGTTTTTATCATAATATGATCCTCAATCCGTGCTCCATTCCCAACGTGGCTGTGATACCACGCTGCGTCGGCCCCGGACCACGGGTCACGGGTTCATGCACGCTCGCCTGGGAATCGCATTGGTTGGTGCCGTGCAATGCGGCACCCAATAGGACACGAGTCAAGAAAACACATATTGCATAAATCATTTGCGGAAGTGTACAAAGAGTACTTTACCAATACTTTACCTCAAAATAATCTATTCCAGCGGAAGACTACAACTCTCACGACTTATTTCTAACTCAGCAACAAAGAAACTGCCCAGCCCGCTAACGTTTCTTACTAGGAACACAAATAACAACAGCAGCGGCGAGGTTGCTCCTGAGTATCCACTCGGAGGGTTCTGAGTGTCATCAGACAACCATACTCATAGCATTAGAGTCAATACCTGCAAAACAACTAGTATAGTATCTGTGAGCATAACGCTCAGCAAGACTTAACCGTCTAACCTAGTCATGAAACTCTACATGAGGGTATAGACATAAAGTAGGATAGCAAAATGCATAATACACTCTCCTAAATATGAATCCTTACTTTCAAGTCTTATTAGCAGAAAATTAAGAGTTACCTTGGGCACGCCACATCGGGAGTCCATAATCAAACAAGAAACGCTTTCCCCTGATGTAAATTGCTCACGGTGGAAATGAATCGTGTTTGCTCTAACTATTCATAAAAGATAATAGAACAAAGCTAGTATGAACTTCAATCCACAATGACTAGTTCTTATGTCAATTGCAAGTTCTTACTACGTCACGACTGTGAAACAAGTATGCTCAATCCTCTTCTGCGAGCGACGGTGATTCGAATCAAAAACACCCGGACTACACGACACGTATGCCCGTACTCGATGTTGCCTACAGTAACCATCATTGATGTCGTACGTGCCAGCCTTTCTCCCGTTTCATCTACGTTGAATCGATCCAATCATCCTGTACAGTAGCCACCCTCATGGTGCACCTACCAACATGAGATGTCATGAGAGTGTTACCCACATATTTGACAGGTGCCCGCCGATCCCATATCACGGGGACAGGGCTCCTCGCCCGGGAATCGCATTGGGTGGTGCCGTGTTATGCGGCACCCAATAGCACACATATAAGGAAAACTGCATTGCATAAATCAAAGCGGAATCTTACAATTGTTCTTTGTAAATAATTTACATAAATTAGCTACAGCGGAAGTCTATAAACGGCTCACGTTGAATATTTAAGAAGCACTCGAGAAGAGGTCCAGCCCGCAGACTCCTCTCGCTAGCAACACGAAGACATGGCAGCGGCTTGGTCCTCCATGTGTTACCCGACTGGGACGTGTCCGACTCTCACTGGACAACCTTCTTTATGAGCATCGTCGTAACCTGCAAAACCACTCATATAGCAAGAGTGAGCACAAAGGCTCAGCAAGACTTAACCGTCTCCCCTAAAACATGCAACTCTACATGACAGTAACCTAAGACTTAAACATGTCATTTGCGAAAAGACTCGCCTACGAGTTCATCCTTAAGTTTCAGGTTTAACCATAATAGTAGTGACCTTGCGCTCAGCAACATTGGAACTCCACAATCAAACAAGAAACACTTCATTCCAATGTTACTTGTCCCAAAGTGGAAAATAACTTTAGTTTGCTCTATCTCTACTTCAAACAAGGTTTTCATGCAATTTACAATAATCATAGCAGCAATTAAAGTTTTGCAAACTTTTTCCACACAAGTTGATTACTACGTCACAACATGGGAGCAAGCGGTACTCAATAACCACGAGGGACGGTGATTTGAATCAAACACTGCCAGGATAGCTCGACACATACGCCCGCCTATGAAGACCCAAATCTGGCGTCCTTCATTACGTCGTATGTGGCAACCTTTCGCAGGACACTCGACTGTAGAACCGGTCACGCCGTCTCGGGCTCATAGGTCTAACGAGACGATGTGGTATGCCTCTACAATCCAGTTGACCTGGTACATCGGTTTCCTGGGTCCCATATAGCAGTAAGCATCCGGTACACAACTCAATACTTGCTCCTGGATGCGGCACACACATCGGTTGTTAACCGACACAGGCAGAGCTACTCGACCAAGACCTCGTCTTGTCGCTGCCTACCCTCCTGCCCGGTCTCATCTTTAGAAATGTAAACTTTAGTTTGCCCCGTTTCCAACGACACTTATGTAATCCTAAACTATAGCTCGCGAGTAGATTCCAACTACTCGTCTTCTACCATATGTCCTAGACTATTAAGCACGGCCTTATTCTACAGCGATTACACCTTTCTACCCTTGACCTCAGGGTTCATTTTGGTTATGCAAGTGGACTATAAACCATCCTTGACCTAATGCACATACAAACTTTAACCTATGGTAGTGAACAAAGTAAAAACTTTATAAAATAACTGAAATGCAAACCGGAGCTTGCCTTGGTTAGGTGACTAAAGTCAGAAATTTTTGAAGTTAGTTGCTGATGACTTGAAGCTTCACCACTGCCCTTCTTGCTTCTTGATCCAAACTTCACTTCTTCACTTTTCCACGTTTAACCACTACACGATATGAATATGCATATATATTTAATTGCAAAACCTTTGCTAACAAGTGCTAAAGACAAGTTTAAAACTGGAACTCTGTTTAAGAATTTAAAATGACACTGGTGCTAGTGGTTTGGTATTTGGGGCTAAGCACTATGATCATGTGATAAGTGTGTCTCATCACTTCTGTGTTGATCACCTATTGGGGTTGAACAGAACAGTACTAATCCAGGGCTCCAATGGAGCTCCAATTTTTCATGAGAGTTCCTTGTCACAAAGACAGTCATCTGGACCAAAATTTAGAATTTTTCAATAAGTTGATCACTCAGAACAATTCCCTAAGCATTTAGGCAAAAAGGAATTAATTCTGAATAAACTTGCACTTTCATGCAAATCCAAGTGAACCATAATTTCAAACATAGCTCAAGGAGCATGCATGAATTTTCTTAGGATTTTTGGAGCTAAGAACTGCCCAGAACTGAATTTCCAACTTTTGGCAATTCTCTGAAATTGTTTTTGTATTCATTTGCACACAGAAACTTCATTTCAGAATTATCCTAACTAAATCAACTCAAATGAGCTGAAACTTTTACAGGAGTTCCCTATCATCCTAAAGGATATTCTGGCAATATTTGGGGATTTTTGGATGAACCAAACTCCCTCAAGAATTCTTTTGCTGAAAAGCTTTAAAGAATTTTCCAGAATTTTCTATTGATTTTCATACAAATTAGGTTGCATATTTGGATAGAGTTTTTCATCCTGAGTCCAACCCAATTTGAATCACTAAATTTGGAGCTTATTAGCAAAAGTTATGAGGTTCTAAAGTTGGATTGAATTTGGAAATTCAAATAAACCGGAAATTGTTCAATTCCTGCGGGTGGGTCCAGGGGACCACGTGTCATGGGCTGGGACAAACCACACGGGGCCACAGTTTCATTTCCTGTGCTGTCGCAAAGGATCTGAATCCGCAGACAATCCCACACGTTTAAATTCAGCCGCTGACGAGTGGGGCCAACCCCCCCCCCCCCCCTTCGTCTTCCTCCCGCTCCCGCGCGACCCCCGCCGCCGGAGCTCGCCGGAAAACTTCGGAACCCGGTCGTGCGTCCATATCCCTTTCTTAAACTTGCCGCCAGCCCCTAATTTCATGCGCTGAACACGTGGGGAGGTTTTCCCCACACCGACGTTGGCCCTAACCGAGCTCACGACGGTGCGGCGGCTTAACCGAGCTTCGGTGACGTCGCAGAGCCACTGTAATCCTCCAACCTTGCCTCGGTTAGATCCTACAGCATCGCCACAACCTAGGGAGCAACATCCAAGGCTCTGATCTCACGAGAAACGTCGGCAACTAGGGGTTCACTGTGCAACCTAGGTCGATTTCGGTGAAAATTCAAAAAACTTGAAGAACCGAAGGTTTCCTCGACGGTTCTTCCTAGTTCTTGATCCCACGTTCTTGCACGGACGTCTACCACTAGGTTTCTAGGTCTGGTGATGAGTGGTGCACCGTGTCGCCCTAATTTCCCGACTTCCTACTCACGGTTCATATTGCATGTCCGCGGGAAAAACCAAATTCCGGCGAGCACGGTTTGTGACAAGCTGCCAGCGTTGCTGTGAAGCAAGAAGAGTTACAGGCGCACCTTTTTGCTTTTGCAGCTCGGTGGGAGAAGCTCTGTGGCGGCCGGGCGATGATTTCTTGTCGTGGCGGTCTCACCCGGCGCGGTGGAGGAAAAAACGAGCTCGACGTCTGGTTTCTCGTGAGTCGGCACCTTGTTCTCGCTGTGGGTACGTCGAGGGAGCTTGGGCGATGCCGTGGATGAGCTCAGCTCGGCGTGAAAGTTGCCGAGGCATCTGGGCGCCGTCGCTCCGAGGGGGTTCAGTAGCGGCGGGAGGGTTGTGCACACGGGAGCAACCACGGTTGAGGGAAAACGCGATCAGTTTTCTACGTGAGGCAGCCGTCTGTGGGATAATATCGGGACACTGAGTCGGTTCGACCGTGCTGGGGAGGTGGCAGCAGCGCTTTCGTGGTGTCGCGCGCTGCTCACCGGCCACCGGGTTCGAGTGGGAACCGAGAGAGGAAAATTTTCCTTCGGTAGTAAGTCTTCTCCTCTCATTGACAAGTGGGTCCTACTCACTTCCTCTCCCAAATATCTCCAAATTTTTGCACCTTGCAACATCAGCTATGAAGAGCTCAAATTCAAAGGCCAATTGGCAATTTGTCAAGTTTTACTTCAGTTTCAAATTTGAATTCAAATTTCAATGAAATTTACAAGTCTCTTTGATATACCTATCAAAGCACCTCCAAATTTGCTCAAAATTTGCCTTCCTCATAATTTGGACCTGATGAATTCAAATATGCCATCTGATTTTTGAGTTGGCCATTGCAAATACAACTTATTAAACATCAGTTTGAATTCCCCTTTTGGAAATGGCCATCTTCTCTTTGAAGTGAACCCTTTAGTTCAAACTGAATTTAAAGTCCTATTGCACATGCCAACACTTGTATGATTAAACACAAGTTTTTGCAAGTCCCATTTATTAATTTTAAACTCAAGTTTATTCATCACTAAAGTTTTTCCTTTACAAGTTTTGGGACTTTTACAATATTGCACACCGTCCCTCTCGCCTGAGGCGACCGGAAAAGTTCCAACGCATGATTCCCGAGGTACATCGGTTTACTGGGTCCCATATAGCCAGCATCAGTCTGGTACACAACTCAAACTTGCTCGACAGGGCCGCATACGGATCGGTCCTTGACCGAAACGAACAGGTCTAACGCACACAGGCCCCTAAGTCCTGCTGCTCCTACAACCTCCCCGGTCTCAACTTCAACTTGCTAACAAATTTATGAACCAATTCCGTATGCCTCTGTTTCTCCTGATCGTGCGAGTAGCATCTGACCACTCGACTTCTACCGAACCTTACATAAGCATGGCAGTTCTACATGATGAAAAGACATCTACCCAATACTCCATGGGTTTATTTGGTCATGCAAGAGGAGTATCAAAGCAACTAGACCTAGTGCACATTTCATTTCCTAACCAACATAAGGAATACAAAGTAAAAACTTAAAAGCTGTCAAAAGCAAACCGGAGCTTGCATGTTTTGCAGGGAAGTAATATATATAAGCAGTTAGTGATCTTTGCCTTGAGCCCCTTGAGCTTAATCAACAGATCCACACGTCAAGGGATGACTCCGTCGAAGTCCTTCGTCGTGAACTATCGACATGTATATGCATAAGTTTTTATAATGCAATGTAAAAAATTTAAGAACTGAACTTCTTAAGAACAGAGGCTGTGTAGAAATGCCAAGAATGGCTTTTTTGCCTCTGTTGTGC
The DNA here is from genome assembly GCA_030760725.1 of Neostapfia colusana. Taxonomy (NCBI): domain Eukaryota; kingdom Viridiplantae; phylum Streptophyta; class Magnoliopsida; order Poales; family Poaceae; genus Neostapfia; species Neostapfia colusana. The sequence goes on along the minus strand of JASWHV010000004.1, from coordinate 60,573,786 downwards.
AAAGAAATATCAGTGAAACTAAAGCTGTCTTAGGGGTTTAGTTTATAAACTTAGTGTCCTAATGAACATAAGAGATGAACTAGAATGATTTGGGCATAACGAAATATCCTGATCTCCAATGACATCGAAATTTTTACAGGAAGTCATACACGACACAGAGACTTAGCTTGCCAAATTGCAGCTAATGTGGATGTAAATTGTGTCTCCCAAAATTCCCGCACTACTCTTATGTATTTCCCCACATACATAAGCATGGAAAACAGGAACAGGGTGATCTATGGCTCACTTGAGCTGAAAATTTGCCTGTGAATTCCTGGTCACATGAAAGTATTTTGGTCCAAAATTCATGACCTTTTACTTGAGTAGTTCCTCCAGAATAATTCCTTAAGCATCTATACTTAAAAGAATTAATTCTGAAGTAATGTGCATTTTCATGCCAAATCAAGTGAACTACAATTTCAAGTATGACTCATAGAGCATACCTGAATTTTCTCATGATGTTTGGAGCTATGAATTGCCTAGAATGGATTTTACAAGTTAGACACCATTTCTGAAAAAGTTTCTGGACCACTTTGAACACAGCAGTTTGTATTTAAAAAATTACTACTCAAATCATCTTCAAATGAGCTGACAATTTGCAAGAAGATCAATAATATCCTAAAGAATATTCTAACAAAATTTTAGGATTTTTGGATTAACCAAACTCCCTCAATAATTCTTTTTCAGAAAACCTTCCAAGAATTTTCCAGAATTGATTATTGACTTTTGTGAGGGCCCGATCCCGATCACAGGGACGGGGCACCTCGCCAGGGAATCACATTGGGTGGTTCCATATTATGCGACACCCAACAGCACACATATAAGGAACACTGTATTACATAAATCAAAAGCGGAAGCTTACAAATATTCTTTGTAAATAATTTACATAAAATAGCTACAGCGGAAGTCTATTAACAGCTCACGTCGAATAACTAGTGAGCACCCGAGAAGAGGTCCAGCCTGCAGACACCTCTCGCTAGCAACACGAAGACATGGCAGCGGCTAGGTCCTCCATGTGTAACATGACTCGGAAGTCTCCGAGTCTCACCGGACAACCTTCTTTATATGCGTCAATATAAACCTGCAAAACCACTCATATAGCAAGAGTGAGCACAAAGGCTCAACAAGACTTAACCGTCTCTCCTAAGACATGCAACTCTACATGAAAGTAACTTAAGACCTAAACATATAAGTTGCAAAAAGACTCGCTTACAAGTTCATCCTTAACTTTTAGATCTTAGCCATCATAGTAGTGCCCTTGCGCCCGGCAACATTGGAACTCCACAATCAAACAAGAAACGCTTCATTACAATGTTAATTGTCCCAAGGTGGAAATTAACTTTAGTTTGCTCGATCTCTACTTCAAACAAGGTTTTCATGCAATTCCAATTATCATAGCAGCAATTAAAACTTTGCAAACTGTTCTCACACAACTTGCTTACTACGTCACAACACAGTGAGCAAGCGGTACTCATAACCACGAGGGACGGTGATTCGAATCAAACACTACCCGGATAACTCGACACATACGCCTGCCTCTGAAGACCCAAATCTGGCTTCCTTCATTACGTCATATGTGGCAACCTTTCGCAGGACACTGGACTGTAGAACTGGTCGCGCCGTCTCGGGCTCATAGGTCTAACGAGACGACGTGGTATGCCTCTACAATCCAGTGAACCTGGTACATCGGTATCCTGGTTCCCATATAGCAGTAAGCATCCGGTACACACTCAATACGTGCTTAGAAGGGATGCACACGCTTCGGTCCTTAACCGACACAGGCAGAGCTACTCGACCAAGACCTCGTCTTGTCGCTGCCTACCCTCCTGCCCGGTCTCATCTTTAGAAATGTAAACTTTAGTTTTCCTCTTTTCCAATCACACTTATGTAATCCTGAACTAAAGCTCGCGAGTAGATTCCAACTACTCGTCTTCTACCAGATGTCCTAGCCTATTTAGCATGGCCTTATTCTACAGCGATGACACCTTTCTACCCTTGACCCCAGGGTTCATTTTGGTCATGCAAGTTGAGTATAAAACATCCTTGACCAAATGCACATACAAACTTTAACCCATGGTAGTGAACAAAGTAAAAACTTTATAAAACAACTTAAATGCAAACCAGGGCTTGCCTTGGTTTTGCAGGTGAGTAAAGTCAGATAATTGTGAAGTTAGATTCTGATGTCTTGAAGCTTAATCACTGCCTTCTTGCTCCTTGATCCAAGCTTCACTTTTCCTCCACTTTTCCACGTTTCATCACTACACGTTATGAATATGCATATATGCTTAATTGTTAAGCTTTTGCTAACAAGTTCTAAAGACAAGTTTAAAACTGGAACTCTGTTTAAGAATTTAATATGACACTGGTGCTAGTGGTTTGGGTTTGGGTTTGGGTTAAAGTACTATGATCAAGTGATAAGTGGGGTTCATCACTTGGGTGTTGATCACATAATGGGGCTGAATAGACAGTACTGATCCAGGGCTCCAATGGAGCTGACATTTTTCATATGATTTCCTTGTCACAAGAAAGTCATTTGGACCAAAATTTGGAATTTTTAAATGAATAGATCACTCAGAACAATTCCCTAAGCATTTAGAAAAACAGGAATTAATTCTGAATAAATTTGCACTTTCATGCAAATTCAAGTGAACCAAAATTTCAAACATAGCTCAGGGAGCATGCATGAATTTTCTTAGGAATTTTGGAGCTAAGTGCCCAGAACTGAATTTCCAAGTTTTGGGAATTCTCTGAAATTGTTTCTGTATTCATTTGAACACAGAAACTTGAAATCCGAATTATCCTAACTAAATCAACTCCAAATGAGCTGAACCTTTTACAGGAGTTCACTAATAGTATAAAGAATAATCTGGCAAAATTTGTGGATTTTTGGATGAACCAAACTTCCTCTAAAATTCTTTTGTTGAAAAGATTTATAGAATTCTCCAGAATTAAATAATGATTTTCATACAAATTGGGTTGCATATTTGGATAGTGCTTTTCAATCTGAATCCAACCCAATTTGAATCACTAAATTTGGAGCTTCCTAGCACAAGTTATGCCTGCCCAAAGTTTGAATCAAATCTGGTATTTGAAATAAACCGGGGAAAAGTTTAAAGTCTGACAGCGGGTCCGGGGTGACGTGGCGCCTTCTGATGCGCCGGCACATGGGGCTATAGAGTTCTCCCCTCACAGTCGCAAACTGATCTGGTGCATCAGAAGATCCCACTCCCCCGCTACCGACGCTGACACGTGGGCCAGCCCCGGCTTCGTCTACCTCTCGCCACCCGCGCTCCCGCGCCGCCGAGCTCGCCGGAGCTCTCGCTGGGAGGGGGTTCCCGTGCTCAGAACTCGCTGATTCTCGCTGCCCCCATGTATTCTCGTGCGAGTAACACGTTGCCGGTCTTATCTCGTATTGAAGATGGCCGGAACCCTAGGCGTGACGGCGACATTGGCTGCGGCATCTCTGGCGATGTCGCTAGGGTGCTATGCTGCACCAAACACGTCGCCGTTTGCTCGTACAGCACCACTGCACCGAGGAGAACACGGATCCAACCGCCGATCACGCTGAAACTCACCGGAAGTATGACCTCACCGTTAGGCTAGGTCAGAAATCCGGCGACAATCGAAAAACTCGATGAACAGCGGCTTTGCTCGACGGTTCTCGGTGGTTCTTGATCCTATGAACTCGCACGGAGGTATAGAAGGTGTATCCCACGTTGTGTGTGGTTTGGTTGATCGTGAGGCGCGAATTTTTTATCGAAGCTACCTCGGTGTCCATTGCACACCGAAGGAAAAACAGGGAAATTCTGGCAAGACATGCCATGGCATGCTGCCGGAGTTTGGGGAATGGTAGAGGGTTTCTAGACGGACCTTTTTGCTTTTGCAGCTCGGTGGGAGAAGCTATGCGGCGGCCGGGCAACGTGATATTGTCACGGTGACTTTCCTCGGTGCTGTGGAGGAAAACTGAGCTCGACGCCGAGGTTCCTGTGGAGCTAGCGCCTGGTTTTCGATGGACAATAATATGTTTATAACATGTAAATAAAGCAGCAGCGGAATATAAATCTTGTGGGCTCCGTCACAGGTGTTGCCCGGGGGACTCCATGAACCTAGAATCCTTCTTCGGGTCCGAAGTCTTGGTCATTGAACACCACATCATCCCCTTAACCTGAGCAGCAATTTAAACCAACAGAAAAGCAAGGTTGGGTACCGTTGGTACTCAGCAAGTGTGGGAAAGTTATGTCATGCATGGCTGGAACAAGGAGAGGTTGAACTCATAGTTACAGCACTATGCAATCAATACCTATCACCTTAGCTTATTAAGCACCTACATTAATACATAGGTGAAATGGTCCCAATCCCTCAACCCATCATCAATATCAAGTAAACATAGTCTCATCTCTGATGTTAAGCTTCCCGCTTAACATCCTCAACTTCCCAATCCACCATCCTCTAATCATGAATAAGTCCAAGCCGCTCTTGACCGTGAGCACGGCTGTCATGAAAGTTTTGACTCTGCAGAGTTTGCACCACTGTACTCACATGTAGTTGTTTCATCCCCCGTTATCGGGTGGACTAAAAGAACCTCCATTATGCCAGTGGCCGCGAACCACGTTCACACTTCCCAGGTGTGTAGCTAGGAGATCACTACGAGGCCTTTATAAAGGGATTCCCGACGAGCATGGGCGCACTGAGGTTTCACCCCTAACATCATACAAGAGGCTCAAACCCCGCTGCAGTGGCCCCCTCTTGAGCCTTGCGGTTTATATGGTAGTCCAGCTGACACCTATTCCCCGCACCATCCAAAACGCCCATACTACGCCGGGGATACACCTAATTAATTGGCCAAGCTGCCCCATCTCAGCATGTGGTTGGCACGGTAAAGCCAGGTTACATGCTCCATGAACCGGTCCTTAGGATCCAGGCAAGCACTAAACACAAACCCGAGTCTCGTTAACACAGCACCAACCAAATCGTCCAACTTGCCTCGATCCCTACCTCTACATAACTCATAATATCTCATTCAAGAGTAATGTAAATAAGTTGATGATCTCATATCCCACTTATCCCATCCTAAGCATGGCTAAGAATAAGTAATATGAATGAATGACATAATAAAATAAATCCCAACCCAGGCTACAAGGATATAAGATAATGACAATCTAGGGAAACTTCCTAGCTTGGGTATCATATTCCAAATTGACAATGCAAATTATATTCTAACTACACATCCTAGTATAGGATCAAAGTGGTCAAGGACACTTGCCTTCTTCCTGCTGCTCTGGGAATGGAAAGTCTTGGTCTTGGAAGGTGAGAACTTGCTTTGGGGCAGGTTCTACTCATGCCAATACACATAGCAAAAGAAAACAACAATCCATAAGCCATAGTCCACACTTTCACTCATGCAAACCACACATACATACATACATATTAAAGTCATTCATATGTTTAAGTGTTGTGGTGTAAGGGCCTCAGTTTTTGACACTCATTTGCAGTGTTCATCACCACACCACACACCTCATTTGAGGAAAAATGATGAACACAAATAAAGAGCAAGTAACAATTATCAACATGCTCATTAGGGAACAAACTCACACATTGCAAAAGTGGTACTTCCCACATGTGATATAGATGGGCTGGACATATGAAAACTCCTACACTTTGCCAAGGATGTCCATGCCAAGTTTCACCCAAATTCAAAACATTTTTGAGGTCATCTTGGGTGTAGATAGGAAAGGGGCAGTTTGAAAGCATATTCAAATTCAAACTGTTTTCACCCACTGAATTTAAAAGTGGAAGGCATATTCTTGCTCAGCACATTTTTGTGAGCTCACACACCAATTTTCACTCCATTTGGAGTTGATCTTGACATGAGCTAAGGGGGAGAAATTCAAACTTTATTTGAATTTCAAACTGCACTTGTGCTGAAATTCATTCAAACCAAACCTCATTTGAACTTTGATCAATTCAAATGGCTCTTGGGTGAATAATTTGAGTTGCCAAGGGTAGAATAGGGTTCACTGTTTACCACAGCTGTTAGGAATAAATTTCAGAGGTTAAAAGAGGAGTGGGACCCACATGTCAGCCTCAGCCTCAAAGCAAACCGACTGAACCACAGTTCAGTCGGTTCCCGGCTGTTGTGCGCGCGCGCCACCGAAGGGGCCGGCCGGCGCCAGCTCCTGCTGCGTGCCCCAAGCCGGAGACCAGCCGCCGGGCTATTTATTCCCTCCCCGGCGTGCTCCGATCATTCACTTCCCGAGCTGCCGCCGTGCACGATCCAATTCTCCACTGCCATCGCCGCCGCTCGAGCTCCTGCTTGATCAAGCCGATCGCAGCTCCCTCCTTCCTCTCCAGGGTCCCAGCAAGGTACTAGAGACCTTCCTCCATCCTCCCCATTGCTAGAAGTCGATTGAAACCGAGTGATATCGGCTGTGCCGAAAGATCAAATTCGGAACTGGAAACCGCTGCACCTCGGGCTCTCGTGGACAGCCCAACCTGGGCGTTGTCACGCCCGAGCCAAGGCACCCTTGGACGCGCAGGTGACCGGTGCTGCTCACCCCCGAGCCACAGCTCGAGTGGTTGCTCACCGGCGGCGAATTTCCACTTTTCCCCTTTCTGTGTGCAGAACGACCTTCGGGTACAATTCTGTTTAATTCGTGCTCTAGAAAGGATTAGAGGGCCTCAGGCCACTCCCACACGAACTAGACACGGTAACGCACAAGTTGCCTTCACAACTTTGGGCCGGAGAACTTCTGTGCCCGGCGTAATTCAAGGTCTACTAATGGCGGAACGCACGGGGGGTATCGGGCGCACGGTGAGGACCTATTTCGGGCCTTCCCCGAGCTGCCCCGAGTTCATGTCGACCTTCTCTGAGGTCCACTGATGCTCCCCGACCGATTTCCCAAGTAGCTGAGGCACTAGGAGCATCAGCCGACATGGCCGAAGTCGTTCCGATATGGCGGCTCGTCGCCGACCATGCTCCGGCCGTTGTCATGAGCAGCTGACCCTCGGATCATGTTCCCCAAGTAAAAGTAGGCAGGGGCGGCCAGAATCAAGAAGTTTGAAGCTGTACAGCAGCCGGCGGCGAGCTCTCCGGCGAGGTCCCTCGGCGGCGGAGCGCGGGTGTCGCGAGGTTGAAGAAGGGGGTGGACCCCAGCTGTCAGCGGCCGATATTTTGAATCGGGATCCGGCTGCGGCCGGGATCGGGTGTGCTGGCGCGCAAAAGCCTTGTGGGCCGCGGTGTGCTGTCGCTTCGGCGTGCGACGCGTGTCTCCTGGGCCCACGCGCGAGTTTAAACTTTTCCCCGATTTTCAGATTTCCTTCAAACTTCAAATCCTTATAACTTTGGCTAGAAAGCTCCAAATTGAGTGAACCAAATTTTGCTGGATTCAGCTCTTTGAGTACTTTCCAGAAAATCAAGTGTCACTTCATGAAATTCCTTAATTCTCCAGAATTAATTCCTTAAAGTTTAAACTGTTAGGAATTTTAACTGGAGAATCATTTGGAGGAAAATCCTGAAATTTTGCTGAGATGTTCACCAAAATATCCTTGAACTACCATAAAAATTTCAGATCCATTTGAGCTCATTTAGTCCACCTAATGGTGTGATTAGTAAAACTGTTCCAGAGAAAATAGAAAATGTTCAGAAACATTTTCAGAATTTTCTCTGAAATTGTTTAGCTCATATCTTTAGTTAGAGACTTCCAAATTAAGTGAGACCAATTCCATTAGAACCCTCTGAAAATCTAGTTTTCAGAAAGTCATAGTTTGTTTCATGAAAATACTTAGAACACCCTAAAAGCCTTTAATTAAGGTCAAGGACATAATTATTTGTGGAGGGCTCAAATGAGCTTTGCTGCAACTAAAACTTGACCAAGTCTCTGTTTAGGTTGTAACCAAGCCACAGTAAAAGTTTCACAGTCATTAGGTCTATCTAGCAAAGGTTATAGACTTCACAACTTCAAAGTTAATACAAAGGCATTTAATTAATACATACATTGTTCTTATCATGTAGTCGCTAAGGTCGAGGAGGAACCCGAAGTCCTAGACTTCGTTACTCCGGAGGAACAGCTAGCCTACGACCAAGAGCAGCAAGGCAAGCCCCGGTTTGCATTAACCATTTTATAAATTTTTATTGTTTTGAGCACATACTTGTTTTCTTTATGTTGTGCATCAGAGTCTTGTTTGGAAACCCCACTGCATAGCCAAGAAAACCATGGGTTGGGGTTTAGGATTGCAAACCCCGTTAGCCACTGCATTGCTAGGATAGAGTAGGATTCGGTACAAGTCGAGTAGTTGGAACTACTCGCGAGAATAGGCTAGAGGCACATTGCTCGGGTAGAGATAACACATGACAGACATGGCAAGAAAATGAGACCGAGCGGAGAGTAAGGGCAGCAGGACTTTGGGGCCTGTGTGCTGTAGCTCCGCTTGTGTCGATTGAGGACCGAGCCGTGTGCGGGCCTGTTGAACAAGCTAGAACAGTACCGAAGACCTACCGGCTATATGGGAACCGGGAAACTGATGTAACTCGGGTAGCTGGGTATTGAGGCATTGCCCGTCGTTCAGAGGGTAGGTTGAGAGCTCGAGGTGTAAATCAGCTGGCGGCACAGAGATGCGCGTGCAGGGACCTCTTGCTCGGGACGATGGGACCGGTTCAATATTTGGCTAACGGGTGAAAGGTAGTCGCGTACGGCGTCCGTGATGGTTGTTGTAGGCAACATCGAGTACGGGCGTACGTGACGGGTTGTTCGGGTAACCCTGCAGGTGTAAATCGATTATAATCGCCGTCCCTCGCGGTCAGTGAGTACCACTTGTTCACTGTACCGTGACGTAGAAAGAACAGGCTAGTTACATGTTAAAATGTTGCTGATTGAAAGTTGGATATTGATTGTTAATGATATGTTGTAGCTTAGTGCTAACTAAAGTTCTTTTCAACTTTGGGCAAAGTACATGAGAGAAATGCGTTTCTTGTTTGATTGCGGCTCTCTCATGTGCCTTAGCGTAAAGTCTCCACAACCTGCTGCTAAAACTTGAAAGTAAGGTTCTACTAATTAGGCGAGTCCTTGCAAATGATTTTTACCTCATGCAACCCATCACCCTCATGTAGAAGTTTCATGTTTAGGTGAGACGGGTCAGACTTGCTGAGCCTTCGTGCTCACTGCTTGTGTTTGAAGCTTTTGCAGGGTTCTATGAGGAAGGGACTCCCGAAGAGGAGACGGAACCCCAGGAGGGGAACCCCGTCGAGTGGGAGTCGTGCACGCCGCAGAGTTAGTGTGCGAGTGTGCTAGCAAGGACACGTTCGAGGGCTGAACGTGCACTTGATGCTTAGTCTACGCCCGCGAGTGTGGACTAAATTTATTTTGATGTAAACATGTTAATAAACTTGTTTATGTAATAAAGCTTCCGCTTCCGCTTTGTACCTTTGACGTGTGTTATACGGTGTTGTGCAACGCAGCACCCCTCAGCGTGATCCTGGCTCGACAGGACCAGTGGGGTCGTGTCAGCGTGGTATCAGAGCTCGCTTGAGGTTTAACACAGTACAAAGGTCTTCTTTTTCAAAAATCCAGTGAGGAACGAGTTAGTAGCCCGTATAAGGATGTTATTAGTATATAGAAAGTGGCTTATTAACTTATTTGTTATGTCGGAAAATCGTGCATCTCGGGACGTTCATGTCTTGGGGGGTGCACGTAAGCGCTGTCCACCAGTGCGCACAAGCTGAAGGGTGGAGCCCCACGGGTGGCAGGTAACCCGACCCGCTTTGATATCCTCTACGACTCTTCATGTCGTTTGGGGTATTCGAGCAACGTCTGTCCCTGGCGTGCGTGGTGCAACATGGGAGACCCCGTCACGTGATCTGAAACGTGAACACGTAACTCAAGGCGTGGTTGGCTTGAGAACATCCGGGCGAGTGATGACGGCCGGGTGTACAAACTGTATGGATTCCGGGCTCGGTGTGCAGCCGAGTCTGATGATTGTTTGAGTTTCTGCAGGTAACCTTACCACGAAACGGTAGACGTGTAGCATCCGTGTGCGAGTGACGAGTAGTGCCACTGAACTAACGAAGCCGGCTAAATCCGGTATAGGTTTTTCCTTTGTGAGGACGTAGTACCGACATAATCTGGTGACGCCTCGACGTCACACCCAACTAAATGAACAACTTCATTTAAAAACTTGAAGGTTTTGATCCAAAGTAGTAAAACTTGATGTAACTCCTTCCCTTGAACAGGATATTCAAAGTTAATAAATTTTCAACTTATAGGATGTTAAGGACAGAGCACTCTGTTTTCAGCTAAATCAAGGCTGAAGTTAATCAGAGGTTAGAGGTTGAGTTCTTTCGAGGTTGGGGTCGTATGATACATTTCTGGAAAGCTTTGGAGGAGCTTTACAACTTTTCTGTTGAGTTCCAGAGGTGTTTCATCCCTTAACCACTCGAAAAATGCAGTAGAGTTGAAACTGTCCAGAAAACAGGACGGAGCAAAGACTCTCTGTAGACTCTCTGTAAATTAAGCATAACTTCCTGCATAAAAATCCAAAAATAGAAAATGAGGTGGTTCTGGGAAGCTTATGAGATGGGTTACAACTTTGTAACAGAAAGTTTTGTCAGATTAGGAACAGAATTAACTGGAATTCTTGGATCAAATCAGTACCTAAGGCAGGGAGGTGCTGTCCAATTGTTCCCAGAAATTCTGTTAACTATGACATCTCATAACTTTTGAACCAGAGCAGATCTTAGGCCAACCAAATACTTTCTGGAAAGCTATTGAAGTTAACTTTAACTTTGATGTTGAGCTCCAGGACTGGTTTTGCTTTTAACCTGGCCTAAATCAGATTGATATGGAAACTGGTCAGGGCTGTCATGGGAACAGCAGATCAGCAGTCAAATTTGTTTAAAAATTTGAACTATGTTTCCAAGTGTTAAGGGTTCAATGACATATCTTATGTTATAACTCAATGGTTTACTGTTTAAATAAATATTTGACATTTCTCAAATATATTTTTACAGATGGCAGCAGATAAACGGTTGGAGAACGGGTGGGTAGTTTCCCACTGCTCTGACCGTAGCGGCTACCCGGGAGCATTGTGGCTAATGCTCCAATATTTCGGGTACAACCAGATGCCGCAATACTTCGCCAAGGAAGAAGGCGAAGAGGGGAACAAGACGTGGACGATCCATGTCGAGGTTCCTGCAGGGCCTACGCCACCCGGTTGGGTGCCATTCACCGTCACGGTGAGAGGAAGACAACCGGAAGGGATGTGGCAAGTGGCAGCCCGTGACACTATGTCACGTTTCTGCCAACTACACGTACAGGCTATGGAGGGAACTCCATACGCACTCGTTCCGGTGGAGGGACGAGCTCAGCATGTGTGGGAAGAGAGGTACCTAGAGGCAACAAACCCGAGTTGCCCAAGGTACAACCCCGCGGAGGCAAATCTCAGCCTCCAAATGAGGGCGGGAAACGCTGTGATGGACAGCCAAGCTGTTCATACGGAGCATCTCGCCACCAAGCTCAAGGAGAGCACAAGCCGTGGAGATCATTTTGAGAGTGCTCACAGTGCACTCCGCAATGTGCTCCTTCCGACGATCAAGCGACTGAATGAACAACACAATCAGTTGCGTCGTCTGAAGAAGGCAAAGAAGAAGAGCCGTATTGACATTGCGGCGTTGCAAGAGCTGGTGCAGACCCTAACCCAGCAGAATGAGGACCTTGCTCAAGAGCGGGACGACGCTATTGAGGAAGGACAAGGCTGGGAAGAGGACTACAACCAGGCTATGGACGAGGTGCATGCATTGCAGGACCTCGTGCCCCCGGTATTGGGCGTACCGGTAGTCTTGGGTCTTCCAGCCATGGGAGAACCTGGAATGGGAGAAGAGGTGGTAGACCCCGAGCCACCAGCAGAGGTACCGGAGGAGGACGACCCACAGGAGGTCGAGTTCTACTCCGAGTAGGGGGTTACGGTTGCCAAGTAGGGCAGCTAGGGTAGCGTAACCCAACTTTTGTAATCGGTGACATGTCGTGTAGACAGTAGCGTATGTATAGGTAGTGACGGCATGAGCACGACTTCTCGGAGGTCCGAGAATTCCCTGATGTATTCCCGGATGATTTGCCGGGGATGCCACCCGATAGAGAGGTGGAGTTCAAGATTGAACTTGCACCGGGAACCATGCCAATATCCCGAAGGCCGTACAAGATGGCGCCCAAGGAGTTGGCTGAACTGAAGACTCAGCTCACGGACCTTCTGGAGAAGGGTTTTATTAGGCCGAGCTCCTCGCCATGGGGCTGTTCGGCATTATTTGTCAAAAAGAAGGATGAAACGTTGCGGCTTTGCGTGGACTACCGTCCCTTAAATGCCGTAACCATCAAGAACAAGTACCCGTTGCCACGGATCGACATGTTGTTTGATCAGTTGGTCGAAGCAAAGGTCTTTTCCAAGATGGATTTAAGATCCGGGTACCATCAGATTAAGATCAGGGCTGAGGACATTCCAAAGACAGCTTTTTCGACAAGGTACGGACTTTATGAGTACCTGGTCATGTCCTTTGGCCTCACCAATGCTCCAGCTCACTTCATGTACTTAATGAACTCGGTGTTCATGCCGGAGCTGGACAAGTTTGTCGTGGTCTTCATCGACGACATCCTGGTATATTCCAAGTCGGAGGAAGATCACAAGAAACATCTGCGTATAGTCTTGCAACGGCTGCGGGATCACAAGTTATACGCAAAGTTCAGCAAATGCGAGTTTTGGATATCGCAAGTGCCTTTCCTCGGGCATATCATCTCAGCGGAGGGTATCGCTGTGGACCCGAGCAAAATCACGCAAGTGCTGAATTGGAAATCCCCGAGAACTGTTCATGAGGTACGGAGTTTCCTCGGACTCGCGGGATATTATCGGAGGTTCATTCCGAACTTCTCGAAGATTGCCAAGCCAATGACAGAGCTGCTGAAGAAGGCTACCAAATATGTTTGGAGTCCAGCATGTGAAGCAGCATTCAAGGCTTTAGTCAAGCACCTGACATCAGCACCGGTTTTGGCGCAGCCAGACACAACAAAACCGTTCGATGTGTACTGCGATGCATCCGGCATTGGGCTCGGATGTCTGTTGATGCAAGACCGAAGGGTGGTCGCGTATGGGTCACGGCAGCTTAGGAATCATGAGCAAAATTATCCAACTCACGACTTGGAGCTCGCTGCCGTGGTACTTGCACTGAAAATGTGGAGGCACTACCTACTCGGTAACCTCGTACATTTATATACCGACCACAAAAGCCTCAAGTACATATTCACTCAGAAGGAGCTGAACATGAGGCAACGAAGATGGTTAGAACTGATAAAGGATTACGAGATAGAGATCCATTATCATCCGGGCAAGGCAAACGTTGTGGCAGACGCGCTAAGCCGCAAGTCACACGTCAATAATCTGACCATCACACCGTTGGAAGAGAGCGAACCACCACTACATGTGATTCCACATGGAGCTCTCTACAACCTAGCTTTGATCCCCACCATCCGTGAAGAGATAGCGGCAGCCCAGAAGCATGACAAGGGCATATCACATTTGCGGAGACGTGTAGACAGTGGGGAGTTGAAATGTTTCCGGAAGGACGGAGACGGCGTCCTATGGTTCAAGGACCGGATCGTCGTACCCCGAAACCCAGAGTTACGGAAGAAAATCTTTGATGAGGCTCACTTATCAAAGTTTTCTATTCACCCCGGCAGCAACAAAATGTATCAAGAACTCAGGAGAAAGTTTTGGTGGACACGGATGAAGCGAGAGACTGCAAAATACGTGTCCGAGTGTGATACATGTCGAAGGGTGAAGGCAGACCACATGCGGAAACCGGGACTGCTGCAACCACTGGGCATTCCTGCCTGGAAGTGGGAGGACGTGAGCATGGATTTCGTCGTCGGTTTACCCACCACCTTACAGAAACATGATTCTGTGTGGGTGATCGTCGATCGGCTCACCAAAGTTGCCCATTTCATCCCGGTCAACACCAACTACAACGCCAAGAAGTACGCTGAACTGTACATCTCACGGATCCTATGCTTATACGGCGTACCCCGTACTATCGTATCGGACCGGGGCACTTTATTTGTGTCCCGTTTTTGGGAGCAGCTCCACGCTGCCTTGGGGACGAAGCTGATCCGTAGTTCAGCCTACCACCCGCAGACGGATGGGCAAACGGAGCGGGTAAATCAAATCTTAGAAGACATGCTACGAGCTTGCGCTATCGACCACGGCAAGAACTGGGATGATCACTTGCCGTTAGCCGAGTTCTCGTACAACAATGGGTACCAAGCCAGCATCAAGATGGCGCCCTACGAGGCGCTATACGGGAGAAAATGCCGCACACCATTGAATTGGTGTGAGTCTGGCGAGAGGGTTACCTTCGGGATTGATCTTGTCAACAACGCGGAAGAAAAGGTTCGATTAATTCAAGCGAACCTAAAAGCCGCTCAATCCCGTCAGAAACAGTATGCGGACCGGAGAAGGCGCCCATTACAATTCGAAGTTGGAGATCACGTATACCTACGAGTGTCTCCAATGAAGGGCGTAAACAGATTTGGGGTGAGAGGAAAGTTGGCACCCCGCTTCATCGGTCCATTCCAGATTACCGAAAGATGTGGATCGGTGGCATACCGGCTGAAATTACCAGAAGCACTTTCCGGTGTGCACGACGTCTTTCACATTTCCCAGCTGAGGAAGTGTCTCAAGCTATCAACTACCGTTCAGCTGGAAGACATTGAAGAACTGCAACCGGATCTCACCTATCGGGAGGAACCGGTGCAGATTATTGATGAAAAGGCCCGAACCACACGCAACCGTACGTTGTGGTTCTACAAGGTTCTGTGGAGTAATCACTCCATGGATGAAGCGACATGGGAGAGCGAAGAATTCCTTCGCACTAACTACCCCGACTTTTTCACGTCGCATATTCAGTAAATTTCCACCGTCCTCTCTCTCATTTCACCTTATAATCTCGGGACGAGATTCTTTTAAGGGGGGAGGAATGTAAGGGCCTCAGTTTTTGACACTCATTTGCAGTGTTCATCACCACACCACACACCTCATTTGAGGAAAAATGATGAACACAAATAAAGAGCAAGTAACAATTATCAACATGCTCATTAGGGAACAAACTCACACATTGCAAAAGTGGTACTTCCCACATGTGATATAGATGGGCTGGACATATGAAAACTCCTACACTTTGCCAAGGATGTCCATGCCAAGTTTCACCCAAATTCAAAACATTTTTGAGGTCATCTTGGGTGTAGATAGGAAAGGGGCAGTTTGAAAGCATATTCAAATTCAAACTGTTTTCACCCACTGAATTTAAAAGTGGAAGGCATATTCTTGCTCAGCACATTTTTGTGAGCTCACACACCAATTTTCACTCCATTTGGAGTTGATCTTGACATGAGCTAAGGGGGAGAAATTCAAACTTTATTTGAATTTCAAACTGCACTTGTGCTGAAATTCATTCAAACCAAACCTCATTTGAACTTTGATCAATTCAAATGGCTCTTGGGTGAATAATTTGAGTTGCCAAGGGTAGAATAGGGTTCACTGTTTACCACAGCTGTTAGGAATAAATTTCAGAGGTTAAAAGAGGAGTGGGACCCACATGTCAGCCTCAGCCTCAAAGCAAACCGACTGAACCACAGTTCAGTCGGTTCCCGGCTGTTGTGCGCGCGCGCCACCGAAGGGGCCGGCCGGCGCCAGCTCCTGCTGCGTGCCCCAAGCCGGAGACCAGCCGCCGGGCTATTTATTCCCTCCCCGGCGTGCTCCGATCATTCACTTCCCGAGCTGCCGCCGTGCACGATCCAATTCTCCACTGCCATCGCCGCCGCTCGAGCTCCTGCTTGATCAAGCCGATCACAGCTCCCTCCTTCCTCTCCAGGGTCCCAGCAAGGTACTAGAGACCTTCCTCCATCCTCCCCATTGCTAGAAGTCGATTGAAACCGAGTGATATCGGCTGTGCCGAAAGATCAAATTCGGAACTGGAAACCGCCGCACCTCGGGCTCTCGTGGACAGCCCAACCTGGGCGTTGTCACGCCCGAGCCAAGGCACCCTTGGACGCGCAGGTGACCGGTGCTGCTCACCCCCGAGCCACAGCTCGAGTGGTTGCTCACCGGCGGCGAATTTCCACTTTTCCCCTTTCTGTGTGCAGAACGACCTTCGGGTACAATTCTGTTTAATTCGTGCTCTAGAAAGGATTAGAGGGCCTCAGGCCACTCCCACACGAACTAGACACGGTAACGCACAAGTTGCCTTCACAACTTTGGGCCGGAGAACTTCTGTGCCCGGCGTAATTCAAGGTCTACTAATGGCGGAACGCACGGGGGGTATCGGGCGCACGGTGAGGACCTATTTCGGGCCTTCCCCGAGCTGCCCCGAGTTCATGTCGACCTTCTCTGAGGTCCACTGATGCTCCCCGACCGATTTCCCAAGTAGCTGAGGCACTAGGAGCATCAGCCGACATGGCCGAAGTCGTTCCGATATGGCGGCTCGTCGCCGACCATGCTCCGGCCGTTGTCATGAGCAGCTGACCCTCGGATCATGTTCCCCAAGTAAAAGTAGGCAGGGGCGGCCAGAATCAAGAAGTTTGAAGCTGTACAGCAGCCGGCGGCGAGCTCTCCGGCGAGGTCCCTCGGCGGCGGAGCGCGGGTGTCGCGAGGTTGAAGAAGGGGGTGGACCCCAGCTGTCAGCGGCCGATATTTTGAATCGGGATCCGGCTGCGGCCGGGATCGGGTGTGCTGGCGCGCAAAAGCCTTGTGGGCCGCGGTGTGCTGTCGCTTCGGCGTGCGACGCGTGTCTCCTGGGCCCACGCGCGAGTTTAAACTTTTCCCCGATTTTCAGATTTCCTTCAAACTTCAAATCCTTATAACTTTGGCTAGAAAGCTCCAAATTGAGTGAACCAAATTTTGCTGGATTCAGCTCTTTGAGTACTTTCCAGAAAATTAAGTGTCACTTCATGAAATTCCTTAATTCTCCAGAATTAATTCCTTAAAGTTTAAACTGTTAGGAATTTTAACTGGAGAATCATTTGGAGGAAAATCCTGAAATTTTGCTGAGATGTTCACCAAAATATCCTTGAACTACCATAAAAATTTCAGATCCATTTGAGCTAATTTAGTCCACCTAATGGTGTGATTAGTAAAACTGTTCCAGAGAAAATAGAAAATGTTCAGAAACATTTTCAGAATTTTCTCTGAAATTGTTTAGCTCATATCTTTAGTTAGAGACTTCCAAATTAAGTGAGACCAATTCCATTAGAACCCTCTGAAAATCTAGTTTTCAGAAAGTCATAGTTTGTTTCATGAAAATACTTAGAACACCCTAAAAGCCTTTAATTAAGGTCAAGGACATAATTATTTGTGGAGGGCTCAAATGAGCTTTGCTGCAACTAAAACTTGACCAAGTCTCTGTTTAGGTTGTAACCAAGCCACAGTAAAAGTTTCACAGTCATTAGGTCTATCTAGCAAAGGTTATAGACTTCACAACTTCAAAGTTAATACAAAGGCATTTAATTAATACATACATTGTTCTTATCATGTAGTCGCTAAGGTCGAGGAGGAACCCGAAGTCCTAGACTTCGTTACTCCGGAGGAACAGCTAGCCTACGACCAAGAGCAGCAAGGCAAGCCCCGGTTTGCATTAACCATTTTATAAATTTTTATTGTTTTGAGCACATACTTGTTTTCTTTATGTTGTGCATCAGAGTCTTGTTTGGAAACCCCACTGCATAGCCAAGAAAACCATGGGTTGGGGTTTAGGATTGCAAACCCCGTTAGCCACTGCATTGCTAGGATAGAGTAGGATTCGGTACAAGTCGAGTAGTTGGAACTACTCGCGAGAATAGGCTAGAGGCACATTGCTCGGGTAGAGATAACACATGACAGACATGGCAAGAAAATGAGACCGAGCGGAGAGTAAGGGCAGCAGGACTTTGGGGCCTGTGTGCTGTAGCTCCGCTTGTGTCGATTGAGGACCGAGCCGTGTGCGGGCCTGTTGAACAAGCTAGAACAGTACCGAAGACCTACCGGCTATATGGGAACCGGGAAACTGATGTAACTCGGGTAGCTGGGTATTGAGGCATTGCCCGTCGTTCAGAGGGTAGGTTGAGAGCTCGAGGTGTAAATCAGCTGGCGGCACAGAGATGCGCGTGCAGGGACCTCTTGCTCGGGACGATGGGACCGGTTCAATATTTGGCTAACGGGTGAAAGGTAGTCGCGTACGGCGTCCGTGATGGTTGTTGTAGGCAACATCGAGTACGGGCGTACGTGACGGGTTGTTCGGGTAACCCTGCAGGTGTAAATCGATTATAATCGCCGTCCCTCGCGGTCAGTGAGTACCACTTGTTCACTGTACCGTGACGTAGAAAGAACAGGCTAGTTACATGTTAAAATGTTGCTGATTGAAAGTTGGATATTGATTGTTAATGATATGTTGTAGCTTAGTGCTAACTAAAGTTCTTTTCAACTTTGGGCAAAGTACATGAGAGAAATGCGTTTCTTGTTTGATTGCGGCTCTCTCATGTGCCTTAGCGTAAAGTCTCCACAACCTGCTGCTAAAACTTGAAAGTAAGGTTCTACTAATTAGGCGAGTCCTTGCAAATGATTTTTACCTCATGCAACCCATCACCCTCATGTAGAAGTTTCATGTTTAGGTGAGACGGGTCAGACTTGCTGAGCCTTCGTGCTCACTGCTTGTGTTTGAAGCTTTTGCAGGGTTCTATGAGGAAGGGACTCCCGAAGAGGAGACGGAACCCCAGGAGGGGAACCCCGTCGAGTGGGAGTCGTGCACGCCGCAGAGTTAGTGTGCGAGTGTGCTAGCAAGGACACGTTCGAGGGCTGAACGTGCACTTGATGCTTAGTCTACGCCCGCGAGTGTGGACTAAATTTATTTTGATGTAAACATGTTAATAAACTTGTTTATGTAATAAAGCTTCCGCTTCCGCTTTGTACCTTTGACGTGTGTTATACGGTGTTGTGCAACGCAGCACCCCTCAGCGTGATCCTGGCTCGACAGGACCAGTGGGGTCGTGTCATGTGGTTACCCTAGATGTGTTGATTTTAGGCCTACATACAC
The DNA here is from genome assembly GCA_030760725.1 of Neostapfia colusana. Taxonomy (NCBI): domain Eukaryota; kingdom Viridiplantae; phylum Streptophyta; class Magnoliopsida; order Poales; family Poaceae; genus Neostapfia; species Neostapfia colusana. The sequence goes on along the minus strand of JASWHV010000004.1, from coordinate 60,554,651 downwards.
TTTTAAACACACACACACACACAGACACACACACACTCACACACACACACACACACACACATATGTATATATATATATATATTATTTCTAACTTTTGTATTCAAATTTCTAGTTGCACACTATATATTAATTTACCATTTGAACAAATTCTCTAAATTTAATTAATACACTCCTTAGCCACAAAATTTGCATGAAAGAAAGTTTCCTACTCCAAATAGGTTTTTAGATATTCTACAAAATCTTAATTTGAAGTTTTTGAAAATAAAGACATCATTTAACATTTTATAATTATGCGTACTTATTTTCTTATATTTTCAGATTTATTTTCTATGCCTAAAAGTGAATTTTAATATTAAAATAGTAAGACATATCATCTAAACAGAATAGGTTCTGATCTAAAATGTTCAATAATATATTTTTGAACTTCCTTTCTGATGTGAACCAATTTAAATTTATTTTACCAGTTTTCAGAATTATTTCCTAGCCTAAAAATGTGTTTCTAGAAATAATAAAAATGAGCAACACTTAGGCAGATCTCATTTCAGCCTAAAATCAATTTTTAACTCATTCTAAAGGTTTTCCAAGAGCTAGGAGAGTTTAAATTTGTATTTGCACATGTGTTTGCATCACCATCTAAATTTAAATCCTAATCACATGTTCAAATTTCTGAATTTAATATCCTATAGGGTCTGAATTGCAAACCCACCCTACTGCAGGGTCTAATTTGCTATTTCCTAACTTTTCAGGGGCCTAATTACACAAAACAGAGAGGTTTTCCTAATTTTTATTAAGTCCAGGGGCTAAAACTGATTTTTAAATGAATTTACATGAATTTCTGAAGGTCTAGGGGCTAGATCAGAAGTTTCCGGGGCTAGCTCGTGTTTTCCGAGATCCCCAGGGGGTAACGCATAAGATTCCTGGCCTATAACGCGGGGCTGACGTGGGCCAATGGATTATAACGCGAAGCGGGTATGGGTTAGATCTAATACGGACCGCACGGTTTAAAGTGGACGGGCCTCAGGGGGCCACGTCGCCCTGGCCGTGTGCGGGCGGCGCTGCCCGGCGGGAGGCGGCGATCTCGCCGGAGAACTTCGGGTTTTCGTCTATACTTTCTAAAACTTGGATTTCTTGGCATAGAAAGGAAGAGGGGAGGTCGGGGATCTCGCCTCGGGGTTTTTCTTGATCTCGGAGGCTCTGGAACGCGTTCAGCGATGAGGTCCGAGGTGAAAACGCGGCGGTGCTCACCGGAGCTGTATCTAGAGCGCAAAACACCAGGTTTCCTTCACCTGCAAGATTCCCCGGAGGCGGTGGAACATGATCAGCAAGTTAGATCAGGAAATCCGAGCGAGGATCGAAGGAAAACGGCGGTGGAAGCATCGGTTCTCACCGGAGAGAAAAATGGCCGATCGGGGAGGAAAAAGAGTCGATTGTCGGCGTTTAAATGGGCGAGGGAAGGCGGCTGGGGTTTGTTTAGGTGTGCCGCAGCGCGTGGGCTTGAGATCGCGGCTCCGGGGCAAGAAAATCGGCGTGGCTGCGGCGATCGGCGTGGAAGTCGCGCGGCATTTGGGCGCGTGCGCGAGGAGGGGGATGACACGCGGGCCCCGCACGTTAGAGAGAGAGAGGGAGAAACCCGCGCGCGGGTTTTGGGCGGGTGGCGCACGCGGGGTTTGGGCCGGCCGAGTTGGGTTTCGGCCCACTGGTCGTTTTTTCTTTTTCCTTTTCCTTTTCTTTTTCTGTTTTGATTTGAATTTGAATTCCAGTTTGAATTTGAATTGCTTTACCACATGCATTACGTCCAAAATTTTTTAAGTTCCCCTCTTTAGCAGGTTTCGGGGTGTTACAGCTCTACCCCCCTTAAAAGAAATCTCGTCCTCGAGATTGGTGATTCTAGGAAAACAAATCCAGAAACTGTGCCTTAAGCTCGTCTTCTCGCTCCCATGTGGCTTCTGATTCCGAGTGATGCTTCCACTTCTGCACATCCTCGACCTTGGCAGGATCTACGGAGATTCCTCCCTAAGAGATTATATGTCCCAAGAAGGGAACTCTCTTTAGCCAAAACTCACACTTGCTCAACTTGGCATATAGTTGGTGTTCTCTCAGCTTTTGCAACACTAGTCTTAAATGTCTCTCATGTTCTTCTTCATCTTTGGAAAAGACAAGAATGTCATCAATGAAAACCACCACAAATTTATCCAGATATTCCATGAATACCTTGTTCATGAGATACATGAAGTATGCCGGGGCATTAGTTAGTCCGAACAGCATGACGGTGTATTCATACAGCCCGTACCGAGATACGAAAGCTGTCTTTGGAATGTCGGTTTGCCTTATCTTCAGTTGGTGGTATCCCGACCTGATATCAATTTTTGAGAACACACAAGCTCCCCTAAACTGATCAAATAAGTCTTCAATGTGGGGTAATGGGTATTTGTTCTTGATGGTTACTTCGTCAACGCACGGTAGTCTACGCATAACCTTTGGGTTCCGTCCTTCTTGGGCACAAATATCATTGGATCTCCCCATGGTGAGGAACTAGGATGAATATACCCCTTCTTTGTCAATTCTCCTATATGTTCTTTGAGTTCTTCAAGCTGTTTGGAGTCCATCTGATAAGGCCTCTTGTATATTGGGGCTGTTCCAGGTACTAGTTCAATCGTGAATTCCACTTCACGATCTGGAGGCATACCTGGCAACTCCTCCGGAAAAACGTCTGGATATTCCCTGATAATCCTTATCTATTCCACTTCCACCTCAACTTGATTGAGTTTAATGTCCCTCCTAGGTTATTGCACGGCTACGAACTTCACTTTAGTGCCACTAGTGTGAGTTAGTTCCACCGTTCTTGTCGAACAATGGATGATACCTTTATGTTTGGTCAACCAATCCATGCCCAAAATAATATCTATCCCTTGGGAGTCTATCACTGTGTGGTTTGCAGTAAATACTACCCCACTAATGTCTAGATTCACCTTGGGACACACATGTCTTGTTCTTATTTCTCCCCCTGGAGAGTTCACTGCTAACATATGGTTCATTTGTATTGTTGCTAGATCATGCTTCTTAACAAACCCTTGAGCAATGAACTAGTGGGTAGCACCAGAATCGAACAATAGGGTTGCAATGTGTAAATTTGTAGGAAACTTACCAATTACCAAGTCAGGTGCCTCTTGCGCTTCCTCCATGGTCACGTGGTTCACCCTTCCTCGCATCACATTCTGCTGCTGTGGCTGCATGGGCTTCTTCTTTGGGCACTTATGAGCGTAGTGCCCCACTTCACCACAATTGAAACATTGCACCCTAGCTTTAGGTGCCTGGCCTTTGTTATCTTGGGGTTGGTTCTGTGGCTCTTGTCCTGCTGGTCGAGGTTGATAAGTGGGGCGTGGCTGTTGCACAAACTGATGCTGCGGCTGTACTGGTGCGGATGGAGGCCTGAAGTTCGGGTTGTACCCTCTCGGTGCTGAGTAGGGTATCACATCATGGCTCGTCTGCCCTGCATGTTGCTGCATCAGACATGGACGTGTGTTGCTACTTGATGCTTGGTGTGACCATCCCACCTTCCTCTTGTTTTCATTCTCCAAGGCCTTCAACTTCCTTTCCACGACAAACGCTCGGTCTACCATCTTTTGGAAGCTTTCATATTCATTGGAAGACATTGCACATTGCATTTCCATAGTAAGTCCTTCCACAAAACAGTCCTGTTTTTGCTTATCAGTTTCGATGTCCCGTGGTGCATAACGGGATAGTTGGGTGAACATGGTGAGGTATTCCCTCACAGTCATGTTGCCTTGCTGCAGTCCCAAGAACTCCTTTCTCTTGTTTTTGAGTTCACCCCTTGGTATGTAGTGGTTGCAGAAACTGTGCTTGAACTCTTCCCAAGTGATGTTCTCGGGGTCGTGATGGGCTGCCACGCAAGCGGTCCACCAATCAGCAGCAGGTCCATGCAATTGATGAGAGGCAAACAGCACCCTCTCATACCCTTGGCATTGTATGATCCTCATCTTGCTTTCTATGGTCTTTAACCAGTCATCTGCCTCCAGAGGTTCAGCAGCACTTGCAAACTTTGGGGGTTGAGTTCCCAGAAACTCACTCAATCTTGGTTGATGTGGTGCAGCTTGTGGGGGTGGAGCTTGGTGCAAGTTGGACACCACTTGAGTTAGACTCTAGATGAGCTGATTCTGATTTTCGAGCATTTGGTGGATAGGATCACCTCCTTCGCGGCGAGCACTCCTGTCTTGTCCTCCAGAAAGGTGAGGATTGCTGGCCTCATCGTTGTTGTTGTTGGGGTTAGCACCATGACCTTTTCCTCTTCCAGCCATCTATCATGATCAATCCAAGTGTTAACTTAAAGCATTACGTATTAACTTCCCAAATTGCTTGTTTAACTTAAACTTTTGAGGCCTTAATATTTAAACAATTTCTGAAGATTTCACGTAGATCTTTGGGCGTCACGTCTCACGCAAAAATAAATGCTCTATTGATTCATAGGGGTTCGCACACCAAAGCAAAGCAACCTAAAGACGAGGTTGTAGACAAATGCCCATGGCTTTCACAACTCACGTCACACACCAAACATTAACACACAAATAAATAGGGTATTGACTCGACTACTCGATAACCTGCTGAAATAAGGGAAAATGACTCTGAACAACTCGTATCACTGAGCTGGCTCGTCGGGGTCTTCCTCAATATTGCGGCTGCCCTCTGATTCTGCTTTAGGTGGGGAAGCTGCTGGTGTAGGTGTGCGGCGATGCTTGCTCGCCCGACGTTCTGGGGAGTCAGGAGTCTATGTGTCATTTACGGTGACACAAAGTTCATTCCCATCTCCTTTTTCTCTCGCCCTCAAGCTGGCGTGAAGCAACGCCTCAGTCTCCTTCAGGGTGTCACGAACATCCTGAAGCTCCTGTTGGCACTCCTGTAGTCGAGTGCTGAGCATAGCAGCATCCTCCAAGCACAGGTCCATGTGCTCATGGGAAGTCCCCTGCTGCACTGGCGGGTACTTGTACTCTGCGGTGCCACTCTCACGCTGGAGGACATACATGTACTCAGTCCTGTCCAGGTGGCGACGGTTGATGTAACTCTGGCAGGTGATGGCCTCCCAGGTGACATCCTTCTCAGCATTGGCCTGAGTCGTCCGACAAGCTGGAGAGCGGTGGATCTTGAGCAGCTGATTTTCATGTATAATACTCACCTCTGAGCTCCATTCTTCCCGTTTCTCACGGATGGTCCTGGTGGAGCTGTAGTGTATGATCAGCTTGCCCACATTGCCGGTGGCGTGGAGCATATGCCGAAGACGGCGCAACAAGCCTCCTACTGCCAACCCGTAGGAGTGGTACGTCACCGGACGGTTCTCTTCTCTCAAGGCAAGGGCAACTACAGGAACTCTCCCTCCGTTGGACTTGCGGGCGGTGCGGGTCATGCGAACCATCTAAAACATAAATCATTTAAACTAAAGTTAGATAATAATTAAAAAAAGATTGTATTTTGAATAAAAGTTGTGGCAAGATGAACAAATAAAGTGACCCCATTAAATAACACTTTCAACCCACACCTTTTATAAAATAGTTTTTAAGAAAATAGGGTCCTTAAATACGTCCATCTCTACCTAGGTTCAAGTTCCTACGGGCAACCTTGGCTCTGATACCACTTCTGTCACACCCGGTTTCTCCGTAGAACAACCGAGTGAATATCACATGTATGCCAGGGTCATTTTCTCATACATGTGACGACAAATAGTGAAGCATCATTATATTACAAGCCAAGTGTTATAATATAAATAAGTCTTACATAGCATACGTCTCGATGGACAATAATATGTTTATAACATGTAAATAAAGCAGCAGCGGAATATAAATCTTGTGGGCTCCGTCACAGGTGTTGCCCGGTGGACTCCATGAACCTAGAATCCTTCTTCGGGTCCGAAGTCTTGGTCATTGAACACCACATCATCCCCTTGACCTGAGCAGCAATTTAAACCAACAGAAAAGCAAGGTTGAGTACCGTTGGTACTCAGCATGTGTGGGAAAGTTATGTCATGCATGGCTGGAACACGGAGAGGTTGAACTCATAGTTACAGCACTACGCAATCAATACCTATAACCTTAGCTTATTAAGCACCTACATTACTACATAGGTGAAATGGTCCCAATCCCTCAACCCATCATCAATATCAAGTAAACATAGTCTCATCTCCGATGTTAAGCTTCCCACTTAACATCCTCAACTTCCCAATCCACCATCCTCTAATCATGAATAAGTCCAAGCCGCTCTTGACCATGAGCACGGCTGTCATGACAGTTTTGACTCTGCAGAGTTTGCACCATTGTACCCAGATGTAGTGATTTCACCCCCCGTTGCTGGGTGGACTAAAAGAACCTCCATTATGCCAGTGGCCGCGAACTACGTTCACACTTCCCAAGTGTGTAGCCAGGAGATCACTACCAGGCCTTTACAAAGGGATTCCCGACGAGAGTGGGCCCACTAAGGTTTAACCCCTAACAGCATACAAGAGGCTCCAACCCCGCTGCAGTGGCCCCCTCTTGAGCCTTGCGGTTTATATGGTAGTCCAGCTGACACCTATTCCTATATTTTCAGATTTATTTTCTATGCCTAAAAGTGAATTTTAATATTAAAATAGTAATACATATCATCTAAACAGAATAGGTTCTGATCTAAAATGTTCAATAATATATTTTTGAACATCCTCTCTGATGTGAACCAATTTAAATTTATTTTACCAGTTTTCAGAATTATTTCCTAGCCTAAAAATGTGTTTCTAGAAATAATAAAAATGAGTTACACTTAGGCAGATCTCATTTCAGCCTAAAATCAATTTTGAACTCATTCTAAAGCTTTTCCAAGTGCTACGAGAGTTTAAATTTGTATTTGCACATGTGTTTGCATTACCATTTAAATTTAAATCCTAATCACATGTTCAAATTTCTGAATTTAGTATCCTATAGGGTCTTAATTGCAAACCCACCCTACTGCAGGGTCTAATTTGCTATTTCCTAACTCTTCAGGGGCCTAGTTACACAAAACAGAGATGTTTTCCTAATTTTATTAAGTCCAGGGGCTAAAACTGATTTTTAAATGAATTTACATGAATTTCTTAAGGTCCGGGGGCTAGATCAGAAGTTTTCGGGGCTAGCTCGTGTTTTCCGAGACCCCCAGGGGGTAGCGCGTAAGATTCCCGGCCTTTATAACGTGGGGCTGACGTGGGCCGTTGGATTTAAAACAGACGGCTGGGATTATAATGCGAAGCTGGTACAGGTTAGATCTAATAGGGACCGCACGATTTAAAGTGGACAGGCCTCAGGGGGCCACGTCGCCCTGGCCGTGTGCGGGCGGCGCTGCCCTGCAGCGCGCGGCGGCGGGAGGCGGCGATCTCGCCGGAGAACTTCGGGTTTTCGTCTATACTTCCTAAAACTTGGATTTCTTGGCATAGAACAGAAGAGGGGAGGTCGGGGATCTCAACTCGGGGTTTTTCTTGAGCTCGGAGGACCTGGAACGCGGTCGGCGACGAGGTCCGAGGTGAAAACGCGGCGGTGCTCACCGGAGATGTGTCTAGAGCACAAAACACCGGGTTTCCTTCACCTGCAAGATTCCCCGGAGGCGGTGGAACATGATCAGCACGTTAGATCAGGAAATCCGAGCGAGGATCGAAAGAAAACGGCGGTGGAAGCTTCGGTTCTCACCGGAGAGAAAAATGGCCGCTCAGGGAGGAAAAAGGGATGATTGTCGGTGTTTAAATGGGCGAGGGAGGGCGGCTGGGGTTTGTTTAGGTGTGCCCCAGCGTGTGGGCTGGAGATCGCGGCTCCAGAGCAAGAAAATCGGCGTGGCTGCGGCGATCGGCGCAGAAGTCGCGCGGCAGTTGGGCGCGCGCGAGGAGGGGGATGACACGCGGGCCCCACACGTCAGACAGAGAGAGATGGAGAAACGCGCGCGCGGGTTTTGGGCCGGCTGGCGCACGCGGGGTTTGGGCCGCCCGAGTTGGGTTTCCGCCCACTAGTCGTTTTTTCTTTTTTCCTTTACCTTTTCTTTTTCTGATTTGAATTTGAATTCCAGTTTGAATTTGAATTGCTTTACCACATGCATTACGTCCTAAAATTTTTAAGTTCCCCTCTTTAGCAGGTTTTGGGGTGTTACACTGTCCTTGAGTTAAGCCACATCTCAAGGTATGTGATCGTGTTTTTACACCACACGACGGGGAACCCGAGTATATCATGAACGGGTCGTCACGGTTGGGAATGTTATCAACCCAACGGATACCACCTACTGCCCTGCAGGGCACGCCGATGGCAAGCGCTGCGTATGTCCCCCTGGGCTATTTCCAGACGAACACACTATCGCGTTACTGACCACATGATGGGGTCTCCACTTACTTGCCCAATGCATGCTAGGGATCAGCGTTTCATATGAACTCAGGAACATGAAGAGTCCAAGAGTTTCATATTAACGTCTCACACCAAGCTGTGAGACCTATCCCTGAACCACTTTCCTCGTCAGGGGAGCTAACCGAAATTGAACCGCTTTCGGTGGCGTTCCTTACCATGCTTACCTGAGCGTAGTTGTGTCGTTACGTAATCAAAATTCAGAATTATAACAAGTAGGTTAGTCATGCCACTTTAAGTAACTATACTACTATAGTCTTTATGTGGGCCTAATACCGTTTCCTCACCATATCCTAAGTTTTTGTCATACACTACAGGAAATGGCGCACCTTACGACGGCCACTGTAATTTACGGCGGCTAGCCGTCGTAAGTAAACTTACTTACGACGGTCGCCCTAGGCCGTCGTAAGTAAACTAACTTACGACGGCTACGGGCCCACGGCCGTCGTAAGTTAATGGACCATCGTAAGATAACAGTAACTTACGACGGCTGCAACCCTAGACCGTCGTAAGTTACACCACTATCGTAAAATAAGCGTAACTTACGATGGCTGTAACCTAAGCCGTCGTAAGTTACGTGATCGTCATAAGTCCATGGTTTTAACCTAAGCCCCGGCCCGGGCTCAGGCTAATTAGCTCGAGCCCGAGCACCGCAGCGCCGCCCGCCTCCGCCGCCGAGCCGCCATCGCCACCGAGCCGCCGCCGAGCCGCCGCCGCCTAGCCGCCGCCGGGCGCCGCCGCTGCACCACCCGGCGCCGCCCCCAAGCTGGCCGCCGCCGTCCCCAAGCCGCCCGGTGCCGCCCAGCGCCGCCCGAGCGGCCCTGGGCCACCCCGGGCCGCCCCGAGCGGCCCGGCGCCGCCCCTAGCCGCCGAGCCACCGTCTCCTTCGCCACCGCCATCGTCGCCAAACCGAATCAAGTAATTTTTTAGTTTTTGTAATTAGTTGTTAGTTGATTAGATAAAAATTTTATTACTTAATAAATTTGTATGTATTTAGTAGATAATTAGTTTAATAGCTAATTATTTGGTTTAAATTAGTAATTGTTTCTGATTTTAGTTATTTAATTTAGATAATTGATTGATTAGTTGTTTAAGCACATTGTTTTTGCTTTACCCCCGGCCCCGCTGCCACCAGCCCCCGCCGTGGGCGACTGCGTACCGACGCCTAGGCGTCCAGTAGGTGGCGGGGGGATGCCTGGGCGGCTCGCCTCGCCTGGCCGAGCATCGCCTATGCCGGCCGCCTCCGCCCGCCGCCGTCGCTGCAAGGCGCTGCCAGCCCCTCGCCGTGCTCTGGAGAGGAGAGAAGGAGGGGATGAAAATGAGTGTATTAGGGTTGTGGGCCATTTTTCATGACCCTTATACAACGCGTGGATCGTCGGATTAGATCTGTCATGGGCACTTGGGCTGCTCAGCCCGAGCCCGAGCCAGACTCTCAGCCCGAGTCCGAGCGAGACTCTCAGCCCTGTCCCGAGCTGACCTCCGCCGCCACCTCCATCGCCGCCCGTCGCCGCCGCCTCCACCGCCGGCCACAAGCCGCAGCCGCGGCGCTTCACTACAGGAAAATCAACATTTTATGACGGCTAAATTTATTTACGTGGCTCAGACGTCATAAATTAACGTACTTACGACAGCGCGTGGTACCTGTCGTAAGTTTACTAACTTACGACGGTCGCTGGCTCCTGGCCGTCGTAAATAAAATGACCGACGGAATTTAAGTACCATTTATGACAGCTAAAAGCTAAACCGTCGTAAGTAAAGAAGCCGTCGTAAATAAAGAACATAAGGGCCCACTCATGCCCGCGCCTCGCCCCTGTAAGGGCCTCAATTTTTGACACATATTTGAAGTGTTCATGACCACACCACACACCTCATTTGAGGAAAGATGATGAACACAAATGAAGAGCAAGTAACCACCATCAACATGCTCATTAGAGAACAAACTCACATATTGCAAAAGTGGAATTTCCCACATGTGATATAGGTGGGCTGGACATATGAAAACTCCTACACTTTGCTAAGGATGTCCATGCCAAGTTTCGTCCAAATTCAAAACCTTTTTGAGGTCATTTTGGGTATAGTTAGAAAGAGGGCAGTTTGAAACCATATTCAAATTCAAACTGTTTTTATCCCATGAATTTAAAAGTGGGGGGCATATTCTTACTCAGCACATTTTTGTGAGCTCACACACCAATTTTCACTCCATTTGGAGTTGATCTTGACATGAGCTAAGTGGGACAAATTCAAACTTTATTTGAATTCAAAACTGAACTTGTGCTGAAATTCATTCAAACCAAACCCAATTTGAATTCTAATCAATTCAAATGGCTCATGGGTGAATCATTTGAATCACCAGGGGTATTATGGGGCTCACTGTTTGCAACAGTGATTAGGAGTAAATTTCAGAGGTTAAAACCTCGGGTGGGACCCACATGTCATAGAGAGAAGGAGGCAAAACTTGCACACAAAGTCACAGCCTCGGTGGGAAATTCCACCGAGCAGCTGTCGGCTGTGCCACCGAGCAGCTACCGGCGCCACCAGCTGCTTCCCCTCTCCGCGCGCTGGCGCCCAGGGCGGCTTGCTCGCGCCCCCATGCGACCGGCACCGCCTCAGCCGAGCAGGAGTCGGCCGGCTTTATCTTCTCGCGGGCAAACCCGAGCAGCGGCATTGTTTCTCGCCGCAGCTCTCTGCTAAATCGGGAAAACCAGCAAAACAATCTCCTCCTTCGTTCCTGAGCTGCTAGACAGCAACCTGAGGTCGCACTCCACCTCCCCAACGCCAGAAACCCCGAGCTCCGACCTCCTTTGCCCGAAAACAATCGCCACTGCGGCGACCTACCTCAGCCGAGAGTCAGGCGCCCGTGGACAGCGTTCCACAGGCGTTTTCACGGTCCAGCAAGAGAGGCAACAGGAGCGCGCGACCACCGTGCTGCTCTCCTCCAAGTTTGGAAGCAAACCGTGAAGCATCCACAGAGAATTTCCAGTTTTGCTCTGGCGACCGTAAACCGAGCTTCCGGTACGGATTCTTCAAATTCTTGCTCAATGATATTTCGGAGGTTATCAAACATTGCACATAGACGCTGGACTAGCCGGCGATCAAGTTCTTTTCTGCATCCGTGGCGTGAAACTGTCTAGGAGTGACGAATTTCGAGCTCGATCAGGCGCGGTCATGGCGGGCACGATCGGTCACACGGTACCGACCGACTTGCCGCCATCCCTGAACCCTTTTGACACCTTGTCGAGCTTCCTAGAGGTACACTGATGCTGTAGAACCGTTTGTTCGAGGTGTTGGCGGGATAGAACCCATGGTCGACGACGCCGAACCTCAACCGAGGCCGCGGCACGTCGCCGGGCTATTTCCGGTCACCCCCAGCCCGACCTGACACCACCGACGTATTCCTCGACGTCGACATCCCCCTGGCGGCGAGTTTCAGACCATGGGAGGTCCGGCAGCGGCGAGCCGGCGAGCTCCGAGTCTGCTCCGGCGAGGTCGGTGGCGCGGGCGCGAGAGAGCGGCGGGAGGAAGACGAAGCCGGCTGGCCCACGTGTCAGCGGCTGAAGAATTTGAATCGGGATCGGGCTGCGGCCGGGATCGGCTGTACTGGCGCGCAAATACCCTGTGAGCTCCGGTGTGCCGGCCCCCGCGAGATTTAAACTTTTCCCTGATTTTCAGAATTCTTCCAAACTTCAAATCCTCATAACTTTGGCTAGAGAGCTCTAAATCGAGTGAACCAAATTTTTCTGGATTCAGCTCTCTGAGTACTTTCCAGCAAATCAAGTTTCACTTCATGAAATTCCTTATTTCTCCAGAATTAAATTCCTCAAATGTTAAACTGTTAGGAATTTTAACTGGAGAATCCCTTGGAGGAAAATCCTGAAATTTTGCTGGGATGTTCACCAAATTATCCCTGAACTACCATAAAAATTTCAGACCCATTGGAGCTAATTTAATCCGCCTAATGGTGTGATTAGTGAAACTGTTCCAGAGAAAATAGAAAATGTTCAGAAACATTTTCAGAATTTTCTCTCAAATTATTTAGCTCATATCTTTAGTTAGGAACTTCTAAATTAAGTGAGATCAACTCCATTAGAACCCTCTGAAAATCTAGATTTCAGAAAGTCATAGTTTGTTTCATGAAAATCCTTAGAGCACCCTAAGAGTTCCAATTAAGGTCAAGGACATAATTAATTGTGGAGGGCTCAAATTAGCTTTGCTGCAACTAAAACATGACCAAGTCTCAATTTAGGTTGTAACCAAGCCACAGTAAAAGTGTCACAGTCATTGAGTCTGTCTAGTGGGACTTATAAGCTTCACAAGTTCAAACTTAATGCAAATGCATTCAAATTAATACATGTACCTCTCTTATCATGTAGTCGCTAAGGTCGAGGAGGAACCCGAAGTTCTAGACTTCGTAACTCCGGAAGAGCAGCTAGCCTACGATCAAGAGCAGCAAGGCAAGCTCCGGTTTGCATTAACCTTTTTACAAATTTTTGTTGTTTTGAGCACATACTTGTTTACTTTATTCTTTGCATTAGAGTCTTGTTTGGAAGCCCCACTGCATAGCCAAGAGAACCATGGGTTGGGTTTAGGATTGCAAACCCCGTTAGCTACTGCATTGCTAGGATAGAGTAGGATTCGGTACCAGTTGAGTAGTTGCAACTACTCGCAAGCATAGGCTAGAGGCACTCGACTCGGGTAGTGATAGCACATGAAACACATGGCAAGAAAATGAGACCAAGCGGAGGGTAAGGGCAGCAGGACTTTGGGGCCTGTGTGCTGTAGCTCCGCTTGTATCGATTGAGGACCGAGCCGTGTGCGGGCCTGTTGAACAAGCTAGAACAGTACCGAAGACCTACCGGCTATATGGGAACCGGGAAACCGATGTAACTCGGGTAGATGGGTATTGAGGCATTGCCCGTCGTTCAGAGGGTAGGTTGGGAGCTTGAGGTGTAAATCGGCTGGCGGCACTAAGATGCGCATGCAGAGACCTCTTGCTCGGGACGATTGGACCGGTTCAATATTTGGCTGACGGGCGAAAGGTGGTTGCGTACGGCGTCCGTGATGGTTGTTGTAGGCAACATCGAGTACGGGCGTAAGTGACGGGTTGTTCGGGTAACCCTGCAGGTGTAAATCGATTATAATCGCCGTCCCTCGCGGTCAGTGAGTACCACTTGTTCACTGTACTGTGAGGTAGAAAGAACAGGCTAGTACATGTTAAAATGTTGCTGATTGAAAGATGGACTTGATTGCTAATGACTTGTTGTAGTCTAGAGCTAACTAAAGTTCTTTTCAACTTTGGGCAAAGTACATGAGAGAAATGCGTTTCTTGTTTGATTGCGGCTCTCTCATGTGCCTTAGCGTAAGGTTCTCCACAACCTGCTGCTAAAACTTGAAAGTAAGGTTCTACTAATTAGGCGAGTCCTTGCAAATGATTTTTACCTCATGTAACCCACCACCCCTCATTTATAAGTTCCATGCTTAGGTGAGACTGGTCAGACATGCTGAGCCTTCGTGCTCACTGCTTGTGTTTGAAGCTTTTGCAGGGTTCTATGAGGAAGAGACTCCCGAAGAGGAGACGGAACCCCAGGAGGGGAACCCCGTCGAGTGGGAGTCGTGCACGCCGCGGAATTAGTGTGCGTGTGTGATAGCAAGGACACGTTCAAGGGCTGAACGTGCACTTGATGCTTAGTCTACGGCCGCGAGTGTAGACTGAACTTATTTTGATGTAAACATGTTCACAAACTTGTTTATGTAATAAAAGTTTCGCTTCCGCTTTTTACCTTTGACGTGTGTTATCCGGTGCTGTGCAACGCAGCACCCCTCAGCGTGATCCTGGCTCGACAAGACCGTGGGGTCGTGTCAGCGTTGGTATCAGAACCCGCTTGAGGTTTAACACAGTACAAAGGTCATATTTTTCAAAAATCCAGTGAGGAACGAGTTAGTAGCCCGTATAAGGATGTTATTAGCATATAGAAAGTGGCATATTAACCTATTTGTTTATGTCGGAAAATCGTGTATCTCGGGACGTTTATGTCTTGGGGGGTACACGTAAGCGCTGTCCACCAGTGCGCACAAGCTGAAGGGTGGAGCCCCACGGGTCGCAGGTAACCCGACCCGCTTTGATATCCTCTACGTCTCTTCATGTCATATGGGGTATTCGAGCAACGTCTGTCCCTGGCGTGCGTGGTGCAACTTGGGAGACCCCGTCACGTGGTCTGAAACGTGAACACGTAACTCAAGGCGTGTTTGGCTTGAGAACATCCGGGCGAGTGATGACGGCCGGATGTACGAACTGTATGGATTCCGGGCTCGGTGTGCAGCCGAGTCTGACGATTGTTTGAGTTTCTACAGGTAGCCTGACCATGAAACGGTAGACGTGTAGCATCTGTGTGTGAGTGACGTTTAGTGCCACTAAATTAACGAAGCCGGCTAAGTCCGGTATAGGTTTTTTTTGTGAGGACGTAGTACCGACGTAATCTGGTGACGCATCGACGTCACACCCCATTAAATGAACAACTTCATTTAAAACTTGAAGGTTTTGATATAAAGTAGTAAAACTTGATGTAACTCCTTCCCTTGAACAGGATATTCAAAGTTAACAAGTTTTCAACTTATAGGTTGTTAAGGACAGAGCACTCTGTTTTCAGCTGAATCAAGGCTGAAGTTAGTCAGAGGTTAGAGGTTGAGTTCTTTCGAGGTTATGGTCATATGATACATTTCTGGAAATATTTGGAAGAGCTTTACAACTCTTCTGTTGAGGTCCAGAGGTGTTTCATCACTTAACCAATCGAAAAATACAGTAGAGTTGAAACTGTCCAGAAAACAGGACAGAGTAAAGACTCTCTGTAAACTCTCTGTAAATTGAGTATAACTTCCTGCATAAAAATCCAAAAATAGAAAATGAGGTAGTTCTGGAAAGCTTATGAGATAGGTTACAACTTTGTAAAATAAAGTTTTGTCAGATTAGGAACAGAATTAACTGGGATTCTTGGAGCGAATCAACACCTAAAGCAGGGAGGTGCTGTCCAATTGTCTCCAGAAATTCTGTTAACTTTGACATCTCATAACATTTGAACCAGGACAGATCTTAGGCCAAGCAAATACTTTCTGGAAATCTATTGAAGTTAACTTTAACTTTGATGTTGAGCTCCAGAACTGGTTTTGCCCTCAACATGGCCTAAATCAGGTTGAAATGGAAACTGGTCAGGGCTGTCCTGGGAACAGCAGATCAGCAGTCAAATTTGTTTAAAATTTGAACTATGTTTCCAAGTTTTATGGGTTCAATGACATGTCTTAAGTTATAACTCAGAAGTGCACGGGTCTCACTCATTATTTCTGGACAGTCCAGAAATAAAACTTCCAAGTGTCTATCAAGCCACAACTATCAGATTGGAAGATATTCCAGTGGTCCGGGAGTTCCCTGACGTATTCCCGGATGATTTACCGGGAATGCCGCCCGATAGAGAGGTGGAGTTCAAGATTGAACTTGCACCGGGAACCATGCCGATATCCCAAAGGCCATACAAGATGGCGCCCAAGGAGTTGGCTGAATTGAATACTCAGCTCACGGACCTTCTGGAGAAGGGTTTTATTAGGCCGAGCTCCTCACCATGGGGCTGTTCGGCATTATTTGTCAAGAAGAAGGATGAGACATTGCCGCTTTGCGTGGACTATCGTCCATTAAATGCCGTAACCATCAAGAACAAGTACCCGTTGCCACGGATCGACATGTTGTTTGATCAGTTGGTCGAAGAAAAGGTCTTTTCCAAAATGGACTTAAGATCCGGGTACCATCAGATTAAGATAAGGGCTGAGGACATTCCGAAGACGGCTTTCTCGACAAGGTACGGACTTTATGAGTACCTGGTCATGTCCTTCGGCCTCACCAATGCTCCAGCTCATTTCATGTACTTGATGAACTCGGTATTCATGCCGGAGCTGGACAAGTTTGTCGTGGTCTTCATCGACGACATCCTGGTATATTCCAAGTCGGAGGAAGATCACAAGAAACATCTGCGTATAGTTTTGCAACGGCTGCGGGATCACAAGTTATACGCAAAATTCAGCAAATGCGAGTTTTGGATATCGCAAGTGCCTTTCCTCGGGCATATCATCTCAGCGGATGGTATCGCTGTGGACCCGAGCAAGATCACTCAAGTGCTGAATTGGAAATCCCCGAGAAATGTTCACGAGGTACGGAGTTTCCTCGGACTCGCGGGATATTATCGGAGGTTCATTCCGAACTTCTCGAAGATTGCCAAGCCAATGACAGAGCTGCTGAAGAAGGCTACCAAATATGTTTGGAGTCCAACATGTGAAGCAGCATTCAAGGCTTTAGTGAAGCACCTGACATCAGCACCGGTTTTGGCGCAGCCAGACACAACAAAACCGTTCGGATGTGTGCTGATGCAAGACCGAAGAGTGGTCGCGTATGGATCACGACAGCTTAGAAACCATGAGCAGAATTATCCAACCCACGACTTGGAGCTCGCTGCCGTGGTACTCGCACTCAAAATGTGGAGGCACTACCTACTCGGTAACCTCGTACATTTATATACCGACCACAAAAGCCTCAAGTACATATTCACTCAGAAGGAGCTGAACATGAGGCAACAAAGATGGTTAGAACTGATAAAGGATTACGAAATAGAGATCCATTATCATCCGGGCAAAGCAAACGTAGTGGCAGATGCGCTGAGCCGCAAGTCACACGTCAATAATCTGACCATCACACCGTTGGAAGAGAGCGAACCACCACTACATGTGATTCCACACAGAGCTCTCTACAACCTAGCTTTGATCCCCACCATC
Source organism: Neostapfia colusana (assembly GCA_030760725.1). Lineage (NCBI taxonomy): Eukaryota > Viridiplantae > Streptophyta > Magnoliopsida > Poales > Poaceae > Neostapfia > Neostapfia colusana. Next base: position 60,537,453 of record JASWHV010000004.1, on the reverse strand, counting down.
CGTGAAGAGATAGCGGCAGCCCAGAAGAATGACAACGGCATGTCACATTTGCGGAGACGTGTAGACAGTGGGGAGCTGAAATGTTTCTAGAAGGACGGAGACGGTGTCCTATGGTTCAAGGACCGGATCGTCGTACCCCAAAACCCGGAATTACGGAAGAAAATCTTTGATGAGGCCCACTTGTCAAAGTTTTCTATTCACCCCGGCAGCAACAAAATGTATCAAGAACTCAGAAGCAAGTTTTGGTGGACACGGATGAAGCAAGAGACTGCAAAATACGTGTCCGAGTGTGATACATGTCGAAGGGTGAAGGCAGACCACATGCGGAAACCGGGACTGCTGCAACCACTGGGCATTCCTGCCTGGAAGTGGGAGGATGTGAGCATGGACTTCATCGTCGGTTTACCCACCACCTTGCAGAAACATGATTCTGTGTGGGTGATCGTCGATCGGCTCACCAAAGTTGCCCATTTCATCCTGGTCAACACCAACTACAACGCCAAGAAGTACGCTGAACTGTACATCTCACAGATCCTATGCTTGTACGGCGTACCCCATACCATCACATCGGATCGGGGCACTTTATTTGTGTCCAATTTTTTTGGAGCAGCTGCACACTGCCTTGGGGACGAAGATGATCCGTAGTTCAGCATACCACCCGCAGACGGATGGACAAACCGAGCGACTAAATCAGATTCTAGAAGACATGCTACGAGCTTGCGCTATCAACCACGGCAAGAATTGGGATGATCACTTGCCGTTAGCCAGTTCTCATACAACAATGGGTACCAAGCCAGTATCAAGATGGCACCTTACGAGGTGCTATACGGTAGGAAGTGCCGCACACCATTGAACTGGTGTGAGTCTGGCGAAAGGGTTACCTTCGGTATTGACCTCGTCAACAACGCGGAAGAAAAGGTTCGACTGATTCAAGCGAACCTAAAAGCCGCTCAATCCCGACAGAAACAGTATGCGGACCGGAGAAGGCGCCCATTACAATTCAAAGTTGGAGATCACGTATATCTACGGGTATCTCCAATGAAGGGTGTAAACAGATTTGGGGTGAGAGGAAAGTTAGCATCCCGATTCATCGGTCCCTTCCAGATTACCGAAAGATGTGGATCGGTGGCATACCGGCTGAAATTACCAGAAGCACTTTCCGGTGTGCACGACGTCTTTCACATTTCCCAGCTGAGGAAGTGTCTCAAGCTATCAACTACCGTTCAGCTGGAAGACATTGAAGAACTGCAACCGGATCTCACCTATCGGGAGGAACCGGTGCAGATTATTGATGAAAAGGCCCGAACCACACGCAACCGCACGTTGTGGTTCTACAAGATTCTATGGAGTAATCACTCCATGGACGAAGCGACATGGGAGAGCGAAGAATTTCTTCGCTAACTACCCCGACTTTTTCACGTCGCATATCCGGTAATTTTCCACCGTCCTCTCTCTCATTTTCACCTTATAATCTCGGGACGAGATTCTTTTAAGGGGGGAGGAATGTAAGGGCCTCAGTTTTTGACACATATTTTAAGTGTTCATCACCACACCACACACCTCATTTGAGGAAAGATGATGAACACAAATGAAGAGCAAGTAACCACCATCAACATGCTCATTAGAGAACAAACTCACATATTGCAAAAGTGGTATTTCCCACATGTCATATAGGTGGGCTGGACATATGAAAACTCCTACACTTTGCTAAGGATGTCCATGCCAAGTTTCACCCAAATTCAAAACCTTTTTGAGGTCATTTTGGGTATAGTTAGAAAGAGCGCAGTTTGAAACAATATTCAAATTCAAACTGTTTTTATCCCATGAATTTAAAAGTGGGAGGCATATTCTTACTCAGCACATTTTTGTGAGCTCACACACCAATTTTCACTCCATTTGGAGTTGATCTTGACATGAGCTAAGTGGGACAAATTCAAACTTTATTTGAATTCAAAACTGAACTTGTGCTGAAATTCATTCAAACCAAACCCAATTTGAATTCTAATCAATTCAAATGGCTCATGGGTGAATAATTTGAATCACCAGGGGTATTATGGGGCTCACTGTTTGCAACAGTGATTAGGAGTAAATTTCAGAGGTTAAAACCCCGGGTGGGACCCACATGTCATAGAGAGGAGGCAAAACTTGCACACAAAGTCACAGCCTCGGTGTGAAATTCCACCGAGCAGCTGTCAGCTGTGCCACCGAGCAGCTACCGGCGCCACCAGCTGCTTCCCCTCTCCGCGCGCTGGCGCCCAGGGCGGCTTGTTCGCGCCCCCATGCGACCAGCACCACCTCAGCCGAGCAGGATTCGGCCGGCTTTATCTTCTCGTGGGCAAACCCAAGAAGCGGCATTGTTTCTCGCCGCAGCTCTCTGCTCAATCGGGAAAACCAGCAAAACAATCTCCTCCTTCGTTCCTGAGCTGCTACACAGCAACCTGAGGTCGCACTCCACCTCCCCAACGCCAGACACCCCGAGCTCCGACCTCCTTTGCCCGAAAACAATCACCACCGTGGCGACCTAGCCTCAGCCGAGAGTCAGGCGCCTGTGGACAGCATTCCACAGGTGTTTTCACGGTCCAGCAAGAGAGGCAACAGGAGCGCGACCACCGTGCTGCTCTCCTCCAAGTTTGGGAGCAAACCGTGAAGAATCCACAGAGAATTTCCAGTTTTGCTCCGGCGACCGTAAACCGAGCTTCCGGTACGGATTCTTCAAATTCTCACTCTATGATATTTCAGAGGTTATCAAATCTTGCACATAGACGCTGGACTAGCCGGCGATCAAGTTCTTTTCTGCATCCGTGGCGTGAAACTGTCTAGGAGTGACGAATTTCGAACTCGATCAAGCGCGGTCATGGCGGGAACACGGTACCGACCGACTTGCCGCCATCCCTGAACCCTTTTGACACCTTGTCGAGCTTCCTAGAGGTACACTGATGCTGTAGGACCGTTTGTTCGAGGTGTTGGCGGGTTAGAACCCACGGTCGACGACGCCGAACCTCAACCGATGCCGCGGCACGTCGCCGGGCTATTTCCGGTCACCCCCAGCCCGACCTGACACCACCGACGTGTTCCTCGACATCGACAACCCCCTGGCGGCGAGTTTCCAACCATGGGAGGTCCGGCAGCTGCGAGCCGGCAAGCTCCGAGTCTGCTCCGGCGAGGTCGGTGGCGCGGGCGCGAGAGAGCGGCGGGAGGAAGACGAAGCCGGCTGGCCCACGTGTCAGCGGCTGAAGAATTTGAATCGGGATCGGGCTGCGGCCGGGATCAGCTGTACTGGCGCACAAATACCCTGTGAGCTCCGGTGTGCCAGACACTTCCGCGCTCAACATGTGTCCCCGTGGGTCCCCGCGAGATTTAAACTTTTCCCCGATTTTCAGAATTCTTCCAAACTTCAAATCCTTATAACTTTGGCTAGAAACCTCCAAATCGAGTGAACCAAATTTTTCTGGATTCAGCTCTCTGAGTACTTTCCAGCAAATCAAGTTTCACTTCATGAAATTCTTTATTTCTCCAGAATTAATTCCTCAAAATTTAAACTGTTAGGATTTTTAACTGGAGGATCCCTTGGAGGAAAATCCAGAACATTTTCTGGGATGTTCACCAAAATATCCCTGAACTACCATAAAAATTTCAGACCCATTGGAGCTCATTTAATCCGCCTAATGGTGTGATTAGTGAAACTGTTCCAGAGAAAATAGAAAAGTTCAGAAACATTTTCAGAATTTTCTCTGAAATTATTTAGCTCATATATTTAGTTAGGAACTTCCAAATTAAGTGAGACCAACTCCATTAGAACACTCTGAAAATCTAGTTTTCAGAAAGTCATAGTTTGTTTCATGAAAATCCTTAGAGCACCCTAAGAGTTCCAATTAAGGTCAAGGACATTATTAATTGTGGAGGGCTCAAATTAGCTTTGCTGCAACTAAAACTTGACCAAGTCTCTATTTAGGTTGTAACCAAGCCACAGTAAAAGTTTCACAGTCATTGAGTCTGTCTAGTGGGACTTATAAGCTTCACAAGTTCAAACTTAATACAAATGCATTCAAGTTAATACATGTACCTCTCTTATCATGTAGTCGCTAAGGTCGAGGAGGAACCCGAAGTCCTAAACTTCGTAACTCCGGAGGAGCAGCTAGCCTACGACCAAGAGCAGCAAGGCAAGCTCCAGTTTGCATTAACCTTTTTACAAATTTTTATTGTTTTGAGCACATACTTGTTTACTTTATTCTTTGCATTAGAGTCTTGTTTGGAAGCCCCACTGCATAGCCAAGAGAACCATGGGTTGGGTTTAGGATTGCAAACCCCGTTAGCTACTGCATTGCTAGGATAGAGTAGGATTCGGTAGCAGTCGAGTAGTTGGAACTACTCGCGAGCATAGGCTAGAGGCACTCGACTCGGGTAGTGATAGCACATGAAACACATGGCAAGAAAATGAAACCAAGCGGAGAGTAAGGGCAGCAGGACTTTGGGGCCTGTGTGCTGTAGCTCCGCTTGTGTCGATTGAGGACCGAGCCGTGTGCGGGCCTGTTGAACAAGCTAGAACAGTACCGAAGACCTACCGGCTATATGGGAACCGGGAAACCGATGTAACTCGGGTAGCTGGGTATTGAGGCATTGCCCGTCGTTCAGAGGGTAGGTTGAGAGCTTGAGGTGTAAATCGGCTGGCGGCACTGAGATGCGCGTGCAGAGACCTCTTTCTCGGGACGATGGGACCGGTTCAATATTTGGCTGACGGGCGAAAGGTGGTTGCGTACGGCGTCCGTGATGGTTGTTGTAGGCAACATCGAGTACGGGCGTACGTGACGGGTTGTTCGGGTAACCCTGCAGGTGATCGATTATAATCGCCGTCTCTCGCGGTCAGTGAGTACCACTTGTTCACTGTACCGTGACGTAGAAAGAACAGGCTAGTACATGTTAAAATGTTGCTGATTGAAAGATGGACTTGATTGCTAATGACTTGTTGTAGTCTAGAGCTAACTAAAGTTCTTTTCAACTTTGGGCAATGTACATGAGAGAAATGAGTTTCTTGTTTGATTGCGGCTCTCTCATGTGCCTTAGCGTAAGGTTCTCCACAACCTGCTGCTAAAACTTGAAATTAAGGTTCTACTAATTAGGCGAGTCCTTGCAAATGATTTTTACCTCATGTAACCCACCACCCCTCATTTAGAAGTTCCATGTTTAGGTGAGACGGGTCAGACATGCTGAGCCTTCGTGCTCACTGCTTGTGTTTGAAGCTTTTGCAGGGTTCTATGAGGAAGGGACTCCTGAAGAGGAGACGGAACCCCAGGAGGGGAACCCCGTCGAGTGTGAGTCGTGCACGCCGTAGAGTTAGTGTGCGTGTGTGCTAGCAAGGACACGTTCAAGGGCTGAACGTGCACTTGATGCTTAGTCTACGCCCGCGAGTGTAGACTGAACTTATTTTGATGTAAACATGTTCATAAACTTGTTTATGTAATAAAAGTTTCGCTTCCGCTTTGTACCTTTGACGTGTGTTATCCAGTGCTGTGCAACGCAGCACCCCTCAGCGTGATCCTGGCTTGACAAGACCGTGGGGTCGTGTCAGCCCCGCCCTGCCGCAGCCACCGCCATCCCGCCCTAAGCCCCACCTAGCCGCCCGTGCTCACGCCGAGCCCCGGCCGCGCCTCGGCCGCAGCCGCTCACCCCGCCCCGCCTTGAGCCCCGCCCTGCTGCGCCGCCCGACCCGCCTCGCCCGGCCTCTGCTCGCCGCGCCACCTGGAGCCCCTGCTCGCCATGCTTCGAGCTCCTGCTCGTCGCGCCGCCCGGCCCCTGCTCGCCGTGCCGCCTCCCGAAGCTGTGTATGTGTGACCCGACACCGTGTGTATGTGTGACCCGACACCGTGTTTATGTGTGATTACATGTTTAATTTGATATTAGTTGATTAATTGTTTAATTAGTATTGTAATTGATTATTGTTGAATTAATACTTTGACTGATTGCGTGATTAGTTACTATATGTAAATAAATAGGTTTCGGCCCGGTCCGGCCTGACACGACCCATTTAGGGTCTGTCACGGCCCATTTAGTGGTAATGTATTAGTCAAGACAGGCACGGAGGACGGCAAGGTTTCATCTTTGACCCACTTACGACGGGGCATAACGTACGACGGCTAACCATAAAGGCGTCGTAAGATAATGGCAGTTGCATTCTTTCCCCTCTCTCTTTTAAATGACTCAAAAATGAATGATTGACGTAAACCTATACAACATGCGTCACCCGTTTCGAACCGGCCCGTCTCACATGTGTTACGCATGTGAGGTGTGTAGGTTCGGAATTGTCCCTTTTTGGACAGCCTGGGAGTGACCGAGGGGGCGTGGCTTGTGATGAGATGCGGGTTTAGATCTAGAGGAGGTTTCGGCGGCATAACCCTGTTGTTCTCTGTTGCACCATTTTCGGGCGTGCAGTGGAGAACAACGGGGTTATGCTGCCGAAATTTCGTTCGGATCTAGACCACGCGTCTCGTCATGGGCACGCTCCGCTCGGTCACTCTTGGGTAGGTTTAGTACCTATCATTTCCAATAGATGTAGGGCCGTGATATAAATAAATTATAAAGTGACTATAATTTCCTTGACATTAAACTGCAGATTCAAACATGGGTGAGGACCGTAGTTGGATGTATACCGGTTGGAAGAACAGTTCTGGAGGTCACTCAGATGAGTGGTTCGTCAAGACAGATGCTTTTGTAGATCGAGCTTTTTCATTGTCAAAGATTGATAAGGTGCGGTGCCCATGTACGAAATGTCGGAATACCAAGTTTTTTGACAATATGACGGTCTCAATACACTTGTGTCGAAACGGTTACACGCCACATTATGAGGTGTTGACCTTCCAAGGCGAGACAACTTCTAAAACTGTACAAGAAGTGGAAGAGGAAAACGATGATAACACGAAGGTTGATATGATGGATGAGATGCTTGAAGCTATACAACCAGAGTTTACGGAGGATCCTCCTACAACGGAGGTTGAAGCGTTCTTCAAGCTTCTCAAAGCTTCAGAAGAGCTGCTGCATGAACACACTGAAGTGACCCTCCTCACTTTCATGACTAGACTTATGGAAATTAAGGCTAAGTACTTCTTTTCTAATAACTGCTAAAACGACCTCATCAAATTGATCAGCGACATCCTTCCACAGGCTCATAAAGTACCTAAAGATATGTATCAGACGAAGAAATTGCTTTCTGGTCTTGGTATGAAATATGAGAAGATTGATGTGTGTCCAGATAATTGCATGCTTTTCTGAAAACAGCATGCAAAAGAGAAGAAATGCTTAAAATGTGGTGAATCAAGGTTTGTCGAAGTTGTTAATAATGATGGTGATAATGTGATGACAGAAGTCGCACGTAAGCAACTTCGTTACTTACCCGTGACACCTCGGTTGAAGCTGTTGTTTCTGCCAAAAAGAACGGCCAGACACATGAGATGGCACAAGGAAGGTGTACGTGAGAACAATGCAGTCATGATACACCCGGCCGACGGTGAGGCATGGAATACGCTTGACCGGTTCGGTCCAGACATCAGTCGTGATGCGAGAAATGTTCACATCGGGTTGGCGACAGATGAATTCTCGCCGTTCAGTACAAACGCCACACCATACTCCTGTTGGCCTGTCTTTGTCATTCCGTACAACTTATCACCAGCTCTTTGAATGAAGTACGAGTTCATGTTCCTTAGCCTCATTATACCTGGGCCGGATCATCCTGGGCCACGTCTCAACGTGATGTTGAAACCGCTGATCGAAGAATTGAAAATGTTGTGGACAGGAGTCGAAGCGTACGACTATTACAAAAAGCAGAAATTCAACCTTCGAGCTGCTTATTTGTGGTCCGTCCATGATCTCGCGGCATACTGTATGTTTTCTGGATGGAGCACTTACGGTCGTTTGACTTGTCCAATATGTGCTTCTGGCACGGACTGTTTTCGACTTACTCATGGAGGAAAGATATGGTACTTCGATTGTCACAGACGTTGGCTGCCTCCAAATCACATGTTTAGGCAACAGAGAAATGTCTTTAAAAATAACACCATTGTCACTAAAGGACCACCAAAACGTCTAAACGGATCTGAAATATCTGATATGATGGACAAACTGGTGCCAGATAAAGGACGTCCTGGTTATTTTATCGGTTACGGAGAGGATCACAATTGGACTCATATATGTGGACTATGGGAGCAACCATACGTGAAGTCGTTGATACTAATGCATAACGTTGATGTAATGCATCAAGAGCGTAATATGGCCGAATGTATTATAAGCACATGCATGGACATGACGGGCAAAAGGAAAGACAATACAAAGGCTCGAAATGACCTGGCAGAGCTTTGTAACCGTCCAACTCTTGAGCTCTTTGAAAGTGGTGCTAAACCACGTGCTTCTCTCTGTCTTCGACCTAAAGAAAAGAAAGAAGTACTCAAATGGTTGAAAAATTTGAAATTCCCAGATGGTTACATAGCTAGTCTGAAACGAGCCGTGAATATCAAAACGGGAAAGCTGACAGGGTTGAAGAGTCATGATTATCACATAATTATGGAAAGACTTCTACCTGTTATGTTTCGGGGCTATTTTGATGATGCGGTATGGAAGGTGCTAGTCGAACTTAGTCACTTCTATAGACAACTCTGTGCAAAAGAAATCACGATAGAGATGATGCGTAAATTGGAGAAGGAGATACATGTACCATTATGTAAGATGGAAATTTTTTTCCTCCAGGGTTCTTCAATCCAATGCAACATCTCCTCATCCATCTTCCATTTGAAGCTAAAGTTGGAGGTCCCGTTCAATATAGGTGGATGTATCATATTGAAAGAGCACTAAGATATTTGAAACCAATGGTTCGTAACATGGCAAAGGTAGAAGGATGCATCACCGAAGCATTTACCCTTAAAGAAGTAGGATACTTTTCAAGTGTTTACTTTGCAGAGGAAAACAATGTCAACACTTCGGCAATGCGGTACAATGTGGATGAGCAACCTCCTTGTAGCGATCTCTTTATTTTGGCATCAAGAGGCACTACTGTTGGTAGTTCCACTTCCTACAACTCTACCGCAGAAGAAAGGAGTGCTGCTTTCCTTTACAATTACGCGAATATAGATGAGATGGACAAATATTTTGAGTAAGTGTTTGTCTTACATTTATACTAATCGGCGTATTTTGTAACACATCTATTCTAAAAAGTTTTCTTCTCGTACAGTGAATTCCACAAGCAAAATTGGACACATAGGCATCAACCTACGAGCAAACAAGTAGAAGTGATGCGACGGGAAGGAATAAACGGAGGACCTAATTTCCTATCCTGGTTTTGAGATCATGTAACATTTTCTCGTTAACTTCGCAATATTTACAAAGTATTCTTATACCATACGAGTATTTACAAAGTGTTCTTATAACAGTGCATGAAAGATGCCCACGTCCATGAAGACTTGCGACAACTATCCTATGGATTGATTAAATTTAGGAGCTATGATCGATATGACGTCAATGGCTACCGATTCCGTACAACCCAATTTGAATCTCTTCGTCCTCTCACGGCAACATCTAATACCGGAGTTGTTACGAGGGCAGTCGACTCTCAAGGACGAGAAACTAATTATTATGTAATCATTAATAAAATCCTTGAATTTGCTTTTGCCGGGAATAAGGATCTTCGAGTAGTATTCTTTGACTATGATTGGTTTGATATCAATCATGGAACTCGACTAAACCAATTTGGCATGGTGGAAGTCAAACACAACGAATGGCTATGAGGATACGATTCATTTGTTCTTGCACACCAAGTGGAGCAAGTGTATTATCTATCTTATCCATGCAAAAAACTCAAAGCCTGGTGGGTTGTACATAAGGTTAATCCTCGTGAGCGGTTATACACTCCAGGAGATGATGGTTACCATGATACTGATGAGGTTGACGAGGTTTACCAAGAAGAAGAGTTTCCAGACTCGTTTATCATCGAGCCTGGTGTAAGACTCGATGACTTAGTTGGAGATGCTCAAGATGTCGAGACTTCTGATATGCGTAAACGGCAACGAAATCCAGTTCAGACACTCACAAAAGCAGATCGATGGTCTGGTTTAAGGAGTAGGGTACATGATCATGACATTGATGAATTTTGAAATTGATGATGTAACGTTTTCTTCACTAACTTAACATTTATTTTGTCGTCATCAAAGGGGAGCGGCAATATTTATCAATTATTCCTTGCAACAGGATGTCGTCATCAAAGGGGAGCGGTAAGAGAGGGACATGAGGGTTCCTCAGTCGGTCACGCGACCTCTTCTCAGGTAGCTCGTCAGGTGCGAGCAGACGCTCTCAGCTGATGAGGCACCTACCAGACTTTGCGGGCCGACCTCTAGCCTTACAGTGCATAGAGGTAAATTTCAGTTGTCAATCACGTTATTTTAAATTGCACTTATATATAATTTATTCTTATCAATCCTTTAATTTTGCAGTCTGACTCACAGTTAGATTCAGAGTCAGAGGTTAGGCCGCCGCCATAGGCTAGCCAGCCCTCGGAGCCGGCTACCCTACCTTCGGAGCCGGCGAGCGTGGAGCCTTCGGGCTCTAGTGGTGACCAGCCTTCCGGGTCACCGGACGTGGTGCTCACGCAGAGACGACGGACGAGGAGGATCCACTTTGCGGCTCCTCCTCCTGTTCCTCGTGAGCGGGTCACTATTCGTCCAGTTGGAGACCGGTAAAAAAATCATATACTTCATACATATTTCATGATGTCTACAGATACTTACTGGGATAACAAATTTTGCAGATCTTGGTACAACTGTTCGTTCACGGGCCAGGGACACCACAGGCAGGTTAACGGTGTCATCGGGGCTTTAGTGCATTTGCACTATCCCGATGCCATCGATGGTGTCCCTGCTTTGTCGTGGGACGACTATGCTCGTGTCTCGCACGAGGTGCACGGCACTCTTCAGGGGGCCGTGTGGAACAATTTTATGGTAACTTTAAATGTTTACATTCTTCAACTCATTTAAATTGTTAATGCATATTGATTAAATGTTTGTTTCCTTAAAGTTGAGGTACCAGTTAGAGGAAACGAGCGAGAGCATGATGGAGCACGCAACACTCGTGTTCCGCACAAACGCTCGAAAGCTCGTGACACAGGCGTTGTCGTACGCCCGCATACAGGCCGTTAACGACTACTAGAAACGGCATCAGCAGCAGCAGGAACGGGGTCCCTTTAGAAGGGACTCCGACACGTACTTGATAGAGGATCAATACGCAGAGGTAAGTTCTAATTGTAAAAAACTCATTAGTTACTTATGTTAACAGTTAATGATATACTAAATATGTGCAGGTTAGTATTTCCTGGTTAGAGGGTCAACCCCATGCATACCGAGCTCTCTGTCGGTATTGGGCTAGAGATGACTTCAAATCTAAGTCCATGAGGGCTCGAGGATGCAGAGGGTCCGACGGGAAGCACACCTATGGCGCCGATGGTCATTTGCGTTTGGCTAAATGCATGGTAAGTGTATTATAAGTTCGTTTATGTGTTCATAACATATTTATCCTACTAACACGCATCTACAGGAGCGAGAGACCGGCCAGGAGCCTAGCGCGATCGAGGTTTGGAAGAGAGGTCACAGGGGAAGTGACCCGTCGCAGCCGGGGCAGTGCAGTCAGGTCGCGACCGATCGATTGGTAAGTTTACAGAATTATTCAAATTAATTATAACTAATATTATTATTGACACACTAACAACATTTCTATGTTTTTTAGGAAAAGTACAGGCAGGAAGCTATCAAAATACACGGTGAAGGGTACGATTGGGAAAACATGCCAATCGACCCTTAAGCCGTGTATGCAAGTGCCGGCGGGAAGGCCCATGGCCGGTGAGTTGGTTTATTTGATTTAGGTTTTCCAATCTTCCTTCTTTTACTTATTCTTTTTCTTTCTTTTGTAGGTTTGCTATTTTTGATGGAGTTTTCAACTCGAGGTCGGCGCGACCTGCGAGATGCACTTCATCGACGCAGGCTTCATCGGTTGGTCCGTCGAGTGGCCGTCTCTCGCAGAGGGACATGGAGTTCCGTGCCATGCAGGAGAGGCTGACGCGGACCCAGGAGGAGCTCGACAGGACGAGGGCCATCCAGGAGTACCAAGCTAACTACATGGCCCAGATGCAGGCAGCGGTGGAGGTAAGTAATTTCAATTACTGTAGTTTACTTTCATAATATTTCAGAAATACATATGTTCTAATATTTTTCAATTATAGACCTTAGCTCGACAGAACGGCCAACAAATCACGATTCCCGTGTGGCAGCCGCCACAGGTGACCCCGTCACAGGAGCCCGCAGCCCAGGTGCCTCCAGTACAGGTAATAAACTCTTTAATATTGTATTTTCCATCTAACATAAGGAGAGAGGGAGATGTAGAGTGGTACAGAAGGGAGAGAGGGAGTGCAAGAGAGAGTGAGAGTGAGATGAAGAGATCGAGTGTTGCAATAGAGAGAGAGATTGCGAGAGAGAGTGTGAGTGAGAATAACATAAAGAGGGGATGAATAGTACAGAGAGAGGAAGAGAGTGAGAAAAAAGAGAAGGGCATTGATATCTGAATCCAAACCGTCGTAACTACTCATGTGTTTTGTAGTGTTCGGCGACGGAGGCCTTTACTCCATCGCCACAGCTACCGGTTCCAAGAGAGACGCGTGGAGATGATATCTTTGGCTCCAGAGGTAGTCGAGAGGGCAGTGTGTAGCCCATTTGTAATTTGTGTTGTGTGTGATGCATATGAACTATTTTATAACTGTTTACTCATAACTGTTTGTTCTGTGAGCTGGCCATCATGCCAGATTAGTGCGTTTCTGTTTTTTAAAAAAAAATACAAATATAACTTACTACGGCTACTGTCCAGAAGCCGTCATAAGATAGCCTCTGTTACTTACGACGGTCACCAGAAGCCGTCGTAAGTTAGCCTCTATTACTTACGACTGTCACCAGAACCGTCGTAAAAAACGTGCCTTGGGCCACCATGTGGCCTGGGCCGTTACTTACGACGGATGCGCGACGCCGTCGTAAGTTATGTTATTTACGACAGTAGCCATCGTAGGTTATGTTATTTATGATTGGGTAATTACATCGGCTGTACACCATCGTAAGTAAAGAAATACCGTCGTAAGTAGCTAACTTACGACGGTTTATGACTTAATTACGACGGCCTCAGCCGTCGTAACTTTGTCGAATCCCTGTAGTGATAATACGATCCTTATTCCGTGTGCTATTACCAATGCGGCTCTGATACCACGGTGATGGGGCCCGCCGTCCAGTTCACGGGAACAGGGCACCTCACCCGGGAATCACATTAGGTGGTGCCGTGTTATGCGGCACCCAACAGCACACATATAAGGAACACTGTATTACATAAATCAAAAGAGGAAGTTTACAATTGTTCTTTGTGAATAATTTACATAAAATAGCTACAGCGGAAGTCCATAAACAGCTCACGTCGAATAACTAAGAAGCACTTGAGAAGAGGTCCAGCCCTCGGACTCCTCTCGCTAGCAACATGAAGACATGGCAGCGGCTAGGTCCTCCATGTGTAACATGACTTGGACGTTTCCGAGTCTCACTGGACAACCTTCTTTATAGCGTCGTATTAACCTGCAAAACCACTCATATAGCAAGAGTGAGCACAAAGGCTCAGCAAGACTTAACCGTCTCTCCTAAGACATGCAACTCTACATGGAAGTAACCTAAGACTTAAACATGTCATTTGCGAAAAGACTAGCCTATGAGTTCATCCTTTACTTTCAGATTTTAGCCATATTAGTAGTGACCTTGCGCCCAGCAACATTGGAACTCCACAATCAAACGAGAAATGCTTCATCCCAGTGTTACTTGTCCCAAGGTGGAAAATAACTTTAGTTTGCTCTATCTATACTTCAAACATGGTTTTCATGCAATTTACAATAATCATAGCAGCAATTAAACTTTGCAAACTGTTTCCACACAAGTTGATTACTACGTCACAACAGGTGAGCAAGCGGTACTCAATAACCGCGAGGGACGGTGATTCGAATCAAACACTACCACGATAACTTGACACATACGCCCGCCTCTGAAGACCCAATCTGGCGTCCTTCATTATGTCGTATGTGGCAACCTTTCTCAGGACACTAGACTGTAGAACCGGTCATGCCGTCTCAGGCTCATAGGTCTAACGAGACGATGTGGTATGCCTCTACAATCCAGTGAACCTGGTACATCGGTTTCCTGGTTCCCATATATCAGTAAGCATCCGGTACACAACTCAATACTTGCTCCTGGATGCGGTACACGCATCGGTCCTTAACCGACACAGGCAGAGCTACTCGACCAAGACCTCGTCTTGTTGCTGCCTAACCCTCCTGCCCGGTCTCATCTTTAGAAATGTAAACTTTAGTTTGCCTCTTTTCCAACCCCCCTTATGTACTCCTGAACTATAGCTCGCGAGTAGATTCCAACTACTCGACTTCTACCGGATGCCCTAGCCTATTTAGCATGGCCTTATTCCACAGCGATGATACCTTTCTACCCTTGACCTCAGGGTTCATTTTTTGTTATGCATGTGCAGTATAAAACATCCTTGACCTAATGCACATACAAACTTTGAACCATAGTAGTGAACAAATGAAAACTTTATAAAGCAACTTAAATGCAAACCGGGGCTTGCCTTGGTTTTGCAGGTGACTAAAGATAGAAATATGAAGTTAGTTGCTGATGACTTGAAGATTAATCCCTGCCCTTCTTGCTCTTTGATTCAAGCTTAACTCCTCCTTCACTTCTCCACGTTTAATCACTACACTTTATGAATAAGCATACATGTTTAATTATAAAACTTTTGCTAACAAGTGCTAAAGACAAGTTTAAAACTGGAACTCTGTTTAAGAATTCAAAATGACACTGATGCTAGTGGTTTGGTTTGGTTGAAGCAACATGATCAAGTGATAAGTGGAGTTCATCACTTGGTTGGGGATCAACTAATGAGGTTGAACAGGACATACTGATCCAGGGCTCCAATGGAGCTGAAAATTTTCTTGTGAGTTCCATGTCACAAGAAAGTCATCTGGACCAAAATTCATAATATTTCACCAATTAGATCACTCAGAACAATTCCCCAAGCATTTAACCAAAAAGGTATTAATTCTGTATAAAATTGCACTTTCATGCAAATCCAAGTGAACCATAATTTCAAACATAGGTCAGGGAGCATGAATGAATTTTCCTAGGATTTTTGGAGCTAAGAACTGCTCAGAACTGAATTTCCAACTTTTGGAAATTCTCTGAAATTGTTTCTGTATTCATTTGAACACAGAAGCTTAAAACCAGAATTACCCTCACTAAATCAACTCCAAATGATCTGAAAATTTTACAGAAGTTCACTAATATCATAAAGAATATTCTGGAAAAATGTGGGGATTTTTGGATGAACCAAACTACCTCTAAAATTCTATTGCTGAAAAGTTTAAAGAATTTTCCAGAATTTTCTATTGGTTTTCAAACAAATTGGGTTGCATATTTGGATAGAGATTTTCATCCTGAATCCATCCCAATTTGAATCACTACATTTGGAGCTTCCTAACAAAAGTAATGAGGTTCTAAAGTTTGAGCTGAATCTGGAAATCCAAATAAATCGGGGAAAAGTTTAAATTCTGACCGTGAGCCCATCGCACACGTGTCAGCTTCTGAAACCAAGCCGCACGGGGCCACAGACACCTTCCCGTGCAGCCACACTGGATCCCAGCCGACAGCGGATCAACGATTTAAAATCTTGTCACTGACATGCGGGACCCCCGGTCATCTTCAACCTCCGGCTGCCCGCGCCCGCGCGCCGCCAGGTTCGCCGGAGATCTCGCCGGGAGGATGTT
This sequence comes from Neostapfia colusana, assembly GCA_030760725.1. Lineage (NCBI taxonomy): Eukaryota > Viridiplantae > Streptophyta > Magnoliopsida > Poales > Poaceae > Neostapfia > Neostapfia colusana. The sequence goes on along the minus strand of JASWHV010000004.1, from coordinate 60,521,579 downwards.
CCGGCCCTCGGAACTTGTTGATTTTCACCGCCGCTGCATATTTCCGTGCAAGGAACACGTTGCCGGTCTCATCTCAGGTCGAGGATGGCCGGAACCCTAGGCGCGACGGCGACAGTGGCTGCGGCAACTCCGGCGACGTCGCTATGGCACTGTAATGCTCCAACCCTTCTTTGGTTAGCTCCTACAGCATCGCCACGACCTGGGGAGAAACGTCCAAGGCTCTGATCTCGCGAGAAATATTGGCAACTAGAGGCTCACCGTGCGACCTAGGTCGATTTCGGTGAAAACTCGAAAAACTCGAAGAACCGAAGGTTTCCTCGACGGTTCTTCCTAGTCCTTGATCCCACGTGCTAGCATGAACGTCTAGAACTAGTCTTCTAAGCCTGGTGAGGAGTGGTGCCCCGTGTTGCCCTAATTTCTCGATTCCCTACTCCCGGTTTATATTGCATGTACGGGGGAAAAGCCAAATTCCGGTGAGCACGGTCTGTAACAAGCTGCCAGCATTGCTGTGGAGCAAGAAGGGTTACAGGCGCACCTTTTTGCTTTTGCAGCTCGGTGGGAGGAGGACTGTGGCGAGCAGGCGACGAGGGCCGGACCGAGCTCGGTGCTGAGTTCCTGTGGAAGAAAACATCGGTTTCTTGGGCCAGACACCTCGAGGAGGACCCGGCGACCCCGTGGGGAAGCTCAGATCGGCATGAGAGCTGCTGAGGCGGCCGGGCGCCGTTGCTCCGATGGGGCGCGGTAGCGGCGGGAGGCTGTGCACACGGGAGCAGTCACGGGAGAAGAGAAACGCGATCAGTTTTTCTTCAGGAAGCCGCCGTCCGTGGGATATTATACCGGGGCTGACGCGGTTCGACAGCGCCAGGAGGTGGCTTCCGGGGTTCTCGGTCGGCAGCACGGTAGCAGCTCGCGATGGCTCAGTCCGAGCCCGTGTGTGAACTGAGAAACAGGGCTAACTTAGGCATTAAGTTATTCCTCCCCTCTCAATGACAATTGGGGCCCACAGCTTCACTCCAAAATATTTCCAAATTTTGGCACTTTGCAAATTCCAATCATGTGGAGCTCAAATTCAAAAGCCATTTGGCCGTTTTACAAGTTGTGCCTCAGTTTCAAATTTGAATTCAAATTTGGATTAAATTTACAAGTCCACTTGATATACATATCAAAGCACCTCCAAATTTGCCCAAAATTTGCCTTCCTCATAATTTGGACCTAAAGAATTCAAATATGCCATCTGATTCTTGAGTTGGCCATTGCAAATACAACTTCTTAAACAACAGTTTGAATTTCCCCTTTTGGAAATGCCCTCCTCCTTTTTGATGTGACATTTTTAGTTCAAACTGAATTCAAAATTTTATTGCACAGGCCAACACTTTCATTAGTAAACAAAAGTTTTTGCAAGTCCTATTTCTTGTATTTAAACTCAACTTTATTCCTAGCTCAAGATTTCCATTTACAAGTGTTGGGACTTTTACATTCCTGAGTGATAGCACAGCTAGCAAACTCATCAAAATTCTCTTGGCTAACTTGAGCCAACTCACATCGCAGCCTAGCAGTCAGCCCTCGATAAAAATGATAACCCTTCATGGCTGGTGACTTCACATAATCAGGGACATATTGAGCTAAGCGATTGAATTCCTTCACATACTCAATAATACTCCTTTCCCCTTGATTTAGATTTTAGAATTCATCCAGACTTGTTTGCATTACACCCGCAGGAATGAAGCGAGCACGAAATGCATCCTGGAACTCGGCCCATGTGACACGATGCCCTGCTGGTTGGACAGCAAGGTATTCTGCCCACCAGGCTCCAGCAAAACCATGAAGCTGCTGAGCGGCATATAGAGTCTTCAAGAAGTCATCACATTGGATCAACCCAAACTTGGACTCAATGACACGTAACCAGTGATTTGCTTCACAATGGTCAGCCGCTTCGGAGAATACCAGCGGTTGTGTCGCCAAGAAATCCAGATAAGTGCTCGGGGTTGACATGTGATGTTGAGATTCTCTATTCATTCCTTGCTGAACTAGAGTTTGGAGAGTTTCATTCATCCTCGCCATAATTTCAGCCAATCTGGTTGGCGATGGCTCTTGTGATGAAGTCGAGTCATTCCCACCTCGACTTGAACCTCTAATCTCCATTTGAGAGTGTGCGCGTACCATACTGCACGAAACAAAATTTTGAGTCAATAAAAATTATATCTCAGTAGTAAGTAAAGATAAGAAAAATATGAACATGTCATGAACTTTATGAAAGCATAACCACATTCATGTTTAAACAAATCTTAAGTACGCTAAACTAATCAGCTGGACTACCCTGACCAGTCCACACAAACTCCAAAATTTACTCAAATTATCTACAGATTCTTGGCTTGAGTTCAATACCAAAGTTTTAGTAAACTTCAGTATATTTCCAACGAGTACTTATATGCCTCTAGATCATCTCTGGATCAAAAGTTATGATTGCTCAAAGTTGTCAGAATTCCTGGATAAAATTTGCCAGCATCTCCTTTGTATGTGGCTACCTTTATCACAGTTGTATATGCAACACAATAAGAATCTGAACAAACTTTGAACTACAACAATGTTTCACATTTCATAACCTTTCCAACGGTATATCATACGCTCCTTAAGGATTTTTTTACAGGAAGCTATGGCTTAAAAACAGAAAGGTCCAGAGAGGTTTTTGCTACTGTCCTGGTTCTGAACTGTTTGCCTTCAACTGGACTTTTCACCAACATAACTTGTGATTTTGCTCTGGAGGTCTACAACGAAGTTGTAGAGCACTTGAAAACCTTTACAGAACTGTATCGCACACCTTAATTGGTTAAATCTACTCAGAATTATGCTCTGTTAAAGTCCAGCAAGAATTCCTGCCAGAAACAGAGCACTCTGTTTTTGAAATCTTTGAAACCTAGACCTTCTCTCATTTGAATCTTAGCTCAAAATAAGAGTTCAGTAACTAATATTTGTTTCAAACTTCCATTTTTTAGTTGAAAGTTAGTTCATGAATCATTTCTTCATAGGGAAGAGGATTATATGTTTAGTACGGTGTCGATGCACCGTAAGAATCATGTCGATACTACGTCCCTCACCAAAAGCAAAATCCCAACCGGATTATACTGGCATATACGTATTATCAGTGGCACTAGGACGGTCTCTCGCAAACGTGTGCTACTCGGAATACGTACGTGGTTAATACCTGCAGAAGAACACTCAATAGTGGTGCACTCAAAGGTTATTTTCATTTCAGGCAGTTCCATATCATACTAAAAACATACGCCCTGCATCATTCCCATACGGGCCGTCCTTGAGTCAAGCCATGTCTCAAGGTACGTGATCGTGTTTTAACACCACACGACAGGGAACCTGAGTATATCATGAATGGGTCGTCACGGTTGGGAATGTTATCAACCCAACGGATACCACCTACCGCCTTGCAGGGCACGCCAATGACAAGCGCTGCGTATGTCCTCCTTGGCTATTTCTAGAAGAACACACTATCGCGTTACTGACCACACGATGGGGTCTCCACTTGCTTGCCTAATGCACGCTAGGGATCAGCGTTTCATATGAACTCAGGAACATGAAGAGTCCAAGAGTTTCATATTAATGTCTCACACCAAACTATGAGACCTATCCCTGAACCACTTTCCTCGTCAAGGAAGCTAATCGAAATTGAACCGCTTTTGGTGGCGTTCCTTACCATTCTTACCTGAACGTAGGTGCGTCGTTACATAATCAAAGTTCAGAATTATAATAAGTATGTTAGTCATGCCACTTAAGTAACTATACTACTATGGTCCTTATGTGGGCCTAATACCGTATCCTCACCGTAACCTAGATTTTTGTCGTAATACGATCCTTATTTCATGCGCTATTACCAATGTGGATCTGATACCACGCTGCGAGGGCCCGATCCCGATCACGGGGACGGGGCACCTCGCCCGGGAATTGCATTGGGTGGTGCCGTGTTATGCGACACCCAACAGCACACATATAAGGAACACTGTATTACATAAATCAAAAGCGGAAGCATACAAATGTTCTTTGTAAATAATTTACATAAAATAGCTACAGCTGAAGTCTATAAACAGCTCACGTCGAATAACTAGTGAGCACCCGAGAAGAGGTCCAGCCCGTGGACTCCTCTCGCTAGCAACACGAAAACATGGCAGCGGTTAGGTCCTCCATGTGTAACATGACTCGGAAGTCTCCGAGTCTCACAGGAAAACCTTCTTTATCTGCGTCGATATTAACCTGCAAAACCACTCATATAGAAAGAGTGAGCACAAAGGATCAACAAGACTTAACCGTCTCTCCTAAGACATGCAACTCTACATGAAAGTAACTTAAGACCAAAACATATAAAAAAGACTCGCTTACAAGTTCATCCTTAACTTTCAGATTTTAGCTATCATAGTAGTGCCCTTGCGCCCAGCAACATTGGAACTCCACAATCAAACAAGAAATGCTTCATTCCACTGTTACTTGTCCCAAGGTGGAAATTAACTTTAGTTTGCTCTATCTCTACTTCAAACAAGGTTTTCATGTAATTCTAATTATCATAGCAGCAATTAAAACTTTGCAAACTGTTCTCACACAACTTGCTTACTATGTCACAACACAGTGAGCAAGCGGTACTCATAACCGTGAGGGACGGTGATTCGAATCAAACACTACCCGGAAAACTCGACACATATGCCCGCCTCTGAAGACCCAAATCTGACATCATTCATTACATCGTATGTGGCAACATTTCGCAGGACACTCGACTGTAGAACCGGTCGCGCCATCTCGGGCTCATAGGTCTAACGAGATGACGTTGTATGCCTCTACAATCCAGTGAACCTGGTACATCGTTTTCCTGGTTCCCATATAGCAGTAAGCATCCGGTACACACTCAATACATGCTCAGCGGGGCTGCACACGCTTCGGTCCTTAACCGACACAGGCAGAGCTACTCGACCAAGACCTGGTCTTGTCGCTGCCTACCCTCCTGCCCGGTCTCAACATTAGAAATGTAAACTTTAGTTTGCTCGTTTCCAATCACACTTATGTAATCCTGAACTAAAGCTCGCGAGTAGATTCCAACTACTCGTCTTCTACCGGATGTCCTAGCCTATTTAGCACGGCCTTATTCTACAGCAATGACACCATTCTACCATTGACCCCAGGGTTCATTTTGGTCATGCAAGTGGAGTATAAAACATCCCTGACCAAATGCACATACAAACTTTAACCCATGGTAGTGAACAAAGTAAAAACTTTATAAAAAAACTTAAATGCAAACCAGGGCTTGCCTTGGTTTTGCAGGTGACTAAAGTCAGATAATTGTGAAGTTAGTTTATGATGTCTTGAAGCTTAATCACTGCCTTCTTGCTCCTTGATCCAAGCTTCACTTTTCCTCCACTTTTCCACGTTTAATCACTACACGTTACGAATATGCATATATGTTTAATTGTAAAGCTTTTGCTAACGAGTTCTAAAGACAAGTTTAAAACTGGAACTCTGTTTAAGATTTAAAATGACACTGGTGCTAGTGGCTTCGGTTTGGGTTAAAGTACTATGATCAAGTGATAAGTGGGGTTCATCACTTGGGTGTTGATCACCTAATGGGGTTGAACAGAAAGTACTGATCCGCGGCTCCAATGGAGCTGAAATTTTTCATGTAAGTTCCTTGTCACAAGAAAGTCATTTGGACAAAAATTTGGATTTTTTCAAAGAATAGATCACTCAGAACAATTCCCTAAGAATTTAGGCAAACAGGAATTAATTCTGAATAAATTTGCACTTTCATGCAAATTCAATTGAACCAAAACTTTAAACATAGCTCAGGGAGCATGCATGAATTTTCCTAGGAAGTTTGGAGCTAAGAATTGCCCAGAACTGAATTTCCAAGTTTTAGGAATTCTCTGAAATTGTTTCTGTATTCATTTGAACACAGAAACTTGAAATCAGAATTATCCTAACTAAATCAACTCCAAATGAGCTGAAACTTTTACAGGAGTTCACTAATAGACTAAAGAATGTTCTGGAAAAATTTGGGGTTTTTTGGATGAACCAAAATCCCTCCAAAATACTTTTGCTGAAAACTTTAAAGAATTCTCCAGAATTAAATAATGATTTTCATACAAATTGGATTGCATATTTGGATATAGTTTTTATCCTGAATCCAACCCAATTCGAATCAATGAATTTTGAGCTTCCTAGCACAAGTTATGCCTTCCCAAAGTTTGAATCAAATCTGGTATTTGAAATAAACCAGGGAAAAGTTTAAAAGTCTGACAGCGGGTCCGGGGGTGATGTGGCGCCTTCTCATGTGCCGGCACACGGGGCTATAGAGTTCTCCCTGCACAGTCGTAAACTGATCTGGTGCAACAGAAGATCTCACTCCCCCGCTACCGACGCTGACACGTGGGCCAGCCCCAGCTTCGTCTACCTCTCGCCACCCGCTCTCCCGCGCCGCCGAGCTCGCCAGAGCTCTCGCCGGGAGGGGGTTCCCGTGCTCGGAACTCGCTGATTCTCGCCGCCCCCAGGTATTCTCGTGCGAGGAACACGTTGCCGGTCTTATCTCGGATCGAAGATGGCCGGAACCCTAGGCACAACGGCGACAGTGGCTGCGGCATCTCCGGCGACGTCGCTAGGGCGCTATGCTGCACCAAACACGTCGCCGTTTGCTCGTACAGCACCACTGCACCGAGGAGAACATGGATTCAACCGCCGATCTCGCTGAAACTCGGCATAAGTATGACCTCAAACCGCCGGGCTAGGTCAAAAATCCGGCGACAATCGAAAAACTCAATGAACAGCGGCTTTGCTCGACTGTTCTCGGTGGTTCTTGATCCTATGAACTCGCACGGAGGTATAGAAGGTGTATTCCACGTTGTGTGTGGTTTGGTTGATCGTGCGGCGTGAATTTTCGATCGAAGCTACTTCGGTGTCCATCGCACACCGACGGAAAAACAGGGAAATTCCGGCAAGACAAGCCATGGCATCCTCCCGGAGTTGGGGGAATGGTAGAGGGTTTCTCGACGGACCTTTTTGCTTTTGCAGCTCGGTGGGAGAAGCTCTGTGGCAGCCGGGCGGCGTGATCTTGTCACAGCGACTTTCCTCGGTGCTGTGGAGGAAAACTGAGCTCGACGCCGTGGTTCCCGTGGAGTTAGCGCCTGGTTTTCGCTTCGGGCACGCTGAGGGAGGTCCGGCGGAGCTGTAGGGAGGATCAGCTCGGTGTGCAACTCATCGGGCTGGCCGGGCACCGGTGGACCGAGCCTTTTCTTCCGTGAGGCAGCAGCTCGGCGAGGAGGGCGCGTGAAATCGACAGCAGCCTTGGTGAGTCGGTTGTTTGAGGCGGTGTTCGCCTGGTTGGAGCCGATAAGGGCAAGGAAACATGCCTCTGGCTGCTCGGGAGCTGACGGCCACCGCTGCCTCGGTGGTGCTCTCAGCTGTTCAGCGGCCGAGTGGAACAGAGAGCAGGGCAAACAAGACTTTGTGTGTAAGTTTCCCCTCCAATGACAAGTGGGTCCCACAGCTCCTCTCTCCAAAAGATCTCCAATTTTTGACACAGTGCAAACTTCAGCCCTGAAGAGCTCAAATTCAAAAGCTGTTTGGAATTTTGACATGGTGTACTTCAGTTCAAATTTGAATTTAAATTTCAAGGAAATTCATAAGTATCTTTGATCTACATATCAAAGCACCTCCAAATTTTCTCAAAATTTTCCTTCCTCACAATTTGGACCTGGAGAATTCAAATATGGATTCAAAATTTTAATTTGGTGGCTGCAAAGGGGAGGTTTACAACCACAGTTTGCATCCTTCATTTAAAAATGACCACCTTTGCATTTAAATGATCATTTGAATTCAAAGGGGACTTGAATGCATGTGCCTGCTCATGACCATCTTCACATGTTTAGAAAAGTTTTTGCAAGTCCCATTTCTTGGATTTTAACTCAACTTTATTCATCACTAAAGTTTTCCATTTAAAAGTTTTGGGACTTTTACAACTTTCATACAAATTGGGGTTCGTATTTGCATGTTTTGGTGATCTAAGAAGTAATAACGAGTGAGAATTTTGGAGTTAAGTACCGGAACGTTGGTTTGTGGCTGCCGGAGCAAAAACCTTGAATTAGCGCTCGGTCGTCCACGATTTTATCCAAGTTTCGGGGGATAGTAGCACTGAGGTAGGGCACTCCCGTGCCCGTGCTTGCTCTGGAGTGAAAGCCTCTGTGGTGAGCTGTCCACGTGCGCCCGATCGCCGGCTGTGCTAGGTCGCCGCGGAGGAGGGCTGTTCTAGGGTGAGGGAAGCCAGAGCTCGGCTGTTTTCGTGCCGAGGAAGTGGGGGACAAGTGTGCCGTGCCTTTTTACAGCTCGGAGGGGAATTGCATGCTCGGTTTGGTGGGTTCCCGTTTGAAACCGAGGAGGCGGCGCTCTGTTCTTGGTGGTTGCTCGCGAGGAGGAAGCAAAGTCCGTTTTCTTCGGTCTGTGAGGGAGGAGATCACGTCGAGAGTAGAAGCTCACACACTGGTGCCAGCGCGTTGCGAGGAGCAGGAGGTGGCTTGGTTCACAGTCTCGGTGGCGCCCGGCGAAGCTACTCGTTGGAGTGGAAAAACATAGACCGGAGACTTCATTTGCAAGGCAATATTGCTCAATGACATGTGGAGTCCACCCATTCTCCTCACCAAAAGATCTTCTCATGTTAATCTCTCAAATTCAAATGTTCTGAAATTGAAAAGTGGGCTAGCATTTGAATTCTCTGAATAGATTTGAACTTGGCTTGCAAATTTGAATTCAGTTTGAATTTTAATGCTCCTATTAAATTCCTCTTTAGCACACCCTAAAGTCGAAAGTTTGCCACCCTAAGTTTCCTAAATTCAAAAGTATAGGCTTCATGTGTATTCAAAAGATTGGCCACAATTAGCGGTGAACTTTGAATTTGAAAATATGATTTTTAATCTTTCATGCAAAGGAGTATTTCCTCCATGGTGTTTAAGTCCACATTGGTTCAACACGTACAAATGAACATGTGAGCCTCTTTTTGATGAACATCCATGTACACCCTTACGTGTCGAAAATTTTTTGCAAGTCCCATTTTCATAATTTGCAACATATAGCCATTCAAGCCTCGGTTTATTTCATATGCAAATTTGGTACTTTTACATTCCTCCACCCTGAAAAGAATCTCGTCCCGAGACTACAAAAGAAGAACAAGACAGGAGAGGTAATTACAAACTGTACGATGATAAAATTTCTGGATAATTTGTGCGAAGGTAACCTTCACTTTCCCACCCCGCCTCTTCCGCGGTGTGATTACTCTACAGCACCTTGTAAAATAGTGTCGTCCGGTTCCGGGTGATCCGGGTCTTTTCATCTACAATCTGAACCGGTCGCTCGGTCTAGGTAAGATCCGGTCTCAATTCATCGATTTTTCCGGTGCAGACAGCAGCAGTAAATTTGAGGCACTTCCGCAGCTGTGACACATGAAATACGTAATGAACACCCACAAGACTTGCCGGTAGTTCCAGCCAGTAGGCTACAGATCCGCACTTCTCTGTGATAGCAAATGGACCTATAAAGCGCGGAGCGAGTTTCCCCTTTACACCGAACCGGTGAATTACCTTCATCGGACATACACGAAGATAAACGTGCTCTCCGATGTCAAAATGCAACGGCCTACGCCTTTGATCAGCGTAGCTCTTCTGTCGGGATTATGCAACCTTCAAATTCTCTTGTATCAACCGAACTCGGTCTTCAGCTTCGTTGACAAGATCAACCCCGAACAGGACGCTTTCGCCAAACTCACACAATTCAGCGGTGTGCGACATTTCTGGCCGTAGAGAGCTTCATACGGTGCCATTTTTATACTTGCTTGATAACCGTTGTTGTATGAAAATTCTTCCAAAGGTAAGTGATCATCCCAATTTTTACCGTGGTGGATGGCACATGCTCTCAACATATCTTCCAGCACTTGTGACAGGGACCCGGCCACCCGTTCGTTCACGGAGCCATGCCACTCACCCGGGAATCGCATTGGGTGGTGCTGTGTTGTGCGGCACCCAACATCACACATATAAAGAAACATGTATTACATAAAACAATAGCTGAAGCTTACAAGTTTTTATTTGTAAATAATTTACAACAAATAGCTACAGCAGAAGACTATAAAAGCTCACGTCGAATAACTAATGAGCACTCGAGAAGAGGTCCAGCCTGCGGACTCCTCTCGCTAGCAACATGAAGACATGGCAGCGGCTGGTTTCTCCATGTGTTAAACGACTCGGAAGTCTCCGATTCTCACCGAACAACCATCTTCTTAGCATCGATATTAACCTGCAAAACCACTCATATAGCAAGCTCGACTAGGGTAGCTGAATTTGCATAAAGGACCCGCCTAATGTTGATCCTTAACTTTAAGATTTTTAAGCCTCATTGAAAATACCTTGAGCTGAATAACATCGCGACTCCACAATCAAACAAGAAATGCTTTGTTGCGATGCTTCTTGCACAAAGTGAGATAAACTTTAATTAGCCTATCCCTAATTCAAGCATGATTTCAATACAAGTTACATCACAGCCTTATCAAGTTCAAATGAAACCAGTTCAGTTCTTACTACGTCAAGACGCAGTGGGCAAGTACGCTCATATGACCACGAGCGATGGTGATTCGAATCAGTACACGTCCGGACTACACAACACGTACACCAGTTTGACATGGCCCGATCCCGTCACGGGACCGTGCCGCTCGCCCAGGAATCACATTTGGTGGTGCCGTGTTATGCATCACCCAACAGCACACATATAAGGAAAACTGTATTACATAAATCAAAGCGGAAGCTTACAAATGTTCTTTGTAAATAATTTACATAAAGTAGCTACAGCGGAAGTCTATAAACAGCTCACGTCGAATATCTAAGAAGCACTCGAGAAGAGGTCCAGCCCACGGACTCCTCTCGCTAGCAACACGAAGACATGGCAGTGGCTAGGTCCTCCATGTGTTACCCAACTCGGACCTTTCCGAGTCTCACTTGACAACCTTCTTTATGAGCATCGTCTTAACCTGCAAAACCACTCATATAGCAAGAGTGAGCACAAACTCAGCAAGACTTAACCGTCTCTCCTAAACATGCAACTCTACATGAAAGTAACTTAACACTTAACATGTAATTTGCAAAAGGACTCGCCTATGAGTTCATCCTTAACTTTCATATTTTAGCCATCATAGCAGTGACCTTGCGCCCAGCAACATTGGAACTCCACAATCAAACAAGAAACGCTTCATTCCAATGTTACTTGTCCCAAGGTGGAAAAATAACTTTAGTTTGCTCTATCTCTACTTCAAACAGGGTTTTCATGCAATTTACAATAATCATAGCAGCAATTAAAACTTTGCAAACTGTTTCCACACAAGTTGATTACTACGTCACAACATGGGAGCAAGAGGTACTCAATAACCACGAGGGACGGTGATTCGAATCAAACACTGCCTGGATAGCTCGACAAATACGCCCGCCTATGAAGACCTAAATCTGGCATCCTTCATTACGTCATATGTGGCAACCTTTCGCAGGACACTCGACTGTAGAACTGGTCGCGCCGTCTCGGGCTCATAGGTCTAACGAGACGATGTGGTATGCCTCTACAATTCAGTTAACCTGGTACATCGGTTTCTTGGGTCCCATATAGCAGTAAGCATCCGGCACACGCATTGGTCCTTAACCGACACAGGCAGAGCTACTCGACCAAGTCCTCGTCTTGTCGTTGCCTAACCCTCCTGCTCGGTCTCATCTTTAGAAATGTAAACTTTGGTTTGCCTCTTTTCCAACCACATTTATGTCATCCTAAACCATAGCTCGCGAGTAGATTCCAACTACTTTTCTTCTACTGGATGTCCTAGCCTATTAAGCACGTCCTTATTCTACAGCGATGATACCTTTCTACCCTTGACCTCAGGGTTCATTTTTTTGGTTATGCAAGTGGAGTATAAAACATCCTTGACCTAATGCACATACAAACTTTGACCCATAGTAGTGAACAAAGGAAAAACTTTATAAAACAACTTAAATGCAAACCGGAGCTTGCCTTGGTTCTGCAGGTGACTAAAGTCAGATAAGTATGAAGTTAGTTGTTGATGACTTGAAGCTTAATCACTGCCTTCTTGCTTATTGATCCAAGCTTCACTCTTCCTCTACTCTTCCACGTTTAATCACTACACATTAAGAATATGCATATATGTTTAATTGTAAAGCTTTTTCTAACAAGTTCTAAAGACAAGTTTAAAACTGGAACTCTGTTTATGAATTTAAAATGACACTGGTGCTAGTGGTTTGGGTTTGTGTTTAAGCACTATAATCAAGTGATAGGTGTTTTCCATCACTTGGATGTTCATCAACTAATAAGGTTGAATAGACAGTATTGATCCAAGGCTCCAATGGAGCTGAAATTTTTCATGTGAGTTCCTTGTCACAAGAAAGTCATCTGGACCAAAATTTGGAATTTTTCAATGAATATATCACTCAGAACAATTCCCTAAGCATTTTTGCAAAAACGAATTAATTCTGAATAAATTTGCATTTTCATGCAAATTTAAGTGAACTATAATTTGAAGAATAGCTCAGGAAGCTTGCATGATTTTCCTATGATTTTTGGAGCTAAGAACTGCCCAGAACTGAATTTCCAAGTTTTGGAAATTCTCTGAAATTGTTTCTGTATTCATTTGAATACAGAAACTTGAAATCAGAATTATCCTAACTAAAACAATTCCAAATGATCTTAAACTTTTACAGGAATGTCCTAACATCCTAAAGAATATTCTGGCAAAATTTGAGGAATTTTGGATGAACCAAACTTCCCCTTCAATTCTTTTGCTGAAAAGCTTTAAAGAATTTTCCAGAATTTTCTATTGATTTTCATACAAATTGGGTTGCATATTTGGATAGAGTTTTCACCATGAATCCAACCCAATTTTAATCACTAAATTTGGAGCTTCCTAGAACAAGTTATGAGGTTCTAATGTTTGAACTGAATTTGGAAATTCCATTAAACCGGGAAAATGTTCAAACTCTGACCGTGGCCCTGTGTGACGTGTCAGCTCCTCGGTGCAGCCACACTGCGGTCCACAGACAAATTAGCTGTAGCCACAAACGATCATATGGCCACAGCAAATCCCAGCCAATTGCTAGCCGTCACTGATGGGTGGGGCCGGAAGCTTCTTCTTCCTCCCGCCCCCTTTTTCCCGCGCGCTTCGCCCCCCTCGCCAGCGTGGCAGTGACCTCGCCGTACCTGACTTCCCGGACACCTCACGGCCTGCTACTTGCTGCCGGGGGGTTCTCAGGGACGGGCAACTCATCTAGGGGGTCGGCACAAGCTATTGACGCTCGGAACTAGGTTGGCGGCGTGTGCAGACCTCGGTGAAGCTTCAGCATCGTGGTCCGATAACCCTAGCCCGCCAAAGGTTCAGAGAATTCGCTCTAAAGCATCAGTGGTTCATGGGTGTGCTCGGCTTTGGATCAAACTGGGTCGGCAACGGCTCGAGAAGGGGTCTCACCGTGTGCCCGGCGGTTCCTGCCATGATCACCGATGAAAGAACTTGAAATTAGCTGCAACTACTCACTTCTAAGCTAGGGTTGTGAAGGAAAAAGGTCCCCTATCCACTCTAGCTCCTGTGTGCGCAAAATGAGCAGCTCTAACCGAAAATTGAGTATCAATTTCAAGAATTCTTACCCGCGGTTAAGTTTTTCCGGCCGAAAGAAGAACTCAAAATTCTCGAGGTATGGTGCACGGATTGAGCTGAAATTTGGAGAGGAGCAGCGCAGCGAGTTGGCGCGCCTTGGGGTGCGCTCGTTTGGTCGTGAAACTGCCAGGTGTGAGCTATCCATGAGATCCCGACGTTGGTTTCCGCCGCTTGCACCTCGGCCTTGGCGTTGATCTTCAAAATACGGCCAACAGCAGCCCCGAACGTCGGAGCTGAGCTGGGAAAGCTCTTGCACACACGCTGGCGCCCCCTTTTTGTGTTGATAGCTCGAGCAACCGGGGAGCGACGCTGACTTATGATCGAGGAGAACAGAAGCGGCGCCGGCGGCTTGTTTTCTCGGTAGGGAGCAGAACAGGGACTGAGCGAGTGGGAGAGAAGCCAAATGATATCGGTGCACGGTTTGGGTTGAGGATCAGGCCGGTGTAAAACCCAATAAAAGGGACTTGCAAAGACTTTTCATCACCTCATAAGACCACAGTTTTTTTGTGGATAGATTGTGAAAAATTGTGAAGAGCAAGTAACCTCCATCAAAAGAGTGATTAGGGGAGGAAGTCCTAACTTTCACAAAGTAGGATTTCTACACATGAATATGATAGGTTGAGCTCACCCCTAGGACTTGAAAGGTCTTGGGAAGGTTCAAGTCAAGTTTCATGCAAACCCAACACTTTTGAGGCAATTTTGGGAGGCATTTAAAAGGAGGCCAATTTGAATGTAAATTCAAATTGCAGCAACTTTCATCCCTCAAATTCAAAAGTTAGCTTCATATTCAAACTCAGCATATTTTCCTGAGTTATCCCACCAATTTTCAGTCCCATTGGACTTCATCTTGTCGGGAGCCAAATTTGTAAAAATTCAAACTGAGTTTGAACTTTCAAATTCAAATATGAAGGGAATGTGGCCAAACCAGTTTGAAGTTGATGAATTCAAATTTTTCCTCTGAATTGGTGGCTAAATTTCCTTTTCAAGTCTGAGTAGGTGGGATATTTGCACAACAGAGAGGATTAGGGGGGAGAACAGGGCCCACTAGTCAGTTACACTTCAGGTCAAAGGAAACACCGGGCGAGCTCAGTTTACCAAGCCTCGGCAGCGCTCGACACCAAGCCATCCGAGGGGCCACCTCACCCCACCTCGCGTTCTGGCGACCAGCTTACCGGCTCCGCTGCCTCGGCCTGATCATTACCCCGGGATCAAACAGCAGCACGTCGCCCTCCTCATTGATCGTGCGCTCGCTGTTTCTCTCACACCCGAACAGAAGCGGAGCTCACCGCCGCGCCCTCTTTTTCCCGATCGCCGGCACCAACCGAGCCTCGGTTGCTCGTGCCAGCAGCACCGAAAAGCAGCGCCCGTGCATGCTCTACCACGCCAGCCCCACAACACCGAAGCTCCTAGCAGGTGGCGCGCGCAATTCAGCAACTGGCGCCGAGGAACAGAGCTCACCAGCGGGAAACCGAGGAGGGCCCCCGTGGACAGCACGCCATGGCCGTTTTCACCAGTACTCCTCAACACGAAAAAGGTGCGCCATGACCCCTAGCTCGTGTTGCTGCAAACCACATAGCGAACGATCCACTGAGTAGGGAGAATTTCCAAAGTTCCCAAAACATGGTCCATACGGGTAGGGGTCGGTCTACCCCAAAATTCTAGCGGCACCGTCCACCCAAGCTCGGGTGAGCTTGCACACAGCCTCTACACCTCTTGGCGATCATCCTCAAAGAAGAACCGAGCGAAAACATCTAGGATCGACCGAGTTAGAGCTAATTTTCGTGCCGCCATGAAGAAATCATCTCGGGTCACCGTGGAGCTCTATGCTGCCGGCCTTTTCACGAGGTTTGGCGCCCATTTCCGACATTCTCAAGCTGCCACGGTACTCTCTGAGCAATCACCGACCGTTTTGATGCGGTGTAGGTGATTTCCAAGCTCACCGGAACCCTAGCGGCCACTGCCGCCGCCGCGCACCCATTTCCGGCGATCTACGGCTGCCGGCGACACCTCAGACGAGTTCAGCGCCACGAATTACGGGGGGGGGGGGGGCGAGTCTGAGGTCGGGAGGCGACCGGGAAAGCCATTCCGGTGATGCTCCCTGGAGGGCGCCGCCACGGGCCCCTGTTTGGCGCGAGGAAGGGGAAGACCTGCCGGGTGGGACCCCCTGGCAGACATTTAAACATTTCGGGATTTTTAGTTCTAGTTGAAACTTTAAGAGCCACCACTTGGGGTAGGAGTGCCCAAAAATTGTGAAACAAATTTTGTTGGACTCCTCTAATAGAGTACAATCCAAATATGAAACCCAATTAGTAAGAAACCCATTATTTAATTCTGGAAAATTCTTTAAAGCTTTTCAGCAAAAGAATTTTAGAGGGTGTTTGGTTTATCCAAAATTCCTCAAATTTTGCCAGAATATTCTATAGGATGTTAGTGAACCCCTGTAAATGTTTCAGACTATTTGGAGTTGATTTGATCAGGGCAATTCAGAGTTGAAGGTGCTGTGTTCAATTAAATACAGAAACAATTTCAGAGAATTTCCAAAAACTTGGAAATTCAGTTCTGGACAAACCTTAGCTCCAAAATTGCTAGGAACATTCATGCGAACTCTATGAGCTATAATTCAAATTGTAGTTCACTAATTTGGGCATGAACAGGGGTGTTACCTCAGAATTAATTCTTCTTTGCTTATTTGCTAAGAGAATTATTCTGAGAAAACCACTGAATGAAAAGTGCTAATTTTTGGTCCAGAGGGTTTTCTTGTGACAAGGAACTCACACAAAAATTTTCAGCTCCATTGGAGCTCTGGATCACCCCTGCTCTGTTTAACCACTTGAGGTGATCAATGTGGAAGAGGGGGATAACCACTTAGCACTTAATCATGTGCTTAGATCCAAACCCAAACCACTAGCCCCAGTTTCATTTTTAAATTCTTGAACTGAGTACCAGTGGTTAAAAACTTGTTATTAGCACATGTAGCAGAAACATTACAATGAACTCATGTGCATATTCATTAACATGTAGTATTTTATTAACGTGTAGTCACTGAAGGCGAGGAGACTCCGGAAGTACTTGACTTCCTCCTTCCGGAAGAAGAGCTAACTACTGACCAGCAGCAACAAGGCAAGCCCTAGTTTGCATTAAGCCTTTTATAAAGTTTTACTTGGTTTACATACGTAGTGTGAAATATGTTTGTGCATTAGGTGTAGGATGGATGAATACCCAACTGCATAACCAGAATTTTTCCCCCAGAGTGAGGGTAGTGTCTAGGGCCTAGAATAGACAAGCTATGCTTAATGATTCATAGGACTTCGGTACAACTCGAGTAGTTGGAATCTACTTGCGAGTTAGGGTTGGGACACATGGGATTGGTTCGAGTGATGTGAGATCACCTTAGTAATGAAAATGAGACTTGGCAGGGGCTAGGGCGTAGCAAGAGGGAGTCTTGTGTGTGCAGCCCTGTCCGTATCGATTGAGGACCGATCTGTGTGCGGCCCACGCTGATCAAGTTTGAACGTACCGAAGGCATATCGGATATATAGGCCCCGATAAACCGATGTAGCCTAAACCTCCGGGCGTCGAGGCATAACGCACCGATTTATAGGTGTAGGCTCAGGGAAGCAAGGTGGAAATCTGCCAACGGGCATAGAGAGATGCTCCATATGGGGAACCTCCTGCTTGTTTCGGTGCTACCGGTTCGACATTTGGGCTGTTGGGTGAAAGGTTGTCCCGTACAACATCGAGTGAGCGTTCTGTGCAGCTCCACGGGTGGGAGTACGTGACGTGCTCTTTGGGTTTCCCTGCAGGTGTATATCGAGTTGATTCGCCGTCCCTCGCGGTGAAGAGTACCACTTGGTCACTGAGTCATGACGTAGGCTAATGTATGAAATATGATGATTCAATATTGCTGATTGATATAATCGTATTGCTACATGTGTGCCACCAAATATTGCTTACTAAATTTCAGATTCCTGAACTGTTAACTTGTTGCTAAAAGATGAATTAAGGGTGAACTTGTAGGCGTGTCCATTTGCTGCAATGTTACTATCCTATGTTCATTGTACCCCTCATGTAGAGTTTCATGCCTAGGTGAGTCGGTTAAGTCTTGTTGGGCCATCGTGCTCACGGTTGCTGCTTAAGTGTTTTTCAGGTGTGGAGCCACTCACGGACTTCGAGTACGAGTCCACCGGCGAGGGTTACCCTCCGTAGGGGACCACGGCTGAGTGGGAGCCGTACACGCTGCGCTGAGCTGAGGAGTGCAGCTAGTGTTGGCTGCCCTAGGGATGGGCAGCCGAATTTTGCTAGATAGGCGGGCGTGAGTTGTAGGAAAGTAGACTTCCGCTGTGTAATAAAGACAATAGTTTGTAACTGAGTATTGTAACGTTTGTACAGTTCAGTTGTTTTCCCATGTAATATATTGTGTTCTTATGACGTGTGCTGTCGGGTGTCGCATCGCGCGGCACCACCCTCTACGATCCTGGATGAGCGGATCCCGGTCCGCCACAGCCTGGTATCAGAGCTGCATTGGGGATAGCACAGTACTTAAGGACTGTATTACAGGGAAGACTTAGGTTTACGGTGAGGATTCGGTAGTTGCCCAAGTAAGGACTATATTAGAATAGTTACTTAAAGTGGCAATGACTAACCTATGTGTTATAAATTCTGAATTTAATTATGTAACGACGCACCTACGGTCTGGTAAGTATGGTAAGGAACGCCACCGAAAGCGGTTCAATTTCGGTTAGCTCCCCTGACGAGGAACGTTGTTCAGGGATAGGTCTCACAGCTTGGTGTGAGACGTCAATATGAAACTCTTGGACTCTTCATGTCCCTGAGTTCATATGAAACGCTGATCCCTAGCGTGCATTAGGCAAGTAAGTGGAGACCCCATCGCGTGGTCAGTAACGCGAGAGTGTGTTCGTCTGGAAGTAGTCCAGGGGGACATACGCAGCGCTTGCCATCGGCGTGCCCTGCAGGGCAGTAGGTGGTATCTATTGGGTTGATAACATTCCCAACCGTGATGACCCGTTCATGACATACTCGCGTTCCCCGTCGTGTGGTGTTGAAACACGATCACGTACCTTGAGACGTGACCTAACTCGAGGACGGCAGTATGGCAATGATACGGGCGTTTGTATTTACTTTTAAATATGATCCTGTCTGAAATGAAAACAACCATTCAGTGCATCATTATTGTGTGGTCTTATGCAGGTACTAACCACGTATGTATCCGTGTAGTAAACCTGTGTGAGAGACTGTTTAGTGCCACATTTTAAACGTATATGCCGGTATAATCCGGTTAGGATTTTCTTGTTGTGAGGAACGTAGTACCGAGATATCATAGGCATATGTATGCAAAATAATGATAACAAGGAATTAAAATCATTAGGTTCAACATTTAGGACCCTGCTTGGGTAGACAAATTGGATAGTGATGAGTGTAGTTCCAAAAAGACTAAAAAACAGAGTGCTCTGTTTTGGGCAGCAAGTTTGCTGAACTTCAACAGAGCACAACTCACAGGTATTTTAGCACAGGGAGGTGTGGTATATAGTTCTGGAAAGGTATTCAAGTACTATACAATTTTGTTGTAGACTTCCAGAACTGAAACGCACCTTAAGATGGCTTAAATCCCAGAGAAATGTAAACTGTCCAGAATTAGGGCAGAGTTAAACACTCTCTGGACTGTTCTGTTATTCAAACATAACTCCCAGTAGAAAATCTAAAATTGTCATATGATACATATTTAGAAAGGGTAGAAGATTTGTTACATCTTTGCAATTCAAAGTTTCTGAAATTTCAGCACAGAATTCAGTGGGAATCAGAGTTGAAAACAGCAACTCCCCAGGGAGGTGCTGTTAAAATTCTTCCAGAAATTCTGCTGACTTTGAATTACCATAACGTTTTAACCAGAGCTGATCTGAGGGCAAATGAGTACTCGTTGGAAAGATACTGAAGTTAACTTTAACTTTGGTATTCAGCTGGAGTCATGAAACTTCCCAGAACCAGATCAAAACCTGGAATATGTAGAATCTGGTTATTCTGACTGAGGGATGACAGTTGGACTCATTGAGAGATTGTTGTACCTTAGAAGGGGTTTGGATACTTTCCATGGGGTAGAACATGCTCATGAGAGGTTATCTTCAACTAGTGAAAGATTTGAGTATAGGTCTCACTCAAGTTTCTTTTACTAGAGACCATGTTTGTGTCGTATTGTAGATAAAAGGGTGGTTTACGTGATGACAACGCGATAGTAACGTCTCGTAGTGACCAAACCTAGTTGTGGTGAGCTTCCAAAGAGGAGGTTCATCAAGTTGGATTAAACTAGCTTGTCTTTGGTCTGGTAATGGTGTAGCTTGTGCCAAGTTATTACATTATCTACATACGAGATGTATCGCATGTTTTATTGTCATTATGTTTTTACGCCTATTTCATTGACCGCATTGAAGTATGTTGCAGGACTGATGTTTATTGTCGTATGGTTGCAGATGGTTCGCACTAGGACCACGCACGAGGTTGGTGGCTCTAGCCAACAGGGAGGCGATGACTCCCAGCCACCGGCCTACGACAGCACCGTGCAGCAGCAGCCACCACCGCCGCCTCCGCTTACTCTAGCGGATGTGATAGCGGCACTGGTGGGGGGTCGTGAGGAGCAGACCGACCTGCTCCGCACGATCGTGCAGAATACGTCCCAGGCGGGGGGGACGTCAAGAGAGGGGACCCCGTGAGCCCTGTGAGGTGTGTTACTTGGACTTCATGAGTACGCACCCTTCAGTGTTCACAGAAGCCGAAGAACCACTGGAGGCCGACAACTGGCTGCGGACCATCGAGTCCAAGTTCGGGCTGCTCCAATGCACGGAGCGGCAAAAGACTTTGTTCGCAGCGCAGCAGCTTCACGGTGCCGCTGGTGCATGGTGGGCGAATTATGTCGCCTCACGTCCGGCTGGCCATGCCGTGGAGTGGGAAGAGTTCCGGGAGGCGTTCCGCGCCTATCACATTCCTCCCGGAATAATGAAGAAGAAGTTCCAAGAATTCTTGGAACTGAAGCAGGGCGGAAGGAGTGCCCATGACTACTCCCGTGCCTTCAACCATCTGGCACAATATGCGTCAGATTACATCTCCACTGAAGAGAAGAAGCGGGAACATTTCTATCGGGGGTTACACCCCGAGTTGAAGACACACCTCGTTCAGTGGAATTGCGGCACCTTCAACGACCTAGTCAATGCCGCGATTATGCAAGAGGATGCTCAGCGGGAGTTGGCAGCTGAGCAGAGGAAGCGCAGCGCTCCACCCAGCAGTGGGGGTGGCGCTCCCCAGAAGTACTGCATGGTGTATCGCACACCATCCGGGCAGCAGTGGCATCCACCGGCGCGACCTCAGCGATTCGGGGGACGTCCTTTTCAAGCACCCCCATTCCGACCGCCGATGCCAGCACCGAGACAGCAGCAGCAGCAGCAGACGGCACCCCGGGCGTTTCCACCGCCACAACGCGCCCCGGGTTTCCGTCCACCGATCAGCGCGGGACCGCCCCGTTTCACCTGCTTCACGTGTGGCCAGGCGGGCCACTTCGCGAAGTACTGTCCCCAGGGGCAGCAGAGCAGCGGGCAAGCCCAGTTCCAGGGCGGTGCTCGAGGCCGACCTCCGGTCAAAAAGGTTGGTCAGCGGACTGGGGGCGTTTGCCACCTTGACAATGAGGACGCCCCAGAGGGAGACAACGTTCTGGCGGGTACGTTTACTCTCAACAACCAAGCCATCATCATACTGTTTGATTCTGGTGCAACCCACAACTTTATAAGAGCATCATATGAGGTTAAGCATCAGCTGGAAGCCTTTCCAACCGAGTATCCTTATATGATCTGCTCACCGGGAGGAAAGATTTCAGCATCTATGATTATTCCAAAAGCACCACTGTGCTTAGGTGGGAAGATATATCCCACCACTATGATTATCCTTGAGGGGCAGAAGATTGATGCAATCTTGGGAATGTCATGGCTAAGCTACCATGGCGCTGTCCTGGAAACTTTAACACGGACGGTTCACCTCAACTCCCCATTACACCGTCCGCAGTCCCTCTTATTAGATAATTCAGTCCGGGAGGTTTCAGCGATCAATAATACTGAAGCTCTCAAGTTAGAGGACATCCCCGTAGTCAGGGAGTACCCCGACGTGTTCCGGGATGATCTTCCGGTCATGCCACCGGAGCGGGATGTCGAGTTCAAGATTGAACTTGCACCCGGGACTACGCCTATATCACGGAGACCATATAAAATGGCTCCGAACGAGCTGGCTGAACTGAAAGAACAGCTCAATGATCTGTTAAGCAAAGGTTTCATTAGGCCGAGTTCCTCGCCTTGGGGATGCTTGGCGCTGTTCGTAAAGAAGAAGGATGAAACCTTGAGGCTGTGTGTGGACTACCGGCCGCTCAACGCTGTCACCATCAAGAATAAGTACCCACTACCCCGCATCGACATATTGTTTGATCAACTGGTGGGTGCAAGTGTGTTCTCCAATATGGACCTTCGTGCTGGATATCACCAGATAAAGATCCGGGCGGAGGATATTCCGAAGATGGCCTTCTCGACGAGATGTGGATTATATGAATATCTCATCATGTCCTTTGGTCTCACAAATGCTCCAGCCCATTTCATATATCTCATGAACTCGGTGTTCATGCCGGAGCTGCACAAGTTCGTGGTAGTGTTCATCGATGATATCTTGGTTTACTCCAAGACAGAAGCCGAACATGCCGAACACTTGAGGATCGTTCTTCAACGATTGCGAGACCATAAGCTCTACGCCAAATTCAGAAAATGCGAGTTTTGGATCAGCCAAGTGCCATTCTTGGGACATATCATCTCCGCGGAAGGCATTGCTGTTGACCCAAGCAAGATAGAGCAAGTGCTGAAATGGAAAGCCCCCACTTCAGTTCATGAAGTCAGAAGCTTCCTCGGGTTAGCGGGATACTATCGGAGATTTATTCCCAGTTTCTCCAAGCTCGCTAAGCCGATGACAGAATTGCTGAAGAAGGGAACGAAATATGTTTGGAACACAGCGTGTGAAGGAGCGTTCCAAGAATTGGTGAAGCATCTCACAACAGCCCCGGTCTTAGCTCAGCCGGATACAACAAAGCCCTTCGACGTGTATTGTGACGCGTCCGGTATTGGGCTCGGCTGCGTGTTGATGCAGGAAGGACGTGTGGTCGCATATGGCTCACGCCAACTTCGGAACCATGAGCAGCATTATCCTACTCATGATCTTGAGCTTGCTGCAGTGGTGTTGGCGCTAAAAATGTGGAGGCGCTATCTCCTGATGAATCTGGTGCATCTCTACACCGACCACAAGAGCTTGAAATACGTTTTCACCCAGAAGGAGCTGAACATGAGGCAAAGGAGGTGGTTAGAACTGATCAAGTATTATGAAATTGAGATTCATTACCCCCCCCCCCCCCGGCAAGGCGAATGTGGTTGCCGACGCACTGAGTCGGAAATCACATGTCCATCACCTCACCATTACACCGGTGGAGGAGGAAGAGCCAAGTTTATACTTGGTTCCTTATGGGTCGCTGTACAACCTTGCCCTCATCCCTACTATTAGGGAGGACATCATTGCAGCTGAGAAGACTGATAAAGGCATGGCACATCTCCGGAGACGGATAGATAATGGGGAGATCAAGTGTTTTCGGAAAGATGAGGAGGGGACGCTATGGTTCAATGACCGCATAGTCGTACTCCGGGATATGGAGTTGAGGAAGAAGATCCTCGATGAAGCTCACTTGTCTAAGTACTCCATTCATCCGGGCAGCAACAAAATGTACCAGGATTTGAAAAATGTACCAGGTTGAGCCCACCCCTTGGACTTGAAAGGTCTTGGGAAGGTTTAAGTCAAGTTTCATGCAAACCCAACACATTTGAGGCAATTTTGGGAGGCATTTAAAAAGAGGCCAATTTGAATGTAAATTCAAATTGCAGCAACTTTCATCCCTCAAATTCAAAAGTTAGCTTCATATTCAAACTCAGCATATTTTCCTGAGTTATCCCACCAATTTTCAGTCCCATTGGACTTCATATTGTCGTGAGCCAAATTTGTAACAATTCAAACTGAGTTTGAACTTTCAAATTCAAATATGAAGGGAATGTGGCCAAACCAGTTTGAAGTTGATGAATTCAAATTTTTCCTCTGAATTGATGGCTAAGTTTCCTTTTCAAGTCTGAGTAGGTGGGATATTTGCACAACAGAGAGGATTAGGGGGGATAACAGGGCCCACTAGTCAGTTAGACTTCGGGTCAAAGGAAACACCGGGCGAGCTCGGTTTACCGGGCCTCGGCAGCGCTCGACACCGAGCCATCCGAGCGGCCACCTCACCCCACCTCGCGCGCTGGCAACCAGCTTACTGGCTCCGCTGCCTCGGCCTGATCTTTACCACGGAGCAAACAGCAGCACGTCACCCTCCTCATTGATCGTGCGCTCGCTGTTTCTCTCACACCCGAACAGAACCAGAGCTCACCGCCGCGCCCTCTTTTTCCCGATCACCGGCACCAACCGAGCCTCGGTTGCTCGTGCCAGCAGCACCGAAAAGCAGCGCCCGTGCATGCTATACCATGCCAGCCCCACAACACCGAAGCTCCTAGCCGGTGGCGCGCGCAATTCAGCAACTGGCGCCGAGGAACAGAGCTCACCAGCGGGAAACCGAGGACGGCCCCCGTGCTCAGCACGCCACGGCCGTTTTCACCAGCACTCCTGACACGACCCCACGGTCTTGTCGAGCCAGGATCACGCTGAGGGGTACTGCGTTGCAAAGCACCGGATAACACACATACAAGGTACAAAGCGGAAGCAAAATTTTATTACATAAACTGGTTTATGAACATGTTTACATCAAAATAGTTCCAGTCTACACTCATGGTCGTAAACTACGCATCAAGTACACGTTCAGCCCTTGAACGTGTCCTTGCTAGCACACACGCACACTAACTTTGCGGCGTGCACGACTCCCACTCGACGGGGTTCCCCTCCTGGGGTTCCGTCTCTTCTTCGGGAGTCCCTTCCTCATAGAACCCTGCAAAAGCTTCAAACACAAGCAGTGATCATGAAGGCTCAGAAAGTCTGATCCGTCTCACCTAAACATGGAACTTCTACATGAGGGGAGATGGGTTACATGAGGTAAAAATCATTTGCATGGACTCGCCTAATTAGTAGAATCTTACTTTCATGTTTTAGCAGCAGGTTGTGGAGAACCTTACGCTAAGGCACATGAGAGGGCCGCAATCAAACAAGAAACGCATTTCTCTCATGTACTTTGCCCAAAGTTGAAAAGAACTTTAATTGGCTCTAGACTGCAGCAAATCATTAACAATCAATGTCCATAATTCAATCAGCAACATTTTAACATGTGTCTAGCCTGTTCTCTCTACGTCACGGTACAGTGAACAAGTGGTACTCACTGACCGTGAGGGACGGCGATTATAATCGATTTACACCTGCAGGGTTACCCGAACAACCCATCACGTACGCCCGTACTCGATGTTGCCTACAACAACCATCACGGACGCCGTACGCCACTACCTTTCACCCGTTACCCAAATGTTGAACCGGTCCAATCGTCCCGAGCAAGAGGTCTCTGCACGCGCATCTCAGTGCCGCCAGCCGATTTACACCTCGAGCTCTCAACCTACCCTCTGAACGACCAGCTATGCCTCAACACCCAGCTACCCGAGTTACATCGGTTTCCCGGTTCCCATATAGCCGGTAGGTCTTCGGTACTGTTCTAGCTTGTTCAACAGGCCTGCACACGGCTCGGTCCTCAATCGACACAAACGGAGCTATAGCACACAGGCCCCAAAGTCCTGCTGCCCTTACTCTCCGCTCGGTCTCATCTTTCTTGCCATGTGTATCATGTGCTATCTCTAACCGAGTCGAGTGCCTCTAGCCTATGCTCGCAAGTAGTTCCAACTACTCGACTTGTACCGAATCCTACACTATCTTAGCATTGCAGTAGCTAACGGGGTTTGCAATCCTAAACCCAACCCATGGTTTTCTTGGCTATGCAATTGAGTTTTCAAACAAGACTCTAATGCAACGAATAAAGTACTCAAGTATGTGCTCAAAACAATAGAAACTTGTAAAAAGGTTAATGCAAACCGGAGCTTGCCTTGCTGCTCTTGGTCGTAGGCTAGCTGTTCCTCCGGAGTAACGAAGTCTAGGACTTCGGGTTCCTCCTCGACCTTAGCGACTACATGATAGAATAAGTACATGTATTAATTTAAATGCATTTGTATTAAGTTTGAACTTGTGAAGCTTATAAGTCCCACTAGACAGACTCAATGACTATGAAACTTTTACTGTGGCTTGGTTACAACCTAGACAGAGGCTTGGCCAAGTTTTAGTTGCAGCAAAGCTCATTTGAGCCCTCCACAATTAATTATGCACTTGACCTTAATTGAAGGCTTTTAGGGTGTTGTAAGGGCCTCAGTTTTTGACACACATTTGCAGTGTTCATCACCACATCACACACCTCATTTGAGGAAGAATGATGAACACAAATGAAGAGCAAGTAACAATTATCAACATGCTCATTAGAGAACAAACTCACACATTGCCAAAGTGGTATTTTCCACATGAGGTATAAGGGGGGCTGGACATATTAAAACTCCTACACTTTGCTAAGGATGTCCAGGCCAAGTTTCACCTAAATTCCAAACCTTTTTGAGGTCATTTTGGGTATAGCTAGAAAGAGGGCAGTTTGAAACCATATTCAAATTCAAACTGTTTTTATCCCATGAATTTAAAGTGGGAGGCATACTCTTACTCAGCACATTTTTGTGAGCCCACACACCAAGTTTCACTCCATTTGGAGTTGATCTTGACGTGGACTAAGTGGGGCAAATTCAAACTTCATTTGAATTCAAAACTGCACTTGTGCTGAAATTCACTCAAACCAAACCCAATTCGAATTCTATGCAATTCGAATAGCTCAAGGGTGAATAATCTGAACCACCAGGGGTATTATGGGGTTCACTGTTCACTACAGTGATTAGGAGTAAATTTCAGAGGTTAAAATCCTGGGTGGGACCCACATGTCATAGAGGGAAGAAGGAGAAACTTGCAACCAAAGTCAGAGTCTCGGTGGGAAATTCCACCGAGCAGCTGTCGGCTGTGCCACCGAGCAGCTATCGGCGCCACCAGCTGCTTCCCCCTCCGTGCGCTGGCGCACAGGGCGGCTTGCTCGTGCCCCCACGCGACCGGCACCGCCTCAGCAGAGCAGGAGTCGGCCGGCTTTATCTTCTCGCGGGCAAACCCGAGCAGCGGCATTGTTTCTCACCGCAGCTCTCTGCTCAACCGGGAAAAACCAGCAAAACAATCTCCTTCGTTCCTAAGCTGCTAGACAGCCACCGGAGGTTGCGCACCACCCTCCCAACGCCTAGACCACCTATTTTCGGCCCCTGTTCCCGTGATCAACGACGACCGCCGCAGTTTAGCTGAAGGACGGCGATCGGTCTCACGCGGGCAGCACACTGCAACCACTTCCACGGCCGAGCAAGGGCGGCAACAGGAGCGCACGAACTCCACGTTGCTTCCACCTGAAGCTCAAGCCACGCCGTGAACTCTCGCCGGCGAATTCTCAGTTTTTGCTCCGGCAACCTTAAACTGAGCTTCCGGTACAATTTCTTTAAATTCTCGCTCTATGATCTTTCGGAGGTCATCAAATCTTGCACATAGACGCTGGACTAGCCAGCAATCAAGTTCTTTTCTGCATCCGTAGCGTGAAACTGTCTAGGAGTGATGAATTTCGAGCTCAATCGAGCGTGGTCATGGCGGGCACGATCGGTCACACGGTGCCGACCAACTTGCCGCCATCCCTGAACCCTTTTGACACCTTGTCGAGCTTCCTAGAGGTACGCTGATGCAATAAGGCCGTTTGTTCGAGGTGTTGGCGGGTTTAGAAACCACGGTCGACAGTGCCGAACCTCAACCGAGGCCGCGGCACGTCGCCGAGCTATTTCCGGTCACCCCCAGCCCGACCTGACACCACCGACGTGTTCCTCGACGTCGACAAACCCCTGGCGGCGAGTTTCAGACCATGGGAGGACCGGCAGCGGCGAGCCCCGAGTCTGCTCCGGCGAGGTCGGCGGCGCGGGCGCGAGAAAACGGCGGGAGGAAGACGAAGCCGGCTGGCCCACGTGTCAGCGGCTGAAGAATTTAAATCGGGATCGGTTGTGGCCGGGGATCGGCTGTGCTGGCGCGCAAATACCCTGTGAGCTCCGGTATGCCGGACACCTCCACGCTCGACACGTGTGGTATCCCCGGTGTGCCGGACACCTCCGCGCTCGACACGTGTCCCCGCGGGCCCCGAGAGTTTAAACTTTTTCCCCGAATTTCAGAATTCTTCCAAACTTCAAATCCTCATAACTCTGGCTAGAAAGCTCCAAATTGAGTGAACCAAATTTTGCTGGATTCAGCTCTCCGAGTACTTTCCAGCAAATCAAGTTTCATTTCATGAAAACCCTTAATTCTCCAGAATTAATTCCTCAAAGTTTAAACTGTTATGAATTTTATCTGGAGAATCCTGTGGAGGAAAATCCTGAAATTTTGCTGGGATGTTCACCAAAATATCTCTGAACTACCATAAAAATTTCAGATCCATTTGAGCTCATTTAATCCACCTAATGGTGTGATTAGTGAAACTGTTCCAGAAAAAATAGAAAATGTTCAGAAACATTTTCAGAATTTTCTCTGGAATTGTTTGGCCCATATCTTTAGTTAGGAACCCCCAAATTAAGTGAGACCAAATCCATTAGAACCCTCTGAAAATCTAGTTTTCAGAAAGTCATAGTTTGTTTCATGAAAATCCTTAGAACACCCTAAAAGCCTTTAATTAAGGTCAAGGACATAATTAGTTGTGGAGGGCTCAATTGAGCTTTGCTGCAACTAAAACTTGACCAAGTCTCTGTTTAGGTTGTAACCAAGCCACAGTAAAAGTTTCACAGCCATTAGGTCTGTCTAGCAAGGGTTATAGACTTCACAACTTCAAAGTTAATACCAATGCATTTAAATTGATACATATATTGCTCTTATCATGTAGTCGCTAAGGTCGAGGAGGAACCCGAAGTCCTAGACTTCGTTACTCCGGAGGAACAGCTAGCCTACGACCAAGAGCAGCAAGGCAAGCTCCGGTTTGCATTAACCTTTTTACAAATGTTTATTGTTTTGAGCACATCTTTGAATATTGTTCTTTGCATTAGAGTCTTGATTGGAAACCCAACTGCATAGCCAAGAAAACCATGGGTTGGGTTTAGGATTGAAAACCTTGTTAGCCACTGCATTGCCAAGATAGAGTAGGATTCGGTACAAGTCGAGTAGTTGGAACTACTCGCGAGAATAGGCTAGAGGCACATTGCTCGGGTAGAGGTAGCACATGATACACATGGCAAGAAAATGAGACCGAGCGGGGAGTAAGGGCAGCAGGACTTTGGGGCCTGTGTGCTGTAGCTCCGCTTGTGTCGATTGAGGACCGAGCCGTGTGCGGGCCTGTTGAACAAGCTAGAACAGTACCGAAGACCTACCGGCTATATGGGAACCGGGAAACTGATGTAACTCGGGTAGCTGGGTGTTGAGGCATAGCTGGTCGTTCAGAGGGTAGGTTGAGAGCTCGAGGTGTAAATCGGCTGGCGGCACTGAGATGCGCGTGCAGAGACCTCTTGCTCGGGACGATTGGACCGGTTCAACATTTGGCTAACGGGTGAAAGGTAGTCGCATATGGCGTCCGTGATGGTTGTTGTAGGCAACATCGAGTACGGGCATACGTGACGGGTTGTTCGGGTAACCCTGCAGGTGTAAATCGATTATAATCACCGTCCCTCGCGGTCAGTGAGTACCACTTGTTCACTGTACCGTGACGTAGAAAAAACAGGCTAGTCACATGTTAAAATGTTGCTGATTGAAAGCTGGACATTGATTGTTAATGATATGCTGTAGCGTAGAGCTAACTAAAGTTCTTTTCAACTTTGGGCAAAGTACATGAGAGAAATGCGTTTCGTGTTTGATCGCGGCTCTCTCATGTGCCTTAGCGTAAGGTTCTCCACAACCTGCTGCTAAAACTTGAAAGTAAGGTTCTACTAATTAGGCGAGTCCTTGCAAATGATTTTTACCTCATGTAACCCATTCCCCTCATGTAGAAGTTCCATGTTTAGGTGAGACGGGTCAGACTTGCTGAGCCTTCGTGCTCACTGCTTGTGTTTGAAGCTTTTGCAGGGTTCTATGAAGAAGGGAGTCCCGAAGAGGAGACGGAACCCCAGGAGGGGAACCCCGTCGAGTGGGAGTCGTGCACGCCGCAGAGTTAGTGTGCGTGTGTGCTAGCAAGGACACGTTCGAGGGCTGAACGTGCACTTGATGCTTAGTCTACGCCCGCGAGTGTAGAATGAACTTATTTTGCTGTAAACATGTTCATAAACTTGTTTATGTAATAAAATTTCCGCTTCCGCTTTGTACCTTTGACGTGTGTTATCCGGTGCTGTGCAACGCAGCACCCCTCAGCGTGATCCTGGCTCGACAGGACCTTGGGGTTGTGTCAGCGTTGGTATCAGAGCTCGCTTGAGGTTTAACACAGTACAAAGGTCGTCTTTTTTTCAAAAATCCAGTGAGGAACGAGTTAATAGCCCATATAAGGATGTTATTAGCCTATAGAAAGTGGCATATTAACCTATTTGTTATTTCGGAAAATCGTGTATCTCGGGACGTTTATGTCTTGGGGGGTACACGTAAGCGCTGTCCACCAGTGCGCACAAGCTGAAGGGTGGAGCCCCACGGGTGGCAGGTAACCCGATCCGCTTTGATATCCTCTACGACTCTTCATGTCGTTTGAGGTGTTCGAGCAACGTCTGTCCCTGGCATGCGTGGTGCAACTTGGGAGACCCCGTCACGTGGTCTGAAACGTGAACACGTAACTCAAGGCGTGTTTGGCTTGAGAACGTCCGGGAGAGTGATGACGGCCGGGTGTACTAACTGTATGGATTCCGGGCTCGGTGTGCAGCCAAGTCTGATGATTGTTTGAGTTTCTGCAGGTAGCCTGACCACGAAACGGTAGACGTGTAGCATCCGTGTGCGAGTGACGAGTAGTGCCACTGAACTAACGAAGCCGGCTAAGTCCGGTATAGGTTTTTCCTTTGTGAGGACATAGTACCGACATAATCTGGTGACGCATCGACGTCACACCCCATTAAATGAACAAATTCATTTAAAAACTTGAAGGTTTTGATCCAAAGTAGTAAAACTTGATGTAACTCCTTCCCTTGAACAGGATATTCAAAGTTAACAAGTTTTCAACTTATAGGTTGTTAAGGACAGAACACTCTGTTTCAGCTGAATCAAGGCTGGAGTTAATCAGAGGTTAGAGGTTGAGTTCTTTCGAGGGTGGGGTCGTATGATACATTTCTGGAAAGCGTTGGAAGAGCTTTAAAACTCTTCTGTTGAGGTCCAGAGGTGTTTCATCCCTCAACCACTCGAAAAATGCAGTAGAATTGAAACTGTCCAGAAAACAGGACAGAATAAAGACTCTCTGTAGACTCTCTGTAAATTAAGCATAACTTCCTGCATAAAAATCCAAAAATAGAAAATGAGGTAGTTCTGGAAAGCTTATGAGATGGATTACAACTTTGTAACAGAAAGTTTTGTCAGATTAGGAATAGAATTAACTGGGATTCTTGGATCAAATCAGTACCTAAGGCAGGGAGGTGCTGTCCAATTTTCTCCAGAAATTCTGTTAATTCGACATCTCATAACTTTTGAACCATAACAGATTTTAGGCCAAGCAAATGCTTTCTGGAAAGCTATTGGAGTTAGCTTTAACTTTGATGTTGAGCTCCAGAACTGGTTTTGCTTTTAACATGGCCTAAATCAGGTTGAAATGGAAACTGGTCAGAGCTGTCATGGGAACAGTAGATCAGCAGTCAAATTTGTTTAAAAATTTGAACTATGTTTCCAAGTTTTATGGGTTCAATGACATGTTTTATGTTATAACTCAGGGGTTTACTGTTTAAATGAATATTTGACATTTCTCAAATATATTTTTACAGATGGCAGCAGATAAACAGTTGGAGAACGGGTGGGTAGTTTCCCACTGTTCTGACCGTAGCGGCTACCCGGAAGCATTGTGGCAAATGCTCCGATATTTCGGGTATAGTCAGATGCCGCAGTACTTCGCCAAGTAAGAAGGCGAAGAGGGGAACAAGACATGGATGATCCATGTCGAAGTTCCTGCAGGACCTACGCCACCCGGTTGGGTGCCATTCACCGTCACGGTGAGAGGAAGACAACCGGAAGGGATGTGGCAAGTGGCATCCCGCGACACTATGTCACGTTTCTGCCAACTGCACGTGCAGGCTATGGAGGGCACTCCATACGCACTCGTTCCGGTGGAGGGACGAGCCCAGCATGTGTGGGAAGAGAGGTACCGGGAGGCAACGGACCCGAGTTGCCCAAGGTACAACCCCGCGGAGGCAAATCTCAGCCTCCAGATGAGGGCGGGAAACGCCGTGATGGACAGCAAAGCTGTTCGTACGGAGCATCTCGCCACAAAGCTCAAGGAGAGCTCAAGCCATGGAGATCATTTCAAGAGTGCTCACAGCGTACTCCGCAATGTGCTCCTTCCGACGATCAAGCGACTGAATGAACAACACAATCAGTTGCGTCGTCTGAAGAAGGCAAGGAAGAAGAGTCGTGTTGACATCGCGGCGTTGCAAGAGCTGGTGCAGACCCTAACCCAGCAGAATGAGGACCTTGCTCAAGAGCGGGACGACACTATTGAGGAAGGACAAGGCTGGGAAGAGGACTACAACCAAGCTATGGACGAGGTGCATGCTTTGCAGGACCTCGTGCCCCCGGTGTTAGGCGTACCGGTAGTCTTGGGTCTTCCAGCAATGGGAGAACCCGGGATGGGAGAAGAGGTGGTAGACCCAGAGCCACAAGCAGAGGTACCGGAGGAGGACGACCCACAGGAGGTCGAGTTCTACTCCGAGTAGGGGGTTACGGTTGCCAAGTAGGGCAGCCAGTGTAGCGTAACCCAACTTTTGTAATCGGTGACATGCCGTGTAGACAGTAGCGTATGTATAGGTAGTGACGACATGAGCACGACTTCTCGGAGATCCGAGAATAATGTATCTTGTATAAAGTTTATGCTTTATCAATATATGTGAACGTTGGGCAAATTAATCATGTGTCACTTCAATACCTACTGTTGCTTATGGAATTTTAAGTAAGACATGTGCTAATCGCTGCTGTTTTGAATTTCAGAATGACGCGTACTCGTGCCAACCCGGACATTGGGGGTACCAGTCAAGGGGGAGAGACCTCCCAACCACCTCCCGAGGACTCCTCAGGACAGCAGCAGCAACAGCAACAGCAAACACCGCCACCGCCACTGTCAACGGTTACACTGGCCGACATTGTCGCGGCAATGGCGGGTTCACATCAGCAGCACACGGAGCTGCTGCAAACTTTAATTGCGAATACGTCTCGCCCCGAGAGACGTCAAGACCGTGAGGAGCGTCAACAGAGCTCCTACTCTGACTTTCTGGCGACTCATCCCCCGGTATTCTCAAGGGCGGATGAACCACTTGACGCGGACAACTGGCTCCGCGCCATAGAAATGAAGTTCGGGCTGCTCCAAATCAGAGAGCAGCGCAAGACTCAGTTCGTGGTCCAGCAGCTCCAAGGATCCGCGAGCGCGTGGTGGGCCAACTTCTGTGCTTCACAGCCCACCGACTGAGTGATGACCTGGGCGGAGTTCCGGACGGCCTTCAGGGCCTATCATATACCGCCGGGTCTAATGAAGAGGAAGATGCAGGAGTTCTTGCACCTGCAGCAAGGGAGCCGGAACGCGCTGGAGTACTCTAGAGCGTTCAACGATCTCACGCTATATGCGTCGTATCATGTTGATACCGACGAGAAGCGGCGGGACCATTTTTACCAGGGGCTTAACCCGCTCCTGAAGGACAAGTTGGCGATGTTCAATCGCGGCAGCCTCAACGACATCATTGATGCTGCGATTGTTCAGGAGGACTCCGGTAAGGAGTCGGCGGCGGCAGAGCGAAAGCGAAGCGCGCCGCAGAGCAGCGGAGAAGGAGGCGGTCCTTCTCAGAAGTTTCGGATGGTGAATCGCACACCATCAGGTCCACGCTGGCAGCCACCACAGCGGTCGATGCCGTTCCGCAGTCGGCCGTATTCTTCACCGGCATTCCGGCCGGCACTGCCAGTACCACCGCAACAACAACAGCAGCAGCGGGCGATGCCGCGTGCGTTTGCACCTCCGCAACGCATGCCGGGCTTTCGTCCACCGAGCACTCCACCAGCAGCGGCCACATGTTACAAGTGTGGTCGTCCCGGGCACTTCGCGAGCAGTTGCCCGGAGAGGCAAGGCGGCAGAGTGGCGCCACAGTTTCCGGGGAGGAATCAACCCCGGAACCCTACTAATGCGCGGCGGGCAAACCCTAGGCCCGGCACTGTCCACCAACTTGCCATTGAGGACGTGCCGGAGGGTGACCCAATCCTTGCGGGTATGTTCCAACTCCACCAGCATCCCGCTATAGTACTATTCGATTCAGGCGCCACGCATAGTTTCATTAGTCAAGCTTTCATTGATAAATATAGCTTGCAAATACTACCCACCGATAGTCCTTATGTGATCTGTTCACCGGGTGGGAAAATTTCAGCAAGCATGATGGTCCCAAAAGCGCCATTGTGCTTAGAGGGTAGAGTTTACCCTACGTCTCTCATAATTTTAGAGGGACAAAAGGTCGATGTCATCTTAGCGATGTCGTGGTTAACCCGCCACGGCGCTGTTTTAGACACCGTCCTCCGAGTCGTGCACTTGAACTCCGAAGTGCACGAGTCTCACTCATTATTTCTGGACAGTCCAGAAATAAAACTTCCAAGTGTCTATCAAGCCACAACCATCAGATTGGAAGATATTCCGGTGGTCCGAGAGTTCCCTGATGTATTCCCGGACGATTTGCCGGGGATGCCACCCGATAGAGAGGTGGAGTTCAAGATTGAACTTGCACCGGGAACCATGCCAATATCCCGAAGGCCGTACAAGATGGCGCCCAAGGAGTTGGCTGAACTGAAGACTCAGCTCACGGACCTTCTGGAGAAGGGTTTTATTAGGCCGAGCTCCTCCCCATGGGGCTGTTCGGCATTATTTGTCAAGAAGAAGGATGAGACGTTGCGGCTTTGCGTGGACTACCGTCCATTAAATGCCGTAACCATCAAGAACAAGTACCCGTTGCCACGGATCGACATGTTATTTGATCAGTTGGTCGAAGCAAAGATCTTTTCCAAGATGGATTTAAGATCCGGGTACCATCAGATTAAGATAAGGGCTGAGGACATTCCGAAGACGGCTTTCTCGATGAGATACGGACTTTATGAGTACCTGGTCATGTCCTTCGGCCTCACCAATGCTCCAGCTCACTTCATGTACTTAATGAACTCGGTGTTCATGCCGGAGCTGGACAAGTTTGTCGTGGTCTTCATCGACGACATCCTGGTATATTCCAAGTCGGAGGAAGATCACAAGAAACATCTGCGTATAGTCTTGCAACGGCTGCAGGATCACAAGTTATACGCAAAATTCAGCAAATGCGAGTTTTAGATATCGCAAGTGCCTTTCCTCGGGCATATCATCTCAGCGGAAGGTATCGCTGTGGACCCGAGCAAGATCACTCAAGTGCTGAATTGGAAATCCCCGAGAACTGTTCACGAGGTACGGAGTTTCCTCGGACTTGCGGGATATTATCGGAGGTTCATTCTGAACTTCTCGAAGATTGCCAAGCCAATGACGGAGCTGCTGAAGAAGGCTACCAAATATGTTTGGAGTCCAACATGCGAAGCAGCATTCAAGGCTTTAGTCAAGCACCTGACATCAGCACCGGTTTTGGCGCAGCCAGACACAACAAAACCGTTCGATGTGTACTGCGATGCATCCGGCATTGGGCTCGGGTGTGTGCTGATGCAAGACCGAAGAGTGGTCACGTATGGATCACGGCAGCTTAGAAACCATGAGCAAAATTATCCAACTCACGACTTGGAGCTCGCTGCCGTGGTACTTGCACTGAAGATGTGGAGGCACTACCTACTCGGTAACCTCGTACATTTATATACCGACCACAAAAGCCTCAAGTACATATTCACTCAGAAGGAGCTGAACATGAGGCAACGAAGATGGTTAAAACTGATAAAGGATTACGAAATAGAGATCCATTATCATCCGGGCAAAGCAAACGTAGTGGCAGATGCGCTGAGCCGCAAGTCACACGTCAATAATCTGACCATCACACCGTTGGAAGAGAGCGAACCACCACTCCATGTGATTCCACACGGAGCTCTCTACAACCTAGCTTTGATCCCCACCATCCGTGAAGAGATAGCGGCGGCCCAGAAGAATGACAAGGGCATGTCACATTTGCGAAGACGTGTAGACAGTGGGGAGTTAAAATGTTTCCGGAAGGACAGAGACGGCGTCCTATGGTTCAAGGACCGGATTGTCGTACCCCGAAACCCGGAACTACGGAAGAAGACCTTTGATGAGGCTCACTTATCAAAGTTCTCTATTCACCACGGCAGTAATAAGATGTATCAAGAACTCAGGAGAAAGTTTTGGTGGACACGGATGAAGCGCGAGATTGCAAAATACGTGTCCGAGTGTGATACATGTCGAAGGGTGAAGGCAGATCATATGCGGAAACCGGGACTGCTGCAACCACTGGGTATTCCTGCCTGGAAGTGGGAGGACGTGAGCATGGACTTCGTCGTCGGTTTACCCACCACCTTACAGAAACATGATTCGGTGTGGGTGATCGTCGATGGGCTCACCAAAGTTGCCCATTTCATCCCGGTCAACACCAACTACAACGCCAAGAAGTACGCTGAACTGTACATCTCACGGATCCTATGCTTGTATGGCGTACCCCGTACTATCATATCGGATCGGGGCACTTTATTTGTGTCCCATTTTCGGGAGCAGCTGCATGCTGCCTTGGGGACGAAGCTGATCCGTAGTTCAGCCTACCACCCGCAGACGGATGGACAAACCGAGCGGGTAAATCAGATTCTAGAAGACATGCTACGAGCTTGCGCTATCGACCACGGCAAGAATTGGGATGATCACTTGCCGTTAGCCGAGTTCTCGTACAACAATGGGTACCAAGCCAGCATCAAGATGGTGCCCTACGAGGCGCTATACGGAAGAAAATGCCGCACACCATTGAACTGGTGTGAGTCTGGCGAAAGGGTTACCTTCGGGATTGACCTTGTCAACAACGCGGAAGAAAAGGTTCGACTAATTCAAGCGAACCTAAAAGCCGCTCAATCCCGTCAGAAACAGTATGCGGACCGGAGAAGGCGCCCATTACAATTCGAAGTTGGAGATCACGTATACCTACGGGTGTCTCCAATGAAGGGCGTAAACAGATTTGGGGTGAGAGGAAAGTTGGCACCCCGATTCATCGGCCCATTTCAGATTACCGAGAGATGTGGATCGGTGGCATACCGGCTGAAGTTACCAGAAGCACTTTCCGGTGTGCACGACGTCTTTCACGTTTCCCAGCTGAGGAAATGTCTCAAGCTATCAACTACCGTTCAGCTGGAAGACATTGAAGAACTGCAACCGGATCTCACCTATCGGGAGGAACCGGTGCAGATTATTGATGAAAAGGCCCGAACCACACGCAACCGTACATTGTGGTTCTACAAGATTCTATGGAGTAAACACTCCATGGACGGAGCGACATGGGAGAGCGAAGAATTCCTTCGCACTAACTACCCCGACTTTTTCACGTCGCATATCCGGTAATTTTCCACCGTCCTCTCTCTCTCATTTTCACCTTATAATCTCGGGACGAGATTCTTTTAAGGGGGGAGGAATGTAAGGGCCTCAGTTTTTGACACACATTTGCTGTGTTCATCACCACATCACACACCTCATTTGAGGAAGAATGATGAACACAAATGAAGAGCAAGTAACAATTATCAACATGCTCATTAGAGAACAAACTCACACATTGCCAAAGTGGTATATTCCACATGAGGTATAAGGGGGGCTGGACATATGAAAACTCCTACACTTTGATAAGGATGTCCAGGCCAAGTTTCACCCAAATTCCAAACCTTTTTGAGGTCATTTTGGGTATAGCTAGAAAGAGGGCAGTTTGAAACCATATTCAAATTCAAACTGTTTTTATCCCATGAATTTAAAGTGGGAGGCATACTCTTACTCAGCACATTTTTGTGAGCCCACACACCAAGTTTCACTCCATTTGGAGTTGATCTTGACGTGGACTAAGTGGGGCAAATTCAAACTTCATTTGAATTCAAAACTGCACTTGTGCTGAAATTCACTCAAACCAAACCCAATTCGAATCCTATTCAATTCGAATAGCTCAAGGGTGAATAATCTGAACCACCAGGGGTATTATGGGGTTCACTGTTCACTACAATGATTAGGAGTAAATTTCAGAGGTTAAAACCCCGGGTGGGACCCACATGTCATAGAGGGAAGAAGGAGAAACTTGCAACCAAAGTCAGAGTCTCGGTGGGAAATTCCACCGAGCAGCTGTCGGCTGTGCCACCGAGCAGCTACCGGCGCCACCAGCTGCTTCCCCCTCCGCGCGCTGGCGCACAGGGCGGCTTGCTCGCGCCCCCACGTGACCGGCACCACCTCAGCCGAGCAGGAGTCGGCCGGCTTTATCTTCTCGCGGGCAAACCCGAGCAGCGGCATTGTTTCTCACCGCAGCTCTCTGCTCAATCGGGAAAAACCAGCAAAACAATCTCCTTCGTTCCTAAGCTGCTAGACAGCCACCGGAGGTTGCGCACCATCCTCCCAACGCCTGGACCACCGAGTTTCGGCCCCTGTTCCCGTGATCAACGACGACCGCCGCAGTTTAGCTGAAGGACGACGATCGGTCTCACGCGGGCAGCACACTGCAACCACTTCCACGGCCGAGCAAGGGCGGCAACAGGAGCGCACGAACTCCACATTGCTTCCACCTGAAGCTCAAGCCAAGCCGTGAACTCTCGCCGGCGAATTCTCAGTTTTTGCTCCGGCAACCTTAAACTGAGCTTACGGTACGGTTTCTTTAAATTCTCGCTCTATAATCTTTTGGAGGTCATCAAATCTTGCACATAGATGCTGGACTAGCCAGCGATCAAGTTCTTTTCTGCATCTGTAGCGTGAAACTGTCTAGGAGTGATGAATTTCGAGCTCGATCGAGGGCGGTCATGGCGGGCACGATCAGTCACACGGTGCCGACCAACTTGCCGCCATCCCTGAACCCTTTTGACACCTTGTCGAGCTTCCTAGAGGTACGCTGATGCAATAAGGCCATTTGTTCGAGGTGTTGGCGGGTTTAGAAACCACGGTCGACGGTGCCGAACCTCAACCGAGGCCGCGGCACGTCGCCGAGCTATTTCCGGTCACCCCCAGCCCGACCTGACACCACCGACGTGTTCCTCGACGTCGACAAACCCCTGGCGGCGAGTTTCAGACCATGGGAGGACCAGCAGCGGCGAGCCGGCGAGCCCCGAGTCTGCTCCGGCGAGGTCGGCGGCGCGGGCGCGAGAAAACGGCGGGAGGAAGACGAAGCCGGCTGGCCCACGTGTCAGCGGCTGAAGAATTTAAATCGGGATCGGTTGTGGCCGGGGATCGGCTGTGCTGGCGCGCAAATACCCTGTGAGCTCCGGTATGCCGGACACCTCCGCGCTCGACACGTGTGGTATCCCCGGTGTGCCGGACACCTCCGCGCTCGACACGTGTCCCCGCGGGCCCCGAGAGTTTAAACTTTTTCCCCGAATTTCAGAATTTTTACAGACTTCAAATCCTCATAACTTTGGCTAGAAAGCTCCAAATTGAGTGAACCAAATTATGCTGGATTCAGCTCTCCGAGTACTTTCCAGCAAATCAAGTTTCACTTCATGAAAACCCTTAATTCTCCAGAATTAATTCCTCAAAGTTTAAACTGTTAGGAATTTTAACTGGAGAATCCTGTGGAGGAAAATCCTGAAATTTTGCTGGGATGTTCACAAAAATATCTCTGAACTACCATAAAAATTTCAGATCCATTTGAGCTCATTTAATCCACCTAATGGTGTGATTAGTGAAACTGTTCCAGAAAAAATAGAAAATGTTCAGAAACATTTTCAGAATTTTCTCTGAAATTGTTTGGCCCATATCTTTAGTTAGGAACCCCCAAATTAAGTGAGACCAAATCCATTAGAACCCTATGAAAATCTAGTTTTCAGAAAGTCATAGTTTGTTTCATCAAAATCCTTAGAACACCCTAAAAGCCTTTAATTAAGGTCAAGGACATAATTAATTGTGGAGGGCTCAATTGAGCTTTGCTGCAACTAAAACTTGACCAAGTCTCTGTTTAGGTTGTAACCAAGCCACAGTAAAAGTTTCACAGTCATTAGGTCTGTCTAGCAAGGGTTATAGGCTTCACAACTTCAAAGTTAATACCAATGCATTTAAATTGATACATATATTGCTCTTATCATGTAGTCGCTAAGGTCGAGGAGGAACCCGAAGTCCTAGACTTCGTTACTCCGGAGGAACAGCTAGCCTACGACCAAGAGCAGCAACGCAAGCTCCGGTTTGCATTAACCTTTTTACAAATGTTTATTGTTTTGAGCACATCTTTGAATATTGTTCTTTGCATTAGAGTCTTGATTGGAAACCCAACTGCATAGCCAAGAAAACCATGGGTTGGGTTTAGTATTGAAAACCTCGTTAGCCACTGCATTGCTAAGATAGAGTAGGATTCGGTACAAGTCGAGTAGTTGGAACTACTCACGAGAATAGGCTAGAGGCACATTGCTCGGGTAGAGGTAGCACATGATACACATGGCAAGAAAATGAGACCGAGCGGGGAGTAAGGGCAGCAGGACTTTGGGCCTGTGTGCTGTAGCTCCGCTTGTGTCGATTGAGGACCGAGCCGTGTGCGGGCCTGTTGAACAAGCTAGAACAGTACCGAAGACCTACCCGCTATATGGGAACCGGGAAACTGATGTAACTCGGGTAGCTGGGTGTTGAGGCATAGCTGGTCGTTCAGAGGGTAGGTTGAGAGCTCGAGGTGTAAATCGGCTGGCGGCACTGAGATGCGCGTGCAGAGACCTCTTGCTCGGGACGATTGGACCGGTTCAACATTTGGCTAACGGGTGAAAGGTAGTTGCGTACGGCGTCCGTGATGGTTGTTGTAGGCAACATCGAGTACGGGCTGTAAGGGCCTCAGTTTTTGACACCCATTTGCAGTGTTCATCCCCACACCACACACCTCATTTGAGGAAAAATGATGAACACAAATAAAGAGCAAGTAACAATTATCAACATGCTCATTAGGGAACAAACTCACACATTGCAAAAGTGGTACTTCCCACATGTGATATAGATGGGCTGGACATATGAAAACTCCTACACTTTGCCAAGGATGTCCATGCCAAGTTTCACCCAAATTCAAAACATTTTTGAGGTCATCTTGGGTGTAGATAGGAAAGGGGCAGTTTGAAAACATATTCAAATTCAAACTGTTTTCACCCACTGAATTTAAAAGTGGAAGGCATATTCTTGCTCAGCACATTTTTGTGAGCTCACACACCAATTTTCACTCCATTTGGAGTTGATCTTGACATGAGCTAAGGGGGAGAAATTCAAACTTTATTTGAATTTCAAACTGCACTTGTGCTGAAATTCATTCAAACCAAACCTCATTTGAACTTTGATCAATTCAAATGGCTCTTGGGTGAATAATTTGAATGGCCAAGGGTAGAATAGGGTTCACTGTTTACCACAGCTGTTAGGAGTAAATTTCAGAGGTTAAAAGAGGAGTGGGACCCACATGTCAGCCTCTGCCTCAAAGCAAACCGACTGAACCACAGTTCAGTCGGTTCCCGGCAGCTGTGCGCACGCGCCACCGAAGGGGGCAGCCGGCGCCAGCTCCTGCTGCGTGCCCCAAGCCGGAGACCAGCCGGCCGGGCTATTTATTCCCTCCCCGGCGTGCTTCAGTCACCATTTCCCCGAGCTACCGGCATGCGCGACTGCTTTTCCCACTGCCATCACTAGCGCTCGAGTTCCTGCTTGATCAAGCCGATCGCAGCTCCCTCTTTCCATTCCAAGGTCCCAGCAAGGTACTAGCAACCATCCTCCATCCTTCCCATTGATAGAAATCGATTGAAACCGAGTGATATCGGCTGTGCCGAAAGATCAAACTCGGAACTGGAAACCGCCGCACCTCGGGCTCTCGTGGACAGCCCAACCTGGGCGTTGTCACGCCCGAGCCAAGGCACCCTTGGACGCGCAAGTGATCGGTGCTGCTCATCCCCGAGCCACAGCTCGAGTGGTTGCTCACCGGCGGCGAATTTCCACTTTTCCCCTTTCTGTGTGCAGAACGACCCTCGGGTACGATTCTGTTTAATTCGTGCTCTAGAAAGGATTAGAGGGCCTCAGGCCACTCCCACACGAACTAGACACGGTGACGCACAAGTTGCCTTCACAACTCTGGGCCGGAGAACTTCTGTGCCCGGCGTAATTCAAGGTCTACTAATGGCGGAACGCACGGGGGGTATCGGGCGCACGGTGAGGACCTATTTCGGGCCTTCCCCGAGCTGCCCCGAGTTCATGTCGACCTTCTCTGAGGTCCACTGATGCTCCCCGACCGGTTTCCCAAGTAGCTGAGGCACTAGGAGCATCAGCCGACATGGTCGAAGTCGTTCCGATATGGCGGCTCGTCGCCGACCATGCTCCGGCCGTTGTCATGAGCAG
Source organism: Neostapfia colusana (assembly GCA_030760725.1). Taxonomy (NCBI): domain Eukaryota; kingdom Viridiplantae; phylum Streptophyta; class Magnoliopsida; order Poales; family Poaceae; genus Neostapfia; species Neostapfia colusana. The sequence goes on along the minus strand of JASWHV010000004.1, from coordinate 60,479,058 downwards.
CTGACCCTCGGATCATGTTCCCCAAGTAAAAGTAGGCAGGGGCGGCCAGAATCAAGAAGTTTGAAGCTGTACAGCAGCCGGCGGCGAGCTCTCCGGCGAGGTCCCTCGGCGGCGGAGCGCGGGTGTCGCGAGGTTGAAGAAGGGGGTGGACCCCAGCTGTCAGCGGCCGATATTTTGAATCGGGATCCGGCTGCGGCCGGGATCGGGTGTGCTGGCGCGCAAAAGCCTTGTGGGCCGCGGTGTGCTGTCGCTTCGGCGTGCGACGCGTGTCTCCTGGGCCCACGCGCGAGTTTAAACTTTTCCCCGATTTTCAGATTTCCTTCAAACTTCAAATCCTTATAACTTTGGCTAGAAAGCTCCAAATTGAGTGAACCAAATTTTGCTGGATTCAGCTCTTTGAGTACTTTCCAGAAAATCAAGTTTCACTTCATGAAATTCCTTAATTCTCCAGAATTAATTCCTTAAAGTTTAAACTGTTAGGAATTTTAACTGGAGAATCCTTTGGAGAAAAATCCTGAAATTTTTCTGGGATGTTCACCAAAATATCCTTGAACTACCATAAAAATTTCAGATCCATTTGAGCTCATTTAGTCCACCTAATGGTGTGATTAGTAAAACTGTTCCAGAGAAAATAGAAAATGTTCAGAAACATTTTCAGAATTTTCTCTGAAATTGTTTAGCTCATATCTTTAGTTAGAGACTTCCAAATTAAGTAAGACCAACTCCATTAGAACCCTCTGAAAATCTAGTTTTCAGAAAGTCATAGTTTGTCTCATGAAAATCCTTAGAATACCCTAAAAGCCTGTAATTAAGGTCAAGGACATAATTAATTGTGGAGGGCTCAATTGAGCTTTGCTGCAACTAAAACTTGACCAAGTCTCTGTTTAGGTTGTAACCAAGCCACAGTAAAAGTTTCACAGTCATTAGGTCTGTCTAGCAAAGGTTATAGACTTCACAACTTCAAAGTTAATACAAAGGCATTTAATTAATACATACATTGTTCTTATCATGTAGTCGCTAAGGTCGAGGAGGAACCCGAAGTCCTAGACTTCGTTACTCCGGAGGAACAGCTAGCCTACGACCAAGAGCAGCAAGGCAAGCCCCGGTTTGCATTAACCATTTTATAAATTTTTATTGTTTTGAGCACATACTTGTTTTCTTTATGTTGTGCATCAGAGTCTTGTTTGGAAACCCCACTGCATAGCCAAGAAAACCATGGGTTGGGGTTTAGGATTGCAAACCCCGTTAGCCACTGCATTGCTAGGATAGAGTAGGATTCGGTACAAGTCGAGTAGTTGGAACTACTCGCGAGAATAGGCTAGAGGCACATTGCTCGGGTAGAGATAGCACATGATACACATGGCAAGAAAATGAGACCGAGCGGAGAGTAAGGGCAGCAGGACTTTGGGGCCTGTGTGCTGTAGCTCCGCTTGTGTCGATTGAGGACCGAGCCGTGTGCGGGCCTGTTGAACAAGCTAGAACAGTACCGAAGACCTACCGGCTATATGGGAACCGGGAAACTGATGTAACTCGGGTAGCTGGGTATTGAGGCATTGCCCGTCGTTCAGAGGGTAGGTTGAGAGCTCGAGGTGTAAATCAGCTGGCGGCACAGAGATGCGCGTGCAGGGACCTCTTGCTCGGGACGATGGGACCGGTTCAATATTTGGCTAACGGGTGAAAGGTAGTCGCGTACGGCGTCCGTGATGGTTGTTGTAGGCAACATCGAGTACGGGCGTACGTGACGGGTTGTTCGGGTAACCCTGCAGGTGTAAATCGATTATAATCGCCGTCCCTCGCGGTCAGTGAGTACCACTTGTTCACTGTACCGTGACGTAGAAAGAACAGGCTAGTTACATGTTAAAATGTTGCTGATTGAAAGTTGGATATTGATTGTTAATGATATGTTGTAGCTTAGTGCTAACTAAAGTTCTTTTCAACTTTGGGCAAAGTACATGAGAGAAATGCGTTTCTTGTTTGATTGCGGCTCTCTCATGTGCCTTAGCGTAAAGTTCTCCACAACCTGCTGCTAAAACTTGAAAGTAAGGTTCTACTAATTAGGCGAGTCCTTGCAAATGATTTTTACCTCATGCAACCCATCACCCTCATGTAGAAGTTTCATGTTTAGGTGAGACGGGTCAGACTTGCTGAGCCTTCGTGCTCACTGCTTGTGTTTGAAGCTTTTGCAGGGTTCTATGAGGAAGGGACTCCCGAAGAGGAGACGGAACCCCAGGAGGGGAACCCCGTCGAGTGGGAGTCGTGCACGCCGCAGAGTTAGTGTGCGAGTGTGCTAGCAAGGACACGTTCGAGGGCTGAACGTGCACTTGATGCTTAGTCTACGCCCGCGAGTGTGGACTAAACTTATTTTGATGTAAACATGTTAATAAACTTGTTTATGTAATAAAGCTTCCGCTTCCGCTTTGTACCTTTGACGTGTGTTATACGGTGTTGTGCAACGCAGCACCCCTCAGCGTGATCCTGGCTCGACAGGACCAGTGGGGTCGTGTCAGCGTGGTATCAGAGCTCGCTTGAGGTTTAACACAGTACAAAGGTCTCCCTTTTCAAAAATCCAGTGAGGAACGAGTTAGTAGCCCGTATAAGGATGTTATTAGTATATAGAAAGTGGCTTAGTAACCTATTTGTTATGTCGGAAAATCGTGCATCTCGGGACGTTCATGTCTTGGGGGGTGCACGTAAGCGCTGTCCACCAGTGCGCACAAGCTGAAGGGTGGAGCCCCACGGGTGGCAGGTAACCCGACCCGCTTTGATATCCTCTACGACTCTTCATGTCGTTTGGGGTATTCGAGCAACGTCTGTCCCTGGCGTGCGTGGTGCAACATGGGAGACCCCGTCACGTGGTCTGAAACGTGAACACGTAACTCAGGGCGTGTTTGGCTTGAGAACATCCGGGCGAGTGATGACGGCCGGATGTACCAACTGTATGGATTCCGGGCTCGGTGTGCAGCCGAGTCTGATGATTGGTTGAATTTCTGCAGGTAGCCTTACCACGAAACGGTAGACGTGTAGTATCCGTGTGCGAGTGACGAGTAGTGCCACTGAAGTAACGACGCCGGCTAAGTCCGGTATAGGTTTTTCCTTTGTGAGGACGTAGTACCGACATAATCTGGTGACGCCTCGACGTCACACCCAACAAAATGAACAACTTCATTTAAAATTTGATGGTTTTGATCCAAAGTAGTAAAACTTGATGTAACTCCTTCCCTTGAACAGGATATTCAAAGTTAACAAGCTTTCAACTTATAGGATGTTAAGGACAGAGCACTCCGTTTCCAGCTAAATTAAGGCTGAAGTTAATCAGAGGTTAGAGGTTGAGTTCTTTCGAGGTTGATGTCGTATGATACATCTCTGGAAAGCTTTGGAGGAGCTTTACAACTTTTCTGTTGAGTTCCAGAGGTGTTTCGTCCCTTAACCACTTGAAAAATGCAGTAGAGTTGAAACTGTCCAGAAAACAGGACGGAGCAAAGACTCTCTGTAGACTCTCTGTAAATTAAGCATAACTTCCTGCATAAAAATCCAAAAATAGAAAATGAGGTGGTTCTGGGAAGCTTATGAGATGGGTTACAACTTTGTAACAGAAAGTTTTGTCAGATTAGGAACAGAATTAACTGGAATTCTTGGATCAAATCAGTACCTAAGGCAGGGAGGTGCTGTCCAATTGTTCCCAGAAATTCTGTTAACTTTGACATCTCATAACTTTTGAACCAGAGCAGATCTTAGGCCAACCAAATACTTTCTGGAAAGCTATTGAAGTTAACTTTAACTTTGATGTTGAGCTCCAGGACTGGTTTTGCTTTTAACCTGGCCTAAATCAGATTAATATGGAAACTGGTCAGGGCTGTCATGGGAACAGCAGATCAGCAGTCAAATTTGTTTAAAAATTTGAACTATGTTTCCAAGTGTTAAGGGTTCAATGACATATCTTATGTTATAACTCAATGGTCTACTGTGTAAATAAATATTTGACATTTCTCAAATATATTTTTACAGATGGCAGCAGATAAACGGTTGGAGAACGGGTGGGTAGTTTCCCACTGCTCTGACCGTAGCGGCTACCCGGGAGCATTGTGGCTAATGCTCCAATATTTCGGGTACAACCAGATGCCGCAATACTTCGCCAAGGAAGAAGGCGAAGAGGGGAACAAGACGTGGACGATCCATGTCGAGGTTCCTGCAGGGCCTACGCCACCCGGTTGGGTGCCATTCACCGTCACGGTGAGAGGAAGACGCAGGAATTCCTACACCTGCAACAAGGGAGCCGGAACGCGCTGGAGTACTCCAGAGCGTTCAACGATCTCGCACTCTACGCGTCGTATCACGCAGATACGGACGAGAAGCGGCGGGACCACTTTTACCAGGGGCTTAACCCGCTCCTGAAGGACAAGCTGGCGATGTTCAATCGCGGCAGCCTCAACGACATAATTGATGCTGCGATTGTTCAGGAAGACTCCGGCAAGGAGTTGGCGGCGGCAGAGCGAAAGCGAAGCGCGCCGCAGAGCAGCGGAGAAGGAGGCGGTCCTTCTCAGAAGTTTCGGATGGTGAATCGCCCACCATCAGGTCCGCGCTGGCAGCCACCACAGCGGTCGATGCCGTTCCGCGGTCGGCCGTATTCTTCACCGGCATTCCGGCCGGCACTGCCAGCACCACCGCAACAACAACAGCAGCAGCGGGCGATGCCGCGTGCGTTTGCACCTCCGCAACGCATGCCGGGCTTTCGTCCCCCGAGTACTCCACCAGCAGCGGCCACATGTTACAAGTGTGGTCGTCCAGGACACTTCGCGAGCAATTGCCCGGAGAGGCAAGGCGGCGGAGTGGTACCACAGTTTCCGGGGAGGAATCAACCCCGGAACCCTACTAATGCGCGGCGGGCAAACCCTAGGCCCGGTACTGTCCACCAGCTTGCCATTGAGGACGTGCCGGAGGGCGAGCCAATCCTTGCGGGTATGTTCCAACTCCACCAGCATCCCGCTATAGTACTATTTGATTCAGGCGCCACGCATAATTTTATTAGCCAAGCTTTCATTGCTAAACACAGCTTGCCAATACTACCCACCGATAGTCCATATTTAATTTGTTCACCGGGTGGGAAGATTTCAGCAAGCGTAATGGTCTCCAAAGCACCATTATGCTTAGCGGGTAGAGTGTACCCCACGTCTCTCATTATCTTAGAGGGACAGAAGGTCGATGTCATCCTAGGGATGTCGTGGTTAAACCGCCACGGCGCTGTTTTAGACACCGTCCTCCGAGTCGTGCACTTAAACTCAGGAGTGCACGGTTCTCACTCATTATTTCTGGACAGTCCAGAAATAAAACTTCCAAGTGTCTATCAAGCCACAACCATCAGATTGGAAGACATTCCAGTGGTCCGAGAATTCCCTGATGTATTCCCGGATGATTTGCCGGGGATGCCACCCGATAGAGAGGTGGAGTTCAAGATTGAACTTGCACCGGGAACCATGCCAATATCCCGAAGGCCGTACAAGATGGCGCCCAAGGAGTTGGCTGAACTGAAGACTCAGCTCACGGACCTTCTGGAGAAGGGTTTTATTAGGCCGAGCTCCTCGCCATGGGGCTGTTCGGCATTATTTGTCAAAAAGAAGGATGAAACGTTGCGGCTTTGCGTGGACTACCGTCCATTAAATGCCGTAACCATCAAGAACAAGTACCCGTTGCCACGGATCGACATGTTGTTTGATCAGTTGGTCGAAGCAAAGGTCTTTTCCAAGATGGATTTAAGATCCGGGTACCATCAGATTAAGATCAGGGCTGAGGACATTCCGAAGACAGCTTTTTCGACAAGGTACGGACTTTATGAGTACCTGGTCATGTCCTTTGGCCTCACCAATGCTCCAGCTCACTTCATGTACTTAATGAACTCGGTGTTCATGCCGGAGCTGGACCAGTTTGTCGTGGTCTTCATCGACGACATCCTGGTATATTCCAAGTCGGAGGAAGATCACAAGAAACATCTGCGTATAGTCTTGCAACGGCTGCGGGATCACAAGTTATACGCAAAGTTCAGCAAATGCGAGTTTTGGATATCGCAAGTGCCTTTCCTCGGGCATATCATCTCAGCGGAGGGTATCGCTGTGGACCCGAGCAAAATCACGCAAGTGCTGAATTGGAAATCCCCGAGAACTGTTCATGAGGTACGGAGTTTCCTCGGACTCGCGGGATATTATCGGAGGTTCATTCCGAACTTCTCGAAGATTGCAAAGCCAATGACAGAGCTGCTGAAGAAGGCTACCAAATATGTTTGGAGTCCAGCATGTGAAGCAGCATTCAAGGCTTTAGTCAAGCACCTGACATCAGCACCGGTTTTGGCGCAGCCAGACACAACAAAACCGTTCGATGTGTACTGCGATGCATCCGGCATTGGGCTCGGATGTGTGTTGATGCAAGACCAAAGGGTGGTCGCGTATGGGTCACGGCAGCTTAGGAATCATGAGCAAAATTATCCAACTCACGACTTGGAGCTCGCTGCCGTGGTACTTGCACTGAAAATGTGGAGGCACTACCTACTCGGTAACCTCGTACATTTATATACCGACCACAAAAGCCTCAAGTACATATTCACTCAGAAGGAGCTGAACATGAGGCAACGAAGATGGTTAGAACTGATAAAGGATTACGAGATAGAGATCCATTATCATCCGGGCAAGGCAAACGTTGTGGCAGACGCGCTAAGCCGCAAGTCACACGTCAATAATCTGACCATCACACCGTTGGAAGAGAGCGAACCACCACTACATGTGATTCCACATGGAGCTCTCTACAACCTAGCTTTGATCCCCACCATCCGTGAAGAGATAGCGGCAGCCCAGAAGAATGACAAGGGCATGTCGCATTTGCGGAGACGTGTAGACAGTGGGGAGTTGAAATGTTTCCGGAAGGACGGAGACGGCGTCCTATGGTTCAAGGACCGGATCGTCGTACCCCGAAACCCAGAGTTACGGAAGAAAATCTTTGATGAGACTCACTTATCAAAGTTTTCTATTCACCCCGGCAGCAACAAAATGTATCAAGAACTCAGGAGAAAGTTTTGGTGGACACGGATGAAGCGAGAGACTGCAAAATACGTGTCCGAGTGTGATACATGTCGAAGGGTGAAGGCAGACCACATGCGGAAACCGGGACTGCTGCAACCACTGGGCATTCCTGCCTGGAAGTGGGAGGACGTGAGCATGGATTTCGTCGTCGGTTTACCCACCACCTTACAGAAACATGATTCTGTGTGGGTGATCGTCGATCGGCTCACCAAAGTTGCCCATTTCATCCCGGTCAACACCAACTACAACGCCAAGAAGTACGCTGAACTGTACATCTCACGGATCCTATGCTTATACGGCGTACCCCGTACTATCGTATCGGACCGGGGCACTTTATTTGTGTCCCGTTTTTGGGAGCAGCTCCACGCTGCCTTGGGGACGAAGCTGATCCGTAGTTCAGCCTACCACCCGCAGACGGATGGACAAACCGAGCGGGTAAATCAAATCCTAGAGGATATGCTACGAGCTTGCGCTATCAACCACGGCAAGAACTGGGATGATCACTTGCCGTTAGCCGAGTTCTCGTACAACAATGGGTACCAGGCCAGCATCAAGATGGCGCCCTACGAGGCGCTATACGGGAGAAAATGCCGCACACCATTGAATTGGTGTGAGTCTGGCGAGAGGGTTACCTTCGGGATTGATCTTGTCAACAACGCGGAAGAAAAGGTTCGATTAATTCAAGCGAACCTAAAAGCCGCTCAATCCCGACAGAAACAGTATGCGGACCGGAGAAGGCGTCCGTTACAATTCGAAGCTGGAGACCACGTATATCTACGAGTGTCTCCAATGAAGGGCGTAAACAGATTTGGGGTGAGAGGAAAGTTAGCACCCCGATTCATCGGTCCATTCCAGATTACCGAAAGATGTGGATCGGTGGCATACCGGCTAAGATTACCAGAAGCACTTTCCGGTGTGCACGACGTCTTTCACATTTCCCAGCTGAGGAAGTGTCTCAAGCTATCAACTACCGTTCAGCTGGAAGACATTGAAGAACTGCAACCGGATCTCACCTATCGGGAGGAACCGGTGCAGATTATTGATGAAAAGGCCCGAACCACACGCAACCGTACGTTGTGGTTCTACAAGGTTCTGTGGAGTAATCACTCCATGGATGAAGCGACATGGGAGAGCGAAGAATTCCTTCGCACTAACTACCCCGACTTTTTCACGTCGCATATCCGGTAATTTTTCCACCGTCCTCTCTCTCATTTTCACTTTATAATCTCGGGACGAGATTCTTTTAAGGGGGGAGGAATGTAAGGGCCTCAGTTTTTGACACCCATTTGCAGTGTTCATCCCCACACCACACACCTCATTTGAGGAAAAATGATGAACACAAATAAAGAGCAAGTAACAATTATCAACATGCTCATTAGGGAACAAACTCACACATTGCAAAAGTGGTACTTCCCACATGTGATATAGATGGGCTGGACATATGAAAACTCCTACACTTTGCCAAGGATGTCCATGCCAAGTTTCACCCAAATTCAAAACATTTTTGAGGTCATCTTGGGTGTAGATAGGAAAGGGGCAGTTTGAAAACATATTCAAATTCAAACTGTTTTCACCCACTGAATTTAAAAGTGGAAGGCATATTCTTGCTCAGCACATTTTTGTGAGCTCACACACCAATTTTCACTCCATTTGGAGTTGATCTTGACATGAGCTAAGGGGGAGAAATTCAAACTTTATTTGAATTTCAAACTGCACTTGTGCTGAAATTCATTCAAACCAAACCTCATTTGAACTTTGATCAATTCAAATGGCTCTTGGGTGAATAATTTGAATGGCCAAGGGTAGAATAGGGTTCACTGTTTACCACAGCTGTTAGGAGTAAATTTCAGAGGTTAAAAGAGGAGTGGGACCCACATGTCAGCCTCTGCCTCAAAGCAAACCGACTGAACCACAGTTCAGTCGGTTCCCGGCAGCTGTGCGCGCGCGCCACCGAAGGGGGCAGCCGGCGCCAGCTCCTGCTGCGTGCCCCAAGCCGGAGACCAGCCGGCCGGGCTATTTATTCCCTCCCCGGCGTGCTTCAGTCACCATTTCCCCGAGCTACCGGCATGCGCGACTGCTTTTCCCACTGCCATCACTAGCGCTCGAGTTCCTGCTTGATCAAGCCGATCGCAGCTCCCTCTTTCCATTCCAAGGTCCCAGCAAGGTACTAGCAACCATCCTCCATCCTTCCCATTGATAGAAATCGATTGAAACCGAGTGATATCGGCTGTGCCGAAAGATCAAACTCGGAACTGGAAACCGCCGCACCTCGGGCTCTCGTGGACAGCCCAACCTGGGCGTTGTCACGCCCGAGCCAAGGCACCCTTGGACGCGCAAGTGATCGGTGCTGCTCATCCCCGAGCCACAGCTCGAGTGGTTGCTCACCGGCGGCGAATTTCCACTTTTCCCCTTTCGGTGTGCAGAACGACCCTCGGGTACGATTCTGTTTAATTCGTGCTCTAGAAAGGATTAGAGGGCCTCAGGCCACTCCCACACGAACTAGACACGGTGACGCACAAGTTGCCTTCACAACTCTGGGCCGGAGAACTTCTGTGCCCGGCGTAATTCAAGGTCTACTAATGGCGGAACGCACGGGGGGTATCGGGCGCACGGTGAGGACCTATTTCGGGCCTTCCCCGAGCTGCCCCGAGTTCATGTCGACCTTCTCTGAGGTCCACTGATGCTCCCCGACCGGTTTCCCAAGTAGCTGAGGCACTAGGAGCATCAGCCGACATGGTCGAAGTCGTTCCGATATGGCGGCTCGTCGCCGACCATGCTCCGGCCGTTGTCATGAGCAGCTGACCCTCGGATCATGTTCCCCAAGTAAAAGTAGGCAGGGGCGGCCAGAATCAAGAAGTTTGAAGCTGTACAGCAGCCGGCGGCGAGCTCTCCGGCGAGGTCCCTCGGCGGCGGAGCGCGGGTGTCGCGAGGTTGAAGAAGGGGGTGGACCCCAGCTGTCAGCGGCCGATATTTTGAATCGGGATCCGGCTGCGGCCGGGATCGGGTGTGCTGGCGCGCAAAAGCCTTGTGGGCCGCGGTGTGCTGTCGCTTCGGCGTGCGACGCGTGTCTCCTGGGCCCACGCGCGAGTTTAAACTTTTCCCCGATTTTCAGATTTCCTTCAAACTTCAAATCCTTATAACTTTGGCTAGAAAGCTCCAAATTGAGTGAACCAAATTTTGCTGGATTCAGCTCTTTGAGTACTTTCCAGAAAATCAAGTTTCACTTCATGAAATTCCTTAATTCTCCAGAATTAATTCCTTAAAGTTTAAACTGTTAGGAATTTTAACTGGAGAATCCTTTGGAGAAAAATCCTGAAATTTTTCTGGGATGTTCACCAAAATATCCTTGAACTACCATAAAAATTTCAGATCCATTTGAGCTCATTTAGTCCACCTAATGGTGTGATTAGTAAAACTGTTCCAGAGAAAATAGAAAATGTTCAGAAACATTTTCAGAATTTTCTCTGAAATTGTTTAGCTCATATCTTTAGTTAGAGACTTCCAAATTAAGTAAGACCAACTCCATTAGAACCCTCTGAAAATCTAGTTTTCAGAAAGTCATAGTTTGTCTCATGAAAATCCTTAGAATACCCTAAAAGCCTGTAATTAAGGTCAAGGACATAATTAATTGTGGAGGGCTCAATTGAGCTTTGCTGCAACTAAAACTTGACCAAGTCTCTGTTTAGGTTGTAACCAAGCCACAGTAAAAGTTTCACAGTCATTAGGTCTGTCTAGCAAAGGTTATAGACTTCACAACTTCAAAGTTAATACAAAGGCATTTAATTAATACATACATTGTTCTTATCATGTAGTCGCTAAGGTCGAGGAGGAACCCGAAGTCCTAGACTTCGTTACTCCGGAGGAACAGCTAGCCTACGACCAAGAGCAGCAAGGCAAGCCCCGGTTTGCATTAACCATTTTATAAATTTTTATTGTTTTGAGCACATACTTGTTTTCTTTATGTTGTGCATCAGAGTCTTGTTTGGAAACCCCACTGCATAGCCAAGAAAACCATGGGTTGGGGTTTAGGATTGCAAACCCCGTTAGCCACTGCATTGCTAGGATAGAGTAGGATTCGGTACAAGTCGAGTAGTTGGAACTACTCGCGAGAATAGGCTAGAGGCACATTGCTCGGGTAGAGATAGCACATGATACACATGGCAAGAAAATGAGACCGAGCGGAGAGTAAGGGCAGCAGGACTTTGGGGCCTGTGTGCTGTAGCTCCGCTTGTGTCGATTGAGGACCGAGCCGTGTGCGGGCCTGTTGAACAAGCTAGAACAGTACCGAAGACCTACCGGCTATATGGGAACCGGGAAACTGATGTAACTCGGGTAGCTGGGTATTGAGGCATTGCCCGTCGTTCAGAGGGTAGGTTGAGAGCTCGAGGTGTAAATCAGCTGGCGGCACAGAGATGCGCGTGCAGGGACCTCTTGCTCGGGACGATGGGACCGGTTCAATATTTGGCTAACGGGTGAAAGGTAGTCGCGTACGGCGTCCGTGATGGTTGTTGTAGGCAACATCGAGTACGGGCGTACGTGACGGGTTGTTCGGGTAACCCTGCAGGTGTAAATCGATTATAATCGCCGTCCCTCGCGGTCAGTGAGTACCACTTGTTCACTGTACCGTGACGTAGAAAGAACAGGCTAGTTACATGTTAAAATGTTGCTGATTGAAAGTTGGATATTGATTGTTAATGATATGTTGTAGCTTAGTGCTAACTAAAGTTCTTTTCAACTTTGGGCAAAGTACATGAGAGAAATGCGTTTCTTGTTTGATTGCGGCTCTCTCATGTGCCTTAGCGTAAAGTTCTCCACAACCTGCTGCTAAAACTTGAAAGTAAGGTTCTACTAATTAGGCGAGTCCTTGCAAATGATTTTTACCTCATGCAACCCATCACCCTCATGTAGAAGTTTCATGTTTAGGTGAGACGGGTCAGACTTGCTGAGCCTTCGTGCTCACTGCTTGTGTTTGAAGCTTTTGCAGGGTTCTATGAGGAAGGGACTCCCGAAGAGGAGACGGAACCCCAGGAGGGGAACCCCGTCGAGTGGGAGTCGTGCACGCCGCAGAGTTAGTGTGCGAGTGTGCTAGCAAGGACACGTTCGAGGGCTGAACGTGCACTTGATGCTTAGTCTACGCCCGCGAGTGTGGACTAAACTTATTTTGATGTAAACATGTTAATAAACTTGTTTATGTAATAAAGCTTCCGCTTCCGCTTTGTACCTTTGACGTGTGTTATACGGTGTTGTGCAACGCAGCACCCCTCAGCGTGATCCTGGCTCGACAGGACCAGTGGGGTCGTGTCACGGGCGTACGTGACGGGTTGTTCGGGTAACCCTGCAGGTGTAAATCGATTATAATCGCCATCCCTCACGGTCAGTGAGTACCACTTGTTCACTGTACCGTGATGTAGAAAGAACAGGCTAGTCACATGTTAAAATGTTGCTGATTGAAAGCTGGACATTGATTGTTAATGATATGCTGTAGCGTAGAGCTAACTAAAGTTCTTTTCAACTTTGGGCAAAGTACATGAGAGAAATGCGTTTCTTGTTTGATCGCGGCTCTCTCATGTGCCTTAGTGTAAGGTTCTCCACAACCTGCTGCTAAAACTTGAAAGTAAGGTTCTACTAATTAGGCGAGTCCTTGCAAATGATTTTTACCTCATGTAACCCATTACCCTCATGTAGAAGTTCCATGTTTAGGTGAGACGGGTCAGACTTGCTGAGCCTTCGTGCTCACTGCTTGTGTTTGAAGCTTTTGCAGGGTTCTATGAGGAAGGGACTCCCGAAGAGGAGACGGAACCCCAGGAGGGGAACCCCGTCAAGTGGGAGTGGTGCACGCCGCAGAGTTAGTGTGCGTGTGTGCTAGCAAGGACACGTTCGAGGGCTGAACGTGCACTTGATGCTTAATCTACGCCCGCGAGTGTAGAATGAACTTATTTTGCTGTAAACATGTTCATAAACTTGTTTATGTAATAAAATTTCCGCTTCCGCTTTGTACCTTTGACGTGTGTTATCCGGTGCTGTGCAACGCAGCACCCCTTAGCGTGATCCTGGCTCGACACGGCCTTGGGGTCGTGTCAGGTGTTCTAAGGGTTTTCATGAAACAAACTATGACTTTCTGAAAACTAGATTTTCAGAGGGTTCTAATGGAGTTGGTCTCACTTAATTTGAAGGTCCCTAGCTAAATATATGAGCTAAACAATTTCAGAGAAAATTCTGAAAATGTTTCTGAACATTCTCTATTTTCTTTGGAACAGTTCCACTAATCACACCATTAGGTGGATCAAATAAGTTCAAATGGATCTGAAATTTTTATGGTAGTTCAGATATATTTTGGTGAACCTTCCAACAAAATTTCAAAATTTTCTCCCAAAGGATTCTCCAGTTAAAATTCCAAACAGTTTAAATTTGAGGAATTAATTCTGGAGAAATAAGGATTTTCATGAAGTGAAACTTGATTTGCTGGAAAGTACTCAGAGAGCTGAATCCAAAAAAATTTGGTTCACTCGATTTGGAGTTTTCTAGTCAAAGTTATGAGGATTTGAACTTTGAAGGAATTCTGAAAATCAGGGGAAAAGTTTAAATCTGCCGGGGCCCACGGGGACACGTGTTAGGCGCGGAGGCGACCGCACACCGCGGCCCACAGGGTCTTTGCAAGCCAGCACACCCGATCCCGGCCACACCCGATCCCGATTTAAAAATTTTTGAGCCGCTGACGCGTGGGCCAGCCAGCTTCGTCTACCTCTCGACGCGCCCGCGCCGCCGCCCCTCGCCGGAGCAGACCCGGAGCTCGCCGGCTCGCCGCTGCCGGCCCTCCCATGATCTGAAACTCGCCGCCAGAGGGTTGTCGACGTCGAGGAACACGTCGGTGGTGTCAGTTCGGGCTGGCGGTGACCGGAAATAGCCCGGCGACGTGCCTCGGCCTCGGTTGAGGTTCGGCGCCGTCGACCATGGGTTCTAACCCACCAACACCTCGAACAAACGGTCCTACAGCATCATTGTACCTCTAGGAAGCTCGACAAGGTGTCAAAAGGGTTCAAAAATGGCGGCAAGTCGGTCGGCACCTGTAACACCCCAAAATTTTGTTAAGACCCTAAATAATGTTAAGAGGGGAATATAAAAATTTTTGGACGTGTTGCATGTTTTGCAAAAATTCAAATTCAAACTGGAATTCAAATTAAACTCAAATCAGAAAAGAAATAGAAAAAGAAAAAGAGAAAACAGAAAAAAACCAGCCAGTGGGCCGCAACCCACCAGCCGGCCCAACCAGCGCCGCGCCAGCCCGCAGCCGCGCGCGCCGCTTCCTCCCACTGACAGGCGGGGCCCACCAGTTCATCGTCTACCTCGCGCCCGCGCTGGACTCTCTCTCACCCGAATCAAAACCGATCGGGATTTCTGTGAATCCCAGCCAAATTCCGCTCGGGAGCGATGCAAAGTCGATCTAAAACACCCCGGCCTCGTTCTGTTTTTCCCACGCAATCCACCGATTTTCCTCCGTTGAGAGCCGAGACTTCTCCGGCGAATTCTGGCCGATCTAAGCTCTGAAATTCCGATCAAACTCGCTGGTCTTGATCCACCGCCTCCGGGGAACCTTGCAGGTGCAGAAAACTCGGTGACTTGCGGTGTAAACACAGCGCCGACGAGCCTCGCCTTGAATTCACCTCGGACCTCGTCGCCGATCACCTTCCAGGACCTCCGAGCTCAAGAAAACCCCCGAGGTGAGATCCCCGACCTCCCATCTACCGATCTATGCCATAAAATCACAGTTCTAGGAAGAATTCTCGAAGATCCGAAAGTCTCCGGCGAGATCGCCGCCTCCTGCCGCCGTGCGCCGCCGGCAGCGCCGCCCGCGCTCGATCAGAGCGACGTGGCCGCTTGTGCGCCGTTTATTTTAAATCGCATGGTAGGGTTTAAATCCCCGCGTACCGGTTCGACGTTATAATCTCAGCCGTCGGTTTAAAATCAGACGGTCCACGTCAGCCCCGCGTTATAAAGACTGGAAATCTTACGTGCTACCCCCTGGGGTTCTCGGGAAATAAGAGCTAGCCCCGGAAACTTCTGATCTAGCCCCTGGAATTTCAGAAAATCATGTAAATTCATTTAAAAATCAGTTTTAGCCCCTGGACTTAATAAAAATTAGGAAAAACCCTTCTGATAAGTGTAGATAGACCTCTGGAAATTCTTAAAATAATATAATGGACCCTGTAGTGGGGTAAGTTTACCTTTTTAACCATATTTGATATTAAAGTTAGAAATTTGAATATGTGGCTAGTATTTAAAATTTAAAAGGTGGGACAAACATATTGTCAAATTCAAATTTAAAACTTTCCCAGTACTTAGAAAACCTTGGAGTGAGATAAAAATAGATTTTTGGCTGAAATGAATCTGTTTAATTGATTATTCACATTTATTAGTTATAGGGACACATTTTAGTAGAGAATAATTCTGAAAATTAGAAAAATAAATGTAAAATAGTTTACATCAGAGGAAAAGATCAAAAATATATTATTAAATATTTTGATCAGAACCTATTCTGTTTAGATGACGTGTCCTATTATTTTCATAATAAAGTACACATTTATGCATAGGAAAATAAATCTGAAAATATAGCAACTAGTAAATGATAAATGGAGTTTCTAAAATCCAAAGAGTTCAGTTTAGGGTTGGTAAAAATTATGAAGACACATATGGAGAAGGAAAATACCTTTCATGCTTATTTGGTAGTTAAAAAGGTGTAGTAATTGAATATAAGGAATTTATTTAAATTGGAAACTCATATATATAATATGTAAGTATAAATGTGAACACAAAAGTAGGAATAATATACACATGATTACAAGTGCATGCAAGCCACAAATCAACACACATAGAGTAACCACAACACACATAATGGTGAATGACTTTCATAAATATGAATGTGTGGTTTGTATGAAGTGGAAGTGTGAACTGTGTCTTATGGGTTGTTATTTTTCTTTTGCTATGTGTGATGGTATGATGTAGAACCTGCTCAAGAGCAAGTTATCCCTTTCCAAGATCAGGACTACCCATTCCAAGAGCAGCAGGAAGGAGGCAAGTGTCCTTGACCACTTTGATCCTATACTAGGATGTGTAGCTAGAATTATATGCATTGTCAATTAAAATATGAAACCCATGTTAGGAAGTTTCCCTAGAGTTGCATCACCTTGTTTCCTTGTAGCTTGGGTTGGGATTTATTTTATCATGTCATTTACTATTATGCATATGCTTAGCCATGCTTAGAATGGGATATTTGGGATATGAGATCATCAGTTTATTTTACCATACTCTTGAATGAGATATTGTGAGTTGTGTAGAGGTAGGGATCAAGGCAAGTTGGATGTTTTGGTTGTGTGCTGGGTGCACGAGACTCGGGTTTGTGTTTAGTACTTGCCTGGATCCTAAGGACCTGTTCATGGAGCATGTAACCTGGCTTTACCGTGCCAACCACATGCCGAGATGGGGCAGCTTGGCCAATTAATTAGGTGTATCCCCGGCGTAGTATGGGTATGTTGGATGGTGCGGGGAATAGGTGTCAGCTGGACTACCATATGAACCGCAAGGCTCAAGAGGGGGCCACTGCAGCGGGGTTGGAGCCTCTTGTATGCTGTTAGGGGTGAAACCTCAGTGGGCCCACGCTCATCGGGAATCCCTTTGTAAAGGCTTCGTAGTGATCTCCTGGCTACACACCTGGGAAGTGTGAATGTGGTTCATAGCCACTGGCATAATGGAGGTTCTTTTAGTCCACCCGGCAACGGGGGATGAAATCACTACATGTGGGTACAGTGGTACAAACTCTGCAGAGTCAAAACTGTCATGACAGCCGTGCTCACGGTCAAGAGCGGCTTGGACTTATTCATGATTAGAGGAGTGATGGTTTTTGGAAGTTGTGGATGTTAAGTGGGGAGCTTAACATTTGAAAATGATGTTATGGTTATTTGGTTATGGTGATGGGATGGGAGATTGGGACCATTTCACCTGTGTAGTAATGTAGGTGCTTAATAAGCTAAGGTGGTAGGTATTAATTGCATAGTGCTTTAACCATGAGTTCAACCTCCCCTTGTTATAGCCATGCATGACATAACTTTCCCACACTTGCTGAGTACCATCGGTACTCAACCTTGCATATTTTGTTGGTTTATATTGCTGCTCAGGTAAAGATAATGAGGTGGTGTATAATGACCAAGACTTTGGACCCGAAGAAGGTTTCTAGGTTCATGGAGACCCCGGGCAACGCCTGTGACAGAGCCCTCAAGAATAATATTCCGATGCTAGTTTATTTACTTGTGATGAACTTTTTATTGTCCAACGAGACATTTGCTATGTAAGACTTATTTATATTCGACACCTGGCTTGTAATAAATGATGCTTCACAATTTGTCATCACATGTATGATAAAATGATCATGGCATACATGTGATATTCACTCGGTTGTTCTTTGGGAAAACCGGGTGTGACAGGAGTGGTATCAGAGCCAAGTTTGCCCGTAGGAACGTGGACCTAGGTAGAAATGGACGTATTTAAGGGCCCTACTTTCTTAAAAAACTATTTTTTTCAAGGTGTGTGTTGAAAAGTTTTATTTAATGAGTCACTTTCTTTATCTTACCCCAACTTTCATTCAAAATAGGATTTTTGTTTGAGAGTTTGTCTAACCTAATTTTAAATTCTTTTTGTTTTAGATGGTTCGCATGATTCGCACCGCTCGCAAGTCCACAGGAGGGAGAGTTCCCGTAGTTGCCCTTGCCGAGAGAGAGGAGAGTCGTCCGGTGACGTACCTTTCCTACGGATTGGCAGTAGGAGGCTTATTGCGCCGTCTTCGGCGTATGCTCGAAGCCGCCGGCAATATGGGCAAGCTAATCATCCACTATAACTCCACCAGGACCATCCGTGAGAAGAGGGAAGAATGGAGTTCAGAGATGAGGATTATACACGAAAATCAGCTGCTTAAGATTCACCACTCTCCAGCTTGTAGAGCGACACAGGTCGATGCGGAGAAAGATGTCACCTGGGAGGCCATCACCTGCCAGAGTCACATCTATCGTCGCCACTTGGACAAAACTGAGTACATGTATGTCCTCCAGCGTGAGAGTGGTACCACGGAATACAAGTACCCGCCGGTGCAGCAAGGGACTTCTCATGAGCACATGGACTTGTGCCTGGAGGATGCTTCTATGCTCAGCACTCGACTGCAGGAGTGTCAACAAGAGCTTCAGGATGTCCGGGACACCCTGAAGGAAACGGAGGCGTTGCTGCGAGCCTGCTTGAGGGCGAGGGAAAGAGGAGATGGGAATGAACTGTGTGTCACCGTGAATGATACATGGACTCCTGACTCCCCAGATCACCGGGCGATCAGGCGTCGTCGCACTTCTCCACCAGCAGCCTCCCCACCCAAAAGCAGAGTCAGAAGGCAGCCGAAATGATGAGGAAGATCCCGAGGAGCCAGCTCAAGAAAACGAATAGTGTAAAATCCTTCCCTTAGTTAGCAAGATATCGAATAGTCGAGTCGTTACGTTAGTTAATGGTGTGTTAATGCTTGGTGTGTGACGTGAGTTGTGGAAGCCATGAGCAATTGTCCACAGCCTCGTCTTTAGATTGTTTTGCTTTTGTGTGTGAACCCACATGAAATAATATTGCATTTATTTTTGTGAGAGAAATGAACCCTCAGAAAAATATAACCAAGCCTCAACACTTCAAAGTACAAACAAGTGAAAGTAGTAAGATGATACTAAATGCTTTCAAATTAACATCGGTTGATTCTGCCAGATGGCCGGAAGAGGAAAAGGTCGTGCTGCCAACCCCGCCAACAACAACGATGAGTCCTGCAACCCTCATCTTTCTAGAGGCCAGGACAGGGGTGGTCGCCGTGAAGGAGTTGATCCCCTCCACCAAATGCTGGAGAATCAAAATCAGCTCATCCAGAACTTGACTGAAGTGGTGGCCAACTTGCATCAAGTTCCACCTCCACAAGCTGCACCACGCCAACCAAGGTTGAGTGAGTTTTTAGGAACTCAACCTCCAAAGTTCGCAAGTGCTGCTGAACCTCTGGAGGCAGATGATTGGCTGAAGACCATTGAAAGCAAGATGAGGATCATACAGTGCCAAGGGTATGAGAGGGTGCTGTTTGCCTCTCATCAATTGCATGGACCTGCTGCTGATTGGTGGACCGCCTACGTGGCTGCCCATCATGACCCTGAGAACATCACTTGGGAAGAGTTCAAGCGTAGCTTCCGCAACCATTACATCCCAAGGGGTGAACTCAAAAACAAGAGAAAGGAGTTCTTGGGGCTGCAGCAAGGGAACATGACTGTGAGGGAATACCTCACTAAATTTACTCAACTATCCCGTTATGCTCCACGAGACATAGAGACTGATGAGCAGAAACAAAATTGTTTCGTGGAAGGACTTACCACAGAAATGCAGTGCGCAATGTCCTCAAATGAGTATGAAAGCTTCCAAAAGATGGTGGACAGAGCATTTGTGGTAGAAAGGAAGCTAAAGGCCTTGGAAAATGAGAATAAGAGGAAGGCCAATTGGTCACAACAAGCCTCGGGTAGCAACACCCGCCCCCGTCTGATGCAGCAACCAGCAGGGCAGACGAACCGTGCTGCGGTACCCTACTCAGCACCAAGAGGGTACAACCCAAACTACAGGCCTCCGGCAGCACCAGCACAGCCACAACGTCAATTTGTACAGCAGCCTCGCCCCGCATATCCACCTCGACCAGCAGTGCAAGGACCCCCAAACCAACCCCAAGACAACAAAGGCCAGGCACCTAAGGTTGGGGTGCAATGTTTTAGCTGTGGCGAAGTGGGGCACTATGCCCATAAGTGCCCAAAGAAGAAGCCCGCACAGCCAGAACAGCAGAATGTATTGAGAGGACGGGTGAACCACGTCACTATGGAGGAAGCACAAGAGGCACCCGACGTGGTAGTTGGTAAGTTTCCTGCCAATTTACACCTTGCAAACCTGCTGTTTGATTGTGGTGCTACCCACTCGTTCATTGCTCAAGGGTTTGTTAAGAAGCATGACCTAGCAACAACACAAATGAACCATATGCTAGCCGTAAACTCTCCAGGTGGAGAAATAAGGACAAGACAAGTGTGTCCCAAAGTGAACCTAGACATTAATGGGGTGGTATTTACTGCTAACCTCATAGTGATAGATTCACAAGGGATAGATATTATCTTGGGTATGGATTGGTTGACAAAACATAAAGGAATCATCCATTGTTCGACCAGAACGGTGGAACTAACTCACCCTAGTGGCACAAGAGTAAAGTTCATAACAATACACGAGCCTAGGAGGGACATTAAATTAAATCAAGTTGAGGTGAAAGTTGAGGAAATCAGGACCATCAGGGAATATCCAGATGTTTTTCCGGAGGAGTTGCCAGGTATGCCTCCCGATCGTGAAGTGGAATTCGCAATTGAGCTAGTGCCTGGAACAGCCCCGATATACAAGAGACCTTATCGGATGGACTCCAAGCAGCTAGAAGAACTCAAGGATCATTTGAGAGAATTGACGGAGAAGGGGTATATTCATCCTAGTTCCTCACCTTGGGGAGCTCCGGTGATATTTGTGCCCAAGAAGGACGGAACCCAAAGGTTATGCGTGGATTACCGTGCCTTGAATGAGGTAACCATCAAGAACAAGTACCCATTACCCCGCATTGAAGACTTGTTTGATCAGTTGAGGGGCGCTTGTGTGTTCTCGAAAATTGATCTCAGGTCGGGATACCACCAACTCAAGATAAGGCAAACTGATAATCCCAAGATAGCTTTCGTATCTCGGTACGGACTGTATGAATACACCGTCATGCCTTTCGGGCTAACTAATGCCCCGGCATACTTCATGTATCTCATGAACAAGGTATTCATGGAATATCTGGACAAATTTGTGGTGGTTTTCATAGATGACATTCTCGTCTTCTCCAAAGATGAAGAAGAACATGAGAAACATCTAAGGTTGGTGTTGCGGAGGCTGAGAGAACACCAACTATATGCCAAGTTGAGCAAGTGTGAGTTTTGGCTGAAGAGAGTTCCCTTCTTAGGACATATAATCTCGGAGGGAGGAATCTCCGTAGATCCCGCCAAAATCGAGGATATCCAGAAGTGGAAGACCCCTGAAAATGTCGGGGAAGTTCGAAGCTTCTTGGGATTGGCTGGATACTATCGACGGTTTATTGAAGGATTCTCCAAGATCTCGAGACCTCTCACCAAACTGTTGGAGAAGGGAATCACATTCATCTGGACACCACAGTGCGAGACGAGTTTTCAGGAGCTAAAGAAGAGATTGACAACAACCCCAGTGTTGGTTATGCCAGATATGCAGAAGAATTTCACAGTGTACTGCGATGCCTCTGGAAACGGGTTGGGATGTGTTCTCATGCAAGAAGGGCATGTCGTGGCATATGCATCCCGGCAGCTTCGGAAGCACGAGAAAAACAATCCTACACATGACTTAGAACTAGCCGCAGTGGTACACGCGTTGAAAATTTGGCGACGCTATTTGATGGGGAAGAGGACAGAGATATATATGGATCATAAGAGTTTGAAGTACATTTTCACACAGCCAGATCTCAATCTCAGACAAAGGAGATGGTTAGAGCTAATCAATGACTTTGATGTAGGCATCAACTATCATCCTGGGAAAGCAAACGTCGTGGCCGATGCTTTGAGTCGGAAAGTGCAGGTGAATAAGTTGAGCTTGAAGGACATACCTGCAGAATTGAAGGACGAGGTTATAAGGCTCAATCTATGTCTAGTAAATAGTGGTGAAGCCATCGCCATGGAAGTGGACTCCACACTAGAGCGAGACATACGCGAGGGTCAAAAGAATGATGAGAAGATACAAGAGATCAGACAACTCACTAAGGAAAATAAAGCTCCGGGTTTTAGAGAGGATGAACAAGTAACGGTGTGGCACGGGAAAAGAATCTGTGTGCCAGAAGTAAAGGAGATCCGTGAATTGATTTTGAAGGAGGCTCATGATTCTGACTATTCCATTCATCCTAGGAGTACAAAGATGTACCAGGACCTCAAGAGCAGGTATTGGTGGTATGGCATGATGCGAGATGTCGCGGAACATGTTGCCCTGTGTGACACATGTCAGTTGGTGAAAGCAGAACATCAACGACCCGCGGGATTATTGCAACCACTCAAAGTGCCTGAATGGAAATGGGAAGAAATCAGCATGGATTTCATCGTGGGATTGCCTAGGACCCAATCAGGGTACGATTCGATATGGGTCATCATTGATAGGCTAACCAAGGTAGCTCACTTCATCCCCGTGAAGGAAAGCTACAGCGGATCCAAATTGGCAGAATTGTACATGTCAAGGATCGTGTGTTACCATGGAGTGCCAAAGAAGATAGTGTCGGATCGAGGGACACAGTTCACCTCAAGGTTCTGGCAGAAGTTGGACGAAACCATTGGAACCCATCTGAACTTTAGTTCTTTCTATCATCCCCAAACTGATGGGCAGACGGAAAGAACCAATCAGATTCTTGAAGATATGCTGAGGGCATGTGCACTAAAAAACAATAGGAGTTGGGACAAGAACTTACCGTATGTGGAATTTTCCTATAACAACAGCTATCAAGCTAGTATGAAGATGTCACCGTTTGAAGCTTTGTACGGGAGGAAGTGCAGAACTCCCCTATTTTGGAACCAAACGGGGGAAAGCAAAGTGTTTGATCCAGAAGTACTACAAGAAGCCGAGGCGAAGGTGAGGGAAATTTGCAACAATTTGAGGATAGCACAGACACGCCAAAAGAGCTATGCCGATGTACGAAGAAGAGAGCTCGTTTTCAACGTGGGAGACTATGTCTATCTTAAGGTGTCCCCTATCAGAGGACTTCGTCGGTTCAAGGTGAAAGGAAAGTTGTCACCTCGATACATCGGACCCTTTCAAGTTCTGGAAAGGAAAGGCGAAGTGGCGTATCAACTAGAGTTACCGGCTCATCTATCGGATGTGCACGATGTGTTCCATGTGTCACAACTCAAGAAATGTCTGAGAACGCCTGAAGAGGTGTTCCCCATGAATGAAGTGGATGTAGCTGAGGATTTGTCTTATGCCGAGCAACCATACAAGATTTTGGAGACAATGGAACGCCTCACCAGAAATAAAAGAATCCGGATGTGCAAAGTGCAGTGGAAGCATCACTCAGAAGAGGAAGCCACCTGAGAGCGGGAAGATGAGCTCAAGGCACAATTTTCCGGAATTGTTTTCTTAGAAACACCAATCTCGAAGACGAGATTTCTTTTAAGGGGGGTCGAGCTGTAACACCCCAAAATTTTGTTAAGGCCCTAAATCATGTTAAGAGGGGAATTTAAAAATTTTTGGACGTGTTGCATGTTTTGCAAAAATTCAAATTCAAACTGGAATTCAAATTAAACTCAAATCAGAAAAGAAATAGAAAAAAGAAAAAGAGAAAACAGAAAAAAACCGGCCAGTGGGCCGCAACCCACCAGCCGGCCCAACCAGCGCCACGCCGGCCCGCAGCCACGCGCGCCGCTTGCTCCCACTGAAAGGCGGGGCCCACCAGTTCATCGTCTACCTCGCGCCCGCGCCGGACTCTCTCTCACCTAAATCAAAACCGATCGGGATTTCTGTGAATCCCGGCCGAATTCTGCTCGGGAGCGACGCAAACTCGATCTAAACCACCCAGCCGCCCTCCCCCGTCTATAAAAACCCCGGCCTCGTTCTGTTTTTCCCACGCGATCCGCCGATTTTCCTCCGGTGAGAGCCGAGACTTCTCCGGCGAATTCTGGCTGATCTAAGCTCGGAAATTCCGATCTAACTCGCTGGTCTTGATCCACCGCCTCCGGGGAACCTTGCAGGTGCAGAAAACTCGGTGACTTGCGGTGTAAACACAGCGCCGACGAGCCTCGCCGTGAATTCACCTCGGACCTCGTCGCCGATCACCTTCCAGGACCTCCGAGCTCAAGAAAACCCCCGAGGTGAGATCCCCGACCTCCCCTCTACCGATCTATGCCATAAAATCACAGTTCTAGGAAGAATTCTCGAAGATCCAAAAGTCTCCTGCTAGATCGCCGTCTCCCGCCGCCGTGCGCCGCCGGCAGCGCCGGCCGCGCTCGATCAGAGCGACGTGGCCGCTTGTGCGCCGTTTATTTCAAATCGCACGGTAGGGTTTAAATCCCCGCGTACCTGTTCGATGTTATAATCTCAGCCGTCGGTTTAAAATCAGACGGTCCACGTCATCCCCGCGTTATAAAGACTGGAAATCTTACGCGCTACCGCCTGGGGTTCTCGGGAAATAAGAGCTAGCCCCAGAAACTTCTGATCTAGCCCCTGGAACTTCAGAAAATCATGTAAATTCATTTAAAAATCAGTTTTAGCCCCTGGACTTAATAAAAATTAGGAAAAACCCCTCTGATAAGTGTAGATAGACCCCTGGAAATTCTTAAAATAATATAATGGACCCTGTAATGGGGTAAGTTTACCTTTTTAACCCTATTTGATATTAAAGTTAGGAATTTGAATATGTGGCTAGAATTTAAAATTTAAAAGGTGGGACAAACATATTGTCAAATTCAAATTTAAAACTTTCCCAGTACTTAGAAAACCTTGGAGTGAGATAAAAATAGATTTTTGGCTGAAATGAATCTGTTTAATTGATTATTCACATTTAGTTATAGGGACACATTTTTTAGTAGAGAATAATTCTGAAAATTAGAAAAATAAATGTAAAATAGTTTACATCAAAGGAAAAGATCAAAAATATATTATTAAATATTTTAGATCAGAACCTATTCTGTTTAGATGATGTGTCCTATTGTTTTCATAATAAAGTACACATTTATGCATAGGAAAATAAATCTGAAAATATAGCAACTAGTAAATGATAAATGGAGTTTCTAAAATCCAAAGAGTTCAGTTTAGGATTGGTAAAAATTATGAAGACACATATGGAGAAGGAAAATACCTTTCATGCTTATTTGGTAGTTAAAAAGGTGTAGTAATTGAATATAAGGAATTTATTTAAATTGGAAACTCATATATATAATATGTAAGTATAAATGTGAACACGAAAGTAGGAATAATATACACATGATTACAAGTGCATGCAAGCCACAAATCAACAAACATAGAGTAACCACAACACACATAATGGTGAATGACTTTCATAAATATGAATGTGTGGTTTGTATGAAGTGGAAGTGTGAACTATGTCTTATGGGTTGTTATTTTTCTTTTGCTATGTGTGATGGTATGATGTAGAACCTGCTCAAGAGCAAGTTATCCCTTTCCAAGATCAGGACTACCCATTCCAAGAGCAGCAGGAAGGAGGCAAGTGTCCTTGACCACTTTGATCCTATACTAGGATGTGTAGCTAGAATTATTTGCATTGTCAATTGAAATATGAAACCCATGTTAGGAAGTTTCCCTAGAGTTGCATCACCATGTTTCCTTGTAGCTTGGGTTGGGATTTATTTTATCATGTCATTTACTATTATGCATATGCTTAGCCATGCTTAGAATGGGATATTTGGGATATGAGATCATCAGTTTATTTTACCATACTCTTGAATGAGATATTGTGAGTTGTGTAAAGGTAGGGATCAAGGCAAGTTGGATGTTTTGGTTGTGTGCTGGGTGCACGAGACTCGGGTTTGTGTTTAGTACTTGCCTGGATCCTAAGGACCGGTTCTTGGAGCATGTAACCTGGCTTTACCGTGCCAACCACATGCTGAGATGGGGCAGCTTGGCCAATTAATTAGGTGTATCCCCGGCGTAGTATGGGTGTGTTGGATGGTGCGGGGAATAGGTGTCAGCTGGACTACCATATGAACCGCAAGGCTCAAGAGGGGGCCACTGCAGCGGGGTTGGAGCCTCTTGTATGCTGTTAGGGGTGAAACCTCAGTGGGCCCACGCTCGTCGGGAATCCCTTTGTAAAGGCTTCGTAGTGATCTCCTGGCTACACACCTGGGAAGTGTGAATGTGGTTCGTAGCCACTGGCATAATGGAGGTTCTTTTAGTCCACCCGGCAACGGGGGATGAAATCACTACATGTGGGTACAGTGGTACAAACTCTGCAGAGTCAAAACTATCATGACAGCTGTGCTCACGGTCAAGAGCGGCTTGGACTTATTCATGATTAGAGGAGTGATGGTTTTTGGAAGTTGTGGATGTTAAGCGGGGAGCTTAACATTTGAAAATGATGTTATGGTTATTTGGTTATGATGATGGGATGGGAGATTGGGACCATTTCACCTGTGTAGTAATGTAGGTGCTTAATAAGCTAAGGTGGTAGGTATTAATTGCGTAGTGCTTTAACCATGAGTTCAACCTCCCCTTGTTATAGCCATGCATGGCATAACTTTCCCACACTTGCTGTGTACCATCGGTA
This sequence comes from Neostapfia colusana, assembly GCA_030760725.1. NCBI lineage: Eukaryota > Viridiplantae > Streptophyta > Magnoliopsida > Poales > Poaceae > Neostapfia > Neostapfia colusana. Next base: position 60,452,607 of record JASWHV010000004.1, on the reverse strand, counting down.
CTCAACCTTACATATTTTGTTGGTTTATATTGCTGCTCAGGTCAAGATAATGAGGTGGTGTATAATGACCAAGACTTTGGACCCGAAGAAGGTTTCTAGGTTCATGGAGACCCCGGGCAACGCCTGTGACGGAGCCCTCAAGAATAATATTCCGCTGCTAGTTTATTTACTTGTGATGAACTTTTTATTGTCCAACGAGACATTTGCTATGTAAGACTTATTTATATTCGACACCTGGCTTGTAATAAATGATGCTTCACTATTTGTCATCACATTTATGAGAAAATGATCCTGGCATACATGTGATATTCACTCAGTTGTTCTTCGGAAAAACCGTGTGTGACAGCACCGTGTGACCGATCGTGCCCGCCATGACCACCCTTGATCGAGCTCGAAATTCGTCACTTCTAGAAAGCTTCATGCCACGGATGCAGAAAGGAACCTGATCGCCGGCTAGTCCAGCGTCCATGTGCAAGATTTGAAAGCTAGAGAAGGAGCTTAGAGCGAGAATTTGAAGGATCCGTACCGAAAGCTCAGTTTAAGGTCGCCGGAGCAAAAACTGAGAATTCACCGTGGATTCTTCACGGTTTGCTTCCAAACTTGGAGGAGAGCAGCACGGTGGTCGCGCGCTCCTGTTGCCTCTCTTGCTGGACCGTGAAAACGCCTATGGAACGCTGTCCACGGGCGCCTGACTCTCGGCTGAGGCTAGGTCGCCACGGCGGCGATCGTTTTCGGGCAAGGGAGGTCGGAGCTCGGAGTTTCTGGCGTTGGGGAGGTGGAGGGCGATCTCAGGTTGCTGTCTAGCAGCTCAGGAATGAAGGAGGAGATCGTTTGCTGGTTTTCCTGATCGATCAGTGAGCTGCGGGGAGAAGAACTGCCGCTGCTCAAGTTCACATGCGAGGAGATAAAGCCAGCCGACTCCTGCCCTGGCTGAGGCGGTGCCGGTCGCGTGGAGGCGCGAGCAAGCCGCCGTGGGCGCTAGCACGCGTAGAGGGGAAGCAGCTGGTGGCGCCGGTGGCTGCTCGGTGGCACAGCCGACAGATGCTCGGTGGAATTTCCCACCGAGGCTGTGACTTTGTGTGCAAGTTTTCCCTCCTTCTCTCTATGACATGTGGGTCCCCCCGGGGTTTTAACCTCTGAAATTACTCCTAATCACTGTTGTAAACAGTGAGCCCCAAAATACCCCTGGTGATTCAAATTATTCACCCATGAGCCATTTGAATTGCTTAGAATTCAAATTGGGTTTGGTTTGAATGAATTTCAGCACAAGTTCAGTTTGGAATTCAATTAAAGTTTGAATTTGTCCCACTTAGCTCATGTCAAGATCAACTCCAAATGGAGTGAAATTTGGTGTGTGAGCTCACAAAAATGTGCTGGATAAGAATATGTCTCCCACTTTTGAATTCATGGGATAAAAACAGTTTGAATTTGAATATGGTTTCAAACTGCCCTCTTTCTAACTATACCCAAAATGACCTCAAAAAGGTTTTGAATTTGGGTGAAACTTGGCATGGACATCCTTAGCAATGTGTAAGAGTTTTCATATGTCCAGCCCCTCTATATCACATGTGGGGAATACCACTTTTGCAATATGTGAGTTTGTTCTCGAATGAGCATGTTGATGGTGGTTACTTGCTCTTGATTTGTGTTCATCAACTTGCTTCAAATGAGGTGTGTGGTGTGGTGATGAACACTTCAAATATGTGTCAAAAACTGAGGCCCTTACATTCCTCCCCCCTTAAAAGAATCTCGTCCCGAGATTATAAGGTGAAAATGAGAGAGAGGACGGTGGAAAATTACCGGATATGCGACGTGAAAAAGTCGGGGTAGTTAGCGCGAAGAAATTCTTCGCTCTCCCATGTCGCTTCGTCCATGGAGTTATTACTCCATAGAATCTTGTAGAACCACAACGTGCGGTTGCGTGTGGTTCGGGCCTTTTCATCAATAATCTGCACCGGTTCCTCCCGATAGGTGAGATCCGGTTGCAGTTCTTCAATGTCTTCCAGCTGAACGGTAGTTGATAGCTTGAGACACTTCCTCAGCTGGGAAATGTGAAAGACGTCGTGCACACCGGAAAGTGCTTCTGGTAATTTCAGCCGGTATGCTACCGATCCACATCTTTCGGAAATCTGGAATGGACCGATGAATCGGGGTGCCAACTTTCCTCTCATCCCAAATCTATTTACACCCTTCATTGGAGATACACGTAGATACACGTGATCCCTGACTTCAAACTGCAATGGGCGTCTTCTCCGGTCCGCATACTGTTTCTGATGGGATTGGGCGGCTTTTAGGTTCCCTTGAATCAGTCGAACCTTTTCTTCCGCGTTGTTGACAAGGTCAATCCTGAAGGTAACCCTTTCGCCAGACTCACACCAATTCAGTGGTATGCGGCATTTTCTTCCGTATAGCGCCTCATAGGGCGCCATCTTAATGCTGGCTTGGTACCCGTTGTTGTACGAGAACTCGGCTAACGGCAAGTGATCATCCCAATTCTTGCCGTGGTTGATAGCGCAAGCTCGTAGCATGTCTTCTAAGATTTGATTTACCCGCTCGGTTTGCCCATCCGTCTGCGGGTGGTAGGCTGAACTACGGATCAGCTTCGTCCCCAAGGCAGCGTGTAGCTGCTCCCAAAAACGGGACACAAATAAAGTGCCCCGGTCCGATATGATTGTGCTGGGTACGCCGTACAAGCATAGGATCCGTGAGATGTACAGTTCAGCGTACTTCTTGGCGTTGTAGTTGGTGTTGACCGGGATGAAGTGGGCAACTTTGGTGAGCCGGTCGACGATCACCCACACAGAATCATGTTTTTGAATGGTGATGGGTAAACCGACGATGAAGTCCATGCTCACATCCTCCCACTTCCAGGCAGGAACGCCCAGGAGTTGTAGCAGTCTCGGTTTCCACATATGATCTGCCTTCACCCTCCGACATGTATTGCACTCGGACACGTACTTCGCGATCTCCCGCTTCATCCGTGTCCACCAAAACTTGCTTCTGAGTTCTTGATACATCTTGTTGCTGCCGGGGTGAATAGAAAACTTTGACAAGTGAGCCTCATCAAAGATTTTCTTCCGTAATTCCGGTTTTCAGGGTACGACGATCCGGTCCTTGAACCATAGGACGCCGTCTCCGTCCTTCCGGAAACATTTCAGCTCCCCACTGTTTACACGTCTCCGCAAATGCGACATGCCCTTGTCATGTTTCTGAGCTGCCGCTATCTCTTCACGGATGGTGGGGATCAAAGCTAGGTTGTAGAGAGCTCCATGTGAAATCACATGTAGTGGTGGTTCGCTCTCTTCCAACGGTGTGATGGTCAGGTGGTTGACGTGTGACTTGCAGCTCAGCGCATCCGCCACTACGTTTGCTTTGCCGGGGTGATAATGGATCTTTATTTTGTAATCCTTTATCAACTCTAACCATCTTCGCTGCCTCGTGTTCAGCTCCTTCTGAGTGAATATGTACTTGAGGCTTTTGTGGTCGATATATAAATGTACAAGGTTACCGAGTAGGTAGTGCCTCCACATTTTAAGTGCAAGTACCACGGCAGCGAGCTCCAAGTCGTGAGTTGGATAATTCTGCTCATGGTTTCTGAGCTGCCGTGATCCATACGCGACCACTCTTCGGTCTTGCATCAGCACACATCCAAGCCCAATGCCGGATGCATTGCAGTACACATCGAACGGTTTTGTTGTGTCTGGCTGCGCCAAAACCGGTGCTGATGTTAGGTTCTTGACTAAAGCCTTGAATGCTGCTTCACATGCTGGACTCCAAACATATTTGGTAGCCTTCTTCAGCAGCTCCGTCATAGGCTTGGCAATCTTCGAGAAGTTCGGAATGAACCTCCGATAGTATCCCGCGAGTCCGAGGAAACTCCGCACCTCGTGAACCGTTCTCGGGGATTTCCAATTAAGCACATGAGTGATTTTGCTCGGTTCCACACCGATACCCTCCGCTGAGATGATATGCCCGAGAAAAGGCACTTGTGATATCCAGAACTCACATTTGCTGAATTTCGCATATAGCTTGTGATCCCGCAGCCGTTGCAAGACTATACGCAGATGCTTCTTGTGATCTTCCTCCGACTTGGAATATACCAGGATGTCGTCGATGAAGACCACGACAAACTTGTCCAGCTCCGGCATGAATACCGAGTTCATTAAGTACATGAAGTGAGCTGGAGCATTGGTGAGGCCGAAGGACATGACCAGGTACTCATAAAGTCCGTACCTCGTCGAGAAAGCTGTCTTTGGAATGTCCTCAGCCCTTATCTTAATCTGATGGTACCCGGATCTTAAGTCCATCTTGGAAAAGATCTTTGCTTCGACCAACTGATCAAACAACATGTCGATCCTTGGCAACGGGTACTTGTTATTGATGGTTACGGCATTTAATGGACGATAGTCCACGCAAAGCCGCAACGTTTCATCCTTCTTCTTTACAAATAATGCCGAACAGCCCCATGGCGAGGAGCTCGGCCTAATAAAACCCTTTTCCAGCAGGTCCGTTAGCTGGGTCTTCAGTTCAGCCAACTCCTTGGGCGCCATCTTGTACGGCCTTCGGGATATTGGCATGGTTCCCGGTGCAAGTTCAATCTTGAATTCCACCTCTATATCGGGCGGCATCCCCGGCAAATCATGCTGCAATACGTCAGGGAACTCTCGGACCACTGGAATATCTTCCAATCTGATGGTTGTGGCTTGATAGACACTTGGAAGTTTTATTTCTGGACTGTCCAGAAATAAGGAGTGAGACTTGTGCACTTCTGAGTTCAAGTGCACAACTCGGAGGACGGTGTCTAAAACAGCGCCGTGGCGGGTTAACCACGACATCCCTAAGATGACATCGACCTTTTGTCCCTCTAAGATTATGAGAGACATAGGGGGACGAAAGCCCGGCATGCGTTGCTGAGGTGCTTACGCACGCGGCATCGCCCGCTGCTGCTGTTGTTGCAGAGGTGGTACTGGCAGTGCCGGCCTGAATGCCAGTGAAGAGTACGGCCGACTGCGGAAATGCATCGACCTCTGCGGTGGCTGCCAGCGTGGACCTGATGGTGGGCGATTCACCATCCGAAACATCTGAGAAGGACCGCCTCCTTCTCCGCTGCTCTGCGGCGCGCTTCGCTTTTGCTCCGCCGCCGCCACCTCCTTGCCGGAGTCCTCTTGAACAATCGCAGCATCAATGATGTCGTTGAGGCTGCCACGATTGAACATCGCCAACTTGTCCTTCAGGAGCGGGTTAAGCCCCTGGTAAAAATGGTCCCGCCACTTCTCGTCCGTATCTGCGTCATACGACACGTAGAGCGCGACATCGTTAAACACCCTGGAGTATTCCAGCGCGTTCCGGCTCCCTTGTTCCAGGTGTAAGAACTCCTGCGTCTTCCTCTTCATCAAACCTGGCGGTATGTGATAGGCCCTGAAGTCCGTCCGGAACTCCGTCCAGGTCATTACTCGGTCGGTGGGCTGTGAAGCACAGAAGTTGGCCCACCACGCGCTTGTGGATCCTTGGAGCTGCTGGACCGCGAACTGAGTCTTGCGCTGTTCGCTTATCTCGAGCAGCCCGAACTTCATCTCTATTGCGCGGAGCCAGTTGTCCGCGTCAAGAGGTTCATCCACCCTTGAGAATACCAGGGGATGAGTGGCCAGGAAGTTGGAGTAGGAGCTCTGTTGACGCTCCTCACGGTCTTGATGTCTCTCTGGGCTAGATGTATTCGCAATGTGAGTTTGCAGCAACTCCGTGTGCTGCTGATGCGAACCCGCCATTGCCACGACAATGTCCGCCAATGTAACTGTTGGCAGTGGCGGTGGCTGTGTTTGCTGTTGCTGTTGCTGCTGCTGTCCAAAGGAGTTCTCGGGAGGCTGTTGGGAGGTCTCTCCCCCTTGGCTAGTACCCCCAACATCCGGGTTGGCACGAGTACGCGTCATTCTGAAATTCAAAACAGCAGCGATTAGCACATGTCTTACTTAGAATTCCATATGCAACAGTAGGTATTGAAGTGACACATGAATAATTTGCACAACATTCACATATATTGATAAAGAATAAACTTTATACAATATACATTATTCTCGGGTCTCCGAGAAGTCATGCTCATGTCGTCACTACCTATACATACGCTACTGTCTACACGACATGTCACCGATTACAAAAGTTGGGTTACATTACCCTAGCTGCCCTACTTGGCAACTGTAACCCCCTACTCAGAGTAGAACTCGACCTCCTGCGGGTCGTCCTCCTCCGATACCTCTGCTGGTGGCTCTGGATCTACCACCTCTTCGCCCATCACGGGTTCTCCCATTGCTGGAAGGCCCAAGACCACCGGTTTGCCCAATACCGGAGGTACGAGGTCCTGCAAAGCATGCACCTCGTCCATGGCCTGGTTGTAATCTTCTTCCCAGCCTTGCCCTTCCTCAATAGCCTCATCCCGCTCTTGAGTAAGTTTCTCGTTCTGCTGGGTCAGATTCTGTACTAGTTCTTGCAACGCCGCGATGTCGACACGGCTTTTCTCCTTCGCCTTTTTCAGACGATGCAACTGATTGTGATGTTCATTCAGTCGCTTGATCGTCGGAAGGAGCACATTACGGAGTGCGCTGTGAGCACTCTCGAAATGGTCTCCAGGGCTCGTGCTCTCCTTGAGCTTCGTGGCGAGATGATCCGTATGAACAGCTTGGTTGTCCATCACGGCGTTTCCCTCCCTCATCTGGAGGCTGAGATTTGCCTCCGCGGGGTTGTACCTTGGGCAGCTCGGGTCCGTTGCCTCCAGGTACCTCTCTTCCCACACATGCTGAGCCCGTCCCTCCACCGGAACGAGCGCGTATGGAGTGCCCTCCATAGCCTGCACGTGTAGTTGGCAGAAACGTGACATAGTGTCACGGGCTGCCACTTGCCACATTCCCTCGGGTTGTCTACCTCTCACCGTGACGGTGAACGGCACCCACCCGGGTGGCATAGGTCCTGTGGGGACCTCGACATGGATTGTCCATGTCTAGTTCCCCTCTTTGCCTTCCTCCTTGGTGAAGTACTGTGGCATCTGGTTGTATCCGAAATATTGAAGCATTTGCCACAATGCTTCCGGATAGCCGCTGCGGTGTGAACAGTGGGACACCACCCACCCGTTCTCCAACTGCTTTTCTGCTGTCATCTGTAAAAATTATATTTGAGAAATGTCAAATATTTATTTAAACAGTAAGCCATTGAGTTATAACATAATACATGTCATTGAACCCATAAAACTTGGAAACATAGTTCAAATTAAAACAAATTTGACTGCTGATCTGCTGTCCAACATGAAAGCCCTGACCAGTTTCCATTTCAACCTGATTTAGGCCATGTTAAAGGCAAAACCAAATCTGGAGATCAACATCAAAGTTAAATCTAACTCCAATAGATTTTCAGAAAGTATTTGCTTGGCCTAAGATCTGTCCTGGTTCAAAAGTTATGAGATGTCAAAATGAACAGAATTTCTGGAGAAAATTGGACAGCACCTCCCTGCTTTAGGTACTAATTTGATCCAAGAATTCCAGTTAATTCTGTTCCTAATCTGACAATACTTTATGTTAAAAAGTTGTAATCCATCTCATAAGCTTCCCAGAACTACCTCATTTTCTATTTTTGGATTTTTATGCAGGAAGTTATACTCAATTTACAGAGAGTTTACAGAGAGTCTTTGCTCTGTCCTGTTTTCTGGACAGTTTCAACTCCACTGCATTTTTCGATTGGTTAAGGGATGAAACACCTCTGGACCTCAACAAAAAAGTTGTAAAGCTCTTCCAAAGCTTTCCAGAAATGTATCATATGACCCCAACCTCGAAAGAACTCAACCACTAACGTCTGATTAACTTCAGCCTTAATTCCTCTGAAAACAGAGTGCTCTGTCCTTAACAACCTATAAGTTGAGAACTAGTTAACTTTGAATATTCTGATTAAGGGAAGGAGTTACATTAAGTTTTACTACTTTGGATCAAAACCTTCAAGTTTTACAATGAAGTTGTTCATTTAGTGGGGTGTGACGTCGATGCGTCACCAGATTATGTCGGTACTATGTCCTCACAAAGAAAAACCTATACCGGACTTAGCCGGCTTCGTTACTTCAGTGGCACTAAGCGTCACTCACACACGGATGCTACACGTCTACCGTTTCTTGGTCAGACTACCTGCAGAAACTCAAACAATCGTCAGACTCGGCTGCACACCGAGCCCGGAATCCATACAGTTCGTACGCCCGGCCGTCATCACTCGCCCGGATGTTCTCAAGCCAAACACGCCTTGAGTTACGTGTTCACGTTTCAGACCACGTGACGGGGTCTCTCAAGTTGCACCGTGCACGCCAGGGACAGACGTTGCTCGAATACCCCAAACGACATGAAGAGTCGTAGAGGATATCAAAGCGGGTCGGGTTACCTGCCACCCGTGGGGCTCCACCCTTCAGCTTATGCGCACTGGTGGACAGCGCTTACGTGCACCCCCCAAGACATAAACGTCCCGAGATGCACGATTTTCCGACATAAGCAATTAGGTTAATATGCCACTTTCTATACACTAATAACATCCTTATATGGGCTACTAACTTGTTCCTCACTGGATTTTTGAAAAAGATGACCTTTTTACTGTGTTACGCCTCAAGCGAGCTCTGATACCAGCGCTGACACGACCCCATGGTCTTGTCGAGCCAGGATCACGCTGAGGGGTACTGCGTTGCACAGCACCGGATAACACACATACAAGGTACAAAGCGGAAGCAAAATTTTATTACATAAACTGGTTTATGAACATGTTTACATCAAAATAGTTCCAGTCTACACTCACGGGCGTAGACTACGCATCAAGTCCACGTTCAGCCCTTGAACGTGTCCTTGCTAGCACACACGCCCACTAACTCTGCGGCGTGCACGACTCCCACTCGACGGGGCTCCCCTCCTGGGGTTCCGTCTCTTCTTCGGGAGTCCCTTCCTCATAGAACCCTGCAAAAGCTTCAAACACAAGCAGTGAGCACGAAGGCTCAGCAAGTCTGACCCGTCTCACCTAAACATAGAACTTCTACATGAGGGGTGATGGGTTACATGAGGTAAAAATCATTTGCAAGGACTCGCCTAATTAGTAGAACCTTACTTTCAAGTTTTAGCAGCAGGTTGCGGAGAACCTTACGCTAAGGCACATGAGAGGGCCGCAATTAAACAAGAAATGCATTTCTCTCATGTACTTTGCCCAAAGTGGAAAAGAACTTTAATTAGCTCTAGACTACAGCAAATCATTAACAATCAATATCCATAATTCAATCAGCAACATTTTAACATGTGTCTAGCCTGTTCTCTCTACGTCTCGGTACAGTGAACAAGTGGTACTCACTGACCGCGAGGGACGGCAATTATAATCGATTTACACCTGCAAGATTACCCGAACAACCCGTCACGTACGCCCGTACTCAATGTTGCCTACAACAACCATCACAGACGCCGTACGCAACTATCTTTCACCCGTTAGCCAAATGTTGAACCGGTCCAATCGTACCGAGCAAGATGTCTCTGCACGCGCATCTCAGTGCCGCCAGCCAATTTACACTTCGAGCTCTCAACCTACCCTCTGAATGACCAGCTATGCCTCAACACCCAGCTACCTGAGTTACATCGGTTTCCCGGTTCCCATATAGCCGGTAGGTCTTCGGTACTGTTCTAGCTTGTTCAACAGGCCCGCACACGGCTCGGTCCTCAATTGACACAAACAGAGCTATAGCACACGGGCCCCAAAGTCCTGCTGCCCTTATTCTCCGCTTGGTGTCATCTTTCTTGCCATGTGTATCATGTGCTATCTCTAACCGAGTCAAGTGCCTCTAGCCTATGCTCGCGAGTAGTTCCAACTACTCGACTTGTACCGAATCCTACACTATCTTAGCATTGCAGTAGCTAACGGGGTTTGCAATCCTAAACCGAACCCATGGTTTTCTTGGCAATGCAATTGGGTTTTCAAACAAGACTCTAATGCAACGAATAAAGTACTCAAGTATGTGCTCAAAACAAAAAAAACTTGTAAAAAGGTTAATGCAAACCGGAGCTTGCCTTGCTGCTCTTGGTCGTAGGCTAGCTGTTCCTCCGGAGTAACAAAGTCTAGGACTTCGGGTTCCTCCCCGACCATAGCGACTACATGATAGAAGAAGTACATGTATTAATTTAAATGCATTTGTATTAAGTTTGAACTTGTGAAGCTTATAAGTCCCACTAGACAGACTCAATGACTATGAAACTTTTACTGTGGCTTGGTTACAACCTAAACAGAGGCTTGGCCAAGTTTTAGTTGCAGCAAAGCTCATTTGAGCCCTCCACAATTAATTATGCACTTGACCTTAATTGAAGGCTTTTAGGGTGTTCTAAGGGTTTTCATGAAACAAACTATGACTTTCTGAAAATTAGATTTTCAGAGGGTTCTAATGGAGTTGGTCTCACTTAATTTGAAGGTTCCTAGCTAAAGATATGAGCTGAACAATTTCAGAGAAAATTCTGAAAATGTTTCTGAACATTCTCTATTTTCTTTGGAACAGTTCCACTAATCACACCATTAGGTGGATCAAATGAGCTCAAATGGATCTGAAATTTTTATGGTAGTTCAAAGATATTTTGGTAAACCTCCCAACAAAATTTCAGAATTTTCTCCCAAAGGATTCTCCAGTTAAAATTCCAAACAGGTTAAATTTGAGGAATTAATTCTAAAGAAATAAGGATTTTCATGAAGTGAAACTTGATTTTCTGGAAAGTACTCAGAGAGCTGAATCCAACAAAATTTGGTTCACTCAATTTGGAGTTTTCTAGCCAAAGTTATGAGGATTTGAAGTTTGAAGGAATTCTGAAAATCGGGGGAAAAGTTTAAATCTGCCGGGGCCCGCGGGGACACGTGTTAGGCGCGGAGGCGACCGCACACTGCAGCCCACAGGGTCTTTGCGCGCCAGAACACCCGATCCCAGCCACACCCGATCCTGATTTCAAATTTTTGAGCCGCTAACGCGTGGGCCAGCCGGCTTCGTCTACCTCTCGACGCGCCCGCACGCCCGCGCCGCCGCCCCTCGCCGGAGCAGACCCGGAGCTCGCCGTCTCGCCGCTGCCGGCCCTCCCATGGTCTGAAACTCGCCGTCAGGGTTGTCTACATCGAGGAACACGTCGGTGGTGTCAGTTCGGGCTGGCAGTGACCGGAAATAGCCCGGCGACGTGCCGCGGCCTCGGTTGAGGTTCGGCGCCGTCGACCGTGGGTTCTAACCCGCCAACACCTCGAAAAAACGGTCCTACAGCATCAGTGTACCTCTAGGAAGGTCGACAAGGTGTCAAAAGGGTTCGAAGATGGCGGTAAGTCGGTCGGCACCGTGTGACCGATCGTGCCCGCCATGACCACCCTTGATCGAGCTTGAAATTCGTCACTTCTAGACAGCTTCGCGCCACGGATGCAGAAAGGAACCTGATCGCCGGCTAGTCCAGCCTCTATGTGCAAGATTTGATAGCTAGAGAAAGAGCTTAGAGCGAGAATTTGAAGGATCCGTACCGGAAGCTCAGTTTAAGGTCACCGGAGCAAAAACTGAGAATTCGCCATGGATTCTTCAAGGTTTGCTTCCAAACTTGGAGGAGAGCAGCACGGTGGTAGCGCGCTCCTGTTGCCTCTCTTGCTGGACCGTGAAAACGCCTGTGGAACACTGTCCACGGGCACCTGACTCTTGGCTGAGGCTAGGTCGCCGCGGTGGCGATCGTTTTCGGGCAAGGGAGGTCAGAGATCGGGGTTTCTGGCGTTGGGGAGGTGGAGGGCGATCTCAGGTTGCTGTCTAGCAGCTCAGGAACGAAGGAGGAGATCATTTGCTGGTTTTCCCGATCGATCAGTGAGCTGCGGGGAGAAGAACTGCCGCTGCTCGTGTTCACATGCGAGGAGATAAAGCCAGCCGACTCCTGCTCGGGCTGAGGTGGTGCCGGTTGCGTGGAGGCTCGAGCAAGCCGCCCTGGGCGCCAGCGCGCGTAGAGGGGAAGCAGCTGGTGGCGCCGGTGGCTGCTCGGTGGCACAGCCGACAGCTGCTCGGTGGAATTTCCCACCGAGGCTGTGACTTTGTGTGCAAGTTTTCCCTCCTTCTCTCTATGACATGTGGGTCCCACCCGGTGCTTTAACCTCTGAAATTTACTCCTAATCACTGTTGTAAACAGTGAGCCCCAAAATACCCCTGGTGATTCAAATTATTCACCCATGAGCCATTTGAATTGCTTAGAATTCAAATTGGGTTTGGTTTGAATGAATTTCAGCACAAGTTCAGTTTGGAATTCAATTAAAGTTTGAATTTGTCCCACTTAGCTCATGTCAAGATCAACTCCAAATGGAGTGAAATTTGGTGTGTGAGCTCACAAAAATGTGATGGATAAGAATATGTCTCCCACTTTTGAATTCATGGGATAAAAACAGTTTGAATTTGAATATGGTTTCAAACTGCCCTCTTTCTAACTATACCCAAAATGACCTCAAAAAGGTTTTGAATTTGGGTGAAACTTGGCATGGACATCTTTAGCAATGTGTAAGAGTTTTCATATGTCCATCCCCTCCATATGACATGTGGGGAATACCACTTTTGCAATATGTGAGTTTGTTCTCTAATGAGCATGTTGATGGTGGTTACTTGCTCTTCATTTGTGTTCATTAACTTGCTTCAAACGAGGTGTGTGGTGTGGTGATGAACACTTCAAATATGTGTCAAAAACTGAGGCCCTTACAACTCCTCAACACGAAAAAGGTGCGCCATGATCCCTAGCTCGTGTTGTTGCAAACCACATAGCAAATGATCCACTGAGTAGGGAGAATTTCCGAAGTTCCCAAAACATGGTCCATACGGGTAGGGGTCGGTCTACCCCAAAATTCTAGCGGCACCGTCCACCCAAGCTCGAGCGAGCTTGCACACAGCCTCTACACCTCTTGGCGATCATCCTCGAAGAAGAAACGAGTGAAAACATCTAGGATCGACCAAGTTAGAGCTAATTTTCGTGCCGCCATGAAGAAATTGTCTCGGGTCACCGTGGAGCTCTATGCTGCCGGCCTTTTCACGAGGTTTGGCGCCCATTTCCGACATTCTCAAGCTGCCACGGTACTCTCCGAGCAATCACCGACCGTTTTGATGTGGTGTTGGTGATTTCCCAGCTCACCGGAACCCTAGCGGCCACTGCCGCCGCCGCGCACCCATTTCCGGCGATCTACGGCTGTCGGCGACACCTCAGACGAGTTCAGCGCCACGAATTATGGGGGGGCGGCGAGTCTGAGTTCGGGAGGCGACCGAGAAAGCCATTCTGGCGACGCTCGCCGGAGGGCGCCGCCACGGGCCCCTGTTTGGCGCGAGGAAGGGGAAGAACTGCCGGGTGGGGCCCCCTGGCAGACATTTAAACATTTTGGGATTTTTAGTTCTAGTTGAAACTTTAGAGAGCCACCACTTAGGGTAGGAGAGTCCAAAAATTGTGAAATAAATTTTGTTGGACTCCTCTAATACAGTCCAATCCAAATATGAAACCAATTAGTATGAAATCCATTATTTAATTCTGGAAAATTCTTTAAATCTTTTCAGCAAAAGAATTTTAGAGGAAGTTTGGTTTATCCAAAATTCCTCAAATTTTGCCAGAATATTATTTAGGATGTTAGTGAACCCCTGTAAAAGTTTCAGACCATTTGGAGTTGATTTGGTCCGGGCAATTCAGAGTTGAAGATGCTGTGTTCAATTAAATACAGAAACATTTTCAGAGAATTTCAAAAAACTTGGAAATTCAGTTCTGGACAAACCTTAGCCCCAAAATTGCTAGGAAAATTCATGAAAACTCTATGAGCTATAATTCAAATTGTAGTTCACTAAGTTGGGCATGAACAGGGGTGTTACCTCAGAATTAATTCTTCTTTGCTTATTTGCTAAGAGAATTATTCTGAGCAAACCATTCAATGAAAAGTGCTAAATTTTGGTTCAGAGGGTTTTCTTGTGACAAGGAACTCACACAAAAATTCTCAGCTCCATTGGAGCTCTGGATCACCCCTGCTCTGTTTAACCACTTGAGGTGATCAATGTGGAAGAGGGGATAACCACTTAGCACTTAATCATGTGCTTAGATCCAAAACCAAACCACTAGCCCCAGTTTCATTTTTAAATTCTTGAATAGAGTTCCAGTTGTTAAAAACTTGTTATTAGCACATGTAGCAGAAACATTACAATGAACTCATGTGCATATTCATTAACATGTAGTCTTTTATTAACGTGTAGTCGCTGAAGGCGAGGAGGCTCCGGAAGTACTTGACTTCCTCCTTCCGGAAGAAGAGCTAACTACTGACCAGCAGCAACAAGGCAAGCCCCAGTTTGCATTAAGCCTTTTATAAAGTTTTACTTGGTTTACATACATAGTGTGAAGTGTGTATGTGCATTAGGTGTAGGATGGATGAATACCCAACTGCATAACCAGAAATTTTCCCCCAGAGTGAGGGTAGTGTCTAGGGCTTCGAATAGACAGGCTATGCTTAATGATTCATAGGACTTCGGTACAAGTCGAGTAGTTGGAATCTACTCGCGAGTTAGGCTTGGGACACACAGGATTGGTTCGAGTGATGTGAGATCACCTTAGTAATGAAAATGGGACTTAGCAGGGGCTAGGACGCAGCAAGAGGGAGTCTTCTGTGCGCAGCCCTGTCCATGTCGATTGAGGACCGATCCGTGTGTGGCCCACGCTGATCAAGTTTGAACATACTGAAGGCATATCGGATATATGGGCCCTGATAAACCGATGTAGCCTAAACCTCCGGGCGTCGAGGCATAACGCACCGATTTATAGGTGTAGGCTGAGGGCAACAAGGTGGAAATCTGCCAACGGACATAGAGAGATGCTCCGTGTGGGGAACCTCCTGCTCGTTTCGGTGCGACCAGTTCGACGTTTGGGCTGTTGGGTGAATGGTTGTCCCGTACGACATCGAGTGAGCGTGCTGTGCAGCTCCATGGGTGGGCGTACGTGACGTGCTCTTTGGGTTTCCCTGCAGGTGTATATCGAGTCGACTCGCCGTCCCTCGCGGTGAAGAGTACCACTTGGTCACTGAGTCGTGACGTAGGCTAATGTATGAAATATGATGATTTAATATTGCTGATTGATATGATCGTATTGCTACATGTGTGCCACCAAATATTGCTTACTAAATTTCAGATTCCTGAACTGTTAACTTGTTGCTAAAAGATGAATTAAGGGTGAACTTGTAGGCGTGTCCATTTGCTGCAATGTTACTATCCTATGTTCATTGTACCCCTCATGTAGAGTTTCATGCCTAGGTGAGTCGGTTAAGTCTTGTTGAGCCATCGTGCTCACGGTTGCTGCTTAAGTGCTTTTCAGGTGAGGAGCCACCCACGGACTCAGAGTACGAGTCCACCGGCGAGGGTAAGCCTCCGTCGGGGACCACGGCTGAGTGGGAGCCGTACAAGCCGCGCTGAGCTGAGCAGTGCAGCTAGTGTTGGCTGCCCTAGGGCTGGGCAGCCGACTTTTGCTAGATAGGCGGGCGTGAGTTGTAGAAAAGTAGACTTTCGCTGTGTAATAAAGACAATAGTTTGTAACTGAGTATTGTACCGTTTGTACAGTTCAGTTGTTTTCCCATGTAATATATTGTGTTCTTATGACGTGTGCTGTCGGGTGTCGCATCGCGCGGCACCACCCTCAGCGATCCTGGATGAGCGAATCCCGGTCTGCCACAGCCTGGTACCAGAGCTGCATTGTGGATAGCACAGTACTTAAGGACCGTATTACAGGGAAGACTTAGGTTTATGGTGAGGATTCGGTAGTTGCCCAAGTAAGGACTATATTAGCTTAGTTACTTAAAGTGGCAAATACTAACCTATGTGTTATAAATTCTGAATTTTAATTATCTAACGACGCATCTACGCTCTGGTAAGTATGGTAAGGAACGCCACCGAAAGCGGTTCAATTTCGGTTAGCTCCCCTGACGAGGAACGTTGTTCAGGGATAGGTCTCACAGCTTGGTGTGAGACGTCAATATGAAACTCTTGGACTCTTCATGTCCCTGAGTTCATATGAAACGCTGATCCCTAGCGTGCATTAGGCAAGTAAGTGGACTTCCGCTGTGTAAAATAAATACTAGTTTGTAACTGAGTATCGTACCGTTTGTACAGTTCAGTTTTTTTCCCATGTAATGTATTGTGTTCTTATGACGTGTGCTGTCGGGTGTCGCATCGCGCGAAACCATCCTCTGCGATCCTGGATGAGCGGATCCCGGTCCGCCACAGCCGGATACAAGGGAAAGCAGGAGGTGGAGTCCACGGTTCTCGGCTGCGACTCGGTGGCGCGCGTGGAAGAACCACCGGCCCGAGGAAAACACAGCCGAGAGACTTAGGCAGTAAGTCTCCCCCTCACAATGACAATTGGGTCCCACAGCTCCTCTCTTCCAAAAGATCTCCAATTTTTGGCACAGTGCAAATTTCAGCTATGAGGAACTCAAATTCAAAAGCCATTTGGCAATTTGAAAAGCTGTGCCTCGGTTTCAAATTTGAATTCAAATTTCAATGAATTTCACAAGTCTCTTTGATATGCCTATCAAAGCACCTCCAAATTTGCTCAAAATTTGCACTCTCACTGATTCAAACCTGAATAATTTGAATATGCCCTCTGATCTTTGAGTTGGCCATTGCAAATACAAATTTTTAAACAACAGTTTGAATTTCCTATTTGGAAATGGCCTTCTTTTTCTTGAAGTGAACCACTCAGTTCAAACTGAATTTAAAGTCCTCTTGCACATGCCAACAATCAAATGATTAAACAAAAGTTTTTGCAATTCCCATTTCTTGGATTTAAACTCACTTTATTCACCACTAAAGTTTTCCATTTACATGTTTTGGAACTTTTACACCGTACTACGAGTTGCCGGCAGTAACCTCGACTGACGTTATGCGCGGCCACCTTTCCCAAGTTCTTCCACAGAGGACGCGGTCCAACGGCCCCGAGTAGCAAGCTCCCTCAAGGTACATACCCACAGTGATATGTTCTTGAGCGAGTTACCTCCTGCTACCCTGACGCCAAAAGCCTAAGACGGTTAGAAAAGTTCCAATGTGGATCTCCCGAGGTAGATCAGTTTCCTAGGTCCCATATAGCCAGTATGCGCCTGGTACACAACTCAAACTTGTCCAACAGGGCCATGTATGGACGGGCCTTAACCAACACATGCTGGGCTATGCACACACGGTCCGCAGCCTGCTGCATCTAAACCTCCCTGCCCGGTCTCTATTTCTTATGTGTGAACTTTTCTCATTGTTTCTATTCTTGACCCGCTCCGGATAAACCAAGCCCTAAAGTGATGATCCAGAGATCAAATGGAGCTGAAAATTTTCATGTGAGGTCCTTGTCACAAGAAAGTCATATGGACCAAAAATTAGCACATTTCACTAAGTGGTTTATTCGGAACAATTCTCTAAGCAACTAAGCAAAAAGGAATTAATTCTGATGTAACACCCATGTTCATGTCCAACTTAGTGAACTAAAATTTCAATTATAGTTCATAGAGCCTGCATGAATTTTCTTAGGATTTCTTGAGCTAAGAATTGCCCAGAACTAAATTTCCAAGTCTTGGGAATTCTCTGAAAATGTTTCGGTATTCTTTTGAACACAGTAACGTGAAACCTAAATTATCCTAATCAAATCAACACCAAATGAGATGAACTTTTTACAGGAGTTCCACAACACCCTAAAGGTTATTATGGCAAAATTTGATGATTTTTGGATGAACCAAACTAACTCTAAAATTCTTTTTCTGAAAGGAATTAATGAATTTTCCAGAATTAAATAATGCTTTCCTTACACATTGGGTTGCATATTTGGATAGAGGTTGTCAATCTGAATCTAACCCAATTTGAATCACTAAAATTGGAGTTTCCTCTCAAAAATTATGCTCTTCTAAATTTTAAAGGAAATCTGCAATTTGAATTAATACGGGAGAATTCAAACGCTGACGGTGGGTCCAGGGGACACATGTCTCGTGCCGGGACAAAGCCACACAGGGCCACAGGATTATTTCCCGCGTGGACACAAATGATCCGGTATTAACGAGGATCCGGTCTCTCCCTCCCGAGCGACTGACACGCGGGCCCGGCGAGGCCTTCTTCGACCTCACAACCCCCGGGTCCCGCACCGCCGGAGCTCGCCGGAGCACCTTGGCTTTCAGCCTCCCGGCCTCCTCCCATCCTCTCACTTGCTGCTGGATCCTAGAAACATGTGAGGAACATGATGGGAGGGTCTCTCCGGACCGGCGAAGCCCCCCAACCTACCTCGGAACGGTGCAGCGGCTCGGTGAGAGTTCGGTGGCATCGCTCCGACGCCCTACACCCTCCCACCTATAGTTTCCAAGCCCTAGAGCACCGGTGGATTCTAGAGAAGCATGGCATAGTGGTGAAAAGGCTTAGAAATGGATCTAACCATGATGTCACCGTGCGCCCCGAAGCTTCCCGCCACGGCCGCCGTCGGAAAAGCTAAAAACACACAGGCTACACGTGGTTTCATACTAGGTTCGTGAAGCAAACTTGTGCGCCATCAAGTCTAGCTCCTGTGTGTGAAGTTTTGTGGCCTCTAAGCAAGTATCAACCGGGAGTTTAGAGTTTCCTTAACCGAAGGTAGTTTTGCACCGGCCGAGACAAAAACTGGAATTCCGCCGGCGATGATCCACGGTTGTACTTGAGCTTTGGAGGTGAGCTGCCTGGAGGCTTGGCGCGTCCAACCGTCCTCTTGCTCGGTCGTGAAAGGCTCTCTGTAGGGCTATCTACGAGAGCACCTTCTCTTGGCTATGGTTCGGCCGCCGCGGAACAAAGGTGTTCCCGGCGTAGGGGGGCTGAGCTCACTCGGGGATGGTGCGAGGAGTACGTGGGGAGCCCTGTGGTGTCGTTTTGCTGCTCAGCCGAGGCTCGCACGCAAGTTTGGCGGGTGGCCGAGCGATCGAAAGAGCAGCGGCAGCTACGGTTAGGTTCTTGCGCGAGAGAAGGGAACAGAGGCGTGCCTTTGGTGCTGTGGCAAAGAAGAGCACGGCTTAGAGTAAAGAATCACACAGAGAGCTCGCCAGCGCAAGAAAATGAAGGAAGAGGTGTCTCTCGGTGCTGCTCAGTATCACACGGTGGAGCTGCGGCTCTGCCTTGGTGAACCGACTGAAGGAGCCAAACAGAGACTGTGCACTGCAAAATGAAGATCTTTTGCAAACTAAACTTCCTCAATGACATGTGGGTCCCACAAATAGCTCCCTCTTATCCTCTAAAATATCTTCCAAAATTTGCTAATGATGAAATTAAATTGTGGGAGTTCAAATCTGAGGTGCATTTGGATAATTGGGCAAGTTTCATCCAAATTCAAATGGGTATTTTAATTCTTTGCAATTTAAAGTCCTTTTTGGAAAACGAGTTGCAAAACATTTCAGAAATTCATGAAACTTTGCATACCCACTAATTTGGACCTAAGGAATTCAAATATGAAATCTGATTTTAAACTTGGCTGCTGCAAATGAGATTTTTAACACAACAGTTTGAAATTCATTGTGTTGCCCTCATTTGAATTTTAAGTTGAACAAATTTGTTCCAAAATCTGAATTTAGCTTTCTCACAAATATGGGAAGTTCCCACCTTGGTTTTGAATCCCCTTTGGGTTCCAAGCATTCAAATAAATAATTGAACTTGTGGGAAGAGAGCTCTCATGTGTATTATCACATGTGAAAAAGTTTAAACAAGTCCCATTTTTCATACATATGAAACCAACTTTGTGCAAACATGAGTTTCTTTGTTTTCATATTTTTGGGACCCTTACATTCCCCCCCCTTAAAAGAAATATCATCCCAAGATTACAAAATATGAATGAGACGGGAGGGTAATTACAAAGTTTATGACAACAGTTCCGGATAGTTCTTGTGGATGTAATCTTCACTTTCCCACGTCGCCTCTTCCGGGGTATGATTACTCCACAGGACTTTGTAAAATTTCAAAGTCCGGTTTCAGATGATCCTAGTCTTTTCGTCGATAATCTGAATGGGCTGCTCGGTGTATGTGAGATCCGGCTTCAACTCGTCGATGTCTTCTGTGCGGACAGCAACAGTAAACTTGAGACACTTCCGCAGCTGCGACACGTGAAATATGTCATGAATACCGGCAGGGCTTGCTGGTAGTTCCATCCAATAGGATACGGTGCCGCACTTCTCCGTGATAGCAAATGGACCGATGAATCGAGGAGCAAGTTTCCCCTTGACACCGAACTGATGAATCCCTTTCATAGGAGACACACGAAGATACACTTGCTCTCCGACGTCGAAATGCAGCGGTCGCCTCCTCTGATCCGCGTAGCTTTTATGATGAGATTGGGCAGCTTTAAGATTCTCTTGTATTATCCGAACTCTCTCTTCGGCTTCATTGACAAGATCAACCACGAACGTTACTAGTTCGCCGGATTCGCACCAATTCAATGGTGTAAGGCACTTCCGGCCATATAGAGCTTCATACGGTGCCATTTTGATGCTCGTTTGATATCCGTTGTTATATGAGAACTCCTCCAACGTTAAGTGATCATCCCAGCTCTTACCGTGGTGGATGGTTGTGGGAGGTCATCGGCAACCCGACGATGAAGTCCACACTCAAGTCTTCTCACTTCCATGCCGGTATTTGCAATGGTTGCAGCAGGCCCGACTTCTTCACATGGTCGGCCTTGACCCTTCGACACGTATCACATTTTGAAACGTACTTTGTAACTTCACGTTTCATACGTGTCCACCAAAACTTCTTCCGGAGAT
This sequence comes from Neostapfia colusana, assembly GCA_030760725.1. Taxonomy (NCBI): domain Eukaryota; kingdom Viridiplantae; phylum Streptophyta; class Magnoliopsida; order Poales; family Poaceae; genus Neostapfia; species Neostapfia colusana. The sequence continues at coordinate 60,431,829 of JASWHV010000004.1, read as the reverse complement.
CTTGGTACATTTTATTGCTTCCCGGATGAATGGAAAATTTGGACAAGTGAGCTTCATCCAAAATTTTCTTCCGTAGTCCCATATCCCGGGATACTACTATCCGGTCGTGGAACCACAAATTACCTTTATCGTCCTTCCGGAAGCACTTCATTTCACCTTGATCAATTCTCTGCCGTATGTGAGACATTCCTTTGTCTTTTCCTTGAGATTAAATGATCTCCTCTCGAATGGTAGGGATGAGAGCGAGATTATAGAGAGCTCCATACAGGATGACACGGAGACTTGGTTCTTCATCATCCATTTCAGCAATAGTCAGGTGATGGATATGCGCCTTACGACTGAGCGCATCGGCAACCACATTCGCCTTTCCTAGATGATAATGAATCTCAAGTTCATAATCTTTAATGAGCTCTAGCCATCTTTGTTGCCTCATGTTCAATTCTTTCTGAGTGAAGATGTATTTCACGCTCTTGTGGTCGGTGCAGAGGTGTATAAGATTTCCGAGCAAGTAATGCCTCCACATCTTCAAAGCAAGGACCACGGCAGCTAACTCAAATTCATGAGTTGTATAATGCTGCTCATGGTTTCCGTGTTGACAAGATCCATAAGCGACCGCTCGTCCTTCTTGCATCATCCTGCAGCCAAGACCGATGCCAGCTGCATTGCAATAAACGTCGAATGGATTCGTCGTATCTGGCTGAGCAAGAACTGGGGCTGTGGTGAGATTCTTCACTAGAGTCTTGAAGGCTTGTTCACACGCAGCACCCCACACAAATCTGGTATTCTTCTTTAATAATTCCGTCATCGGTTTAGCAATCTTGGAGATACCTGGAATGAACCTCTGGTAAGAACCCGCTAAAACGAGGAAGCTTCAGATTTCATGCACAGACTTTGGTGACTCCCATTTCTGCACTTGGATAATCTTACTTGGATCTACAGTGATGCCCTCCGCTGAAATAATATGTCCGAGAAATGGCACTTGATTAATCCAGAATTCACACTTGCTGAATTTTGCATAGAGCTGGTGATCTCGCAATCTTTGTAGCACAATATGCAGATGCTCAGCATGTTCTTTCTCTGACTTGGAGTACACCAAGATATCGTCGATGAAGACCACTACAAATTTATCCAACTCCAGCATGAACACTGAATTCATCAGGTACATAAAGTGTGCCGGGGCGTTGGTCAAACCAAAAGACATAAAAGATACTCTTATAGTCCGTATCTCGTTAAAAATGCCGTCTTCGGAATATCTTCTGCCCGGATTTTAATCTGGTGATATCCGGACCGAAGATCCATCTTCGAGAATACTTTAGCACCCACTAATTGATCGAAGAGCATATCAATGCGAGGTAGTGGATACTTGTTCTTGATGGTCTCGGCATTAAGAGGACGATAATCAACACAAAGCCATAGTGTTTCGTCCTTCTTCTTGACACACAACGCTGAACAACCCCAAGGTGATGAACTCGGTAGTATAAAGCCCTTGCTCATTAGGTCATTCACATGTGTCTTCAATTCTGCCAGTTTATTGTGTGCCATCTTGTACAACCTTCATGATATCGGTGTTGTTCCCAGTATAAGTTCAATCTTGAAGTCTACTCTCGCTTGGGCGGCATTGTAAGGGTCCCAAAAATGTGAATACAAAGAAACTCTTGTTTGCAAAAGGTGGTGTCATATGTATGAAATTTTGGACTTGTTAAAATTTTTTTTTCACATGTGATAACGCACATGAGGGCTTTCTTCACACAAGTTCAAATGTTAATTTGAAAACTTGGAACCCAAGAGGGGTCAAAATACAAAATGGGAAGGTCCCATAGGTGTGAGAAAGCTAAAGGCAGATTTAGAACAAATTGTTCAACTCAAAATTCAAATGAGAGCAACACTATGAATTTCAAAACTGGTATGTTACAAATCTCATTTGTAGCAGCCAAAATAAAAATCAGATTTCATATTTGAATTCCTTAGGTCCAGATTAGGGGGTATGCAAAGCTTCATGATTTATTGAAATGATTTGCAACTCATTTTCCAAAATGGACTTTAAATAGCAAAGAATTCAAATGCCTACTCAATTTGGATGAAACTTGCCCAATTATCCAAATGCACCTCAGATTTGCACTCCCACAATTTGATTTCACCAATTGCAAATTTTGGGAGATATTTTGCAGGGGGATAAGGAGAGGCTGGGACCCACATCTCATTGAGGATTTAAAATGTGCAAAAGATCTTCAACTGTGCAGTGTTTGGTCTCTGTTTTCCATCCCCCACGAGAAGCAACCGGGCAACCGATGATGCCGCCGTGCGACACAGAGGCGACACTGAACGGCGCCAACGCCACCTCCTCCTTGATCAATTGGCGCTGGCGAGCTGCTTCTTCCGTCCTCACCACCTCAAAGCACACATCGCACCAAGGCAGTCTTTTCCCCCTCGCACACGAGATCGGAAACCATGCCGCTGTGCGCTCGATCCTTCGGCCACACCGTAGCCCGTGTGCAAGCCCAAGCAGAGCAGCAAATCGACACCAAGGACCCTCCCACAGCGTCCTCACGCCATTCCAGCGTGAGCTCCACCTACAAAGACCGAGAACGCCTAGTTTCCGTGGAAGCCGAACACAACGGCGACGAGGTGCTCTCGCGGACATCCCTACAGAGAGGCTTTCACGACCATGTAAGAGGACCGTTGGACGTGCACGACATCCATGCAGCTCACCTCCGAGGCTTGAGCCAAAAGGTGGATCATCGGCGACGAATTTTGCAAAGTACTTCCGGCCGGTGTAAACAGACCCACGGATAAGGATCGTTTAAATTCTCGCACTATGATGGTTTAGAGCTCTGCAAATTGCACACACAGAATGTAGACTTGCGTAGCAATCTTTCTTCTTCACAAACCGTAGCATGAAAACCATGGTAGAAGGCTTGCTCTGAGCTTTTCCGACAGCTAACGTGATAGGATGCATCAGGCGCACGATGAACTCTAGTTTGGAGCCGTTCCCGAACCTGTGTGCGGCCATGCCGACCTTCCCGTGTATCCACCGGTGCTTTAGAGCTTGGAAACCGAAGCTCGGAGGGCTTAGAGCGTCGGGGTAACGTCGCTGAACTCCTTCCGAGCCGCCGCACCGTCGGGTGCTAGGTTGGAGGCTCTGCCAGCTCGGGAGGACAGCACCAGTGTGTTTCCTGAGTTGAATTAGGCACTGACGGCGAGTTCGAGCATCGGAGGTAGCCGGATGACCGAGTTCGGGGTAGCTCCGGCGAGCTCTGGCGGCGCGGGCGCGCGGCGGCGAGAGGTACAAGAAGATGGAGCCGGGCCCGCGTGTCAGTGACGAGTGAGGGGGAACCGGATCCTCTGTGGCGCCGGATTAACTGTTGCAGCACGGGAAATAAAGTTTCGTAACCCCGTGTGGCATGTTTCAGCGCTAGACACGTGTCCCCCTGGTCCCACAGTCGGTTTTAAACTTTTTCCCGGATTTATTCAAAGTCCAGATTTTCCCCAAACTTTAGAAGAGCATAACTTTTTCCAGGGACCTCCAAATTTAGTGATTCAAATTGGGTTAGATTCAGATTGATAAACTATATCCAAATATACAACTCAATTTGTATGAATTTCTTTATTTAATTCCGGAAAATTCTTTAAAGCTTTTCAGGAAAAGAATTTTAGAGGGAGTTTGGTTTATCCAAAAATCCTAAAATTTTGCCAGAATATTCTTGTAAAAGTCCCAAAAGTGTGTATGAATAAAAACTATGGTTTGAGTTCATATGTGTGGCAATGACAGGAAAAATGGGACTTGCTAAAATTTTTCTTCATGCAAGGTAATACATGGATGAATATCCAACCTGAGGTTCACCTTTTTATTTAAAAGTGTTGGACCAATAAGGAGTTAAATACCTCTTTGCATGTAAGTTTAAAAATCAGATTTTTAAATTCAAAGTTCACACATGTAGTGACCAAAAACTTTGAGTAAACATGCAGCCCTATAGTTGGGATTATAGAGAAAAGTTTGCTCATAAACTTTTCAATTGTAGGGTGAGCTCAAAAGGGAGCTAAAGAGGAAAATTTGCAAACTTCAACCAAACTCAAACTTGGAAAAGCAAATTCAAACTGAATTGGAAGGATTCAAATTCTAATCCACACTTTAAACTCAGAATTGTGGGAATTAAGAGGATCAGTTTGAGAAGATATTTGGGGAGGAAATGTGGAGTGGGACCCACATGTCATAGAGCTAAAAGAGGAGACTTGCACCTTAAGTCTCAGCCCCAGTGAGGAAATTCGTCGAGCAGCACGTGGGCCACGAGCAGCTCCCACCGTGGAGCCACGGGGGCGCTCGGCAGCGCCACCAGCTGCTGCATTTCCCCACACACGGCGCCCAGAGGCGGTTCTGCGACCTGATAAACCCCCCCTGGACGAAGCAAAGGCCGTCCCTGCCTCTCCTCCTCGCGAGCGCTCGGCCAGCGACCGTTTTTCCCTCTGCCTCTCGGTCCGATCGGAAGAACGGCGAAACCACCACGCTCTCTCCTCCCCTGACCTGCTAAACAGCACCGCGAGCTCGGCCTCCACCTCCCTGACCCGCAAGCCAGCGAGCTGCGGCCTCCAGTGCCCGAGAACAACCGCCGCCGCGGCGACCTAAGCCGAGGAAGTGATCGGGCGCTCGTGGACAGCCCTCCACAACGGGTTTCACGGCCGAGCGATCACACCTACGGACGCGCACGGGTGCGGTGCTGCTCTCAGCCCAAGCTCAGGCCATACCGTGAAGCATCGCCGGCGAATTTCGAAGTTTTGCTCCGGCGACCCCATTCCGAGCTTCCGGTATGACTCTTTCAAATTCTTGCCCTCTGATCCTCCTTAAGTCATCAAATTTGGCACATGGACGCTGGATTAGACGGCGGTCATTTCTCCTTTAGGATCCAGCGCATGAAAACACTTCAGCACGACGGAATTTGAGCTCGACTAGAGGTGTTCATGGCGGACCCATTCGGTCGCACGGCGACAACCTATTTACCGCCGCTCCCGAGCCATTTTGAGGTCGTGCCAATCTTCCTAGAGCTGCTCTGGTGCTGTAGGGCGCATCGGCGCAGGTTTTGGCTGGCCGGAAACCCTAGGCGATGCTGCCGAACTACCACAGAGGCAGTCACACGTCGCCGGCCATGTTCCGGTCGTCGACAGCCCTAGCCAACCCCACCGCCGTGTTCCTCGGGGTCACAAACTCCCTGGCGACGAGTTTCAGCTCAGGCGGTGGCCGGAAACGGCGAACCGGCGAGCTCCGGCGTCGGGCCGGCGAGGGACAGCGCGGGCGCGGGGGAGAAGCGGGAGGTAGAAGACGAAGCGTGGGCCCCGTCTGTCAGCAGCTCAAATTTTAAACCCGGGATTGGGTGTGGCCGGGATCCCGTGTGTTGGCGCGCAGAGACGCTGTGGCCCGGTGTGGCTTCGTTTCTATTGGCTGGTATTCAAAACTGTGGGTCCAGCCGAATTTGCTGTAGGGAAATAATTCCAGACTTAGCTCAATCTTTGGAAATTCATATCTCCCTGTAGGAAACTCCAATTTGAGTGATTTCAATTGGGTTGGATTCATCTCTCTGAGTTCTAACCAAATATGAACCTAGATTTCTATGAAAGTCAATATTATATTCTGGAAAATTCTTTGAAGGTTTTCTGAAAAAGAATTATTGAGGGAGTTTGGGTTACCCAAAAATACCCAAATTTTGCCAGAATATTCTTTAGCATATTGTTGACCTCATAGCAAATTTTCAGCTCATTTGAAGATCATTTGAGTAGGAATTTGCTAAAAACAATCTGCTGTGTTCCTAAGAGTCCAGAAACATTTTCAGAAAATGTTTCCCACTTCAAAAATCTGTTCTGAGCAATCCATAGCTCCAAAAATCATAGGAAAATTTAGGCAAGCTCTCTGGGACATACTTGGAATTGTAGTTCACTTAGTTGGGCATGAAAATGCACATTACTACAGAATTAATTCTATTGAGTACAAATGCTTAAAGAATTGTTCTGGGAGAACTACCCAAGTAAAAGGGCTGAATTTTGGACCAGATGACTCTCATGTGATCAAAAACTCACATGTAAATTATAAGCCCAAGATGAGTCTTGGAACTCCCTGTTCTTATTCTCCATACTTATGTATAAGGGAAAAATATATAAGAGATATTGTGAGAATTATTGGGGACACAATATGACTCCACATTAGCTGCAATTTGGCAAGCTAAATCCTTAGGTAGTATAGAACCTGCTGTAAAAGTTTTGAGGCCATTGGAGTTCTTGTTCTTCAGTTGCACTCAAATCCTTTCAGCTTATCTATTATGTTCATTAGAGAAAAGGGTTAGTGCATAGCTAAGGGCCTTAAGGTCAAATTAGTTTAATTCTGTTCTTTGCACAACAGAGGCAAACCAAGCCATGCTTGGCTTTTCCACACAACCTCTGTTCTTAAGAAAGTAATTCTATAACTTCTTTCCATTACATTCCATGAAACATATGCATATGCATTTCAATAGGAACCACAACGAAGGGGACTCAAAGGAGTGATTCATCAAAGTGGATCAAGCTCCGGAGAGTCAAGGGTGGATCTGCAAGGACACTAACTGTTATATACGACTACCCTGCAAAACAGGCAAGCTCCGGTTTGCATTTAACAGCTGTTAAGCTTTTATTTTGTATTCACCTTTGGTTAAGATTTGAACTGTGCATTAGGTCTAGTGTTTGATACTCCTCTTGCATAGCCAAATGACCCATGGAGTTTTGGGTAGGTGTCTTTCACCGTGTAGAACTGCCATGCTTAAGTACGGTTCGGTAGAAGTCGAGTGGTGAGATGCTACTCGCAGATTTAGGGACAACAGGGGCATACGGGATTGGTTCGTAATTGAATTAGCAAGTTAAAAGTTGAGACCGGAAGGTTGTAGGAGCAGCAGGACATAGGGGCCTGGGTGCTGTAGACCTGTCCGTGTCGGTCAAGGACCGATCCGTATGCGGCCCTGTTGAACAAGTTTGAGTTGTGTACCAGACTCATGCTGGCTATATGGGACCCAGTAAACCGATGTACCTCGGGAAGCTGTCGTTGGGACTTTTCGGGTCGCCTCAGGCGGACGGCCGGTGTGCAGTATGTGGGGAATATTCTCATGACATCTCACGTCGGAAGGTGCACCATGAGAGTAGCTACTGTACGGGGCGACTTGATCGATTCAGCGGGGGTGAAACGGGGGAAAGGCTGCCACGTACGACGTCAGTGATGGTTGTTGTAGGCAACGTCGAGTACGGGCGTACGTGTCGTGTAGTCCGGGTGTTATTGATTCGAATCACCGTCGCTCGCGGAATGGACCGAGCATACTTGTTCTCACAGTCGTGACGTAGTAAGAACTTGCATGAGAAAGGAACTAATCATATTGATGTGAAGTATTATTCTACCTTGTATTGGAGCTTGATGAATAGGCTAGTGCAAACTCGATTCTTTTATGCCATGAGCAATTTACATCGGGGGAAAGCGTTTCTTGTTTGATTGTGGACTCCCGATGTGGCGTGCCCAGGGTTACTTAAAATACTGCAATTAATACTGAAAGTAAGGATTCACTTTTAGGCGAGTTTACTTATGCTTCTGCCATCCTATGTTAGGTCCATAACCTCACTTAGAGTTTCATGTTTAGGGTGACGGTTAAGTCTTGCTGAGCGTTATGCTCACGGATGCTATCCGAGTTGTTTTGCAGGTAATTGACTCGCTGATTATGAGAAGGGATGCCGATGAGACTCGGGAACCTCCGAGTGTTTACTCAAAGAGCATCCTCGCCGCTGCAGATTGATCTTCGTGTTGCTAGTAAGAAACGTCCGCGGGCTGGACTGTTTCTTTGTTGCTAGTTTAGATATGAGTCGTGAGAGGGATAGTCTTCCGCTGTAGTTTACTCTGATATACTTATTTGTAAAATATTCTTGTACGCTTCCGCAAACTATTTATGTAATATGATGCATGTTCATCGACCCGTGTGCTGTTGGGTGCCGCATAACACGGCACCACCCGACGAGGTCCTGTGTCCTTCACACATGGTATCAGAGCTGCGTTGGGAACAGAGCACGGATTGAGCATCATATTATGTCAAAAACTTAGGATACGGTGAGATAACGGTACTAGGCCCACATAAGGACTACTATTAGCATATAATGAAGGTGGCAAGCTAACTTATTTGTTATGTCGGAAAATCGTGCATCTCGGGACGGTTTATGTCTTGGGGGGTGCACGTATGCGCTGTCCACCAGTGCGCACAAGCTGAAGGGTGGAGCCCCACGGGTGGCAGGTAACCCGACCCGCTTTAGTATCCTCTACGACTCTTCATGTCGTTTGGGGTATTCGAGCAACGTCTGTCCCAGGCGTGCGTGGTGCAATTTGGGAGACCCCGTCACGTGGTCAGTAACGTGAACACGTAGCTCAAGGCGTGTTTGGCTTGAGAACACCTGGGCGAGTGATGACGGCCGGGTGTACAAACTGTTATGAATACCGGGTTCGGTGTGCAGCCGAACCTGATGATTGAGTGTGTTTTATGTAGGTACTAACCACGAAAAACCTTAGTGCGTGTAGAACACGTTTGCGAGTGACCGTTTTAGTGCCACCTAAGGATACGTATATGCCGGCGTAATCCGGTTAGGTTTTTCTTTGGTGAGGCAACGTAGTACCGTCATATGTCTTACGGTGCATCGTCACCGTACTACACTAGATAGTATTCTTACCTATGAAGAAATCATTCATGACTAACTTTCAAACTAAAAATGGATGTGATAAAGCACATATTAGTTACTGAACTCTTCATTTGAACTAAGTTTCAGAGGAGAGAATTACTAGGCTTCTTTTGATCTCAAAAACAGAGTGCTCTGTTCTGGCAGAAGTTTTGCCGAACTTTAACAGAGCATAACTCTGATTAGTTTGACCCAATGGATGTGTTTGATACAGTTTTGGAAATTTTATTAAGTGCTCTACAACTTTTCTGTAGAACTCCAGAGCCAAATCCGACACCAACTTGGTTGAACGTCCAGATGAATGCAAACTGTTCAGGAAACAGAGCAGCTGCAGACTTCTCTGGATGTTGCTGTAAATTAGCCGTCACAGTCTGTAGAAAAATTTCTAAGGGTCATATGATACACCGTTGGAAAGGTTAGGAAATTTGCAACGATTTTGTAGTTCATAGTTTGTTCAGAATTGTACCCCAGTTGTATGTAAAACTGTGATGAAAACAGCCACATACAAAGGAGGTGCTGGCAAATTTTAGCCAGAAATTCTGTCAACTTTGAACAATCCTAACTTTTGTTCCAGAAATGATCTAGGGGCATGTGAGTACTCGTTGAAAATATACTAAAGTTAACTTCAACTTTGGTATTCAACTTGAGTTATGAAAATGCTAGTAACCGGATCAAATTCTGGGTTAAGTACTGAAAGGTCTGTTTTGTACCGGATGAGGGACTAGATATGTTGGCTTTAGAAGGATGTGTAAACATGAAATTTTGTTATGCTTTCATAAAGTTTTAGCATGTTCATGTTTTACATACTTTCACATACTGCTGAGATCATGTTTTGACTCCCCTCAAAAAAAAAAAAAAATTATCTTTGTGCAGTATGGTGCGTACTCATTCTCCGAGTAGGGTTGATAGTCCTCGTCAAGAAGATGATGACTCGACTCCACCACGGGCACCGCCATCAACGGTATGGGCGGATGTCATGGCTCAGATGGTCGAGTCAAGTCAAGAGAACACAAGACTACTCCAAGCCTTGGTACAACAGGGCTTACTCCAGCGTGCACAACAGGACGTTCCACCTCGGAACGCCTACTTGGATTTCTTGGCGACACAACCGCCGATCTTCACGGAAGCCCATGAACCAGTGGAAGCTGATCAGTGGCTTCGAGTTATGGAGTCCAAGTTTGGAGTGTTTGAGTGTGACGAGTATCAGAAGACATCATTTGCAGCTCAACAGCTCCATGGAGCCGCCGGAAATTGGTGGTTTGCTTATCTTGCCACCGTTCCGGGAGGTCATCAAGTGGAATGGACGGAATTTCGTGAAGCATTCCGGGCTCGTCACATTCCTATGGGTTTTATCAAGGCCCAGCAGCAGGAATTCAGAAACTTGAAGCAGGGGGACATGAGTGTCCTCGATTATGTCAGGCGATTCAATCTTCTAGCACAATACGCTCCTGCATATGCAACGAGCGAAGCTGCAATGTGTGACTACTTTTTCTATGGCTTGAGTGCCATACTAAAGGAGAAGTTAGCTTTGTTCAATCAAGGCAGTTACACCGAGTTGATCAGTGCTGCTCTGCTGCAAGAACAAGCGACACTTGAGTGTCAAGCAGAGAAGAGGGACCGGGAGGATGTGCAAAAAGACACACCAGTCGTTCCTCGTAAATACCGTGTGGTGTATCACACACCATCCGAGGAGATATGGCAAGCACCAGGGAGATCAACTCCGTACAGATTTCCTGCTCAAGAATCTTATCTTGAAGCAGCGCCATTTCCGCAGCAACAAATGATACCTGTTGCGTCATTGCTGCAGCCAAGTGCCTCAACTTCTCAACCACAAGTCAACGAAGAACCGGGGAAACCTCCGTGTTCTTATTGCCACCGTTTTGGGCATTTTAGGCAGGAATGCCGGGAGAAGTTGGTAAACACCAGACAGCCATCATCATCAGGTGGTATGCCGCCACCTGCTCCAGTCAACATAACAGCATTGCAATCCGGGAGTGTGCAACATCTTGCGATTGAGGATGTCCCGGAGGGAGCACCGGTGTTAGCGGGCATGTTTACTCTCAAGGACGTGCCCGTATTGGTACTTTTTGATTCAGGTGCAACCCACAATTTTATCAGCAAAACATGCGTGGATCAGCACCAATTATCCACCAATACTCCCACAACGAGTTTTCTCATACGTTCACCGGGAGGAAATATCTCTGCCAATCAGATTGTGTCCCGAGCAGCTTTGTGTTTGGGCGGAAAAATATACCCAACATCGCTGATTATGTTGGATAGGCAGAAGATAGACATTATATTGGGGATGTCTTGGTTAAATCGTCACGGTGCCGTTCTCAATATCGGTAACCGGACTGTCCAGATTGACTCGCCGATTCACGGACAGCACACGCTGTTTTTAGACAGCGAGGATCCAGATATGGTAGAGGCCTACCACACGGAAGCGCTGAAGCTTGAAGATATTCCGGTGGTACGTGATTATCCCGACGTATTTCCCGATGACTTACCGGGCATGCCGCCCGAACGGGACGTCGAGTTCAAAATTGAACTGGCGCCAGGAACGACGCCTATTTCACGAAGGCCTTACAAGATGGCACCTAACGAGCTAGCAGAGTTGAAAGAGCAACTGAATGAACTTATGAGCAAGGGTTTCATACGACCAAGTTCTTCACCTTGGGGTTGCTCAGCGCTGTTCGTTAAGAAGAAGGACGAAACACTACGGCTATGTGTTGATTACCGTCCTCTCAATGCTGTCACAATAAAGAACAAGTATCCTTTGCCCCGCATTGACATCCTGTTTGATCAACTTGTGGGTGCAAAGGTATTTTCGAAGATGGATCTTCGGTCGGGCTATCATCAAATCAAGATCCGGCCGGAGGACATACCGAAGACAGCTTTCTCGACGAGATACGGACTCTACGAGTATCTCGTCATGTCATTTGGATTAACCAACGCTCCGGCACACTTCATGTATTTGATGAATTCTGTGTTCATGCCGGAGTTAGACAAGTTCGTCGTGGTATTCATCGACGACATTTTGGTTTACTCCAAATCTAAAGAAGAGCACGCTGAACATCTGCGTATTGTGCTACAACGGTTGCGGGAGCACCAATTGTATGCCAAGTTCAGCAAGTGCGAATTTTGGATTGATCGAGTGCCTTTCCTAGGCCATATCATTTCAGCAGAGGGCATTGCCGTGGACCCCAGCAAAATTGAACAAGTGCTGAAGTGGGAATCTCCCAAGTCAGTCCACGAGGTCCGAAGTTTCCTAGGTTTAGCAGGGTATTATCGGAGGTTCATTCCGAGCTTCTCAAAAATTGCTAAACCAATGACGGAGCTGCTGAAGAAGGGCACTAAATACATGTGGAATGCAGCATGTGAAGCCGCATTCAAAACTTTGGTGAAACATCTCACAACGGCTCCAGTTCTTGCTCAGCCGGACACGACGAAGCCATTTGATGTATACTGCGATGCATCCGGCATCGGTCTCGGCTGTGTTCTGATGCAAGAAGGGCGTGTAGTCGCCTATGGGTCTCGTCAATTGCGAAACCACGAGCAGCATTATCCAACTCACGATCTTGAGCTTGCTGCAGTGGTGTTGGCATTGAAGATGTGGAGGCATTACCTACTGGGTAATCTTGTTCACCTCTACACCGACCACAAAAGCCTGAAGTATATCTTCACGCAGAAGGAGCTAAATATGAGACAACGGAGATGGTTGGAGCTCATCAAAGATTATGAAATTGAGATCCACTATCATCCAGGAAAAGCAAACGTGGTTGCCGACGCGCTGAGTCGGAAGGCCCATGTTCACAACTTAGCGGCTGCTGAGTTAGAAGACGAAGAACCAAGCCTCCGTGTCATTCCGTATGGCGCGCTTTATAATCTCGCGCTCATTCCAACAATCCGCGAAGAGATTGTTGAGGCTCAAAGAAGAGACAGAGGCATGTCTCACATACGGAGAAGACTGGACAACAGAGAGGTGAAATGTTTCCGGAAGGATGAGAACGGTACGATATGGTTTAACGACCGTATAGTGGTACCGCGTAATATGAAACTCCGGAAGAAGATCTTGGATGAAGCCCACCTGTCTAAGTTTTCCATTCATCCCGGGAGTAACAAGATGTACCAAGATTTGAAACAGAAATTTTGGTGGACGAGGATGAAGAGGGAGATTGCTAAATACGTATCCGAATGCGATACGTGTAGACGGGTCAAGGCTGATCATATGCGGAAAGCCGGACCGCTACAACCTTTGAAGATTCCGGCGTGGAAATGGGAGGATGTGAGTATGGACTTCATCGTCGGATTACCGCTCACATCCAGGAAGCATGACTCGATATGGGTGATTGTCGACCGGTTGACAAAGTCGGCTCATTTCATACCGGTGAACACTCATTATCGAGCAAGGCAATATGCGGAGTTATTCATCTCCAGAATTATTTGCTCACATGGTGTCCCAAAGACCATCGTTTCAGATCGAGGTGCGTTGTTTGTTGCTCGGTTTTGGGAGCAGCTGCATGCCTCGTTGGGCACCAAGCTAATTAGAAGCTCCGCATATCACCCTCAAACCGATGGACAAACTGAGAGGGTGAATCAAGTGCTCGAGGACATGTTGAGAGCATGTGCCATCCACCATGGTAGGCATTGGGACGATCACCTACCGCTGGCGGAGTTTTCATACAACAACGGTTATCAAGCGAGTATTAAAATGGCACCGTATGAAGCTCTCTATGGCCGGAAGTGTCGCACACCACTGAATTGGTGTGAGTCTGGCGAAAGAGTTCTGTTTGGGATTGATCTTGTCAACGAAGCCGAAGACCGAGTTCGGTTGATACAAGAGAACTTAAAGGCTGCCCAATCCCGACAGAAGAGCTACGCCGATCAAAGGCGTAGGCCGTTACATTTTGACGTCGGAGAGCACGTATATCTTCGTGTATCTCCGATGAAGGGAATTCACCGGTTCGGTGTAAAGGGGAAACTCGCTCCCCGTTTTATTGGTCCTTTTGCTATCACGGAGAAGTGCGGACCCGTAGCCTACCGGCTGGAGTTACCAGCAAGTCTAGCGGGTATTCATGATGTATTTCATGTATCACAGCTGCGGAAGTGCCTCAAATTCACCGCTGCTGTTCGCACTGAGGACATCGACGAATTGAAACCGGATTTGACCTACACCGAGCGACCGGTCCAGATTTTGGATGAAAAGACCCGGGTAACCCGGAACCGGACGATCAGATTCTTCAAGGTGCTGTGGAGTAATCACACCACGGAAGAGGCGACGTGGGAAAGTGAAGATTACCTCCGCACCAACTATCCGGAATTTTTAGCTTTGTACCGTTCGTAATTACCTCTCCCGTCTCGTTCCTGTTTTGTAATCTCGGGACGAGATTCTTTTAAGGGGGGAGGGATGTAAAAGTCCCAAAAGTGTGTATGAATAAAAACTATGGTTTGAGTTCATATGTGTGGCAATGACAGGAAAAATGGGACTTGCTAAAATTTTTCTTCATGCAAGGTAATACATGGATGAATATCCAACCTGAGGTTCACCTTTTTATTTAAAAGTGTTGGACCAATAAGGAGTTAAATACCTCTTTGCATGTAAGTTTAAAAATCAGATTTTTAAATTCAAAGTTCACACATGTAGTGACCAAAAACTTTGAGTAAACATGCAGCCCTATAGTTGGGATTATAGAGAAAAGTTTGCTCATAAACTTTTCAATTGTAGGGTGAGCTCAAAAGGGAGCTAAAGAGGAAAATTTGCAAACTTCAACCAAACTCAAACTTGGAAAAGCAAATTCAAACTGAATTGGAAGGATTCAAATTCTAATCCACACTTTAAACTCAGAATTGTGGGAATTAAGAGGATCAGTTTGAGAAGATATTTGGGGAGGAAATGTGGAGTGGGACCCACATGTCATAGAGCTAAAAGAGGAGACTTGCACCTTAAGTCTCAGCCCCAGTGAGGAAATTCGTCGAGCAGCACGTGGGCCACGAGCAGCTCCCACCGTGGAGCCACGGGGGCGCTCGGCAGCGCCACCAGCTGCTGCATTTCCCCACACACGGCGCCCAGAGGCGGTTCTGCGACCTGATAAACCCCCCCTGGACGAAGCAAAGGCCGTCCCTGCCTCTCCTCCTCGCGAGCGCTCGGCCAGCGACCGTTTTTCCCTCTGCCTCTCGGTCCGATCGGAAGAACGGCGAAACCACCACGCTCTCTCCTCCCCTGACCTGCTAAACAGCACCGCGAGCTCGGCCTCCACCTCCCTGACCCGCAAGCCAGCGAGCTGCGGCCTCCAGTGCCCGAGAACAACCGCCGCCGCGGCGACCTAAGCCGAGGAAGTGATCGGGCGCTCGTGGACAGCCCTCCACAACGGGTTTCACGGCCGAGCGATCACACCTACGGACGCGCACGGGTGCGGTGCTGCTCTCAGCCCAAGCTCAGGCCATACCGTGAAGCATCGCCGGCGAATTTCGAAGTTTTGCTCCGGCGACCCCATTCCGAGCTTCCGGTATGACTCTTTCAAATTCTTGCCCTCTGATCCTCCTTAAGTCATCAAATTTGGCACATGGACGCTGGATTAGACGGCGGTCATTTCTCCTTTAGGATCCAGCGCATGAAAACACTTCAGCACGACGGAATTTGAGCTCGACTAGAGGTGTTCATGGCGGACCCATTCGGTCGCACGGCGACAACCTATTTACCGCCGCTCCCGAGCCATTTTGAGGTCGTGCCAATCTTCCTAGAGCTGCTCTGGTGCTGTAGGGCGCATCGGCGCAGGTTTTGGCTGGCCGGAAACCCTAGGCGATGCTGCCGAACTACCACAGAGGCAGTCACACGTCGCCGGCCATGTTCCGGTCGTCGACAGCCCTAGCCAACCCCACCGCCGTGTTCCTCGGGGTCACAAACTCCCTGGCGACGAGTTTCAGCTCAGGCGGTGGCCGGAAACGGCGAACCGGCGAGCTCCGGCGTCGGGCCGGCGAGGGACAGCGCGGGCGCGGGGGAGAAGCGGGAGGTAGAAGACGAAGCGTGGGCCCCGTCTGTCAGCAGCTCAAATTTTAAACCCGGGATTGGGTGTGGCCGGGATCCCGTGTGTTGGCGCGCAGAGACGCTGTGGCCCGGTGTGGCTTCGTTTCTATTGGCTGGTATTCAAAACTGTGGGTCCAGCCGAATTTGCTGTAGGGAAATAATTCCAGACTTAGCTCAATCTTTGGAAATTCATATCTCCCTGTAGGAAACTCCAATTTGAGTGATTTCAATTGGGTTGGATTCATCTCTCTGAGTTCTAACCAAATATGTACCTAGATTTCTATGAAAGTCAATATTATATTCTGGAAAATTCTTTGAAGGTTTTCTGAAAAAGAATTATTGAGGGAGTTTGGGTTACCCAAAAATACCCAAATTTTGCCAGAATATTCTTTAGCATATTGTTGACCTCATAGCAAATTTTCAGCTCATTTGAAGATCATTTGAGTAGGAATTTGCTAAAAACAATCTGCTGTGTTCCTAAGAGTCCAGAAACATTTTCAGAAAATGTTTCCCACTTCAAAAATCTGTTCTGAGCAATCCATAGCTCCAAAAATCATAGGAAAATTTAGGCAAGCTCTCTGGGACATACTTGGAATTGTAGTTCACTTAGTTGGGCATGAAAATGCACATTACTACAGAATTAATTCTATTGAGTACAAATGCTTAAAGAATTGTTCTGGGAGAACTACCCAAGTAAAAGGGCTGAATTTTGGACCAGATGACTCTCATGTGATCAAAAACTCACATGTAAATTATAAGCCCAAGATGAGTCCTGGAACTCCCTGTTCTTATTCTCCATACTTATGTATAAGGGAAAAATATATAAGAGATATTGTGAGAATTATTGGGGACACAATATGACTCCACATTAGCTGCAATTTGGCAAGCTAAATCCTTAGGTAGTATAGAACCTGCTGTAAAAGTTTTGAGGCCATTGGAGTTCTTGTTCTTCAGTTGCACTCAAATCCTTTCAGCTTATCTATTATGTTCATTAGAGAAAAGGGTTAGTGCATAGCTAAGGGCCTTAAGGTCAAATTAGTTTAATTCTGTTCTTTGCACAACAGAGGCAAACCAAGCCATGCTTGGCTTTTCCACACAACCTCTGTTCTTAAGAAAGTAATTCTATAACTTCTTTCCATTACATTCCATGAAACATATGCATATGCATTTCAATAGGAACCACAACGAAGGGGACTCAAAGGAGTGATTCATCAAAGTGGATCAAGCTCCGGAGAGTCAAGGGTGGATCTGCAAGGACACTAACTGTTATATACGACTACCCTGCAAAACAGGCAAGCTCCGGTTTGCATTTAACAGCTGTTAAGCTTTTATTTTGTATTCACCTTTGGTTAAGATTTGAACTGTGCATTAGGTCTAGTGTTTGATACTCCTCTTGCATAGCCAAATGACCCATGGAGTTTTGGGTAGGTGTCTTTCACCGTGTAGAACTGCCATGCTTAAGTACGGTTCGGTAGAAGTCGAGTGGTGAGATGCTACTCGCAGATTTAGGGACAACAGGGGCATACGGGATTGGTTCGTAATTGAATTAGCAAGTTAAAAGTTGAGACCGGAAGGTTGTAGGAGCAGCAGGACATAGGGGCCTGGGTGCTGTAGACCTGTCCGTGTCGGTCAAGGACCGATCCGTATGCGGCCCTGTTGAACAAGTTTGAGTTGTGTACCGGACTCATGCTGGCTATATGGGACCCAGTAAACCGATGTACCTCGGGAAGCTGTCGTTGGGACTTTTCGGGTCGCCTCAGGCGGACGGCCGGTGTGCAGTATGTGGGGAATATTCTCATGACATCTCACGTCGGAAGGTGCACCATGAGAGTAGCTACTGTACGGGGCGACTTGATCGATTCAGCGGGGGTGAAACGGGGGAAAGGCTGCCACGTACGACGTCAGTGATGGTTGTTGTAGGCAACGTCGAGTACGGGCGTACGTGTCGTG
Organism: Neostapfia colusana; assembly: GCA_030760725.1. Taxonomy (NCBI): domain Eukaryota; kingdom Viridiplantae; phylum Streptophyta; class Magnoliopsida; order Poales; family Poaceae; genus Neostapfia; species Neostapfia colusana. The sequence continues at coordinate 60,414,140 of JASWHV010000004.1, read as the reverse complement.
TAGTCCGGGTGTTATTGATTCGAATCACCGTCGCTCGCGGAATGGACCGAGCATACTTGTTCTCACAGTCGTGACGTAGTAAGAACTTGCATGAGAAAGGAACTAATCATATTGATGTGAAGTATTATTCTACCTTGTATTGGAGCTTGATGAATAGGCTAGTGCAAACTCGATTCTTTTATGCCATGAGCAATTTACATCGGGGGAAAGCGTTTCTTGTTTGATTGTGGACTCCCGATGTGGCGTGCCCAGGGTTACTTAAAATACTGCAATTAATACTGAAAGTAAGGATTCACTTTTAGGCGAGTTTACTTATGCTTCTGCCATCCTATGTTAGGTCCATAACCTCACTTAGAGTTTCATGTTTAGGGTGACGGTTAAGTCTTGCTGAGCGTTATGCTCACGGATGCTATCCGAGTTGTTTTGCAGGTAATTGACTCGCTGATTATGAGAAGGGATGCCGATGAGACTCGGGAACCTCCGAGTGTTTACTCAAAGAGCATCCTCGCCGCTGCAGATTGATCTTCGTGTTGCTAGTAAGAAACGTCCGCGGGCTGGACTGTTTCTTTGTTGCTAGTTTAGATATGAGTCGTGAGAGGGATAGTCTTCCGCTGTAGTTTACTCTGATATACTTATTTGTAAAATATTCTTGTACGCTTCCGCAAACTATTTATGTAATATGATGCATGTTCATCGACCCGTGTGCTGTTGGGTGCCGCATAACACGGCACCACCCGACGAGGTCCTGTGTCCTTCACAATTCTTTAGGGTGTTACTGGACTCCTGTAAAGGTTTTAGCTGATTTGGAGTTGACTTGATCAGGATAATTCAGATTTTAAGTTACTGTGTCCAAATGAATACAGAAACATTTTCAGAGAATCTCTAAAACTTGGAAATTCAATTCTGGGTAATTCTTAGCTCAAAAAATCCTAGGAAAATTCATTCAGACTCTATGAACTATAATTAAGATTGTAGTTCACTAAGTTTGACATGAACATGGGGGTTACCTCAGAATTAATTCATCTTTGCTTAAATACTTAGGGAATTGTTCTGAATAAACCACTCAAAGAACAGTGCTGATTTTTGGTCCAAATGACTTTCTTGTGACAAGGAACTCACATGAAAATTTTAAGCTCCATTGGAGCTCTGGGTCACCACTGTCATGTGTAACCTCTTAAGGTGATCAACACTTAAGTGGGAAAAGCACTCAACATTTGATCATAGTGTTTAAACCCAACCCAAACCACTAGCACCTGTGTCATTTTAAATTCTTAAACAGAGTTCCAGTTTTAAAACTGTCATTTGATCTTATTAGCAAAAGCTTTTCAATTAAATACATATGCATGATCATATTGTGTAGCATATACGTGAAGAACGTGAGAAGGACTTAAAGTGAAGATCAAGGAGGAAGGAAAGCAAGTGATCAAGCCCCAAGTGATCATCACTAACTGATTGTATTCCTAGTCAACTGCAAAACAGGTAAGCCCCGGTTTGCATCTGAACAGTTTTGTAAAGCATTTTCATTTTTAGAGATCATAGCTTTGCATCGTTGATTGCATTAAGTCTAGTTGATATTGAAAACCCCAGTTGCATGACCAAAATACCTAAGAGAGAAAGTGTAGAATAGCACCTCCTCGAGTGGATTTGGCTACGCTAAATGTTAGTAGGAAAGGTCCGGTAGAAGTCGAGTAGTTGGAAGCTACTCGCGAGTTTAGGGCTGGTTTACTCGGAACGGGTTAAAAATTTGAAATGATGAGGAAAGTTCACACATAAGAAATGGAGACCGGGCAGGGAGGTTTAGATGCAGCAGGCTGCGCTCCGTATGTGTATAGCCCTGCCTTTGTCGGTTAAGGCCCGTCCGTGCTTGGCTGTCACACCCGGTTTTTCCGAAGAACAACCAAGTGAATATCACATGTATGCCAGGATCATTTTCTCATACATGTGATGACAAATAGTGAAGCATCATTTATTACAAGCCAGGTGTCGAATATAAATAAGTCTTACATCGCAAATGTCTCAATAGACACTAATGCTTCATCACAAGTAAATAAACTAGCAGCGGAATATTATTCTTTAGGGCTCCATCACAGGCGTTGCCCGGGGGTCTTCATGAACCTAAAAACCATCCTCGGGTCCAAAATCTTGGTCATTATACACCACCTCATTATCTTGACCTGAGCAGCAATATAAACCAACAAATATGCAAGGTTGAGTACCAATGGTACTCAGCAAGTGTGGGAAAATTATATCATGCATGGCTAGAACAAGGAGAGGTTGAACTCATGGTTAAAGCACTACGCAATTAATACCTATCACCTTAGCTTATTAAGCACCTACATTACTACACAGGTGAAATGGTCCCAATCTCCCATCCCATCATCATAATCCAAATAAACATAACATTATTTCCAATGTTAAGCTCCCCGCTTAACTTCCACAACTTCCAAAAACCATCACTCCTCTAATCATGAATAAGTCCAGGCCGCTCTTAACCGTGAGCACGGCTGTCAAGACAGTTTTGACTCTGCAGAGTTTGTACCACTGTACCCACAAGTAGTGATTTCATCCCCCGTTGCCGGGTGGACTAAAAGAACCTCCATTATGCCAGTGGCTACGATCCACATTCACACTTCCCAGGTGTGCGGCCAAGAGATCACTACGAAGCCTTTACAAAGGGATTCCCGACGAGCGTGGGCCCACTGAGGTTTCACCCCTAACAGCATACAAGAGGCTCCAACCCCGCTGCAGTGGCCCCCTCTTGAGCCTTGCGGTTCATAAGGTAGTCCAGCTGACACCTACTCCCCGCACCGTCCAACACACCCATACTACGCCGGGGATACACCTAATTAATTGGCTAAGCTGCCTCATCTCAGCATGTGGTTGGCACTGTAAAGCCGGGTTACATGCTCCATGAACCGGTCCTTAGGATCCAGGCAAGTACTAAACACAAACCCAAGTCTCGTGCACCCAGCACACAACCAAAACATCCAACTTGCCTTGATCCCTACCTCTACATAACTCACAATAGCTCATTCAAGAGTATGGTAAAATAAATTGATGATCTCATATCCCAAACATCCCATTCTAAGCATGGCTAAGCATATGCATGTAAATAAATGACATGACAAAATAAATCCCAACCCAAGCTACAAGGAAACAAGGTAATGCAATTCTAAGGAAACTTCCTAGCATGGGTTTCATATTTCATTTGACAAATGCAAATAATTCTATCTACATATCCTAGCATAGGATCAAAGTGGTCAAGGACACTTGCCTCCTTCTTGCCGCTCTTGAAATTGGTAGTCCTGATCTTGGAAAGGGTTAACTTGCTCTTGAGCAGGTTCTACTTCATACCATCACACATAGCAAAAGAAGAACAACAATCATAAGACATAGTTCACACTTCTTACTTCATACAAACCACACATTCATATTTATAAAAGTTCTTTACCATTATATGTGTTGTGGTTACTTTATGTGTGTTGAGTTGTGGCTTGCATGCACTTTTAACCATGTGTATATGATTCCTACTTTTGTGTCCACCTTTATACTTACATACTATTTATATGGGTTTCCAATAAATTTCTTATATTCAACTACTTCACCTTTTTACTACAAAGTGTGTATGAAAAGTATTATTCTTCCCCATATGTGCTTTCATAACTTCTATCAACCCTAAACTGAATTCTTTGTATTTTAGAAACTCCATTTATCATTTACTAGTTGCTATATTTTCAGATTTATATTCCTATGCATAATTGTGTATTTTATTATTAAATTAGTAATACACATCGCCTAAACAGATTAGGTTCTGGTCCTAAATAATTTCAAATCATATTTTGACCATGGCTTATGATGTATACTATTTCATAATTATTTTCCCTATTTTTCTTTAACTATTCTTTACTTAAAAATGTGTCCCTATACTAATAAATGTGAATAATAGATAAAACAGATTTATTTCAGCCCAAAAATATATTTTTATCTCACTCCAAAGTTTTCTAAGTACTGAGAAAGTTTTTAATAAATTTTGACAATTATGTTTGTCCCCCTTTTTAATTTTTAAACACTAGTTACATATTCAATTTTTTAAATTAAATACTAAACAGGGCTAAAATAATGAACTCACCCATTACAGGGTCTATAATAATATTTTCATAATTTCCAGGGGTCTAGCTACACTTATCAGAGGTGTTTTTCCTAATTTTTATTAAGTCCAGGGGCTAAAACTGATTTTTAAATGAATTTACATGATTTTCTGGAGTTCCAGGGGCTAGATCTGAAGTTTCCGGGGCTAGCTCTCAATTCCAGAGAACCCCAGGGGGTAGCACGTAAGAATTCCAGTCTTTATAATGCGGGGCTGACGTGGTCCGTCCGATTTTAAACCGACGGCTGAGATTATAAGATCGAACCGGTACGCGGGGTTTTAAAGTCTACCGTGCGATTTAAAATAAACGGCGCACAAGCGGCCACGTCGCTCCGATCGAGCGCTGGCGGCGCTGCCGGCGGCGCACGGCGGCGGGAAGCGGCGATCTCGCCGGAAAGTTTCGGATCCTCGAGAATTCTGCCTAGAACTGTGATCTTATGGCCTAGATCGGTAGAGGGGAGGTCAGGGATCTCACCTCGGGGGTTTTCTCGAGCTCGGGGGTCCTGGAAAGTGATCGGCGGCGAGGTCCGAGGCAAAACCACGGCGAAGCTCGTCGGCGCTGGATTTACACCGTAAGTCTTCGGGTTTTCTGCACCTGCAAAGTTCCCCGGAGGCGGTGGATCAAGACCAGCGAGTTAGATCAGAGTTTCCGAGCTTAGATCGGCCAGAATTCACCGGCGAAGTCTCGGTGCTCACCGGAGTGAAAATCGGCGATCGCGTGAGGAAAACTGATCGGATCGGGGGTTTTTATAGCTGGGGGAGGGCGGTGGGTCTGTTGTGATCGAGTTGGAGTCCTCCGGGTCCAGAATACGGGCGACGGGACGCGGTTTCCGGTCGGTTGCGATCGCGAGCGCTCGGGGGAAAAGTCCGGGGTCGCGGGGGCTCAGGGTTAGGGATGACAGGTGGGTCCCACCCGTCGGTGAGAGGCAGCGCGGCGCGCACGGGGGCGGGCTGCGTGGGAGTAGCTGGGCCGGCTGGCGGGTTTCGGCCCACTGGCCGGTTTTTTTCCCGTTTTCCTTTTTATTTTTCCATTTCTTTTCTGTTTTGAGTATAATTTGAATTCCAGTTTGAATTTGAATTTTTTGCAAAACATGCAACACGTCCAAAAATTTTTAAATTCCCCTCTAAACCTGGTTAAGAGTTTTGAATCAAAATTTGGAGTGTTACAGCTCTACCCCCCTTAAAAGAAATGTCGTCCTCGAGATTGGTGTTTCTAAGAAAACAATTCCGGAAATTGTGCCTTAAGCTCATCTTCCCGTTCCCAGGTGGCTTCCTCTTCTGAGTGATGCTTCCACTGCACCTTGCACATCCGGATTCTTTTATTTCTGGTGAGGCGTTCCATCGTCTCCAAAATCTTGTATGGTTGCTCGGCATAAGACAAATCTTCAGCTACATCCACTTCATTCATGGGTAACACCTCTTCAAGCGTCCTCAGGCATTTCTTGAGTTGTGACACATGGAATACATCGTGTACATCTGATAGATGGACCGGTAACTCTAGTTGGTACGCCACTTCGCCTTTTCTTTCCAAAACTTGAAAGGGTCCGATGTATCGAGGTGACAACTTCCCTTTCACCTTGAACCGACGAAGTCCTCTGATAGGGGACACCTTGAGATAAACATAGTCTCCCACGTTGAAAACGAGTTCTCTTCTTCGTACATCAGCATAACTCTTCTGGCGTGTTTGTGCTATCCTCAAGTTGTTGCGAATCTCCCTCACCTTCGCCTCGGCTTCTTGTAGCACTTCTGGACCAAACACTTTACTTTCTCCTGTTTGGTTCCAAAATAGGGGAGTTCTGCACTTCCTTCCATACAAAGCTTCAAACGGTGACATCTTCATACTAGCTTGATAACTGTTGTTATAGGAAAACTCCGCATACGGTAAGTTCTTGTCCCAACTCCTATTGTTTTTGAGTGCACATGCCCTTAACATATCTTCAAGGATCTGATTGGTTCTCTCCGTCTGCCCGTCAGTTTGGGGATGATAGGCAGAGCTGAAATTCAGATGGGTTCCCATGGTTTCATGCAACTTTTGCCAAAACCTCGAGGTGAACTGTGTCCCTCGGTCCGACACTATCTTCTTTGGCACTCCATGGTAACACACAATCCTTGACATGTACAATTCTGCCAATTTGGATCCGCTGTAGCTTTCTTTCACAGGGATGAAATGAGCTACCTTGGTTAGCCTATCAATAATGACCCATATTGAATCATACCCGGATTGGGTCCTAGGCAATCCCACGACAAAATCCATGCTGATTTCTTCCCACTTCCATTCAGGCACTTTGAGTGGTTGCAATAATCCCGCGGGTCGTTGATGTTCTGCTTTCACCAACTGATATGTGTCACATAGGGCAACATGTTCCGCGACATCTCGCTTCATGCCATACCACCAATACCTGCCTTTGAGGTCCTGGTACATCTTCGTACTCCCAGGATGAATGGAATAGTCAGAATCGTGAGCCTCCTTCAAAATTAATTCACGGATCTCATTTACTTCTGGCACACAAATCCTTTTCCCATGCCACACCGTTCCTTGTTCATCCTCTCTAAAACCAGGAGCTTTATTTTCCTTTATAAGCTGTCTGATCTCTTGTATCTTCTCATCATTCTTTTGGCCCTCGCGTATGTCTTGCTCAAGTGTGGAGTCCACTTCCATGGTGATGGCTTCACCACTATTTACTAGACATAGATTGAGTCTTATAACCTCGTGCTTCAATTCTGCAGGCATGTCCTTCAAATTCAACTTATTGACCTGCACTTTCCGACTCAAAGCATCGGCCACGACGTTTGCTTTCCCAGGATGATAGTTGATGCCTATGTCAAAGTCATTGATTAGCTCTAACCATCTCCTTTGTAGGAGATTGAGATCTGGCTGTGTGAATATGTACTTCAAACTCTTATGATCCGTATATATCTCTGTCCTCTTCCCCATCAAATAGTGCCGCCAAATTTTCAACGCGTGTACCACTGCAGCTAGTTCTAGGTCATGTGTAGGATAGTTCCTTCTCGTGCTTCCGAAGCTGCCGGGATGCATATGCCACGACATGTCCTTCTTGCATTAGAACACATCCCAACCCATTCCCAGAGGCATCGCAGTACACTGTGAAATTCTTCTGCATATCCGGCATAACCAACACTGGGGCTGTTGTCAATCTCTTCTTTAGCTCCTGAAAGCTCGTATCGCACTGTGGCGTCCAGGTGAATGTGATTCCCTTTTCCAACAGTTTGGTGAGAGGTCTCGAGATCTTGGAGAATCCCTCAATAAACCGTCGATAGTATCCAGCCAATCCCAAAAAGCTTCGAACTTCCCCGACATTTTCAGGGGTTTTCCACTTCTGGATATCCTCGACTTTGGCGGGATCTACGGAGATTCCTCCCTCCAAGATTATATGTCCTAAAAAGGGAACTCTCTTCAGCCAAAACTCACACTTGCTCAACTTGGCATATAATTGGTGTTCTCTCAGCCTCTGTAACACCAACCTTAGATGTTTCTCATGTTCTTCTTCATCTTTGGAGAATACGAGAATATCATCTATGAAAACCACCACAAATTTGTCCAGATATTCCATGAATACCTTGTTCATGTGGTACATGAAATATGCCGGGGCATTGGTTAGCCCAAAAGGCATGACAGTGTATTCATACAGTCCGTACCGAGATACGAAAGCTGTCTTGGGAATATCTGATTGCCTTATCTTGAGTTGGTGGTACCCCGACCTGAGATCAATTTTCGAGAACACACAAGCTCCCCTCAACTGATCAAACAAGTCTTCAATGCGAGGCAATGGGTACTTGTTTTTGATGGTTACCTCATTCAAGGCACGGTAATCCACGCATAACCTTTGGGTTCCGTCTTTCTTAGGCACAAATATCACCGGAGCTCCCCATGGTGAGGAACTAGGGCGAATATACCCCTTCTCCGTCAATTCTCTCAAATGATCCTTGAGCTTTTCTAGCTGCTTGGAGTCTATTCGATAAGGTCTCTTGTATATCGGGGCTGTTCCCGGTACTAGCTCAATTGCGAATTCCACGTCACGGACGGGAGGCATACCTGGCAACTCCTCCGGAAAAACATCTGGATATTCCCTGATGGTCCTGATTTCCTCAACTTTCACCTCCACTTGATTTAACTTACTGTCCCTCCTAGGCTCGTGTATTGTTATGAACTTTACTCTGGTACAATTGGGGTGAGTTAGTTCCACCGTTCTGGTCGAACAATGGATAATTCCTTTATGTTTGGTCAACCAATCCATACCCAAAATAATATCTATCCCTTGTGAATCTATCACTATGAGGTTAGCCGTGAATACTACCCCATTAATGTCTAGGCTCACTTTGGGACACACTTGTCTTGTCCTTATTTCTCCACCTGGAGAGTTTACCGCTAGCATATGGTTCATTTGTGTGGTTGCTAGGTCATGCTTCTTAACAAACCCTTGAGCAATGAACGAGTGGGTAGCACCAGAATCAAACAGCAGAGTTGCAAGGTGTAAATTGGCAGGAAACTTACCAACTACCACGTCGGGCGCCTCTTGTGCTTCCTCCATAGTGACGTGGTTCACCCGTCCTCTCACTACATTCTGCTGTTGTGGCGGCGCAGGCTTCTTCTTTGGGCATTTATGGGCGTAGTGCCCCACTTCACCACAGCTGAAACATTGCACCCCAATCCTAGATGCTGGGCCCTTGTTGTCTTGGGGTTGGTTTGGGGGTCCTTGCACTGCTGGTCGAGGTGGATATGCGGGGCGAGGCTGCTGCACAAACTGACGTGGCGGCTGTGCTGGTGTTGCGGGAGGCCTGAAGTTCGGGTTGTACCCTCTTGGTGCCGAATAGGGTACCGCAGCACGGCTCGTCTGCCCCGTAGGTTGCTGCATCATACATGGGCGGGTGTTGCTCCCTGAGGCTTGATGTGACCACCCGGCCTTCCTCTTATTCTCATTTTCCAGGGCCTTTAGCTTTCTTTCCACCACAAATGCTCTGTCCACCATCTTTTGAAAGCTTTCATACTCATTGGAGGACATTGCACACTGCATCTCTGCGGTAAGTCCTTCCACGAAACAATCTTGTTTCTGCTCATCAGTCTCTATGTCTCGTGGAGCATAACGGGATAGTTGAGTAAATTTAGTGAGGTATTCCCTCACAGTCATGTTTCCCTGCTGCAGTCCCAAAAACTCTTTCCTCTTGTTTTTGAGTTCACCTCTTGGGATGTAGTGGTTGCAGAAGCTACGCTTGAACTCTTCCCAAGTGATGTTCTCAGGGTCATGATGGGCGGCCACGTAGGCGGTCCACTAATCAGCAGCAGGTCCCTGCAATTGATGAGAGGCAAACAGCACCCTCTCATACCCTTGGCATTGTATTATCCTCATCTTACTTTCAATGGTCTTCAGCCAATCATCTGCCTCCAGAGGTTCAGCAGCACTTGCAAACTTTGGGGGTTGAGTTCCTAGAAACTCACTCAACCTTGGTTGGCGTGGTGCAGCTTGTGGAGGTGGAACTTGATGCAAGTTGGCCACCACTTGAGTCAAGTTCTGGATAAGCTGATTTTGATTCTCCAGCATTTGGTGGAGAGGATCAACTTCTTCACGGCGACCACCCCTGTCCTGGCCTCCAGAAAGATGAGGATTGCATGTCTCATCATTGTTGTTGGCGGGGTTGGCAGCACGTCCTTTTCCTCTTCCGGCCATCTGGCAGAATCAACAAATGTTAATTTGATACCATTTAGTATCGTCTTACTACTTTCATTTGTTGTACTTTGAAGTGTTGAGGCTTGGTTATACTTTTCTGAGGGTTCATTTCTCACACAAAAACAAATGCAATATTATTTCATGTGGGTTCACACACCAAAGCAAAACAATCCGAAGACGAGGTTGTGGACAATTGCTCATGGCTTCCACAACTCACGTCACACACCAGGCATTATCACACCATTAACTACGTAACGGCTCGACTACTCGACCTCTTGCTAGCTAAGGGAAAGACCCTACACTACTCGTCCTCTTGAGCTGGTTCCTCGGGATCTTCCTCCTCATTTTGGCTACCTTCTGACTCTGCTTTGGGTGGGGAGGCTGCTGGTGGAGAAGTGCGACGACGCCTGATTGCTCGGCGATCCGGGGAGTCAGGAGTCCATGGATCACTCACGGTGACACACAGTTCATTCCCATCTCCTCTTTCTCTCGCCTTTAAGCAAGCTCGCAGCAACGCCTCCGTTTCCTTCAGGGTGTCTCGGACATCCTGAAGCTCTTGTTGACACTCCTGCAGTCTAGTGCTGAGCATAGCAGCATCCTCCAAGCACAAGTCCATGTGCTCATGGGAAGTCCCTTGCTGCACCGGTGGGTACTTGTACTCCGTGGTACCACTCTCACGTTGGAGGACATACATGTACTCAGTTTTGTCCAAGTGGCGACGATAGATGTGACTCTGGCAGGTGATGCCCTCCCAGGTGACATCTTTCTCCGCGTCAACTTGTGTTGCTCGACAAGCTGGAGAGTGGTTAATCTTAAGCAGCTGATTCTCGTGTATAATCCTCATCTCTGAACTCCACTCTTCCCTCTTCTCACGGATGGTCCTGGTGGAGTTATAGTGGATGATTAGCTTGCCCGTATTGCCGGCGGCTTCGAGCATATGCCGAAGACGGCGCAACAAATCTCCTACTGCCAATCCATAGGAAAGGTACGTCACTGGACGACTTTCCTCTCTTTCGGCAAGGGCAACTACGGGGACTCTCCCTCCTGTGGACTTACGAGCGGTGCGAATCATGCGAACCATCTAAAACAAAAGAATTTAAAATTAGGTTAGATAAATTCTCAAACAAAAACCCTGTTTTGAATGAAAGTTGGGGTAAGATGAAGAAAATGACTCCTTTAATAACACTTTTCCACCCACACCTTGGAAAATAGTTTTTAAGAAAATAGGGTCCTTAAATACGTCCATTTCTACCTAGGTCCACGTTCCTACGGGCAACCTTGGCTCTGATACCACCTCTGTCACACCCGGTTTTTCCGAAGAACAACCAAGTGAATATCACATGTATGCCAGGATCATTTTCTCATACATGTGATGACAAATAGTGAAGCATCATTTATTACAAGCCAGGTGTCGAATATAAATAAGTCTTACATCGCAAATGTCTCAATAGACACTAATGCTTCATCACAAGTAAATAAACTAGCAGCGGAATATTATTCTTTAGGGCTCCATCACAGGCGTTGCCCGGGGGTCTTCATGAACCTAAAAACCTTCCTCGGGTCCAAAATCTTGGTCATTATACACCACCTCATTATCTTGACCTGAGCAGCAATATAAACCAACAAATATGCAAGGTTGAGTACCAATGGTACTCAGCAAGTGTGGGAAAATTATATCATGCATGGCTAGAACAAGGAGAGGTTGAACTCATGGTTAAAGCACTACGCAATTAATACCTATCACCTTAGCTTATTAAGCACCTACATTACTACACAGGTGAAATGGTCCCAATCTCCCATCCCATCATCATAATCCAAATAACCATAACATTATTTCCAATGTTAAGCTCCCCGCTTAACTTCCACAACTTCCAAAAACCATCACTCCCCTAATCATGAATAAGTCCAGGCCGCTCTTAACCGTGAGCACGGCTGTCAAGACAGTTTTGACTCTGCAGAGTTTGTACCACTGTACCCACAAGTAGTGATTTCATCCCCCGTTGCCGGGTGGACTAAAAGAACCTCCATTATGCCAGTGGCTACGATCCACATTCACACTTCCCAGGTGTGCGGCCAAGAGATCACTACGAAGCCTTTACAAATGGATTCCCGACGAGCGTGGGCCCACTGAGGTTTCACCCCTAACAGCATACAAGAGGCTCCAACCCCGCTGCAGTGGCCCCCTCTTGAGCCTTGCGGTTCATAAGGTAGTCTAGCTGACACCTACTCCCCGCACCGTCCAACACACCCATACTACGCCGGGGATACACCTAATTAATTGGCTAAGCTGCCCCATCTCAGCATGTGGTTGGCACTGTAAAGCCGGGTTACATGCTCCATGAACCGGTCCTTAGGATCCAGACAAGTACTAAACACAAACCCAAGTCTCGTGCACCCAGCACACAACCAAAACATCCAACTTGCCTTGATCCCTACCTCTACATAACTCACAATAGCTCATTCAAGAGTATGGTAAAATAAATTGATGATCTCATATCCCAAACATCCCATTCTAAGCATGGCTAAGCATATGCATGTAAATAAATGACATGACAAAATAAATCCCAACCCAAGCTACAAGGAAACAAGGTAATGCAATTCTAAGGAAACTTCCTAGCATGGGTTTCATATTTCATTTGACAAATGCAAATAATTCTATCTACATATCCTAGCATAGGATCAAAGTGGTCAAGGACACTTGCCTCCTTCTTGCTGCTCTTGAAATTGGTAGTCCTGATCTTGGAAAGGGTTAACTTGCTCTTGAGCAGGTTCTACTTCATACCATCACACATAGCAAAAGAAGAACAACAATCATAAGACATAGTTCACACTTCTTACTTCATACAAACCACACATTCATATTTATAAAAGTTCTTTACCATTATATGTGTTGTGGTTACTTTATGTGTGTTGAGTTGTGGCTTGCATGCACTTTTAACCATGTGTATATGATTCCTACTTTTGTGTCCACCTTTATACTTACATACTATTTATATGGGTTTCCAATAAATTTCTTATATTCAACTACTTCACCTTTTTACTACAAAGTGTGTATGAAAAGTATTATTCTTCCCCATATGTGCTTTCATAACTTCTATCAACCCTAAACTGAATTCTTTGTATTTTAGAAACTCCATTTATCATTTACTAGTTGCTATATTTTCAGATTTATATTCCTATGCATAATTGTGTATTTTATTATTAAATTAGTAATACACATCGCCTAAACAGATTAGGTTCTGGTCCTAAATAATTTAAAATCATATTTTGACCATGGCTTATGATGTATACTATTTCATAATTATTTTCCCTATTTTTCTTTAACTATTCTTTACTTAAAAATGTGTCCCTATACTAATAAATGTGAATAATAGATAAAACAGATTTATTTCAGCCCAAAAATATATTTTTATCTCACTCCAAAGTTTTCTAAGTACTGAGAAAGTTTTTAATAAATTTTGACAATTATGTTTGTCCCCCTTTTTAATTTTTAAACACTAGTTACATATTCAATTTTCTAAATTAAATACTAAACAGGGCTAAAATAATGAACTCACCCATTACAGGGTCTATAATAATATTTTCATAATTTCCAGGGGTCTAGCTACACTTATCAGAGGTGTTTTTCCTAATTTTTATTAAGTCCAGGGGCTAAAACTGATTTTTAAATGAATTTACATGATTTTCTGGAGTTCCAGGGGCTAGATCTGAAGTTTCCGGGGCTAGCTCTCAATTCTAGAGAACCCCAGGGGGTAGCACGTAAGAATTCCAGTCTTTATAATGCGGGGCTGACGTGGTCCGTCCGATTTTAAACCGACGGCTGAGATTATAAGATCGAACCGGTACGCGGGGTTTTAAAGTCTACCGTGCGATTTAAAATAAACGGCGCACAAGCGGCCACGTCGCTCCGATCGAGCGCGGGCGGCGCTGCCGGCGGCGCACGGCGGCGGGAAGCGGCGATCTCGCCGGAAAGTTTCGGATCCTCGAGAATTCTGCCTAGAACTGTGATCTTATGGCCTAGATCGGTAGAGGGGAGGTCAGGGATCTCACCTCGGGGATTTTCTCGAGCTCGGGGGTCCTGGAAAGTGATCGGCGGCGAGGTCCGAGGCAAAACCACGGCGAAGCTCGTCGGCGCTGGATTTACACCGTAAGTCTTCGGGTTTTCTGCACCTGCAAAGTTCCTCGGAGGCGGTGGATCAAGACCAGCGAGTTAGATCAGAGTTTCCGAGCTTAGATCGGCCAGAATTCACCGGCGAAGTCTCGGTGCTCACCGGAGTGAAAATCGGCGATCGCGTGAGGAAAACTGATCGGATCGGGTGTTTTTATAGCCGGGGGAGGGCGGTGGGTCTGTTGTGATCGAGTTGGAGTCCTCCGGGTCCAGAATACGGGCGACGGGATGCGGTTTCCGGTCGGTTGCGATCACGCGCGCTCGGGGGAAAAGTCCGGGGTCGCGGGGGCTCAGGGTTAGGGATGACAGGTGGGTCCCACCCGTCGGTGAGAGGCAGAGCGGCGCGCGCGGGGGCGGGCTGCGCGGGAGTATCTGGGCCGGCTGGCGGGTTTCGGCCCACTGGCCGGTTTTTTTCCCGTTTTCCTTTTTCTTTTTCCATTTCTTTTCTGTTTTGAGTATAATTTGAATTCCAGTTTGAATTTGAATTTTTTGCAAAACATGCAACACGTCCAAAAATTTTTAAATTCCCCTCTAAACATGGTTAAGAGTTTTGAATCAAAATTTGGGGTGTTACATTGGCCCTGTTGGACAAGTTTGAGTTGTGTACCGGGCACATACGGGCTATATGGGACCCAGGAAACCGATGTACCTTTGGAGATCCATAGTGGGACTTTTCCAACTGCCTTAGGCTTTCGGCATCAGGGAAGCAGGAGGTAACTCGCTTAAGAACATACCACTGCAGGTATGTACCTTGAGGGAGCTTGCGGACTCGGGGCAGTTAGACCACGTCCAATGTGGAAGATCTTGGGAAAGGTGGCCGCGTACAACGTCGGTCGAGGTTGCTGCCGGCAACTCGGAGTACGGGTGTACGTGTCATGTAGTCCGGGCGTATACTGAACTGGTTATCTTTTGAACTTGATAAGGCTGTGATGTAATTTGTATTGCAACCATGATTGAATTAGAGATAGGCTTATTAAACTTTACTTTCACTTTGTGCAAGGAGCATCGCAACAAAGCGTTTCTTGTTTGATTGTGGAGTTGCGATGCTTTTCAGCTCAAGGTCTGCACAATGAGGCTTAAAATCTGAAAGTTAAGGATCAACTTTAGGCGAGTCCTTTATGCAAATCTAGCTAACCTAATTGCAACCGTCGTGCATGTAGAGTTTCTTGTTTAGGAGAGACGGATCAGTCTTTCTGAGCCTATGTGCTCACGCTTGCTATATAAGTGGTTTTGCAGGTTAACATCGAAGCTAAGAAGAAGGTTGTCCGGTGAGACTCGGAGACTTCCGATTCGTGTAACACATAGAGAATCCAGCCGCTGCTGTTGTCTTCGTGTTGCTAGCGAGAGAAGTCCGCAGGCTGGACTTCATCTCGAGTTCTCATTAGTTATTCAACCTGAGTTGTTATAGACTTCTGTGAGACCTATGTGTGCTGAATACATTGGCTTTGACGATAAAAGTTTTGAATACTACCAAAACACCTTTTTAACAAGGTCCGACTCTAGGTCCGAGCTCCTGCAAGGTCCGACGATAGGTCCGACTTGTTTTGGGTAGCTCCGGCAAGGTCCGACGTAAGGTCCGACTTGCTTTGTCTAGGTCTGACTTATTTTGGCTAGGTCCGACTTGTTTTTGCTAGCTCCGGTGCTAGGTCCGACTAGCTTTGGTAGGTTCCATGCTAGGTCCGACTAAGCTTTAGTAAGCTCCGGCGCTGGGTCCGACTAGCTTTGGTAAGCTCCGGTTCAAGGTCCGGTTAGCTTTGGTAAGGTTCAGAGCTTGATTGCAATGGTTCTGCTTTTAATTTGCAATGTTTGGAACTTGCTTTACTCTTATGAAAAGTTTGCTTAGTATTATTTTACTAAGTTTTTGGTGTCTTTTGGTGGTTATGGCTGATATCATTTTGCTATGGTTTACAACATGCTTATGTGAGGTGCTCACGTAAGACGTTGTAGTTTTGGAACTAACGAGAGTCAAGTCGAGGACTTGAGCTCGGAAGTATTGGTTGTTTATTCATGTGCAGGTGTTGCTTGAGTTCAATACATGGCTGGTGACGGGATCCATTGAACTAGTCTTAGGGAGAAGATGAGGTTCAACAACCAAGTTCGGGAGGAATTGTGGTTGAGTTGATCGGGAGGTCGCACAGCATGTTTGGATCAAGAACAATGCATATGAAGGTATCGTGGACGTTGTTATAAGGTGTTTGCACGTGTGCAAGGAGTGCATGGACGTGGCAACATGGTTCCAAGGCGTGGTGAAGAGATATGGAAGTGGAGATATGGTTGACAAGGTTCAACCGGCTGGATTATGCGCTCAGGCTGCGGCTGAGGCGGTTATGGTTTGTTTATGGAAAGTTTCGAGTTGGTTATAACTGGATTTCATGTTAGGCATGAAGTAGAGTTGTTTTAGTAATGTTTGGGACGTTCCTAAGGTGTTTGGAAGTCTTAAGATTGCTTCTATCTGCGTATAGAAGAGTCTTGAGCAGTATTGAAAAGTTTTAGTTTGAATCCAAGTAGGAATAGGAGTCCTAGTTTGAATTGGATTGGCCATAGAGCTGGTTATATAAGCAAGGGAGGCCAAGGCTCGTGGAGAGCACGACTTAGGGGCTGTTCCTATTGTGTTTTGATAAATAAAATTCGTATTCTAAAGGAACTTTTGTGCCTTGTTCATCCAACTTGTTTCAGACAAGTTTTTCTCGTCAAGTTTCTGTTCAGCACTACCTTGCTTCGGTGGTTTTATCATAAATCGAGTTTTACAGATCCAATTGATGTGATTCATTTTGGGTTGTCTTCACATCTTGATTATCTATCGTCTGTGAAAATTTCACGGTCATTGAATTTGTGGTTTCCGATCTACACGAGTTTCTTTGCAGTATTCCAGAACTGTTTTTCTCGCGTATGACGGATTGACCTTTGTTTGATCTTTCGATCGTAACTTGAGTTTCTCTCAACGGATTTTCATGATTCTTGTTGTGACGTCTTCGTAACTTGATTCTATACAATCTATAGTAGTTTTGTCACAGCTTAACACGTTCATATTAGTCACACACATGGTTTCTTTAACAGATCGGTTTTCTGCTGAGGGGTGTTTTGTTGCTTCCGCTGAAAAGTTTTTATCTACCATTCAACCTCCTCTGGTAGCTTTACACGTGTACTTCGATCATACAATTGGTATCAGAGCCAGGTTTCTCTAATCTTTGTGATTTGCACGTGTTTTGACTAATCATCATGGAGAAATACTCCGCCAAACCTTGTGTGTTTAGTGGTATTGATTTTCAGGTTTGGAAGGCACCCATGGAAGCTTTCATCCAGGCGCAAGGCTTTGCAATATGGGAAAAAGTGTACAAGCCTTACGATATGCCTTCAAATGTTCAAGTCACGGCTACAAACATGAGAGATGTTGACAACAAGAACAAGGCTCGGAACTTGATCATACAAGGACTAACTCAGAGCGACTTCGACCGTGTTGCACACCTCCGATCGGCGTACAAAGTGTGGAGAGCACTTTGTGACTACCACGAAGGATCCAACACATTCAAGGAGGTAAGACAGGATATGTTCAAGAAAGAATACATGCGCTTTGAGATGCAACCCGGTGAGTCCATTGATGACCTCTTTGCTCGCTTTAATAAAATTCTCAGCAACTTGCGTAGCGTCAATTTTATTTTTCAGATGCTGAAAATGCTAGGCAATTACTAAGTGCATTAGACATGTCAATTTGGGAGATGAAAGTAACATCCATACGTGAATCCACTGTCATGAGTACTCTTACATTAGATGTGCTTTATTCTAAGCTAAAAACTCATGAAATTGAAATTATATCACGTAAGAACCCAAATAAGACATTGCATTTGTCTCACAACGTGATATGCCTAGCTCCAGCCAATCATCTAGCAATACACTTGCTTTGCTGTCTTCATTAACCCTGGAACAGATTGAGGAGTTTCCAGAGGAGGAGCTAGTACTTCTTTCTACTAGGTGCTCAAAAGCATTGCAAAATGTGAGAACTAGAAAGAGAGGAAGCTCCGGACCTCAACGATGCTTTGAATGCGGTAAGACAGGACACTTTCGTACAGATTACCCTAACCTTTCAGGTCCTTCTAACCGTGATGAAAAGCAGAATAAATTCAAGTCCTCTTTTGGCAACACCAACAAGAAAAAGAAGGGTTTTACAGGACGCAAACTGATAAACAGTTTCATCACCGCACTTCAAGAACTTGGCTCGAGTGATGTAGACATTGGAAGTGATGAAGATGAAGATGATCTGGCAAACTTGTGCTTCATGGCGGGCAAATCAAAATCAAGTATGGAGGATGCAGAACACAACAGTGAAAACAAAGAGGTATGTCCTACTTGCAAAGAAATGTGTGATGCTATTTCTCGTGCCACTATTATTGTTAAGAAAAAGGACAAAAAGCTTAGGGACAATGCTGTTAAAATTGAGTCACTAGAATCTGAAATTAATCGTTTAAAGTCCTTGATTCCTGGTGATGATTCTTGTTCCTCATGTGATTTAATATATGAACAATTGTCCTCTCTAAGAAGTGCACACACCTCCACACTTAATAAACTTGATCTTGAAATCAAAAAGAACAAAAAACTTGCTGCACTTAATGATAAAAACATGAAAGATGCTTGTTGTTCTACAATTGATTTGCATTGTTCTACTTACGATGATCTTGATAAGAAACTACAAGATGCTATGAAAGAAATTTCTATATTGAACAATGCTTTACATTCTCATGAAGTTAAATATTGTTCCAATTACAAATTAAAAGGAAAAACTTCATGTGAAAATTGCCTTGATCTATCAAATAAACTTGATAACATGCATAAGACATTAGATCGGTTTTGTAATGGGAATAAGAACCTAAACTTGCTGTTGAATTCTTCCAAGTCTTGCAATGATAAAACTGGTTTAGGTTTTGATTCACATGCTCATGCTAAGGAACATTCACCTAAAATTGTAAAATCATTAGAAAGTGGTTTAATTCAAACAGTTCCTAACCAAAAAGAAGTGGTTTTTAAATCTGCAGGAGTGTTGTCACATTCGGGTTCAAATAAGGATACTGCATGCTCATCTAGACATGAACACAAAGTTAAATTTCATTGTACCTATTGTGGTAGAGATGATCATGTCATAGATTTTTGTTATAGACTAGCTAAACAACATAAAAAGGAAAGAATGCAAGCTTGATCTTATAACTCTCATGCAAAATTTGCTGCACATACTAAACCGAATGTCAGGAACATGTAACCTGCTGTTATGAGTCCGAAATATTCAAAGTTTACCTCCGGAGCTTCAGTTTTTGCCTCCGGAGCTTCAGTTTTTGCCTCCGGACCTTCTGTTTTTGCCTCCGGAGCTACTGATTTTCGTGCTACACAAGTAATACCTCATAGGTCAGTAGTTAAGAACAAAAAATCTCAAACTTTGACTCATAAACCTGCTGTTTTATCTCAGCTTTCGCATGTTATTCCTGCTGGACGTCGTGTGACTCAGTACTTGATTCCTAAATGCCTTTTAACTAACCCCAGTATTGAGTCATCGACGTATTGTGCTTGTATGTAGGTTACACGCTTGAGAAAGGAGAATATTTGGATTGTGGATTCAGGTTGCTCACGCCACATGACCGGTAACAAAGAATTGTTCTCCTCTCTCTCTTTTGTGTCACATGTAGAGAATGTTACTTTTGCCGATAATTCTTCAACTCCTATAATTTCTAAGGGCTCGGTTAGAGTAAATGATCACTACACTTTGAAGGATGTGGCACTTGTTAAAAATTTGAAATACAACTTGCTTTCTGTTTCACAATTGCTAGATGAAAATCTGGAAATTATTTTCAATAAAAACAGCTGCAAAGTTGTAGGTTCAAATAGTGAGCTTATTTTTAACATGTCTCGGTTTGGAAGAGTTTTTAAAGCTGATTTTGATATGTCTTCCTCTAAGCATAGATGTCTAGTTGCAAATGATTCCAAAGATTTATATTTTTAGCATCGTAGACTTGGTCACGTAGGCTTTGATCATCTCACGCGTGTTAGTGCTCTTGACCGCATACGTGTGCTGCCTAAGCTTAAAGGGGACAAAGAAATTGTGTGCTCTTCTTGTAGACATGCTAAGATGTTTCAGGTTCACATGCTCCTCTCACAATGACCATGACAACTGAACCGGGTCAACTTTTACACTTTGACACCATAGGGCATTCACGTGTTCAATCCTTCGGACGTAAATGGTATGTTTTTGTGATTGTTGATGACTATTCTAGATACTCCTAGGTTTACTTTATGGCATCTAAGAATGAAGCTTTTAGTCACTTTAGAACTCTATTTCTTAGATTATCGATTGATCACCCAGGATCTTTAAGAGCAATTAGAAGTGATAATGGAACCGAAATTTAAAAATCAATCGTTTGATCACTTTTATGGTGAAAATGCAATAGATCATCAATTTTCTTCACCATATGTACCTCAACAAAACGGTGTTGTAGAGAGAAAGAATAGAACCTTAATTGAGATGGCTAGGACTATGCTTGATGAATATCAAACTCCTAGGAAATATTGGGATGATGCAATTGCAACCGCTTGTTATGTCTCAAATCGTGTTTTCTTGCGTGCTAAGCTAGGTAAAACACCATATGAGCTCAGGTTTGGACATAGGCCTAGTGTCACACACTTTAGGGTCTTTGGATGCAAATGCTTTGTTAAGAAACATGGTAATCTTGATAAATTTGAAGCTAGATCTGTTGATGGCATGTTTCTTGGTTATCCATCTCATACTAGAGTCTACCGTGTGCTTGATATTAACAAAACTGTGGAGACCTGTGAGATTTCTTTTGATGAAGCTAGCCCAGGTACTAGTTCAAATATTGCAGGTCCGGATCCATATCCGCAGGGGGAGAGTATTTTCATTGAAGAAGAGGAAGAAGTGGTGCTGCTGCCCGAAAATTCAGCAGCTAATGACATTGTTCCAGCTCCTGATCTTGATTCACAGCCAGCACCGACGACCACCATTGCTGGTCCAGATCCTCCTCACGTCACAAGCTCATCTATTTGTGATGATCATGAAGAAGAGGAAGCTTGTGAAGTGTCCACTCCCCTCCGGATTCTCAAAAGTCATCCTCCACATAAAATTATTGAAAGCTTGCATGAACGAGTTACAAGATCTAGGTTTTTTGACCCCAATTCTCATGCTCATTCTGCTTTATTTGCTTCTTTTGAACCCAAAGATATATCACATGCACTCACTAATGAATCTTCGATTATTGCCATGCAAGAAGAGTTAGAAAATTTTGAAAGAAATAATGTTTGGAAACTTGTACCTCCACCTCAAGGTCACACTTTAATTGGAACTAAATGGGTGTTTAAATATAAACAAAATGAGGATGGGGTTGTGGTTAGGAATAAGGCTAGGTTGGTTGCTCAAGGTTTCACACAAGTTGAAGGTCTAGATTTTGATGAAAATTTTGCTCCTGTTGCTAGATTAGAAGCCATAAGAATTTTGTTAGCTTTTGCTGCATCTAAAGGTTTTAAGCTATATCAAATGGATGTTAAAAGTGCTTTTCTTAATGGCTACATAGATGAGTAAGTTTATGTCAAACAACCACCTGGTTTTGAAAATCGAAATTTTCCTAATCATGTTTACAAACTGTCCAAAGCCTTGTACGGTCTCAAACAAGACCCTAGAGCATGGTATGATAGGTTAAAAACATTCTTACATGAAAAGGGGTTTACCATGGGCATGGTTGATAAAACTCTTTTTGTGCTTAAGCATGGCAATGACTCATTATTCATTCAAGTGTATGTGGATGATATTATCTTTGGTTGTGCTTCTCATAATCTTGTGTCCAAGTTTTCAGCTATGATGAGTTCAGAATTTGAGATGAGTATGATGGGAGAAGTCACGTACTTTTTGGGGCTGCAAATCAAGCAAACCAAGGAGGGTACCTTTGTGCATCAAACAAAGTATACAAAAGATCTCCTAAGGCGCTTCAACATGGACAAAAGCAAGCCTCTTCGGACACCAATGGGAACAGCAACAACACTTGAACTTGATGATGATTGTGATCCCGTTGATCAAAAAGAATATAGAAGCATGATCGGATCACTTTTGTATCTCACGGCATCAAGACTGGACATAAAATTCAGCATATGTCTTTGTGCACGGTTTCAAGCCTCCCCACGTGCTTCACATCGTCAAGCCGTCAAAAGGATTCTCAGGTACTTACATGGAACTCAAGAATTTGGCATTTTTCTTCCTTCTTCCTCAACCGTTACTTTGAAAGCTTTTTCAGATGCTGATTTTGGGGGTTGTAGGATTGATAGGAAAAGTACTTCTGGTGCTTGTCATTTTTTTTATAATTCACTTGTTGCCTGGTCCTCTAGAAAACAAAGTTCAGTTGCACAATCCACAGCCGAATCTGAATATGTAGCTTCTGCTAGTGCTTGCTCACATATTCTTTGGATTGTTCAAACACTTAAGAACTATGGGGTTGATCTAGATAGTGTTCCACTGTTTTGTGATAACACTAGTGCCATTTGCATTGCTAAAAACCCGGTGCAACATTCGAGAACTAAGCACATTGACATTAGGTATCACTTTCTCCGTGATAATGTCGAAAAAGGGAACATTGTGCTTCACCATGTAGATACCGATTAACAATTGGCTGACATTTTTACAAAACCTTTGGATTTCACTTGTTTTTGTTACATTCGTAGTGAAATAGGGGTTATGCATACTCATGGCTCAAATTGAGGGATAATTTTGAAACTTGGGAAGTCTATGTGTGAATCTGAAATTAAAATAATATGAGCATAGTATTTCATGCATATATGACTTTGTGATTCCTTTTTCATGCTGAAAGTTCTTAATACATTACTCGTGTTATACATTTTGTAGTTTTTACCATGTCTAGTAATTGGAATAATTACTTACACTAAATCTGGTCAGGGTCGAACTTTCTTGCTGTTTTGAACTTGTTGCATGCTCACAAGTGCTTTTAATCATAAAGAATTAATCAAGTAATCCACTCACATGTTGAGTTTTTATGTTCAAATAAAATAATGAGAAAAGAACTTATGCATGCATCGCACTTCTTCTTTTGAGATGGCTTATCACTGCACTTAGATATGAACTTGAAAGGAGTTGTGTATGACTAAAATTATGTCCTTAAGCTTCTGACTGTCAAATGACATAGGCTTGGCTTGGTTGGTTAGAATAAGGCTGATGCTGCATATAATCTCTTGCAAATGTCATAAGATCAAAATTTGTGCTTTAAATGATAAATAAAATGCAGCAACAAGTGTCATGTTTTCAGGTCTTGAAATAGTTAAGTTTGTGAGATCATGACTTGCTTAAATTGAAAATTACACTTGATCTCTAGCATGGATTACACTACTTTATGTATCTCATTGATGTGATAGTGTAAGTTACTTGATAGTATGATTTGGATGAGCTTTGTTTTATATGTATATGTTATAATGTGCTCATAACAAATTAAAATTTCTCTTTTGTACCTTGCTGAATACATTGTCAAAGGGGGAGAAATTGATCACACATTGCACACATTCACAAGTGTTTTGGCACGATTCTTCTCAGGGGGAGAATTTTTGGTATTTTTGTTTTTCTTCTCATTTTATTTCTGATTTACAAAGGGGGAGAAATTGTTTTCAAAACTTTTCATGTGAATAAGCCAATGTTTGGATTTTAAGTGGTGTTGCCAATGCATTCATCAAGGGGGAGATTGTGAGACCTATGTGTGCTGAATGCATTGCCTTTGACGATAAAAGTTTTGAATACTACCAAAACACCTTTTTAACAAGGTCCGACTCTAGGTCCGAGCTCCTGCAAGGTCCGACGATAGGTCCGGCATGTTTTGGGTAGCTCCGGCAAGGTCCGATGTAAGGTCCGACTTGCTTTGTCTAGGTCTGACTTATTTTGGCTAGATCCGACTTGTTTTTGCTAGCTCCGATGCTAGGTCCGACTAGCTTTGGTAAGTTCCGTGCTAGGTCCGACTAAGCTTTAGTAAGCTCCGGCGCTGGGTCCGACTAGCTTTGGTAAGCTCTGGTTCAAGGTCCGGTTAGCTTTGGTAAGGTTCGGAGCATGATTGCAATGGTTCTGCTTTTAACTTGCAATGTTTGGAACTTGCTTTACTCTTATGGAAAGTTTGCTTAGTATTGTTTTACTAAGTTTTTGGTGTGTTTTGGTGGTTATGGCTGATATCATTTTGCTATGGTTTACAACATGCTTATGTGAGTTGATCGGGAGGTCACACAGCATGTTTGGATCAAGAACAATGCATATGAAGGTATCGTGGACGTTGTTGGAAGGTGTTTGCACGTGTGCAAGGAGTGCATGGACGTGGCAACATGGATCCAAGGTGTGGTGAAGAGATATGGAAGTGGAGATATGGTTGAAAAGGTTCAACCGGCTGGATTTTGCGCTCAGGCTGCGGCTGAGGCAGTTATGGTTTGTTTATGGAAAGTTTCGAGTTGGTTATAACAGTATTTCGTGTTAGGCATGAAGTAGAGTTTTTTTAGGAATGTTTGGGACGTTCCTAAGGTGTTTGGAAGTCTTAAGATTGCTTCTATCTGCGTATAGAAGAGTCTTGAGCAGTATTGGAAAGTTACAGTTTGAATCCAAGTAGGAGTAGGAGTCCTAGTTTGAATTGGATTGGCCATAGAGCTGGTTATATAAGCAAGGGAGGCCAAGGCTCGTGGAGAGCACGAATTTGGGGCTGTTCCTCTTGTGTTTTTAT
Source organism: Neostapfia colusana (assembly GCA_030760725.1). Lineage (NCBI taxonomy): Eukaryota > Viridiplantae > Streptophyta > Magnoliopsida > Poales > Poaceae > Neostapfia > Neostapfia colusana. Next base: position 60,389,399 of record JASWHV010000004.1, on the reverse strand, counting down.
AAATAAAATTCGTATTCTAAAGGAACTTTTGTGCCTTGTTCGTCCGACTTGTTTCAGACATGTTTTTCTCGTCGAGTTTCTGTTCAGCTCTACCTTGCTTCGGTGGTTTTATCATAACTCGAGTTTTACAGATCCAATTGATGTGATTCTTTTTGGGTTGTCTTCACAACTTGATTATCTATCATATTTGAAAATTTCACGGTCATTGAATTTGTGGTTTCTTATCTACACGAGTTTCTTTGCAGTATTCCAGAACTGTTTTTCTCGCGTAGGACAGATTGACCTTTGTTCGATCTTTCGATCGTAACTTGAGTTTCTCTCAACGGATTTTCGTGATTCTTGTTGTGACATCTTCGCGACTTGATTTTCTACAATATATACTAGTTTTGTCACAGTTGAACACATTTAGATTAGTCGCACACACGGTTTCTTTAACAGATCAGTTTTCTGCTTAGGTGTGTTTTGTTGCTTCCGCTGAGAAGTTTTTATCTACCATTCACCCCCTCTGGTAGCTTTACACGTGTACTTCGATCCTACAACTTCCGCTGTAGCTAATTGATGTAAATTATTTACAAAGAAAAACTTGTAAGCTTCCTCTATTTTTTTATGTAATACATTGTTCCTTATATGTGTGCTGTTGGGTGCCGCACAACACGGCACCACCCAATGCGATTCCCGGGTGAGTGCCCCGTCCCCGTGACTGAACGGGCGGCGTCTTGGCCGTATCAGCATGTTATCAGAGCCGCATTAGTAATAGCGCACAGAATAAGGATCGTATTATGACAAAAACTTAGGATACGGTGAGGAAACGGTATTAGGCCCACATAAGGACTATAGTAGTATAGTTACTTAAAGTGGCATGACTAACATACTTGTTATAATTCTGCATTTTTATTATGTACTGACACACCTACGCTCAGGTAAGCATGGTAAGGAATGCCACCGAAAGCGGATCAATTTCGGTTAGCTCCCCTAACGAGGAATGTGGGTTTGGCATAGGTCTCACAGCTTGGTGTGAGACGTTAATATGAAACTCTTGAACTCTTCATGTTCCTGAGTTCATATGAAATGTTGATCCCTAGTGTGCATTAGGAAAGAAAGTGGAGACCTCATCGTGTGGTCAGTAACGCGATAGTGTGTTCTTCTGGAAATAGCCTAGAAGGACATACGCAGCGCTTGCCATCGGCATGCCCTGCAGGGCAGTAGGTGGTATCTGTTGGGTTGATAAAATTCCCAACCGTGACGACCCGTTCGCGCTCTACTCGGGTTCCCCTTCGTGTGGTGTGAAAATGCGACCATGTACCTTGAGACGTGGCTTGACTCAAGGACGGCACGTATGGAAATGATACGGGGCGTATGTTTTTATTGTGATATGGAACTGCCTAAAAGTAGTAAACCTATGTGTGCATCATCACTGAGTGTTCTTCCACAGGTACTAACCATGTACGTATCCCGTGTAGTACACGTGTGCGAGAGACCTTTTTAGTGCCTCTAGTAAAATGAATATGCCGGTATAGTCCGGTTAGGATTTTTCTTTTAGTGAGGCTACGTAGTACCGACATGCTTCTTACGGTGCATCGACGCCGTACTAAACTTAATAACACCTTTCCTTTGAAGAAATGACTCATGAACTAACTTTCAACTAAAAATGGAAGTTTGAAACAAATATTAGTTATGAACTCTTATTTTGAGATAAGATTCAAATGAGAGGGAGACTAGGCTTCAAAGATTTCAAAAACAAAGTCCTCTGTTTTCGGCAGGAATTCTCACTGGACTTTAACAAAACATAACTCTGAGTAGCTTGACCCAATTAAGGTGTATGATACAGTTCTGGAAATATTTTTAAGTGATCTACATCTTCTTTGTAGACCTCCGGAGCAAATTCACAAGCTAAATTGGCGGAAAGTTCAGATGAAGGCAAACTGTCAAGAATCAGGACAGCAACAAAAACCTCTCTGGACCTTTCTGTTTTTAAGCCATAACTTTATATAGAAAAATCCTTAAGAAGCCTATGATACACCGTTAGAAAGGTTATGAATTGTGAAACATTTTTGTAGTTCATGTTTGTCCAGATTCTTATTGTATTTGCATATACAACTGTGATAAAATCAGCCACATACAAAGGAGATGCTGGCAAATTTTATACAGGAATTCTGTCAACTTTGGAAAATCATAACTTTTAATCCAGAGATGATCTGGAGGCATATGAGTACTCGGTGGAAAGATACTGAAGTTAAATTTAACTTTGGTATTCAAGTTGAGTTATGAAAATGCTTTTAACCAGATGAAAATCTGGAAATAGTGCATAAAGGTCTGTTCTGTACAGATAGACTGGATAACCATGCCTACTAAGGAGTTGTGTAAACATGGATCATGTTACTGCTTTCATAAAGTTTTGACATATTCATGTTTTCATTAGTCTCACATACTGCTGAGTTCTTGTTTAACTCATCTCAACTACATTTTTGCAGTATGGTACGTACTCGGTCTAGGAGTAGGGCCGGGAGTTCTCACCGAGGCTGTGATGCTTCTATTCCACCGTCAGAACCACCATCCACGGGATGGATGGATCTTATGACTTGAGTCGTAGAGTCTAATCAAGAGAACACAAGGCTACGCCAAGAAGTGACTCAAGAGCACACACGCTTACTCCAAGCTTTGTTACAGCAAGGTGTACTGTAAAAGTCCAAGAAAAGGGACTTGCAAAAAACTTTTGTTCACCTCACAACACCACTGTTTTTATTGTGGATATCTTAGGAAATATTGTGAAGAGCAAGTAACCTCCATCAAAAGAGTGATTAGAGGGGAAAGCCTTCACTTTCACAAAGTAGGATTTCTACACATGAACATGAGAGGTTGAGCTCACCCCTAGAACTTAAAAAGTCTTGGGAGGGTTCAAGCCAAGTTTCATGCAAATCCAACACTTTTTGAGGCACTTTTGGGAGGTATTTGAAAAAGAGGCCAATTTGAATGTAAATTCAAATTGCAGCAACTTTCATCACTCAAATTCAAAAGTTAGCTTCATATTCAAACTCAGCACATTTTTCTGAGTTTGCCCACCAATTTTCATCCCTATTGGAGTTCATCTTGTCGGGAGCTAAATTTGCAATAATCAAAACTGAATTTGAATTTCTGTTTAAACATGAAGAAAAATTTAACCAAACAAAGTTTAAATTTGAGAACTCAAATTCAAACCAATACTTGGGGGCTAAGTCTCCCATTCAATGTTCAGTAGCTGGGATATTTACAAAAGAAAGGGGGAGAAAGAATTAGAGGGGAGAAGAGGGCCCACTGGTCAGCCACCCCGGGGAGCAAACCGACTCGGGCAAGCGGTCGAACACCCTATGGCCGACAGCGCATGGGGTCGACCCCGTCCCAACGCGGCCACCGCGCCACCTCCTGCTCGGGGGATGAGGGCGCCGGCTACAAAGCGTGCGGTTGCATTGCTGGGCTGCGTGAAAACAGCCGTATCCTCTCTGTTCCACCGCCCACAAACCCGGCCACACACTCGGTGTTTCGCCACCCACTGATCGCCGGCGTCCGAGCAAACTAGGCGCCCTCATGCCCGATGCTCAACACAAGAAACGACTGCCATAAGTTGCTGGTTCTGCTTGTCCTTACCGTTCGGCATTTCATGCACCATCGGGGGAGAATTTATCCCGGGAACGCTACGGTGTTCTTAAGGCCGAGCTCCACCAAATCCAAAAATTCACGGGTGTTGGCTTATCACCGTGCGTACCGAGCTAAACATACAATCTACACCCTGCCACGACCACCTAGGATAAAAAACCAGCAAGAACCATGGGCTAGGGTTACGGTTCTTCGAAGTTTTCTGAGAACAGCCGATATCCGGCCTAGGTCACCGGTGAGGTATTAGTTGCAGCTGTTTTCACGGGGATTGGTGCCAATGTCCGCGATCAGCAGGTGTCAGAAGAGCTCCCCAAGCAAACCGCATCGAAAAAGGTGCAGGGGATGCCGAGTTCGACGTCGCCAGTGAGCTCCCGGCCGCTGTTACCGGCAGGAGCACTGTTCCGGCCGTTGTTACGCTCTGGTGAGGGAACCACCGTGTTCCCCAGGCTGAGATAGGCACAGGCGGCGAGAATCGGCAAGTTCAGAGGGCCGGAACCCCTCTCCGGCGAGAGCTCCGGCGAGCTCGGCGGCGGGATCGCGCGGGCGTCGGGAGGAGGAAGATGACTGGGGGCCCCGCATGTCAGTGGCAATATTTTAAATCGTCGGATCAGCTGCGGCCCGGGATCCAGTGTGGTGACACGGGAAGGGTCCTGTGGCCCCGTGTGGCGTGATTCCAGCTGCCGACACGTGTAGGAGGGACCCGCAGTCAGAGTTTGAATGTTTCCTGAATTAATTTGAATTTCCAGATTTAGTTCAAACTTTAGAACCCCATAACTTTTGCTAGGAAGCTCCAAATTTAGTGATTCAAATTGGGTTGGGTTCATCTTGCATAACTCTATCCAAATATGCAACCCAATTTGTATGAAACCTATTATTTAATTCTGGAAAATTCCTTAAATTCTTTCAGCAAAAGAATTTTAGAGGGAGTTTGGTCCATCCAAAAATCCCCAAATTTTGCCAGAATGTTCTTTAGAAGGTTAGTGAATCCCCGTAAAAGTTTTAGACCATTTGGAGTTGATTTGATCAGAGCAATTCAAATTTGAAGGTGCTGTGTTCACTTGAATACAGAAACATTTTCAGAGAATTTCCAAAACTTGGAAATTCAGTTCTGGACAAACCTTAGCTTCAAAAATGCTAGAAAACTTCATGCAAACTCTATGAGCTATAATTGAAATTTTAGTTCACTAAGTTGGGCATGAACAGAGGTGTTACCTCAGAATTTATTCTCCTTTGCTTATTTGCTAAGAGAATTATTCTGAGCAAACCACTCACTGAAAAGTGCTAAATTTTGGTCCAGAGGGTTTTATTGTGACAAGGGACTCACATAAAATTTCTCAGCTCCAACCTGCTCTGTTTAACCCACTTGGGCTGATCAATGTGGAAAAAGGGGATAACCACTTAGCACTTAACCATATGCTTAGGTCCAAAGCCCAAACCACTAAACCCCAGTTTCATTTTAAATTCTTAAACAGAGTTCCAGTTGTTAAAAACTTGTTATTAGAACTAGTAACAAAAGCATTACAATAAACTCATGTGCATATTCATTAACGTGTAGTCGCTGAAGGCGAGGAAGCTCCGGAGGTTCTCGACTTCCTGCTTCCAGAAGAAGAACTCACCCCTGACCAGCAGCAACAAGGCAAGTCCCGGTTTGCATTAACTTTTTATAAGTTTTACTTGTTTACATGTGTCATATGAAGTATGAATGTGCATTAGGTATAGGATGGATGGAAACCCACTTGCATGACCAAAAATTTTCCATAAGAGTGAGGGTAGTGTCTAAGACCTCGCGTAGACAAGCTATGCTTAATGTTTCATAGGACTTCGGTACAAGTTGAGTAGTTGGAATCTACTCGCGAGATAGGCTTGGGACACACGGATTCGGTTGAGTGATGTGAGATCACTTTAGTAATGAAAATGAGACTAGGCAGGGGCTAGGGTGTGACACCCTCATCTTGGGTGTCAGCATATGTTCATGTTTCATGAAGAAGAAAAACATTTTAAGAAAAGAAGGAACAGAGACAAGTATCAAAATGATGGCCAACAAAGCTCTCCGAGAGCACCGAAGGCAATTTCCACGGCCAGCAGACCATGTGGCGTGTTCGGAGCTCATCCCCGAGAAATTGGGAGAGGTCCGCCTCTAAATTGGCTACGTGGCAGGCTCGGGGGTCATCTCCGCGATTAGAAAGAGGTCCGACCCTGTGGGACACGTGTTGACCGTAGAGCTAGCCTCTGCGGAAGAAGCAAAGGCATTTTTCATGGGACACATGTCACCTTCGGAGCTAGTCCTCACGGAAGTCAGGGGACCAGTCACATGGGATACGTGTTGATCTCGGAACCCATCCCCGAGAAGTCCGGATCTATTGAACACGTGTCGCCACCGGAGCTTATCTCCGGAGGTCCGTCGCTGCTGGACACGTGTCGACCTCGGGGCATGTCCTTGAGGGAAGGAAAGGCGGAAAGACCGGCACCCACACGTGGCGCGCACGGAGCTCACCTCCGAAGAAGAGGGGGGGTCTCGATCGATTGACACACGGCACAACCGGAGCTCGTCTCTGCGGACGAGGAGATACCAGGCCCCGGAGGACACGTGGAGCTTCCGGAGCTCATCATCACAGAAGTAGCGAGTTCTGGAGCGGTTTTTACGCGTAAAGATACCGGTACGCAACAGAAACCGATCTAAATTCCACGATGTTACCAAAGATAAGACGTTAGGATCCAACAAAGATCTGAATAAGACTCTTATTCGGAATACAATCAGATTAGGACTCTTCTCTTCCCGATTATAAATAGAACCCAAAACCCATGGCCGAAACCACAAACTTCTCTTTCAAATCCTGAGCCGACGACTTAGAGCCCTAGCCCTAACTCGCCGAGCAAAACATCGCCAAAGTGCAACAAGGGAGATCATCGGAGGAGAACCAAGCGGTCTGAGGAGGACCCCGAAGACAAGAAGAGCGTGAGGTAGGACTTCAATACCACCTTACGATATCATTGTGTTCATCTCTTTGCATCTGTTCTTCAATTCCTTTCGAACAGAAGCCTTTTCGTGGGCAGATCACTCGATGATCAGTTTGATCTAAAGACAAGATCATCGCCACGTCCACCTTTGATCCGAACACCTCTGCCCATTCCAGCCATGCAAGAACACGTACAGATCAATCTAATGAAACTAATCATAGGATAGCATGCATGTGCATCATCGCATCTAGTTTAGGGTTTGTGCATGATATTGATTGCTGTGAATCTTGTATGCACGTGAATCCTACATAGCAGGACAAGCTCAGGAAGCTGTCTACGACGAACTGCAGCAACAGGGTTTTGAGAATCAAGAACAACCGGAACCGCAAGAACAAGGCAAGTGCTCCTTGACCATGTTGATCCTATGTTTTGGGTAAAACTATTTTGTTTTGCTAAAAGGTGTGTGTGCTGAGTCAAACATGATGGGAAACCTTTTTATAGGAGTTTACTAGTTTGGGTTAAACCACCCTTGTCGCCAGAGAAGTTTATGAGTCGGGTATGGTTTTTGTTTTTATGCTTCGCTGAGTCCATGGGATGGGGAAGCGAGATAGATGTGTCGAGCTAACTGCACTCGTACTGATAATAAGTAACTGATGAGGTTAAATGAACATGGATCGGAGGGAGATCTAGGCAAGCTTGGGTTTGTGAATGAGGTAGCATGAGATGGTGGCTTTACTTGTCGTAGATCTAAGGACCGATTCATGCATGCACATGCCAGGATAACAGTGCCACCACAAGACCAAGTATGGGTGCGGCTTAGCTGAGTAATTAGGTAAGTTGCTAGAGTGTTATGGACTGTGGAAGGCGCGGGGAATGGGAGTCGAGTGAGGACTGCCCTGGGAACTGCATGGCACAAGAGGGGGCCCGTGGGTGGGAGAATTGGAGATTCTAGCCTGCCGGTGAAACCTTAGTGAGTCCATACATCTAGTAACCCCTTTGTAAAGGCTATTTTGTGATCTCTTGACCATACACCGACGGTTGTGTACTGGTATAATGGAGGTTCTGCAGTCACCGACGGGTGACAAAATCACAAACTTGTGGGTAAAGAGGTGCAAACTCTGCAGAGTTATTAAAACTATCATGATAGCCGAGCTTACGGTCACAAGCACCTGGCTAAACTGCTATGATTAGATGGGATGGTTACTGGAATGGTTATTGGGAAGGTTTTTGGTTATGGTTATGGTTTGGTTTGGTTTGGGACTGTTAAGTTCGGGAGGTGAGATGGGTGTATGACTGATGAGTCATATGAGATTGGTCTCGGTGCGAGACGAGGTTGTTTCATGAGGTGAGATGGTAGCGAATACGAGGAGGTATTCGTGAGTATGGGTAAAGGATTGGTTAATATTTGGATGGAACATGGAAAGCGATGGAGGTATGTTGGTAATTTAATACATGCTGGGATTGCATTCATCTAAAGTTAAGTTGTTGTTTTATCATGGTTTTATAAATCTGCTTAAGCCTTTTTATACCTACCTTGTTTATGAGCTGCATATCATGTGTTTTCCCACACTTGCTGAGTACATCATTGTACTCAAACTTGCATTATTATTTCTTCATCAACAGCAAGAGAAGGCTACTATGAAGACCGAGTAGAGCATTATGGCGTGTGATCTGTTCTCAACCTTGCCTGTGGAGGGAGTAGAGATGGAGCCACTTCTGCTTAGTTTTGCTTCCGCATTAGTTTTTGCTTCCGCATTTAAATAAAGATTTCCGCTTTATAGAAATAAAGACTTCCGCTGTGAGCATGAGTCCAAGACTCATGAGGTGTTGTAATAAACTCTGTTATTCGTGGTAATATATAATCTGAATTCAGTTTGTGGAACGTATGTGTATGTGTGATGAACATCCTGGGCACACATATGCATTAGTTCTCGGTTCCGTGGTTTTCCACAGAATTGAGGGCGTCACAGATTGGTATCAGAGCCACGGGTTGACAGTAGGTTACACGCCTAGATAGAAACCTTAGATTGATATTAGAATCACAGGTTAACAGCAAGTTACACCCCTAAATAGAAATCACAGGTAGCTAAGCCACGCGGACCAAAGGAAGCATCCTAGGGTGAATAGCTTAGATTGGCCTTGAAACCACCTTGACATAGGAAACCAACCTTGAATAGGAGTTGAGTGGGCCCTTGTAATGATTATTTTTGAATATGTGCTTAGTGTGAGTGGTGGGACGTCTCAAAAACGTTGTCCATATCCACACATAAGAAGAAGGAGGTGTGAGATGTTTCGGCACTTGCTCACATCCTCATAAGGGCTAATATATATAGTCCAACTCACCTTGATGCATATTGTTGAAAGGACCTACCTAACCTTCTAACCTTCTATTACTATTTCGTTCTCTCTCACAGATGGTGAGAGGAAATGCCAGCCGAAGGAACGTCCAGGAAGATGACCACGAGGAAGTTCCTGCTAACCCCGGAGCTGGCGAAAACAACCTAGAAAGGTTTATGGCCATGCAAAACCAGCTTATGCAAACCATGATCCAAACTTTGGGTCAGTTACGGGCCAAACAAAACCCCGTTCCGGCACCACCGCCACCACCACCGCCGGCTCATAACAGGTTGGGAGAGTTCATGAGGACTCGACCACCCACCTTTGCTCAAGCAAGCGATCCAATGGAGGCTGCTGATTGGTTGAAATCCGTGGAGAAGAAGCTTGCCATTGTTCAGTGCAACGACCGAGAGAAGGTTCTCTTTGCGTCGCACCAACTGATGGGAGCAGCTGTTGACTAGTGGGATGCCTTGAGCAACGCCCATGCCAACCCGGAGACAATCACTTGGACTGAGTTCAAGGAAAGTTTCCGCTCCCACTATATCCCTGTTGGCGTAATGATGCTCAAAAGGCAGGAGTTTGAAGGTCTCCGCCAAGGGCAGAAAAGTGTGAACGAATATCTCAACAAGTTCATACAACTGTCCCGGTATGCCCCCAAAGATGTCCACTCAGATCAGAGGAAGCAGTACCTGTTCATGAGAGGGTTGAACAATGAGATCCAAGTTCAGCTCCTCAACAATGACTACGTAAACTTCCAAAAGCTGGTTGATAAGGCTATTGTGGTGTAAAACAAGATCCGAGAGATTGAGCGCGAGTGCAAAAGGAAGATGCCATACCAGCCCCAAGGGAGCAACGCACGACCAAGGTACATGCCCCCTGCACCGCAGTATGGATCGACCACTCCTACGAACCGCCCTGGTCAGCCACCACAGCAACGGTTCGTTGCACCAGCACCTCGTGTGCCCATGCCTCCTGCGCCCCGGCCTAACAGTGGCGCTCCTGTTCAAAACCCCCGTCCCAACGTACCTGCTGCCGTAGGCAACAGGGCATGCTTTGCATGCGGGGAAGTAGGCCACTTCGCTAACCAGTGCCCGAAGAGAGGCCCTGGACAGCATGGTAACGTGCCCAAGCAGAACCAGCGACCAAACGGAGGGGACAACCAAGGGAACCGTGGACCGCAGAACTATGCTCGTGGCCACGTTAACCATGTCACTGCTGAGGAAGCACAACAGGCTGAGGACGTCGCAATTGGTATGTTCCTTGCCAACTCCAACCCAGTCACCATTTTATTTGATTCTGGAGCATCACATTCCTTCATATCATCCGAATATGTTGCCAAACATCATCTACCCGTATCCCACCTCGAATGTGCTATGTTAGTTAATTCTACCGGAGGAGAAATGAGGACTAATATAGTATGTCCTAAATTAAGCCTTAAAATAAGGGGGGTAGACTTCCTTGCCAACCTTATTGTCTTGGACTCCCATGGAATTGACATCATACACGGAATGGACTTGTTAAGCAAGCACAAAGGAGTAATCCAATGCACTGAGAAAAGCGTGCAGTTGACAAACGAACACGGTATCCGTGTCGAGTTTGAGTCAGCCCAGCAAGCAACCGAACGGGCGGATTTGAACCATGTTGAAAGAATAGCATTGGACAACATTCCACTGGTTCAGAAATTTTCGGACGTGTTTCCGGAAGAACTTCCATGTATGCCACCTGACCGGGACATCGAGTTTGCCATAGATTTGGTACCTCAAACTGCACCCATAGCTAAGAGACCATATAGGATGCCCGTCAACGAGTTAGTAGAACTCAAGAAGCAAATTCAAGAACAGTTGGAAAAGGGTTTTATCCGGCCAAGCTCATCATCATGGGGAGCTCCGGTACTCTTCGTGGACAAGAAGGACGGAACCCAAAGAATGTGCGTGGACTACAGGTCTCTCAACGAGGTAACAATCAAGAATAAATACCCTCTGCCTCGTATAGAGGACCTGTTCGATCAAATGAAAGGAGCCCAAGTATTCTCCAAGATTAATCTTCGGTCGGGATATTTCCAGCTGAAGATTAAGCCCTCCGATATACCTAAGACAGCCTTTCAGACACGGTATGGTTCATATGAATATACCGTTATTGACACGACCCCATTGGTCCTGTCGAGCCAGGATCACGCTGAGGGGTGCTGCGTTGCACAGCACCGTATAACACCCGTCAAAGGCACAAAGAGGAAGCGGAAGTTTTATTACATAAACCAGTTTATGAACATGTTTACATCAAAATAAGTTTAGTCTACACTCGCGGGGGTAGACTAAGCATCAAGTGCACGTTCAGCCCTCGAACGTGTCCTTGCTAGCACACACGCACACTAACTCTGCGGCGTGCACGACTCCCACTCGACGGGGTTCCCCTCCTGGGGTTCCGTCTCCTCTTCGGGAGTCCCTTCCTCATAGAACCCTGCAAAAGCTTCAAACACAAGCAGTGAGCACGAAGGCTCAGCAAGTCTGACCCGTCTCACCTAAACATGGAACTTCTACATGAGGGTAATGGGTTGCATGAGGTAAAAATCATTTGCAAGGACTCGCCTAATTAGTGGAACCTTACTTTCAAGTTTTATCAGCAGAATGTGGAAAACCTTATGCTAAGGCACATGAGAGAGCCGCAATCAAACAAGAAACGCATTTCTCTCATGTACTTTGCCCAAGGTTGAAAGGAACTTTAATTAGCTCTAAGCTACAGCATATCATTAACAATCAATGTCCAGCTTTCAATCAGCAACATTTTAACATGTAACTAGCCTGTTCTTTCTACGTCACGGTACAGTGAACAAGTGGTACTCACTGACCGCGAGGGACGGCGATTATAATCGATTTACACCTGCAGGGTTACCCGAACAACCCGTCACGTACGCCCGTACTCGATGTTGCCTACAACAACCATCACGGACGCCGTACGCGACTACCTTTCACCCGTTAGCCAACTATTGAACCGGTCCCATCGTCCCGAGCAAGAGGTCTCTGCACGCGCATCTCCGTGCCGCCAGCCGATTTACACCTCGAGCTCTCAACCTACCCTCTGAACGACGGGCAATGCCTCAATACCCAGCTACCCGAGTTACATCAGTTTCCCGGTTCCCATATAGCCGGTAGGTCTTCGGTACTGTTCTAGCTTGTTCAACAGGCCCGCACACGGCTCGGTCCTCAATCGACACAAGCGGAGCTACAGCACACAGGCCCCAAAGTCCTGCTGCCCTTACTCTCCGCTCGGTCTCATTTTCTTGCCATGTGTATCATGTGCTATCTCTACCCGAGCAATGTGCCTCTAGCCTATTCTCGCGAGTAGTTCCAACTACTCGACTTGTACCGAATCCTACTCTATCCTAGCAATGCAGTGGCTAACGAGGTTTTGGATCCTAAACCCAACCCATGGTTTTCTTGGCTGTGCAGTTGGGTTTCCAATCAAGACTCTAATGCAAAGAACAATATTCAAAGATGTGCTCAAAACAATAAACATTTGTAAAGAGGTTAATGCAAACCGGGGCTTGCCTTGCTGCTCTTGGTCGTAGGCTAGCTGTTCCTCTGGAGTAACGAAGTCTAGGACTTCGGGTTCCTCCTCGACCTTAGCGACTACATGATATAAGAAACATATGTATGTATTAATTTAAATGCATTTGTATTATCTTTGAAGTTGTGAAGTCGATAACCTTTGCTAGATAGACCTAATGACTGTGAAACTTTTACTGTGGCTTGGTTACAACCTAAACAGGGACTTGGTCAAGTTTTAGTTGCAGCAAAGCTCATTTGAGCCCTCCACAAATAATTATGTCCTTGACCTTAATTGGAACTCTTAGGGTGTTCTAGGAATTTTCATGAGACAAACTATGACTTTCTGAAAACTAGATTTTCAGAGGGTTCTAATGGAGTTGGTCTTACTTAATTTGGAAGTCTCTAACTACAGATATGAGCTAAACAATTTCAGAGAAAATTCTGAAAATGTTTCTGAACATTTTCTATTTTCTCTGGAACAGTTTCACTAATCACACCATTAGGTGGATTAAATTAGCTCAAATGGATCTGAAATTTTTATGGTAGTTCAGGGATATTTTGGTGAATATCCCAGCAAAATTTCAGCATTTTCCTCCACAGGATTCTCCAGTTAAAATTCCTAACAGTTTAAACTTTGAGGAATTAATTCTGGAAAATTAAGGTTTTTCATGAAGTGAAACTTGATTTGCTGGAAAGTACTCGGAGAGCTGAATCCATCAAAATTTGGTTCACTCAATTTGGAGCTTTCTAGCCAAAGTTATAAGGATTTGAAGTTTGAACTGAAACTGAAATTCGGGGGAAAAAGTTTAATCTCTGGCTTGTGGGCCCCGCACACAGTGCGTCGTCTCCCTCCTCGCGCCAACTGCGCGGCGGCGGCGTTCTCCGGCGACCTTCGCCGGAACTGAGTTCCCGGCCACCCCCCGGCCCGAAACTTGCCGCCTGCCCCTTTACTGACCCCCTGGACTCGATGGTGGGGTCGCCGGCCACCGGCGATGACCGGAAACCCGTGCGCACCGATGACAGCACCTGCTAGGGTTCCGGTGAGGTCGGTCCCGCTCTCCCGTGCACCAAATCGACCGGAAATCGGTCGGAGAGCATCAGTAGAGCATGGGAAACCCGAACCAGGGCGGGGTGGAAGCTAGAAACACCGGCAACTAGGCTCTCGATGGTGAGCCGAGGTGTTCAGCCATGGCGGCGGGGAAAACAGCCATATCATGGCCGATCCTCGATGGTTTTCTCTAATTCCAGTTCGAGCGTGGGCGCTATCGTGCGTAGAAGCTACTCGGTAACGAGCTCGTCCAACCCTCGTGCATAGAGCACGAATTTCACCCGAAGGTGAGCTCGGTCCTTATGAACTGATCAAGAGTAAATTTGGAAATTCTCGGCCGAGGGTTGATCAATCGCCAAACGGCTTTCGGCTACGCCATCTACATACAATCACGCACCTTTCTTGTGTAGAGAAGAGGACGTGACAACGGTCGTGCCGTGCTGTCCACGGGAGCCCGATCGGCGGCGATGTTCAGCTCGCCGGAGAAATGGCTCGTACAGCTCGAGGAAGCTTGCTCACTGGCCAACACGGAGTCTGGGAGGTTGCTCACGATCTCTTGGTGCCGTTTTGCTGTGGAGGAGGCTGTGCTCGCGAGTGATCGGCTTGATCAAGCGTGAGCTCGAGCGGCGGCGATGGCAGTGGAAGAATAGGTCGTGCACGTCGGCAGCTCGGGGAATGGCGACTGAAGCACGCCGGGGAGGGAATAAATAGCCCGGCGGCTGGTCTCCGGCTTGGGGCGCGCAGCAGGAGCTGGCGCCGGCTGCCCCCCCCCCTCGGTGGCGAGCGCACACTGCACCCGGGAACCGACTGAACTGTGTTTCAGTCGGTTTGTGTTGAGGTAGAGGCTGACATGTGGGTCCCACTCCCCATTTTAACCTCTGAAATTTACTCCTAATAACTGTTGTAAACAGTGAACCCCATACTACCCTTGGCAATTCAAATTATTCACCCATGAGCCATTTGAATTGATCAAAGTTCAAATGAGGTTTGGTTTGAATGAATTTCAGCACAAGTTCAGTTTGAAATTCAAATAAAGTTTGAATTTCTCCCACTTAGCTCATGTCAAGATCAAATCCAAATGGAGTGAAAATTGGTGTGTGTGAGCTCACAAAAATGTGCTGAGTAAGAATATGCCTTCCACTTTTAAATTCATGGGATAAACACAGTTTGAATTTGAATATGTTTTCAAACTGCCCTCTTCCTATCTATACCCAAGATGACGTCAAAAAGGTTTTGAATTTGGGTGAAACTTGGCATGGACATCCTTAGCAATGTGTAGGAGTTTTTCCTATGTCCAGCCCATCTATATCACATGTGGGAAATACCACTTTTGCAATGTGTAAGTTTGTTCTCTAATGAGCATGTTGATAATTGTTACTTGCTCTTCATTTGTGTTCATCATTCTTCCTCAAATGAGGTGTGTGGTGTGGTGATGAACACTGCAAATGGGTGTCAAAAACTGAGGCCCTTACAGTTATGTCTTTTGGATTGACGAATGCACCCGCATACTTCATGTACATTATGAATAAGGTTTTCATGGAGTACTTGGACAAGTTCGTCGTGGTTTTCATCGACGACATTATGGTGTATTGAAAAAGTAAGGAGGAGCATGAAGAACATCTGAGATTGACCTTGCAGAAGTTGCGTGAGCATCAGTTGTATGCCAAGCTCAACAAGTGTCAATTTTGGCTTAAGGAAATATCTTTCCTAGGCCACATCATCTCCATGGAAGGGGTATCGGTTGATCCTGGAAAGGTGAGAGATGTTCTAAAGTGGGACCAACCAAAGAGCGTGAGGGATATTCGAAGTTTCCTTGGGATGGCAGGATACTATCGGCGCTTCATTAAAAACTTCTCTAAGATAGCAAAACCTATGACGGAGTTGTTACTGAAGGGGAAGGTCTTTCAATGGACACAAGCCTGCCAAGAAAGTTTTGAGGAGCTCAAGAAAAGGCTAACCACAGCACCAGTTCTGGTATTGCCAGACGTAAGCAAGAGTTTTGACATATATTGTGACGCATCCAGACAAGGGCTCGGATGTGTACTCATGCAGGAAGGACAAGTGGTAGCCTATGCCTCACGACAATTAAAGAAGCATGAGCTTAACTATCCTACGCATGATTTGGAGTTAGCAGCAATAGTGCATGCATTGAAGATTTGGAGACATTATATCCTTGGTCATCGATGTGAGATCTATACAGATCATAAAAGCCTCAAGTACATATTTACACAAACGGACTTGAATTTGAGGCAACGTCGATGGTTAGAACTTATAAAGGATTATGATGTGGGAATCAACTACCACCCCGGGAAGGCCAATGTAGTCGCTGACGCATTGAGCAGAAAGGGAGCATGCCACCGACTCACGGTTCGGGAGCTACCACCCGAACTACAAAAGGAGTTCGAACGATTACACCTCGGATTCTTGAATAACATGGAGATAATGAAGATCCACTCCTCATTGGAGCAAGAAATAAGAAAGGGCCAAGCAACGGACGAGGGGGTCAAGGAGATCAAGGAAAGAATCCGACAAGGGATAGACTAGGATTTCAAGGAGGATGAAAAGGGTACGCTTTGGCTAGGAAAAAGGATTTATGTGCCAAACCTAAGACACCTTCGCGACATGATATTAAGGGAGGCACATGATTCACCCTATTCCATACATCCAGGGAGCACCAAAATGTACAAGGACTTGAAAACTTGCTATTGGTGGAATGGTATGAAGAGGGATATAGCCGAATACGTTGCCCTATGCGACACATGCCAACGGGTGAAAGCCGAACATTAAAAACCCGCTGGATTGTTGCAACCTTTGAAAATACCTGAATGGAAATGGGAGGACATCAGTATGGACTTTATTGTCGGATTGCCAAGAACTCAGTCAGGATACAACTCCATCTGGGTCGTTCTGGACCGGTTGACGAAAACCGCCCATTTTCTTCCGGTAAAGACCAGTTACAACGTTACACAGTTGGCAGAATTGTACATGGAGCAGATCGTGTGCCGACATGGAGTTCCGAAGAGGATAGTCTCAGATCGAGGTTCTCAGTTTACCGCTAGATTCTGGAGGAAGCTGCAGAAAGTCATGGGTACACGACTGGATTTTAGCTCCGCCTATCACCCACAAACAGATGGGCAAACCGAAAGGACGAACCAAATTTTGGAGGACATGTTGAGAGCTTGCGCCTTGAAACGTGGGCATAGTTGGGATAGGAGTTTACCGTATGCCGAGTTCTCCTATAACAACAGCTATCAAGCTAGCTTGAAGATGTCACCTTTCGAAGCCTTATATGGCAGACGGTGCAGAACGCCGCTGTTCTGGAACGAGAATGGAGAGAACCAGGTGTTTGGACCCGAAGTACTACAAGAGGCTGGAAAGCAAGTTCAAACGATACGGGAAAACTTAAAGGCTGCTCAGTCACGACAGAAAGGCTATGCGGACAATAGGCGAAGGAAGTTGACTTTTGAAGTAGGAGACTTCGTATACCTTAAGGTATCGCCTATCCGAGGCCAACGACGTTTCAACGTCAAATGCAAGCTAGCACCTCACTACATTGGGCCATTTAAGATTTTGGACAAGCGAGGAGAGTAGCCTATCAGCTAGAGCTCCCAAACCACCTCTGCGACGTACATGACGTGTTTAATGTATCCCAGCTCAAGAAGTGCTTGAGACTACCAGATGAACAAGTGTCAATGGGAGAACTTGAACTTCAAGAAGACCTGACCTACGAAGAACACCATGTCCGAATCTTGGACGTAAAGGAAAGGGTCACCCGAAACAAAGTGATTCGATGGTGCAAGGTACAATGGAGTCATCATACTGAAGCTGAAGCCACATGGGAGCGTGAAGAGGATATTAAGGCTGAATTCCCCTATCTATTTTCTACTAACGAATCTTGAGGGCGAGATTCAATTTAAGGGGGGTAGATTTGTGACACCCTCATCTGTGGTGTCAGCATATGTTCATATTTTATGAAGAAGAAAAACATTTTAAGAAAAGAAGGAACAGAGACAAGTATCAAAAGGATGACCAACAAAGCTCTCCGAGAGCACCGAAGGCAATTTCCACGGCCAGCAGACCACGTGGCGTGTTCAGAGCTCATCCCCGAGAAATTGAGAGAGGTCCGCCTCTAAACTGCCTACGTGGCAGGCTCGGGGGTCATCTCCGCGATTGGAAAGAGGTCCGACCCTGTGGGACACGTGTTGCCCGTAGAGCTAGCCTCTGCGGAAGAAGCAAAGGCATTTTTCATGGGACACATGTCACCTTCGGAGCTAGTCCTCGCGGAAGTCAGGGGACCAGTCGCACGGGATACGTGTTGATCTCGGAACCCATCCCCGAGAAGTCCGGATCTATTGAACATGTGTCGCCACCGGAGCTTATCTCCGGAGGTCCGTCGCTGCTGGACACGTGTCGACCTCGGGGCATGTCCCTGAGGGAAGGAAAGGCGGAAAGACCGGCACCCACACGTGGCGCGCACGGAGCTCACCTCCGAAGAAGAGGGGGGGTCTCGATCGATTGACACGCGGCACAACCGGAGCTCGTCTCTGCGGACGAGGAGATACCAGGCCCTGGAGGACACGTGGAGCTTCCGGAGCTCATCATCACGGAAGTAGCGAGTTCTGGAGCGGTTTTTACGCGTAAAGATACAGGTACGCAACAGAAACCGATCTAAATTCCATGATGTTACCAAAGATAAGACGTTAGGATCCAACAAAGATCTGAATAAGACTCTTATTCGGGATACAATCAGATTAGGACTCTTCTCTTCCCGATTATAAATAGAACCCAAAACCCCTGGCCGAAACCACAAACTTCTATTTCAAATCCTGAGCCGACGACTTAGAGCCCTAGCCCTAACTCGCCGAGCAAAACATCGCCAAAGTGCAACAAGGGAGATCATCGGAGGAGAACCAAGCGGTCTGAGGAGGACCCCGAAGACAAGAAGAGCGTGAGGTAGGACTTCAATACCACCTTACGATATCATTGTGTTCATCTCTTTGCATCTGTTCTTCAATTCCTTTCGAACAGAAGCCTTTTCATGGACAGATCACTCGATGATCAGTTTGATCTAAAGACAAGATCATCGCCACGTCCACCTTTGATCCGAACACCTCTGCCCATGCAAGCCATGCAAGAACACGTACAGATCAATCTAATGAAACTAATCATAGGATAGCATGCATGTGCATCATCGCATCTAGTTTAGGGTTTGTGCATGATATTGATTGCTGTGAATCTTGTATGCACGTGAATTCTACATAGCAGGACAAGCTCAGGAAGCTGTCTACGACGAACTGCAGCAACAGGGTTTTGAGAATCAAGAACAACCGAAACCACAAGAACAAGGCAAGTGCTCCTTGACCATGTTGATCCTATGTTTTGGGTAAAACTATTTTGTTTTGCGAAAAGGTGTGTGTGCTGAGTCAAACATGATGGGAAACCTTTTTATAGGAGTTTACTAGTTTTGGTTAAACCACCCTTGTCGCCAGGGAAGTTTATGAGTCGGGTATGGTTTTTGTTTTTATGCTTCGCTGAGTCCATGGGATGGGGAAGCGAGATAGATGTGTCGAGCTAACTGCACTCGTACTGATAATAAGTAACTGATGAGGTTAAATGAACATGGATTGGAGGGAGATCTAGGCAAGCTTGGGTTTGTGAATGAGGTAGCATGAGATGGTGGCTTTACTTGTCGTAGATCTAAGGACCGGTTCATGCATGCACATGCCAGGATAACAGTGCCACCACAAGGCCAAGTATGGGTGCGGCTTAGCTGAGTAATTAGGTAAGTTGCTAGAGTGTTATGGACTGTGGAAGGCGCGGGGAATATGAGTCGAGTGAGGACTGCCCTGGGAACTGCATGGCACAAGAGGGGGCCCGTGGGTGGGAGAATTGGAGATTCTATCCTGCCGGTGAAACCTTAGTGAGTCCATACATCTAGTAACCCCTTTGTAAAGGCTATTTTGTGATCTCTTGACCATACACCGACGGTTGTGTACTGGTATAATGGAGGTTCTGCAGTCGCCGACGGGTGACGAAATCACAAACTTGTGGGTAAAGAGGTGCAAACTCTGCAGAGTTATTAAAACTATCATGATAGCCGAGCTTACGGTCACGAGCACCTGGCTAAACTGCCATGATTATATGGGATGGTTACTGGAATTGTTATTAGGAAGGTTTTTGGTTATGGTTATGGTTTGGTTTGGGACTGTTGAGTTCGGGAGGTGAGATTGGTGTATGACTGATGAGTCCTATGAGATTGGTCTCGGTGCGAGACGAGGTTGTTTCATGAGGTGAGATGGTAGCGAATACGAGGAGGTATTCGTGAGTATGGGTAAAGGATTGGTTAATGTTTGGATGGAATATGGAAAGCGATGGAGGTATATTGGTAATTTAATACATGCTGGGATTGCATTCATCTAAAGTTAAGTTGCTGTTTTATCATGGTTTTATAAATCTGCTTTTCTGCAAATAAGCCTTTTTATACCTACCTTGTTTATGAGATGCATATCATGTGTTTTCCCGCACTTGCTGAGTACATCATTGTACTCAAACTTGCTTTATTATTTCTTCATCAACAGCAAGAGAAGGCTACTATGAAGACCGAGTAGAGCATTATGGCGTGTGATCTGTTCTCAACCTTGCCTGTGGAGGGAGTAGAGATGGAGCCACTTCTGCTTAGTTTTGCTTCTGCATTAGTTTTTGCTTCCGCATTTAAATAAAGATTTCCGCTGCGTAGAAATAAAGACTTCCGCTGTGAGCATGAGTCCAAGACTCATGAGGTGTTGTAATTAACTCTGTTATTCGTGGTAATATATAATATGAATTCAGTTTGTGGAACGTATGTGTATGTGTGATGAACATCCTGGGCACACATATGCATTAGTTCTCGGTTCCGTGGTTTTCCACAGAATTGAGGGCGTCACATAGGGCGCAACAAGAGGAAGTCTTGTGTGCGCAGCCTTGTCCATGTCGATTAAGGACCGATCCGTGTGCGGCCCACTCTGATCAAGTTTGAACGTACCGAAGGCATATCGGATATATGGGCCCCGATAAACCGATGTAGCCTAAACCTCCGGGCGTCGAGGCATAACGCACCGATTTATAGGTGTAGGCTGAGGGCAGCAAGGTGGAAATCTGCCAACGGACATAGAGAGATGCTGCGTGTGGGGAACCTCCTGCTAGTTTTGCTGTGATTGGTTCGATGTTCGGGCTGTCGGGTGAAAGGTTGTCCCGTACAACATCGATTGAGCATGCTGTGCAGCTCCACGGGTGGGCGTATGTGAAGTGCTCTTTGGGTTTCCCTGCAGGTGTATATCTAGTCAATTCGATGTCCCTCGCGGTGAAGAGTACCACTTGGTCACTGAGTCGTGACGTAGACTAATGTATGAAATCTGTTGATTCAATATTGCTGATATGATATAATATTGTATTGCTACATGTTTGCCACCAAATATTGCTTACTAAACTTCAGCTTCCTGAACCATTAACTTATGCTAAAAGCTGAATTAAGGATGAACTTGTAGGCGTGTCCCTTTGCTGCACCATTACTATCCTATGTCATTGTACACCTCATGTAGAGTTTCATGCTTAGGTGAGTCTGTTAAGCCTTGTTGAGCCCTCGTGCTCACGGTTGCTGCTTAAATGTTTTTCAGGTGAGGAGCCACCCACGGACTCGGAGTACGAGTCCACCGGCGAGGGTTACTCTCCGTCGGGGACCACGGCTGAGTGGGAGCCGTACACGCCGCGCTGAGATGAGGAGTGCAGCCAGTGTTGGTTGCCCTAGGGCTGGGCAACCGACTTTTTCTAGATAGGCGGGCGTGAGTTGTATAGAGTAGACTTCCGGTGTGTAAAATAAATACTAGTTTGTAACTGAGTATCGTACAGTTTGTACAGTTCAGTTTGTTTTTCCCATGTAATGTATTGTGTTCTTATGACGTGTGCTGTCGGGTGTCGCATCGCGCGGCACCACCCTCTGCGATCCTGGATGAGCGGATTCCGGTCCGCCACAGCCTGGTATCAGAGCTGCAGTGGGGATAGCACAGTACTTAAGGACTATATTACGGGAAAACTTAGGATTACGGTGAGGATTCGGTAGTTGCCCAAGTAAGGACTATATTAGCCTAGTTATTTAAAGTGGCAATACTAACTATGTGTTATAATTCTGAATTTTAATTATGTAAAGACGCACCTACGCTTTGGTAAATATGGTAAGGAACGCCACCGAAAGCGGTTCAATTTCGGTTAGCTCCCCCTGACGAGGAACGTGGTTCAGGGATAGGTCTCACAGCTTGGTGTGAGACGTCAATATGAAACTCTTGGACTCTTCATGTACCTGAGTTCATATGAAACGCTGATCCCTAGCGTGCATTAGGCAAGTAAGTGGAGACCCCATCGCGTGGTCAGTAACGCGAGAGTGTGTTCGTCTGGAAATAGCCCAGGAGGACAGACGCAGCGCTTGCCATCGGCGTGCACTGCAGGGCAGTAGGTGGTATCTGTTGGGTTGATAACATTCCCAAACGTGACGACCCGTTCATGACATACTCGTGTTCCCTGTTGTGTGGTGTTGAAACACGATCACGTACCTTGAGACGTGACCTAACTCAAGGACAGCCGTATGACAATGATACGGACGTTTGTATTTACATTCAAATATGGTACTGCCTGAAATGGAAACAAAACCTTTGAGTGCATCACTATTGTGTGGTCTTTGCAGGTACTAACCACGTATGTATCCGTGTAGTAAACGTGTGCGAGAGACCGATTAGTGCAACATTTGAGACGTATATGCCGGTATGATCCGGTTAGGATTTTCTTTTGTGAGGAACGTAGTACCGAGATATTGTAGGCATATGCATGAAAAATAATTGATAACAAGGAATTAAAATCTCTAGGTTCAACATTTAGGACCCTGGTTGGGTAGCAAAGATTGAAGAGTGATGAGTGTAGTTCCAAAAGACTGAAAAACAGAGTGCTCTGTTTTGGGCAGCAAGTTTGCTGATCTTCAACAGGGCATAACTCACAGGTCTTTTAGCCCAGGGAGGTGTGGTATATATTTCTGGAAAGCTATTTAAGTAAACTACAACTTTGTTGTAGATTTCCAGTGCTAAAACGCAACTTGAGATGGCTTAAACCCCAGAGGAATGTAAACTGTCCAGAATCAGGACAGAGTTAAACACTCTCTGGACTGTTCTGTTTTTCAAACATAACTTCCAGTAGAAAAATCAAAGATTTTCATATGATACCTCTTTAGAAAGGGTAGAAGATGTGGTACATCTTTGCAATTCAAAGTTTCTGAAATTTCAGCACAGATTTCAGTGGAAACTAGAGTTGAAAGCAGCAACTTCTCAAAGGAGGTGCTGTTAAAATTCTTCCAGAAATTTTGTTGAATTTGAATTACCATAACTTTGTAACCAGAGCTGATCTGAGTGCATATAAGTACTCGTTGGAAATATACTGAAGTTAACTTTAACTTTGGTATTCAACTTGAGTCATTACAATGCCCAGAACCAGGACAAAATCTGGAATGTGTAGAAACTGGTCATTCTGGCAGAGAAATGACAGTTGAACTCATGTGAGAGATTGTGGTACCCTAGAGACGGTTTGAGTACTTCCAATGGGGTAGAACATACTCATGAGAGGTTATCTTCAACTAGTAAAAGATTTGAGTATAGATCTCACTCAAGTTTCTGTTACTAGAGACCATGTTTGTGTCGTATTAAAGATAAAAGGGTGGTTTATGTGATGACAACGCGATAGTAACGTCTCGTAGTGACCAAACCTAGTTGTGGTGAGCTTCCAAAGAGGGGGTTCATCAAGTTGGATTAAAATAGCTTGTATTTGGTCTGGTAATGGTGTAGATTGTGCAAAGTTATTACATTATCTACACACGAGATGTATCGCATGTTTTATTGTCATTATGTTTTTACGCCTATTTTTATTGGACTGCATACAATATGTTGCGGGACTGATGTTTATTATCATATGGATGAAGATGGTTCGTACTAGGACCGCGCACGAGGTTGCTGGCTCTAGCAAACATGGAGGCGATGACTCCCAGCCACCGGCCTACGACAGCACCCTGCAGCAGCAGCCACCACCGCCGCCTCCGCTTACTCTAGCGGATGTGATAGCGTGGTGGGAGGTCGTGAGGAGCAGACTGACCTGCTCCGCACGATCGTGCAGAATACGTCCCAGGCGGGGGGGGGGGGGGGGGGGGGCATCAAGATAGAGGGCCTTGTGAGCCCCAGGAAGTGTCGTACTCGGATTTCATGAGTACGCACCCTCCAGTGTTCACTGAAGCTGAAGAACCACTGGAGGCTGACAACTGGCTGCGGACCATCGAATCCAAGTTCGGGCTGCTCCAATGTACGGAGCGTCAGAAGACTCTGTTCGCAGCGCAGCAACTCCACGGTGCCGCTGGTGCGTGGTGGGCGAATTATGTCGCCTCACGTCCGGCTGGCCATGCCATGGAATGGCAAGAGTTCCGGGAGGCGTTCCACGCCTATCACATTCCTCCCAGGATCATGAAGAGGAAGTTCCAAGAATTCTTGGAGCTGAAGCAGGGCGGGAGGAGTGCCCATGACTACTCCGGTGCCTTCAACCATCTGGCGCAATACGCGTCAGACTATATCTCCACGAAGGAGAAGAAGCGGGAGCACATCTATCGGGGGTTACACCCCGAAATGAAGACGCACCACGTTCAGTGGAATCGCGGCACCTTCAATGACCTAGTCAATGCCGCGATTATGCAAGAAGACGCTCAGCAGGAGTTGGCAGCTGAGCAGAGGAAGTGCAGCGCTCCAACCAGCAGCGGGGTTGGCGCTCCTCAGAAGTACCGGATGGTGTATCGGACACCATCCAGGCAGCAGTTGCGTCCACCGGCGCGACCTCAACAGTTCGGGGGACGTTCGTTCCAAGCACCCCCGTTTCGTCCGCTGATGCCACCACCCAGACAGCAGCAGCAGCAGCAGCAGACGGTACCCCGGGCGTTTCCACCGCCACAACGCGTCCCGGGATTCCGTCCACCGATCAGCGGGGGACCGCCCCGTTTCACCTGCTTCACGTGTGGCCAGGCGGGCCATTTCGCGAAGGACTGTCCCCAGGGGCAGCAGAGCAGCGGGCAAGCCCAGTTCCAGGGCGGTGCTCGAGGCCGACCTCCGGTGAAGAAGGTTGGTCAGCGGACTGGTGGCGTCGGCAACCTCGACAGTGAGGACGCCCCAGAAGGAGACAACGTGCTGGCGGGTACGTTTACTCTCAACCATCAAGCCATCATCATACTTTTTGATTCTGGTGCAACCCACAACTTCATAAGTGCATCATATGTGGTTAAACATCAGCTGGAAGCCTTTCCAACTGAGTGTTCTTATATGATCTGCTCACCGGGAGGAAAGATTTCAGCAACGATGATGGTTCCGAAAGCACCACTGTGCTTAGGTGGGAAGATATATCCCACAACTATGATTATCCTTGAAGGACAGAAGATTGATGCAATCTTGGGAATGTCATGGCTAAGTTACCATGGCACTGTCCTGGAAACCCTATCACGGACGGTTCACCTCAACTCCCCATTACACCGTCCGCAATCACTCTTACTAGAAAATCCAGTCCGGGAAGTTTCAGTGATCAACCATACTGAAGCTCTCAAGTTAGAGGACATCCCCATATTCCGGGAGTACCCTGACGTGTTCCTGGATGACCTTCAAGGCATGCCACCGGAGCGGGATGTCGAGTTCAAGATCGAGCTGGCACCCGGGACTACGCCCATATCGCGGAGACCATACAAGATGGCTCCAAATGAGCTGGCTGAACTGAAAGAACAGCTCAATGATCTATTGAGCAAGGGTTTCATTAGGCCATGTTCCTCGCCTTGGGGATGCTCGGCGCTGTTCGTGAAGAAGAAGGATGAAACCCTGAGGCTGTGTGTGGATTACCGGCCGCTCAACGCCGTCACCATCAAGAATAAATATCCACTGTCCCGCATCGACATATTGTTTGATCAGCTTGTGGGTGCAAGTGTGTTCTCAAAGATGGACCTTCGTTCTGCATATCACCAGATAAAGATCCGGGCGGAGAATATCCCGAAGACGGCCTTCTCGACGAGATATGGATTATATGAATATCTCTTCATGTCTTTTGGTCTCACAAACGCTCCAGCCCATTTCATGTATCTCATGAACTCAGTGTTCATGCCGGAGCTGGACAAGTTCGTGGTAGTGTTCATCGACGATATCTTGGTTTACTCCAAGACAGAAGCCGAACATGCCAAACATTTGCGGATCGTTCTTCAACGATTGCGAGACCACAAGCTCTACGCCAAGTTCAGTAAATGCGAGTTTTGGATCAGCCAAGTGCCATTCATGGGACATATCATCTCAGCTGAAGGCATTGCGGCTGACCCAAGAAAAATAGAGCGAGTGCTGAAATGGAAAGCCCCCACTTCAGTTCACGAAGTCAGAAGCTTCCTCGGATTAGCGGGATACTACCGGAGATTCATTCCAAGCTTCTCCAAGCTCGCTAAGCCGATGACAGAATTGCTGAAGAAGGGAACAAAATATGTTTGGAGCACGGCGTGTGAAGGAGCGTTCCAAGCATTGGTGAAGCATCTCACAACAACCCGGGTCTTAGCTCAGCCGGATACAACAAATCCCTTCGACGTGTATTGTGACGCGTCCGGTATTGGGCTCGGCTGCGTGTTGATGCAGGAAGGACGTGTGGTCGCCTATGGCTCACGCCAACTTCGGAACCATGAGCAGCACTATCCGACTCATGATCTTGAGCTTGCTGCAGTGGTTTTGGCGCTAAAAATGTGGAGGCACTATCTCCAAGGGAATCTGGTGCATCTCTACACCGACCACAAGAGCTTGAAATACATTTTCACCCAGAAGGAGCTGAATATGAGGCAAAGGAGGTGGTTAGAACTGATCAAAGATTATGAAATCGAGATTCATTACCACCCCGGCAAGGCGAATGTGGTTACCGACGCGCTGAGTCGGAAATCACATGTCCATCACCTCACCATTACACCGGTGGAGGAGGAAGAGCCAAGTTTATACTTGGTTCCTTATGGGTCGCTTTACAACCTTGCCCTCATCCCTACTATTAGGGAAGACATCATTGCAGCTCAGAAGACTGATAAAGGCATGGCACATCTCCGGAGACGGATAGACAATGGAGAGATCAAATGTTTCCGGAAGGATGATGAGGGGACGCTATGGTTCAATGACCGCATAGTCGTATCCCGGGATATGGAGCTGAGGAAGAAGATCCTCGACGAAGCCCACTTGTCTAAATACTCCATTCATCCGGGAAGCAACAAAATGTACCAAGATTTGAAAAAGAAATTTTGGTGGACACGGATGAAGCGGGAGGTAGCAAAGTACGTATCCGAGTGCGATACGTGCAGACGAGTGAAGGCTGATCACATGAGGAAATCAGGGCTGCTGCAACCCCTGAAAATTCCAGCATGAAAATGGGAGGACGTGAGCATGGATTTTATTGTGGGATTACCCTTAACGTCCAACAAACATGATTCCATTTGGGTGATCGTTGACCGACTGACCAAGTCAGCTCACTTCGTCCCCGTAGATACACATTTCCATGCCAACAGATATGCGGAGCTATACATTGCCAGGATTCTATGCCTGCATGGTGTACCCAAGACCATAGTCTCAGACCGAGGTGCATTGTTTGTGTCTCGTTTTTGGGAGCAGTTGCATGCTGCTTTGGGTACTAAACTGATTAGAAGCTCCGCTTACCACCCTCAGACAGATGGCCAGACAGAGAGGGTGAATCAAGTATTAGAAGACATGTTGAGAGCATGTGCCATCCACCATGGTAGGAACTGGGATAATCACCTACCATTGGCGGAATTCTCGTACAACAACAGCTATCAGGCGAGTATCAAGATGCCACCCTATGAAGCTCTCTACGGTCACAAATTCCGCACCCCATTAAATTGGTGCGAGTCCGGTGAAAGAGTCACATTCGCGGTTGATGTGGTGAACAACGCCGAAGAGCGCGTTTGGACGATTCAAGCTAACTTGAAGGCCGCTAAATCCCGACAGAAGAGCTACGCTGATAAGAGGCATAGACCGTTGCACTTTGACATCGGTGAACACATGTGTCTCCGCATGTCTCCGATGAATGGTGTGCACCGGTTCGGTGTGAAGGGGAAGCTCGCTCCCGTTTCATTGGACCCTATGCTATCACCAAGAAGTGTGGACCAGCGGCGTATAGACTGGAGCTACCAGCATCTCTTTCTGGGGTCCATGACGTTTTCCATGTTTCGCAACTGCGAAAATGTTTAAACCATACAGCTGCTGTTCCTACCGAAGACATCGGCGAGCTGAAACCGGATTTAACTTATGATGAATATCCGGTGGCAATTATTGATGAGAAAGCCCGAACCACGCATAGCCAAACGTTGTGGTTCTACAAAATACTCTGGAGCAACCACACTGCCGAAGAAGCGACGTGGGAGAGCGAGGAATTCCTATGCTCAAATTACCCGGAGTTCATGGCATCTCAACGCGGGTAAGTCTCTATTACATCACTATCTCTTCGTTTGTAATCTCGGGACGAAATTCTTTTAAGGGGGGATGTAAAAGCCCAAGAAAAGGGACGTGCAAAAAACTTTTCTTCACCTCACAACACCACAGTTTTTATTGTGGATATCTTAGGAAATATTGTGAAGAGCAAGTAACCTCCATCAAAAAAGAGTGATTAGAGGGGAAAGCTTTCACTTTCACAAAGTAGGATTTCTACAAATGAACATGAGAGGTTGAGCTCACCCCTAGAACTTAAAAAGTCTTGGGAGGGTTCAAGCTAAGTTTCATGCAAATCCAACACTTTTTGAGGCACTTTTGGGAGGTATTTGAAAAAGAGGCCAATTTGAATGTAAATTCAAATTGCAGCAACTTTCATCACTGAAATTCAAAAGTTAGCTTCATATTCAAACTCAGCACATTTTTCTGAGTTAGCCCACCAATTTTCATCCCTATTGGAGATCATCCTGTCGGGAGCTAAATTTACAATAATTCAAAACTGAATTTGAATTTCAGTTTAAACAAGAAGCAAATTTAACCCAACAAAGTTTAAATTTGAGAACTCAAATTCAAACCAATACTTGGGGGCTAAGTCTCCCATTCAATGTTCAGTAGCCGGGATATTTACAAAAGAAAGGGGGAGAAAGAATTAGAGGGGAGAAGAGGGCCCACTGGTCAGCCACCCCATGGAGCAAACCGACTCGGGCACGCGGTCGAACACCCTACAGCCGACACCGCACGGGGTCGACCCCGTCCAAACGCGGCCACCGCGCCACCTCCTGCTCGGGGGATGAGGGTGCCGGCTACAAAGCGTGCGGTTGCACTGCTGGGTTGCGTGAAAATCCCCGTATCCTCTCTGTTCCACCGCCCACAAACCCGGCCACACACTCGGTGTTTCGCCACCCACTGATCACCGGCGTCCGAGCAAACCAGGCGCCCTCGTGCCCGACGCTCAACACAAGAAACGACTGCCATAAGGTGCTGGTTCTGCTTGTCCTTACCGTTCGGCATTTCATGCACCATCTCGGGAGAATTTCTTCTGGGAACGCTACGGTGTTCTTAAGGCCCAGCTCCACCAAATCCAAAAATTCACGGGTGTTGGCTTATTACCGGGCGTACCGAGCTAAACACACGATCTACACCCTGCCACGACCACCTAGGATAAAAAACCAGCAAGAACCATGGGCTAGGGTTACGGTTCTTCGAAGTTTTCTGAGAACAGCCGATATCTGGCCTAGGTCACCGGTGAGGTCGTAGTTGCAGCTGTTTTCATGGGAATTGGTGCCCATGTCCGCGATCAGCAGGTGTCAGCGGAGCTCCCCGAGCAAACCGCATCGAAAAAGGTCCAGGGGATGCCGAGTTTGACGTCGCCGGTGAGCTCCCGGCCGCTGTTACCGGTGGGAGCACTGTTCCGGCCGTTGTCACGCTCTGGTGAGGGCACCACCGTCTTCCCCAGGCCGAGATAGGCACAGGCGGCGAGAATCGGCAAGTTCCGAGGGCAGGAAGGCATCTCCGGCGAGAGCTCCGGCGAGCTCGGCGGCGGGATCACGCGGGCGTCGGGAGGAGGAAGATGACTGGGGGACCCGCATGTCAGTGGTGATATTTTAAATCGTCGGATCCGCTGCGGCCCGGGATCCAGTGTGGTGACGCGGGAAGGGTCCTGTGGCCCCGTGTGGCATGATTCCAGCAGCCGACACGTGTATGAGGGACCCGCATTCAGACTTTGAATGTTTCCCGAATTAATTTGAATTTCCAGATTTAGTTCAAACTTTAGAACCCCATAACTTTTGCTACGAAGCTCCAAATTTAGTGATTAAAATTGGGTTGGGTTCATCTTGCATAACTCTATCCAAATATGCAACCCAATTTGTATGAAACCTATTATTTAATTCTGGAAAATTATTTAAACTTTTCAGCAAAAGAATTTTAGAGGGAGTTTGGTTCATCCAAAAATCCCCAAATTTTGCCAGAATGTTCTTTAGAAGGTTAGTGAATCCATGTAAAAGTTTCAGACCATTTGGAGTTGATTTGTTCAGAGCAATTCAAATTTGAAGGTGCTGTGTTCATTTGAATACAGAAACATCTTCAGAGAATTTCCAAAATTTGGAAATTCAGTTCTGGACAAACCTTAGCTCCAAAAATGCTAGAAAAATTCATGCAAACTATATGAGCTATTATTGAAATTTTAGTTCACTAAGTTGGGCATGAACAGGGGTGTTACCTCAGAATTTATTCTCCTTTGCTTATTTGCTAAGAGAATTATTCTGAGCAAACCACACACTGAAAAGTGCTAAATTTTCGTCCAGAGGGTTTTCTTATGACAAGGGACTCACATAAAAATTATCAGCTCCATTGGAGCTCTGGATAACCCCTGCTCTGTTTAACCCACTTGGGGTGATCAATGTGAAAATAGGGGATAACTACTTAGCACTTAACCATATGCTTAGGTCCAAAGCCCAAACCACTAAACCCCAGTTTCATTTTAAATTCTTAAACAGAGTTCCAGTTGTTAAAAACTTGTTATTAGAACTAGTAACAAAAGCATTACAATAAACTCATGTGCATATTCATTAACGTGTAGTCGCTGAAGGCGAGGAAGCTCCGGAGGTTCTCGACTTCCTGCTTCCAGAAGAACTCACCCCTGACCAGCAGCAACAAGGCAAGCCCCGGTTTGCATTAACTTTTTATAAGTTTTACTTGTTTACATGTGTCATATGAAGTATGAATGTGCATTAGGTATAGGATGTATGGAACCCCACTTGCATGACCAAAAATTTCCATAAGAGTGAGGGTAGTGTCTAAGACCTCGCGTAGACAAGCTATGCTTAATGTTTCATAGGACTTCGGTACAAGTTGAGTAGTTGGAATCTACTCGCGATATAGGCTTGGGACACACGGGTTCGGTTGAGTGATGTGAGATCACTTTAGTAGTGAAAATGAGACTAGGCAGGGGCTAGGGCGCAACAAGAGGAAGTCTTGTGTGCGCAGCCCTATCCGTGTCGATTGAGGACCGATCCGTGTGCGGCCCACGCTGATCAAGTTTGAACGTACCAAAGGCATATCAGATATATGGGCCCCAATAAACCGATGTAGCCTAAACCTCCGGGTGTCGAGGCATAACACACCGATTTATAGGTGTAGGCTGAGGGCAGCAAGGTGGAAATCTGCCAACGGGCATAGAGAGATGCTCCGTGTGGGGAACCTCCTGCTCATTTCGGTGCGACCGGTTCGATGTTTGGGCTGTTGGGTGAAAGATTGTCCCGTTCGACATCGAGTAAGCATGCTGTGCAGCTCCACGGGTGGGCGTACTTGACATGCTCTTTGGGTTTCCCTGCAGGTGTATATCGAGTCGATTCGCCGTCCCTCACGGTGAAAAGTACCACTTGGTCACTGAGTCGTGTCGTAGGCTAATGTATGAAATCTGTTGATTCAATATCGCTGATATGATATAATATTGTATTGCTACATATTTGCCACCAAATATTGCTAACTAAATTTCAGCTTCCTGAACCGTTAACTTGTGCTAAAAGCTGAATTAAGGATGAACTTGTAGGCGTGTCCCTTTGCTGCAACATTACTATCCTATGTCATTGTACACCTCATGTAGATTTTCATGCTTAGGTGATTCGGTTAAGCCTTGTTGAGCCCTCGTGCTCACGGTTGCTGCTTAAGTATTTTACAGGTGAGGAGCCACCCACGGACTCAGAGTACGAGTCCACCGGCGAGGGTTACCCTCCGTCGGGGACCACGGCTGAGTGGGAGCCGTACACGCCGCGCTGAGCTAAGGAGTGCAGCCAGTGTTGGTTGCCCTAGGTCTGGGCAACCGACTTTTGCTAGATAGGCGGGCGTGAGTTGTATAGAGTAGACTTCCGCTGTGTAAAATAAATACTAGTTTGTAACTGAGTATCGTACCGTTTGTACAGTTCAGTTTGTTTTCCCATGTAATGTATTGTGTTATTATGACGTGTGCTGTCGGGTGTCGCATCGCGCGGCACCACCCTCTGCGATCCTGGATGAGCGGATTCCGGTCCGCCACATGTACTCCAGAACATGCAACAGGTCGTTCCACCTCGGGATGCTTATCTGGATTTCTTGGCGACTCAACCGCCAATTTTACTGAAGCCACCGAACCTGTGGAAGCAGATCAATGGCTTCGTGTCATGGTGTCAAAATTCGGAGTATTTGAGTGTGATGAATACCAGAAGACCAAGTTTTCCGCTCAGCAACTCCATGGAGCCACAGGAAACTGGTGGGTTGAACATCTTGCTACCATTCCGGATGACCAACAAGTGTCATGGAGTGAGTTTTGTTAAGCCTTTTGCACTCGTCACATACCACTAGGTATTATCAAGGCAAAGTGGGAGGAATTTTTGAGCTTGAAGCAAGGGGACATGAGTGTCCTCGAGTATGTCAGAAGGTTTAACCTTTTGGCCAAATATGCTCCCGAATATGTAACGAAAGAAGAAGCACGGTGTGACTTATTCTTCCATGGCCTGAGTGCCATATTACAGGAGAAGTTGACCGTGCACAGTAACATCAGTTACACCGACATGGTCGATGCGGCTCTCATCCAAGAGAAGCCGACACTTGAGTGGCAAGCTGAGAAGAGAAAGATGAGTGAGATCGAGCAGGCCAGCACAAGTTATGTACCTCAGAAGTACCGTTTGGTGTATCAAACGCCACCCGGTGAAAGATGGAGGCCACATGTACGATCAACTCCTCAGAGATTGATTACTGGTCAAGTTCTACAACTTGCACCACCTCCACAGCCGCAGCATCAGACGGTGATTTGTGCTCCATCGCTGCAGCCATGTGTACCTAGCATCCAATCGCATGTCAACGAAGAACCGGAGAGACATCCATGTTTCACTTGTAGGCGTATGGGCCATTATGCTAGGTATTGTCCGGAGGGAATTCAAAGCTGCGGGTCCTCATATTTACAACAATACGACCTGTACCTCTATCTGCAGGCAGGAGGGCAGATAAGGGGCAACATTCACTATACTTTGATTGACGATGTTCCGGAAGGAGAAGACGCTTTAGCAGGGATATTTTCTCTGAATCAACTACCGATTTTAATTCTCTTTGATTCCGGTGCCACACTTAATTTCATTAGCCAGTCTTTTGTGGCTCAACATCAGCTCCAAACAGTTTATACAAAGAGGCAATACCTCATATCTTCGCCCGGGGGCAGCAGTACCACAAGCGAGGTTGTCTCCCGAGCACCTCTTTGTTTGGGGGGTAGAATATACCCTACGACTCTCATTATCATTGAGGGTTTGAAGATCGACATCATTTTGGGGATGTCATGGTTGAATTACCACCAGGCGGTTCTTAACATCAGCTCCAAGACCGTTGAGCTCAACTCCCCACAGCACGGTCTTCATATATTAATTCTGGGCTCCAGACGGCAGCAGATTGCAACAGTGAACCACACGGAAGCTGTTAAGATAGAGGACATTCCGGTGGTACGTGAGTATCTGGATGTGTTTTTGATGATTTACCGGGCATGCCACCCGAGCGAAACGTTGAGTTCAAGATTAAACTTATACAGGGAACAACACCGATATCACGAAGGGCGTACAAGTTGGCACCTAATGAACTGGCAGAATTGAAGACACAGCTGAATGACCTTATGAGCAAGGGCTTTATATGACCAAGTTCGTCACCTTGGGGTAGTTCAGCGTTGTTTGTCAAGAAGAAGGATGATACACTACAGCTTTGTGTCGGTTATCGTCCTTTGAACGCCGTTACTGTCAAGAACAAGTATCCACTACCTCGCATTGATATGCTCTTCGATCTATTAGTGGGTGCGAAGGTATTTTCAAAGATGGATCTTCGGTCCGGATATCACCAGATTAAAATCCGGGCATACGATATTTGAAGACTACATTCTCAACGAGATACGTGCTGTATGAGTATCTCATTATGTCTTTTGGTTTGACCAACGCTCCAACACACTTTATGTACCTGATGAATTCAGTGTTCATGCCGGAGTTGAATAAATTAGTCGTGGTCTTTATCGATGATATCTTGGTGTACTCCAAGTCAGAGAAAGAACATGTTGAACATCTGCATATTGTGCTACAAAGATTGCGAGATCATCAGCTCTATGCAAAATTCAGCAAGTGTGAATTATGGATTAATCAAGTACCATTTCTCGGACACATTAATTCGGCGGAGGGCATCGCTGTAGATCCGAGTAGGATTATCCAAGTGCAGAAATGGGATTCACCAAAGTATGTGCATTAAATCCGTAGCTTCCTCGGTTTAGCGGGTTACTACCGGAGGTTCATTCCGGGTTTCTCCAAGATTGCTAAACCGATGAAAGAATTTTTGAAAAAGAATACCAGATTTGTTTGGGGTTCTGCATGTGAACAAGCTTTCAAGACTTTAGTGAAGCATCTCACGACAGCCCTAGTTCTTGCACAGCCAGATACGATGAAGCCATTCGACGTTTATTGCGATGCATCTGGCATCGGTCTTCGCTGCGTACTTATGCAAGAAAGACGAGTTGTCGCTTATGGATCTCGTCAACTCAGAAATCACGAGCAGCATTATCCAACTCATGATCTTGAGTTCGTTGCCGTTGTCCTTGCTTTGAAGATGTGGAGGCATTACTTGCTCGGAAACCTTCTACACCTCTACACCGACCACAAGAGATTGAAGTACATCTTCACTCAGAAAGAATTGAACATGAGGCAGCAATGATGGCTAGAGCTCATTAAAGACTATGAACTTGAGATTCATTATCATCCAGGAAAGGCGAATGTGGTCGCCGATGCGCTCAGTCGTAAGGCGCATATCCATCACCTGACTATTGCTGAAATGGATGATGAAGAACCAAGCATCCGTATCATCCCGTATGGAGCTCTCTATAATCTCACTCTCATTCCTACCATCCGAGAGGAGATCATTGAAGCTCAACGAAAAGACAAGGGTATGTTTCACATACGGCGAAGGATAGACAACGGAGAAATGAACTGCTTCCAGAAGGACGATGAAGATACTTTGTGGTTCAACGACCGGATTGTAGTACCCCGGGATATGAGACTACGGAAGAAAATTTTGGATGAAGCTCATTTGTCCAAGTTTTCCATTCATCCGAGCAGTAATAAAATGTACCAAGATCTCCGGAAAAAGTTTTGGTGGACACGTATGAAACGTGAAGTTGCAAAATACGTTTCAGAGTGTGATACGTGTCGAAGAGTCAAGGCCGACCATGTGAAGAAGTCGGGCCTGTTTCAGCCATTGCAAGTACCGGCATGGAAGTGGGAAGACTTGAGTATGGACTTCATCGTTGGGTTGCCGATGATCTCCCACAACCATGATTCGATTTGGGTAATCGTTGACCGGTTAACAAAATCAGCATACTTCATCCCTGTGCATACCAGATATAACGCAAAGCAGTATGCGGAGCTGTACATAGCACGGATCTTGTGCTTACATGGAGTTCCCCGTACCAATGTGTCAGATAGAGGATCGCTGTTTGTAGCAAGTTTCTGGGAGCAACTACACGCATCCTTTTGAACCAAACTGATTAGAAGCTCCGCTTATCACCCTCAAACCGATGGGCAAACTGAAAGGGTGAATCCAATACTGGAAGATATGCTAAGAGCATGTGCCATCCACCACGGTAAGAGCTGGAATGATCACTTACCGTTGGCGGAGTTCTCGTACAACAACGGATACAAGACGAGCATCAAAATGGCACCATATGAAGCTCTATACAGCCGGAAGTGCCATACACCATTGAACTGTTGTGAGTCCGGTGAACGAGTAACGTTCGGGGTTGATCCTGTCAGTGAAGCCGAAGAGAGAGTTCGGATAATACAAGAGAACCTCAAAGCTGCCTAATTTCGTCAGAAAAGCTACGCGAATCAGAGGCGCCGACTGCTGCATTTTGACGTCGGAGAGCACGTGTATCTTCGTGTGTATCCGATGAAAGGGATTCATCGGTTCGGTGTCAAGGGGAAACTTGCTCCCGGATTTATCGGTCCATTTGACATAACGGAGAAGTGCAGGACTGTAGCCAACCTGCTGGAACTACCGGCAAACCTTGCCGGTATCCACGACATATTTCACGTCTCCCAGCTGCAGAAGTGTCTCAAGTTTACCGCTGCTATCCGCACCGATGACATCGAGGAGTTGAAGCCAGATCTCACCTATGTCGAGCAACCTATTCGGAATATCAACGAAAAGACTCGGATCACCCGAAACCGTACATTGAAGTTTTACAAAGTCCTGTGGAGTAATCATACCGGAAGAGGCGACGTGGGAAAACAAAGATTACATCCACAAGAACTATCCGGAACTTTTGTCGTAAACTTTGTAATTACCTCCCATCTCGTTCTTCTTTTATAATCACGGGACGAGATTCCTGTTAGGGGGGGAGGGAATGTAAAGGTCCCAAAAATGTGAATACAAAGAAACTCTTGTTTGCAAAAGGTGGTTTCATATGTATGAAATTTGGGACTTGTTAAATTTTTTTTCACATGTGATAACACACATGAGGTCTTTCTTCACAAAAGTTCAAATGTTAATTTTGAAAACTTGGAACCCAAGAGGGGTTAAAAACAAAAATGGGAAGGTCCCATAGGTGTGAGAAAGCTAAAGGCAGATTTAGAACAAATTGTTCAACTCAAAATTCAAATGAGAGCAACACTATGAATTTCAAAACTGATGTGCTACAAATCTCATTTGCAGCAGCCAAAATAAAAATCAGATTGCATATTTGAATTCCTTAGTTCCAAATTAGGGGGTATGCAAAGTTTCATGATTTATTGAATTGATTTGCAACTCATTTTCCAAAACGGACTTTAAATAGCAAAGAACTCAAATGCCTATTGAATTTGGATGAAACTTGCCCAATTATCCAAATGCACCTCAGATTTGCACCCCCCCAATTTGATTTCACAAATTGCAAATTTTGGGAGATATTTTGCAGGGGGGATAAGGAGAGGCTGGGACCCACATGTCATTGAGGATTTAAAATATGCAAAAGATCTTCAACTGTGCAGTGTTTGGTCTCTGTTTTTCATCCCCCACGAGAAGCAACCGGGCAACTGAAGATGTCACCGTGCGACACAGAGGCGACACCGAATGGCGCCAACGCCACCTCCTCCTTGATCAATTGGCGCTGGCGAGCTGCTTCTTCAGTCCTCATCACCTCAAAGCACCCACCGCACCGAGGGAGTCCTTTCCCCTTTGCACACGAGACCGGAAACCCTGCCGCTGTGCGCTCGATCCTTCGGCCACACCGTAGCCCGTGTGCAAGCCCAAGCAGAGCAGCAAATCGACACCACGGACCCTCCCACAGCGTCCTCGCGCCATTCCAGCGTGAGCTCCACCTACAATGACCGAGAACGCCCAGTTTCCGTGGCAGCCGAACACAATGGCGACGAGATGCTCTCGTGGACAGCCCTACAGAGAGGCTTTCACGACCATGTAAGAGGACCGTTGTACGCGCACGACATCTACGCAGCTCACCCTCGAGGCTTGAGCCAAAAGGTGGATCGTCGGCGACGAATTTTGCAAAGTTCTTCCAGCCGGTGCAAACGGACCAATGGGTAAGGATCGTTTAAATTCTCGCGCAATGATGGTTTAGATCTCTGCAAATTGCACACACAGAATCTAGACTTGCGTAGCAATCTTTCTTCTTCACAAACCGTAGCATGAAAACCATGGTAGAAGGCTTGCTCTGAGCTTTTCCGACAGCTACCGCGATAGGATGCATCGGGCGCATGATGAACTCTAGTTTGGAGCCCTTCCCGAACCCGTGTGCAGCCATACCGACCTTCCCAAGTATCCACCGGCGCTTTAGAGGTTGGAAACCGAAGCTTGGAGGGCTTAGAGCGTCGGGGTAACGTCGCTGAACTCCTTCCGAGCCGCCGCACCATCGGGTGCTAGGTTGGAGGCTCTGCTAGCTCAGGAGGACCGCACCAGTGTGTTCCCCGAGTTGAATTAGGCACTGGTGGCGAGTTTGAGCATCGGAGGTGGCCGGACGACCGAGTTGGGGGTAGCTCCTGCTATCTCCGGCAGCGTGGGCGCGCGGGGGCGAGAGGTAGAAGAAGGTGAAGACAGGCCCGCGTGTCAGTGACGAGTGAGGGAGGAACCAGATCCTCTTTGGCGCCGGATTAACTGTGGCAGCACGGGAAATAAAGTCCGTAACCCCATGTGGCATGTTTCAGCGCTAGACACGTGTCCCCCTTGTCCCACAGTCAGTTTTAAACTTTTTCCCCGATTTATTCAAAGTCCAGATTTTCCCCAAACTTTAGAAGAGCATAACTTTTTCTAGGAACCTCCAAATTTAGTGATTCAAATTGGGTTAGATTCAGATTGACAAACTCTATCCAAATATACAACCCAATTTTTATGAAAGTCTTTATTTAATCCTGGAAAAGTCTTTAAAACTTTTCAGCAAAAGAATTTTAGAGGGAGTTTGGTTTATCCAAAAATCCTCAAATTTTGCCAGAATATGTTTTAGGGTGTTACTAGACTCCTTTAAAAGTTTCAGCTAATTTGGAGTTGATTTGATCAGGAAAATTCAGATTTTAAGTTGCTGTGTTCAAATGAATACAGAAACATTTTCAGAGAATCTCCAAAACTTGGAAATTCAATTCTGGGTAATTCTTAGCTCAAAAAATCCTAGGAAAATTCATGCAGACTCTATGAACTATAATTGAAATTGTAGTTCACTAAGTTTGACATGAACTGACACGCCCCCACGGTCTTGTCGAGCCAGGATCACGCTAAGGGGTACTGCGTTGCACAGCACCGGATAACACACGTCAAAGATATAAAGCGGAAGCAAAGTTTCATTACATAAACTAGTTTATGAACATTTTTACAACAAAATAGTCCAGTCCACACTCACGGGCATAGACTAAGCATTGAGTTCACGTTCAGCCCGTGAACGTGTCCCCACTAGCACGCACATACAATAACACGGCGGCGTGCCCGACTCCTACTCGACGAGGCTCCCCTCCTGGGATCCCGTCTCCTCCTCGGGAGTCCCTTCCTCATAGAACCTTGCAAAAGCTTCAAACACAAGCAGTGAGAACGAAGGCTCAGCAAGACTGACCCGTCTCTCCTATACATGGAACTTCTACATGATGATTGATAGGTTACATGAGGTAAAATAAGTTGCAAAGGACTCGCCTAATTCGTGGAACCTTACTTTCAAGTTTTTAGCAGCAGGTTGTAGAGAACCTTACGCTAAGGAATATGAGAGAGCTGCAATCAAAACAAGAAACGCATTTCTCTAATGTACTTTGCCCAAAGTTGAAAAGAACTTTAGTTAGCTCTAAACTACAACAAGCCATTAACAAGCACTGTATGTCTTTCAAATCAGCAAACTTTTAACATGTGTCTAGCCTGTTCTTTCTACGTCACGGTATAGTGAACAAGTGGTACTCACTGACCGTGAGGGACGGCGATTATAATCGATTTAAACCTGCAGGGTTACCCAAATAACCCATCACGTACGCCCGTACTCGATGTTGCCTACAGCAACCATCACGGACGCCGTACGCAACCACCTTTCACCCGTTAGCCCAATGTTGAACCGGTCCAATCGTCCTGAGCAAGAGGTCTCTGCACATGCATCCACCATGCCGCCAGCCGATTTACACCTCGAGCTCTCAACCTACCCTCTGAATGACCAGCTATGCCTCAACACCCAGCTACCCGAGTTACATCGGTTTCCCGGTTCCCATATAGCCGGTAGGTCTTCGGTATTGTTCTAGCTTGTTCAACAGGCCCGCACACGGCTCGGTCCTCAATCAACACAAGCAGAGCTATAGCACCCAGGCCCCAAAGTCCTGTTGCTCTTACTCTCCGCTCGGTCTCATTTTTCTTGCCATGTGTTTCATTTGCTATCTCTACCCGATTCGAGTGCCTCTAGCCTATCCTCGCGAGTAGTTCCAACTACTCGACTTGTACCGAAAAAGACTTCAAAAAGACTTCAAAAAGGTTTTGAATTTGGATAAAACTTGGCATGGACATTCCTAGCAAGGTGTAGGAGTTTTTCATATGCCCAGCCCCTATATGATGCATGTGGGAAATGCCACTTTTGCATTTTGTGAGTTTATTCTCTAATGAGCATGTTGATGGCGGTTACTTGCTCTTCAAATGTGTTCATCAACTTTCTTCAAATGAAGTGTGTGTGTGGTGATGGACACTTTGGATGTGTGCCAAAACTTAGGCCCTTACATTCCTCCCCCCTTAAACGAATCTCGTCCTGAGATTATAAGGTGAAAATGAGAGAGAGGACGGTGGAAAATTACCGTATATGCGACGTGAAAAAGTCGGGGTAGTTAGTGTGAAGAAATCCTTCGCTCTCCCATGTCGCTTCGTCCATGGAGTGATTACTCCATAGAACCTTGTAGAACCACAACGTACGGTTGCGTGTGGTTCGGGCCTTTTCATCAATAATCTGAACCGGTTCCTTCCAATACGTGAGATCCGGTTTCAGTTCTTCCATGTCCTCCAGCTGAATCGTAGTTGATAGCTTAAGACACTTCCACAGCTGGGAAATGTGAAAGACGTCGTGCACACTGGAAAATTCTTCTGGTAATTTCAGCCGGTATGCTACTGATCCACATCTTTCGCTAATCTGAAATGGGCCGATGAATCGGGGTGCCAACTTTCCTCTCACCCCGAATCTGTTTATGCCCTTCATTGGAGACAGGCGTAAATATACGTGATCCACAACTTCGAATTGTAGTGGGCGCCTTCTCCGATCCGCACATTGTTTCTGTCGGTATTGGGCGGCTTTAAGGTTCGCTTGAATCAGCCGAACCTTTTCTTCCGCGTTATTGACAAGACCAATCCCGAAGGTAACCCTTTCGCCAGACTCACACCAATTTAGTGGTGTGCGGCATTTTCTCCCGTATAGCGCCTCGTAAGGCACTATCTTTATGCTGGCTTGGTACCCATTGTTGTACGAGAACTTGGCCAACAGCAAGTGATCATCCCAATTCTTGCCGTGGTTGATAGCGCAAGCTCGTAGCATATCTTCCAAAATTTGATTTACCTGCTCGGTTTGCCCATCCGTCTGCGGGTGGTATGCTGAACTATGGATCAGCTTCATCCCCATTGCAGCATGTAGCTGATCCCAAAAACGGGACACAAATAAAGTGCCCCGATCCGATATGATGGTACACGGTACGCCGTACAAGCATAGGATCCGTGACATGTACAGTTCAGCATACTTCTTGGCGTTGTAGTTGGTGTTGACCGGGATGAAATGGGCAACTTTGGTGAGTCCGTTGATGATCACCCACACAGAATCATGTTTCTGAAAAGTGGTGGGTAAACCGACGATGAAGTCCATGCTCACATCCTCCCATTTTCAGGCAGGAACGCCTATTGGTTGCAGCAGTCCCGGTTTCCGCATATGATCTGCCTTCACCCTTCGACATGTATCACACTCGGACACGTACTTTGCGATCTCTCGCTTCATCCTTGTCCACCAAAACTTGCTTCTGAGTTCTTGATACATTTTGTTGCTGCTGGGGTGAATCGAAAACTTTGATAAGTGAGCCTCATCAAAGATTTTCTTCCGTAACTCCGGGTTACGGGTACGACGATCCGGTCCTTGAACCATAGGACGCCGTCTCCATCCTTCCGTAAGCATTTCAACCCCCCACTATATATACGTCTCCGTAAATGCGACATGCCCTTGTCATGTTTCTGACCTGCCGCTATTTCTTCACGGATGGTGGGGATCAAAGCTAAGTTGTAGAGAGCTCCATGTGGAATCACATGCAGTGATGGTTCGCTCTCTTCCAACGGTGTGATGGTCAGGTGGTTGACGTGTGACTTGCAGCTCAGCGCATCCGCCACTACGTTTGCTTTGCCGGGGTGATAATGGATCTTTATTTTGTAATCCTTTATCAACTCTAACCATCTTCGCTGCCTCATGTTCAGCTCCTTCTGAGTAAATATGTACTTGAGGCTTTTGTGGTCGATATATAAATGTACAAGGTTACCGAGTATGTAGTGCCTCCACATTTTAAGTGCAAGTACCACGGCAGCGAGCTCCAAGTCGTGAGTTGGATAATTCTGCTCATGGTTTCTGAGCTGCCGTGATCCATACGCGACCACTCTTCGGTCTTGCATCAGCACACATCCGAGCCCAATGCCGGATGCATCGCAGTACACATCCAACGGTTTTGTTGTGTCTGGCTGCGCCAAAACCGGTGCTGATGTTAGGTGCTTGACTAAAGCCTTGAATGCTGCTTCACATGCTGGACTCCAAACATATTTGGTAGCCCTCTTCAGCAGCTCCGTCATCGGCTTGGCAATCTTTGAGAAGTTCAGAATGAACCTCCAATAATATCCCGCGAGTCCGAGGAAACTCCGTACCTCGTGAACAGTTCTTGGGGACTTCCAATTCAGTACTTGTGCGATCTTACTCGGGTCTACAGCGATGCCCTCCGCTGAGATAATATGCCCGAGAAAAGGCACTTGCGATATCCAGAACTCGCACTTCCTGAATTTCACGTATAGCTTGTGATCCCGCAGCCGTTGCAAGACTATACACAGATGCTTCTTGTGTTCTTCCTCCGACTTAAAATATACCAATACGTCGTTGATGAAGACCACAACAAACTTGTCCAGCTCCGGCGTGAATACCGAGTTCATCAAATACATGAAAGTGAGCTGGAGCATTGGTGAGGACGAAGGACATGACCAGGCACTCATAAAGCCCGTACCTCATCGAGAAAGCCGTCTTCGGGATATCCTCAGCCCGTATTTTAATCCGATGGTACCCGGATCTTAAGTCCATCTT
The DNA here is from genome assembly GCA_030760725.1 of Neostapfia colusana. Classification (NCBI taxonomy): domain Eukaryota; kingdom Viridiplantae; phylum Streptophyta; class Magnoliopsida; order Poales; family Poaceae; genus Neostapfia; species Neostapfia colusana. Next base: position 60,346,541 of record JASWHV010000004.1, on the reverse strand, counting down.
GGAGAAGATCTTTTCTTCGACCAACTGATCAAACAACATGTCGATCCGTGGCAACAGGTACGTGTTCTTGATGGTTACGGCGTTTAATGGATGATAGTCCACACAAAGCCGCAACGTCTCGTCTTTCTTCTTCACAAACAATGCCGAACAGCCCCATGGCGAGGAGCTCGGCCTAATAAAACCCTTCTCCAGCAGGTCCGTTAGCTGAGTCTTCAGTTCAGCCAATTCCTTCGGTGCCATCTTGTACGGCCTTCGGGATATTGGCATAGTTCCCGGTGCAAGTTCAATCTTGAACTCCACCTCTCTGTCGGGCTCGGCGGCGGGATCGCGCGGGCGCCGGGAGGAGGAAGATGACTGGGGGCCCCGCATGTCAGTGGCGATATTTTAAATCGTCGGATCCGCTGCGGCCCGGGATCCAGTGTGGTGATGCGGGAAGGGTCCTGTGGCCCCGTGTGGCGTGATTCCAGCAGCCGACACGTGTATGAGGGACCCGCAGTCAGAGTTTGAATGTTTCCCGAATTAATTTGAATTTCCAGATTTAGTTCAAACTTTAGAACCCCATAACTTTTGCTACGAAGCTCCAAATTTAGTGATTAAAATTGGGTTGGGTTCATCTTGCATAACTCTATCCAAATATGCAACCCAATTTGTATGAAATCTATTATTTAATTCTGGAAAATTATTTAAATCTTTTCTGCAAAAGAATTTTAGAGGGAGTTTGGTTCATCCAAAAATCCCCCAATTTTTCCATAATGTTCTTTAGAAGGTTAGTGAATCCCCGCAAAAGTTTCAGACCATTTGGAGTTGATTTGTTCAGAGCAATTCAAATTTGAAGGTGGTGTGTTCATTTGAATACAGAAACATTTTCAGAGAATTTCCAAAATTTGGATATTCAGTTCTGGACAAACCTCAGCTCCAAAAATGATAGAAAAATTCGTGCAAACTCTATGAGCTATAATTGAAATTTTAGTTCACTAAGTTGGGCATGAACAGGGGTGTTACCTCAGAATTTATTCTCCTTTGCTTATTTGCTAAGAGAATTATTCTGAGCAAAACACTCACTGAAAAGTGCTAAAGTTTCGTCCAGAGGGTTTTCTTGTGACAAGGGCTCACATAAAAATTCTCAGCTCCATTGGAGCTCTGGATAACCCCTGCTCTGTTTAACCCACTTGGGGTGATCAATGTGGAAAAAGGGGATAACTACTTAGCACTTAACCATATGCTTAGGTCCAAAGCCCAAACCACTAAACCCCAGATTCATTTTAAATTCTTAAACAGAGTTCCAGTTGTTAAAAACTTGTTATTAGAACTAGCAAAAAAAGCATTACAATAAACTCATGTGCATATTCATTAACGTGTAGTCGCTGAAGGCGAGGAAGCTCCGGAGGTTCTCGACTTCCTGCTTCCAGAAGAAGAACTCACCCCTGACCAGCAGCAACAAGGCAAGCCCCGGTTTGCATTAACTTTTTATAAGTTTTACTTATTTACATGTGTCATATGAAGTATGAATGTGCATTAGGTATAGGATGGATGGAACCCCACTTGCATGACCAAAAATTTTCCATAAGAGTGAGGGTAGTGTCTAAGACCTCGCGTAGACAAGCTATGCTTAATGTTTCATAGGACTTCGGTACAAGTTGAGTAGTTGGAATCTACTCGCGAGATAGGCTTGGGACACACGGGTTCGGTTGAGTGATGTGAGATCACTTTAGTAGTGAAAATGAGACTAGGCAGGGGCTAGGGCACAACAAGAGGAAGTCTTGTGTGCGCAGCGCTGTCCGTGTCGATTGAGGACCGATCCGTGTGCGGCCCACGCTGATCAAGTTTGAACGTACCAAAGGCATATCGGATATATGGGCCCCAATAAACCGATGTAGCCTAAACCTCCGGGCGTCGAGGCATAACGCACCGATTTATAGGTGTAGGCTGAGGGCAGCAAGGTGGAAATCTGCCAACGGGCATAGAGAGATGCTCTGTGTGGGGAACCTCCTGCTCATTTCGGTGCGACCAGTTCGATGTTTGGGCTGTTGGGTGAAAGGTAGTCCCGTACGACATCGAGTGAGCATGCTGTGCAGCTCCACGGGTGGGCGTACTTGACGTGCTCTTTGGGTTTCCCTGCAGGTGTATATCGAGTCGATTCGCCGTCCCTCACGGTGAAGAGTACCACTTGGTCACTGAGTCATGACGTAGACTAATGTATGAAATCTGTTGATTCAATATTGCTGATATGATATAATATTGTATTGCTACATGTTTGCCACCAAATATTGCTTACTAAATTTCAACTTCCTGAACCGTTAACTTGTGCTAAAAGCTGAATTAAGGATGAACTTGTAGGCGTGTCCCTTTGCTGCAACATTACTATCCTATGTCATTGTACACCTCATGTAGAGTTTCATGTTTAGGTGAGTCGGTTAAGCTTTGTTGAGCCCTCGTGCTCACGGTTGCTGCTTAAGTGTTTTTCAGGTGAGGAGCCACCCACGGACTCAGAGTACGAGTCCACCGGCGAGGGTTACCCTCCGTCGGGGACCACGGCTGAGTGGGAGCCGTACACGCCGCACTGAGCTGAGGAGTGCAGCTAGTGTTGGTTGCCCTAGGGCTGGGAAACCGACTTTTGCTAGATAGGCGGGCGTGAGTTGTATAGAGTAGACTTCCGCTGTGTAAAATAAATACTAGTTTGTAACTGAGTATCGTACCATTTGTACAGTTCAGTTTGTTCTCCCATGTAATGTATTGTGTTCTTATGACGTGTGCTGTCGGGTGTCGCATCGCGCGGCACCACCCTCTGCGATCCTGGATGAGCGGATTCCGGTCCGCCACGTGTACTCCAGAACATGCAATGTAAGGGCCTCAGTTTTTGACACCCATTTGCAGTGTTCATCCCCACATCACACACCTCATTTGAGGAAAAATGATGAACACAAATAAAGAGCAAGTAACAATTATCAACATGCTCATTAGGGAACAAACTCACACATTGCAAAAGTGGTATTTCCCACATGTGATATAGATGGGCTGGACATATGAAAACTCCTACACTTTGCCAAGGATGTCCATGCCAAGTTTCACCCAAATTCAAAACATTTTTGAGGTCATCTTGGGTGTAGATAGGAAAGGGGCAGTTTGAAAACATATTCAAATTCAAACTGTTTTCACCCACTGAATTTAAAAGTGGAAGGCATATTCTTGCTCAGCACATTTTTGTGAGCTCACACACCAATTTTCACTCCATTTGGAGTTGATCTTGACATGAGCTAAGGGGGAGAAATTCAAACTTTATTTGAATTTCAAACTGCACTTGTGCTGAAATTCATTCAAACCAAACCTCATTTGAACTTTGATCAATTCAAATGGCTCTTGGGTGGATAATTTGAGTTGCCAAGGGTAGAATAGGGTTCACTGTTTACCACAGCTGTTAGGAATAAATTTCAGAGGTTAAAAGAGGAGTGGGACCCACATGTCAGCCTCAGCCTCAAAGCAAACCGACTGAACCACAGTTCAGTCGGTTCCCGGCTGTTGTGCGCGCGCGCCACCGAAGGGGCCGGCCGGCGCCAGCTCCTGCTGCGTGCCCCAAGCCGGAGGCCAGCCGGCCGAGCTATTTATTCCCTCCCCGGCGTGCCTCAGTCACCATTTCCCCGAGCTACCGACGTGCGCGACTGCTTTTCCCACTGCCATCGCCGCCGCTCGAGTTCCTGCTTGATCAAGCCGATCGCAGCTCCCTCTTTCCATTCCAAGGTCCCAGCAAGGTACTAGCAACCATCCTCCATCCTTCCCATTGATAGAAATCGATTGAAACCGAGTGATATCGGCTGTGCCGAAAGATCAAACTCGGAACTGGAAACCGCCGCACCTCGGGCTCTCGTGGACAGCCCAACCTGGGCGTTGTCACGCCCGAGCCAAGGCACCCTTGGACGCGCAAGTGATCGGTGCTGCTCATCCCCGAGCCACAGCTCGAGTGGTTGCTCACCGGCGGCGAATTTCCACTTTTCCCCTTTCTGTGTGCAGAACGACCTTCGGGTACGATTCTGTTTAATTCGTGCTCTAGAAAGGATTAGAGGGCCTCAGGCCACTCCCACACGAACTAGACACGGTGACGCACAAGTTGCCTTCACAACTCTGGGCCGGAGAACTTCTGTGCCCGGCGTAATTCAAGGTCTACTAATGGCGGAACGCACGGGGGGTATCGGGCGCACGGTGAGGACCTATTTCGGGCCTTCCCCGAGCTACCCCGAGTTCATGTCGACCTTCTCTGAGGTCCACTGATGCTCCCCGACCGATTTCCCAAGTAGCTGAGGCACTAGGAGCATCAGCCGACATGGTCGAAGTCGTTCCGATATGGCGGCTCGTCGCCGACCATGCTCCGGCCGTTGTCATGAGCAGCTGACCCTCGGATCATGTTCCCCAAGTAAAAGTAGGCAGGGGCGGCCAGAATCAAGAAGTTTGAAGCTGTACAGCAGCCGGCGGCGAGCTCTCCGGCGAGGTCCCTCGGCGGCGGAGCGCGGGTGTCGCGAGGTTGAAGAAGGGGGTGGACCCCAGCTGTCAGCGGCCGATATTTTGAATCGGGATCCGGCTGCGGCCGGGATCGGGTGTGCTGGCGCGCAAAAGCCTTGTGGGCCGCGGTGTGCTGTCGCTTCGGCGTGCGACGCGTGTCTCCTGGGCCCACGCGCGAGTTTAAACTTTTCCCCGATTTTCAGATTTCCTTCAAACTTCAAATCCTTATAACTTTGGCTAGAAAGCTCCAAATTGAGTGAACCAAATTTTGCTGGATTCAGCTCTTTGAGTACTTTCCAGAAAATCAAGTGTCACTTCATGAGATTCCTTAATTCTCCAGAATTAATTCCTTAAAGTTTAAACTGTTAGGAATTTTAACTGGAGAATCATTTGGAGGAAAATCCTGAAATTTTGCTGAGATGTTCACCAAAATATCCTTGAACTACCATAAAAATTTCAGATCCATTTGAGCTCATTTAGTCCACCTAATGATGTGATTAGTAAAACTGTTCCAGAGAAAATAGAAAATGTTCAGAAACATTTTCAGAATTTTCTCTGAAATTGTTTAGCTCATATCTTTAGTTAGAGACTTCCAAATTAAGTGAGACCAATTCCATTAGAACCCTCTGAAAATCTAGTTTTCAGAAAGTCATAGTTTGTTTCATGAAAATACCTAGAACACCCTAAAAGCCTTTAATTAAGGTCAAGGACATAATTATTTGTGGAGGGCTCAAATGAGCTTTGCTGCAACTAAAACTTGACCAAGTCTCTGTTTAGGTTGTAACCAAGCCACAGTAAAAGTTTCACAGTCATTAGGTCTATCTAGTAAAGGTTATAGACTTCACAACTTCAAAGTTAATACAAAAGCATTTAATTAATACATACATTGTTCTTATCATGTAGTCGCTAAGGTCGAGGAGGAACCCGAAGTCCTAGACTTCGTTACTCCGGAGGAACAGCTAGCCTACGACCAAGAGCAGCAAGGCAAGCCCCGGTTTGCATTAACCATTTTATAAATTTTTATTGTTTTGAGCACATACTTGTTTTCTTTATGTTGTGCATCAGAGTCTTGTTTGGAAACCCCACTGCATAGCCAAGAAAACCATGGGTTGGGGTTTAGGATTGCAAACCCCGTTAGCCACTGCATTGCTAGGATAGAGTAGGATTCGGTACAAGTCGAGTAGTTGGAACTACTCGCGAGAATAGGCTAGAGGCACATTGCTCGGGTAGAGATAGCACATGATACACATGGCAAGAAAATGAGACCGAGCGGAGAGTAAGGGCAGCAGGACTTTGGGGCCTGTGTGCTGTAGCTCCGCTTGTGTCGATTGAGGACCGAGCCGTGTGCGGGCCTGTTGAACAAGCTAGAACAGTACCGAAGACCTACCGGCTATATGGGAACCGGGAAACTGATGTAACTCGGGTAGCTGGGTATTGAGGCATTGCCCGTCGTTCAGAGGGTAGGTTGAGAGCTCGAGGTGTAAATCAGCTGGCGGCACAGAGATGCGCGTGCAGGGACCTCTTGCTCGGGACGATGGGACCGGTTCAATATTTGGCTAACGGGTGAAAGGTAGTCGCGTACGGCGTCCGTGATGGTTGTTGTAGGCAACATCGAGTACGGGCGTACGTGACGGGTTGTTCGGGTAACCCTGCAGGTGTAAATCGATTATAATCGCCGTCCCTCGCGGTCAGTGAGTACCACTTGTTCACTGTACCGTGACGTAGAAAGAACAGGCTAGTTACATGTTAAAATGTTGCTGATTGAAAGTTGGATATTGATTGTTAATGATATGTTGTAGCTTAGTGCTAACTAAAGTTCTTTTCAACTTTGGGCAAAGTACATGAGAGAAATGCGTTTCTTGTTTGATTGCGGCTCTCTCATGTGCCTTAGCGTAAAGTTCTCCACAACCTGCTGCTAAAACTTGAAAGTAAGGTTCTACTAATTAGGCGAGTCCTTGCAAATGATTTTTACCTCATGCAACCCATCACCCTCATGTAGAAGTTTCATGTTTAGGTGAGACGGGTCAGACTTGCTGAGCCTTCGTGCTCACTGCTTGTGTTTGAAGCTTTTGCAGGGTTCTATGAGGAAGGGACTCCCGAAGAGGAGACGGAACCCCAGGAGGGGAACCCCGTCGAGTGGGAGTCGTGCACGCCGCAGAGTTAGTGTGCGAGTGTGCTAGCAAGGACACGTTCGAGGGCTGAACGTGCACTTGATGCTTAGTCTACGCCCGCGAGTGTGGACTAAACTTATTTTGATGTAAACATGTTAATAAACTTGTTTATGTAATAAAGCTTCCGCTTCCGCTTTGTACCTTTGACGTGTGTTATACGGTGTTGTGCAACGCAGCACCCCTCAGCGTGATCCTGGCTCGACAGGACCAGTGGGGTCGTGTCAGCGTGGTATCAGAGCTCGCTTGAGGTTTAACACAGTACAAAGGTCTTCTTTTTCAAAAATCCAGTGAGGAACGAGTTAGTAGCCCGTATAAGGATGTTATTAGTATATAGAAAGTGGCTTATTAACTTATTTGTTATGTCGGAAAATCGTGCATCTCGGGACGTTCATGTCTTGGGGGGTGCACGTAAGCGCTGTCCACCAGTGCGCACAAGCTGAAGGGTGGAGCCCCACGGGTGGCAGGTAACCCGACCCGCTTTGATATCCTCTACGACTCTTCATGTCGTTTGGGGTATTCGAGCAACGTCTGTCCCTGGCGTGCGTGGTGCAACATGGGAGACCCCGTCACGTGGTCTGAAACGTGAACACGTAACTCAAGGCGTGTTTGGCTTGAGAACATCCGGGCGAGTGATGACGGCCGGGTGTACAAACTGTATGGATTCCGGGCTCGGTGTGCAGCCGAGTCTGATGATTGTTTGAGTTTCTGCAGGTAGCCTTACCACGAAACGGTAGACGTGTAGCATCCGTGTGCGAGTGACGAGTAGTGCCACTGAACTAACGAAGCCGGCTAAATCCGGTATAGGTTTTTCCTTTGTGAGGACGTAGTACCGACATAATCTGGTGACGCCTCGACGTCACACCCAACTAAATGAACAACTTCATTTAAAAACTTGAAGGTTTTGATCCAAAGTAGTAAAACTTGATGTAACTCCTTCCCTTGAACAGGATATTCAAAGTTAATAAATTTTCAACTTATAGGATGTTAAGGACAGAGCACTCTGTTTTCAGCGAAATCAAGGCTGAAGTTAATCAGAGGTTAGAGGTTGAGTTCTTTCGAGGTTGGGGTCGTATGATACATTTCTGGAAAGCTTTGGAGGAGCTTTACAACTTTTCTGTTGAGTTCCAGAGGTGTTTCATCCCTTAACCACTCGAAAAATGCAGTAGAGTTGAAACTGTCCAGAAAACAGGACGGAGCAAAGACTCTCTGTAGACTCTCTGTAAATTAAGCATAACTTCCTGCATAAAAATCCAAAAATAGAAAATGAGGTGGTTCTGGGAAGCTTATGAGATGGGTTACAACTTTGTAACAGAAAGTTTTGTCAGATTAGGAACAGAATTAACTGGAATTCTTGGATCAAATCAGTACCTAAGGCAGGGAGGTGCTGTCCAATTGTTCCCAGAAATTCTGTTAACTTTGACATCTCATAACTTTTGAACCAGAGCAGATCTTAGGCCAACCAAATACTTTCTGGAAAGCTATTGAAGTTAACTTTAACTTTGATGTTGAGCTCCAGGACTGGTTTTGCTTTTAACCTGGCCTAAATCAGATTGATATGGAAACTGGTCAGGGCTGTCATGGGAACAGCAGATCAGCAGTCAAATTTGTTTAAAAAATTTGAACTATGTTTCCAAGTGTTAAGGGTTCAATGACATATCTTATGTTATAACTCAATGGTTTACTGTTTAAATAAATATTTGACATTTCTCAAATATATTTTTACAGATGGCAGCAGATAAACGGTTGGAGAACGGGTGGGTAGTTTCCCACTGCTCTGACCGTAGCGGCTACCCGGGAGCATTGTGGCTAATGCTCCAATATTTCGGGTACAATCAGATGCCGCAATACTTCGCCAAGGAAGAAGGCGAAGAGGGGAACAAGACGTGGACGATCCATGTCGAGGTTCCTGCAGGGCCTACGCCACCCGGTTGGGTGCCATTCACCGTCACGGTGAGAGGAAGACAACCGGAAGGGATGTGGCAAGTGGCAGCCCGTGACACTATGTCACGTTTCTGCCAACTACACGTACAGGCTATGGAGGGAACTCCATACGCACTCGTTCTGGTGGAGGGACGAGCTCAGCATGTGTGGGAAGAGAGGTACCTAGAGGCAACAAACCCGAGTTGCCCAAGGTACAACCCCGCGGAGGCAAATCTCAGCCTCCAAATGAGGGCGGGAAACGCTGTGATGGACAGCCAAGCTGTTCATACGGAGCATCTCGCCACCAAGCTCAAGGAGAGCACAAGCCGTGGAGATCATTTTGAGAGTGCTCACAGTGCACTCCGCAATGTGCTCCTTCCGACGATCAAGCGACTGAATGAACAACACAATCAGTTGCGTCGTCTGAAGAAGGCAAAGAAGAAGAGCCGTGTTGACATTGCGGCGTTGCAAGAGCTGGTGCAGACCCTAACCCAGCAGAATGAGGACCTTGCTCAAGAGCGGGACGACGCTATTGAGGAAGGACAAGGCTGGGAAGAGGACTACAACCAGGCTATGGACGAGGTGCATGCATTGCAGGACCTCGTGCCCCCGGTATTGGGCGTACCGGTAGTCTTGGGTCTTCCAGCCATGGGAGAACCTGGAATGGGAGAAGAGGTGGTAGACCCCGAGCCACCAGCAGAGGTACCGGAGGAGGACGACCCACAGGAGGTCGAGTTCTACTCCGAGTAGGGGGTTACGGTTGCCAAGTAGGGCAGCTAGGGTAGCGTAACCCAACTTTTGTAATCGGTGACATGTCGTGTAGACAGTAGCGTATGTATAGGTAGTGACGACATGAGCACGACTTCTCGGAGATCCGAGAATAATGTATCTTGTATAAAGTTTATGCTTTATCAATATATGTGAATGTTGTGCAAGTTAATCATGCGTCGCTTCAATACTTACTCCTGTTTATGGAATTTTGAGTAAGACATGTGCTAATTGCTGCTGTGTTGAATTTCAGAATGACGCGTACTCGTGCCAACCCCGATGTTGGAGGTACTAGCCAAGGGGGAGAGACCTCCCAACCACCTCCCGAGGACTCCTCGGGACAGCAGCAGCAACAGCAACAGCAAACACCGCCACCGCCACTGCCAACGGTTACATTGGCCGACATTGTCGCGGCAATGGCGGGTTCACATCAGCAGCATACAGAGCTGCTGCAAACGTTAATTGCGAATACGTCTCGCCCAGAGAGACGTCAAGATCGTGAGGAGCGCCAACAGAGCTCCTACTCTGACTTCCTGGCGACTCATCCCCCTGTATTCTCAAGGGCGGATGAACCACTTGACGCGGACAACTGGCTCCGCGCCATAGAGATGAAGTTCGGGCTGCTCCAAATCAGCGAGCAGCGCAAGACTCAGTTCGCGGTCCAGCAGCTCCAAGGATCCGCGAGCGCGTGGTGGGCCAACTTTTGTGCTTCACAACCCACCGACCGAGTGATGACCTGGGCGGAGTTCCGGACGGCCTTCCGGGCCTATCATATACCGCCCGGTTTGATGAAGAGGAAGACGCAGGAATTCCTACACCTGCAACAAGGGAGCCGGAACGCGCTGGAGTACTCCAGAGCGTTCAACGATCTCGCACTCTACGCGTCGTATCACGCAGATACGGACGAGAAGCGGCGGGACCACTTTTACCAGGGGCTTAACCCGCTCCTGAAGGACAAGCTGGCGATGTTCAATCGCGGCAGCCTCAACGACATAATTGATGCTGCGATTGTTCAGGAAGACTCCGGCAAGGAGTTGGCGGCGGCAGAGCGAAAGCGAAGCGCGCCGCAGAGCAGCGGAGAAGGAGGCGGTCCTTCTCAGAAGTTTCGGATGGTGAATCGCCCACCATCAGGTCCGCGCTGGCAGCCACCACAGCGGTCGATGCCGTTCCGCGGTCGGCCGTATTCTTCACCGGCATTCCGGCCGGCACTGCCAGCACCACCGCAACAACAACAGCAGCAGCGGGCGATGCCGCGTGCGTTTGCACCTCCGCAACGCATGCCGGGCTTTCGTCCACCAAGTACTCCACCAGCAGCGGCCACATGTTACAAGTGTGGTCGTCCAGGACACTTCGCGAGCAGTTGCCCGGAGAGGCAAGGCGGCGGAGTGGTACCACAGTTTCCGGGGAGGAATCAACCCCGGAACCCTACTAATGCGCGGCGGGCAAACCCTAGGCCCGGTACTGTCCACCAGCTTGCCATTGAGGACGTGTCGGAGGGCGAGCCAATCCTTGCGGGTATGTTCCAACTCCACCAGCATCCCGCTATAGTACTATTTGATTCAGGCGCCACGCATAATTTTATTAGCCAAGCTTTCATTGCTAAACACAGCTTGCCAATACTACCCACCGATAGTCCATATTTAATTTGTTCACCGGGTGGGAAGATTTCAGCAAGCGTAATGGTCTCCAAAGCACCATTATGCTTAGCGGGTAGAGTGTACCCCACGTCTCTCATTATCTTAGAGGGACAGAAGGTCGATGTCATCCTAGGGATGTCGTGGTTAAACCGCCACGGCGCTGTTTTAGACACCGTCCTCCGAGTCGTGCACTTAAACTCAGGAGTGCACGGTTCTCACTCATTATTTCTGGACAGTCCAGAAATAAAACTTCCAAGTGTCTATCAAGCCACAACCATCAGATTGGAAGACATTCCAGTGGTCCGAGAATTCCCTGATGTATTCCCGGATGATTTGCCGGGGATGCCACCCGATAGAGAGGTGGAGTTCAAGATTGAACTTGCACCGGGAACCATGCCAATATCCCGAAGGCCGTACAAGATGGCGCCCAAGGAGTTGGCTGAACTGAAGACTCAGCTCACGGACCTTCTGGAGAAGGGTTTTATTAGGCCGAGCTCCTCGCCATGGGGCTGTTCGGCATTATTTGTCAAAAAGAAGGATGAAACGTTGCGGCTTTGCGTGGACTACCGTCCATTAAATGCCGTAACCATCAAGAACAAGTACCCGTTGCCACGGATCGACATGTTGTTTGATCAGTTGGTCGAAGCAAAGGTCTTTTCCAAGATGGATTTAAGATCCGGATACCATCAGATTAAGATCAGGGCTGAGGACATTCCAAAGACAGCTTTTTCGACAAGGTACGGACTTTATGAGTACCTGGTCATGTCCTTTGGCCTCACCAATGCTCCAGCTCACTTCATGTACTTAATGAACTCGGTGTTCATGCCGGAGCTGGACCAGTTTGTCGTGGTCTTCATCGACGACATCCTGGTATATTCCAAGTCGGAGGAAGATCACAAGAAACATCTGCGTATAGTCTTGCAACGGCTGCGGGATCACAAGTTATACGCAAAGTTCAGCAAATGCGAGTTTTGGATATCGCAAGTGCCTTTCCTCGGGCATATCATCTCAGCGGAGGGTATCGCTGTGGACCCGAGCAAAATCACGCAAGTGCTGAATTGGAAATCCCCGAGAACTGTTCATGAGGTACGGAGTTTCCTCGGACTCGCGGGATATTATCGGAGGTTCATTCCGAACTTCTCGAAGATTGCCAAGCCAATGACAGAGCTGCTGAAGAAGGCTACCAAATATGTTTGGAGTCCAGCATGTGAAGCAGCATTCAAGGCTTTAGTCAAGCACCTGACATCAGCACCGGTTTTGGCGCAGCCAGACACAACAAAACCGTTCGATGTGCACTGCGATGCATCCGGCATTGGGCTCGGATGTGTGTTGATGCAAGACCGAAGGGTGGTCGCGTATGGGTCACGGCAGCTTAGGAATCATGAGCAAAATTATCCAACTCACGACTTGGAGCTCGCTGCCGTGGTACTTGCACTGAAAATGTGGAGGCACTACCTACTCGGTAACCTCGTACATTTATATACCGACCACAAAAGCCTCAAGTACATATTCACTCAGAAGGAGCTGAACATGAGGCAACGAAGATGGTTAGAACTGATAAAGGATTACGAGATAGAGATCCATTATCATCCGGGCAAGGCAAACGTTGTGGCAGACGCGCTAAGCCGCAAGTCACACGTCAATAATCTGACCATCACACCGTTGGAAGAGAGCGAACCACCACTACATGTGATTCCACATGGAGCTCTCTACAACCTAGCTTTGATCCCCACCATCCGTGAAGAGATAGCGGCAGCCCAGAAGAATGACAAGGGCATGTCACATTTGCGGAGACGTGTAGACAGTGGGGAGTTGAAATGTTTCCGGAAGGACGGAGACGGCGTCCTATGGTTCAAGGACCGGATCGTCGTACCCCGAAACCCGGAGTTAAGGAAGAAAATCTTTGATGAGGCTCACTTATCAAAATTTTCTATTCACCCCGGCAGCAACAAAATGTATCAAGAACTCAGAAGAAGGTTTTGGTGGACACGGATGAAGCGAGAGACTGCAAAATACGTGTCCGAGTGTGATACATGTCGAAGGGTGAAGGCAGATCACATGCGGAAACCGGGACTGCTGCAACCACTGGGCATTCCTGCCTGGAAGTGGGAGGACGTGAGCATGGATTTCGTCGTCGGTTTACCCACCACCTTACAGAAACATGATTCTGTGTGGGTGATCGTCGATCGGCTCACCAAAGTTGCCCATTTCATCCCGGTCAACACCAATTACAACGCCAAGAAGTACGCTGAACTGTACATCTCACGGATCCTATGCTTATACGGCGTACCCCGTACTATCGTATCGGACCGGGGCACTTTATTTGTGTCCCGTTTTTGGGAGCAGCTCCACGCTGCCTTGGGGACGAAGCTGATCCGTAGTTCAGCCTACCACCCGCAGACGGATGGGCAAACGGAGCGGGTAAATCAAATCTTAGAAGACATGCTACGAGCTTGCGCTATCGACCACGGCAAGAACTGGGATGATCACTTGCCGTTAGCCGAGTTCTCGTACAACAATGGGTACCAAGCCAGCATCAAGATGGCGCCCTACGAGGCGCTATACGGGAGAAAATGCCGCACACCATTGAATTGGTGTGAGTCTGGCGAGAGGGTTACCTTCGGGATTGATCTTGTCAACAACGCGGAAGAAAAGGTTCGATTAATTCAAGCGAACCTAAAAGCCGCTCAATCCCGACAGAAACAGTATGCGGACCGGAGAAGGCGTCCGTTACAATTCGAAGCTGGAGACCACGTATATCTACGAGTGTCTCCAATGAAGGGCGTAAACAGATTTGGGGTGAGAGGAAAGTTAGCACCCCGATTCATCGGTCCATTCCAGATTACCGAAAGATGTGGATCGGTGGCATACCGGCTAAGATTACCAGAAGCACTTTCCGGTGTGCACGACGTCTTTCACATTTCCCAGCTGAGGAAGTGTCTCAAGCTATCAACTACCGTTCAGCTGGAAGACATTGAAGAACTGCAACCGGATCTCACCTATCGGGAGGAACCGGTGCAGATTATTGATGAAAAGGCCCGAACCACACGCAACCGTACGTTGTGGTTCTACAAGGTTCTGTGGAGTAATCACTCCATGGATGAAGCGACATGGGAGAGCGAAGAATTCCTTCGCACTAACTACCCCGACTTTCTCACGTCGCATATCCGGTAATTTTTCCACCGTCCTCTCTCTCATTTTCACCTTATAATCTCGGGACGAGATTCTTTTAAGGGGGGAGGAATGTAAGGGCCTCAGTTTTTGACACCCATTTGCAGTGTTCATCCCCACATCACACACCTCATTTGAGGAAAAATGATGAACACAAATAAAGAGCAAGTAACAATTATCAACATGCTCATTAGGGAACAAACTCACACATTGCAAAAGTGGTATTTCCCACATGTGATATAGATGGGCTGGACATATGAAAACTCCTACACTTTGCCAAGGATGTCCATGCCAAGTTTCACCCAAATTCAAAACATTTTTGAGGTCATCTTGGGTGTAGATAGGAAAGGGGCAGTTTGAAAACATATTCAAATTCAAACTGTTTTCACCCACTGAATTTAAAAGTGGAAGGCATATTCTTGCTCAGCACATTTTTGTGAGCTCACACACCAATTTTCACTCCATTTGGAGTTGATCTTGACATGAGCTAAGGGGGAGAAATTCAAACTTTATTTGAATTTCAAACTGCACTTGTGCTGAAATTCATTCAAACCAAACCTCATTTGAACTTTGATCAATTCAAATGGCTCTTGGGTGGATAATTTGAGTTGCCAAGGGTAGAATAGGGTTCACTGTTTACCACAGCTGTTAGGAATAAATTTCAGAGGTTAAAAGAGGAGTGGGACCCACATGTCAGCCTCAGCCTCAAAGCAAACCGACTGAACCACAGTTCAGTCGGTTCCCGGCTGTTGTGCGCGCGCGCCACCGAAGGGGCCGGCCGGCGCCAGCTCCTGCTGCGTGCCCCAAGCCGGAGGCCAGCCGGCCGAGCTATTTATTCCCTCCCCGGCGTGCCTCAGTCACCATTTCCCCGAGCTACCGACGTGCGCGACTGCTTTTCCCACTGCCATCGCCGCCGCTCGAGTTCCTGCTTGATCAAGCCGATCGCAGCTCCCTCTTTCCATTCCAAGGTCCCAGCAAGGTACTAGCAACCATCCTCCATCCTTCCCATTGATAGAAATCGATTGAAACCGAGTGATATCGGCTGTGCCGAAAGATCAAACTCGGAACTGGAAACCGCCGCACCTCGGGCTCTCGTGGACAGCCCAACCTGGGCGTTGTCACGCCCGAGCCAAGGCACCCTTGGACGCGCAAGTGATCGGTGCTGCTCATCCCCGAGCCACAGCTCGAGTGGTTGCTCACCGGCGGCGAATTTCCACTTTTCCCCTTTCTGTGTGCAGAACGACCTTCGGGTACGATTCTGTTTAATTCGTGCTCTAGAAAGGATTAGAGGGCCTCAGGCCACTCCCACACGAACTAGACACGGTGACGCACAAGTTGCCTTCACAACTCTGGGCCGGAGAACTTCTGTGCCCGGCGTAATTCAAGGTCTACTAATGGCGGAACGCACGGGGGGTATCGGGCGCACGGTGAGGACCTATTTCGGGCCTTCCCCGAGCTACCCCGAGTTCATGTCGACCTTCTCTGAGGTCCACTGATGCTCCCCGACCGATTTCCCAAGTAGCTGAGGCACTAGGAGCATCAGCCGACATGGTCGAAGTCGTTCCGATATGGCGGCTCGTCGCCGACCATGCTCCGGCCGTTGTCATGAGCAGCTGACCCTCGGATCATGTTCCCCAAGTAAAAGTAGGCAGGGGCGGCCAGAATCAAGAAGTTTGAAGCTGTACAGCAGCCGGCGGCGAGCTCTCCGGCGAGGTCCCTCGGCGGCGGAGCGCGGGTGTCGCGAGGTTGAAGAAGGGGGTGGACCCCAGCTGTCAGCGGCCGATATTTTGAATCGGGATCCGGCTGCGGCCGGGATCGGGTGTGCTGGCGCGCAAAAGCCTTGTGGGCCGCGGTGTGCTGTCGCTTCGGCGTGCGACGCGTGTCTCCTGGGCCCACGCGCGAGTTTAAACTTTTCCCCGATTTTCAGATTTCCTTCAAACTTCAAATCCTTATAACTTTGGCTAGAAAGCTCCAAATTGAGTGAACCAAATTTTGCTGGATTCAGCTCTTTGAGTACTTTCCAGAAAATCAAGTGTCACTTCATGAGATTCCTTAATTCTCCAGAATTAATTCCTTAAAGTTTAAACTGTTAGGAATTTTAACTGGAGAATCATTTGGAGGAAAATCCTGAAATTTTGCTGAGATGTTCACCAAAATATCCTTGAACTACCATAAAAATTTCAGATCCATTTGAGCTCATTTAGTCCACCTAATGATGTGATTAGTAAAACTGTTCCAGAGAAAATAGAAAATGTTCAGAAACATTTTCAGAATTTTCTCTGAAATTGTTTAGCTCATATCTTTAGTTAGAGACTTCCAAATTAAGTGAGACCAATTCCATTAGAACCCTCTGAAAATCTAGTTTTCAGAAAGTCATAGTTTGTTTCATGAAAATACCTAGAACACCCTAAAAGCCTTTAATTAAGGTCAAGGACATAATTATTTGTGGAGGGCTCAAATGAGCTTTGCTGCAACTAAAACTTGACCAAGTCTCTGTTTAGGTTGTAACCAAGCCACAGTAAAAGTTTCACAGTCATTAGGTCTATCTAGTAAAGGTTATAGACTTCACAACTTCAAAGTTAATACAAAAGCATTTAATTAATACATACATTGTTCTTATCATGTAGTCGCTAAGGTCGAGGAGGAACCCGAAGTCCTAGACTTCGTTACTCCGGAGGAACAGCTAGCCTACGACCAAGAGCAGCAAGGCAAGCCCCGGTTTGCATTAACCATTTTATAAATTTTTATTGTTTTGAGCACATACTTGTTTTCTTTATGTTGTGCATCAGAGTCTTGTTTGGAAACCCCACTGCATAGCCAAGAAAACCATGGGTTGGGGTTTAGGATTGCAAACCCCGTTAGCCACTGCATTGCTAGGATAGAGTAGGATTCGGTACAAGTCGAGTAGTTGGAACTACTCGCGAGAATAGGCTAGAGGCACATTGCTCGGGTAGAGATAGCACATGATACACATGGCAAGAAAATGAGACCGAGCGGAGAGTAAGGGCAGCAGGACTTTGGGGCCTGTGTGCTGTAGCTCCGCTTGTGTCGATTGAGGACCGAGCCGTGTGCGGGCCTGTTGAACAAGCTAGAACAGTACCGAAGACCTACCGGCTATATGGGAACCGGGAAACTGATGTAACTCGGGTAGCTGGGTATTGAGGCATTGCCCGTCGTTCAGAGGGTAGGTTGAGAGCTCGAGGTGTAAATCAGCTGGCGGCACAGAGATGCGCGTGCAGGGACCTCTTGCTCGGGACGATGGGACCGGTTCAATATTTGGCTAACGGGTGAAAGGTAGTCGCGTACGGCGTCCGTGATGGTTGTTGTAGGCAACATCGAGTACGGGCGTACGTGACGGGTTGTTCGGGTAACCCTGCAGGTGTAAATCGATTATAATCGCCGTCCCTCGCGGTCAGTGAGTACCACTTGTTCACTGTACCGTGACGTAGAAAGAACAGGCTAGTTACATGTTAAAATGTTGCTGATTGAAAGTTGGATATTGATTGTTAATGATATGTTGTAGCTTAGTGCTAACTAAAGTTCTTTTCAACTTTGGGCAAAGTACATGAGAGAAATGCGTTTCTTGTTTGATTGCGGCTCTCTCATGTGCCTTAGCGTAAAGTTCTCCACAACCTGCTGCTAAAACTTGAAAGTAAGGTTCTACTAATTAGGCGAGTCCTTGCAAATGATTTTTACCTCATGCAACCCATCACCCTCATGTAGAAGTTTCATGTTTAGGTGAGACGGGTCAGACTTGCTGAGCCTTCGTGCTCACTGCTTGTGTTTGAAGCTTTTGCAGGGTTCTATGAGGAAGGGACTCCCAAAGAGGAGACGGAACCCCAGGAGGGGAACCCCGTCGAGTGGGAGTCGTGCACGCCGCAGAGTTAGTGTGCGAGTGTGCTAGCAAGGACACGTTCGAGGGCTGAACGTGCACTTGATGCTTAGTCTACGCCCGCGAGTGTGGACTAAACTTATTTTGATGTAAACATGTTAATAAACTTGTTTATGTAATAAAGCTTCCGCTTCCGCTTTGTACCTTTGACGTGTGTTATACGGTGTTGTGCAACGCAGCACCCCTCAGCGTGATCCTGGCTCGACAGGACCAGTGGGGTCGTGTCATGCAACAGGTCGTTCCACCTCGGGACGCTTATCTGGATTTCTTGGCGACTCAACCGCCAATTTTTACTGAAGCCACCGAACCTGTGGAAGCAGATCAATGGCTTCGTGTCATGGAGTCAAAATTCGGAGTATTTGAGTGTGATGAATACCAGAAGACCAAGTTTTCCGCTCAGCAACTCCATGGAGCCGCAGGAAACTGGTGGGTTGAACATCTTGCTACCATTCCGGATGACCAACAAGTGTCATGGAGTGAGTTTTGTTAAGCCTTTTGCACTCGTCACATACCACTAGGTATTATCAAGGCAAAGCGGGAGGAATTTTTGAGCTTGAAGCAAGGGGACATGAGTGTCCTCGAGTATGTCAGAAGGTTTAACCTTTTGGCCAAATATGCTCCCGAATATCTAACGAAAGAAGAAGCACGGTGTGACTTATTCTTCCATGGCCTGAGTGCCATATTACAGGAGAAGTTGACCGTGCACAGTAACATCAGTTACACCGACATGGTCGATGCGGCTCTCATCCAAGAGAAGCCGACACTTGAGTGGCAAGCTGAGAAGAGAAAGATGAGTGAGATCGAGCAGGCCAGCACAAGTTATGTACCTCAGAAGTACCGTTTGGTGTATCAAACGCCACCCGGTGAAAGATGGAGGCCACATGTACGATCAACTCCTCAGAGATTGATTACTGGTCAAGTTCTAAAACTTGCACCACCTCCACAGCCGCAGCATCAGACGGTGGTTTGTGCTCCATCGCTGCAGCCATGTGTACCTAGCATCCAATCGCATGTCAACGAAGAACCGGAGAGACATCCATGTTTCACTTGTAGGCGTATGGGCCATTATGCTAGGTATTGTCCGGAGGGAATTCAAAGCTGCGGGTCCTCATATTTACAACAATACGACCTGTACCTCTATCTGCAGGCAGGAGGGCAGATAAGGGGCAACATTCACTATACTTTGATTGACGATGTTCCGGAAGGAGAAGACGCTTTAGCAGGGATATTTTCTCTGAATCAACTACCGATTTTAACTCTTTGATTCCGGTGCCACACTTAATTTCATTAGCCAGTCTTTTGTGGCTCAACATCAGCTCCAAACAGTTTATACAAAGAGGCAATACCTCATATCTTCGCCCGGGGGCAGCAGTACCGCAAGCGAGGTTGTCTCCCGAGCACCTCTTTGTTTGGGGGGTAGAATATACTCTACGACTCTCATTATCATTGAGGGTTTGAAGATCGACATCATTTTGGGGATGTCATGGTTGAATTACCACCAGGCGGTTCTTAACATCAGCTCCAAGACCGTTGAGCTCAACTCCCCACAGCACGGTCTTCATATATTAATTCTGGGCTCCAGACGGCAGCAGATTGCAACAGTGAACCACACGGAAGCTGTTAAGATAGAGGACATTCCGGTGGTACGTGAGTATCTGGATGTGTTTTTGATGATTTACCGGGCATGCCACCCGAGCGAAACGTTGAGTTCAAGATTAAACTTATACAGGGAACAACACCGATACCACGAAGGGCGTACAAGATGGCACCTAATGAACTGGCAGAATTGAAGACACAGCTGAATGACCTTATGAGCAAGGGCTTTATATGACCAAGTTCGTCACCTTGGGGTAGTTCAGCGTTGTTTGTCAAGAAGAAGGATGATACACTACAGCTTTGTGTCGATTATCGTCCTTTGAACGCCGTTACTGTCAAGAACAAGTATCCACTACCTCGCATTGATATGCTCTTCGATCTATTAGTGGGTGCGAAGGTATTTTCAAAGATGGATCTTTGGTCCGGATATCACCAGATTAAAATCCGGGCATACGATATTTGAAGACTACATTCTCAACGTGATACGTGCTGTATGAGTATCTCATTATGTCTTTTGGTTTGACCAACGCTCCAACACACTTTATGTACCTGATGAATTCAGTGTTCATGCCGGAGTTGAATAAATTAGTCGTGGTCTTTATCGATGATATCTTGGTGTACTCCAAGTCAGAGGAAGAACATGTTGAACATCTTCATATTGTGCTACAAAGATTGCGAGATCATCAGCTCTATGCAAAATTCAGCAAGTGTGAATTATGGATTAATCAAGTACCATTTCTCGGACACATTATTTTGGCGGAGGGCATCGCTGTAGATCCGAGAAAGATTATCCAAGTGCAGAAATGGGAGTCACCAAAGTATGTGCATTAAATCCGTAGCTTCCTCGGTTTAGCGGGTTACTACCGGAGGTTCATTCCGGGTTTCTCCAAGATTGCTAAACCGATGATGGAATTTTTGAAAAAGAATACCAGATTTGTTTGGGGTGCTGCATGTGAACAAGCTTTCAAGACTTTAGTGAAGCATCTCATGACAGCCCTAGTTCTTGCACAGCCAGATACGATGAAGCCATTCGACGTTTATTGCGATGCATCTGGCATCGGTCTTGGCTGCGTACTTATGCAAGAAAGACGAGTTGTCGCTTATGGATATCGTCAACTCAGAAATCACGAGCAGCATTATCCAACTCATGATCTTTAGTTTGTTGCCGTTGTCCTTGCTTTGAAGATGTGGAGGCATTACTTGCTCGGAAACCTTCTACACCTCTACACCGACCACAAGAGATTGAAGTACATCTTCACTCAGAAAGAATTGAACATGAGGCAGCAAAGATGGCTAGAGCTCATTAAAGACTATGAACTTGAGATTCATTATCATCCAGGAAAGGCGAATGTGGTCGCCGATGCGCTCAGTCGTAAGGCGCATATCCATCACCTGACTATTGCTGAAATGGATGATGAAGAACCAAGCATCCGTGTCATCCCGTATGGAGCTCTCTATAATCTCACTCTCATTCCTACCATCCGAGAGGAGATCATTGAAGCTCAACGAAAAGACAAGGGTATTTTTCACATACGGCGAAGGATAGACAACGGAGAAATGAAGTGCTTCCAGAAGGACGATGAAGGTACTTTGTGGTTCAACGACCGGATTGTAGTACCCCGGGATATGAGACTACGGAAGAAAATTTTGGATGAAGCTCATTTGTCCAAGTTTTCCATTCATCCGAGCAGTAATGTACCAAGATCTCCGGAAAAAGGTTTGGTGGACACGTATGAAACGTGAAGTTGCAAAATACGTTTCAGAGTGTGATACGTGTCGAATAGTCAAGGCCGACCATGTGAAGAAGTCGGGCCTGTTTCAGCCATTGCAAGTACCGGCATATAAGTGGGAAGACTTGAGTATGAACTTCATCGTCGGGTTGCCGATGACCTCCCACAACCATGATTCGATTCGGGTAATCGTTGACCGGTTAACAAAATCAGCATACTTCATCCCTGTGCATACCAGATATAACGCAAAGCAGTATGCGGAGCTGTACATAGCACGGATCTTGTGCTTACATGGAGTTCCCCGTACCATTGTGTCAGATAGAGGATCGCTGTTTGTAGCAAGTTTCTGGGAGCAACTACACGCATCCTTTTGAACTAAACTGATTAGAAGCTCCGCGTATCACCCTCAAACCGATGGGCAAACTGAAAGGGTGAATCCAATACTGGAAGATATGCTAAGAGCATGTGCCATCCACCACGGTAAGAGCTGGGATGATCACTTACCGTTGGCGGAGTTCTCGTACAACAACGGATATAATACGAGCATCAAAATGGCACCATATGAAGCTCTATACGGCCGGAAGTGCCATACACCATTGAACTGTTGTGAGTCCGGTGAACGAGTAACGTTCGGGGTTGATCTTTTCAGTGAAGCCAAAGAGAGAGTTCGGATAATACAAGAGAACCTCAAAGCTTCCCAATCTCGTCAGAAAAGCTACGCGAATCACAGGCGCCGATTGCTGCATTTTGACGTCGGAGAGCACGTGTATCTTCGTGTGTCTCCGATGAAAGGGATTCATCGGTTCAGTATCAAGGGGAAACTTGCTCCCGGATTTATCGGTCCATTTGCCATAACGGGGAAGTGCAGGACTGTAGCCAACAGGCTGGAACTACTGGCAAACCTTGCCGGTATCCACGACATATTTCACGTGTCCCAGCTGCGGAAGTGTCTCAAGTTTACCGCTGCTTTCCACACCGATGACATCGAGGAGTTGAAGCCGGATCTCACCTATGTCGAGCAACCTATTCAGATTATCGACGAAAAGACTCGGATCACCCGAAACCGGACATTGAAGTTTTACAAAGTCCTGTGGAGTAATCATACCGGAAGAGGCGACGTGTGAAAACAAAGATTACATCCACAAGAACTATCCGGAACTTTTGTCGTAAACTTTGTAATTACCTCCCATCTCATTCTTCTTTTGTAATCCCAGGACGAGATTCCTTTTAGGGGGGGGGGGGGGAATGTAAAGGTCCCAAAAATGTGAATACAAAGAAACTCTTGTTTCCAAAAGGTGGTTTCATATGTATGAAATTTTGGACTTGTTAAAATTTTTTTCACATGTGATAACCCACATGAGAGCTTTCTTCACAAAAGTTCAAATGTTAATTTGAAAACTTGGAACCCAAGAGGGGTCAAAAACCAAAATGGGAAGGTCCCATAGGTGTGAGAAAGCTAAAGGCAGATTTAGAACAAATTGTTCAACTAAAAATTCAAATGAGAGCAACACTATGAATTTCAAAACTGATGTGCTACAAATCTCATTTGCAGCAGCCAAAATAAAAATCAGATTGCATATTTGAATTCCTTAGTTCCAAATTAGGGGGTATGCAAAGTTTCATGATTTATAGAAATGATTTGCAACTCATTTTCCAAAACGGACTTTAAATAGCAAAGAACTCTTGGATGAAACTTGCCCAATTATCCAAATGCACCTCAGATTTGCACCCCCCAATTTGATTTCACAAATTGCAAATTTTGGGAGATATTTTGCAGGGGGGATAAGGAGAGGCTGGCACCCACATGTCATTGAGGATTTAAAATATGCAAAAGATCTTCAACTGTGCAGTGTTTGGTCCCTGTTTTTCATCCCCCACGAGAAGCAACCGGGCAACTGACGATGTCGCCGTGCGACACAGAGGCGACACCGAATGGCGCCAACGCCACCTCCTCCTTGATCAATTGGCGCTGGCGAGCTGCTTCTTCAGTCCTCATCACCTCAAAGCACCCACCGCACCGAGGGAGTCCTTTCCCCCTTGCACACGAGACCGGAAACCCTGCCGCTGTGCGCTCGATCCTTCGGCCACACCGTAGCCCGTGTGCAAGCCCAAGCAGAGCAGCAAATCGACACCACGGACCCTCCCACAGCGTCCTCGCGCCATTCCAGCGTGAGCTCCACCTACAATGACCGAGAACGCCCAGTTTCCGTGGTGGCCGAACACAATGGCGACGAGGTGCTCTCGTGGACAGCCCTACAGAGAGGCTTTCACGACCAAGTAAGAGGACCATTGGACGCGCACGACATCTACGCAGCTCACCTCCGAGGCTTGAGCCAAAAGGTGGATCGTCGGCGAAGAATTTTGCAAAGTTCTTCTGGCCGGTGCAAAAGGACCCATGGGTAAGGATCGTTTAAATTCTCACGCAATGATGGTTTAGATCTCTGCAAATTGCACACACAGAATCTAGACTTGCGTAGCAATCTTTCTTCTTCACAAACCGTAGCATGAAAACCATGGTAGAAGGCTTGCTCTGAGCTTTTCCGACAGCTACCGCGATAGGATGCATCGGGCGCATGATGAACTCTAGTTTGGAGCCCTTCCCGAACCCGTGTGCAGCCATACCGACCTTCTCAAGTATCCACCGGCGCCTTAGAGGTTGGAAACCGAAGCTTGGAGGGCTTAGAGCGTCGGGGTAACGTCGCTGAACTCCTTCCGAGCCGCCGCACCGTCGGGCGCTAGGTTGGAGGCTCTGCCAGCTCAGGAGGACCAGACCAGTGTGTTCCTCGAGTTGAATTAGGCACTGGTGGCAAGTTGAATTAGGCACTGGTGGCCGGACGACCGAGTTTGGGGTAGCTCCTGCGATCTCCGGCAGCGTGGGCGCACGGGGGTGAGAGGTAGAAGAAGGTGAAGACAGGCCCGCATGTCAGTGACGAGTGCGGGAGGAACCAGATCGTCTTTGGCGCCGGATTAACTGTGGCAGCGCGGGAAATAAGGTCCGTAACCCCATGTGGCATGTTTCAGCGCTAGACACGTGTCCCCCTTGTCCCACAGTCAGTTTTAAACTTTTTCCCGGATTTATTCAAAGTCCAGATTTTCCCCAAACTTTAGAAGAGCATAACTTTTTCTAGGAACCTCCAAATTTAGTGATTCAAATTGGGTTAGATTCAGATTGACAAACTCTATCCAAATATACAACCCAATTTTTATGAAAGTCTTTATTTAATCCTGGAAAAGTCTTTAAAACTTTTCAGCAAATGAATTTTAGAGGGAGTTTGGTTCATACAAAAATCCTCAAATTTTGCCAGAGTATTCTTTAGGGTGTTACTAGACTCCTTTAAAAGTTTCAGCTAATTTGGATTTGATTTGATCAGGAAAATTCAGATTTTAAGTTGCTGAGTTCAAATGAATACAGAAACATTTTCAGAGAATCTCCAAAACTTGGAAATTCAATTCTGGGTAATTCTTAGCTCAAAAAATCCTAGAAAAATTCATGCAGACTCTATGAACTATAATTAAAATTGTAGTTCACTAAGTTTGGCATGAACTGACACGACCCCACGGTCTTGTCGAGCCAGGATCACGCTAAGGGGTACTGCGTTGCACAGCACCGGATAACACACGTCAAAGATATAAAGTGGAAACAAAGTTTTATTACATAAACCAGTTTATGAACATTTTTACAACAAAATAGTCCAGTCCACACTCACGGGCATAGACTAAGCATTGAGTTCATGGTCAGCCCGTGAACGTGTCCCACTAGCACGCACACACAATAACACGGCGGCGTGCCCGACTCCTACTCGACGAGGTTCCCCTCCTGGGATTCCGTCTCCTCCTCGGGAGTCACTTCCTCATAGAATCTTGCAAAAGCTTCAAACACAAGCAGTGAGAATGAAGGCTCAGCAAGACTGACCCGTCTCTCCTATACATGGAACTTCTACATGATGGTTGATAGGTTACATGAGGTAAAATAAGTTGCAAAGGACTCGCCTAATTAGTGGAACCTTACTTTCAAGTTTTTTGCAGCAGGTTGTAGAGAACCTTACGCTAAGGAACATGAGAGAGCCGCAATCAAAACAAGAAACACATTTCTCTCATGTACTTTGCCGAAAGTTGAAAAGAACTTTAGTTAGCTCTAAACTACAACAAGCCATTAACAAGCACTGTATGTCTTTCAAATCAGCAAACTTTTAACATGTGTCTAGCCTGTTCTTTCTACGTCATGGTACAGTGAACAAGTGGTACTCACTGACCATGAGGGACGGCGATTATAATCGATTTAAACCTGCAGGGTTACCCGAATAACCCATCACGTACGCCCGTACTCGATGTTGCCTACAGCAACCATCAGGGACGCCGTACGCAACCACCTTTCACCCGTTAGCCAAATGTTGAACCGGTCCAATCGTCCAGAGCAAGAGGTCTCTGCACATGCATCCACCATGCCGCCAGCCGATTTACACCTCGAGCTCTCAACCTACCCTCTGAATGACCAGCTATGCCTCAACACCCAGCTACCCGAGTTACATCGGTTTCCCGGTTCCCATATAGCCGGTAGGTCTTCGGTACTGTTCTAGCTTGTTCAACAGGCCCGCACACGGCTCGGTCCTCAATCAACACAAGCAGAGCTATAGCACCCAGGCCCCAAAGTCCTGTTGCTCTTACTCTCCGCTCGGTCTCATTTTTCTTGCCATGTGTTTCATTTGCTATCTCTACCCGAGTCGAGTGCCTCTAGCCTATCCTCGCGAGTAGTTCCAACTACTCGACTTGTACCGAAAAAGACTTCAGAAAGACTTCAAAAAGGTTTTGAATTTGGATAAAACTTGGCATGGACATTCCTAGCAAGGTGTAGGAGTTTTTCATATGCCCAGTCCCTATATGATGCATGTGGGAAATGCCACTTTTGCATTTTGTGAGTTTATTCTGTAACGAGCATGTTGATGGCGGTTACTTGCTCTTCAAATGTGTTCATCAACTTTCTTAAAATGAAGTGTGTGTGTGGTGATGGACACTTTGGATGTGTGCCAAAACTTAGGCCCTTACATTCCTCCCCCCTTAAACGAATCTCGTCCTGAGATTATAAGGTGAAAATGAGAGAGAGGACGGTGGAAAATTACCGTATATGCGACGTGAAAAAGTCGGGGTAGTTAGTGTGAAGAAATCCTTCGCTCTCCCATGTCACTTCGTCCATGGAGTGATTACTCCATAGAACCTTGTAGAACCACAACGTACGGTTGCGTGTGGTTCGGGCCTTTTCATCAATAATCTGAACCGGTTCCTTCCAATACGTGAGATCCGGTTTCAGTTCTTCCATGTCCTCCAGCTGAATCGTAGTTGATAGCTTAAGACACTTCCACAGCTGGGAAATGTGAAAGACGTCGTGCACACCGGAAAATGCTTCTGGTAATTTCAGCCGGTATGCTACTGATCCACATCTTTCGCTAATCTGAAATGGACCGATGAATCGGGGTGCCAACTTTCCTCTCACCCTGAATCTGTTTATGCCCTTCATTGGAGACAGACGTAAATATACGTGATCCCCAACTTTGAATTGTAGTGGGCGCCTTCTCCGGTCCGCACATTGTTTCTGTCGGGATTGGGCGGCTTTAAGGTTCGCTTGAATCAGCCGAACCTTTTCTTCCGCGTTATTGACAAGACCAATCCCGAAGGTAACCCTTTTGCCAGACTCACACCAATTTAGTGGTGTGCGGCATTTTCTCCCGTATAGCGCCTCGTAAGGCGCTATCTTTATGCTGGCTTGGTAGCCATTGTTGTACGAGAACTTGGCCAACAGCAAGTGATCATCCCAATTCTTGTCGTGGTTGATAGCGCAAGCTCGTAGCATATCTTCCAAAATTTGATTTACCTGCTCGGTTTGCCCATCCGTCTGCGGGTGGTATGCTGAACTATGGATCAGCTTCATCCCCATTGCAGCATGTAGCTGATCCCAAAAACGGGACACAAATAAAGTGCCCCGATCCGATATGATGGTACGCAGTACGCCGTACAAGCATAGGATCCATGAGATGCACAGTTCAGCATACTTCTTGGCGTTGTAGTTGGTCTTGACCGGGATGAAATGGGCAACTTTGGTGAGTCCGTCGATGATCACCCACGCAGAATTATGTTTCTGAAAAGTGGTGGGTAAACCGACGATGAAGTCCATGCTCACATCCTCCCATTTTCAGGCAGGAACGCCTAGTGGTTGCAGCAGTCCCGGTTTCCGCATATGATCTGCCTTCACCCTTCGACATGTATCACACTCGGACACGTACTTTGCGATCCCTCGCTTCATCCTTGTCCACCAAAACTTGCTTCTGAGTTCTTGATACATTTTGTTGCTGCTGGGGTGAATCGAAAACTTTGATTAGTGAGCCTCATCAAAGATTTTCTTCCGTAACTCCGGGTTTCGGGGTACGACGATCCGGTCCTTGAACCATAGGACGCCGTCTCCATCCTTCTGGAAGCATTTGAACTCCCCACTATCTATACGTCTCCGTAAATGCGACATGCCCTTGTCATGTTCTGAGCTGCCGCTATTTCTTCACGGATGGTGGGGATCAAAGCTAAGTTGTAGAGAGCTCCATGTGGAATCACATGCAGTGATGGTTCGCTCTCTTCCAACGGTGTGATGGTCAGGTGGTTGACGTGTGACTTGCAGCTCAGCGCATCCGCCACTACGTTTGCTTTGCCGGGGTGATAATGGATCTTTATTTTGTAATCCTTTATCAACTCTAACCATCTTCGCTGCCTCATGTTCAGCTCCTTCTGAGTGAATATGTACTTGAGGCTTTTGTGGTCGATATATAAATGTACAAGGTTACCGAGTAGGTAGTGCCTCCACATTTTAAGTGCAAGTACCACGGCAGCGAGCTCCAAGTCGTGAGTTGGATAATTCTGCTCATGGTTTCTGAGCTGCCGTGATCCATACGCGACCACTGTTCGGTCTTGCATCAGCACACATCCAAGCCCAATGCCGGATGCATCGCAGTACACATCCAACGGTTTTGTTGTGTCTGGCTGCGCCAAAACCGGTGCTGATGTTAGGTGCTTGACTAAAGCCTTCAATGCTGCTTCACATGCTGGACTCCAAACATATTTGGTAGCCTTCTTCAGCAGCTCCGTCATCGGCTTGGCAATCTTTGAGAAGTTTGGAATGAACCTCCAATAATATCCCGCGAGTCTGAGGAAACTCCGTACCTCGTGAACAGTTCTCGGGGACTTCCAATTCAGTACTTGTGCGATCTTACTCGGGTCTACAGTGATGCACTCCGCTGAGATAATATGCCCGAGAAAAGGCACTTGCGATATCCAGAACTCGCACTTCCTGAACTTCACATATAGCTTGTGATCCCGCAGCTGTTGCAAGACTATACACAGATGCTTCTTGTGTTCTTCCTCCGACTTAAAATATACCAATACGTCTGTCGAAGTGTGCGATCGACACTTCCCCAGGGCCTGCACTGGGCAGCCCGCGGAGGTTCTTTTTTCGGAGGGGCTAGTTCCTAGCGGAGAGCTTGCACGGATGGACGAGTTAGTAAGAGCTTGACACGGGAAGTTTTACGTGGTTCAGGCCGCCGGAGCGTAAAACCCTACGTCCACGGCGAGCTATGGAGCTCGCTGTATTGCTTGCTGCTCAGGGCCGGGGGCCTGAGCTTGGGGGTGAGTTACAGCTTGAGAGTGTATGGCTAGCGTATGAGTTGCAGAATGCGAACCCTTGCTATCGACGCCTACCCGAGCCTTTTATAGTCCAAGACTCGGGTGGCTTACAAGGGGAGCCGGGACCCGACAGGTGGTCCCGGGAAGATTGTCTATTATCTACCGTATCTGTAGTTACGCCGGTGGTTGCCTCTGGTCGAAGGCTTCTGATTCTTCATTTTGCCGCCCTGCCCACGCCGCGCACTAGTCATAGTGGTTGATGACAGCGCAGGCGGCATGGGATGTCTTGTCGTGGCGTTTATTACCTGGCAGGTTCTGACACCGCGCGCCAGTCTGTGATGCGACTGGACGCAACGACACCTGACAGGCGCGTGCTCCGCGTTTCCGCGTCTTGGGAAGACGCGGGCCTTGAATACCTTGTACAGGCAAGGTAAGGGGCGCCTTTACGCCCGCTGCCTACCGCTCGGGGGCAGGCAGCACCGTTCTTCCAGCCACGTGGCGGGTCCGGAGCTCTTCTCTGAGAAGAGGGAGGTCCGGCCCCGCTGGACGCGTGGCGCCTTCGGACCTCTCTCCTGCGGAGGGGGAGGTCCGGCTTCTGCATGCCACATGGCGGGCCCGGAGCTCACCTCTGAGGAGAGGGAGGTCCGGCCCCGCTGGACGCGTGGCGTCTTCGGACCTCTATCCCGCGGAGGGGGAGGTCCGGCTTCTGTATGCCACGTGGCGGGCCCGGAGCTCTCCTCTGAGGAGAGGGAGGTCCGGCCCCGCCAGACGCGTGGCGCCTTCGGAGCTTTCCCTGCGGAGAAGGGCGAGCACCTTAGGCATTTCACCCTGTGCGCGGGGGTACCCCATATCCCAGGTACCGACAGTGGCCCCCGGGCCCATCTTGGGGGAGATAGCGAGCCCAAGGTGGGACCTCCGTCTCTTCCGATCCACGCACTTTCTCTAAGTCCCGACTTGGCCGCTGCCGGAGCACGAACGGCCGCGGGGTCGTGAGAGCGTGCGCTCACTTGATGATTGCTTTTACTGCGGCGGTTCCCAAGGCTGACACTTCTGCACGTTGCGGCGCTTTCTTCGGGAACCGCCGAAGGGCCTTGCCGGCTCATCTTCTTAGGAGACTGACTCCTTGCCCCCACCGCTCCAGTTAAGCGGCTTGGGCCCACCCGTCATCGGCACTCGGTCTAGGAACCGAAGCGGTTGCGGGTGCGGGGTATTCGAAGAGTTCCGAATCGCTTGGAACTGCACCGGGAAGCTTTTTAGAGGGGGTCTCACCCACATTGTAGCTTCCCTTCGCACTTCTCTGCGTTTCTTCTTGGACTCTTGCGCTTTTGCTTTCTTGCCTTTGAGCTCTCCCTTGCCATGGCTTCCAACCCGCTGCCAGAGAAGAAACGCGCCCGATCTCCTCCAGCAACGGCGCCGGTGCCAAGTCGGGATTCTGGGGTGCCTGACACTCCCTCCGGTGGCGACTCGAAGAGGCCCCGACCTGATGTGCTGGGGGAAGCCTCTGTGGCGTCCCCTGTTCCGCCAGTCCAAGCGACTGCGGAGCGGTTGTCGGAGACGGTAGCGGGCTCTGGAAATCCTACCCCGGCTCGGAAGTCGGGGTTTAGAGCCCGCTGGAGTGTCCGCGCTTCCCGGCCATCCCCGTCTTGCGGGGAATCTGTGCCGATGCGCTCGGAGCCAGGGGCAACTGCTGCGGCCCCCAGGCCAGCGCGGACTTCTCCTGTTCCGGTGTGCTCGGACTCCACGGCGGCGCCGTCTCTTCCTGCCGAGACGGCCACCGCGGCCCCCGAGCCAGCACAGGTTGATCCTGCACTAGGCGGCCTGGCTTCTTCTCCAGCTCCGTCTTCCCCGGCTCGTCCCTCTCCTCAGGTCAAGGAGCCAGAAGCTGAAAAGAGCCCGGCTGGCCTGGCTGCCAGTCCCGCGGAGCCAGCTTCTCCTGATCGACGTCTCGTCTCGGCGGCTGGCGCGTCGGCTCTTCCTGAGGACGAGGTAATGGAGGAGGTCGGAGGGACTGCCCCAGCCTCTGTTGCTCCATTGCCTCTGGCGGACGCCTTCGCGCTTGCCGAGTCAAGCGTCCGGCAGGTCTTGGCTGCACTAGGGCGCGAGCGGGAGGAGTATACGGTTGAACGGGACCGCCTCCTCACCTGGGGGAACCTTTTGCGGGAGAGGACCATGAAGGTTAAGAGCGAGCTCGACTCCAGGCGGGAGTTGCTCGACTTCAGGGAAACGCTTGTCGACCGGATGAAGCGGGCTGTTGACCGCATGGACACCCAGTAACGGCGGATCAACAAGGAGGCCCTGGAGGCTCACGCCCGGGCCGAAGAGAGCCTCTCTGCTGCTGTGGAAATACGGCAGAGGTTGGAGCGCCGCGAACTCGCCGTTGAGGAGCGGGAGCGCTCCGTGGCAGCTGAGGCAGAGAGGGTCGCCGCGCAGCTGGCTGCAGGCGAGGATGACCTCCGAGCTCGGATGGAGGAGCTGGAGATTCTGAAGGCAGACCTTGACTTGAGGGATGAACAGGTCTCCCATGATCGCCGGGCGGTCTTGGACCGGGAGTTGACTGCCGGCTTCAGGGCTGCTGAGTTGGAGCGGCTAGCCGAGACTCTCCGCCTTCGGGAGAGTTCCCTGGCGGCCAAGGAGAAGGAATTCTCCTAGAGGAACCTGGAGGCTCTGCGGGCGGCCCGCCGCGAGGTGGAGGAGCTCTCAGCCCTACGGTCCTCCGAGGCCCTTGCGGTCTCAAGCTTCGTGGATCGAGCGGGGTCCGCCCTGATCCCTCTTGGTTTCAGTCCGGTGAGGGCCGCAACTCCCGCATTGCAGGTGACAGAGGTGATCCCTGCATTGGAGTCGATCGGCGCCAAGCTGGACAGACTCGACTCGGTGGTCGCCAGCGAGCTTGAAGCCGAGGGCCGCGGCTTAGCTTTAGAGGTCGCCTCGCATGTGCTGGCATGCTTCAAGAGCCGCGACCCCTCTTTCTCACTGGAGCCAGCAAGAGAGGGCCCAGCCACGGAGCGGGAGGAAGCTGCCAGGGCAGAAGTCGAGGATGTGGCCGCCCTTGTAGCCGCAAGGTTCCGGCGAGAGCCGGGAGGTCCTTAGGACTTGCTTCTCCCTTTTTATATCGAGTCTGTAGTCCAGCTCAAGGAGCCTTGCTTAATTTGACTCTCTTGGATACTTGTGTCTGTGATGCTTTTTCCCTCCTTCTTGGCTTTGCCTAGCTGAGTCCTTAGCTCCGCAAGGTACACAGAGGTCATTTCCAATCTCAGAGCTTCGCACAGACACCCCCCCTGGGTCCTAACCGTGTTAGGGGCCCCCGGAGGTCTCCGAACCTCGCCCTATGGGTTGCTCCAAATCTGCCGGCCACGTGGTGGGTCCGGAGCTCCTCCTCAATAGACGGGAGCTCCGGTCATGTTGGACACGTAGGGCTTTCCGAGCCCTCCCGCTGAGGGGGGAGGTCCGGTTCCTGCCTGCCACGTGGTGAGCCCGGAGCCCTCCTCAAGGAAGGAGAGAGTTCCGGGCCAGCTGGACACGCGGGGCCCCCGGGCCCCGCCCCAGCTGGAGGGGCGGGTCCCGGTCCTTGTAGTCCCAGGCCGGTGTAGCTGGTAGCTCCATTCCCCCCGCTTCAAGCAGTCCCTGTTGCCGTAACCTGAAGGTCCTGCACACAGGTAGAGGAAACGTAATTCTCCTCGGGGGGGTCCTCCCCTCCTGTCTCCTAGTCTTATCCGTCTTATGGTCCTGGCCCGCTATACGGGGCTTGGGCAATTCTGTGCACGAGGCGCCGGAGCTCCATCTCCCTCCGAGGTCCGGGTACGGCCGTCCGATCCCTAGTACCGGGCCATGCGCTGGGGAAGCAGAGTGCACGCGCTTTGGGTTCATGACCAGGCAAAGCGGACGTACTCCCCTGGACCTCCGGAGAGCAGGATGCGCATGCTTTGGGCTCTGGGCCGGCTAAGCTGGATACGCACCCTGGACCCCCCATGCACAACGCTGGCCTTTCCTGGAGGTGACCAACTGACACCGCAACACCTGACTGGGGGAGGCCCGAGAGACTCACTCGGCCATCGGCAGGTGCCTCAAGCGCAGCCGCCTTCGGGAGGATAGCAAATGCTGACTATGGATGAGCGCAGGAGAGGGGGAGCTAGACGTATGATGAACATACAGTGATAGTGCGATCATAAAAATTAATGCATAATTTAAATGAGCGCATGAGAAGGAGCTAAGTAGAACAGGTCTCTGTATTTGCGCCCATAGGTGGAATTCTGGCTGTTCGTGGGGGCAATGTTCCGCCTCGTCTACAAGGGAAGCAAGACTCTACGCGCTTAGGGTCGGAACCAGGCTAAACTGGACGTAGTCCTGTACCGTCCCTTGAGACTTAGCTACCCCAAGCTCTGTTCCCAAGTTCTATGGGGTCTATTACAGAAGTGAATAACCCTGTTCTACCGATGCTCAGTAAGTAGGACTTACAGTGTTGCTCCATGGCAAGGATTCTTGGGAATGGATCCCACTCTCGGTTGAAAGGCATGTGTACCTGGGGCGACAGCTTTCATGATTCGGAAGGGACCTTCCCTGCTGGGGGAGAGCTTATGGGTCCTTCTTGGAATATAGCGTGCCACTTCACCAGGCTGCCCTCTTGCGGGCCCCCGTCGCGTTTGGTTCTTTGGCGGTAGTGCTTAGAGCATTAGCCGAGACCTTGCGTTGTGGGGTGTTCCCTGCAAGCCGAGTCTTGTCGAAGTTGTTGTCTTCACGCTGGATCAGGTCCTGCGTGGCTTCTCTCGGGGTCCCCCGGGGAGTTCTCCCCTTCTGGCTAAGGCCTTCAAGGGGTAGGTGGACCCGGGCTCGCCTTGGATGACCTAAGGCGTCCCCCCCTTCTGGCAAGGCCTTCAAGGGGTTGACGGACCCTAGGCAGCCCCCGAGAGGTATGTTCGAGGCACGGAGGCGTGCCGTAGCTGGCTAACGCCTTGGCCCGTCACCGTCGGAACTGGAGTCCTCACCGTCATGCACTGTCTTTATGACATGCTGAGGCTCCTGGAACCCCACCTGGTGGGCAGCGGTGACTGGGGCATCGGCCTTCTGTTTGCCATCCCTCTGAGGGTAGGGCGGTGCTTCAGCCCTCTGCTGTCTTCCATTGCGGAAGCGCTCTGCGAGCCTCTGGATCTCCCAGCACTCGGCAGCTGTATGGTTGCAGGTGCCATGCACGGGGCATAGCCCGCCTTGGCCACTGTCTGGGGCCGGTGATTGCCGCTGCCTCTTGTCGGAGCATGGCCCCCGAGCTCCACTGGTTGTCGCAGCTGCGGCGACGGGGGCCGTGAATGGTGACTTCATCTTCCCATTCCCCCGGTTCTTGGTCTTCTTGCCACCCCCATAGGCAGCAGCACCGGACCCGGTCTGCCCTCCTGACTCGGAGGTCAGCAGTGCGTGCCAGTTCCGCTCTTCGGCTGCTCTGGCGCACTTGTCCGCCAGGCTAAAGAGCTCCGAGACGTCGCTGACCTCTCTGGTCGCGAGCTTCTCGAGCATTTTCTCGTCCCGGACACCCTGTCGGAACGCCACCACCACAGAGGCGCTTTGGATATGTGGGATGGTGTTGCGCACCTGAGAGAACCGCTGGATGAAAGAGCGCAGCGACTCCCCAGGTTGTTGTTTGACGGCGTGGAGGTCGAGCTCCGTGCCGGGACGGGTGTAGGAGCTGCCGAAGTTGGCGACGAACTGCCGGCAGAGCTCACCCCAGGAGGTTATGGACCCCTGGGGTAGATTCATGAGCCAGGACCGGGCTGGGCCGGTGAAGGCGACGGGAAAGTAGTTGGCCATGACAGCCTCATCGCCTCCTGCAGCAAGTACGGAGGTGGAGTAGATCTGGAGGAATTCCGCTGGGTTGACGCTTCCGTCGTACTTCTCGGGCAAGTGCGGGCGAAACTTGCGCGGCCACCTTGCGAAGCGAAGGTGGGGTGCAAGGGCCGCACATCCTGCACCTGCTGCTGCAGGTACTGGCGCTGCGAACAGGTGGTTCGCACCTGGCACCACGTATCCCGGCATGGGCAAGGCTGCACCGTAGGCCAGGGCCGCTACTTGCGGCGCATATGGTGGTGGCATATGTTGCGCAGCATATGCCTGAGGCGGGGCTCGCATGGCGAAGGCCTGCCCTTCTGGTTGCGTCGAGGCCGACGACATGCTGTCGCCTGCCTCATGGTTGCGACGCCTTTCTCGACGTCGCTCGAGGTACACCCGGGCGTCCTGCCCCAAGTGGCACCGTTCCAGTTCCCTTTGCAGGTCCGTCGACAGGAGCCTGGAGGAGCTGGAATCCGCCGTTAGCTCGTCAACCGTGGGTGTGCGCGTCAGCGACACAGTCGGTTGCCCCGGGCGCCGCCCTCGCCGAAACCGAGGGTTCGCGGCGGCGACGACAAGGCGGTCCACCTCGCGGACCCATTGCTGGGTCGCTGAATGGGGCGCATCCCCTGCAGGTGGGTTGCGCAGCAGTGCTCTTGCTGCAGCTAGCGCACCTCCATGGTGTACGCTCAGCGCTGCAGAAGACCTCACGCTGGTCGGGGCCTGCATAGCCGGAGTCGGCGTTGCCGGAGTCGGCTGCTGGCTACCCGCTTGTGCCGATACACTCCGTCCTGAGTGCGTCGACATGTACTCCCCGCTGGTCACGGTTCGCCGTGAATGCGGTGGGGGAGAGTTTGCCGCTGAAGGGAGCTTGGTCATCTTCGTCGGCAGAAACTCGTCGCGCTAGGGGAAAAGCCCCCTACCTGGCGCACTCGATGTGTGCGATCGACACTTCCCCCAGGCCTGCACTGGGCAGCCCGCGGAGGTTCTTTTTTTGGAGGGGCTAGTTCCTAGCGGAGAGCTTGCGCGGATGGACGAGTTAGTAAGAGCTTGACACGGGAAGTTTTACGTGGTTCAGGCCGCCGGAGCGTAAAACCCTACGTCCACGGCGAGCTATGGAGCTCGCTGTATTGCTTGCTGCTCAGGGCCGGGGGCCAGAGCTTGGGGGTGAGTTACAGCTTGAGAGTGTATGGCTAGCGTATGAGTTGCAGAATGCGAACCCTTGTTATCGACGCCTACCCGAGCCTTTTATAGTCCAAGACTCGGGTGGCTTACAAGGGGAGCCGAGACCCGACAGGTGGTCCCGGGAAGATTGTCTATTATCTACCGTATCTGTAGTTACGCCGGTGGTTGCCTCTGGTAGAAGGCTTCTGAGTCTTCATTTTGCCGCCCTGCCCACGCCGCGCACTAGTCATAGTGGTTGATGACGGCACAGGCGGCATGGGATGTCTTGTCGCGGCGTTTATTACCTGGTAGGTTCTGACACCGCGCGCCAGTCTGTGATGCGACTGGACGCAACGGCACCTGACAGGTGCGTGCTCCGCGTTTCCGCGCCTTTACGCCCGCTGCCTACCGCTCGGGGGCACGCAGCACCGTTCTTCCAGCCACGTGGCGGGTCCGGAGCTCTTCTCTGAGGAGAGGGAGGTCCGGCCCCGCTGGACGCGTGGCGCCTTCGGACCTCTCTCCCGCGGAGGGGGAGGTCCGGCTTCTGCATGCCACATGGCGGGCCCGGAGCTCACCTCTGAGGAGAGGGAGGTCCGGCCCCGCTGGACGCGTGGCGTCTTCGGACCTCTATCCCGCGGAGGGGGAGGTCCGGCTTCTGTATGCCACGTGGCGGGCCCGGAGCTCTCCTCTGAGGAGAGGGAGGTCCGGCCCCGCCAGACGCGTGGCGCCTTCGGAGCTTTCCCTGCGGAGAAGGGCGAGTACCTTAGGCATTTCACCCTGTGCGCGGGGGTACCCCATATCTCAGGTACCGACAACGTCGTTGATGAAGACCACAACAAACTTGTCCAGCTCCGGCGTGAATACCGAGTTCATCAAATACATGAAAGTGAGCTGGAGCATTGGTGAAGACGAAGGACATGACCAGGTACTCATAAAGCCCGTACCTCATCGAGAAAGCCGTCTTCGGAATATCCTCAGCCCGTATTTTAATCCGATGGTACCCGGATCTTAAGTCCATCTTGGAGAAGATCTTTGCTCCGACCAACTGATCAAACAACATGTCGATCTGTGGCAACGGGTACGTGTTCTTGATGGTTACGGCATTTAATGGATGATAGTCCACACAAAGCCGCAACGTCTCGTCTTTCTTCTTCAGAAACAATGCCGAACAGCCCCATGGCGAGGAGCTCGGCCTAATAAAACCCTTCTCCAGCAGGTCCGTTAGCTGAGTCTTCAGTTCAGCCAATTCCTTGGGCGCCATCTTGTACGGCCTTCGGGATATTGGCATGGTTCCCGGTGCAAGTTCAATATTTAACTCCACCTCTCTGTCGGGCGGCATCCCTGGTAAATCATCCGGAAACACGTCAAGGAACTCTTGGACCACTGGAATGTCTTCCAATCTGATGGTTGTGGATTGATACACACTTGGAAGTTTTATTTCTGGACTGTCCAGAAATAAGGAGTGAGATCCGAGCACTTCTGAGTTCACGTGTATGATTCGAAGGACGGTGTCTAAAACAGGGCCATGGCGGGTTAACCACGACATCCCTAGGATGACACCGACCTTCTGTCTCTCTGAAATTATGAGAGATGTAGGGTACACTCTACCCGCTAAGAATAATGGTGCTTTTCGAACCATCATGCTTGCTGAAATTTTCCCACCCGGTGAACAAATCAAATATGGACTATCGGTGGGTAGTATTTGCAAGCTGTATTTAGCAATGAAAGCTTGCCTAATAAAATTGTGCGTGGTGCCTGAATCAAACAATACTTTGGCGGGATGCTGGTGGAGTTGGAACATACCCGCAAGGATTGGCTCACCCTCCGGCACGTCCTATATGGCAAATTGGTGGACGGTACCAGGCCTAGAGTTTGCTCGCCGCGCATTAGTAGGGTTACGGGATTGATTCCTCCCCAGAAGTTGTGGTACAACTCCGCCGCCTTGCCTCTCCGGACAACTGCTGGCGAAGTGTCCGGGACGACCACATTTGTAGCATGTGGCCGCTGCTTGTCCGGTGCTTGGGGGACGAAAGCCCGGCATGCTCTGCTGAGGTGCATACGCACGCGGCATCGCCTGCTGCTGCTGTTGTTGTTATTGCGTAGGTGGTACTGGCAGTGCCGGCCTGAATGCTGGTGAAGAATATGGCCGACTGCGGAATGGCATCGCCCTCTGTGGTGGCTGGCAGCGTGGACCCGATGGTGGGTGATTCACCATCTGGTATTTCTGAGAAGGACCACCTCCTTCTCCGCTGTTTCGTGGCGCGCTTCGCTTCCTCTCCGCCGCCGCTAACTCCTTGCCGGAATCTTCCTGAACAATCGCAGCATCAATTATATCGTTGAGGCTGCCGCGATTGAACATC
Source organism: Neostapfia colusana (assembly GCA_030760725.1). Lineage (NCBI taxonomy): Eukaryota > Viridiplantae > Streptophyta > Magnoliopsida > Poales > Poaceae > Neostapfia > Neostapfia colusana. Next base: position 60,308,174 of record JASWHV010000004.1, on the reverse strand, counting down.
GCCAGTTTGTCCTTCAGGAGCGGGTTAAGCCCCTGGTAGAAGTGATCCTGCCGCTTCTCGTCGGTATCGGCGTGATACGACGCATAGAGCGCAAGATCATTGAACACCCTGGAATATTCCAGCGTGTTCCAGCTCCCTTGCTGCAGGCGTAAGAACTTCTGCTTCTTCCTCTTCACGAGACCCGGCGGTATGTGATAGGCCCTGAAGGCCGTTCAGAATTCCGCCCAGGTCATAATTCGCTCGGTGGGCTGCGAAGCCGAGTAGTTCGCCCACCACGCGCTCGCGGATCCTTGGAGCTGTTGGACCGCGAACTGAGTCTTGCGCTGCTCACTCACTTGGAGCAACCCAAACTTCATCTCCATCGTGTGGAGCCAGTTGTCCGCATCGAGGGGTTCATCCGCCCTTCAGAGTACCAGGGGATGAGTCGCTAGAAAGTCGGAGTAGGAGCTCTGTTGGTGCTCCTCACGATCTTGACGCCTCTCTGGTCGAGACGTATTTGCAAATGAGGGTCTGCAGCAACTCCGTATGCTGCTGATGAGAGCCCGCCATTGCTGTCACAATATCTGCCAAAGTAACTGTTGGCCGTGGCGGTTGTTGCTGTTGCTGTTGCTGCTGTTGTGGTTGCTGTCCCGAGGAGTCCTCGGGAGACTGTTGGGAGGTTTCTCCCGCCTTACTGGAACCCCCAACGTCCGGGTTGGCACGAGCACTAGTCATTCTGAAATTCAAAACAGCAGCGATCAGCACATGTCATACTTAAAATTCCATATGAAACAGTAGGTATTGAAGTGACGCATGAATAATTTGCACAAAATTCACATATATTGATAAAGCATAAACTTTATACAAGATACATTAGTCTCGGGTCTCCGAGAAGTCGTGCTCATGCCGTCACTATCTATACATATGCTACTGTCTACCCGACATGTCACTGATTACAAAAGTTTGGATCACATCACTCTAGCTGCCCTACTTGGCAACGGTAACCCCCTACTCGGAGTAGAACTCGACCTCCTGCGGGTCGTCCTCCTCCGGTACCTCTACTGGTGGCTCTGGGTCTACAACCTCCTCTTCTGGCTCAGGTTCTTCCATTGCCGGAAGACCCAAGACCACGGGTACGGCACCTACCACTGGTATGCCCATTACCGGGGGTACGAGGTCCTGCCACGGTTGCACCTCGTCCATGGCTTGGTTGTAGTCCTCTTCCCAGCCTTGCCCCTCCTCAATAGTGTCGTCCCGCTCTTGAGTAAGGACCTCATTCTGCTGGGTCAAAGCCTGCACTTGTTGTTTCAAAGCCGTGATGTCGACACAGCTTTTCCTCTTCGCCTTCTTCAGACGATGCAACTGATTATGTTGTTCGTTCAGTCGCTTAATCGTCGGAAGGAGAACATTGTGGAGCGTGCTGTGAGCACTCTCGAAATGATCTCCACGGCTGTTGCTCTCCATGAGATTCACGGCGAGACATTCCGTGTGAACAGCTTGACTATCCATCATGGCTTTTCCCACACTTATCTGGAGATTAAGGTTCACCTCCGCGGGGTTGTACCTTGGGCAACCCGGATCTGTTGCCTCTATGTACTATTGCCCCCACACATGATCAGCCCGTCCCTCCACCGGAACAAGCGCGTATGGAGTGCCTCCATAGCCCTCACGTGTAGTTGGCAGAAACGCGACATGGTGTCGCGGGCTGCCACTTGCCACATTCCCTCCGGTTGTCTACCTCTCACCGTAACGGTGAACGGCGCCCAACTGGGTGGCGTAGGCCCTGCAGGAACTTCAACATGGATTGTCCACGTCTTGTTCCCCTCCTCGCCTTCTTCCTTGGCGAAGTACTGCAGCATCTGGTCGTACCCAAAATATTGAAGCATTTACCTCAATGCTTCCGGATAGCCGCTATGGTGAGAATGGTTAGACACCACCCAACCATTCTCCAATTGTTTATCTGTTGTCATCTGTAAAAAACATATTTGAGAAATGTCAAATATTTATTTTAACAGTAAACCATTGAGTTATAACATAAAACATGTCATTGAACCCATAAGCCTTGGAAACATAGTTCAAACTTAAAAAAATTTGACTGCTGATGTGCTGTCCAACATGAAAGCCCTTACCAGTTTCCATTACAACCTGATTTAGACCATGCTAAATGCAAAACCAATCCTGGAGCTCAACATCAAAGTTAAAGCTAACTTCAATAGCTTCCCAGAAAGTATTTGCTTGGCATAGGATCTGTCCTGGTTCAAAAGTTATGAGATGTCAAAGTTGATAGAAATTTTGGAGAAAATTGGACAGCACCTCCCAGCTTAAGGTACCGATTTGATCCAAGAATTCCAGTTAATTCTGCTCCCAATCTGACAAAACTTTCAGTTACAAAGTTATAACCCATCTCATGAACTTTTCAGAACTACCTCTTATATTTTTGGATTTTTATGCAGAAAGTTATGCTCAATTTACAGAGAGTTACAGAGAGTGTTTGCTCTGCCCTGTTTTCTGGACAGTTTCAACTCTACTGCATTTTTCGATTGGTTAGAGGATGAAACACCTCTGGACCTAAACAGAAAAGTTGTAAAGATCTTCCAAGGCTTTCCAGAAATGTATCATATGACCCCAACCTCGAAAGAACGCAACCTCTAACCTCTTATTAACTTCAGCCTTATTTCAGCTGAAAACAAGGGATTCGGTCCTTAGTATCCTATAAGTTGAAAACTTGTTAACATTGAATAGCCTGATTGAGGGAAGGAGTTAAATCAAGTTTTAGTGCCTTGGATTAAACCTTTCTAGTTTTACAATGCAGTTGCTCATTTAGTGGGGTGTGACGTTGATGCGTCACCAGATCATGTCGGTACTACGTCCTCACAAAGAAAAACCTATACCGGACTTAGCTGGCTTCGTTAACTCAGTGGCACTAAGCATCACTCGCACACGGATGCTACACGTCTACTGTTTCGTAGTTAGACTACCTGCAGATAACTCACACAATCGTCAGACTCGGCTGCACACCGAGCCCGGTATCCATACAGTTCATACACCCGGCCGTCATCACTCGCCCGGATATTCTCAAGCCAAACACACCATGAGCTACGTGTTCACGTTACTGGCCATGTGACGGGGTCTCCCAAATTGCACCACGCATGCCAGGGACAGATGTTACTCGAATACCCCAAAAGACATGAAGAGTCATAGAGGATATTAAAGCGGGTCGGGTTACCTGCCACCCGTGGGGCTCCACCCTTCAGCTTGTGCGCACTGGTGGACAGCGCTTACGTACATCCCCCAAGACATAGAACGTCCCGAGATGTACAATTTTCCGACATAAGCAAATAGGTTAGTATGCCACTTTCTATACACTAATAACATCCTTATATGGGCTACTAACTTGTTCCTCACCGGATTTTTGGAAAAGGATGATCTTTGTAGTGCGTTAAACCTCAAGCGAGCTCTGATACCACGCTGACACGATCCCATCGTCCTTGTGGAGCCAGGATCACGATGAGGGGTGCTGCGTTGCACAGCACCGGATAACACACATCAAAGGTACAAAGCGGAAGCAAATTTTTGTTACATAAAGAGGTTTATGAACATTGCTACAACAAAATTGGTGCAGTCTACACTCACGGGCGTAGACTACGCATCGAGTTCACGTTCAGCCCGTGAACGTGTCCCCGCTAGCACGCACGCACACTAACACGGCGGCGTGCACGACTCCCACTCGACAGGGTTCCCCTCCTGGGGTTCCGTCTCCTCCTCGGAAGTCCCTTCCTCATAGAACCCTGCAAAAGCTTCAAACACAAGCTGTGAGCATGAAGGCTCAGCAAGACTGACCCGTCTCTCCTATTCATGGAACTTCTACATGATGGTTGATAGGTTACATGAGGTAAAACAAGTTGCAAAGGACTCGCTTAATTAGTGGAAACTTACTTTCAAGTTTTAGCAGCAGGTTGTGGAGAACCTTACGCTAAGGCACATGAGAGAGCTCCAATCAAACAAGAAACGCATTTCTCTCATGTACTTTGGCCAAAGTTGAAAAGAACTTTAGTTAGCTCTAAACTACAACAAACCATTAACAATCAAAGTACATCTTTCATTCAGCAATATTTTAACATGTAATTAGCCTGTTCTTTCTACGTCACGGTACAGTGAACAAGTGGTACTCACTGACCGCGAGGGACGGCGATTATAACCGATTTACACCTGCAGGGTTACCCGAATAACCCGTCACCTACGCCCGTACTCGATGTTGCCTACAGCAACCATCACGGACGTTATACGCAACCACCATTCACCCGTCAGCCAAATATTGAACCGGTCCTATTGTCCCGAGCAAGATGTCTTTGCACGCACATCTCCGTGCCGCCAGCCAATTTACACCTCAAGCTCTCAACCTACCCTCTGAACGACAGGCAATGCCTCAATACCCAGCTACCCGAGTTACATCAGTTTCCCGGTTCCCATATAGCCGGTAGGTCTTCGGTACTGTTCTAGCTTGTTCAACAGGCCCGCACATGGCTCGGTCCTCAATCGACACAAGTGGAGCTATAGCACCAAGGCCCCAAATTCCTGCTGCCCTTACTCTCCGCTCGGTCTCATTTTTCTTGCCATGTGTTTCTTTTGCTACCTTTACCCGAGTCGAGTGCCTCTAGCCTATCCTCGCGAGTAGTTCCAACTACTCGACTTGTACCGAATCCTACATTACGCTATCGTTGCTGTAGCTAAACGGGGTTTCAATCCTAACCCCAACCCATGGTTTTCATGGCTATGCAATTGGGTTTTCAAACAGGACTCTAATGCAAAAAGTAATGGTACTCAAAGGAAGTTCTCAAAACAATAAAAAATTGTAAAAAGGTTAATGCAAACCAGAGCTTGCCTTGCTGCTCTTGGTTGTAGGCTAGCTGCTCTTCTGGTGTGATGAAGTCTAAGACTTCAGGCTCCTACTCAACCTTAGCGACTACATGAGGTAACAAGTATATGTATCAATTTAAATGCATTTGAATTGAATTTAAACTTGTAAAGACTATAACTCCCACTAGACAGATCCAATGACTCTGAAATTTTTACTGTGATTTGGATGCAACCTAAACCGAGTCTGGGCCAAGTTTTATTTGCAGCAAAGCTCATTTGGCCTCTCCACAAATAATTATGTACTTGACCTTAATTGCAGCTCTTAGGGTGTTCTAGGGATTTTCATGGAGCAAGCCATGACTTTCTGAAAACTAAATTTTCGGAGGGTTCTAATGGAGTTGGTCTCACTTAATTTGAACGTTCCAAGCTAAAGATATGAGCTAAACAATTTCGGAGAAATTCTGAAAATGTCTCTAGACATTTTCTATTTTCTCTGGAACAGTTTTATAAATCACACCATTAGGTGTATCAAATGAGATCAAATGGATCTGTAATTTTTATGGTAGCTCAGGGATATTTTGGTTAACATCCCAGCAAAATTTCAGACTTTTCCTCCAAAGGGCTCTCCAACTAAAATTCTAAACATTTTACATTTTACAGAATTAATTATGGAGAAATAAAGATTTTCATGAAGCGAAACTTGATTTGCTGGAAAGTACTCAAAGAGCTAAATCCAAAAAAATTCGGTTCACTCGATTTGGATTTTCCTAGCTAAAGTTATGTGGGTTTGAAGTTTGAACTAAATCTGAAAATCGGAGAAATGTTTAAATCTGCCGGTGAGTCCACGGTACACGTGTCAGGCGCCGAGGCGACGGCACACCGGGCTACAGGTTTTATTCCCGTGCTGCCACAGTTGATATGTGCCCACAGAAGATCAAACCGCCGGTTTCCTCCCACTGACAGCGGGCCCGGCTCGGTAGTCTTCAACCTCGCGCCTCCCGCGCGGTAGCGCCGCCGGGGTCGCCGGAGCACCACTGAACTCGATCGTCCGGTCAGCTCCCATGCTCCAACTCGCCGCTAGCCCCTAATTTGGTGCGCTGAACACGTTGGGAGGGTTTCCCCTCATTGACGTCGGCTCTAACCGAGCTTGCGACGGCACAGCGGCTCGGGAAGAGTCCGGTGACGTTGTCCCGGCGCACTAGCATGCCAAACGCCTGGTGAAGCGGCTCTACAGCACCAGTGGTGGCTCGGGAAGCTCAACATGGTGATGGGTAGGCTTGGGGAGGTCTCCAAAGTGGGTCTCACCATGCAACCGACGCTGCCCGAATAAGTCGCCATTGGCAAGCTCGGAATTTCGCCACGTACAAGGGTTCTTACGCTATGTGTTGTGAAGCCAACTTGTGTGCCCCTGAGTTTAGCTCCTATGTGCGAAATTTGAGGGGACTTAAACGAGAATCAAAAGGGAATTTCAACGTTTCTTACCCAAAGGTGACTTTGCACCGGCTGGAAGCAAACTGCAAAATTAACCGTCGACGCTCAACCTCTTGGCTCAGGCTTCGGAGGTGAGTTGCAGGAGGTGCTTGCGCGTCCGAAAACAGCTTGGATTGATCGTGACAGGCCCGGAATGAGGCTGCCCATGAGAGCACCTCTGCTCTGCTTGGTGGTGACTGCCGTGGATCGGTGTGATTCTCGGGGTAGAGAGTACGAGATCACTGGATGATGATTTGAGGGAGTAGTGGAGAGTGGTGTGGTGCCGTTTTGCTGCTCAGCTGAGGCTTGTGCACGAGATTGGCGGGTGGCCGACGCTCGGAGGAGCAGCGGCTGCTCTGATCAGTTTCTTGCCCGAGGAGGCGAGGGACTGATCGGTTCTGCCTCCGGCTGGCTCTGCTGCGGGGATAAGAAGACCGTGAGGTGGTTCAGCAGGTCGGGGCGGCAAGCAGCTGCTGTCCCAATCGCTCTCTCGCCGTGGTGGCCGCTGGTTTGCGCGTGAGTAACCGAGCCCGGTGCCATCAGTCGGTTGAATTGCTTCAGTGGATGACATGCGGGTCCCACCCGGGGTTTTAAACTCTGAAATTAACTTTTCTCCACTGCTCTAAACAGTAGGGACCAAATTAACCTCAGGCCTTTGAATTATCTACCCCTGAGCCATTTTAATTGTATGGAATTCAAATTGTGTTTTGTTTGTACATATTTTCAGCAAATATGCAGTTTGAATTTCAAATGAAGTTTGAATTTGTTAAACCTAGCTCATGCCAAGATCAACTCCAAATGGAGTGAAAATTGATGTGTGAGCTCACAAAAATGTGCTGAGCAAGCATGTGCCTCCCACTTTTGAATTCATGGGGTGCAAACAGTTTGAATTTGAATTTGAGTTCAAACCACCCTCTTTCTACCTATACCCAAAAAGAATTCAAAGAGGTTTTGAATTTGGGTAAAACTTGGCATGGACATTCCTAGCAAGGTGTAGGAGTTTTTCATATGCCCAGCCCTATATGATGCATGTGGGAAATGCCACTTTTGCATTTTGTGAGTTTATTCTCTAATGAGCATGTTGATGGTGGTTACTTGCTCTTCAAAAGTGTTCATCAACTTTCTTCAAATGAAGTGTGTGTGTGTGGTGATGGACACTTTGGATGTGTGCCAAAACTTAGGCCCTTACACAGCCTTGACTTCCCTCCGGATAATGCTTAGCATAATGGCCCATAAGCCAACAAGTGAAACACGGATGTCTCTCCAGTTCTTTGTTGACTTGCGGTTGGATGCTAGGTACACATGGCTGCAGCGATGGAGCACAAACCACCGTATGATGCTGCTTCTGTGGAGGTGGTGCAAGTTGTGGTACTTGACCAGCAATCAACATCTGAGGAGTTGATCGTACAGGTGGTCTCCATCTTTCACCGGATGGCATTCGGTACACCAAACAGTACTTTTGAGGGACGTAACTTGTGCTGGCCTGGTCATCTCACTCCTTTTTCTCTTCTCTGATTGCCACTCGAGTGTCGGCTTCTCTTGGATGAGAGCCGCATCGACCATGTCGGTATAACTGCCTTTATTGTGCACGGCCAACTTCTCTTGTAATATGGCACTCAGGCCTTGGAAGAATAAGTCACACCGTGCCTCTTCTTTCGCCACATATTTGGGAGCATATTGGGCCAAAAGGTTAAACCGTCTGACATACTCAAGGACATTCATTTCCCCTTGCTTCAAGCTCAAGAATTCCTCCCGCTTCGGCTTGATAATTCCTATTTGCATGTGACGAGTACGAAAGTCTTCACAAAACTCACTCCATGTAACTTGATGGCCCTCCGGAATGATGGCAAGATGTTCAACCCACAAGTTTCCGGCGGCTCCATGGAGTTGTTGAGCGGCAAACATTGTCTTTTGAACTTCGTCACACTCAAATACTGCAAATTTGGACTCCATGACATGAAGCCATTGATCTGCTTCCACAGGTTTGGTGGCTTCAGTAAGGATTGGCGGTTGATTCGCAAAAAAGTCCAGATAAGCGTTCCGAGGTGGAACGACTTGTTGCGTGTTCTCGAGTACGCCTTTCTGTACCAAGGCTTGGAGTAAGCATGTGTTTTCTTGCGTTGCTTCTTGGAGTATCCTGGTGTTCTCTTGGTTAGACTCGACAACTCAAGTCATTAGATCCATCCATCCCGTTGATGGCGCTTCCGACGGTGGAATAGATTTACCACCGCCTCGGCGAGAACTCCCGACCTTACTCCTAGAGCGAGTACGAACCATACTGCAAAATATATTTCGAGATGAGTTAAACCTGAGCTCAGAAGTATGTGAATCTAATGGAAACATGAATATGTCAAAACTTTATGAAAGCAGTAACAAAATTCATGTTTACATAACTCCTTAGAGTAGGCATAGCTAACCAGCCTATCTATACAGAACAGACCTTTATGCACTAACTCCATATTTTGATCTAGTTAAAGCATTTTCATAACTCAAGTTGAATAACAAAGTTAAAGTTAACTTCATCATCTTTCCAACGAGTATTCATATGCCTTCAGATCATCTCTAGATAAAATGTTATGATTTTCCAAACTTGACTGGATTCCTGGATAAAATTTGCCAGCATCTCCTTTGTATGTGGCTATTTCATCACAGTTGTATATGCAAATACAATAAGAATATGAACAAGCTTTGAACTACAACAATTTTGCACATTTCATAAAATTTCCAACAGTGTATCATAGGCTACTTAGGGATTTTTCTACAGAATGTTATGGCTCAAAAACAGAAAGGTCCAGAGAGGTTCTGTTGCTTTCCTGGTTCTGGACAGTTTGCCTTCAACTGGACTTTTTACCAACTTAACATGTGATTTTGCTCTGGAGGTCTACAGAGAAATTATAGAGCACTTAAAATATTTCCATAACTGTACCATACACCTTAATTGGTTAAAGCTACTCAGAGTTATGCTCTGTTCATTTCCAGCAAGAATTCCTGTCAGAAACAGAGCACTCTGTTTTTGAAATCTTTGAATCCTAATCACACTCTCATTTGAATCCTAGCTCAAAATAAGAGTTCAGTAACTAATATTTGTTTCAAACTTCCATTTTTAGTTGAAAGTTAGGTCATGAGTCATTTCTTTATATGGAAGAGGTTATTAAAGTTTAGTACGGTGTCAAAGCACTGTAAGAATCATGTCGGTACAACGTAGCCTCACCAAAAGAAAATCCTAACCAGATGATATCGGCATATCCATATCATAGGTGGCACTAAAATGGTCACTCAGAAACGTGTGCTACTCATACTACGGTTCGTGGTTAAACCTGCATAAATGACACACAATCATCAGGTCCGGCTGCACACCAAACCTGGTCCCAATATAGTTCGTATACCCGTCCGTCATCACTCGCACAGGTGTTCTCAAGCCAAACACGCCTTGAGCTACGTGTTCATGTTACTAACCACGTGACGGGGTCTCCCGAACTTGCCCATAGCATGCCAAGGAAGGGCGTTGCTCGAGTACCCCAATGACATGAAGAGTCGTAGAGAATACTAAAGCCGGCCGGGTTACCTGCCACCCGTGGGGCTCCACCCTTTAGCTTGTGCACACTGGTTAACAGCGTTTACGTGCACCCCCCAAGACATAGAACATCCCGATATGCACAATTTTCTAACATAGCAAATAAGTTTTATTGATAATTTCATATTAGGCTAATAGTAATCCTTATGTGGGCCTAGTACCGTATCCTCACTGTAACCTAATTTTTTGTTGTAATACGATCATTATTCCATGCGCTATTACCAATACAGCTCTGATACAACTCTTACAGGGACCTGGCCACCCGTTCGTTCACGGAGCCGTGCCACTCGGCCGAGAATCGTATTTGGCGGTGCCGTGTTATGCGGCACTCAACAACACACATATAAGGAAACATGTGTTACATAAAACAATAGAGGAAGCTTACAAGTTTTTTTTTGTAAATAACTTACATCAAATAGCTACAGCAGAAGACTATAAAAGCTCACGTCGAATAACTAATGAGCACTCGAGAAGAGGTCCAGCCCGCGTACTCCTCTCTCTAGCAACACGAAGACATGGCAGCGGCTGGGTTCTCCATGTGTTAAACGACTCGGAAGTCTCCAAGTCTCACCGGACAACCTTCTTCTTAGCATCGATGTTAACCTGCAAAACCACTCATATAGAAAGTGTGAGCACATAGGCTCAGCAAGATGATCCGTCTCTCCTAAACAAGAAACTCTACATGCACAATGGATTGAAATAGGGTAGCTGAATTTGCATAAAGGACTCGCCTAATGTTGATCCTTAACTTTCAGATTTTTAAGCCTCATTGTAAAGACCTTGAGCTGAACAACATTGTAACTCCACAATCAAACAAGAAATGCTTTGCTGCGGTGCTTCTTGCACAAAGTGAAATAAACTTTAATTAGCCTATCTCTAATTCAAGCATGATTTCAATACAAGTTACATCACAGCCTTATCAAGTTCAAATGAAACCAGTTCAGTTCTTACTACATCAAGACGCAATGGGCAAGTATGCTCATATGACCACGAGCGACAGTGATTCGAATCAGTACACGCCCGGACTACATGACACATACGCCCGTACTCCGAGTTGTCGGCAGCAACCTCGACTGACGTTGTACGCGGCCACCTTTCCCAAGTTCTTCCACACAGGACACGGTCTAACTGCCCCAAGTAGCAAGCTCCCTCAAGGTACATACCCGCAGTGATATGTTCTTGAGTGAGTTACCTTCTTCTACCGTGACACCGAAAGCCTAAGACGGTTAGAAAAGTTCCAATGTGGATCTCCCGAGGTACATCGGTTTCCTGGGTCCCATATAGCCAGTATGCGCCCGGTACACAACTCAACCTTGTCCAACATGGACAAGTACGGACGGGCATTAACCGACACACGCAGGGCTATGCATGCACGGTCCACAGCCTGCTGCATCTAAACCTCCCTGCCCGGTCTCCATTTCTTATGTGTGAACTTTCCTCATTGTGTCTATTCTTGACCCGCTCCGAATAAACCAAGCCCTAAACTTGCGAGTAGATTCCAACTACTCAACTTCGACTGGACCTTTCCTACTAACCTTTAGAATAGCCAAATCCACTCGAGGCGGTGCTATTCTACCCTTTCTCTCTTAGGTAATCCTGGTCATGCAAATGATGGGGTTTTCAACATCAATAGACCAAATGCAATCAACCATCAAACTATGATCTCTAGAAATGGAAATACTTTATAAAACTGCTCGAATGCAAACAGGGGCTTGCCTGTTTTGCAGGTGACTAATATAAACATTTAGTTAAGATCACTTTAGGCTTGATCACTCGCTTTCCTCCCTCCTTGATCCCCACTTCAATTCCTTCACACGTTCTCACGTAGATGCTACACGATATGAATATGCATATGTATTTAATTGTAAAGATTTTGCTAATAAACTCTAATGATAATTTTAAAAACTGGAACTCTGTTTAAGAATTTAAAATGACACTGGTGCTAGTGGTTTGGGTTGGGTTTAGGCAACATGATCAAGTGCTATGTTTTTCCCCACTTGTGTGTTGATCACCTTAAGAGGTTGAACAGAACAGTGGTGATCCAGAGCTCCAATGGAGCTGAAAATTTTCATGTGAGTTCCTTGTCACAAGAAAGTCATCTGGACCAAAAATTAGCACTTTTCACTAAGTGGTTTATTCAGAACAATTCTCTACGCAATTAAGCAAAAAGGAATTAATTCTGAAGTAACACTCATTTTCATGTCATACTTATTGAAATAAAATTTCAATTATAGTTCATAGAGCCTGAATGAATTTTGGAGCTAAGAATTGCCCAGAACTGAATTTCCAAGTCTTGGGAATTCTCTGAAATGTATCTGTGTTCTTTTAAACACAGTAATTTGAAACCTGAATTCTCCTAAAAAATCAAATCTAAATGAGCTGAAATATCTACAAGAGTTCAATAACATCCTAGATGATATTCTGGCAAAATTGTAGGAGTTTTTGATGAACCAAACTCCCTCTAAAATTCTTTTGCGAAAAAGCTTGAATGCATTTTCCAGAACTAAATATTGCTTTTCATACAAATTGGTTTGCATATAGTGTTTGTCAATATGAATCTAACCCAATTTGAATCACTAAATTTGGAGTTTCCTAGAAAAAGTTATGCTCTTCTAAAGTTTAAGGGAAATCTGCAATTTGAATCCGGGGAAAAAATTAAAATGCTGATGGTGGGTCCAGGGGACACGTGTCTCGTGCCGGGACAAAGCCACACGGGGCCACAGGGTTATTTCCCATGCAGACACAAATGATCTGGTGTTACAGAGGATCCGGTCTCTCCCTCCAGAGCGACTGACACGTGGGCCCGGCGACGCCTTCTTCAACCTCGCGACCCCTGCGTCCCGTGCCGCCGGAGCTCGCCGGAGCACCTCGGCTTTCGGCCTCCTGGCCTCCTCCCATCCTCTCACTCGCCGCTAGTGTAAGGGCCTCAGTTTTTGACACATATTCAAAGTGTTTATCACCACACACACCATTTGAAGAAACTTGATGAACACATTTGAAAAGAAAGTAACCACCATCAACATGCTCATTAGAGAACAAACTCACAAAATGCAAAAGTGGCATTTCCCACATGAGTCATATAGGGGATGTGCATATGAAAAAGTCCTACACCTTGTTACGAATGCCCGTGCCAAATTTCACCCAAATCCTAAACCATTTTGAGGTCTTTTGGGTACAACTAAAAAGAGGGTGGTTTGAACTCAAATTCAAATTCAAACTGTTTCCATCCCATGAATTCAAAAGTGGGAGGCATATTCTTGCTCAGCACATTTTTGTGAGCTCACACACCAATTTTCACTCCATTTGGAGTTGATCTTGACATGAACTAGGTTTAACAAATTCAAACTCCATTTGAAATTCAAACTGCATATGTGTTGAAAATATGTCCAAACAAAACACAATTTGAATTCTATCCAATTCAAATGGCCCAAGGGTAGATAATTCAAATGACCAAGGTTAATTTGGTCTCTACTGTTTAGAGCAGGCTGGAAATTTTAATTTCAGAGGTTAAACCCCGGGTGGGACCCACATGTCAGCCTCTATAGCAATTCAACCGACTGAAGTCACCGCAGCTCGGTTCTTGCGCGCACCCGCGAGGTCGCCACGGCGATTGCCGACCGCTACCACCTCCTGGTCGCTGATCACATCCTCAACCGACGTCCCCAGCTATTTAGCTGCGAGCTGCCGCCGGCAGCAGCTCACCTTTCCACTGCCTCGACGTTTCCAGCGCTGAAAACACCAAGCTGGTCGCCGCACCGCCCACCGCATCATCTCGCCGTCGACCGGCCAAATCAGTGCCTTCCACCGCGAGCTGAGGCTACAAACGGCACCGCCGACCCTTGCTCGACGTGTTACAGCCCTCAGCTGCTCGTGATCAGCTTCGGTGAAGCTTGTCCGAGCCGATCTTTCACCGCTCTGTTAACTGAGAGCTCCTCCGACTCGACGCCGTCGCTCGAGCAGCACAAAGCTTCTCCGGTGCGACCAACGTGTCTCTGGGGTTCGCATCCAAGTCTAGTAGCTCTCCCCGAACTCCCTAGGTCCCTCTTAGCGCCAGTTAGCCGGAATTTTAATTTTTCCGATGATCACCGTATAGAACACCGAGAACTAAAACTCGAAATTCGCCTCGATCACTTGATCACCAGGGATCCTGGTCGAGATGAAGCTAGAGTAGCACCTCGCGGTCACCTCAGCCAAATTCTAGCGGTGATGATCAACCCATTGAGCATAGCACCGGAATTTGGCCATCGCCGGTGAAAATGGCTCGGGTCGCCGGTGAAGTCTACTTTCCCGGCGATCTCCGGCCAAGAGGAGGGCAGGGTTAGATTCCTCGTGCCCCAGTGGTGCTTTGCAACCCATTGTTTGATCGTGTTCACCGCCTAGACGAGCTAGCACCGTCAGACCCAAGCTCCTCTTCCGCCTCCACCGTCGCCGACTAGGTTTCCGACGATGTCAAGGACCGAGAAGGTGCCTGAGTGCGCCGTGTTCCAAGGATCATGTAGGAAGAAACCGCATAGCAAATTAGGCCGTAGCGGCCGAGAATGACCCACGCCACCGGCGCTGGAACTCGCGCCCTTGGGCGCTGGCGGGAGGTAGACAATGACACTGTGCGTGGGACCCACGTGCAGTGTTTTAATCATTTCCCGATTTTCAGTTTTAGTTCAAACTTCAAACCCACATAACTTTGGCTAGGAAGCTCCAAATCGATGGAAACAAATTCTGTTGGATTCATCTCTCTGAGTACTTTCCAGCAAATTAAGTTTCACTTCATTAAAATCCTTAGTTCTCCAGAATTAATTCATCAAAGTTTAAACTGGTTAGAATTTTAACTGGAGAACCCTTTGGAGGAAAATTCTGAAATTTTGCTGGAATGTTTACCACAATATCGCAGAGCCACCATAAAAATTTCAGATCCATTTGAGCTTATTTGTTCCACCTAATGGTGTGATTAATAAAACTATTCTAGAGAAAATAGAAAATGTCCAGAAACATTTTCAGAAATTTCTCTGAAATTGTTTAGCTCATATCTTTAGCTAGGAACCTTTAAATTAAGTGCGACCAACTCCATTAGAACCCTCTGAAAATCTAGTTTTCAGAAAGTCATGGCTTGCTCCATGAAAATCCATAGAACACACTAAGAGCTCTGTTTAGGTTGTAACCAAACCACAGTAAAAATTTCAGAGTCATTGGTTCTTTCTAGTAAGACTTAGTCTTTACAATTTAAATTCATTCAAATGCATTTAAATTGATACATATACTGTTACCTCATGTAGTCGCTAAGGTTGAGGAGGAACCCGAAGTCTTAGACTTCGTCACTCTGGAAGAGCAGCTAGCCTAGGACCAAGAGAAGCAAGGCAAGCTCCGGTTTGCATTAACCTCTTTATAAATTTTTATTGTTTTGAGCACTTCCTTTGAGCATCACATACTTCTTGCATTAGAGTCTTGTTTGAAACCCAATTGAATAGCCAAGAAAATCATGGGTTGGTATTAGGATTGAAAACCCCGTTTAGCTACTGCCATGCTAAGACAGTGTAGGATTTGGTACAAGTCGAGTAGTTGGAACTACTTGCGAGAATAGGCTAGAGGCACATTGCTCGGGTAAAGATAGCAAATGAAACACATGGCAAGAAAAATGAGACCGAGCGGAGAGTAAGGGCAGCAGAACTTTGGGGTCTGGGTGCTATAGCTCCGCTTGTGTCGATTGAGGACCGAGCCGTGTGCGGGCCTGTTGAACAAGCTAGAACAGTACCGAAGACCTACCGGCTATATGGGAACCAAGAAACCGATGTAACTCAGGTAGCTGGGTATTGAGGCATTGCCTGTCGTTCAGAGGGTAGGTTGAGAGATCGAGGTGTAAATTGGCTGGCGGCACTGTGGATGCGCGCAGAGACCCCTTGCTCGGGACGATAGGACTGGTTCAATATTTGGCTGACGGGTGAAAGGTGGTTGCGTACGATGTCCATGATGGTTGCTATAGGCAACATTGAGTACGGGCGTACGTGACGGGTTATTTGGGTAACCCTGCAGGTGTAAATCGATTATAATCGCCGTCCCTCGCGGTCAGTGAGTATCACTTGTTCACTGTACCGTGAAGTAGAAAGAACAGGCTTGATTCATGTTAAAAGTCTGCTGATTTGAAAGATATACCTCGCTTGTTAATGTCTTGTTGTAGTTTAGAGCTAGTTAAAGTTCTTTTCAACTTTGGGCAAAGTACATGAGAGAAATGCGTTTCTTGTTTGATTGCGGCTCTCTCATGTGCCTTAGCGTAAGGTTCTCCACCACCTGCTGCTAAAACATTGAAAATAAGGTTCAACTAATTAGGCGAGTCCTTTGCAACTTATTTTACCTCTTGTACCCAAAACCCATTCATGTAGAAGTTTCATGTATAGGGAAGACGGGTCAGACTTGCTGAGCCATCGTGCTCACTGCTTGTGTTTGAAGCTTTTGCAGGGGTCTATGAGGAAGGGACTCCCGAGGAGGAGACGGAACCCCAGGAGGGGAACCCCGTCGAGTGGGAGTCATGCACCCCGCCGTGTTAGTGTGTGTGCGTGCTAGCGGGGACACGTTCATGGGCTGAACGTGAACTCGATGCATAGTCTGCGCCCGTGAGTGTGGACTGGACTATTTTGTTGTAAAAATGTTCATAAACTGGTTTATGTAATAAAACTTTGCTTCCGCTTTGTATATTTGACGTGCGTTATCTGGTGCTGTGCAACGCAGCACCCCTCGGCGTGATCCTGGCTCGACAAGGCCGATGGGGTCGTGTCAGCATGGTATCAGAGCTCGCTTGAGGTTTAACGCACTACAAAGGTCATCTTTTTCAAAAATCCAGTGAGGAACGAGTTAGTAGCCCATATAAGGATGTAATTAGTGTATAGAAAGTGGCATACTAACCTATTTGCTTATGTCAGAAAATTGTGCATCTTGGGACGCTTTATGTCTTGTGGGGTGCACGTAAGCGCTGTCCACCAGTGCGCACAAGCTGAAGGGTGGAGCCCCACGGTGGCAGGTAACCCGACCCGCTTTAAATCCTCTACGACTCTTCATGTCGTTTGGGGTATTCGAGTGACGTCTGTCCTTGGCGTGCTTTGGGCAATTTGGGAGACCCCGTCACATGTTCAGTAATGGGAACATGTAGCTCAAGGCGTGTTTGTCTTGAGAACATCCGGGCGAGTGATGACGGCCAGGTGTACGAACTGTATGGATACCGGGCTCGGTGTGCAGCCGAGTCTGACGATTGTGTGAGTTATCTGCAGGTAGTATAACCATGAAACGGTATATGTGTAGCATCCGTGTGCAAGAGACGTTTAGTGCCACTGAACTAACGAATCCAGCTAAGTCCGGTGTAGGTTTTTCTTTGTGAGGACGTAGTACCGACATGCTCTGGTGACGCATCGACGTCACACTCCACGAAATGAAAAAATTCATGGTATAACTTGAAAGTTTTAATCCAGAGCACCAAAACTTGTTGTAACTCCTTCCCTTGAACAGGATATTCAAAGTTAACAAGTTTTCAACTTATAGGATACTAAGGACAGAGTCCCCTGTTTTCAGCTGAATTAAGGCTAAAGTTAATCAGAGGATAGAGGTTGAGTTCTTTCGAGGTTGGGGTCATATGATACATTTCTGGAAAGCTATGGAAGAGCTTTACAACTTTTCTGTTGGGGTCCAGAGGTGTTTCATAACTTAACCAATCGGAAAATGCAGTAGAGTTGAAACTGTCCAGAAAACAGGGCAGAGCAAACACTCTCTGTAACTCTCTGTAAATTGAGCATAACTTCCTCCATAAAAATCCAAAAATAGAAAATTAGGTAGTTCTGAAAATATTAATAGATGGGTTACAACTTTGTAACAGAAAGTTTTGTCAGATTGGGAACCAGGACAGATATTAGGCCAAGCAAATACTTTCTAGAAAGCTATTGAAGTTAGTTTTAACATTTATGTTGAGCTCCAGAATTGGTTTTGCTTTACCATGGTCTAAATCAGGTTGAAATGGAAACTGGTCAGGGCTGTCATAGTGGACAGCAGATCAGCAGTCAAATTTGTTTAAGTTTGAACTATGTTTCCAAGTCTTATGAGTTCAATGACATGTTTTATGTTATAACTCAATGGTTTACTGTATAAATAAATATTTGACATTTCTCAAATATGTTTTTACAGATGACAGTGGATAAACAGTTGGAGAACGGGTGGGTGGTGTCTTACTGTTCTCACCGCAACGGCTATCAGGAAGCATTGAGGCAAATGCTTCAATATTTTGGGTACGGCAAGATGCTGCAGTACTTTGCCAAAGAAGAAGGCAAGGAGGGGAATGGGATGTGGATGATCCGTGTCGAAGTTCCTGAAGTGCCTACGCCACCCGGTTGGGCGCCTTTCGCCGTTACAGTGAGGGGTAGACAACCGGAGGGAATGTGGCAAGTGGCAGCCCGGGACACCATGTCGCGTTTCTGCCAGCTACACGTGAGAGCTATGGAGGGCACTCTATACACGCTCGTTCCGGTGGAGGGACGGGCTAATCACTTGTGGGAAGGGAGGTACATGGAGGCAACAGATCCGGGTTGCCCAAGGTACAACTCCGCGGAGGCAAACCTCAGTCTCCAGATAAGGGCGGGAAAGGCCGTGATGGACAGCCAAGCTGTTCATACGAAGTGTCTCGCCGTGAAGCTCGAGGATAGCAACAGCCGTGGAGATCATTTCGAGAGTGCTCACAGCGCACTCCGCAATGATCTCCTTCCGACGATTAAGCAACTGAACGAACAGCATAATCAGTTGCATCGCCTGAAGAAGGCGAAGAAGAAAAGCCGTGTCGACATCACGGCTTTGCAACAACTGGTGCAGGCTCTGACCCAGCAGAACGAGGTCCTTACTCAAGAGCGGGACGACGCTATTGAGGAGGGGCAAGGCTGAGGACTACAAACAAGCCTTGGACGAGGTGCACGCGTTGTAGGACCTCGTACCTCCGGTAATGGGCATACCGGTGGTAGGCGGCGTACCCGTTGTCTTGGGTCTTCCGGAAATGGGAGAACCCGAACCGGGAGAGGAGGTTGTGGACCCAGAGCCACCAGCAGAGGTACTGGAGGAGGATGACCCGCAGGAGGTCGAGTTCTACTCCGAGTAGGGGGTTACTGTTGCCAAGTAGGGCAGCAAGGGTGATGTAACCCAAACTTTTGTAATCCATGACATGTCGTGTAGACAGTAGTGCATGTATAGGTAGTGACGACATGAGCATGACTTCTCGGGGATCCGAGACTAATGTATCTTGTATAAAGTCTATACTTTATCAATATATGTGAATGTTGTGCAAATTATTCATGTGTCACTTCAATACCTACAGTTTCATATGGAATTTTAAGTATGACATGTGCTGATCGCTGCTGTTTTCAATGTTAGAATGACTCGTACTCGTGCCAACCCGGACGTTGGGGGTTCCAGTCGGGGGGAGAAACCTCCCAAAAACCTCCCGAGGACTCCTCGGGACAGCAACAGCAACAACCGCCACCGCCAACGGTTACTTTGGCTGACATTGTGGCAGCGATGGCGGCCTCTCATCAGCAGCACACGGAGTTGCTGCAAACCCTCATTGCGAATACGTCTCGACCAGAGAGACGTCAAGATTGTGAGGAGCGCCAACAGAGCTCCTACTCTGACTTTCTGGCTACTCATCCCCCGGTATTCTCAAGGGCGGATGAACCCATCGATGGGAACAACTGGCTCCACATGATGGAGATGAAGTTCGGGCTGCTCCAAGTGAGTGAGCAGCGTAAGACTCAATTCGCGGTCCAACAGCTTCAGGGATCCGCGAGTGCTTGGTGGGCAAATTTCTGCGCCTCGCAACCCACCGAGTAAGTTATGACCTGGACAGAATTCAGGACGGCCTTCAGGGCCTATCACATACCACCGGGTATCATGAAGAGGAAGACGCAGGAGTTCCTACGCCTGCAACAAGGAAGCCGGAACGAGCTGGAATATTCCAGGGCGTTCAATGATCTTGCGCTCTACGCTTCGTATCACGCTGATACCGACGAGAAGCGACGGGATCATTTCTACCAGGGGCTTAACCCGCTTCTGAAGGACAAGCTGGCGATGTTCAATCGCGGCAGCCTCAATGACATAATTGATGCTGCGATTGTTCAGGTGGACTCCGGCAAGGAGTTAGCGGCGGCGGAAAGGAAGCGTAGCGCACCGCAAAGCAGCGGAGAAGGAGGTGGTCCTTCTCAGAAATACCGCATGTTGAATCGCCCACCATCGGGTCCACGCTGGCAGCCACCACAGAGGCCGATGCCATTATGCAATCGGCCATATTCTCCACCGGCATTCAGGCCGGCACTGCCAGTACCACCTCTGCAGCAACAAAAACAACGGGCGATGCCGCATGCGTATGCACCTCAGCAGAGCATGCCGGGCTTTCGTCCCCCAAGCACTGGACAAGCAGCAGCCAAATGCTACAAATATGGTCGTCTAGGACACTTCGCCAGCAGTTGTCCGGAGAGGCAAGGCGGCGGAGTTGCATCGCAACTTCCGGAGAGGAATCAGCCCCGGAACACCATTAATGCGCGGCGGGCAAACCCTAGGCCCAGCACCATCCTCCAACATGCCATAGAGGACGTGCCGGAGGGTGAACCAATCCTTTCGGGTAGGTTCCAAATCCACCAGCATCCTGCCATAGTGTTATTTGATTCAGGTGCCACGCACAATTTTATTAGTCAAGCTTTCATTGCTAAATACAGCTTGCAAATACTACCCACCGATAGTCCATATTTGATGTGTTCACCGGGTGGGAAGATTTCAGCAAGCATGATGGTTCCAAAAGCACCATTATGCTTAGCGGGTAGAGTGTACCCTACGTCTCTCATAGTTCTAGAGGGACAGAAGGCCGATGTCATCTTAGGGATGTCGTGGTTAACCCGCCACGGCGCTGTTTTGGACACCGTCCTCTGAGTCGTGCATCTACACCCAGGAATGCACGAGTCACACTCCTTATTTCTGGACAGTCCAGAAATAAAACTTCCAAGTGTGTATCAATCCACAACCATCAGATTGGAAGATATTCCAGTGGTCCACGAGTTCCCTGACATGTTCCCGGATTTACCAGGGATGCTACCCGACAGGGAGGTGGAGTTCAAGATTGAACTTGCACCGGGAACCATGCCAATATCCTGAAGGCCGTACAAGATGGCGCCCAAGGAATTTGCTGAACTGAAGCCTCAACTAACGGACCTGCTGGAGAAGGGTTTTATTAGGCCGAGCTCCTCGCCATGGGGCTGTTCGGCATTATTCGTGAAGAAGAAAGATGAGACATTGCGGCTTTGTGTGGACTATGGTCCACTAATTGCCGTAACCATCAAGAACAAGTACCGTTGCCACGGATCGACATGTTGTTTGATCAGTTGGTCGAAGCAAAGATCTTTTCCAAGATGGATTTAAGATACGGGTACCACCAGATTAAAATACGGGCTGAGGATATTCCGAAGACGGCTTTCTCGACGAGGTACGGACCTTATGAGTATCTGGTCATGTCCTTCGGCCTCACCAACGCTCCAGCTCACTTCATGTATTTGATGAACTCGGTATTCATGCCGGAGCTGGATAAGTTTGTCGTGGTCTTCATCGACGATATATTGGTATATTCCAAGTCGGAGGAAGAGCACAAGAAGCATCTGCATATAGTCTTGCAACGGCTGTGGGATCACAAGCTATACACGAAATTCAGCAAGTGCGAGTTCTGGATATCGCAAATGCCTTTTCTCGGGCATATCATCTCAGCGGAGGGCATCACTGTAGACCCGAGTAATATCACACAAGTGCTGAATTGTAAGTCCCCAAGAACTGTTCACGAGTTACGGAGTTTCCTCGGACTCGCGGGATATTATCGGAGGTTCATTCCGAACTTCTTGAAGATTGCCAAGCCTATGACGGAGCTGCTGAAGAAGGCTACCAAATATGTCTGGAGTCCAGCATGTGAAGCAGCGTTCAAGGCATTAGTGAAGCACCTGACATCAGCAACAGTTTTGGCGCAGCCAGACACAACAAAACCATTCGATGTGTACTGCAATGCATCCGGCATTGGGCTCGAATGTGTGCTGATGCAAGACCGAAGAGTGGTCGCGTATGGATCACGGCAGCTCAGAAACCATGAGCAGAATTATCCAACTCACGACATGGAGCTCGCTACCATGGTACTTGCACTTAAAATGTGGAGGCACTACCTACTCGGTAACCTCGTACATTTATATACCAACCACAAGAGCCTCAAGTACATATTCACTCAGAAGGAGCTGAACACGAGGCAGCGAAGATGGTTAGAGTTGATAAAGGATTACAAAATAGAGATCCATTATCACCGCGGCAAGGCAAACGTAGTGGCGGATGCGCTGAACCGCAAGTCATACATCAACAACCTGACCATCACACCGTTGGAAGAGAGCAAACCACCACTGCATGTGATTCCACATGGAGCCCTCTACAACTTAGCTTTGATCCCCACTATCCGTGAATAGATAGCGGCTGCTCAGAAACATGACAAGGGCATGTCGCATTTGTGGAGACGTATAGACAGTGGGGAACTGAGATGTTTCTGGAAAGACGGAGACGGCGTCCTATGGTTCAAGGACCGGATCGTCGTACCCCGTGACCCGGAGTTACGGAAGAAAATCTTTGATGAGGCTCACTTGTCAAAGTTTTCTATTCATCTCGGCAGCAAAAAAATGTATCAAGAACTCAGAAGCAAGTTTTTGTGGACACGGATGAAGCGGGAGATCGCAAAGTACGTGTCCGAGTGTGATACATGTCGAAGGGTGAAGGCAGACCATATGAGGAAACCGGGACTGCTACAACCACTGGGTGTTCCTGCCTGGAAGTGGGAGGATGTGAGCATGGACTTCATCGTCGGTTTACCCACCACTTTTCAGAAGCATGATTCTGTGTGGGTGATTGTCAACCGGCTCACCAAAGTTGCCCATTTTATCCCGGTCAATACCAACTACAACGCCAAGAAGTATGCTGAACTGTACATCTCACGGATCCTATGCTTGTACGGCGTATCCCATACCATCCTATCGGATCAGGGCACATTATTTGTGTCCCTTTTTGGGAGCAGCTCCACGCTGCATTGGGGACAAGGTTGATCCGTAGTTCAGCATATCACCCGCAGACGGATGGACAAACTGATCACTTGCCGTTGGCCGAGTTCTCGTACAACAATGGGTACCAAGCCAGCATCAAGATGGCGCCTTACGAGGCGCTATACGAATTGGTGTGAGTCTGGCGAAAGGGTTACCTTCGGGATTGATCTTGTCAACAACGCGGAGGAAAAAGTTTGGTTAATTCAAGCAAACCTAAAAGCCGCACAATCCCAACAGAAACAATATGCGGACCGAAGAAGACGCCCATTACAGTTTGAAGTCAGTGATCACGTATATCTACGTGTGTCTCCAATGAAGGGCGTGAACAGATTTGGGGTGAGAGGAAAGTTGGCACCCCGATTCATCGGTCCATTTCAGATTACCGAAAGATGCGGATCAGTAACATACTGGCTGAAATTACCAGAAGCACTTTCCAGTGTGCATGACATCTTTCACATATCCCAGCTGAGGAAGTGTCTCAGTCTATCAACTACCATTCAGCTGGAAGATATATAAGAACTGAAACCGGATCTCACATATCGGGAGGAACCGGTTCAGATTATAGATGAAACTGGTTAGAATCTTAACTGGAGAACCCTTTGGAAGAAAATTCTGAAATTTTGCTGGGATGTTCACCAAAATATCCCTGAGCCACCATAAAATTTTCAGATCCATTTGAGCTCATATGATCCACCTAATGGTGTGATTAATAAAACTGCTCCAGAGAAAATAGAAAATGTCCAGAAATATTTTCAGAAATTTCTCTGAAATTGTTTAGCTCATATCTTTAGCTAGGAACCTTCAAATTAAGTGAGACCAACTCCATTAGAGCCCTCTGAAAATCTAGTTTTCAGAAAGTCATGGCTTGCTCCATGAAAGTCCATAGAACACCCTAAGAGCTCCAATTAAGGTCAAGTACATAATTATTTGTGGAGAGCTCAAATGAGCTTTGCTGCAAATGAAACTCGGCCAAGTCTCTGTTTATGTTGTAAACAAACCACAGAAAAAAGTTCAGAGTCATTGGTTCTGTCTAGTAAGACTTATAGTCTTTACAAGTTAAATTCATTCAAATGCATTTAAATTGATACATATACTGTTACCTCATGTAGTCGCTAAGGTTGAGGAGGAACCCAAAGTCTTAGACTTTGTCACTCCGGAAGAGCAGCTATCCTACGATCAAGAGCAGCAAGGCAAGCTCCGGTTTGCATTAACCTCTTTACAATTTTTTATTGTTTTGAGCACTTCCTTTGAGCACCACTTACTTCTTGCATTAGAGTCTAGTTTGAAACCCAATTGCATAGCCAAGAAAACCATGGGTTGAGATTAGGATTGAAAACCCCGTTTAGCTACTGCCATGCTAAGACAGCGTAGTATGCGGTACAAGTCGAGTAGTTGGAACCACTCGTGAGAATAGGCTAGAGGCACATCGCTCGGGTAAAGGTAGCAAATGAAACACATGGCAAGAAAAATGAGACCGAGCGGAGAGTAAGGGCAGCACGACTTTGGGGCCTGGGTGCTATAGCTCTGCTTGTGTTGATTGAGGACTGAGCCGTGTGCGGGCCTGTTGAACAAGGTAGAACAGTACCAAAGACCTACCGGCTCTATGGGAACCGGGAAACCGATGTAACTTGGGTAGCTGGGTATTGAGGCATTGCCTGACGTTCAGTGGGTAGGTTAAGAGCTCAAGGTGTAAATCGGCTGGCGGCACTGTGGATGAGCACGCAGAGACCTCTTTCTCGGGACGATAGGACCGGTTCAATATTTTTCTGACAGGTG
Organism: Neostapfia colusana; assembly: GCA_030760725.1. Lineage (NCBI taxonomy): Eukaryota > Viridiplantae > Streptophyta > Magnoliopsida > Poales > Poaceae > Neostapfia > Neostapfia colusana. Next base: position 60,283,400 of record JASWHV010000004.1, on the reverse strand, counting down.
AAAGGTGGTTGCGTATGACGTCCGAGATGGTTGCCATAGGCAACATTGCGTACAAGCGTACGTGACGGGTTATTCGGGTAACCCTGCAGGTGTAAATCAATTATAATCGCCGTCCCTCGCAGTCAGTGAGTACCACTTGTTCACTGTACATGACGTAGAAAGAACAGGCTAGATTCATATTAAAACTTTGCTGATTTGAAAGATATACCTTGGTTGTTAATGTCTTGTTGTAGTTTAGAGCTAATTAAAGTTCTTTTCAACTTCGGGCAAAGTACATAAGAGAAATGCGTTTCTTGTTTGATTGTGGCTCTCTCATGTGCCTTAGTGTAAGGTTCTCCACCACCTGCTACTAAAACATTGAAAATAAGGTTCAACTAATTAGGTGAGTCCTTTGCAACTTATTTTACCTCATGTACCCAAAACCCATTCATGTAGAAGTTTCATGTATAGGGGAGACGGGTCAGACTTGCTGAGCCATCGTGCTCACTGCTTGTGTTTGAAGCTTTTGCAGGGGTCTATGAGGAAGGGACTCCCGAGGAGGAGACGGAACCCCAGGAGGGGAACCCCGTCGAGTGGGAGTCGTGCACGCCGCTGTGTTAGTGTGTGTGCATGCTAGCGGGGACACGTTCACGGGCTGAACGTGAACTCGATGCATAGTGTACGCCCGTGAGTGTGTACTGGACTATTTTGTTGTAAAAATGTTAATAAACTGGTTTATGTAATAAAAATTTGCTTCCGCTTTGTATCTTTGACGTGCGTTATCCGGTGATGTGCAACACAGCACCCCTCAGCGTGATCCTGGCTCGACAAGGCCGATGGGGTCATGTCAGCTAGACCCTAGAAACATGTGAGGAACACGATGGGAGGGTTTCTCCGGACCGGCAAAGCGCCCCCAACCTAACTCGCAATGGTGCAGCGGCTCGGTGAGAGTTCGGCGGCGTCGCTCCGACGCCCTACACCCTCCCACCTATGGTTTCCATGCCCTAAAGCACTGGTAGATGCTAGAGAAGCTCGGCATGGTGGTGAAAAGGCTCAAATGGCTCTAACCACGATGTCACCGTGCGCTCGAAGCTTTCCGCCACGGCCGCCATCGGAAAAGCTAAAAACACACAGGCTACACGTGGTTTTATACTAGGTTTGTGAAGCAAACTCGTGCGTCATCAAGTCTAGCTCCTGTGTTTGAAGTTTTGTGGCCTCTAAGCAAGTATCAACCGGGAACTTAGAGTTTCCTTACCCAAAGGTAGTTTTGCACCGGCCGGGACAAAAACTGGAATTCCGCCGTCGACAATCCACGGTTGGACTTGAGCTTTGGAGGTTCGGCGCGTCCAACGGTCCTCTTGCTCGGTCGTGAAAGACTCTCTGTAGGGCTGTCCACGAGATCACCTTCTCTCGGCTATGGTTCGGCCGCCGCGGAAGAAAGGTGTTCTCGGCGTAGGGTGGCTGAGCTCATTCGGTAATGGTGCCAAGAGTACGTGGGGAGTCCTGTGGTGCCGTTTTGCTGCTCAGCTGAGGCTTGCACGCAAGTTTGGCGGGTGGCCAAGCGATTGAAAGAGCAGCTGCAGCTACGGTTGGGTTCTTGCGTGAGAGAGGGGAAAAGAGGCGTGCCTTCGGTGCTGTGGCAATGAAGAGCACGGATGAGAGTAAAGAATCACACAGAGAGCTCGCCAGCGCAAGAAAATCAAGGAGGAGGTGTCTCTCGGTGCTGCTCGGTGTCACATGGTGGAGCTGCGGCTCTGCCTCGGTGAACCGACTGAAGGAGCCAAAGCAGAGACTGTGCACTGCAAAATGAAGATCTTTTGCAAACTAAACTTCATCAATGACATGTGGGTCCTACAAATAGCTCCCTCTTATCCTCTAAAATATCTCCCAAAATTTGCAAATGGTGAAATTAAATTATGGGAGTTCAAATCTGTGGTGCATTTGGATAATTGGGCAAGTTTCATCCAAATTCAAATGGGTATTTGAATTCTTTGCAATTTAAAGTCCTTTTCGGAAAATGAGTTGCAAAACATTTTAAAAATTCATGAAACTTTGCATACCCCCTAATTTGGACCTAAGGAATTCAAATATGAAATCTGATTTTAAATTTGGCTGTTAAAAATGAGATTTTAAACACAACAGTTTGAAATTCATTGTGTTGCCCTCATTTGAATTTTATGTTGAACAAATTTGTTCCAAAATCTGAATTTAGCTTTCTCACACATATGGGAACTTCCCACCTTGGTTTCAAATCCCCTTTGTGTTCCAAGCATTCAAATAAATAACTGAACTTGTGTGAAGAGAGCTCTCATGTGTATTATCACATGTGAAAAAGTTTAAACAAGTCCCATTTTTCATACATATGAAACAAACTTTGTGCAAACATGAGTTTCTTTGTATTCATATTTTTGGGACCTTTACCACTTGGTTCATCCTCTCCATTTGTCCATCAGTCTGAGGATGATATGCGGAGCTTCTAATCAGCTTAGTGCCCAACGAGGCGTGCAGTTGCTCCCAAAACCGAGCAACGAACAACGCACTTTGACCTGAAATGATGGTTTTCAGGACACCATGTGAGCATACAATTCTTGAGATATATTACTCCGCATATTGCTTGGCTTGATAATGAGTGTTCACCCGAATGAAATGAGCTGATTTCTCGTCAACCGGTCGATGATCACCCAAATCGAGTCATGCTTCTGGGATGTGAGTGGTAATCCAACGATGAAATCCATACTCACATCCTCCCATTTCCACGTCGGTATCTTCAGTAGTTGTAGCGGTCTGGCTCTCTGCTTATGATCAGCCTTGACCCTTCTACATGTATCATACTCCGATACGTACTTGGCAATTTCCCGCTTCATTCGCGTCCACCAAAATTTGTGCTAAATCTCGGTACATCTTGTTACTGCCGGGACGAATAGAAAACTTCGACAGGTGGGCTTCATCCAATACCTTCTTCCGGAGCTTCATATTACGCGGTACAACAATGAGGTTGTTAAACCACAGTGTACCTTCCTCATCCTTCCAAACACCCTTCTTGCATAAGAACACAGCCGAGACCGATGCCGGTTGCATCGCAATAGACATCAAATAGCTTCGTCGTGTCCAGCTGAGCATGAACAGGACCTGTTGTGAGATGTTTCACCAAAGTCTTGAATGCGGCTTCACATGCTGCATTCCATACGTATTTGGTGCGCTTTTTCCACAGCTCTGTCATTGGTTTAGCAATTTTTGAAAAGCTCAGAATGAACCTCCACTTGTGTCCTGGAGGTCCTGGGTTCAAATCAGCCTCCTTGTAAAATAAGCAAGGGGAAGGCTGCCTAGAAATCCCCTTCCCCAGACCCCACAAAGTGTGGGAGCTTTCAGCACTGGGTATGCCCTTTGCCCTCAGAATGAACCTCCGATAATACCCCGCTAAACATAGGAAACTTTGGACCTCATGGACTGATTTGGGAGTTTCCCACTTCAGCACTTGTCCAATTCTGCTCGGGTCCACAGCAATGCCCTCTGCTGAAATAATATGGCCTAGAAAAGGCACTTGATCAATCTAGAACTCGCACTTCCTGAACTTCGCATATAATTTGTGCTCGCTCAACCGTTGTAGCACGATACACAAATGTTCAGCATGCTCTTCTTTGGATTTCGAGTAAACCAAAATGTCGTCGATCAATACCACGACGAACTTGTCTAACTCCGGCATGAATACTGAATTCATCAAATACATGAAGTGTGTCGGAGTGTTGGTTAACCCAAATGACATGACGAGGTACTCAAAGAGTCCGTATCTCATCGAGAAAGCTGTCTTCAGTATGTCCTCCGGTCGGATTTTTATTTGATGAGACAAAAGATCCATCTTCTAGAATACCTTTGCCCCAACTAATTGATCGGATAAAATGTTGATTCGGGGTCACGGATACTTATTATTTTTAGTAACAGCATTTAGAGGATGATAATCAACACATAACCTCAGTGTTTCATCCTTCTTCTTAACGAACAGCGCAGAGCAACCCCAAGGTGAAACCCTTGCTCATGAGTTCATTCAGCTGCTCCTTCAACTCCGCTAGTTCGTTAGGTGCCATCTTGTAAGGCCCTCGTGAGATAGGTGTTGTTCCAGGCGCCAGTTCAATCTTGAACTCGACGTCCCGTTCGGGCAGCATGCCCGGTAAATCATTGGGAAAAACATCGCGGTAATCACATACAACCGGAATATCTTCAAGTTTAATCACTTCCGTGTTCTAGGCCTCTGCCATTTCTTGATCTGCGCTGTCTAAAAACAGTGTGTGCTGTCCGTGAATCTGTGAGTCAATCTGAACAGTCCTGTTACCGATATTAAGAATGACACCGTGATGATTTAACCATGACATCTCCAATATTACATCTATCTTTTGCCCATCCAACATAATCAGCGATGTTGGGTATATTTTTCCTCCCAAACATAAAGCTGCTTGGGACACAATCTGATTAGCAGTGATATTTCATTCCGGTGAACGTATAACATAACTCGTTGTGGGAGTATTGGTGGATAATTGGTGCTGATCCACGCATGATTTGCTGATAAAATTGTGGTAGCACCGGAATCAAAAAGTATGAGCACGGTTATGTCTTTGATAGTGAACATCCCTGCTAAAACAGGTGCTCCCTCCGGGACATCCTCAATAGCAAGATGTTGCACACACCCGGATTGCAATGCTGTTATATTTACTTGAGCACATGGCGGCATACCACCTGATGATGATGGTTGTCCACTGTTCAACAACTTCTCTCGGCATTCTTGAATAAAATGCCCAAAATGGTGGCAATAAGAACAACAATATTTCCCCGATTCTTCACTGACTCGGGGTTGAGAAGTTGATGTACTTGGTTGCAGCAATGATGCACCAGAAATCATTCGTTGCTGCGGCTATTGTGGTGCTTCAAGACGTGATTCTTGAACAGGAAATCTTGGATATGTTGATCTTACTGGTGGCTGCCATATTTCATCGGATGGTGTGCGATACACCAAACGGTATTTATAAGGAACAACAGGTGTTTCTTCTTGCACATCACCCCAGTCCCTCTTTTCTGCTTGACACTCAAGTGTCGCCTGTTCTTGAAGCATGGCAGCACTGACCAACTCGGTGTAATTGCCTTGGTTGAACAAAACTAACCTATCCTTTAATTTGGCACTCAGGCCATGGAAAAAGTAATCACACCTTGCAGCTTCGTTCGTCACATAGTCAGGAGCATATTGTGCCAAATGATTAAACCGTTTGACATAATCGAGGACATTCATGTCCCCCTGCTTCAACTTCAAAAATTCCTCCCAGTTTGTCTTGATAATACCTATTGGTATGTGACGAGCATGGAACGCTTCACGAAATTTGGTCCATTCCACTTGATGGCATTGCGGAATAGTGGCGAGATATTCAAACCACCAATTTCCGGCAGCTCCATGGAGTTGTTGAGCTGCAAATAATGTCTTCTGGTAATCATCGCACTCGAACACTCCAAATTTGGACTCCATAACCTGAGGTCACTGATCAGCTTCCGCTGGTTCGGTAGCTTCCGTGAAAATTGGCGGTTGAGTCGCCAAGAAGTCCAAATAGGCATTCCAAGGTGGAACGACCTGTCGTGTACGTTGGAGTATGCCTTGCTGTACCAAGGCTTGGAGTAGTCTTGTATTTTCCTGATTCGACTCGACCATCTGAGCAATAACATCCACCCATACCGTTGATGGTGGTGCCCGTGGTGGAGTCGAGTCATCGCCGTCTCGGCAAGAACCTTCAGCCCTACTCGAAGAACGAGTACACACCATACTGCAAAAGGATAATTTTGAGGGGAGTCAAAACTTGATCTCAGCAGTATGTGAAAGTACATAGAACATGAAAATGGTAAAACTTTAGGAAAGCATAACAAAAATTCATGTTTACACATCTTCCTAAAGTAGGCATAATCAGTCCCCTATTCTGTGCAGAACAGACCTTTCTGCACTTAATCCAGATTTTGATCCGGTTACCAGCATTTTAATAACTCAGGTTGAATACCAAAGATAAAGTTAAGTTGAGTATATTTCAAACGAGTACTCATATGCCTCTAGATCATCTCGGATCAAAAGTTATGATTTCTCAAAGTTGACAGAATTTCTGGATAAAATTCGGCAGCATCTCCTCTAAATGTGGCTGTTTTTATCACAGTTGTACATCCAAATATAGTACAATTCTAAACAAACTATGAACTACAAAATTGTTGCAATTGTCATAAACTTTCCAACGGTGTATCATATGACCCTTAAAGATTTTTCTACAGAATGTTATTACTAATTTATTGTAACATCCAGAGAGGTTTGCATCTGTTCTGTTTTCTAAACAGTTTGTATTCCACTGGACATTCAACCAATTTGGCTTGTGATTTCGCTCTGGAGGTCTATAGAAAAGATGTAGAGCACTTAAAAACTTTTCCAGAGCTGTATCATACACCTCCATTGGGTGAACCTACTCAGAGTTATGCTCTGTCAAATCCCAGCAACAACTTCTACCAGAACAGAGCACTCTGTTTTTGAGAAACTTAGAGTCCTATCAATTCTCTCCTTTGAAGCATAGATCAAATGAAAGTTTTCCAACATCCATTTTTAGTTGAAAGTTAGTCCATGAATCATTTCTCAGAGGAAAGAGAATTATCAAGTGTAGTACATTGGCGATGCACCATAAGACATCTGACGGTACTACGTGGCCTCACAAAAGAAAATCCTAACCGGCTTACACCGGCATATACGTATCCGTAGGTGGCACTAAGATGGTCACTCGCAAACGTGTTCTACTCGTACTATGGTTTTTGTGGTTAGTACCTGCATAAATCTCACACAGTCATCAGGTTCGGCTGCACACGGAACCCGGTCCCAATAAAGTTTCATACACCCGTCGATCATCACTCGTACAGGGGTTCTCAAGCCAAACATGCCTTGAGCTACGTGTTCACGTTACTAACCATGTGACGGGGTCTCCCATACTTGCCCGTAGCATGCCAGGGAAGGGCAATGATCGAATACCACAAACGACATGAAGAGTCTAGAGGACACTAAAGCTGGCCGGGTTACCTGCCACCCATTGGGCTCCACCCATCTGCTTGTGCGCACTGGTGGACAGTGCTTGAATGCACCCCAAGACATGGAAAGTTCTGAGATGCATGATTTTCTGACATAGACAAATAGGTTAGATTGCCACCTTCATAATATGCTAATATAGTAGTCCTTATGTGGGCCTAGTACCATTTTCTCACCTTATCCTATGTTTTTATCGTAATATGATCCTCAATCCGTGCGCTATTCCCAACGTGTCTATGATACCACGCAGCAGCGGCCCCGGACCACGGGCCACGGGTCCGTGCATGCTCGCTTGAGAATCGCATTGGGTGGTGCCGTGCGATGCGGCACTCAACAGCACACGAGTCAAAGAAACACATATTACATAAATCATTTGTGGAAGCGTACAAAGAGTACATTACCAATAATTTACTTTAAAATAATCTACTCCAGTGGAAGACTACAACTATTACGACTCATTTCTAACTCAGCAACAAAGAAACTGCCCAGCCCGCAGACGTTTCTTACAAGTAAAACAAATAACAACAGCAGCGGCGAGGTTTCTCCTGAGTATGCCCTCGGAGGGTTCCGAGTCTCATCAGACAACCATACTCATAGCATTAGAGTCAATACCTGCAAAACAACTAGTGTAGTATCTGTGAGCATAACGCTCAGCAATACTTAACCGTCAAACCTAGTCATGAAACTCTACATGAAGCTATAGACATAAAGTAGGATAACATAATGCATAATACACTCGCCTAAATGTGAATCCTTACTTTCAAGTCTTATTAGCAGCAAATTAAAAGATACCTTGGACACGCCACATCGGGAGTCCACAATCAAACAAGAAACACTTTCCCCCGATGTAAATTGCTCACGGTGGAAATGAATCGAGTTTGCTCTAACTATTCATAAAAGATAATAGCACAAAGCTAGTATGAATTTCAATCCACAATGACTAGTTCTTATCTCAATTGCAAGTTCTTACTACGTCACGACTGTGAGAACAAGTATGCTCAATCCTCTTCTGCGAGCGACGATGATTCGAATAAAAAACACCCGGACTACACGAAACATACGCCTGTACTCGATGTTGCCTACAATAGCCATCACTGACATCGTACGTGGCAGCGTTCTCCCGTTTCACCTACGTTGATCGATCGGATCGTCCCATACAGTAGCCACCCTCATGTTGCACCTACCAACATGAGATGTCATGAGAGTGTTACCCACATATTGCACACCGGCCCTCTCGCCTGAGGCGAATGGAAAAGTTCCAACACAAGATTCCTGAGGTACATTGGTTTACTGGGTCCCATATAGACAGCATCAGTCCGGTACACAACTCAAACTTGCTCAACAGGGCCGCATACGGATCATTCCTTGACCGAAACGGACAGGTATAATGAACCCAGGCCCCTATGTCCTGCTGCTCCTACAACCTCCCCAGTCTCAACTTCAACTTGCTAACAAATTTATGAACAAATCCCGTATGCCCTGTTTCTGCTGATCATGCGAGTAGCATCTCACCACTCGACTTCTACCGAACCTTACTTAAGCATGGCAGTTCTACACGATAAAAAGACATCTACCCAATACTCCATGGGTTTATTTGGTCATGCAAGAGGAGTAACAAAGCAACTAGACCTAATGCACAATTCATTTCCTAACCAACATTGTGAATACAAAGTAAAAACTTGTTAAATGCAAACTGGAGCTTGCCTGTTTTCCGAGGAAGTAATATATATAAGCAGTTAGTGATCTTTGATCCCTTGAGCCTCTTGAGCTTAATCAACAGATCCACACATCAAGGGATGACTCCATCGATGTCCTTTGTTGTGAACTATCGACATGTATATGCATAAGTTTTTATAATGCAATGTAAAGAATTTAAGAATTGAACTTCTTAAGAACAGAGGCTTTGTGGAAACGCCAAGAATGGATTTGATGCCTCTGTTGTCCAAAGAAATATCAGTGAAACTAATGCTGTCTTAGGGGTTTAGTTTATAAACTAAGTTTCCTAATGAACATAAGATTTCCTAAAGAAATATCAGTGAACTAGAATGATTTGGGCATAACTAAAGATCCTGATCTCCAATGACTTCGAATTTTTTACAGGAAGTCATACACGACACAGAGACTTAGCTTGCCAAATTGCAGCTAATGTGGATGCAAATTGTGTCTTACAAAATTCCCATACTACTCTTATGTATTTCCCCACATACATAAGCATGGAAAACAAGAACAGGGAGATCTAAGGCTCAACTTTAGATGAAAATTTGCCTGCGAGTTCCTGGTCACATGAAAGTATTTTGTTCCAAAATTCATGCCCTTTTATTTGAGTAGTTCCTCCAGAATAATTCCTTAAACATTTCTATTAAAAGAATTAATTCTGAAGTAATGTGCATTTTCATGCCCAATCGAGTGAACTATAATTTCAAGTATGACTCATAGAACATGCCTGAATTATCTCATGATTTTTGGAGCTATGAACTTCCTAGAATGGATTTTACAAGTTAGACACCGTTTCTGAAAAAGTTTCTGGACCACTTTGAACACAGCAGTTTGTATTTAGCAAATTCCTACTCAAATCATCTTCAAATGAGCTGACAATTTGCTAGAAGATCAATAATATCCTAAAGAATATTCTGACAAAATTTGAGGATTTTTGGATGAACCAAACTCCCTCAAAAATTCTTTTTCAAAAACCTTCCACGAATTTTCCAGAATTGATTATTGACTTTCATACAAATTGGATTCATATTTGCATGTTTTGGTGATCTAATAAGGAATAAAGAATGAGAATTTTGGAGTTTAGTACCGGAACATCGATTTTGTGGCCACCGGAGCAAAAACATTGAATTAGCGCTCGGTCGTCCATGGTTTGATCCAAGTTCCGGGGGAGAGCAGCACTGAGGTAGGGCGCTCCTGTGGCCGTGCTTGCTCGGGCGTGAAAGCCTCTGTGGTGAGCTGTCCACGTGCTCCCGATCGACGGCTGTGCTAGGTCGCCGTGGAGGAGGGCTGTTCTAGGGTGAGGGAAGCCGGAGCTCGCCTGTTTTTGTGCCGAGGAAGTGGGAGACGAGCGCGCCGTGCCGTTATACAGCTCGGAGGGGAGTTGCACGCTCGATTTGGTGGGTTCCCATTTGGAACAGAGGCGGCGGCGCTCTGTTCTCGGTGGTTGCTCGCGAGGAGGAAGCAAAGTCCGTTTGCTTCGGTCTGTGAGGTGGGAGATCACGTCGAGAGTAGAAGCTCGCACACTGGTGCCAGCGCGTTGCGAGGAGCAGGAGGTGGCTTGGTTCACAGTCTCGGTGGCGCCCGGTGAAGCTACTTGTTGGAGTGGAAAAACAGAGACCCGAGACTTCATTTGCAAGGCAATATTGCTCAATGACATGTGGGGTCCACCCATTCTCCTCACCAAAAAATCTTCTAATGTTAATCTCTCACATTCAAAAGTTCTGAAATTCAAAAGTGTGCTAGCATTTGAATTCTCTGAATTAGATTTGAATCTGGCTTGCAAATTTGAATTCAGTTTGAATTTAAAAATGCTCCTATTAAATTCCTTTTTAGCCCACCCTAAAGTCAAAAGTCTGCCACCCTAAGTTTCCTCAAATTCAAAAGTATAGGCTGCATGTGTATTCAAAACTTTGGCCACAATTTGTGGTGAACCTTGAATTTGAAAATCTGATTTTTAATCTTCCATGCAAAGGAGTATTTCCTCTATGGTGTTTAAGTCCACATTGGTTCAACACATTCAAATGAACAAGTGAGCCACTTTTTGATAAACATCCATGTACACCCTTACGTGTCGAAAAGGTTTTTCATGTCCCATATTCATGAATTTGCAACACATAGCCATTCAACCCTCGGTTTATTTCATATACAATTTTGGGACTTTTACATCGCTCTCTACTACGGTTCCTCGTCGTGTGGTGTGAAAACACGACCATGTACCTTGAGACGGGCATGACTCAAGGATGATCCGTATGGCAATGATACAGACCGTATGTTTTTACTATCATATGGACCTTACTGAAATGCTAAACCCTTGTGTGCACCATTATTGTGTGGTCTTCTGCAGGTACATTAACCACGTTAGAGCATGACGTTTAGAAATCGTTTGTGGGTGACATTCTTAGTTCCACCATTTGACACGTATATGCCGGAATACCGGCTTAGGATTTTTCTTTGTTGAGGAAACGTAGTACCGAGATGAGTTATTAGTTGCATAAAAAGGATATTTTTAAATAAAAAAGTCCAATGGGAGTTTCAGATTAAATTTAGGGGTTATTGAACTCCCATATTGAACTAAGAGTCAATTGGGAGTATAGATTCATTTCCAAAGACATAGGAACAACCTCCCCTGTTTTCTGCAGAATTTTTGCTGAACTGAAACAGGGTATAACATTTGATTGGTATAACCAATGGAGGTGTGTGATACTATTCTGGAAAGGTTTTGAAGTATTCTACATCTTTTCTTTAGTACTCCAGAACAAAATCTCCTTCGAAATGGATGAAAATATCAGATGAGTATGCACTGTTCAGAAACAGGGCAGACAAAAAATGCTCTCTGGAATTTTCTGTATTTCAACCATAACTTCTTGTAGAAAATTTTGTAAGGGTCAAGTAAGACATCGTTGGAAAGTGTAGGATATGTGCTACAGCTTTGTAGTTCAGGGTGTTTCTAGATTGGGGGCAAAAACAGTTGGAATTTTGTGAACAAAACAGCCACTTGCAAAGGAGGTGCTGTCAAAATTCCTGAGAAAAAACTGTCAACTTGTAAAAATCATAACTCGTAAAATAGAAAGGCTATGGAGACAAATTAATACAATCTGGATTCCTCTTAAAGTCTACTACAATTTTGTTGTTGAACTCCAGTCCAGGTTTTGCCTCCAGTGTGGCGAAAACAGTTAAATTTTTCAAACTAGTCTGCTGGACCAGAAGCTGGACAGAGAAAACCATGTTCGAACTTCTCAATCAAAACACTTAGTTTCACATTTCGATATTCAGCGGCTGTTGTACAACAGTGAGTTGGAGTCAAAAATGTTATGCATTCAACATATCACTTCGAGCGAAGACATGTTTGGGCCTAGTACAATAACGAGGATTTAGCATGCTAATGCAATTAGCATCCAGTGGCGACCCACGATGGTGGAAATGAACTTTTAATCCATAAAGTTCATTACTTTGGATCTTGATTATGGTTACATGGTCCAGGGGTGTATATGTTATATAAAGTTTACACTTTATCCATATGTGTGAATGTTATGTGTATAAATTGTTCATTCTCGCACTACTATTGTATAGACTGGATGAAGTAAACAATCATGTGGTGATCGTTCGAATGGTATGAATGCAGAATGGTGCATACACGGTCTACGCAAGAGGAGGGAGATCCAAGTCAGGTTCATGGTGATGAGTCTCCACCCCCGGAGCAAACCACGACGCAGCAGAAACCACCTCCTCCACCGCCAGAACTTCCAAGAAAACTTGCGGAGATTCTCACCGCAGTACTCGGCTCGTGCGACGAGCAAACCGAGTTGCTGCGGATGCTGGTGCAGGAAAATGCATCCCGTCAGGGAGGACGCCAAGACAATGGGCAATGCCAGTTCCAACAGAGTCCATATTCGGAGGCCGAAGAGCCTTTGGAGGTAGAAAGCTTCATCCGCACTCTTGAGGCGAAGCTCGGTTTACTTCGGTGCACCGAACACCAGAAGGCGCTGTATGCAGCGAAACTGCTTCAAGGGGAAGCCGGTACATGGTGGGCGAACTACATCGCCTCATTACAGCTGTTCATTCCGTCACTTGGACGGAGTTCCTGGAGGCGTTCCTTGCCTATCATACACCTCCCGGAGTTATGCAAAGGAAGCTCCAGGAGTTACTGGAGCTGAAACAAGGCGAGAGGAGTGCTCATGAGTACTCCAGAGCATTCAACCGGCCGGTGCAGTATGACAAGAACTTGTGGGGACGGAACAACAGAAGCGGAACACATTCTTCTGGGGCCTGGATTCAAAAATGAAGGTCCATCTCGCCAAAAGCAACTTCGATACATTCAATGACCTTGTCAATGTCGCAATCGTATAAGAAAATGCTCAGCACGAGCGCGGTTCTGATAAGGGGAAATGTAGCGCGCTGGCGAGCAGCGGTGGTGGGGTGCAACAAAAGTACCGCGTGGTGTATTGCTCACCATACGGTCAGAGATGGCAGCCACCGGCGCGACCACCTCAGTTTCTCGGTTGTCAATTTAATACGCCAAGTTTCCGACTGTCATATCCACCACAGCAACAGAAGCAGCAAAGGATGGTCCCGCGTGCGCCTCCGTTTCAACCGCGTGCACCGGGATTCCGTCCTCAATGTGGATGCAACCCGACACCATACACGTGCTTCACGTGCGGCCGCGCCAGGCATATTACCAAGGACTGCCCCGAGCAGAGACAGGGCAGGAGTGCAGCACCGTATCAGGGTGCAAATCAGCCCCGCAACCAGCCCAAGAAACCAGCACCAAAACCCGGCAACGTCTACCACTTAGCCATCGAAGACGTGCCGGAAGGCGAACCCATCCTCGCGGGTACGTTTTCTTATTTTGATCATCCCGTAGTCATACTTTTTTGACTCCATTGGCAGCCATAATTTCTTAAGTCAATCATATGTTATTAAATATCAATTGCCTACAATTCCCACAAATAGTTCATACTTTCTTTGCTCTCCGGTTGGGAAAATAACAGCTGATAGGATGGTCTATAGAGCACCATTACAATTGGGTGGGAATCTATACCCGACTTCTCTAATTATGTTAGAGAGTCAAAAACTCGATGTCATTTTAGGAATGTCATGGCCACATCGCCATGGTGTTGTTCTTGACATCGTTCCACGTGTGGTTCATTTAAACTCTCCACTTCATGAACAACATATTTTTATTCTTGACCGTTCGGTTGAAGAAGTCCCAGCCACATATAACACGGAAGCCACAAAACTTGAGGATATTCGAGTGGTCCGTGAATACACGGACGTATTTCCGGATGATCTTCCGGGCATGCCACCCGAAAGGGATGTTGAGTTCAAGATCGAACTTGTACCCGGGAGGACACCGATATCACAGAGACCGTACAAGATGGCTCCGAATGAGCTAGCTGAACTGAAGGAGCAGCTCAATGAGCTGATGAATAAGGGTTTTATTCGACCGAGTTCCTGACCATGGGGATGCTGGGTGCTGTTTGTGAAAAAGAATGATGAAACCTTGAGGTTGTGTGAGGATGAAAAATAAGGATGAAACATTGAGGTTGTGTGTGGATCACCATAAAAAATAAATATACACTGCCCCGCATCGATATCTTATTCGATCAACTTGTGGCTGCGAGTGTATTTTCGAAGATGCATCTTCAATCCGGTGTGAGATCTATGTGTGCTGAATACATTGGCTTTGACGATAAAAGTTTTGAATTACAACCAAAACACCTTTTTAACAAGGTCCGACTGTAGGTCCAAGCTCCTGCAAGGTCCGACGATAGGTCCGACTTGCTTTGTCTAGGTCTGACTTATTTTGGCTAGGTCCGACTTGTTTTTGCTAGCTCCGGTGCTAGGTCCGACTAGCTTTGGTATGTTCCGTGCTAGGTCCGACTAAGCTTTAGTAAGCTCCGGCGCTGGGTCCGACTAGCTTTGGTAAGCTCCGGTTCAAGGTCCGGTTAGCTTTGGTAAGGTTCGGAGCTTGATTGCAATGGTTCTGCTTTTAACTTGCAATGTTTCAAACTTGCTTTACTCTTATGGAAAGTTTGCTTAGTATTATTTTACTATGTTTTGGTGTGTTTGGTGGTTATGGCGGATATCATTTTGCTATGGTTTACAACATGCTTATGTTTGGTGCTCACGTATGATGTTGTAGTTTCGGAACTAACGAGAGTCAAGTCGAGGACTTGTGCTCGGAAGTATTGGTTGTTTATTCATGTGCAGGTGTTGCTTGAGTTCAAGACATGGCTGGTGACAGAATCCATTGAACTAGTCTTAGGGAGAAGATGAGGTTCAACAACCAAGTTCAGGAGGAATTGTGGTTGAGTTGATTGGGAGGTTGCGCAGTATGTTTGAATCAAGAACAATGCATATGAAGGTATCTTGGACGTCATTGGAAGATGTTTGCACGTGTGCAAGGAGTGCATGGACGTGGCTGCATGGTTCCAAGGCATGATGAAGAGATGTGGACGTAAAGAATTGGTCGAAAAGGTCCAACCGACTAGGTTATGGACTCAGAATGCGGCTGGGTCGTGTTTGACTCAAATATGGAAAGTTTTGAGTTGGTTGTGATAGGATTTCGTGTGGGTCACGAATTTGAGTTATTTTAGGAATGTGGGATACGTTTCTAAGGTGTTTGGAGGTCTTAAGATTGCTTCTATCTGCGTATAGAAGAGTCCTAAGCAGTATTGGAAAGTTACAGTTTGAATCCAAGCAGGAGTAGGAGTCCTAGTTTGAGTTAAGTTGGCCTTCGGGCTGGTATATAAGCAAGGGATGCCAGAGCTCGTGGGGCACGACTTTGGGGCTGTTCCTCTTGTGTTTTGATAAATAAAATTCATATTCTAAAGGAACTTTTGTGCCTTGTTCGTCCGACTTGTTTCAGACAAGTTTTTCTCGTCGAGTTTCTGTTCAGCACTACCTTGCTTCGGTGGTTTTATTGTAACTCGAGTTTTGCAGATCGAATTGATGTGATTCTTTTTGGGTTGTGTTCACAACTCGATTATCTATCACCTGTAAAAATTTCACGGTTATTGAATTTGTGGTTTCTTATCTACACGAGTTTCTTTGCAGTATTCCAGAACTGTTTTTCTCGCGTAGGACAAATTGACCTTTGTTCGATCCTTTGATCGTAACTTGAGCTTCTCTCAACGGATTTTCATGATTCCTGTTGTGACGTCTTTGTGAATTGATTCTCTACAATCTATACTAGTTTTGTCACAGTTGAACACGTTTAGATTAGTCGCACACACGGTTTTTTAACAGATCGGTTTTCTGCTGAGGGGTGTTTTGTTGCTTCCGCTGAAAAGCTTTTATCTACCATTCACCCCCCTCTGGTAGCTTTACACGTGTACTTCGATCCTACAATTGGTATCAGAGCCTGGTTGCCCTAATCTTTGTGATTTGCACGTGTTTTGACTAATCATCATGGAGAAATACTCCACCAAACCTTGTGTGTTTAGTGGTATTGATTTTCAGGTTTGGAAGGCACGCATGGAAGCTTTCATCCAGGCGCAAGGCTTTGCAATATGGGAAAAGGCGTACAAGCCTTACGATGTGCCTTCAAACGATCAAGTCACAGCTACAAACATGAGAGATGTCGACAACAACAACAAGACTCGGAACTTGATCATACAAGGACTAACATAGAGCGACTTCGACTGTGTTGCACACCTCCGATCGGCGTACAATGTGTGGAGAGCACTTTGTGACTACCACGAAGGATCCAACACGATCAAGGAGGTAAGACAGGATATGTTCAAGAAAGAATACATGCGCTTTGAGATGCAACCCGGTGAGTCCATTGATGACGTCTTTGCTCGCTTTAATAAAATTCTAAGCAACTTGCGTAGCGTCAATGTTAATTTTTCAGATGCTGAAAATGCTAGACAATTACTAAATGCAATAGACATGTCAATTTGGGAGATGAAAGTAACATCCATATGTGAATCCACTGTCATGAGTACTCTTACATTAGATGTGCTTTATTCTAAGCTAAAAACTCATGAAATTGACATTATATCATATAAGAACCCAAATAAGACTATTGCATTTGTCTCACAACGTGATATGCCTAGCTCCAGTCAATCATCTAGCAATACACTTGCTTTGCTGTCTTCACTAACCCTAGAACAGATTGAGGAGTTTCCAGAGGACGAGCTAGTACTTCTTTCTACTAGGTTCTCAAAATCATTGCAAAATGTGAGAACTAGAAGGAGAGGAAGCTCCGGCCCTCAGAGATGCTTTGAATGTGGTAAGACAGGACACTTTCGTACAGATTGCCCTTACCTTTCAGGTCCTTCTAACCGTGATGAAAAGTGGAATAAAGTCAACTCCTCTTTTGGCAACACCAACAAGAAAAAGAAGAGTTTTACAGGACGCAAACTGATAAACAGTTTCATCACCGCACTTCAAGAACTTGGCTCGAGTGATGTAGACATTGGAAGTGATGGATATGAAGATGATCTGGGAAACTTGTGCTTCATGACTGGCAAATCAAAATCAAGTATGGAGGATGCAGAACACAACAGTGACAACGAAGAGGTATGTCCTACTTGCGAAGAAATGTGTGATGCTATTTCTCGTGCCACTATTATTGTTAAGAAAAAGGGCAAAAAACTTAGGGACAATGCTGTTAAAATTGAGTCACTAGAATCTGAAATTAATCGTTTAAAATCCTTGAATCCTAGTGATGATTCTTGTTCCTCATGTGATTCAATATATGAACAATTGTCCTCTCTAAGAAGTGCACACACCTCCACATTTGATAAACTTGAACTTGAAATCGAAAAGAACAAAAAGCTTGCTGCACTTAATGATAAAAACATGAAATATGTTTGTTGTTCTACAATTGATTCGCATTGTTCTACTTGCAATGATCTTGATAAGAAACTACAAGATGCTATGAAAGAAATTTCTATATTGAACAATGCTTTACGTTCTCATGAAGTTAAATATTGTTCCAATTGCAAATTAAAAGGAGAAACTTCATGTGAAAATTGTCTTGATCTATCAAATAAACTTGATAACATGCATAAGACATTAGATCGGTTTTGTAATGGGAATAAGAACCTAAACTTGCTGCTGAATTCTTCCAAGTCTTGTAATGATAAAACTGGTTTAGGTTTTGATTGACATGCTCATGCTAAGGAACATCCACCTAAAATTGTAAAATCATTAGGAAGTGGTTTGATTCAAACAGTTCCTAAACAAAAAGAAGTGGTTTTTAAATCTGCAGGAGTGTTGTCACATTCGGGTTCAAATAAGCATACTGCATGCTCATCTAGACATGAACACAAAGTTAAATTTCATTGTACCTATTGTTGTAGAGATGGCCATGTCATAGATTTTTGTTATAGACTAGCTAAACAACATAAAAAGGAAAGAATGCGAGCTAGATCTTATAACTCTCATGCAAAATTTGCTGCAGACACTAAACCGAATGTCAGGAACATGCAACCTGCTGTTATGAGTCAGAAATATTCAATGTTTACCTCCGGAGCTTCAGATTTTGCCTCCGGAGCTACTGATTTTCATGCTACACAAGTAACACCTCATAGGTCAGTAGTTAAGAACAAAAAATCTTAAACTTTGACTCATAAACCTGCTGTTTTATCACAGCTTTCGCATGTTATTCCTGCTGGACGTCGTGTGACTCAGTACTGGATTCCTAAATGCCTTTTAACTAACCCCAGTATTGAGTCATCGACGTATTGTGCTTCTATGTAGGTTACACGCTTGAGGAAGGAGAACATTTGGATTGTGGATTCAGGTTGCTCACGCCACATGAACGGTAACAAAGAATGGTTCTCCTCTCTATTTTTTGTGTCACGTGTATAGAATGTTACTTTTGCCGATAATTCTTCAACTCCTATAATTGCTAAGGGTTCGGTTAGAGTAAATGATCACTACACTTTGAAGGATGTGGCACTTGTAGAAAATTTGAAATACAACTTGCTTTCTGTTTCACAATTGCTAGATGAAAATCTGGAAATTATTTTCAATAAAAATTGCTGCAAAGTTGTAGGTTCAAATATTGAGCTTATTTTCAACATGTCTCGGTTTGGAAGAGTTTTCAAAGCTGATTTTGATATGTCTTCCTCTAAGCATGTCTAGTTGCAAATGATTTCAAAGATTTATATTTTTGGCATCGTAGACTTGGTCACATAGGCTTTGATCATCTCACGGGTGTTAGTGCTCTTGATCGCATACGTGGGCTGCCTAAGCTTAAAGGGGACAAAGAATTTGTGTGCTCTTCTTGTAGACATGCTAAGATGGTTCCAGGTTCACATGCTCCTCTCACAATGACCATGACAACTGAACCGGGTCAACTTTTACAACTTGACACCGTAGGATCTTCACGTGTTCAATCTTTCAGAGGTAAATGCTATGTTCTTGTGATTGTTGATGACTATTCTAGATACTCTTGGGTTTACTTTATGGCATCTAAAAATGAAGCTTTTAGTCACTTTAGAACTTTATGTCTTAGATTATCAATTGATCACCCAGGATCTTTAAGAGCAATTAGAAGTGATAATGGAACCAAATTTAAAAATCAATCGTTTGATCACTTTTGTGCTAAAATGCAATAGATCATCAATTTTCTTCACCATATGTACCTCAACAAAACGGTGTTGTAGAGAGAAAGAACAGAACCTTAGTTGAGATGGCTAGGACTATGCTTGATGAATATCAAACTCCTAGGAAATTTTGGGCTGATGCAATTGCAACCGCTTGTTATGTCTCAAATCGTGTTTTCTTGCGTGCTAAGCTAGGTAAAACACCATATGAGCTCAGGTTTGGACATAGGCCTAGTGTCACACACTTTGGGGTCTTTGGTTGCAAATGCTCTATTAAGAAACATGGTAATCTTGATAAATTTGAAGTTAGATCTGTTGATGGCATGTTTCTTGGTTTTCCATCTCGTACTAGAGGCTACCGTGTGCTTTTACTTGATACTAACAAAATTGTGGAGACATGTGAGGTTTCTTTTGATGAAGCTAGCCCAGGTACTAGTTCAAATATTGCAGGTCCGGATCCATATCCGCAGGGGGAGAGTATTTTCGTTGAAGAAGAGGAAGAAGTGGTGCTGCTGCCCGAAAATTCAGCAGCTAATGACATTGTTTCAGCTCCTGATCTTGATTCACAGCCAGCACCGACGACCACCATTGCTGGTCCAGATCCTGCTCATGTCACAAGCTCATCTATTTGTGATGAACATGAAGAAGAAGAAACTTGTGAAGTGTCCACTCCCCTCCGGATTCTCAAAAGTCATCCTCCACAACAAATTATTGGAAGCTTGCATGAACGAGTTACAAGATCCAGGTTTTTCGACCCCAATTCTCATGCTCATTCTGCTTTTGTTGCTTCTTTTGAACCCAAAGATATATCACACGCACTCACTAATGAATCTTGGATTATTACCATGCAAGAAGAGTTAGAAAATTTTGAAAGAAATAATGTTTGGAAACTTGTACCTCCACCTCAAGGTCACACTTTAATTGGAACTAAATGGGTGTTTAAAAATAAACAAAGTGAGGATGGGGTTGTGGTTAGGAATAAGGCTATGTTGGTTGCTCAAGGTTTCACACAAGTTGAAGGTCTAGATTTTGATGAAACTTTTGCTCCTGTTGCTAGATTAGAAGCTATAAGCATTTTGTTAGCTTTTGCTGCATCTAAAGGTTTTAAGCTATATCAAATGGATGTTAAAAGTGCTTTTCTTAATGGCTACATAGATGAGGAGGTTTATGTCAAATAACCACCTGGTTTTGAAAATCCAAATTTTCCTAATCATGTTTACAAACTGTCCAAAGCCTTGTACGGTCTCAAACAAGCCCCTAGAGCATGGTATGATAGGTTTAAAACATTCTTACATGAAAAGGGGTTTACCATGGGCAAGGTTGATAAAACTCTTTTTGTGCTTAAGCATGGCAATGATTCATTATTCATTCAAGTGTATGTGGATGATATTATCTTTGGTTGTGCTTCTCATGATCTTGTGTCCAAGTTTTCAGCTATGATGAGTTCAGAATTTGAGATGAGTATGATGGGAGAACTCACGTACTTTTTGGGGCTGCAAATCAAGCAAACCAAGGAGTGTACCTTTGTGCATCAAACAAATTATACAAAAGATCTCCTAAGGCGCTTCAACATGGACAAAAGCAAGCCTCTTCGGACACCAATGGGAACAGCAACAACACTTGAACTTGATGAACATTGTGATCCCGTTGATCAAAAATAATATAGAAGCATGATCGGATCACTTTTGTATCTCACGGCATCAAGACCGGACATACAATTCAGCATATGTCTTTGTGCACGGTTTCAATCCTCCTCACGTGCTTCACATCGTCAAGCCGTCAAAAGGATTCTCAGGTACTTACATGGAACTCAAGAATTTGGCATTTTTCTTCCTTCTTCCTCAACCGTTACTTTGAAAGCTTTTTCCGATGTTGATTTTGGGGGTTGTAGGATTGATAGGAAAAGTACTTCTGATGCTTGTCATTTTCTTGGTAATTCACTTGTTGCCTGGTCCTCTAGAAAACAAAGTTCAGTTGCACAATCCAAAGCCGAATCTAAATATGTAACTGCTGCTAGTGCTTGCTCACAAAATTCTTTGGGTTGTTCAAACACTTAAGGACTATGGGGTTGATCTAGATAGTGTTCCACTGTTTTGTGATAACACTAGTGCCATTTGCATTGCTAAAAACCCCATGCAACATTCGAGAACTAAGCACATTGACATTAGGTATCACTTTTTCCATGATAATGTCGAAAAAGGGAACATTGTGCTTCACCATGTAGATACCGAACAACAATCGGCTGACATTTTTACAAAACCTTTGGATTTCACTCGTTTTTGTTACATTCATAGTGAAATAGGGGTTATGCATCCTCATGGCTTAAATTGAGGGAGAATTTTGAAACTTGAGAAGTCTATGTGTGAATCTGAAATTAAAATAATATGAGCATAGTATTTCATGCATATATGACTTTGTGATTCCTTTTCATGATGAAAGTTTTTACTACATTACTCGTGTTATACATTTTGTAGTTTTTACCATGTCTAGTAATTGGAATAATTACTTACACTAAATCTGGCCATGGTCAAACTTTCTTGCTGTTTTGAACTTGTTGCATGCTCACAAGTGCTTTTAATCATAAAGAATTAATCAAGTAATCAACTCACATGTGGAGTTTTTATGTTCAAATAAAAAAATGAGAAAAGATCAAGAGAATATGCATGCATCACACTTCTTCTTTTGAGATGGCTTATCATTGCACTTACATCTGAACTTGAAAGGAGTTGTGTATGACTAAAACCATGTCCTTAAGCTTCTGACTGTAAAATGACATAGGCTTGGATTGGTTGGTTAGAATAAGGCTGATGCTGCATATAATCTCTTGCAAATGTCATAAGATCAAAATTTGTGCTTTAAATGTTAAATAAAATGCAGCAACAAGTGTCATGCTTTCAGGTCTTGAAATAGTTAAGTTTGTGAGATCATGACTTGCTTAAATTGAAAATTACACTTGATCTCTAGCATGGATTACACTACTTTATGTATCTCATTGATGTGTTAGTGCAAGTTACTTGATAGTATGATTTAGATGTGTTAGTGTAAGTTAATTGATAGTATAATTGAAGTATCTATTTTGTACCTTGCTGAATACAATGTCAAAGGGGGACAAATTGATCACACATTGCACACATTCACAAGTGTTTTGGCATGATTCTTCTCAGGGGGAGAATTTTTGGTATTTTTTTCTTCTCATTTTATTTCTGTTTTACAAAGGGGGAGAAATTGTTTTCAAAACTTTTCATGTGAATAAGCCAATGTTCGGATTTTAAGTGGTGTTGCCAATTCATTCATCAAGGGGGAGATTGTGAGACCTATGTGTGCTGAATACATTGGCTTTGACTATAAAAGTTTTGAAAACTACCAAAACACCTTTGTAACAAGGTCCGACTCTAGGTCCGACTTGTTTTGGGTAGCTCCGGCAAGGTCCGACTCGCTTTGTCTAGGTCTGACTTATTTTGGCTAGGTCCGACTTGTTTTTGCTAGCTCCGGTGCTAGGTCCGACTAGCTTTGGTAAGTTCCGTGCTAGTTCCGACTAAGCTTTAGTAAGCTCCGGCGCTGGGTCCGACTAGCTTTGGTAAGCTCCGGTTAGCTTTGGTAAGGTTCGGACTTGATTGCAATGGTTCTGCTTTTAACTTGCAATGTTTCGAACTTGCTTTACTCTTATGGAAAGTTTGCTTAGTATTATTGTACTAAGTTTTTGGTGTGTTTTGGTGGTTATGGCTGATATCATTTTGCTATGGTTTACAACATGCTTATGTGAGGTGCTCACGTATGATGTTGTAGTTTTGGAACTAACGAGAGTCAAGTCGAGGACTTGTGCTCGGAAGTATTAGTTGTTTATTCATGTGCAGGTGTTGCTTGAGTTCAAGACATGGATGGTGACAGGATCCATTGAACTAGTCTTAGGGAGAAGATTAGGTTCAACAACCAAGTTCGGGAGGAATTGTGGTTGAGTTGATCGGGAGGTTGTGCAGTATGTTTAAATCAAGAACAATGCATATGAAAGTATCTTGGACGTTGTTGGAAGATGTTTGCACGTGTGCAAGGAGTGCATGGACGTGGCTGCATGGTTCCAAGGCGTGATGAAGAGATGTGGACGTAATGAATTGGTCGGAAAGGTCCAACCGACTAGGTTATGGACTCAGGCTGCGGCTGAGTCGTGTTTGACTCAAATGTGGAAAGTTTGAGTTGGTTATGATAGTATTTCGTGTGGGTCACGAATTTGAGTTATTTTAGTAATGTGGGATACATTCCTAAGGTGTTTGGAAGTCTTAAGATTGCTTCTATCTGCGTATAGAAGAGTCCTAAGCAGTATTGGAAAGTTACAGTTTGAATCCAAGTAGGAGTAGGAGTCCTAATTTGAGTTGAGTTGGCCTTCGGGCTGGTTATATAAGCAAGGGAGGCCAGAGGTCGTGGTGCACGACTTTGGGGCTGTTTCTCTTGTATTTTGATAAATAAAATTCGTATTCTAAAGGAACTTTTGTGCCTTGTTCGTCCGACTTGTTTCAGACAAGTTCTTCTCATCGAGTTTCTGTTCAGCACTACCTTGCTTCGGTGGTTTTATCATAACTCAAGTTTTACGGATCCAATTGATGTGATTCCTTTTGGGTTGTCTTCACAACTTGATTATCTATCATCTGCGAAAATTTCACGGCCATTGAGTTTGTGGTTTCTGATCTACACGAGTTTCTTTGCAGTATTCCAGAACTGTTTTTCTCGCGTAGGACAGATTGACCTTTGTTCGATCTTTCGATCGTAACTTGAGTTTCTCTCAACGGATTTTCATGATTCTTGTTGTGACGTCTTCTTGACTTCATTCTATACAATCTATACTAGTTTTGTCACAGTTGAACACGTTTAGATTAGTCACACACACGGTTTCTTTAACAGATCGGTTTTCTGCTGAGGGGTGTATTGTTGCTTCCGCTGAAAAGCTTTTATCTACCATTCACCCCCCCCCCCTCTGGTAGATTTACACGTGTACTTCGATCCTACATCCGGGTATCACCAAATCAAGATCCGAGTGGAGGATATTCCGAAGATGGCCTTCTCGACGAGATATGGGTTGTATGAATATCTCGTCATGTCTTTTGGTCTCACCAACGCCCCGGCACATTTCATGTACCTCATGAACTCAGTGTTCATACCGGAGTTGGAGAAGTTCGTGGTGGTGTTTATCGACGTCATGTTGGTTTATTCCAAGTCTGAAGAAGAACACGCCGAACACTTGCATAACGTGCTTCAACGATTGCGAGACCATAAACTTTATGCCAAGTTCAGCATGTGCGAGTTTTAGATCAGCTAAGTGCCATTTCATGGTCATATTATTTCTGCAGAAGACATTGCTTTTGATCCAAGCAAAATTCAACAAGTGCTGAAATGGAAATCCCCCACCTCTGTCCAGCAAGTCAGAAGTTTCCTCGGGTTAGCGGGATATTATTGGATATTCATCACAAGCTTCTCCAAGCTTGCTAAACCGATGACTGAACTGTTGAAGAAGGGGATCAAATATGTTTAGATCTCAGCATGTGAAGGAGCTTTCTAAGCATTGATGAATCATCTTACAACAGCCCCGGTGTTAGCTCAACCGGATACGACCAAGCCCTTCAACATATATTGTGATGCGTCCGGCATCGGGCTTGGCTGTGTATTGATGTAAGGAGGAAGAGTGGTCACTTATGGCTCACGTAAACTTCATAACCATGAGCAGCACTATCTTACTCATGATCTTGAGCTCGCTGCTGTGTTGTTGGCATTGAAAATGTGGAGGCACTATTTACTTGGGAACTTAGTGCGCACCTCTACACCGACCACAAGGGTATATATTATATATTCACTCAAAAGGAGTTGAATATGTGGCAACGGAGATTGATAGAGGTGATCAAAGACTATGAGATTGAGATCCACTACCATCCCGGTAAGGCAAACATGGTTGCCGACGCCTTAAGCCGCAAATATCACGTCAACAATCTGTCCATCATTCCGCTTGAAGAGGAGGAGCCGAGTTTATACTTGTTTCCATATGGGGCATATATAATCTTGCTCTCGTCCCTACCATACGACAGGAGATTATGGAAGCTCAGAAGAAAGACGTTGGAATGTTGCACATTCAGAGAAAAATGAAGAATGGTGAAATGAAATGCTTCTGAAAGGATGAACATGGTACTCTATGGTGTAAAGACCGTATAGTGGTACCCCGTGACATGAAGCTTCGGAAGAAAATCTTGGATGAAGCTCATTTGTCCAAGTATTCTGTTCATTCGGGCAACAAAAAGATGTACCAAGATCTGAAAATCAGGTTTTGGTGGACGCGGATGAAAAGAGAAATCGCAAAGTATGTATCTGAATGCGATATGTGTCGGCGTGTGAAAGCCGACCATATGTGTAAAGCCGGACAGCTGCAACCAATGAACATTACAGCGTGGAAGTGAGAGGATATCAGCATGGACTTCATAGTCAGATTACCTCCCACCTCCCACAAACATGATTGAATTTGGGTGATACTGGATCGACTAACCAACTCGTCTCATTTTATTCCCGTACATACAAATTATGTGACCAATCAATATGCGGAGCTGTATATTGCAAGGATCTTGTGCTTGCACGGTGTTCCCCGCTCCATTATTTCAGATCACGGTGCACTGTTCGTCGCTCGGTTTTCGGAACAGCTGCATGGGTCATTGGGGACCAAACTGATCCGAAACTCTGCATATCACCTTCAGACGGATGGTCAAACTGAAAGGGTGAATCAAGTGCTTGAAGACATGCTACGCGCTTGTGCCATCCACCATGGTAAAAACTGGGATGATCATTTACCGTTGGTGGAGTTTTCATATAACTATAGCTATCAAGCTAGCATCAAGATGGTGCCGTATGAAGCTCTCTACAGCCGGAAATGTCGCACACCACTCAACGGGTGTGAGCCCGATGAGCGAGTTATCTACGGCATTGAACTTGTGAATGAGGCTGAAGAACGAGTTTGAGTAATACAAGCCAATCTTAAGGCTGCTCAATCTCGTCAGAAGAGCTACGCGGATAAAAGACGTCATCCTCTCCACTTTGACATCGGGGACCATGTTTATGTCCGTGTGTTTCCGATGAAGGGAGTTCATCGTTTTGGAGTGGAGGGCAAACTGTGAAATCCGCCAAAAAAATGCTAGCAAGGAATTCAGCACATTCATACTTAGGAAAAATGAGGAGAATTAAAACTTTGAATTATAATGGTGTGATGGGTTTTACTATTTGTTGGGACTTAAAAGAGGAAGCCCTCAGACCTGAATTTAAATTCGAGTTTCAAATTTCAACTTCCTCAACTTGCAAATTTGGTTCCACAAATGTGTTCCCCACATATGAATTAGCTTCCATGCCAAAATTCAGATTATTTGAATTTGGTTTTCTATGTTTTTTGAGCAATGGAAGGAGGGAGATTCAAATTCAAATTCAAAGAGTCAAATACATTTCAAATACCACACCAGAACTAAGTCCATTTCAATTTCAAAAATTCAATCCATGACTTGGTGTTGAAGTATGGCCTTTAATTGTGAGTAGCTGTGGTAAAATATCAGTGGGAAAAAATTTAATAAGAAATGAGAGGGTGGAGCCCACTGGTCAGCCACTCAGTAGAGCAAAACAGAGTGGCTCTCTTCAGCCGATCGCCGTAAGCACGGCAGCGCCGGCTGCACCACGCTCCCGATGACCTTCACCGTGTCAGCTCCTGCTTCATCGGTTGCTCTTTTCAACAGGCCACATACACAGCACCGAAGTTCTTCTTTGCTCCTCTCGCTCGCTCGTAGCTCCTCCCAATCTCTTCCGCGAAGAACACACTTCGGCGCTGCTGTCTCGGTTTCGGTTGCCCGGCTCAGTTGTTCCTCGTATGCTCGAGCTCCCAACACAATAAAGTAGCATCACGATGTGCTCTACCGGTCTACCACATCAACACCAAGGTTGCTTGCTTGTAGTAGCCGCACACGGACGATCGCCGCCGAGTGCTGAAGTGAACCGGCTGAGCACAGTTCGGCCTCACCGTCGCCAGCACGCTACAGCCTTCTTCATCGCCGGTTCCTCGTATGAAAAAGGTGCGTGTGACAGCCTAGATGGTGTAGATGAAAACCGTTCCTTATTTGGTTCCGCCATTAGCTAGAATTTTGACTTTTCCCAAACCCTTGTTCATAGCGATGAACCTCAGTCTACCACCAAATTCGTCGCGCAGAAGTAGCTAGAGTTCATTGTGGTCTAGAAGAAGCTTCGCTAGGTCGCTACGGTCCTTCTCGATCAAACGGCGCTCGAAACCATCAAGGACCGGAGGAGTTCTTCGAGTTTTTGTCACCAATGTCATTTTGCGGGCTCGGGTCACCAGGGAGGTCCCATTTCCGGTGTTTTTCATGGAGAACAGGCTATAGGTCGTGGTCGTCTATGTCTCGCTGGTGCTATTGGAGCAAACCATAGCCCGAATGACCCATTGCCGAGGGAGAACGAGGTCGCCGAAGTAGAGCTCCACATGGCCGCCGGTGCGAGCACTGTTCCAGTCATTGTCCTCCTTCCCCGACCCAACCATCATGTTCAGCACGGTATAAAACTCAAAGGCGGCAAGTTTGGTGAAGCTTGGACCTCGGGAATCTGCTCCAGCGAGCTCTCTGGGGAGGGTTGCCGCGGGGGAGGCGCGGGCAGCACGAGGAAGACGAAGGCGGCCGGGTCCCACCTGTCAGTCGCTGGAATCAGCGCGGGGATCAGCTGTTGCTGTGATCCGGTGCGGCAGCGCTGGTGAAACTCCGTGGGCTGCTGTGTGACCGCGAGCTCAGTGGCCCGATTTAAATCGTGGTGCCCACAAACAGAATTCAAATTTTTTCCCGAATTTCAGATTTAGGTCAAACATTGAAACCCCATAACATTTAGTACGAATTTCCAAAATTTGTGAAACAATTTTGTTGAATTCCTTTTAGTCAGTACTTTGCAGAATGCAGAGAATTTGATCTGAAGATCTCTGGATTTTTCTCCAAAATTCATCAAACTTAAATTTTTGGGAATTGGTTCCAAAAGATCCCTGTTATAGAATTTCCTCAAATTTGTCTAGAAGATTCTTCATAATATTAGTGATCTCCTGCAAAATTTGAGCACCAGTGGACTTCATTTTGCTAGGCTAAATTGTATTCCCAAGTTCAGTCTTCATTTGAAAATTTCAAACCAAACAGAAACTTTTTCAGTATTGTTCACCAACTTCAGAAATTCATTTCTCCCTGTCGACAACTCAAAAAATTGTGAAACAAATTTTGTTAGAACCAGGGAGACCTTCTCTAATTAGATCATCCACTGTTAGCCATGTCAAAACTTCAGATTTGGGCTCAAAATTCAGAGAAGCCTTGTACTTGTGAAACTTTTGGAGACTACAAGGTTCAATGAAATTTCTCCAAATTTTGCTCAGATCATCCTTATAGAGTCTAGTGTTCACTGGAAAAATTCCAAAGCCAATTAAGGAACCTAAATAGCAGTAGCTATGAATAGAAGTTTACTTCTTATAAATCACTAGCACTTACACATATATTTTGCTAAATTTCATATAGTGACCGAAGTTGAGGACACTCCGGAGCCATTGGAAGTCCTCCCACCAGAGCTAACTTTCCTTTTGACTCGCAAACAGCCATGGTCCGGTTTGCATTTAATTACCTTTTGAAAAGCTTTCATTTGTATAACTTATGTCTAGGTTGAAATGGTTGCATTAGAGTTAGGGTGATTGAAACCCCACTTGCATGACCTTTAAATCCTATGGAGGGTTGGGTAGTTTACAACTCGACGAGTAGAGAATGCCATGCTAATGTTCTTAGGATCTTGGTAGAAGTTGAGTAGTTGGAATCTACTCACGAGATAAGGTTCCATCACACGGTATGGAAAAGAGTAGATAATGGATTAAGAATTGTGAATCTAAGACCCAGCAGGGGGGTTAGGATGCAGTGCTCGCACCGGCGGCCATGTCAAACTCCACTTCGGCGACCTCGTTCTCACTCGGCATTGGGTCATTCGGGCTATGGTTTGCTCTAAAAGCACCAGTGACGCATGTACAACTTCGACCCATAGCCCGCTCTCCATGAAAACCACTGGAGATATGTGACGCCCCTATTCCGAGAAGACCATGTCACACCCGGTTTTTCCGAAGAACAACCAAGTGAATATCACATGTATGCCAGGATCATTTTCTCATACATGTGATGACAAATAGTGAAGCATCATTTATTACAAGCCAGGTGTCGAATATAAGTAAGTCTTACAAAATAAATGTCTCGATGGACAATAATAAGTTCATCACAAGTAAATAAACTAGCAGCGGAATATTATTATTTAGGGCTCCATAACAGGCGTTGCCCGGGGGTCTTCATGAACCTAAAAGCCTTCCTCGGGTCCAAAATCTTGGTCATTATACACCACCTCATTATCTTGACCTGAGCAGCAATATAAACCAACAAATATGCAAGGTTGAGTACCAATGGTACTCAGCAAGTGTGGGAAAATTATATCATGCATGGCTAGAACAAGGAGAGGTTGAACTCATGGTTAAAGCACTACGCAATTAATACCTATCACCTTAGCTTATTAAGCACCTTCATTACTACATAGGTGAAATGGTCCCAATCTCCCATTCCATCATCATAATCCAATAACCATAACCATCATTTCCAATGTTAAGCTCCCCGCTTAACTTCCAAAACCATCAATCCTCTAATCATGAATAAGTCCAGGCCGCTCTTAACCGTGAGCACGGCTGTCAAGACAGTTTTAACTCTGCAGAGTTTGTACCACTGTACCCACAAGTAGTGATTTCATCCCCCGTTGCCGGGTGGACTAAAAGAACCTCCATTATGCCAGTGGCTACGATCCACATTCACACTTCCCGACGAGCGTGGGCCCACTGAGGTTTCACCCCTAACAGCATACAAGAGGCTCCAACCCCGCTGCAGTGGCCCCCTCTTGAGCCTTGCGGTTCATATGGTAGTCCAGCTGACACCCACTCCCCGCACCATCCAACACACCCATACTACGCCGGGGATACACCTAATTAATTGGCCAAGCTGCCCCATCTCAGCATGTGGTTGGCACTGTAAAGCCGGGTTACATGCTCCATGAACCGGTCCTTAGGATACAGGCAAGTACTAAACACAAACCCAATTCTCGTGCACCCAGCACACAACCAAAACATCCAACTTGCCTTGATCCCTACCTCTACATAACTCACATTAGCTCATTCAAGAGTATGGTAAAATAAACTGATGATCTCATATCCCAAATACCCCATTCTAAGCATGGCTAAGCATATGCATGGAAATAAATGACATGACAAAATAAATCCCAACCCAAGCTTCAAGGAAACAAGGTGATGCAATTCTAGGGAAACTTCCTAGCATGGGTTTCATAATTAACTTGACAATGCAAATAATTTTATCTACACATCCTAGCATAGGATCAAAGTGGTCAAGGACACTTGCCTCCTTCTTGCTGCTCTTGAAATTGGTAGTCCTGATCTTGGAAAGAAATAACTTGCTCTTGAACAGGCTCCACTTCATACCATCACACATAGCAAAAGAAAAACAACAATCATAAGACATAGTTCACACTTCTACTTCATACAAACCACACATTCATATTTATGAAATTCATTCACCATTATATGTGTTGTGGTTACTTTATGTGTGTTGAGTTGTGGCTTGCATGCACTTTTAACCATGTGTATATGATTCCTACTTTTGTGTCCACCTTTATACTTACATACTATTTATATGGGTTTCCAATAAATTTCTTATATTCAACTACTTCACCTTTTTACTACCAAGTGTGTATGAAAAGTATTTTTCTTCTCCATATGTGCCTTCAGAATTTCTACCAACCCTAAACTGAATTCTTTGGATTTTAGAAACTCCATTTATCTTTTACTAGTTGCTATACTTTGAGATTTATATTCCTATGCATAATTGTGTATTTTATTATTAAATTAGTAATACACATCACCTAAACAGATTAGGTTCTGGTCCTAAATAATTTAAAATCATATTTTGACCATGGCTTATGATGTATACTATTTCATAATTATTTTCCCTATTTTTCTTTAACTATTCTTTACTTAAAAATGTGTCCCTATACTATTAAATGTGAATAATAGATAAAACAGATTTATTTCAGCCCAAAAATATATTTTTATCTCACTCCAAAGTTTTCTAAGTACTGAGAAAGTTTTTAATAAATTTTGACAATTATGTTTGTCCCCTTTTTAATTTTTAAACACTAGTTACATATTCAATTTTGTAAATTAAATACTAAACAGGGTTAAAAAGTAAACTCACCCATCACAGGGTCTATAATATTATTTTCATAATTTCCAGGGGTCTAGCTACACTTAACAGAGGTGTTTTTCCTAATTTCTATTAAGTCCAGGGGTTAAAACTGATTTTTAAATGGATTTACATGATTTTCTGGAGTTCCAGGGGCTAGATCTGAAGTTTCTGGGGCTAGCTCTCAATTCCAGAGAACCCCAGGGGGTAGCACGTAAGAATTCCAGTCTTTATAACGCGGGGTCGACGTGGACCGTCCGATTTTAAACCGACGGCTGAGATTATAACATCGAACCGGTACGCGGGGTTTTAAAGTCTACCGTGCGATTTAAAATAAACGGCGCACAAGCGGCCACGTCGCTCTGATCAAGCGCGGGCGGCGCTGCCGGCGGCGCACGGCGGCGGGAAGCGGCGATCTCGCCAGAAAGTTTCGGGTCCTCGAGAATTCTGCCTAGAACTGTGATCTTATGGCCTGATCGGTAGAGGGGAGGTCAGGGATCTCACCTCGGGGGTTTTCTCGAGCTCGGTGGTCCTGGAAAGTGATCGGCGGCGAGGTCCGAGGCAAAACCACGGCGAAGCTCGTCGGCGCTGCGTTTACACCGTAACTCTCCGAGTTTTCTGCACCTGCAAAGTTCCCCGGAGGCGGTGGATCAAAACCAGCGAGTTAGATCAGAGTTTCCGAGCTTAGATCGGCCAGAATTCACCGGCGAAGTCTCGGTGCTCACCGGAGTGAAAATCGGCGATCGCGTGGGAAAAACTGATCGGATCAGGGGTTTTTATAGCCGGGGAAGGGCGGTGGGTCTGTTGTGATCGAGTTGGAGTCCTCTGGGACCGGAATTCGGCTCCGGGACGGGCTTTCCTGGTCGGTTGCGATTTAGCGCGCTCGGGAGAAAAGTCCGGGGTCGCGGGGGCTCGGGGTTAGGGATGACAGGCGGGTCCCACCCGTCTGTGAGAGGCAGCGCGGCGCGCGCGGGGGCGGTCTGGCGCGGGGAAGCTGGGCCGGCTGGCGGGTTTCGGCCCACTGGCCAGTTTTTTCCCGTTTTCTCTTTTTCTTTTTCCATTTCTTTTCTGTTTTGAGTATAATTTGAATTCCAGTTTGAATTTGAATTTTTGCAAAACATGCAATACGTCCAAAAATTTTTAAATTCTCCTCTGAACATGGTTTAGGGTTTTGAATCAAAATTTGGGGTGTTACAGCTCTACCCCCCTTAAAAGAAATCTCGTCCTCGAGATTGTTGTTTCTAAGAAAACAATTCCGGAAATTGTGCCTTTAGCTCATCTTCCCGTTCCCAGGTGGCTTCCTCTTCTGAGTGATGCTTCCACTGCACCTTGCACATCCGGATTCTCTTGTTTCTGGTGAGGCGTTCCATCGTCTCCAAAATCTTGTATGGTTGCTCGGCATAAGACAAATCTTCAGCTACATCCACTTCATTCATGGGTAACACCTCCTCAGGCGTCCTCAGGCATTTCTTGAGTTGTGACACATGGAATACATCGTGCACGTCCGATAGATGAACCGGTAACTATAGTTGGTACGCCACTTCGCCTTTCCTTTCCAAAACTTGAAAGGGTCCGATGTATCGAGGTGACAACTTCCCTTTCACCTTGAACCGACGAAGTCCTCTGATAGGGGACACCTTGAGATAAACATAGTCTCCCACGTTGAAAACGAGTTCTCTTCTTCGTACATCAGCATAACTCTTCTGGCGTGTTTGTGCTATCCTCAATTTGTTGCGAATCTCCCTCACCTTCGCTTCGGCTTCTTGTAGCACTTCTGGACCAAACACTTTGCTTTCTCCTGTTTGGTTCCAAAATAGGGGAGTTCTGCACTTCCTTCCATACAAAGCTTCAAACGGTGACATCTTCATACTAGCTTGATAACTGTTGTTATAGGAAAACTCCGCATACGGTAAGTTCTTGTCCCAACTCCTATTGTTTTTGAGTGCACATGCCCTTAACATATCTTCAAGGATCTGATTGGTTCTCTCCGTCTGCCCGTAAGTTTGGGGATGATAGGCAGAGCTGAAATTCAGATGAGTTCCCATGGTTTCATGCAACTTTTGCCAAAACCTCGAGGTGAACTGTGTCCCTCGGTCCGACACTATCTTCTTTGGCACTCCATGGTAACACACAATCCTTGACATGTACAATTCTGCCAATTTAGATCCACTGTAGCTTTCTTTCACAGGGATGAAATGAGCTACCTTGGTTAGCCTATCAATAATGACCCATATTGAATCATACCCGGATTGGGTCCTAGGCAATCCCACGACAAAATCCATGCTGATTTCTTCCCACTTCCATTCAGGCACTTTGAGTGGTTGCAATAATCCCGCGGGTCGTTGATGTTCAGCTTTCACCAACTGACATGTGTCACATAGGGAAACATGTTCCGCGACATCTCGCTTCATGCCATACCACCAATACCTGCTTTTGAGGTCCTGATACATCTTCGTACTCCCAGGATGAATGGAATAGTCGGAATCGTGAGCCTCCTTCAAAATTAATTCACGGATCTCCTTTACTTCTGGCACATAGATCCTTTTCCCGTGCCACACCGTACCTTGTTCATCCTCTCTAAAACCAGGAGCTTTATTTTCCTTGATAAGCTGTCTGATCTCTTGTATCTTCTCATCATTCTTTTGGCCCTCGCGTATGTCTTGCTCGAGTGTGGAGTCCACTTCCATGGCGATGGCTTCACCACTATTTACTAGACATAGATTGAGCCTTATAACCTCGTCCTTCAACTCTGCGGGCATGTCCTTCAAACTCAACTTATTGACCTGCACTTTCTGACTCAAAGCATCGGCCACGACGTTTGCTTTTCCGGGATGATAGTTGATGCCTATGTCAAAGTCATTGATTAGCTCTAACCATCTCCTTTGTCTGAGGTTGAGATCTGGCTGTGTGAATATGTACTTCAAACTCTTATGATCCGTATATATCTCTGTCCTCTTCCCCATCAAATAGTGCCGCCAAATTTTCAACGCGTGTACCACTGCAGCTAGTTCTAGATCATGTGTAGGATAGTTCTTCTCGTGCTTCCGAAGCTGCCGGGATGCATATGCCACGACATGTCCTTCTTGCATGAGAACACATCCCAACCCATTTCCAGAGGCATCGCAGTACACTGTGAAATTCTTCTGCATATCTGGCATAATCAACACTGGGGCTGTTGTCAATCTCTTCTTTAACTCCTGAAAGCTCGTCTCGCACTGTGGCGTCCAGGTGAATGTGATTCCCTTCTCCAACAGTTTGGTGAGAGGTCTCGAGATCTTGGAGAATCCCTCAATAAACCGTCGATAGTATCCAGCCAATCCCAAAAAACTTTGAACTTCCCCGACATTTTCAGGGGTTTTCCACTTCTGGATATCTTCGATTTTGGCGGGATCTACGGAGATTCCTCCCTCCGAGATTATATGTCCTAAAAAGGGAACTCTCTTCAGCCAAAACTCACACTTGCTCAACTTGGCATATAGTTGGTGTTCTCTCAGCCTCTGTAACACCAACCTTAGATGTTTCTCATGTTCTTCTTCATCTTTGGAGAAGACGAGAATATCATCTATGAAAACCACCACAAATTTGTCCAGATATTCCATGAATACCTTGTTCATGAGGTACATGAAATATGCCGGGGCATTGTTTAGCCCGAAAGGCATGACAGTGTATTCATACAGTCCGTACCGAGATACGAAAGCTGTCTTGGGAATATCAGATTGCCTTATCTTGAGTTGGTGGTATCCCGACCTGAGATCAACTTTCGAGAACACACAAGCTCCCCTCAACTGATCAAACAAGTCTTCAATGCGGGGTAATGGGTACTTGTTTTTGATGGTTACCTCATTCAAGGCACGGTAATCCACGCATAACCTTTGGGTTCCGTCTTTCTTGGGCACAAATATCACCGGAGCTCCCCATGGTGAGTAACTAGGGCGAATATACCCCTTCTCCGTTAATTCTCTCAAATGATCCTTGAGCTCTTGTAGCTGCTTGGAGTCCATTCGATAAGGTCTCTTGTATATCGGGGCTGTCCCCGGTACTAGCTCAATTGCGAACTCCACGTCACGGTCGGGAGGCATACCTGGCAATTCCTCCGGAAAAACATCTGGATATTCCCTGATAGTCCTGATTTCCTCAACTTTCACTTCCACTTGATTTAATTTAATGTCCCTCCTAGGCTCGTGTATCGTTATGAACTTTACTCTTGTGCCATTGGGGTGAGTTAGTTCGACCGTTCTGGTCGAACAATGGATGATTCCTTTATGTTTGGTCAACCAATCCATACCCAAAATAATATCTATCCCTTGTGAATCTATCACTATGAGGTTAGCAGTAAATACTACCCCATTAATGTCTAGGCTCACTTTGGGACACACTTGTCTTGTCCTTATTTCTCCACCTGAAGAGTTTACGGCTAGCATATGGTTCATTTGTGTGGTTGCTAGGTCATGCTTCTTAACAAACCCTTGAGCAATGAACGAGTGGGTAGCACCAGAATCAAACAGCAGAGTTGCAAGGTGTAAATTGGCAGGAAACTTACCAACTACCACGTCGGGTGCCTCCTGTGCTTCCTCCATAGTGACATGGTTCACCCGTCCTCTCACTACATTCTGTTGTTGTGGCGGCGCAGGCTTCTTCTTTGGGCACTTATGGGCATAGTGCCCCACTTCACCACAGCTAAAACATTGCACCCCAACCTTAGGTGCTTGGCCTTTGTTGTCTTGGGGTTGGTTCGGGGGTCCTTGCACTGCTGGTCGAGGTGGATATGCGGGGCGAGGCTGCTGCACAAACTGACGTGGCGGCTGTGCAGGTGCTGCGGGTGGCCTGTAGTTTGGGTTGTACCCTCTTGGTGCTGAATAGGGTACCGCAGCACGGCTCGTCTGCCCCGTAGGTTGCTGCATCATACGTGGGCGGGTGTTGCTCCCTGAGGCCTGATGTGACCATCCCGCCTTCCTCTTATTCTCATTTTCCAGAGCCTTTAGCTTCCTTTCCACCACAAATGCTCTGTCCACCATCTTTTGAAAACTTTCATACTCATTGGAGGACATTGCACACTGCATCTCTGTGGTAAGTCCTTCCACGAAACAATCTTGTTTCTGCTCATCAGTCTCTATGTCTCGTGGAGCATAACGGGATAGTTGAGTAAATTTAGTGAGGTATTCCCTCACCGTCATGTTTCCCTGCTGCAGTCCCAAAAACTCCTTCCTCTTGTTTTTGAGTTCACCTCTTGGGATGTAGTGGTTGCGGAAGCTACGCTTGAACTCTTCCCATTTGATGTTCTCAGGGTCATGATGGGCGGCCACGTAGGCGGTCCACCAATCAGCAGCAGGTCCCTGCAATTGATGAGAGGCAAACAGCACCCTCTCATACCCTTGGCATTGAATAATCCTCATCTTACTTTCAATGGTCTTCAGCCAATCATCTGCCTCCAGAGGTTCAGCAGCACTTGCAAACTTTAGAGGTTGAGTTCCTAGAAACTCACTCAACCTTGGTTGGCGTGGTGCAGCTTGTGGAGGTGGAACTTGATGCAAGTTGGCCACCACTTGAGTCAAGTTCAGGATAAGCTGATTTTGATTCTCCAGCATTTGGTGGAGAGGATCAACTTCTTCACGGCGACCACCCCGGTCCTGGCCTCCAGAAAGATGAGGGTTGCATGCCTCATCGTTGTTGTTGGCGGGGTTGGCAGCACGTCCTTTTCCTCTTCCGGCCATCTGGCAGAATCAACATATGTTAATTTGATATCATTTAGTATCATCTTACTACTTTCATTTGTTGGTGCTTTGAGGTGTTGAGGCTTTGTTAAAATTTTACGAGGGTTATATCTCACACCAAATAAATGCACTATTATTTCCTGTGGGTTCACACACCAAAGCAAAACAATCTGAAGACGAGGCTGTGGACAATTGCTCATGGCTTCCACAACTCACGTCACACACCAAGCATTATCACACCATTAACTACGTAACGACTCGACTACTCGACCTCTTGCTAGCTAGGGGAAAGACTCTACACTACTCGTCCTCTTGAGCTGGCTCCTCGGGATCTTCCTCCTCATTTCGGCTACCTTCTGACTCTGCTTTGGGTGGGGAGGCTGCTGGTGGAGAAGTGCGACGACGCCTGATTGCTCGGCGATCCGGGGAGTCAGGAGTCCATGGATCACTCACGGTGACACACAGTTCATTCCCATCCCCTCTTTCTCTCGCCTTTAAGCAAGCTCGCAGCAACGCCTCCGTTTCCTTCAGGGTGTCTCGGACATCCTGAAGCTCTTGTTGACACTCCTGCAGTCGAGTGCTGAGCATAGCAGCATCCTCCAAGCACAAGTCCATGTGCTCATGGGAAGTCCCTTGCTGCACCGGTGGGTACTTGTACTCCGTGGTACCACTCCCACGTTGGAGGACATACATGTACTCAGTTTTGTCCAAGTGGCGACGATTGATGTGACTCTGGCAGGTGATGGCCTCCCAGGTGACATCTCTCTCTGCGTCAACTTGTGTTGCTCGACAAGCTGGAGAATGGTGGATCTTCAGCAGCTGATTCTCGTGTATAATCCTCATCTCCGAACTCCATTCTTCCCTCTTCTCACGGATGGTCCTGGTGGAGTTATAGTGGATGATTAGCTTGCCCGTATTGCCGGCGGCTTCGAGCATACGTCGAAGATGGCGCAACAAGTCTCCTACTGCCAATCCGTAGGAAAGGTACGTCACTGGACGACTCTCCTCTCTTTCGGCAAGGGCAACTACGGGAACTCTCCCTCCTGTGGACTTACGAGCGGTGCGAATCATGCGAACCATCTAAAACAAAAGAATTTAAAATTAGGTTAGATAAATTCTCAAACAAAAATCCTGTTTTGAATGAAAGTTGGGGTAAGATGAAGAAAATGACTCCTTTAATAACACTTTTCCACCCACACCTTGGAAAATAGTTTTTAAGAAAATAGGGCCCTTAAATACGTCCATTTCTACCTAGGTCCACGTTCCTACGGGCAACCTTGGCTCTGATACCACCTCTGTCACACCCGGTTTTTCCGAAGAACAACCAAGTGAATATCACATGTATGCCAGGATCATTTTCTCATACATGTGATGACAAATAGTGAAACATCATTTATTACAAGCCAGGTGTCGAATATAAGTAAGTCTTACAAAATAAATGTCTCGATGGACAATAATAAGTTCATCACAAGTAAATAAACTAGCAGCGGAATATTATTATTTAGGGCTCCATCACAGGCGTTGCCCGGGGGTCTTCATGAACCTAAAAGCCTTCCTCGGGTCCAAAATCTTGGTCATTATACACCACCTCATTATCTTGACCTGAGCAGCAATATAAACCAACAAATATGCAAGGTTGAGTACCAATGGTACTCAGCAAGTGTGGGAAAATTATATCATGCATGGCTAGAACAAGGAGAGGTTGAACTCATGGTTAAAGCACTACGCAATTAATACCTATCACCTTAGCTTATTAAGCACCTTCATTACTACATAGGTGAAATGGTCCCAATCTCCCATTCCATCATCATAATCCAATAACCATAACCATCATTTCCAATGTTAAGCTCCCCGCTTAACTTCCAAAACCATCAATCCTCTAATCATGAATAAGTCCAGGCCGCTCTTAACCGTGAGCACGGCTGTCAAGACAGTTTTAACTCTGCAGAGTTTGTACCACTGTACCCACAAGTAGTGATTTCATCCCCCGTTGCCGGGTGGACTAAAAGAACCTCCATTATGCCAGTGGCTACGATCCACATTCACACTTCCCAGGTGTGCGGCCAGGAGATCACTACGAAGCCTTTACAAAGGGATTCCCGACGAGCGTGGGCCCACTGAGGTTTCACCCCTAACAGCATACAAGAGGCTCCAACCCCGCTGCAGTGGCCCCCTCTTGAGCCTTGCGGTTCATATGGTAGTCCAGCTGACACCCACTCCCCGCACCATCCAACACACCCATACTACGCCGGGGATACACCTAATTAATTGGCCAAGCTGCCCCATCTCAGCATGTGGTTGGCACTGTAAAGCCGGGTTACATGCTCCATGAACCGGTCCTTAGGATCCAGGCAAGTACTAAACACAAACCCAAGTCTCGTGCACCCAGCACACAACCAAAACATCCAACTTGCCTTGATCCCTACCTCTACATAACTCACATTAGCTCATTCAAGAGTATGGTAAAATAAACTGATGATCTCATATCCCAAATACCCCATTCTAAGCATGGCTAAGCATATGCATGGAAATAAATGACATGACAAAATAAATCCCAACCCAAGCTTCAAGGAAACAAGGTGATGCAATTCTAGGGAAACTTCCTAGCATGGGTTTCATAATTAACTTGACAATGCAAATAATTCTATCTACACATCCTAGCATAGGATCAAAGTGGTCAAGGACACTTGCCTCCTTCTTGCTGCTCTTGAAATTGGTAGTCCTGATCTTGGAAAGAAATAACTTGCTCTTGAACAGGCTCCACTTCATACCATCACACATAGCAAAAGAAAAACAACAATCATAAGACATAGTTCACACTTCTACTTCATACAAACCACACATTCATATTTATGAAATTCATTCACCATTATATGTGTTGTGGTTACTTTATGTGTGTTGAGTTGTGGCTTGCATGCACTTTTAACCATGTGTATATGATTCCTACTTTTGTGTCCACCTTTATACTTACATACTATTTATATGGGTTTCCAATAAATTTCTTATATTCAACTACTTCACCTTTTTACTACCAAGTGTGTATGAAAAGTATTTTTCTTCTCCATATGTGCCTTCAGAATTTCTACCAACCCTAAACTGAATTCTTTGGATTTTAGAAACTCCATTTATCTTTTACTAGTTGCTATACTTTGAGATTTATATTCCTATGCATAATTGTGTATTTTATTATTAAATTAGTAATACACATCACCTAAACAGATTAGGTTCTGGTCCTAAATAATTTAAAATCATATTTTGACCATGGCTTATGATGTATACTATTTCATAATTATTTTCCCTATTTTTCTTTAACTATTCTTTACTTAAAAATGTGTCCCTATACTATTAAATGTGAATAATAGATAAAACAGATTTATTTCAGCCCAAAAATATATTTTTATCTCACTCCAAAGTTTTCTAAGTACTGAGAAAGTTTTTAATAAATTTTGACAATTATGTTTGTCCCCTTTTTAATTTTTAAACACTAGTTACATATTCAATTTTGTAAATTAAATACTAAACAGGGTTAAAAAGTAAACTCACCCATCACAGGGTCTATAATATTATTTTCATAATTTCTAGGGGTCTAGCTACACTTAACAGAGGTGTTTTTCCTAATTTCTATTAAGTCCAGGGGTTAAAACTGATTTTTAAATGGATTTACATGATTTTCTGGAGTTCCAGGGGCTAGATCTGAAGTTTCCGGGGCTAGCTCTCAATTCCAGAGAACCCCAGGGGGTAGCACGTAAGAATTCCAGTCTTTATAACGCGGGGTCGACGTGGACCGTCCGATTTTAAACCGACGGCTGAGATTATAACATCGAACCGGTACGCGGGGTTTTAAAGTCTACCGTGCGATTTAAAATAAACGGCGCACAAGCGGCCACGTCGCTCTGATCGAGCGCGGGCGGCGCTGCCGGCGGCGCACGGCGGCGGGAAGCGGCGATCTCGCCGGAAAGTTTCGGGTCCTCGAGAATTCTGCCTAGAACTGTGATCTTATGGCCTAGATCGGTAGAGGGGAGGTCAGGGATCTCACCTCGGGGGTTTTCTCGAGCTCGGGGCTCCTGGAAAGTGATCGGCGGCGAGGTCCGAGGCAAAACCACGGCGAAGCTCGTCGGCGCTGCGTTTACACCGTAACTCTCCGAGTTTTCTGCACCTGCAAAGTTCCCCGGAGGCGGTGGATCAAAACCAGCGAGTTAGATCAGAGTTTCCGAGATTAGATCGGCCAGAATTCACCGGCGAAGTCTCGGTGCTCACCGGAGTGAAAATCGGCGATCGCGTGGGAAAAACTGATCGGATCAGGGGTTTTTATAGCCGGGGAAGGGCGGTGGGTCTGTTGTGATCGAGTTGGAGTCCTCTGGGACCGGAATTCGGCTGCGGGACGGGCTTTCCCGGTCGGTTGCGATTTAGCGCGCTCGGGAGAAAAGTCCGGGGTCGCGGGGGCTCGGGGTTAGGGATGACAGGCGGGTCCCACCCGTCTGTGAGAGGCAGCGCGGCGCGCGCGGGGGCGGGCTGGCGCGGGGAAGCTGGGCCGGCTGGCGGGTTTCGGCCCACTGGCCAGTTTTTTCCCGTTTTCTCTTTTTCTTTTTCCATTTCTTTTCTGTTTTGAGTATAATTTGAATTCCAGTTTGAATTTGAATTTTTGCAAAACATGCAATACGTCCAAAATTTTTTAAATTCTCCTCTGAACATGGTTTAGGGTTTTGAATCAAAATTTGGGGTGTTACAAACCACGGAACCGAGCTGATGCATATGTGTGCCCAGGATGTTCATCACACATATACATGTAATCCACAAACTGAATTCAGAATATAACCACGAATAACAGGGTTTTATTACAATGTCTCATGAATCTCTGATTCATTCTAGCAGCGGAAGTCTTATTCTTGCAGCGGAAGTCTTCTAAACTATTGCGGAAGCAAACTAAACAGCAGCAGTGGCTCCATCTCCTACTCCACAGGCAAGTTGACGGTGGATCACTTGCCTAGTACTCCACATGGTCTTCAAAGTACTCCTCTCCCGTTGCATATGATGTATGATAATGCAAGTGTGAGTACATGTCGTACTCAGCAAGTGCGGGAAGTATGACATGTAGCTTACAACAAGGTAGGTATAAAAAGGCTCATCGCAGAAAAGCGAAGTTTATTTCACAAAACATGATAAAACAGAAACTAACTTTAAGTGAAGTTAATCCCAACATATATCCAAATATGAACATACCTCCATCATGTTCACCTCTTTTCATATCTCATCCAGACATTCATCTTTCTCAACTTTTTCTCATGCTTATGAATACGATCTCGTATTCATTACCATCTAATCTCATATTCAATTCCATCTCATACCGAGACCAAATCTCATTGTCATGACTTAACAGTCCCATTCTCATCACCAAGACTCAACAGTCCCAAAACAAAATCCAAAGACCAAACACATATCCAAACCAAACACCATCCCAATAACAATCCCATTTAATCATGTGAGTTCGCCAGGCGCTTGTAACCGATAGCACGGCTATCATTTCGTCACCCGTCGGTGACTGCAGAACCTCCATTATACCAGTACACAACCGTCGGTGTATGGCCAAGAGATCAGAAAATAGCCTTTACAAAGGGGCTACTAGATGTATGGACTCACTAAGGTTTCACCAGCAGGCTGGAATCACCGTTATCCCACCTACGGGCCCCCTCTTGTGCCATGCAGTTTCCAGGGTAGTCCTCACTCCACTCGCATTCCCCGCGCCTTCCACGGTCCATAACAATCTAGCAACTTACCTAATTAGTCAGCTAAGATGCACCCATATTCGTGTCGGTTTCCTCAGTATCGGGTACTCGTGCATAGAGAAAAACCGCTTCAGAATCGCGTCCTTCCGTAGGGATAAGCTCCGGAGGCTCCACGTGTAAAGCGGGGGCCTGGGCTTCCCTTTTCCTCAGGGGCGAGCTCTGCTTGTGCCACGTGTCAGGCGGGCGGGACCTCCCTCTTCCTCGGAGGCGAGCTCCGCGTGCGCCACACATCTGGCAGGCGGGACCTCCCTCTCCTTCAGAGGTGAGCTCTGCGTGCGCCACGTGTCTGGTGGGTCGGAACCTCCCCTCCCTCTAGAGACGAGCTCCGCGTACACCACGTGTCAGTGTCGGACCTCCCCTCTCTTTGGAGGTAGCTGCGAATGTGCCACATGTCCAGCAGTGTCGTATCTCCTTTCTACTTATTGATGAGCTCCGAGGTCGACACGTGTCCAACAGCGTCGGACCTCCCTTCCTCTCGGAGATGAGCTCCAAGGTTGACATGTGTCTAACAGTGTCTTCTCCTCGGAGGTGATCTTCGAGGACGACATGCGTCCAGTAGGACCGAACCTCCCGGAGGCGAGCTCTGAGGGTGACACATGTCCAGTAGTTTCGGACCTCTCGGAGGTGAGCTCTGAGAGCGACACGTGTCCCGTGGGTTGGACCTCCCGCTTGTCCGCAGAGACTAGCTCCGGGGACGACACGTGTCCTGCAGGGCCGGCCTCTCTTCTCCGCAGAGGCTAGCTTCGGGGGCAACACGTGTCCCACGGGGTCGGACCTCGCCCCTTTCACACAAGCATGCTCCGAGCCTGCCACGTAGCCAGTTAGCGGTGGACATCACCCCTTTAGCAGGGATGAGCTCCGAAGGTGCCACGTGGCTAGCGGGCCGTGGGAAGTGTCTTCGGCGCTCTCGGTGGATTGGATATGGCTCTTTTTGGCAATCTTTCTGATTCTTTTTCTGTTTCCACTTCTTTTTAAAATGTTTTCTCTACATGAAATATGTATGCATGCACGATTACGAAATTGAGGGTGTTACAAACTTTCCCCTTTTATACTGAATCTCGCCCTCGAGATTTGATAGTGGAGAATAGACGAGGGAATTCTGCCTTAATGTCTTCTTTACGCTCCCATGTGGCTTCAGCTTCTGTGTGATGTCTCCATTGCACCTTGCACCAACGGATCACTTTGTTCCCCGTGACCCTTTCTTTCACGTCCAAAATTCGGACAGGGTGCTCTACATAGGTCAGATCATCTTGAAGCTCAAGTTCATCCATCGGTACTTGTTCTTCTGGTACTCTCAAGCACTTCTTGAGCTGGGATACGTGAAACACGTCATGCATGTTGGAGAGGTGCATTGGGAGCTCTAATTGATAGGCTACTTCTCCTCGCTTGCCCAACATCTTAAATGGTCCGATGTAGCGAGGTGCTAACTTGCCTTTGACGTGGAAACGTCGTTGGCCACGGATAGGCGATACCTTAAGGTACACG
The DNA here is from genome assembly GCA_030760725.1 of Neostapfia colusana. Lineage (NCBI taxonomy): Eukaryota > Viridiplantae > Streptophyta > Magnoliopsida > Poales > Poaceae > Neostapfia > Neostapfia colusana. Next base: position 60,238,769 of record JASWHV010000004.1, on the reverse strand, counting down.
AAGTCTCCTACTTCGAAGGTCAACTTTCTTCGCCTATTGTCCGCATAGCCTTTTTTTCGTGACTCAGCAGCCCTCAAGTTCTCCCGTATTATTTGGACTTGCTTCTCAGCTTCTTGCAGCACTTCGGGTCCAAACACTTGGTTCTCTCCGATCTCGTTCCAAAACAACGGCGTTCTACACCATCTACCATACAATGCTTCAAAAGGTGACATCTTCAAACTGGCCTGGTAGCTGTTGTTGTATGAGAACTCAGCATACGGCAAGCTCCTATCCCAACTACGTCCATGTTTCAAGGCACAAGCTCTCAACATGTCTTCCAAAATTTGGTTTGTCCTCTCATTTTGTCCATCAGTCTGCGGGTGGTATCCGGAGCTAAAATCTAGTCGTGTACCCATAGCTTCATGCAGCTTCTTCCAAAATCTAGAGGTAAATTGGGTACCCCGGTCTGAAGCTATCCTCTTCGGGACTCCATGACGGCACACAATTTGCTCCATGTATAGCTCGGCTAGTTCGGTGACACGGTACATGGTTTTAACAGGAAGAAAATGGGCTGTTTTCGTCAATCAGTCCACGATAACCCAGATGGAGTCGTAAACCGACCGAGTACGTGGTAATCTGACGGTGAAATCCATACTGATATCTTCCCACTTCCACTCGGGCACCTTCAATGGTTGCAACAGTCCAGCGGGTCTTTGATGTTCGGCCTTCACCCATTGGCATGTGTCGCATAGGGAAACATACTCAGCTATGTCCCTTTTCGTACCATCCCACCAGTAACAAGTCTTCAGGTCCTTGTACATCTTTGTACTGCCGGGATGTATGGAATAAGGTGAATCATGTGCCTCCTTTAATATCGTGTCACGGATGTGCTTCATGCTAGGCACACAAATCCTTTTCCCTAACCAAAGTGTACCCTTCTCGTCATCCTTGAAGTCCTTTTCTATGCCTTGTCGGATTCTTCCCTTGATCTCCTTGATTTCCTCATCCGTTGCTTGGCCACCTCGTATCTCTTGTTCCAGCGAAGAGTGGAGTTCCATCACTTCCATCTCGCTCAAGAACCCGAGATGTAACCGTTCAATCTCCTTGCATAGCTCGGGCAGTGGCTCCCGAACCGTGAGTTGGTGACATGCTCCCTTTCGGCTCAATGCATCAGCTACTACATTGGCCTTCCCGGGGTGATAGTTGATTCCAACATCATAATCCTTGATGAGTTCTAACCATCGACATTGCCTCAAATTCAAATCCATTTGGGTGAATATGTACTTGAGGCTTTTATGATCCGTATAGATCTCACATCGGTGGCCAAGGATATAATGTCTCCAAATCTTAAAGGCATGTACCACGCCTGCGAGCTCCAAATCATGTGTGGGGTAATTCAGCTCGTGTTTCTTTAGTCGCCTTGACGCATAGGCTGCAACTTGTCCTTCTTGCATGAGAACACATCCAAGCCCTTGTCTTGATGCGTCACAATATATGTCAAAGCTCTTGCTTACGTCCGGCAATACTAGAACTGGTGTTGTGGTTAGCCTTTTCTTGAGCTCCTCAAAGCTTTCTTGGCACGCTGGCGTCCATTGGAACACTTTTCCCTTTATTAACAACTCTGTCATAGGCTTTGCTATCTTGCAGAAGTCCTTGATGAACCGTCGGCAGTATCCAGCCATCCCAAGAAAACTCCGAATGTCTCTCACATTTTGTGGTTAGTTCCACTTCAGAACATCTCACATTTTCCTCGGGATCAACCGATACTCCTTCCTTGGAGATGATGTGGCCTAGGAACGATATCTCCTTTAGCCAAAATTGACACTTGCTAAGCTTGGCATACAATTGATGCTCTCGCAGCTTCTGCAATGTCAATCTCAAGTCTTCTTCATGTTCCTCCTCACTTTTTGAATATACCATGATGTCGTCGATGAAAACCACGACGAACTTATTCAAGTACTCCATGAAAACCTTGTTCATGAGGTACATGAAGTATGCGGGTGCATTCGTTAACCCAAAAGACATAACGATATATTCATACGAACTATACCGTGTTCGAAAGGCAGTCTGGGTATGTCAGAGGGTTTAATCTTCAGGTGGAAATATCCCGACCGAAGATCAATCTTGGAGAAAACTCGAGCTCCTTTCATTTGGTCGAACAGGTCCTCTGTACGGGGCAGAGGGTATTTATTCTTGATTGTCACCTCATTGAGAGACCTATAATCCACACACATCCTTTGGGTCCCATCCTTCTTGTCTACGAAGAGCAGGGGGCTCCCCATGGTGACGAGCTTGGTCGTATAAAACCCTTCTCTAGCTGCTCCTGAATTTGCTTCTTGAGTTCCACAAGTTCGTTGACATTTATTCTATATGGTCTCTTTGCTATAGGTGCAGTTCCGGGTATCAAATCAATGGAAAACTTGATGTCCCGGTCAGGTGGAATACCTGGAAGTTCTTCCGGGAACACGTCCGAGAACTCTTGAACCACCGGAATGCTTTCCAATGTTGCTTCTTCGACATGGTTCAACGTTGCCTTCTTGGTTGCCGGTTGGGCTGACTCAAACTCAATATGGGTACTGTGCTCGTTTGTCAACTACACGCTCCTTTTAGCACACTGGATTACTCTATTGTGCTTGCTTAACCAATCCATTCCGAGTATTATGTCAAGCCCTTGGAAATCCAAGACAATGAGTTTGACAAGGGAGTCTACCCCCCTTATTTTAAGATTTACTTTCGGACATACTATATTAGTCCTCATCTCTCCACCGGGAGAACTAACTAACATAGTATATTTCATGTGTGATATGGGTAGATTATACTTGGCAACATACATGGATGATATGAATGAATGTGATGCTCCGGAAACAAATAGATTAGTGGCTGGGTTGGAGTTGGCAAGGAACGTACCAATCACGACGTCCTCAGCCTGTTGCGCTTCCTCAGCAGAGACATGATTCACGTTGCCACGAGCGTAGCTCTGCTGTCCACGGTTTCCTTGCGCAGCTCCTCCCTTCGGCCGTGGGTTCTGCTTCTGCACGTTGCTTGTCTGTCCAGGACCTTTCCTTTGGCACTGACTTGCAAAGTGTCCTGTTTCTTCGCATGCGAAGCATGCCTTGTTGCCCAAGACAGCGGGGACGTTGGGGCGGGGGTCTTGAACAGGGGCGCCCATGTTAGGACAAGGCGCCGGAGGTAAGGGCATACGAGGTGCTTGCATAAAGGGACGTTGCTGTGGTGGTTGATTAGGGCAAAAAGTTGGAGTGGGCGATCCATACTGTGGTGCAGCTAGTACTCCACATGGTCTTCGAAGTACTCTTCTCCTGTTGCTGATGTTTATGTGATAATGCAAGGGTGAGTACATGTCGTACTCAGCAAGTGCGGGAAGTATGACATGTAGCTTACAACAAGGTAGGTATAAAAAGGCTCGTTGCAGAAAAGCAAAGTTTATTTCACAAAACATGATAAAACAGCAACTAACTTTAAGTGAAGTTAATCCCAACATATATCCAAATATCAACATACCTCCATCATGTTCACCTCTTTTCATATCTCATCCAGACATTCATCTTTCTCAACTTTTTCTCATGCTTATGAATACCATCTCGTATTCATTACCATCTCATCTCATATTTAATTCCATCTCATACCGAGACCAAAGCTCATTATTACGACTTAACAGTCCCATTCTCATCACCAAGACTCAACAGTCCCAAAACCAAATCAAAAGACCAAACCCATATCCAAACCAAACACCATCCCAATAACCATCCCATCTAATCATGTGAGTTGGTCCGGTGCTTGTGACGGGAAGGATGGCTATCATGATAGTTTTATACTTTCTAGAGGTGGCACCACTTTACCCACAAGTTTGTGATTTCGTCACCCGTCGGCGACTGCAGAATCTCCATTATACCAGTACACAACCGTCGGTGTATGGCCAAGAGATCACAAAATAGCCTTTACAAAGGGGCTACTAGATGTATGGACTCACTAAGGTTTCACCAGCAGGCTCGAATCATCATTCTCCCACCTACGGGCCCCCTCTTGTGCCATGCAGTTCCCAGGGCAGTCCTCACTCGACTCCCATTCCATGCGCCTTCCATGGTCCGTAACAATCTAGCAACTTACCTAATTAGTCAGCTAAGCCGCACCCACATTTGGCCTTGTGGTGGCACTGTTTTCCTTGCATGGCTGGCATGAACCGGTCCTTAGATCTATGGCAAGTAAACCACCATCTCATTCAACCACTCCCACGAACCAAGATTGCCTAGATCTCCCCCGATTCATGTTCATTATTCTCATCAAGTTCTCATTATCATTACTCACATTAGTGCAGTAGCTAAACACATTCTATCGCTTCCCATATCCCGTAGATTAGCGAAGCAAAAGCAAAAACGACCATACCTGACTCATCAACTTTCCTGGTCATAAGGGTGGTTAACAAAACTAGTAGACTCCTATAAAAGGGTTTCCCATCAAGTTGACTCAAGCATACACAGTTTTCGCAAACAAAACAGTTCCAAAACATGGGATCAATATGGTCAAGGGGCACTTGCCTTGTTCCTGAGGTTTCTGTTGCTCATGGATCTCGAAATCTTGGTGCTGAAATCCTTCGTAGATAGCTCCCTGAGCTTGTCCTCTTCTACTTACGATCACGCATATATAAAATATATAGCAATCAAACATCATGCTCAATCCTTATTAAAAATACAATGGTGCATATGCATGCTAATCCTATGGTGCTGTTTTTATTAGATCAGTTTGTACGTGTTCTCGCATGTTTTAATGGCTTGCATGGGCTTTTTACGATGAACAGAGGTGTAAGGATCAAGTGTGGACATGGTGATGATCTTGACTCTAGATCAAACCGATCAACACGTGATCTGACCACATGAAAAAGCTTCCGTTCGAAGGGATCAAAGAAACAGATGCGAGGAATACCCTGATGATGTCGTAAGGTGGTAATGGAGACCTACCTTACTTCCTTCAGGGCCTTCCTCCTAGCAATGGCAGCAGGACGACTTGTCGGCTCTCTTCCGGCGATGGCGATCATGACGGGGCTCGTCGGTGGTCCCAACGGTGACTAATCTCCGGCGAAGTGGGTTATCTTGGCGAGATGGGGGCTAGGGCCTCTAAGTTGTCGGCTAGGAAAAGATGTTACGATCAAGGGTGTGTTTCAGGTTCTATTTATAATCAGAAAAAGAAAAGTCCTTCTCCGTTGGATTTCAAATAAGAGTCCTATTCGATTTGTGTTTGGATCTTAACAACTTATCTTTCAAACGATTTAGTTGCAGTATTCAATGTGGATGAATTCGTGTCGGTTTCCTCAGTATCGGGTACTCGCGCACAGAGAAAAACCGCTTCAAAATCGCGTCCTTCCGCAGGGATAAGCTCTGGAGGCTCCACGTGTCCAGCGGAGGCCTGGGCTTCCCTTTTCCTCAGGGGCGAGCTCTGGTTGTGCCGCGTGTCAGGCAGGCGGGACCTCCCTCTTCCTCGGAGGCGAGCTCTGCATGCGCCACGCGTCTGGCGGGCGGGACCTCCCTCTCCTTCAGAGGTGAGCTCCGCGTGCGCCACATGTCTGGTGGGTCAGGACCTCCCCTCTGTCCAGAGACGAGCTCCGCGTTAGCCACGTGTCAGTGCCGGACCTCCCCTCTCTTCGGAGGTAGCTCCGAATGTGCCACATGTCCAGCAGCGTCGTATCTCCTTTCTACTCAGAGATGAGCTCTGAGATTGACACGTGTCCAACAGCGTCGGACCTTCCTTCCTCTCGGAGATGAGCTCCGAGGTTGACACGTGTCCAACAGTGTCTTCTCCTCGGAGGTGAGCTCCGAGGACGACACGTGTCCAGTAGGACCAAACCTTCCGGTGGCGAGCTCTGAGGGTGACACATGTCCAGTAGTGTCGGACCTCTGGGAGGTGAGCTCCGAGAGCAAAACGTGTCCCGTGGGTTGGACCTCCTGCTTCTCCACAGAGACTAGCTCCGGGGACGACACGTGTCCTGTGGGGCTGGCCTCGCTTCTCCGCAGAGGCTAGCTCTGGGGGCAACACGTGTCCCACAGGGTCGGACCTTGCTGCTTTCACAAAGGCAAGCTCCGAGCCTGCCACATAGCCAGTTCGCGGCGGACCTCACCCCTTTCACAGGGATGAGCTCCAAAGGTGCCACGTGGCCAGCGGGCCGCGGGAAGTGTCTTCGGCGCTCTCGGTGGATTGGATTTGGCTCTCTTTGGCTATCTTTCTGATTCTTTTTCTGTTTCCACTTCTTTTTACAATGTTTTCTCTACATGAAATATGTATGCATGCACGATTACGAAATTGAGGGTGTTACAAGATAGGACCTCACCAGCGATCCGAGCCCGCAAAACAATGGCGGCAACAAAAACTGTAAGAACTCCTCTGGTCCTTTATGGTTTTGAGCGCCGTTTAAGCGAGAAGGACCGTAGCGATCTAGTAAAGCTTCACCAAGACCAGAATGAGCTCTAGCTACTGCTGTGCGATGAATTTTGAATTCAAATGATTTGTATTCTGTTGTGGAGTTTGAATTGAGTTTGGTTATTTGAATTTGAAATGGAATTTGAATCATTCATTTGCAATGTTCCAAAAACATAGCAAACCAACTCAATTATTTCTGAATTTTTGCATGGCTGGTAATTCAAATATGGAGAACACATTTGTGGAACCAAATTTGCAAATTGAGGAAGTTGAGATTTGAAACTGAAATTTAAATTCAGATTCGAGGGCTTCCTCTTTTAATCCCAAACAAATATTAAAGCCCCTCCAAATGAGCTGAAATTCGGGAGGTTCAATATTTGACATATGAAGATCCAAGTTATGAATTCAGATCTCCATGTTTGGACGTTCTGGGAAGTTTGAATGCTTACTTCAAACTGACACCGTTATAATTCAAAGTTTTAATTCCCCTCATTTTTCCTAAGTGTAAATGTGCTGAATTTCATGCTACCACTTTTTGGGGATTTTACATCCCTCCCGCCTTAAAAAGAATCTCGTCCCGAGATTCCAAAAGAAAAGCAAACTGGAGAAACTTTACCGGGTATACGATGATAGAAATTCCGGATAATTTGCTTGAAGATAGTCCTTGCTTTCCCATGTGGCCTCATCAGCGGTATGGTTACACCACAAGACCTTGTAAAACCATAAAGTCCGGTTTCTTGTGGCGCGAGTCTTTTCATTGATAATCCGGATCGGATACTCGGAGTATGTGAGGTCCGGCTGAAGAACTTCTATGTATTTAGTGCGGATTTCAGCCGAGGGTTTGAGGCATTTCCTCAGCTGCGATATGTGGAAGATGTTATGAATTCCTGCAAGCGACGGCGGTAACTACAGGTGATAGGCCACGGGTCCGCATTTTTCAATGACAGCCAAAGGACCGATGAATCACGGCGCAAGTTTGCCCTTCACCCTGAAACGATGAACTCCCTTCATCGGAGACACACGGACATAAACATGGTCCCTGATGTCGAAGTGGAGAGGACGGCATCTTTTATCAGCATAGCTCTTCTGACGAGATTGAGCAGCCTTGAGGTTGGCTTGTATTACTTGCACTCGTTCTTCAGCCTCATTCACATGTTCGATGCCGTATATCACTCGCTCGCGGGACTCACACCAGTTGAGTGGTGTGCGGCATTTTCAGCCGTAAAGATCATACGGCACCATCTTGATGCTAGCTTGATAGCGATTGTTGTAAGAAAACTCCGCCAACGGAAAATGATCGTCCAAATTTTTGCCGTGGTGGATGGCACAAGCGCGTAGCATGTCTTCAAGCACTTGATTCACCGGTTCAGTTTGACCATCCATCTGTGGGTGATATGCGGAGCTTCGGACGATCAGTTTGGTCCCCAATGATGCGTGCAGCTGTTCCCAAAACCGAGCGACGAACAGCGTACCGCGATCTGAAATAATAAAGCGGGGAACACCGTGCAAGCATAAGATCCTTGCAATATACAGCTCCACATATTGCTTGGCCACGTAACTTGTATGTACGTGAATAAAATGAGCCGACTTGGTTAGTCGACCGACTATCACCCAAACCGAATCATGCTTGTGAGATGTGAGAGGTAACCCGACTATGAAGTCCATGCTGATATCCTCCCACATCCACGCCGGAACGTTCAATGGTTGCAGCTGTCTGGCTTTACGCGTATGGTCGGCTTTCACCCACCAACACGTATCGCATTCGTATACATACTTTGCTATTTCTCTTTTCATCCGCGTTCACCAAAACATGGTTTTCAGATCTTGGTACATCTTGTTGCTGCTCGGATGAATAGAATACTTGGACAAATGAGCTACGTCCAATATCTTCTTCCGAAACGTCATGTCACGGGGTACAACTATGCGGTCTTTAAACCATAGAGTACCGTTTTCATCCCTTCAGAAGCATTTCATTTCACCATTCATCATTCTTCTCCAAATGTTTGACATTCCCATGTCTTCCTTCTGAGCTTCCATAATATCCACTCATATGGTAGGGACGAGAGCAAGATTATATAATGCCCCATATGGAACCAAGTATAGACTTGGCTCCTCCTCTTCAAGTGGGGTGATGGACAGATTGTTGACATGAGATTTGTGGCTTAAGGCATCGGCAACCACATTTTCCTTTCTGGTATGGTAGTGAATCTCGATCTCATAGTCTTTGATCAGCTCTAGCCATCTCCGTTGCCGCATATTCAACTCCTTTGGAGTGAATATATATTTCAAACTCTTGTGGTTGGTGTAGAGATGCACTAAGTTCCCAAGTAAATAGTGTCTCCACATTTTCAATGCCAACACCACAGCAGTGAGCTCAAGATCATGAGTCGGATAGTGCTGCTCGTGGTTACGAAGTTGACGTGAGCCATAGGAGACCACCCTTCCTCCTTGCATCAATACACAGCCAAGCCCGATGTCGGACGCATCACAATATACGTCAAAGGGCCTAGTCGTATCCGGTTGAGCTAACGCTGGGGTGTGGTAAGATGCTTCACCAATGCTTGGAAAGCTCCTTCACAAGCTGAGTTCCAAACATATTTGATCCCCTTCTTTAACAATTCGGTCATCGGCTTAGCAAGCTTGGAGAAGTTCGGTATGAATCTCCAATAATATCCCGATAAACCGAGAAAACTCATGACTTCATGGACAGATGTAGGGGACTTCCATTTCAGCGCTTGTTCGATTTTGCTTGGATCAACTGCAATGCCTTCCGCAGAAATGATATGACCAAGAAATGGCACTTGGATGATCCAGAACTCGCACTTGCTAAACTTGGCATAAAGCTTATGGTCTCGCAATCGTTGAAGCACGATATGCAGGTGTTCGGCGTGTTCTTCTTCAGACTTGGAATAAACCAAGATGTCGTCGATAAACACCACCACGAACTTGTCCAACTCCGGCATGAACACTGAGTTCATGAGATATATGAAATGTGCCTGGGCGTTGGTGAGACCAAAAGACATGACGAGGTATTCATACAGCCCATATCTCGTCGAGACGGCCATCTTCGGAATATCCTCTGCTCGGATCTTGATTTGGTGATATCCGGAGCGAAGATCCATCTTTGAAAATACACTCACACCCACAAGTTGATCAAAGAGAATATCAATGCGGGGTAGTGGATATTTATTCTTGATGGTGACGGCATTGAGAGGCTGGTAGTCCACACACAACCTCAGGGTTTCATCCTTCTTCTTCACAAACAGCGCCGAGCATCCCCATGGTGAGGAACTCGGTTGAATGAAACCCTTCTTCATTAAATAATTGAGCTGTTCCTTCAGTTCTGGTAGCTCATTCAGAGCCATCTTATATGGTCTCCGTGATATCGGTGTCGTCCAAGGTACAAGTTCAATCTTGAACTCGACATCTCTTTCGTGTGGCATGCCCGGGAGATCATCCGGAAAGACATCCGGGTATTCACGGACCACACGAATATCCTCAAGTTTTGTGTCTTCTGTGTTATATGTGGCTGGAGCTTCTTGAACCGAACAGTCAAGAATAAGAACATGTGGTTCATGAAGTGGAGATTTTAGACGAACTACGCGTGGAATGATGTCAAGAACAGCACCATGGCGATGTAGCCATGACATTCCTAAAATGACATCAAGTTTTTGACTCTCTAACATGATTAGAGAAGTCGGGTATAGATTCCCACCCAATTGTAATGGTGCTCTATATACCATCCTATCATCTGTTATTTTCCCACCCGGAGAGCATATTAAGTATGAACTATTTGTGGGAATGATAGGCAATTGATATTTAATATCATAAGATTGACTTATAAAATTATGGGTGGCACCGGAGTCAAAAATTATGACTACGGGATGATCTAAATAAGAAAACGTACCCGCGAGGACGGGTTCACCTTCCGGCACGTCTTTGATGGCTATGTGGTGGACGTTGCTGGTTTTTGGTGCTGGTTTATTGGGCTGTTTGCAGGGCTGATTTGCACCCTGATACGGTGCTGCACCCCTGCCATGTCGCTGCTCGGGGCAGTCCTTTGCAATATGGCCAACACGGCCACACGTGAAGCACGTGTAAGGTGTCAGGGTCCCTCCGAAATGAGGATGGAATCCCAGTGCATGCGCTTGAAACTGAGGCGCACGCGGGACCATCGTTTGCTGCTGCTGTTGCTGTGGTGGATATGATGGTCGGAAGCTTGGCGATTATATTGTCGACCGCGAAACTGAGGCGGCCGCGCCGGTGGCTGCCATCTTCAACCGGATGGTGAGCGATACACCATGCGGTATTTTTGGGGCGCCCCACCACTGCTGCTCATCAGAACGCTGCGTTTCCTCTTATCAGAACCACGCTCACGCTGAGCATTTTCTTGTAAAATCGTTGCATTAACAAGGTCATTGAATGTGCCGCGATTACTTTGGGCAAGATGGACCTTCATTTTAGAATTCAGGCCCCGGAAGAACGCGTTTCACTTATCTCCCTCCGTTCCCACAAATCCTGGCGCATACTGCGCCAGCAGGTTGAATGACCTGGAGTACTCATGAGCACTCCTCTCGCCTTGTTTCAGCGCCAGGAACTCCTGGAGCTTCTTCTCCATAACACCGGGAGGTATATGGTAGGCGCGGAACGCCTCCCAGAACTCCGTCCATGTGACGGCATGGACAGCCGGTAATGAGGCGATGTAGTTCGCCCACCATCTACTGGCTTCACCTTGAAGCTGTTGCGCTGCGTACAGCGCCTTCTGGTGTTCGGTGCACCGTAGTAAACCGAACTTCGCTTCAAGAGTGTGGATGAAGCTGTCCGCCTCCAAAGGCTCTTCGGCCTCCATAAACACCGTTCGATGGGTCGCCAGGAAGTCTGAATATGAACTTTGTTGGGGCTGGCAATGCCCATTGTCTTGGCGTCCTCCCTGATGGGACGCATTCTGTTGCACTAGCATCCGCAGCAACTCTGTCGCGCGAGCCGAGCACTGCGGCGAGAACCTCCACAAGATTCTTTGGATGTCTGGTGGTGGTGGAGATAGTTGCTGTTGCGTCGTGGTTTGCTTCGGAGGTGGAAACTCATCACCACGAACCTGACTAGGACCTCCCTCCTCTTGCATTGAACGCGTACACACCATTATGCTTTCATACCATTCAAACGATCAGCACATGTTGGTTTATTTCATCCAGTCTATACAACAGTAGTGCGAGAATAGAATAAATAATACGCATAACATTCACACATATGGATAAAGTATAAACTTTATACAACATATACATCCCTGGACCATGTCACACGATCGAGTTCCAAAGTAATGAACTTTATGGATTAAAAGTTCATTTAGACCATCGTGGGTCGCCACGGGATGTTAAGTGTGTTAGTCTGCGTAAATCGTCGCAATTGTACTGGACCCAAACATGTCCTAGCTCGAAGTGATATGTCAAATACATAAGCTTTGTGACTCCAACTCGCTGTTTTACAACAGCTGCTGGATATCGAAATGTGAAACCAAGTGTTTTGGTTGAAACACTTCAGCATGGTGTTCACTGTCCAGCTGACCAGTCTGTATAATTCAACTGTTTTGACTACTTTGGAGGCAAAACCTGGACTGGAGTTCAACAACAAAGTTGTAGTAGACTCAAAAAGGAATCCAAATTGTATTTATTTGCCTCTATAGCCTTCCTATTTTATGAGTTATGATTTTTACAAGTTGACAGAATTTTCTCAGGAATTTTGACAGTACCTCCTTTGCAAGTGGCTGTTTTGTTCACAAAATTCCATCTATTTCTGCCCTCAATCTAGGAAAACACTAAAGTACAAAGTTGTAGCACATTTCCTATAATTTCCAAAGATGTCTTACTTGACCCTTAGAAATTTTTCTACAGAGAGTTGTGATCGAAATACAGAAAATTCCAGAGAGCATTTTTGGAGTGCCCTGTTTCTGGACAGTGCCTACTCATCTGAGATTTTCATCCATTTGGATGGGAGATTTTGTTCTGGGGTTCTACATAAAAGTTGTATAGGAATTCAAAACCATTCCATAATTGTATCCCAAATATACATTGGTTCAACCAATCCTATGTTATGCCCTGTTTAAGTTCAGCAAAGTTTCTGCCGAAAAAAGGGGAGATTGTTCCTATGTTTTTGAGATTGAATCTATACTCCCAATTGACTCTTAGTTCAATATGGGAATTCAATAACCCCTAACTGGAATCCTAAACTTCATTTTTAACCCTTTTCATTGAAAATATACTTTTATGCAACTAATACTCATCTCCGTACTACGTTTCCTTACCAAAGAAAAATCCTAAGCCGGTATTCTGGCATATACGTGTCAAATGGTGGAACTAAAAACGTCACTCACAAACGGTTTCTAAACATCATGCACTAACGTCGTTAATGTACCTGCAGAAGAACACACAATAATGGTGCACACAAAGGTTTTTGACATTTCAGGCAGTTCCATATCATAGTAAAAACATACGGTCCGTATCATTGCCATACGGATCGTCCTTGAGTCAAGCCACGTCTCAAGGTACATGGTCGTGTTTTCACACCACATGACAGGGAACCCGAGTAGAGCGCGAACGGGTCGTCACGGTTGGGAATTTCATTAACCCAACGGATACCACCTACTGCCTCATGACCGTTGAGGCACGCCGATGGCGAGCGCTGCATATGACCCTCTGAACATTGAACGTTCAAGAGTTGCATACTATCATGTTGCTTACAACACAATGGGGTATTCTCACTTTTGCCTAAAGCATGCTGGAGATCAGCGTTTTCATATGCTCTCAGAACTATGAAAAGGTTCAGAGACTCATATTAACTAACGTTCCAAGCCACGGTATACCATTCCATACTATTGCTTGTATGGTGAGCTTACCGCAATTGATCTGCCTGCGTTGGTGTACCTTACCTCTTACCTGACGTCAGAGCATCGTTACAGAATGTATAACAAGTATGTTAGCATTTCCACCATAGTAACTACTACTATCATGGACCTTATGTGTTCATAGCGACTAATCCTCACTCGACTACTTTTAAGTTTTCAAAATAGTCTCTTTTCGAGCGTGCTATTCCCAATGCGGCTCTGATACCACGTCTGTGGGGACCACCCCGTGGTTCACCCAATCCGGGATCGCATAGGGTGGTGCCGTGCGATGCGGCACCCAACAGCACACAAGAAAAGATTTAAGAACAACATACAAACTTTAATTTGACATAAAACAGCGGAAGTCTTTTTACAAAACTTAATTATACAGCAGAAGTATTATAAATAGCTACTATCTAATCCTATCTACGCAAAAGTGCAGCCGTCCAGCCTGGGTACGCTACACACTAGCAGCATAGAACCGTTGATCACGGTGGCGTGCAGGGCTCCAGCTCGGCCGTGTACCCTGACGGGGGCACCGCCTCATCCTCAGACTCCTCCTCATAGCTCTCACCTGCACACAGCTCAAATATTGCAACCATGAGCACGATGGCTCAGCAAGGCTTAACCGAAAACCTTAGTCATGGAACTCTACATGCAGGGATGTATAATATAGGAAAAAGACTTTGCAATAAAGACATGCCTACATGTTAATCCTTACTTTCAGTTTTATAGCAGCAGTTTAATGAGCCTTAGGCAGCCCTCACATCGGAAGTCCACAATCGAACAAGAAAAGCTTTCCTCTGATGTGGTGATGCCCAAAGTAGAAAATAAACATAATTAGCTCTACATCTACAGCAGACATGGTTTCAAAACATTAAAAACTGCGAGGGATGGTGACTGCAATCAGGAGACACCCGGACAACACGTCACATACACCCACTTTCAGAAGTGTGATGCCACACACCTTCCTACTCTGTTTTATGCAACAACCTTTCAAAGGAAACCCAAATGCCGAAACGGTCCATCCGTAACGGGCTGGAGGTCCCCACATGGAGCATTACTGTGCTCACCGGCATATTTACACCTTGCTACCCTCAACCCACTCCTATAAAACAGTTGGGTAAGCCTCAGCACCCAGATTAACCAATTACATCGGTTTCCTGCTTATGCCAGTATGCCATCCGCTACTGTTCGATACTTATTCAGCAGGCCCACACACGACTCGGTTCTCAATCGACACCAATAGGGCTACGCACGTGAGACCTCCGCTCACTGCATCCTAACCCCCCCTGCTGGGTCTCAGATTGACAATTTTTAAGCCATTTTCTACTCTTTTTCATACCGTGTGATAAAACCTTACCTCGCGAGTAGATTCCAACTACTCGACTTCTACCGGGATCCTAAGCATATTAGCATGGCATTCGCTACTCGTCGAGTTTGTAAACTACCCAACCCTTCATAGGATTTAAAGTCATGCAAGTGGGGTTTCAAACACCCTAACTCTAATGCAAACATTTCAACCTAGACATAAGTGATACAAATGAAAGACTTTGTAAAAGTTAACTAAATGCAAACCGGGGATTGCCTGGTTTGGAGTTAAACGGAAATTCACCGTCGGGTGGGAGGACGTCAAACGGCTCCGGCGTATCCTCAACTTCAGTAACTATATGAAATATAACAAAAATATATGTATAAGTGCTAAGTGTTATATAAGAAGTACACTTCTATTTATAGCTACTGTTATTTAGGTTCCTTAATTAGCTTTGGCATTTTTCTAGTGGATACTAGACTCTCTAAGGATGATCTGAGCAAAATTTGGAGAAACTTCATTGCACCTTGTGGTCTCCAAAATTCCCACAAGTACAAGGCTTCTATGAATTTTGAGCCCAAATCTGAAGCTTTAACATATCTAACAGTGGAAGATCTAACTATGGTAGGTCTCCATGGTTCTAACAAAATTAGTTTCACCATTTTTGGAGCTACTAACAGGAAGATATGAATTTTTTAAGTTGGACAGGAGTTCTGAAAAGTTTCTGTTTAGCATTTGAATTTTTAATTAAGGGCTGAAATTTGGAAGAAAATTTAGCACGGAAAATGAACTCCAATGAAGCTCAAATTTTTACTGGGGATCATTAATATCATGAGGAATCTTCTGCCAAAATTTGAGGGAATTCCGTGACAGGGATCTTCTGGAATTAATTCCCAAATATATAAGTTTGATGAATTTTGGACAACATTCCAGAGATCTTCAGATCAATTTCTTTGCATTTATGCAAAGTACTGACTGAGAAGAATTCAACAAAATTTGTTTCACAAATTTTGGACATTACTACTGAAAGTTATGGTTATTTGAAGTTTGCACTAAATCTGAAAAATGAAGAAATGTTTAAACTCTGGTTCTGGGCCCCACCCGTAGCGCTATCCACTAAAATGACGGCAACACCGAGACCACAGGGTTATTTCCCGTGCAGCCGCACCCGATCCGGTGCCACACGCCGATCCCCGCGTGGAGACAGAGGCTGACCGGTGGGACCAGGCCCTCCTTCGTCTACCTCACGCTGCCCGCGCATCCCGCGGCGGCGCACTCCGGCGAGGCTCGCCGGGACGGGGTTCCCGTGGTCCAAACATCACCAAACATGCCGCCTGTGAGTTTTACATCGTGCTGAACATGATGGTGGGGTCGGGGGCGGATGACAACGGCCGGAACAGTGCTCACACCGGCAGCCATGTCAAACTCCACTTTGACGACCTCGTTCTCACTCGGCAGTCGGTCATTCGGGCTATGATTTGCTCTAAAAGCACCAGTGACTCATGGACAACTTTGACCCATAGCCCGCTCTCCATGAAAACCACCGGAGATGGGACCTCACCGGAGACCTGAGCCCACAAAACAACGGCTGCGACAAAAACTCAAAGAACTCCTCTGGTCTTTTATGGTTTTGAGCGCCGTTTGAGCGAGAAGGACCGTAGCAATCTAGCAAAGGTTCACCTAGACCACAATGAGCTCTAGGTATTGCTGCGCGACGTATTTGATCGTAGACCGAAAGTCGTCGCTATGAACTAGGGTTTGGTAAAACCCAAAATTCTTGCTATCCACTTTATTATTTGAAGTGAAGCTTTCGACAACACGATCTACGGAAAACACCGCACCTTTCTTGTGTAGGGAAGTGGAGGTGAAACCGGCCGTAGTGTGCTGTCCACGGTGAACCGAATGTGGTTCCGCCGGGGACCTCTGAACATCGGCATCAAGTTCTGGTTTGCACGTAGCACGATCTAGGAAACTTAGGTTTGAGAACGTTGGATGCTTGAGCACGCATTCACGCTTCCTTTTGCTGCTTAGAGCTCGACCACCCGAGCTCAGGCGACTGTGTGCGATGAAAAGAACAGACGACGGCGCCGGGGCAGTTCTTCGCGGGAGAGAACGGAGAGAGCGGCGAGCGAGCGAGAGAAGCTAAGAGGGAATTCGGTGTTGCGACCGTGTAGTGTTGAAGTGGATGATCGACCGAGGAAACCAGGAGGTGGCGTGGTGGAGTCCTTGGGAGTCGGTTGAGCCGGGAGCTGGCGGCGTTCGGTGATCGTCCGAAGAAAAACAGAGGCGGTTTGCATCTCTGTGTAGCTGACTAGTGGGCTCCACCTTACTATTTCTTATCCAATTTTCCCACTAATCTTTTCACCACATCTACTCACAATTGAATGCTTTGCTTCACCTCAAAGTCATGGTTTGAAATGTTGAATTCCAATTATTTGAATTCTGGTGTGGAGTTTGAATTTAGTTTACTTATTTGAATTTGAAATGGAATTTGAATCATTCATTTGCAATGTTCCAAAAACATAGCAAACCAACTCAATTATTTCTGAATTTCGGCATGGCGGCTAATTCAAATGTTGAGAACACATTTGTGGAACCAAATTTGCAAATTGAGGAAGTTGGGATTTGAAACTAAAGTTTAATTTCAGATTCAAGGGCTTCCTCTTTTAATCCGAAACAAATATTAAAACCCCTCCAAATGAGCTGAAATTTGGGAGGTTAAATATTTGAGATATGAAGATCCAAGTTGTGAATTTAGATCTCCATGTTTGGAAATTTTGGGAAGTTTGAATCCTTACTTCGAACTCACACCATTATAATTCAAAGTTTTAATTCCCCTCATTTTTCCTAAGTGTAAATGTGCTGAATTTCTTGCTACAACTTTTTGGGGATTTTACAAAGGTCATTCAGCAGTGTCTTCCACTCTGCCCATTCATTGGGTGCCATTTTGTACGGCCTTCGTGAACTCTGTGGTGTTCTCGGCGCAAGCTCCATCTGGAACTCTACATCCCGTTTGGGTGGCATGCCCAGTATATAATTGGTAAACACATCCTTATATTCATATACCACTGGAATGTCCTCTATCTTAACAGTTTCCGAGTGGGTCAAATTGCAATTTGTTGCCGACTGGCGCCCAGAACTAATGTATGAAGACCGTGCTGTGGGGAGTTGAGCTTAATGGTTCAAGAACTGATGTTGGGAACCGCATTGTGGTAATTCAACCACAACATCCCCAAAATAATGTCGACCTTCAGACCCCCGAGAATAATGAGGGTCACGGGTTATAGTCTAACCCCCAAACAAAGAGGTGCTCGGAAGACAACATCACATGCTGTAATGCTGCCCCGGGCGAAGATATGAGGTATTGACTCTTTGTAAAAGTGGTTTGGAGCTGATGTTGAGCCACAAAATATTGGCTAATAAAGTTATGTGTGGCACTGGAGTCGAAGAGAATTAGTACCGGTAGCTAATTCAGAGAAAACATCCCTGCTAACGTGGCTTCTCGTTCCGGAACATCATCACTCACTGTGTAGTGAATGTTGCACCTTGTCTGCCCTCTTTTCTGCAGATATAGGTATGGGTCTGAGTATTGAAAATATGATGACCCGCAGCCTTGAATTCCCTTCAGAGAATACCTAGCATAATGGTCCATCGGACCACAAGTGAGGCACGGATGTCTCTCCGTGGCTTCGCTGATCTGTGGTTGGAAGCTAGGTACATATAGCTGCAGCGATGGAGCACAAACCACCGTCTGATTCTGCTGCTGTGGAGGTGGTGAAAGTTGCGGTACCTGACCAACACTCAACCTCTGAGGAGTTAATCATACAGGGGCCTCCATATCTCACCGGATGGTGTTCGGTAACCGGTACTTTTGGGGCACATAACTGGTACTAACCTGCACGATATCACTCATTTTCCTCTTCTATACTAACCTTGATGTACTACATCCAGATTTTGATCCAGTTAAAGCATTTTAATAACTCAAGTTGAATATTAAAGTTAAAGTTAACTTCAGTATCTTTCCAACAACTATTCATATGCCTCCATATCATATATGGATCAAAAGTTATGATTGCTTAAAGTTGACAGAATTTCTGGATAAAATTTGCCAGCATTTCCTCTGAATGTAGCTGTTTTTATCACAGTTGTACAATTCTGAACAAACTCTGAACTACAAAATAGTTGCAAATTTCATAACTATTCCAACGGTGTATCAAATTACCCTTACGAATTTTTCTACAGAAAGTTATGGCTAATATACAGAAACATCCAGAGAAAATTGCATCTCTCCTGTTTCCTGAACAGTTTGCAGTGAACTGGATATTCAACAAATTTGGCTTGTGATTTTGCGCTGGAGGTCTGCATAGAAGATGAAGAGAACTTAAAAACCTTTCCATAACTATATCATACACCTCCATTGGGCCAAGCTACTCAGAGTTATGCTCTGTCAAAATTCCAGCAAACATTTCTGCCAGAATAGAGCACTCTGTTTTTATAGCAAATGAAGCCTAGCAAATCTCTTCCTTGAAGCTTAGTTCAAATGAAGAGCTCAGTAACTAATATTGTTCTCCAAATTCCATTTTTAGTTGAAATTTAGTCATGAATGATTTCTTCATAGGAAAGAAGTTATCAGGTATAGTACGGTGACAATGCACCGTAAGACATATGACGGTACTACGTTGCCTCACAAAAGAAAATCCTAACCGGCTTACACCGGCATATACG
The DNA here is from genome assembly GCA_030760725.1 of Neostapfia colusana. NCBI lineage: Eukaryota > Viridiplantae > Streptophyta > Magnoliopsida > Poales > Poaceae > Neostapfia > Neostapfia colusana. The sequence goes on along the minus strand of JASWHV010000004.1, from coordinate 60,219,450 downwards.
TATCCCTAGGTGGCACTAAGACGGTCACTCACAAACATGTTCTACTCGTACTACGGTTTTTGTGGTTAGTACCTGCAATAAACACACACAATCATCAGGTTTGGCTGCATACCGAACCCGGTCCCAATACACTTCATACACCCGTCCATCATCACTCGCATGGGCGTTCTCAAGCCAAACACACCTTGAGCTATGTGTTCACATTACTAACCACGTGACGGGGTCCCCAATACTTGCCCGTAGCATGTCAGGGAAGGATGTTTCTCAAATACCCCAAACGTCATGAAGAGTCGTAGAGGATACCCAAGCTTGCCGGGTTACCTGCCACCCGTGAGGCTCCACCGTTCAGCTTGTGCGCACTGGTGGACAGCGCTTACATGCACGCCCCAAGACATGAAAAGTCCCGAGATGCATTATTTTCCAACATAAGCAAGTATGTTAGGTTGCCACCTTCATAATATGCTATTAAAGTAGTCCTTATGTGGGCCTAATACCATTATCTCACCGTATCCTATATTTTTATCGTAATATGATCCTCAATCCGTGTGCTATCCATTGGGTTGATGAAAATCCCAACCCTGATGACCCGTTCACGCTCTACTTGGGTTCCCCGTCGTGTGGTGTGAAAACATGACCATGTACCTTGAGACATGGCTTGACTCAAGGACAATCCGTATGGCAATGATACCGACCGTATGTTTTTAATATGATATGGACCTGTCTAAAATGTTAAAGCTTTGTGTGCACCATTATTGTGTGGTCTTCTGCAGGAACATTAACCATGTTAGAGCATGACATTTAGAAATCGTTTGTGAGCGACATTCTTAGTTCCACCATTTGACATGTATATGCCGGAATACCGGCTTAGGATTTTTCTTTGGTGAGGAAACGTAGTACCAAGATGAGTTTTTAATTGCATAACAAGTATGTTTTCAATGAAAAGAGTCAATTTGGAGTTTAGGATTCAATTTAGGGGTTATTGAACTTCGATATTGAACTAAGAGGCAATTGGGAGTATAGCTTCATTTCCATAGACTTAGGAGCAACTTCCCCTGTTTTCGGTAGAAATTTTGCTGAACTTGAACAGGAAATAACTTTTGATTGGTTCAACCAATGGAGTTGTGTGATACTATTCTGGAAAGTTTTTGAAGTCTTCTACAGCTTTTCTGTAGAACCCCAGAACAAAATCTCCCTCCAAATAGATGAAAATCTCAGATGACTATGCACTGTCCAGAAACAGGGCAGACCAAAAATACTCTCTGGAATTTTCTGTATTTCGACCACAACTTCTTGTAGAAAAAATTCTAAGGGTTAAGTAAGATACCGTTGGAAAGGGTAGGATATGCTCTACAACATTGTATTTTTAGTGTTTTCCTATATTGGGGGCAGAAATAATTGGAATTTGTGAACAAAACAGCCACTTGTAAAGGAGGTGCTGTCAAAATGTGCATTGGGTCCGTGCACGCTCGCCCGGGAATCGCATTGGGTTGTGCCGTGCGATGCGGCACCCAACAGCACACAGGTAAAAAACGCCATATTACATAAAACATTTGCGGAAGCGTAAAAAGAGTACATTATAAATACTTATCTCAAAATAACACTACAGCTGAAGACAATAACTCTCACGACTCATTTCTAACTCAGCAACAAAGATACTGTCCATCGAGCAGACGTTTCTTACTAGCAACACGAAGAACAAACCGCAGTGGCGAGGATGCTCATGAGTAACCACTCGGAGGTTTCTGAGTCTCATCGGCAACCATTCTAATAAGCATAAATTCATTACCAGCAAAACAACGAGGATAGTATCGGTGAGCATAAAGCTCAGCAAGACTTAACCGTCAACCCTAACCATGAAACTCCACATGAAGGTTAAGACATAAAGTAGGACAGAATAATGCATAATAAACTCCCCTAATTGTAAATTCTTACTTTCAAGTCTTATTAGCAGCAAATTAATAATAACCTTGGGCACACCACATCGGGAGTTCACAATCAAATAATAAACGCTTTTCCTCGATGTAAATTGCTCACGGTGTAAATGAATCAAGTTTGCTCTAACTATTCATAAAAGATACATCACAAAGCTATTATGAACTTCAAACCATAGTGATTAGTTCCTTTCACATGCAAGTTATTACTACGTCACGACTGTGAGAACAAGTATGCTCAATCCTCTTCCTCGAGCAACGGTGATTCAAATCAATAACACCCAGACTACACGACACGTATGCCCGTACTCGACATTGCCTACAGCAACCATCACTGACGTCGTATGTGGCAGCCTTTCCCCCCGTTTCACCCATGTTGAATCAATCCAAACGCCCCGTACAGTAGCCACCCTCATGGTGCACCTACCAACATGAGATGTTATTAGAGTTTTACCCACATATTGCACACCGGCCCTCTCGCCTGAGGCGACCGGAAAAGTATCAACGCAAGCTTCCCTAGGGACATCGGTTTACTGGGTCCCATATAACAAGCATGAGTCCAGTACACAACTCAAACATGCTCAACAGGGCCGCATACGGATCGGCCCTGGACCGACACGGACAGGTCTAACGAACCCAGGCCTCTATGTCCTGCTGCTCCTACAACCTGCCAGTCTCAACTTCAACTTGCTAGCAAATTTATAAACCAATCCCGTATGCCCTTATTTCCCCTGATCATGCGAGTAGCATCTCTGTGACACGAAATCCGTACATTCCAGGATCTCAGAGGGTGGTGCCGCACGATGGGACACCCGACAGCACACAGCATAAGTTGAAAACATACTGAATTTGTACAAAGTGGTACAAACCTTCAGTTTACACCTATTTAAAGAGTCTACTACAGCAGAAGATCATTATACAACTCACGCACACATCTAACTAGCAAAACTTAGTTGTCCAGCCCTACGAACAATCCACACTAGCTGCACTCAGCCGCAGCGTGGCGTGTACGGCTCCCACTCAGCCGCAGTCCCCGACGGAGGGTAGACCTCGCCGGTGCACTCGTTCTTCGAGTACGTGGGGTACTCCTCACCCGCAAACACTTATAGCAGCAACCGTGAGAGCACGACGGCTCAGCAAGTCTTAACCGAATCTCCTACACATGAACCTCTACATGCTGGTCATACTCGAATATAGGATGATGATTTGCAGCAAACGGACATGCCTACAATTTTATCCTTAGTTCATCTTTTAGCCACAAGTTAACGGTTCAAGAATCTGAAGTTTAGTGAGCAATATTTGGTGGCACAAATGTAGCAATACAATTTATTCATATCAGTAGTAATACATAGCAACCATTCCATATAATTAACCTACGTCACAACTCAGTGACCATGTGGTACTCATAATCGTGAGGGACGGTGAATCGACTCGATATACACCTGCAGGGATACCCGAAGAGCACGTCATGTACGCCCATCATCTGAGCTGCAACAACACACTCAACCGATATTGTACGGGACAACCTTTCACCCAACAGCCCAAACGTCAAACCGTTCGCACCGAAACAAGCAGGAGGTTCCCTACACGGAGCATTTCTCTATGCCCATTAGCATATTTCCACCTTGCTGCCCTCAACCTACACCTATAAATCGGTGTGCTATGCCGAGACGCCCGGAGGTTTAGATTACATCAGTTTATCGGACCCCATATATCGAATATGCCTTTGGTACATTAAAACTTGATCAGCGTGGGCTGCACATGGATCGGTTCTCAATCGACACGGACAGGGCTACACACACAAGACTTCCGCTTGCTGCGTCCTGGCCCCTGCCTAGTGTCATTTTTCTTGCTAAAATTTTCTCACATCTCGAAAAAATCCTGTGTGACAAACCCTATACTCGCGAGTAGATTCCAACTACTCAACCTGTACTGAGGTCTATAAACATTAAGCCAAAGCAAGATCTACTAGAGGACCTAGACTCTACCCTCACTCTCTTTGGGTATCATCTGGTTATGCAAATTGAGTTTCATCCACCCTAAACGTAATGCACAAACATACCTCACGCTAAGTGTATATAAAGCAAAACTTTATAAAACATGTTAAATGCAAACCGGGGCTTGCCTGGTTGCTGATGGTCAGGGGTTAATGTCTCTTCCGGAGTTATGAAGTCGAGTATCTGCGGGGTCTCGTCGCATTCAGTGACTACACGTAAGCAATTTAACGACATGTCAATTAAAATGCAATGTGTTGAATTAGTATAAAGACCATAACTCTAGCTAGACATCCCCTTTGGCTCTAAAATTTTCTGTGGCTTGGTAAGAACCTAACAAGAGACTTGACCAAGTTTCATTTGAGTCAAAGCTCATTTGAGCCCTGAACAAATAAAGTCTAAATGGTTATTACTAGAGCTTCTAAGGATTTCGAGGGATTTTCATGGATCAAACCATTACCTTTTGGAAACTAGAGTTTGAGATGGTTCTAATGAAGTTGGTTTCATGTAATTTGAAGAATCCTAGAGAAAGGTATGCCCAAATCAAGATTTTAGAAAATTCTGAAAAATGTTTCTGTACATTTTTCAATTTTCTCAGGGCAGTTCACTTAATCACACTATTAGGGGGACTAAATGAGCTTGGATGGATCTGAATTTTTTCCTGTGACTCAAGGATTTTAATATGAACATCCTAGCCAAATTTCTGAATTTTCCATAAAGGAATTCTCCAGATAAAATTCCCAACAGATTAAATTTAGGGAATTAATTCTGGAAGAGAATAAGTTTCATGAATTAAATCTTGTTTAGCTGGATAGTACTCGAAGAGCTGAATCCAACAAAATTTTGTTCACTAAATTTGGGTAATCCTACACAAAGTTATGAATTTCTAAAGTTTAAGCTGATTCCTGAATTATTTTCCTCAAGGAAATCCTTTCCCGCGCCTAACAGCCACTGACAGCGGGGCCCGCATGTTTAATTTAAACTAAACCCGCACGCGCTTAGTGCTGTGGCTGACATGTGGGGCTCGTGCCTTAGTCTACCTCGCGACGCCGCCGCCCCGAGCCGCTGGAGCTCCGGCGAGGTCGGCGTTCCCGGCGACCTAGCAAGCCGGCGATGGTAAAACTCGTCGCCCCCACCTAACTTCGGACGCTGAACATGCTGGACATCTTACTGCCACCTGCTAACCACCGTAGCTCGCTGGCGACGAGCGCTATGCCACTGTGCCCCCTCGGCAACGTGTTCCCGTCATTCCGACCAGCCCCTTCGCACGCTAATTGTGTCACCACGTCCAGGGCAGCCTCGGGAAGCTCGGCATGACCTTGGTTGGGACCCAAACTGTCGAAGTGTGTTGTCGATACTTCACCCGGGCCTGCTTCAGGAGCAACCCATGGAGGTTCTTTTTCGGAGGGGGCTATTTCTCTCGGGAGGTCACGTTGGTTGTGAGAGGATTGACACAAGGATTTTTACATGGTTCGGTCCGCCGGAGTGTAACATCCTACGTCCACGGAAGCTGTAATGCTCGGAGCTTAGAACCGGAGTTCTAAGCTTGGTGATCTGGAAGAACTGAGTTGCCAACTTTCGAACCCCTTGCAACGTTGCCAACCCGAGTCTTTTATACTTCAAGGCTCGGGCGGCTTACAAGGTGGGCCTCGGGGCCCGACAGGTGGCCCCGGGGAGATTTCCTGCCATCTACCATATCTTGCAGTGAATGCTGGTAGTTTTCTCTGGCAATGGCTTCTTAGTCGTCGTTCTGCTGTCCTGCCCATTGCGCAAGCTAGGCGTAGTGGTTGATAATGGCAGGGATGGCAGGGGATGTCTTGTCACCGTATCTATTGGTCAACAGGTTCTGACATGGTGTGCTTGTCTTAACTGTGATGAGACTGGTCACAGTGCCACCTGACAGGGGCGTGTGCTGTGTCTCCGTGTCTTGGGAAGGCGCGGGTCTTGAATGTCTTGATCGGACAAGGCATGGCGTGCCTTTACTCCAGCTGCCTACCGAGCCGGGGTGGGCAGCACGGCACGTGGCGCCTTCAGAGCTCGCCCCTGCGGAGGGGGTGAGGCCCGGCTCTGCTGGCCGCGTGGCAGGCCCGGGGCTCGCATCTGAGGAGAGTGGAGGCCCGGCCTTGCTGAACACGTGGCATCTTCGGAGCTCACCCCTGCGTAGGGGGTGATGTCCGGCACTGCTGGCCACGTGGCAGGCCCGGGGCTCGCCTCTGAATACAGGGGAGGCCCGGTCCTGCTGTACACGTGGCGCCTTCGGAGCTCACCCCTGCAGAGGGGGTGAGGTCCGGCACTACTGGCCACGTGGCAGGCCCGGGGCTCTCCTCTGAGGATAGGGGAGGCCCGGCCCCGCTGGACACGTGGCGCCTTGGGGGCTTGCCCCAGCGGAGGGGGCGAGGCCCGGCTCTGTTGGCCGCGTGGCTGGCCCGGGGCTCGCCTCTAAGGAGAGGGGAGGCTCGGCCCTGCTGGACATGTGGAGCCTTCGGAGCTCACCCCTGCGGAGGGGCGAGGCCCTTAGGCGGTTTTTTTCCTGTGCGCGGGGTACCCGGTACTGAGGGTACCGACAATGGCACCCGGTCCCACCTCGGGGGAGATAAAGATCCCACGGGTGGGGCCTTCTCCTTTTCTACCCTGCTCAATTTTTTGGAAACTCCTTTAGGCCGTTGCAAGTGCAGCACGACCCAACTGTGCGGGCCCACGCATACTCCCCATTAATGGGAAGCGCCGGCGTGCGGGGCAGTTACTGGGACAGCACCCCCCTTGCGTGTGGTCACGCGTTTAACTCTGGGAGGAGGGTCATGGGGACATGACCCCTGCTTGATAGTTGCTTTAACCGTGGCGGTTTCCGATGCTGCTACTACTGCATGTCGCAGCACCTTGTCAGGAACCTCTGGGTTGTCCGCTTGAGGGACTGACTTCTTGGTCCACTGCATCCGCAGGACGGCTTGGGCCCTCTTGTCATTGTCGCTGGGGCTTGGACCTGGGGCGTCCGCTTCGAGTGGAACATGCAAGGCATTTCGAATTGCCTCTGGGAGGTTTAAAGAGAACCCCTTCTGCATCGTAGGCTTCCCTTCGCACATCTCCGTACGCATGAGCCATCCTTGTTCTTTCGTGCGCCCAAGCCTCCTTTGATTTCCAAGTTCCTGCTCCTTCGCCTCCGAGCGCCGTCGTCTCCTTCGTCGGATGACGACGCCATGGAGGAGGGTCGCGGCGCAGTTTCGGCCTCTGCTGTTCCACTGTCCCTATCGGACGCCATGGAAGTTGCCCAGTCTAGTGTCCGGCAGGTTCAGGCTGCACTCGAGCGTGAGCGGGAGGACTTGGTGGACGAGAGGGACCGCCTCCGCAGCTGGGGGCGGCTCTTGAAGCTGCAGACCAGGGAGGTCGAGGAGGAGCTCGACGCTAAGAGGACGAGGCTCAACACAAAGGAGAAACTCCTCATTGCGCAGAAGAACGCCGTCGACCGTCTGGACACCGAGACCCGGAAGATCATGCACGAGGCCTGTGAGGCCTATGATGGTGTTCAGGCCCGCATCATCGCCAACGAGGAGATACGGTTGCAGCTAGCGCGGCGCGAGTGTGCCGTCGCTGAGCGGGAGCGCGCCATGGCGGACAAGAAGAAGGAGGTCACCGAGCAGCTGCAGGCGGGAGAAGGCGACCTGAGGGCCAGGGACACTGAGCTGGAACTCCGGGAGGCAGCCTTGGCCGAAAGGGAGGAGCAGGCCGCCAAGGACCGCCAGACGGTGCTGAACCGGGAGCTTGCTGCCGACTTCCTGGTGTCGGAATTGGAGAGCCTTACCAGGGACCTCCAGCTCCGGGAGAACGACCTTGTGGCCAAGGAGAGGAGGTTCACCGAGAAAGTACTTGGCGCCCTGCTGGCGGCTCGTCAGGAGGTGGAACAGCTCCGGGCTTCGCGGACCGTCGAGGCCCAGGGAGTCTGGGACTTCGTTGGCCAGGCGGAGTCTGCTCTAGGCCGATTCCGTTCCACTAATCACAAGGGGGAATAAATCGTTCAAGGGGCCTTCTCACAAGTTGAGGGCTCCCCAAGAATTACAATGAATTAACACAACTAAACACACTCTACATATGAACAATTAACAGAAAAGAGTGTGCGAGAGATCAAACCCAAGAGCTCAAGATGTGTAGAACAAATCTCTCCTTTGATCAATTGCTAATCCCCAAAGAATTGATCCTTCTATGGTTAGAATGTGTGGAGACATGTGAATTTTGGGCTCTTGGGAGTTGTGACGGTGCAGGGGGTTCAAGAGTTGTGTTGGTATGACCGTACACCTCTTTTTATAGTAGGGTTCAAGAGTCCGTTTTCTTTCCAGGGACAAAATCGGACTTGTCCGGATGAGACCGGACTAGTCCGTTTTCTGGTCAGGAAGAAAATCGGACCAGTCCGGTTGATATCGGACTAGTCCGCACATGCTGAAATTGTGCAGTTAGTTTGATTTCTTCCACTTGAGCTCTTTGGGTGTGTTTCTCCAACACACTCTATACTAAGTGATCTAATCTTTTCAGTTCTTGAGCTCTTATCAATTTGGATCCTCCTTCTCCTTTCTTTTTGCGCTTTCTTCTTAATTTCTTTGAGAACCTGCGCTCATTCTCAACAATTTTGTTAGGGTCTCATTTGTTTGTCATAAATCAACCAAAACCCACAAGGGATGCCTAGATGCACTTTCAATCTCCCCCTTTTTGCTGATTGATGACAACAAATTAAGATCTCATGAATATGACAATAAGAATTCAGATTTTCATAAAGTGTGCACATATGAGCTTTGGACAATATAGGCAATTTAGACATAAGACATATGTGCACTCTTTATGGTGGGGTGCAGAATTATGTGTGTGAGCAATAATTTTGATGTGAATATCATAATGAGCATAGTCATAACATCATCAAGAGTCTCAAACCTTCATAGCAGTTTTAAACATACATCATTAATCAAAAGCATAGCATAGTCATCCAACAAAAAGCATAATGCTAACATAAGTCTTACAAAAGCATAATGGTAGTTTAAGTCTTACAACAGCATAATAATAGCATAATAATATAAGTCTTAGAAAATCTCATTTCTCAAGCTAGGACATAAAAAGAAAGACCTACGACCTAAGACTCCCCCTCAGTCTCTCCCCCTTTGGAATCAAGGCACCAAAAAGAAGGAGAGGAGGGATCTACTTGTCGTCACTGGCTCACTCCTCGCTGTTGGTCCTTTCTTCATCTTCATCATCAGCCTGAGCAATAGGAGGAGAGGAACCACATGTTGTGCCAAAGTAGGCACACTCTGATGGAGAGAGAGAGGAGGAAGCTCTGTAAACTCAGATGCAGAGTCCTCTGAGATAACCAGGGATCCAATGGGCTCAATCTCTAGTTTTTGGCATATCTCTTTGACATTGGCCTTCATGTATCTCATTTCTTTTTTCTTGCCTTGTTCATCATAAGAAGCTTCACCTCAGTTTTGCGGCAAGAACTGAAAATAGCAGCCAAAATCTTCATAACTCCACTAGAGGAACCTTTGTGTGGAGAGGCCCTGGTCTTGGATGAAGGCGTTGCATCTTCTTGAGCTCTCTCTGGATGCTCTTCAGGTGATCTAGGAGAGGAGGCAGCTGGGAGGGAGGCCTGAGGAGGCTTCTGAGGCCTTAGAGCAGTGTGCTCTACATCCTTCACAAACTCAATTCCTGTGACTTTCTCAATCATGAATATCAAGTAAGGTGCATAGCCACAGGAACGGTTTGGTGTGCAAGATATGTTTACCATGTCATTCCAGATGTAATCGAAGATATTAAATCTTCTCCTCCTTCTGATTACCAAGAAACTAGGGATCTACCTAGTAATTGGCAAGTACCAGAAGTACTTTTTCTATCTATCTTGCATCCGGCATAATCTGCATCGGAGTATCCAATGAGATTGAATTTTGAACCTTTGGGATACCAAAGGCCTAGGTTGGGTGATGAACTAAATATCTCAAGATCCTTTTAACAGCTGTCAGATGACATTCCTTAGAATTGGCTTGAAACCTTGCACACAAACATACACTCGACATGATATCAGGCCTAGATGCACATAAATAGAGTAGGGAGCCAATCATGGAATGATATACCTTTTGATCCACATTTGGTCCATCTTCATTTAGATCCAAGTGTCCATTTGTTGCCATGGGAGTCTTTATGGGCTTTTCTTTGTCCATTTCAAACTTCTTGAGAATGTCTTGAGTGTACTTTATTTGGCTTTTGAATGTCCCGTTCTTTTGTTGACTCACTTGGAATCCCAAAAAGTACCTCAACTCTCCCATCATGGACATCTTGAATCTATATGTCATAATCTTGTTAAATTCTTGACAAAAGGATTTGTTAGTTGAACCAAATATAATATCATGAACATAGATTTGGCAAATAAAGCATCATCATCAACGTGTTTAGTAAACAAGGTGTAATCAGATTTTCCGATCTTGGAGTCATTTTCAATCAAAAAATCTCTAAGGCGCTCTTACCAAGCTCTAGGAGCTTGTTTGAGGCCATAGAGAGCCTTACATAGTTTGAACACATAGTCAGGGTGCTCTTGATCTTGAAAACCGGGTGGTTGCTCCACGTACACCTCCTCCTTGATCGGTCTGTTGAGAAAGGCGCTTTTCATGTCCATTGGATAAAGATTGAAATCATGGTGAGTAGCATATGCAAGTAATATACGAATCGATTCAAGCCTAGTTACGGTTGCAAAAGTCTCATCGAAATCCAAACCTTTGACTTGTGAGTATCCTTTTGCCACAAGTGGTGCCTTGTTCCTTGACACCACTCCATGTTCATCTTGCTTGTTGCAGAAGACCCATTTAGTGCCGACGACGTTGGACTTGGGTCTTTCAACAAGCTCCCACACTTCGTCCCTTTTGAAGTTGTTCAATTCTTTTTGCATCGCCATCACCCAATCCGGATCTTTTAATGCATCCTCAACCCTGTATGGTTCCAAGGAGGATACAAAAGAATAGTGTTCACAAAAATTAGCCATGCGAGATCGAGTTACTACTCTCTTTCGGATGTCACCGATTATGTTGTCAACGGGGTGATCTCTTTGGATGCTTTGGTGTACTCTTGGATGTGGCACTTGTGGTCTTGAATATTCATTATCATCTTCTTCTCCCCTTGGATAGTTGCCCTAGTTGATGCTTTGATCTTCTTGATTTTCTTGAGGTTGATCTTGTATGGAAGCTCCCCCTTGATCATTTTCCTCTATCCGTGGTTCATTTTCTTCATTCGCATTTGAAGTTGGCACTTGTGGTCGAACATCGCCCAATGCCATTCTTCTCAATGCTTGACATGGAGCTTCTTCTTGATCTAGCACACACTGATCAACTTGCTCTTCTTGAGAGCCGTTAGTTTCATCGAACACTACGTCACGTGCTACTTCAACAAGTCCGAAGGTTTTGTTGAGGACACGATAAGCGTAGGAGTTCGAATCATAGCCAAGTAAGAAACCTTCATCAGACTTCGAAGCAAACTTCAAAGCTCTTGGCATCTTATTTAAAATATAACATTTTGATCCAAAAACTCAAAAATATGAAATATTCGGCTTGTTACCAGTGAGTAGTTCATATGAAGTTTTCTTGAGTAACCGATGAAGATATAGTCGGTTTATGGCGTGACAAGCGGTGTTAACCGCATCAGCCCAAAACCTGTCCGAAGTCTTGTATTCATTGAGCATTGTCCTCGTCATCTCAATGAGAGTTCGGTTCTTCCTTTTGGCTACTCCATTTTGTTGAGGAGTGTATGGTGCTGAAAATTCGTGCTTTATTCCTTCTTCGTATAGATACTCCTCAACTTGGGTATTCTTGAATCTGTCCCATTGTCACTTTGTATGTTCTTGATCTTCAATGAGAATTCATTTTGTGCACGCTTGATGAACTTCTTGAAGCTTCCTTGAGTTTCTATCTTATCATGCAAAAAGAAAACCCACGTGAAGCGTGAAAAATCATCAACAATGACTAGACCGTATTTATTATCGCCGATGCTTATGTAAGCAATTGGACCAAATAGATTCATGTGGAGGAGCTCAAGCGGTCTTGTTGTAGTCATGACATTCTTCGTGGGATGGGGTGCTCCTACTTGCTTCCCTGCTTGGCATGCTCTACACGGCCTGTCTTTCTCAAAAAATACATCATTTAAACCTCGGATGTGATCGCCTTTGAGGAGTTTTTGAAGATTCCTCATACCAACATGTGCTAGCCGTCTATGCCATAGCCAACCCATGTTGGTCTTTGCAATCAAGCATGTGTCAAGTTCGGCTTTATCTTTGTTGAAGGAAACTAGATAAAGTTTTCCCTTCAACACACCCTTGAATGCAATTGAGTTATCACTCCTTCTAAAGACAGTCACACCCTCATTAGTGAATAAGAAATTATAAACCTTGTCTCATAATTGAGATATGGAAAAAATATTATAATCCAGGGAGTCAACGTGTAAAACATGAGAGAGAGAGTATGTTGTGATGAAATTGCAATTTTACCGGTTCCAAGCACTTTTCCTTGACTATTATCACCAAAATAAATGCCTTCATTTGGGTCTTCATTTTCTTCATATTCCATAAACATTCTTCTTTCTTCGGTCATGTGATTGGTGCGTCCACTATCTAGCACCGATTTTGTTACGCCGGATGAGTAAGTCTGCAAAAACCATTTATGCCTTGGTCTTAGGTACCCAAGCTTTCTTGGTTCCTTTGAGGTTAGTCACAAGTGATTTGGGCACCCACACATGAGACATGGTATTCCAATGGCGTGGCCCAACATATTTAGCATAAACTCTTCCAAGATTACTTTTCATAAGTACATATGAAGCATCAAAGGTTCTAAATAAAAGTTGTTGTTCATAATTATTCACATTGTTAATTTACGAAAATAACTAAGCTTTGTAGCTTGAGAAGAGTTTCCCTTGACAAAGGCAATGCAACCCTTGTTATTCTTGTGGCTTCTAGCGCTTTTCACCATTAGAATATCCAATGCCATATTTGACATTAGGAGGTCTTGTGACCGAGTATGCACTGCGTGCATACTTGATCTTCTCCTTGTCAAATATGCCACTTTGAGAAAATTGCTTGTCCTTTGTCGAGTTTGGCTTTTTCTTCATGTTAGTATCATTTTTGGCACAAGTACAAGTAATGCTAGTTTCAGACTTTGTGTGTTGAGAATGTGAGCTAGTAGTTGATGAAGAACCATTTTTCTTGATTGACTCAACTTGTACCTCAAGGATCTTTTTAACTTTAGTTAAGTTAGCAAGTTCATCCTTGATGGTGGTGTTTGAGTCTCTTAATTTCAAGCAAGCTTCCTTGCTTGAAGCTAACTCAAGTTCTAGTGATTTATTTTGTTCCTTTTCAAGTTCAAGAAGCTTTTCAATCTCAAGATATTCCTCCTTTTGGGAGATGATCATATCTTCCTTACCATTGACTAGCTTCTCCATATCAACAAGCTTATCAAGTAGAAATTTCATTTTAGCAGCTGTCTTTTTGTCTAAACCCCTAAGCATATATTCATAAAAATCACTGCTATCATCCTCACTAGAATTATCACTATCACTAGTAAAAGAATGCGAGAAGGAAGATTTAGTCGGTACCTTTTGTTTACCTTCCTTTGCCATTAGACAGGTGTTGTCGGTGTCCTTCCATGCGCCCATGGTTGGGAAGAGAGTTGATTTCTTGGCGGTCTTCTTTATGGCTATGGTGGCCATCTCCTCTTCTTCTCGAATGAGGATTCATCATTGGAGTCCCACTCCTTTCCTAGATGCGCTTGGCCATATTGCTTCTCCTTCTTGAACATTTTCTTTGGTTGAGGCTTATTGTCTTTTGTCTTCTTCTTGTTTTCATCATATGGACAATCTACTATGAAGTGATCGTATCCTCCGCAGTTATAGCACGCCCATCTCATCTTGGGTCTTTGTTTGTCCCTTTGTCTTCCTTCATTTGAGCTGCTGCCCTTTCTTCTTCTCATCATTTTCTTGAACTTCTTCATGAACAAGATCATGTCTTCTTCATCGATATCACTACTTTCATCATCGTTGTCATCTTCTCCATAAGCTTCTCTAGCTTCCTTTGATACGGGTTTACAAATTGACTTCAAAGCAACTCTTTTCTTCTTTGCCGAGGTGAGATCGGCAATTTCCTTAACATGCTTGGCTTGCTTCTCCATCATCTCAAAGTTGATGATCTTGCCAAGAAGTTTGTCTGGGGTCATCTTCCGGTACCCGGGGCTTTCTCTAATCATAGAGCAAAGAGTTACGTTGCGAGGCATGAATGCTCTCATAATCAACTTCACAACCTCATGATCATTCCACTTCTTGCTGCCATAAGCTCGGACTTTGTTGACAAGATTCTTCAGTCGGTTGTACATATCTTGCGGTGATTCATCTTCTTCTATCGCGAATCTTCCCAATTCACCTTCAATCATTTCTATCTTTGCATCGCGTACGTGACGATCACCTTCATGTGCAGTTTGTAGTGTGTCCCATATCTCCTTGGCAATTTCGAGTCCATCCACCTTGGTGAACTCGTCTCGGCTTAGTGATGACGTGATCACAGCTGCAGCTTGAGCATTCCGATGAATGGCTTGTTCTTGGCTTGGGGTCAGCTCTTCATCATCATCCGGGATATCTATCCTGTACACACTATATGCCACAACCTTGGGTTAAGAGATATAAGGTGCATTTTCATGTTTTGTCTCCACATTGAATAATCATTGCCATCAAAGTAAGATGCTTTCCCTAGGGGAATTGATAAGTAATGATTATTGTTAGAATTCAAACGCTCATAATCAAAAGGATATCGGGAGTAGTCTGTGTGACTACCCCCTTTCTTCTTCTTTTCATCATCGTTCTTCTTCCCTTTTGGGGAGATTGCCTTCTTCTGTAAAAGAGCCTTGAGATGGAGCACCTCCTCATCATCGTCCTCACTGTCTTGAATGGCGTTGAGTAGCTTCTTTAGCTTTTGAGTTCTTTCATCATTACTCTTTTCGTCGTCGATCTTCTTGTGTACATCCTTAACGTCCATATCGTCTCTTCGTGCGGTGAGTCTCTTTTGAAGAGTTTGGCTCTGATACAAATAGAATGTAGCCTAGAGGGGGGAGGTGAATAGGCTTTTTGATGCTTTGTTGATCCCTGAAACACTTAGTAGGTTTATCAAATATAGGGAAATCGGACTATTCCGGTAGAGTGCGGACTAGTCCGTTTTCTAAACAGAGAAAAAACGAACTAGTCCGGTACCGTGTGGACTAGTCCGGTATTCGTGGACTAGAGAGATCAAGATTGATCAGTGTTCACTTCTAGTACTATATGCAGTGGAAATAAATTAATAAATTAGGTGTATTGCACCAGTGATACAGTGAATGACAGGAATCAACTTTGATTCTAATGTTTGAACGTGAATTTCAAAGGATTGATTATACACTAGAAAATGATGAACAGTTAATGAACAAGAGTAGGAGACAAGTGTTTATCCCAAAGTTCGATTCCACGAAGGAAATCTACATCCCCGTTGAGGAGTCCACTAAGGACCGGGTCTTCACCAACCCTATCCTCGTCGAATCGCCACAAAGGCCGATTCTCTTCCACTAATCGCAAGGGGGAATAAATCGTTCAAGGGGCCTTCTCACAAGTTGAGGGCTCCCCAAGAATTACAATGAATTAACACAACTAAACAACACTCAACAGATGAACAATTAACAAACAAGAGTGTGCGAGAGATCAAACCCAAGAGCTCAAGATGTGTAGAACAAATATCTCCTTTGATCAATTGCTAATCCCCAAAGAATTAATCCTTCTAGGGTTGGAATGTGTGGAGAGATGTGAATTTTGGGCTCTTGGGAGGTGTGACGGCGCAGGGGGTTCAAGAGTTGTGTTGGTATGGCCGTACACCTATTTTTATAGTAGGGTTTCCAATGGTTACGTTAGGGTTTGCGATGTCTGGACTAGTCCGTGGTTGACTCCAGACTAGTCTGGTGTGCGGTGTGTAGAAAACCCTAAGTGTTGTGAGATGCCGGACTAGTCCGTAGTAGTGCGGACTAGTCCGTTTTCTGTCCAGAGACAAAATTGGACTTGTCCGGATGAGACCGGACTAGTCCGTTTTCTGGTCAGAAAGAAAATCGGACTAGTCCGCACATGCTGAAATTGTGCATTAGTTGGATTTCTTCCACTTGAGCTCTTGGGGTGTGTTTCTCCAACACACTCTATACTAAGTGATCTAATCTTTTCAGTTTTTGAGCTATTATCAATTTCGACCCTCCTTCTCCCTTCTTTTTGCGCTTTCTTCTTAATTTCTTTTAGAACCTACGCTCATTCTCAACAATTTTGTTAGGGTCTCATCTGTTTGTCATAAATCAAAAAAACCCACAAGGGATGCCAAGATGCACTTTCACTAGGCGCTCCCGGCACTCGAGTCCATCGTCGCCAAGCTGGGGAAGCTGGAAGCTGTGATCGGCGACGAGCTCGAGGTCGAGGGGAGGGGCTTTGCGAAGGAGGTCGCCGCGCACGTTCTTATGTGCTTCCGGAGCTGGGACTCCTACATCTCTATGGAGCTGGTGGTGCGGGGCCCCGTCACCGAGCGGGAGGAGATCGCCAGGGCCGAAGTCGGAGACATCGCCGTCCTCGTCGTGTCTCGGTTCCAGCGGGAGCCCAGGGACTCTTAGACCCGTGCCCTTGTAGCTGGAGGGCTTTTGTATTTTTCCTTTTGTCTTCTGTCTGTAGACCAGCTCATGGAGCTCTTCAATGAATAAACTTGTTGTTTTATGTGCCTGTGCTTTTTGCTTCCTTTTCTTGGCTTGCCTGCCCTAGCCCTTAGCTCCACATGGACCCCGGGAGGTCTCCACCGATTCCAAAGCTTTTTTAGCACGGACACCTCCCTTGGGCCCTTGTTCTAATAAGGACCCAAGGGGTCTTGAGTTGGAGTCTAGAGCTCTGGTCTTGAGAAGTCTTGGGACTTCAGTACAACCGGGTGCTCCATCCTTCCCTTGTGTAGTCCCCGTAGTGGCCCCCTCGTAGTTGTGGCCAATGCATTAAGCACACCTAACACATTCCTATGGGGGATCCAAGGACAGAGCCCCCTGACCGTCCGGAGCATGCCGGTGTTGGAGCTCCGGCGTCGGAGGTCCGGGAGGCCTCTCAGGAGGTCCTGCACACGAGTAGGGAAACGGTAATTCTGCTCAGAGGTCCTCCTTTCCCTGTCTCTTAGTCTTATTTGGCTAACAGTCCTAGGCCGGTATACAGGGGTTGGGTAATTCAGTGCACTTGGTACAGGAGGTCCAGCTCCCTCCTTGGTCAGGGTGTAATTGTCCGGCCCCTAGTACTTAGACCGTAGAGCTGTGGAGGCAGAGTGCGCACGCTTTGGGTGGAGGACCAGGCAAAGCAGGCTGCACACCCTGGACCTCCCGCTCTGGCGTAGGTCTTTTCTGGAGGAGACCAACTGGCGTCACAGTAACCTAACAGGGGGAGGTCCGAGAGGCCCCCGGGCCTTTGGCAGGTACCTCAAGCACAGCCGCCTTCGGCAGCATGGAAAATGCCGACTAGGCATGAGAGTGAGAAAGGGGAGCCGAGTATACGATGAACGTACACTGTCTTGAGCATGGGAAGGTGATCATAAAAATTAATGCATAATTTAAATGAACACATAGGTAAGCGTGGTAGGACAGGGTTCTTTTCATTCATATAAGTCCATAGGAGGAAAACAGGCTGTACATGGAGGCAACGACCCACCCCATTGTGAAGGGGGACAGGGCCTACGCGCTTAGGGTACAGGACCAAGCTAAGCCAGACGTAGTCCTGGACCACCCCCTCAGGCTTATTTGCTCCGAGTGCTGCTCTTGGGCTCTATGGGATCTATTACAGAAAAAAGAAAAAACCTGTCCTACCACTGCTCTAAGGGTAGAACTTACGGAGGTGTTCTATGTTCCAAGGGTTGGGGAGCGGGTCCCCGTCCTCCGTAGCAAGGTGCACGCACCCGGGGCGGCAAACTTTTGTGACTCGGAAGGGACCTTCCCAGCTGGGGGAGAGTTTGTTGGCCCCTTCTCGAGAAAGTATGCGCCGCAGCACCAGGTATTGAGCTCCCGAGCATGCACGGACTTCTGGTGGTAGCGCCGGAGCTCCTGGCGGTACCGTGCATTTCGGAGCGTTGCTTGCCATCTTGCCTCATCGATGAGGTCGATGTCCTCACGCCGGAGCTGGTCCTGCGTGGCTTCGTCATAAGCTCGGACACGGGGGGACCCCATGGTGACCTTCGGGGGAAGCACGACTTCGGCCTCGTATACCATGAAGAAGGGTGTTTCCCCTGTGGCCCGGCTCTGGGATGTCCGGCTGGCCCATATTGTGCACAGGAGCTTGTCCACCCACTTGGCACCATGCTTCTCCAAGCTGGCATAGTTGCAAGTCTTGAGGCCCCGAAGGATCTCGGTGTTGGCTCTCTCGACTTGCCCGCTGCTCTTTGGATGAGCAACGGATGCATAGCACACCTGGATGCCAAGGTCTTCGCAGTACTCTTGGAACACTGCACTGGTGAACTGGGTCCCGTTGTCGGTGATGATCCTGATCGGGACCCCTAACCTGTACATGATTGACTTGATGAACTTGACTGCAGATTTCTTGTTGATGGTGATGACTGGTGCAGCTTCCGGCCACTTGGTGAACTTGTCGATGGCGACGTAGATGAACCGGTATCCCCCGACGGCTCTGGGAGAGGGCCCCAGGATGTCCAACCCCCACACCGCGAACGGCCACGAGGGTGGGATCATCTGCAGCGTCTGCGCCGGTGTGTGGATCTGCTTGGCATGGAACTGGCACCCCTTGCATCCCTTAAACAGCTTGACGGCATCCAGGAGGTCTGTCGGCCAGTAGAAGCCATGCCGGAAGGCTTTACCGACCAGTGTGCGGGAAGATGCATGGCTTCCGCACTCGCCTCCATGGATTTCTGCGAGCAGGTCGCAGCCTTCCTCCTGGGTTATGCACCACAATAGGATTCCATTGGTTCCACGCCGGTAGAGATCCCCTTCTACCAGCGTGTATCTCTTAGCCATCCTCACAATCCGTTTAGCAGATGCATGTTCATCAGGAAGGATGATGTCTTTCAAGTAGTCCCGAACCTCCGTGATCCATGCATCGGGGCTTACTTGAGCTTCTGGATCTTGGGCACTGGGTAGCACGGAGTCCCCAGTGGCGCATACGATCCTTGGCGGGCACCATGGCTGCAGGGTCGCTGAAACTGCCAGCTTCAAGGTGCTGGTCTCGCCCCCTTTGCCCGATTCGGCAGGCCGGGCTGTGGGTCGCGGTAACGTCCTTTCGAAGGCTCCTTCGTGCACCGGGGCTCCGGTGGAGGCCTTCGTTGACAGGTCGTTGGCGACGGTGTTGTCGGCGCGTGGTACATGGCACAGGTCCAAGGCTTCAAAGTCCTTCTCTAGCATCAGCACGTAGAGCAGATAGGCAGCTAATTTTGGGTCGTTGCAGGAGCATTCACCCTTGACTTGCTTGATGATTAGCTGGGAGTCGCCCTTGACCAACAACTGGAGAACGCTGAGAGACAGCGTCGTCTTCAGGCCAAAGATAAGAGCTTCATACACGGCCATGTTGTTGGTTGCCTTGAAGTTGAGGTACACCATGTACTTGAACTGCTCCCCTGTCGGCTTGAGGAATAGTACGCCGGCTCTGGCCCCCTGCTTCCGCGAGGAGCCGTCGAAGTAGAGCATCCAGTGAGGCTTGATGAAGACAGATGCCCGGGGCTCCGGTTCTGCACCTTCAGGGCCCCCTAGGTTGTTTGGTGATGGCGTCCACTCGGCCACGAAGTCAGCCAGTGCTTGGCTCTTGACTGCATGACGTGGTAGGAAGTCCAGCTCAAACTCCACCAGCTCCGCTGCCCACTTGGCGACATTGCCAGTCGCGTTAGGGCTGTGGAGGATGGTCCTTAGCGGATAGGAGGTGACCACCGAGATCCGGGGCAACCTCTGGGGGCTGGGACCCGCGGACTTCTCGGCCATCTTGGACCTCCGGGAGGTCGACTGTGGTCTCCGGGGGCTGGGCCTCAAAGATCTCCTGGCTGTCGGAGCCCCCCATGGGGTCCGGACAGCCTTGGTGCTTGACTTCCGCAGCAGGAGCAGGTTGTAGTGACGAGGGGTCCGGCCGCTCTACGACTAGGACCATGCTCACCACTTCTGTCGTTGCTGCGATGTAGAGCAGTAGATGCTCACCGGGCTCAGGGCAACCATGATGGGCAGCGTCGATAGGTGCTGCTTCAACCCCTGGAATGCTTCTTTTGCTTCTTCGGTCCAAACAAATGGACCGGCTTTGCGCAGGAGCTTGAAGAAGGGAAGAGCCCGCTCAGCTAGCCTAGATATAAACCGACTGAGCGCAGCTAGACATCCCGTGAGCTTCTGGACATCCTTGATGCTAGCCGGGGGCCGCATCATCTCGATGGCCTTGATCTTATCTAGATTGGCCTCGATCCCTCGGTGTGAGACCAGGAATCCAAGGAGCTTTCCAGAGGAGACACCGAACACACATTTGTCCGGGTTTAGCTTTGTACGCATGGAGTGCAATTTGTCAAAGACTTGAGCTAGATCATCTAAAAAGGATGTGCTCTCACTGACTCTGACAACGATGTCATCGACATACACCTATACTATGTCTCGGATTAGCTCTCCAAATGTTTTATGCATAGCACGTACAAAGGTAGGAAGAGAATTTTTCAAACCATAAGGCATGGAGACATAACAATACAGGCCATCTACTGTCATGAAAGCAGTGTGTTCCTCATCTTCGCTAGACATTGGTATTTGGTGGAAGCCTGAGTAGGCGTCTAGGAAGCATAATAAATCACAGCCTGATGTATAGTCTATAATTTGATCTATTCTAGGGAGAGGGAATGGATCTTTAAGTCATGCCTTATTGAGACTGGTGTAGTCGATGCACATCCGGAGCTTCCCGCCGGCCTTCCGGATGACAACAGGATTTGCCAACCACCGGGGGTGGTGGACCTCCCGTATGAAGCCAACATCGAGCAGCTTCTTTTTCCCTTCACGGATGAAGTTCTGCCGCTTGATGGACTGCTTCCGGGTCTTCTGCTGGATCGGCTGAGCGTCGGGGTAGATCTTCAGATGGTGCTCAATCACCTCCCTAGGGATCCTGGGCATCTATGATGGTTGCCATGCAAACACATCGATGTTGTTCCGGAGGAAGGTGATAAGCGCACATTCCTATTTCCTGTCCAGGCCCCCGGCTATGCGGATGGTCTGGACAGGCTCAGATCCGACTTGGACGACCTTTAGGGGGACGTCGTATTCGTCGGAGGGTTGCACTCGGGGTGCAGAGGTCGAGGCACAATGGCGTGCACTCGGGTGGACCCGGCCCGGTTCTGCACCTCCAGGGGCTGGTGCTCGGGCCGCCACAAGTCCTTGGAGCTTCTCCAAGGCTGACACTATGGCAGTGCGGTCTCCACGGATCCTGAGGACACTGGTGGGTGTAGGCATCTTCAGGACCAGGTAGCCCTAGTGGGCTACCTCCATAAACCGGTACAAGGCCGGTCTGCCGATGATGGCATTGAAGGGGAGGTCGACCTCCGCGACGTCGAACAGAACACATCCTGTCCGGTAGTTGTCCGGAGCTCCAAAGGTCACCGGTAGACTTATGTTCCCATGTGGGATGACCTGTCCCGGCCCTACCCCTGAGAACGGGCTCGACAGGGTGAGCTTGGCCATGGGAATCTGTGCTTCTGGAAAGCTGCAGGCTGATGAGGTTGAGGCCGGCCCTGCCATCCACCAGTACGTGATACATCTTCACGTTGGCTATGGTTGGAACTACAAAGAGAGGTAGCTATCTAGCCCCAGCCATGTTCTTGGGGCAGTCGGAGGCGTCAAAGCTGATGGGTGTCCCTACCCACTTGAGGTGTGGTGCTGCACTTGGGGTTGGAGCCATCGACGCCACTGCTCGGCGCAGGGTCTTGACTGCGTTCTGGGACGAGGGGTCTGAGAACCCTCCGTAGATGACATGGAGCGCCTTCTGGTGCTCGTCTTCACCGGAGCTGTAGTCCTCATGGTTGTGGACCGCCTTCACGGTGCGCTGTGGCTCCTGGTACTCCATTTCTTGGTCGCCATTGTCCTGGGGGTTAACCTTCTGCTTGCCATCCCTCTGGCGGAAGGGAGCACCATCTGTGCGCGGTTGCTTCCCCTCGCGGAAGCACTCCGCGAGCTTCTTGATCTCCTGGCACTCACCAGTAGTGTAGCCCCTGGTGTTGTATACCGGGCACGGCTCACTACAGTCACCACCGTCGGGTGACTGACGTGGTCTCTTGTCAGGGCGCGGCCCCCGAGCTCCACCGGGTGCTGCAGCTGCAGCAACGGGAGCTCCGGCCTGCGGCTTGACCTTGCCACCACCTTTCTTCTTGTTCTTCTTGCTGCTCCCTTGGGGCGCAGCACTAGCTCCGGGCTGCCCTCCTGCTTTGGAGGTTGGCTATGAGTGCCAGTTACGCCCTTCTGCTGCTCTGGCGCACTTGTCCGCCAGACTGAAGAGCTCCGAGACGTCTCACACCTCCCTAGTGGCCAACTTCTCGAGCATCTTCTTGTCCCTAACACCCTGTCGAAATGCAACCACAACTGATGCATTCTGTATGTGGGGGATGGTGTTCCGTACCTGGGAGAATCGCTGGATGAAGGAGCGTAGTGATTCCCCCGGTTGCTGTCGCATGGCGTGGAGGTCCAGCTCTGTGCCGGGACACGTGTAGGAGCTGCCAAAGTTCACCGTGAACTGTCGGCATAGCTCCCCCAAGGAAGTTATGGAACCCTGGAGCAGGTTCATGAGCCATGACCGTGCCGGGCCGGTCAAGGCGACGGGAAGTAGTTGGCCATGACGGCTGCATCCCCTCCTGCCGCGTATATGGCAGTAGAATAGATCTGCAGGAACTCTGCAGGGTTGACGTTTCCGTCATACTTCTCCGGCAGGTGTGGCCGGAACTTGCGTGGCCACACTGTGAAGCGGAGGTGTGGCTCCAGGGCCACACACCCCGTCCTTGCTTCTGCAGATCCTGGTGCCGCGAACCCTTGGTCCGCTGCTGGCACGGTGTACCTCGGCATGGGCAATGGTGCACCATATACCGGGGGGGGGGGGGGGGGGGGGGGGGGGGCGACTGCAGGGCATATGGCTGCTACATATGATGCGTTGCGTACGCCTGGGGCAGAGGTCGCATGGTGAACGTCTGAGGCCCAGGCTGAGTCGAGGCAGTCGACATGCTATAGTCGGCCTCGTGGTAGCGACGCCTTTCCTGCTGTCACTCGATGGTCACGTGACCATCTTCCCCCCAAGCAACGTCGCTCCAGCTCTGTCCTCAGGTCCGCCGTTGAGAGCCTGGTAGAACGGGAGTCTGCCGTCTGCATGTCAACCGTTGGTGTGCGCGACAATGACACATCTGGTTGACCGGGGCGTCGTCCCCGTCACAGCGGAGGGTTGAAGGCAGCAGTGACGAGGTGGCCGACATCGCGGATCCACTGCTGGGCGGCCCCCTGGGGAGTGTCCACAGCAGGCGGATTGTGCACTTGCTTGAGTAGCACTCTGCGCCGCAGCAGATCTTGAGATTGTAGGAGTCCGCGTTGTTGGATTCCGACGCGGGCTCCCAACCTGTCCCGACACACTCCTCCCTGAGCGTGTCGAGACATGACCCTCACTGGTCATCGTTCGCCAGGAATGAGGGCGCGTAGAGCCAGCCGCTGAAGGAAGCTTGGTCATCTTCGTTGGCGCATACCTGTCTTGAGAGAAAAAAGGCCCCTACCTGGCGCACCAAATATCAAAGTGTGCCGTCAATACTTCCCCAGGGCCTGCTTCAGGAGCAACTAGCGGAGGTTCTTTTTCGGAGGGTGCTAGTTCTCTTGGGAGGTCACGTTGGTTGTGAGAGGATTGACACAAGGATTTTTACGTGGTTCGGGCCGCCGGAGCGTAACACCCTACGTCCACGAGAGCTGTATTGCTCGGAGCTTAGAACCAGAGTTCTAAGCTTGGTGATCTGGATGAACTGAGTTGTCTACTTTCAAACCCCTTGCAACGTTGCCAACCCGAGTCTTTTATACTTCAAGGCTCGGGCGGCTTACAAGGTGGGCCCCAGGGCCTGACAGGTGGCCCCGGGGAGATTTCTGCCATCTACAATATCTTGCAGTGAATGCTGGTAGTTGTCTCTAGCAATGGCTTCGTAGTCATCGTTCTGCCATCCTGCCTGTGCCGCAAGCTAGGCGTAGTGGTTGATGATAGCAGGGATGGCAGTGAATGTCTTGTCGCCGTATCTATTGTCCAAAAAATTCTGACATGGTGTGCTTGCCTTAACTGTGACGCGACTGGTCACAGTGCCACCTGACAGGGGCGTGCGCCGCGTCTCCGCGTCTTGGGAAGGCGCGGGTCTTGAATGTCTTGATCGGATAAGGCATGGTGTGCCTTTACTCCTGCGGTGTCGTGATATGCGGCACCCAACAGCACAAGGGTCGAAGAAACACATCACATTACATAAATTATTTGCGGAAGCGTACAAGAGTATTTTACAAATACTTATCTCAAAATAAGCTACAGTGGAAGACTATAACTCTCAGGACTCAATTCTAACTTAGCAACAAAGAAACAGTCCAGCCCGCGGACGTTTCTTACTAGCAACACGAAGACAAATCGCAGCGGCGAGGATGCTCTTCGAGTAACCACTCGGGGGTCTCCGAGTCTCATCAGCATCCCTTAATAAGCACGAAGTTAATCCTGCAAAACAACTCGGATAGCATCCGTGAGCACAACTCTCAACAACACTTAACCGTCACCCTAAACATGAAACTCTTTGTGAGGTTATGAACCTAAAATAGGATGGCATAATACATAATAAACTCGCCTAAAAGTGAATCCTTACTTTCAGGTATTATTTGCAGCAATTTTAAGTAATCTTGGGCATGCCACATTGGGAGTCCAAAGTCAAACAAGAAACGCTTTCCCCCGATGTAAATTGCTCATGCCATAAAAGAATCGAGTTTGCACTTGCTACTCATCAAAGATACAATACAAAGGTAGTATAAATTTCAAACCAATGTGATTAGTTCTTATCTCATGCAAGTTCTTACTACGTCACATCTGTGAGAACAAGTATGCTCGGTCCATTCCACAAGCGACGGTGTGTCGAATCAATAACACCCGGACTACACGACACGTACGCCCGTACCCGACATTGCCTACAGCAACCATCACTGACATCATACGTGGCAGCCTTTCCCCCGTTTCACCTGCGTTGAATCGATCTGGTCGCCCCGTACAGTAGCCACTCTCATGGTGCACCTGCCGACATGAGATGTCATGAGAATGTTCCCCACATACTGCACACCGGCCGTATCGCCTGAGGCGACCTGAAAAGGCTCAACGACAGCTTCCCGAGGTACATCAGTTTACTGGGTCCCATAATACCAGCATGAGTCCGGTACACAACTCAAACATGTTCAATAGGGCCACATACGGATCGGTCCTTGACCGACATGGACCGGTCTATAGCACCAAGGCCCCTATGTCCTGCTGCCCCTACAACCTTCCGGTCTCAACTTTAACTTGCTAATTCGTTTATGAACCAATCCCGTATGCCCTTGTTGTTCCTGAACATGCGAGTAGCATATCACCACTCGACTTCTACCAAACCTTACTCAATGTATGACAGTTCTACTCGGTGAAAGACACATACCCAATACTCCATGGGTTCATTTGGTTATGCAAGAGGAGTATCAAACACTAGACCTAATGCACAATTCATATCTTAACCGAAAGTGAGTACAAAATAAAAATTTAACAGCTGTTAAATGCAAATCGGAGCTTGCCTGTTTTACAGGGTAGTCGTATATAATCAGTTAGTGATCTTGGTTGATCAACTCTTGATTCTCCAGAGTAGGTCCACTTCAATGAATCGCTCCTTTGAATCCCCTTCGTTGTGAATCCTAATGAATTTTTTTATGGAAGGTAATGGAAAGAATTATAGAATGGAGTTCTTAGGAACAGAGATTGTGTGGAAAAGCTAAGAATGGCTTGGTTTGCCTCTGTTGTGTAAAAAACAGAAATGGTCTAACTTGATCTTAATGTTTTAGCTATACACTAACTACTTTCCCTAATGAACATAATAGATGAGCTGAAAAGGATTGAATGCAACTTAAGAACAAGAACTCCAATGTCCTCATAACTTTTGCAGCAGCTTCTATACTACCTAGGGATTTAGCTTGCCGAATTGCAGCTATTGTGGAGTCAAATTGTGTTCTCCATAATTCTCACAATGTCTCTTATGTATTTCCACATATACATAAGTATGGAGAATAAGAACAGGGAGTTCTAGGGCTCAACTTGGGCTAATAATTTACATGTGAGTTCCTGGTCACATGAAAGTAATTTGGTCCCAAATTCAGACCTTTTACTTGGGTAGTTCCTCCAGAACAATTCTTTAAGCATTTCTAATCTAAAGAATTGATTCTGAAATAATGTCCATTTTCATGCCCAATTAAGTGAACTACAACATCAAGTATGTCTCATACAGCTTGCATAAATTTTTCTATGATTTTTGGAGCTATGGATTGCCCAAAATAGGTTTTTCAAGTTGGAGACATTTTCTGAAAATGTTTCTGGATTCTTATGAACACAGTAGATTGTATTTAGCAAATTGCTACTCAAATGATCTTCAAATGAGCTGAAAATTTGCTAGAAGGTCAACAATATGCTAAAGAATATTCTGGCAAACTTTGAGGATTTTTGGATAAACCAAACTCCCTCAATAATACTTTTTTAGAAAACCTTCAAAGAATTTTCCAGAATTATGTATTGACTTTCATACAAATCTGAGTTCTTTGGATAGAACTCTGAAAAATTAATCCAACCCAATTGGAGTCACTCAATTTGGAGGTTTCTACAACGAGCTATGATTTTCCAAAGTTTGAGCAATCTCTGGAGTTGTTTTTCTACTGCAAATTCTACTGGGCCCGCTATTTAAATACCAGCCAATAAGAAATGGGCCACACCGGGCCACGTGTCTTCAGCGCACCAGAACACCATATCCGGGCCGCACCCGATAACAGATTTAAATTTTCAACCGCTGACAGCCGGGCCCGGCCCCTTCTTTAACCTCCCGCCGTTTCCTCGCGCGCGCGCCGCCTCCCCCTCGCCGGAGCAAATCACAACTCACCAGATCGCCGCTGCCGGCCACCGCACGAGCTGAAAGTTGCCGCCAGGGGGTTATCGATGTCGAGGAACACGGCTGTGGGGTTACCTAGGGCTACTGGTGACCGGAGATACCTCGGCGACGTGCGGTGGCCTCAGTTGAAGTCCGGCGCCGTCGCCCGAGGTTCCTAGCCCGCCAAAACGTCGACCAACTAGCTCTACAGCATCAGTGGGTGATCGCAAAGGTCGGAAACGGCGGTAAATGGATCGGCACCGTGCGCCCGATCGGTCCCGCCGTGACCACATTCGGGAGACTTCAAAATCCTCTGCTCCGAGGTGATTTCATGCTAGGATCGCTAAAGGAAATATGACCGCCGGCTAGTCCAGCACCTATGTGCAAGATTTGATGGCCTATGGAGGATCAGAGAGGGGGAATTTGAAGGATTCGTACCGGCTGTTTGGTTTACACTCGCCGGAGCAAAATTCCAAAATTCGTCAGCTATGCTCCACGGTTTGGCTCGAGCTTCGGTTGAGAGCAGCACCACAACAGCGCGCTCCCGTAGCCGTGCTTGATCGAGCTTGAAAACCACTTTTGTAGGGCAAGGGAGGCCGGAGCTCAATGGGTTCTGGGTCGGGGAGGTGTGTACCGAGCTCTTGGTGCTGTCTAGCAGCTCGGGGAGGAGAGAGCGCGAGTGTTCTGCCGATTTTCCCGATCACACCGAGGAGCGGGGGAAAGAACCGGTTCTGCTCGTGCGCTCGTGAGGAGAGAAAGCCAACGAGTCTTTGCTCGGACTGAGGGGTAAGTGATCACGCCGAGGCACGAGGGGGTCTTTACTCGGTCTCCAGCGCGTGGAAACGGGAGCAGGAGGTGGCGCCGTTGCTTCTCCTCTCGGTGGCACACGAGCAGCTCAGTCGGTTGGAGAATAGAACAGAGACAGTGTAATTGTTTGCTTCATGTGCAAGTTTTGATCTTCAACTCAATGACATGTGGGTCCCACACTTCTCTCCTCTCCAAAAGATCTCCTCATGTTGCTCTCCCCAAATTCCCCAATTCTGATTTTGAAAGGTGGGCTAGGATTTGAATTCGCCAAATTCAGTTTGAATTTGCATAGCAAATTTGATTTTGGTTGACGTTTTGAAAATGCTTCCATAATTCCTTTTTGGAGCCCACCCTAAAAATGAAAAGTTTGTCATCAAACTTTTTCCACAATTTCCAACTATATGGCTGCATGTTTATTCAAAGTTTTTGACCACCATTTGTGTGAACTTTGAATTTAAAATCTGATTTTTAAACTTACATGCAAAGAGGTATTTAAATCCTATTGGTTCAACACTTTCAAATAAAGATGTGAGCCTCATTTTGGATAATCATCCATGTATCACTTTGAATGAAGAAAGTTTTAGCAAGTCCCATTTTCATGTCTTTGCCACACATATGAACTCAAACCTCGGTTTTTATTAATATACATTTTTGGGACTTTTACATTCCACCCCCCTTAAAAGAATCTCGTCCCGAGATTGTAACACCCCAAAACCTACTAAAGAGGGGAATTTAAAAATTTTTGGACGTAATGCATGTGATAAAGCAATTCAAATTCAAACTCGAATTCAAATACAAATCAAAACAGAAAAAGAAAAGGAAAAAGAAAAAGAAAAAGAAAATCCAAACTGGCTAGTGGGCCGAAACCTGCCAGCCAGCCCAATACCCCAGCGCCATCCCAAACCCGCGCCCCCTCCTCTCTCCCTCTCACTGACACGCGGGGCCCGCGTGTCATCCCTCTCCTCGCGCGCGCCCAACTGCCGCGCGACTTCCGCACCGATCGCCACAGCCACGCCGATTTTCTGGCTCCGGATGCCGCGGTCTCCAGCCACGCGCTGCGGCACATCCAAACAAACCCCAGCCGCCCTCCCTCGTCTATTTAAACGCCAATATCCTCCCCTTTTTCCTCCCCGACCGGCCGT
Organism: Neostapfia colusana; assembly: GCA_030760725.1. Classification (NCBI taxonomy): domain Eukaryota; kingdom Viridiplantae; phylum Streptophyta; class Magnoliopsida; order Poales; family Poaceae; genus Neostapfia; species Neostapfia colusana. The sequence goes on along the minus strand of JASWHV010000004.1, from coordinate 60,190,421 downwards.
TTTTCTCTCCGGTGAGAACCGAAGCCTCCACCGCCGATTTCCTTCGATCCTTGCTCAAATTTCCTGATCTAACTTGCTGATCACGTCCCACCGCTACCGGGGAGCCCTGCAGGTGAAGGAAACGACGTGTCTTGCGCCCCAACTGCCACTTCGACGTGCACCGAAGACCATCGCCATTGAAGCTCACCGCCGACCGACTTCCAGGGCCTCCGAGTGCAGGAAAACCCCTCGGTGAGCATCCCCTAACCCTCCGCAGCCGATCCGTGCAAAAAGATGCGAGCTCTAGTGTGTAGCGGCAAAAACCGAGGCTGCGCCGGCGAGATCGCCACCCCCGCCGCCGCGCGCCGCCGCGCGCGCGGGCTGGCTCCGGCCAGGGCGACGTGGCCCCTTGAGGGCCGACTATTTTAAATCGCACGGTAGAAATAAAACCGACGCGTACCGTTTCGGAGATCTAATCTGAGCCGTCTGTTTTAAATCGGACGGTCCACGTCGGCCCCGCATTATAAAGGCTGGGATTCTTACACGCTACCCCCTGGGGATCTCGGAAAACACGAGCTAGCCCCGGAAACTTCTGATCTAGCCCCTGCACATTCAGAAATTCGTGTAAATTCATTTAAAAATCAGTTTTAGCCCCTGGACTTAATAAAAATTGGGAAAACCCCTCTGTTATGTGTAGTTAGACCCCTGGAAATTTAGATAATAGTAAATTAGACCCTGCAGAAGGTTGGATTTTCCTTTTTGACCCTATAGGATATTAAATTCAGAAATTTGAATATGTGACTAGGATTAAATTTAAAGGATAAGGCAAACACATGTGCAAATGCAAATTTAAACTCTCCTAGCACTTGGAAAACCATTAGAACGAGTTAAGAATTTATTTTAGGCTGAAATGAGATCTTCCTATGTGTTGCTCATTTTTATTGTTTCTAGAAACATATTTTTGGGCTAGGAAATAATTTTGAAAACTGGTAAAATAAATTTAAATTGTTTCACACCAGAGAGGAAGTTTAAAAATATTTTATTGAACATATTAGATCAGAACCTATTCTGTTTAAATGATATGACTAACTATTTTAATAGTAAAGTTCACTTTTAGGTATAGAAATTAAATCCTAAAATATAGGAAAATAAGTATGCATGATTTGAAGATGTTAAATCAGGTCTTTATTCTCAAGAACTTCAAATTTAGATTTTGTAGAAGATGTAAAACCTATTTGGAGTAGGAAACTTTCTTTCATGCAAACTTTGTGGCTAAGAAGTGTATTATTTAAATATAAAGAATCTGTTCAAATTGGAAATTCATATATAGTGTGCAAATAGAAATATGGATACCAAAAGTTAGAAATAATATATATATATATATGTTTAAAAGTGCATGTAGGCCTAAAATCAACACATTTAGGGTAACCACAACATTTAGAAATGTGAAGGACTTTCATATGTATGTATGTATGGTTTGCATGAGTGAAAGTGTGAACTGTGGCTTATGGATTATTGTTTTCTTTTGCTATGTGTATTGGCATGAGCATAACCTGCCCCAGAGCAAGTTCTCCCCTTCCAAGACCAAGACTTTCCATTCCCAAAGCAGCAGGAAGAAGGCAAGTGTCCTTGACCACTTTGATCCTATACTAGGATGTGTAGATAGAATTATTTGCATTGTCAATTGAAATATGAAACCCATGCTAGGAAGTTTCCCCTAGAATTGCATTATCTTGTTTCCTTGTAGCTTGGGTTGGGATTTGTTTTATTATGTCATTCATTCATATTACTTATGCTTAGCCATGCTTAGAATGGGATAAGTGGGATATGAGATAATCAACTTGTTCACCTTACTCTCGAATGAGACATTATGAGTTATGTAGAGGTAGGGATCGAGGCAAGTTGGATGATTTGGTTGATGCTGGGTGCACGAGACTCGGGTTTATGTTTAGTACTTGCCTGGATCCTAAGGACCGGTTCATGGAGCATGTAACCTGGCTTTACCGTGCCAACCACATGCTGAGATGGGGCAGCTTGGCCAATTAATTAGGTGTATCTCCGGTGTAGTATGGGTGTTTTGGATGGTGCGGGGAATAGGTGTCAGCTGGACTACCATATGAACCGCAAGGCGCAAGAGGGGGCCACTGCAGCGGGGTTGGAGCCTCTTGTATGCTGTTAGGGGTGAAACCTCAGTGGGCCCACGCTCGTTGGGAATCCCTTTGTAAAGGCCACGTAGTGATCTCCTGGCTACACACCTGGGAAGTGTGAATGTGGTTCGCGGCCACTGGCAAAATGGAGGTTCTTTTAGTCCACCCGGCAACGGGGGATGAAATCACTACATGTGGGTACAGTGGTGCAAACTCTGCAGAGTCAAAACTGTCATGACAGCCGTGCTCACGGTCAAGAGCGGCTTGAACTTATTCATGATTAGAGGATGATGGATTGGGAAGTTGAGGATGTTGAGCGGGAAGCTTAACATTTGAGATGAGACTATGCTTACTTGATTTTGATGATGGGTTGGGAGATTGGGACCATTTCACCTGTGTAGTAATGTAAGTGCTTAATAAGCTAAGGTGATAGGTAATAATTGCGTAGTGCTTTAACCTTGAGTTCAACCTCTCCTTGCTCTAGCCATGCATGACATAACTTTCCCACACATGCTGAGTACCAACGGTACTCAAACTTGCTTTTCTGTTGGTTTATATTGCTGCTCAGGTCAAGAGAATGATGTGGTGTTTAATGACCAAGACTTTAGTCCCGAGGAAGAATTCTAGGTTCACGGAGTCCCGCGGGCAACGCCTGTGACGGAGCCCACAAGATTTATATTTCCGCTGCTGCTTTATTTACATGTTATGAACATATTATCGTCCATCGAGACGTATGCTATGTAAGACTTATTTATATTCGAACTCTTGGCTTGTAATATATGATGCTTCACTATTTGTCATCACATGTATGAGAAAACGATCCTGGCATACATGTGATATTCACTCGGTTGCTCCTTGGAGAAATCGGGTGTGACAGAAGTGGTATCAGAGCCAAGGTTGCCCGTAGGAACGTGGACCTAGGTAGAAATGGACGTATTTAAGGACCTTATTTTCTTAAAAACTATTTTGCAAAGGTGTGGGCTGAAAGTGTTATCTAATGGGGTCACTTTATTCATCTTGCCCCAAATTTTTATTCAAAATACAATTTTTGTTTAACTCTTATCTAACTTAATTTTAAAATGCTTTATGTTTTAGATGGTTCGCATGATCCGCACCGCCCGCAAGTCCACCGGAGGGAGAGTTCCTGTAGTTGCCCTTGCCTTGAGAGAGGAGAACCGTCCGGTGACGTACCACTCCTACGGGTTGGCAGCAGGAGGCTTGTTGCGCCGTCTTCGGCGTATGCTCCACGCCGTCGGCAATACGGGCAAGCTAATAATACACTACAGCTCCACCAGGACCATCCGTGAGAAGCGGGAAGAATGGAGCTCAGAGATGAGGATTATTCATGAAAATCAACTGCTCAAGATCCACCGCTCTCCAGCTTGTCGGGCGACTCAGGCCGATGCTGAGAAGGATGTCACCTGGGAGGCCATCACCTGCCAGAGTTACATCAACCATTGCCACCTGGACAGGACTGAGTACATGTATGTCCTCCAGCGTGAGAGTGGCACCGTGGAGTACAAGTACCCGCCAGTGCAGCAGGGGACTTCCCATGAGCACATGGACATGTGCTTGGAGGATGCTGCTATGCTCAGCACTCGACTGCAGTTGTGCCAGCAGGAGCTTCAGGATGTTCGTGACACCCTGAAGGAGACTGAGGCATTGCTTCGCGCCAGCTTGAGAGCGAGAGAAAGAGGAGATGGGAATGAACTGTGTGTCACCGTAAATGACACATGAACTCCTGACTCCCCAGACCGCCGGGCGAGCAGGCGTCGCCGCACTTCTCCACCAGCAGCTTCCCCACCCAAAGCGTAATCAGAGGGCAGCCGCAATAATGAGGAAGACCCCGAAGAGCCAGCTCAGTGATACGAGTCGTTTAGAGTTCTTTCCCTTATTTCAGCAGGTTATCGAGTAGTCGAGTCAATACCTTAGATTATTTGTGTGTTAATGTTTGGTGTGTGACGTGAGTTGTGGAAGCCATGGGCATATTGTCCACAACCTCGTCTTTAGGTTGCTTTGCTTTGATGTGTGAACCCCTATGAATCAAGAGTGCATTTATTTTCGCGTGAGATGTGACTCCCAAAAATCTACGTGAAACCCTCAGAAAATGTTTAATATATTAAGGCCTCAAAAGTTTAAGTTTAAACAAGCAATTTGGGAAGTTAATACGCAATGCTTTAAGTTAACATTTGGTTGATCATGATAGATGGCTGGAAGAGGAAAGGGTCGTGGTGCCAACCCCACCAACAACAACGATGAGGCCGGCAACCCTCATCTTTCTGGAGGACAAGACAGGGGTGGTCGCCGTGAAGGAGCTGACCCTATCCACCAAATGCTTGAAAATCAGAATCAGCTCATCCAGAGTTTAACTCAAGTGGTGGCCAACTTGCACCAAGCTCCACCCCCACAAGCTGCACCACGCCAACCAAGGTTGAGTGAGTTTCTGGGGACTCAAGCTCCAAAGTTTGCAAGTGCTGCTGAACCTCTGGAGGCAGATGACTGGCTAAAGACCATTGAGAGCAAGATGAGGATCATACAATGCCAAGGGTATGAGAGGGTGCTGTTTGCCTCTCACCAATTGCATGGACCTGCTGCTGATTGGTGGACCGCTTACGTGGCAGCCCATCATGACCCTGAGAACATCACTTTGGAAGAGTTCAAGCGCAGTTTCCGCAACCATTACATACCAAGGGGTGAACTCAAAAACAAGAGAAAGGAGTTCTTGGGACTGCAGCAAGGAAACATGACTGTGAGGGAATACCTCACTAAGTTCACCCAACTATCCCGTTATGCACCACGGGACATCGAAACTGACGAGCAAAAACATGATTGTTTTGTGGAAGGACTTACTATGGAAATGCAGTGTGCAATGTCCTCCTACGAGTATGAAAGCTTCCAAAAGATGGTAGACAGAGCATTTGTCGTGGAGAGGAAGCTGAAGGCCTTGGAAAATGAAAACAAGAGGAAGGCGGGATGGTCACACAAAGCCTCAGGTAGCAACACACGCCCACGTCTGATGCAGAAACACGCAGGGCAGACGAGCTGTGCTGTGGTACCCTACTCAGCACCCAGAGGGTACAACCCAAATTTCAGGCCTCCGTCAGCACCAGCACAGCCGCAGCGTCAGTTTGTACAGCAGCCTCGCCCCACATATCAACATCGACCAGCAGGACAAGGACCACCGAACCAACCCCAAGACAACAAAGGCCAGGCACCTAAAGTTGGGGTACAATGCTTCAACTGTGGTGAAGTGGGGCACTACGTCCATAAGTGCCCAAAGAAGAAGCCCATGCAGCCACAACAGCAGAATGTGATGTGAGGACGGGTGAACCACGTGACCATGGAGGAAGCGCAAGAGGCACCAGACTTGGTAATTGGTAAGTTTCCTGCCAATTTACACATTGCAACCGTGTTGTTCGATTCTGGTGCTACCCACTCGTTCATTGCTCAAGGGTTTGTTAAGAAGCATGATCTAGCAACAACCCAAATGAACCATATGCTAGCAGTGAACTCTCCAGGGGAGAAATAAGGACAAGACAAGTGTGTCCCAAAGTGAATCTAGACATTAATGGGGTAGTATTTACTGCAAACCTCATAGTGATAGACTCACAAGGGATAGATATTATTTTGGGTATGGATTGGTTGACCAAACATAAAGGAATCATCCATTGTTTGACAAGAACGGTGGAACTAACTCACCCTAGTGGCACAAGAGTGAAGTTCATAACTGTACAGGAACCTAGGAGGGACATTAAACTCAATCATGTTGAGGTGGAAGTAGAAGAGATCGGGATTATCCGGGAATATCCAGACGTTTTTCCGGAGGAGTTGCCAGGTATGCCACCCGACCGTGAAGTAGAATTCGCGATTGAACTAGTGCCTGGAACCGCCCGGATATACAAGAGGCCATATCGGATGGACTCCAAACAGCTGGAAGAACTCAAGGAACATTTACGAGAATTGGCGGAGAAGGGGTACATTCGTCCTAGTTCCTCACCATGGGGAGCTCCAGTGATATTTGTGCCCAAGAAGGACGGAACCCAAAGGTTATGCGTAGACTACCGTGCTTTGAATGAAGTAACCATCAAGAACAAGTACCCATTACCCCGCATTGAAGACTTATTTGATCATTTGAGGGGAGCTTATGTGTTCTCAAAAATTGATCTCAGGTTGGGATACCACCAACTTAAGATAAGGCAAACTGACATTCCAAAAACAGCTTTCGTATCTCGGTACGGGATGTATGAATACACCGTCATGCCTTTCGGGCTAACTAATGCCCCGGCATACTTCATGTATCTAATGAACAAGGTATTCATGGAATATCTGGACAAATTTGTGGTGGTTTTCATTGATGACATTCTCGTCTTCTCCAAAGATGAAGAAGAACATGAGGGACATTTAAGGTTGGTGTTGCAAAAGCTGAGAGAACACCAACTATATGCTAAGTTGAGCAAGTGTGAGTTTTGGCTGAAGAGAGTTCCCTTCTTAGGGCATATAATCTCGGAGGGAGGAATCTCCGTAGATCCCGCCAAGATCGAGGATGTGCAGAAGTGGAAGACTCCTAAAAATGTCGGGGAAATTCGAAGCTTCTTAGGATTGGCTGGGTATTATCAACGGTTTATCGAGGGTTTCTCCAAGATTTCGAGACCCCTCACCAAATTGTTAGAGAAGGGAATCACATTCACATGGACACCGCAGTGTGAGATGAGTTTTCAAGAACTGAAGAAAAGATTGACAACAACCCCAGTGCTAGTTATGCCAGATATGCAGAAGAATTTTTCGGTGTACTGCGATGCATCTGGACCCGGTTTGGGATGTGTTCTCATGCAAGAGGGGCATGTCGTGGCGTATGCGTCCCGGCAGCTCCGAAAACACGAGAAGAACTATCCTACACATGACCTAGAGCTAGCCGCAGTGGTACACGCATTGAAGATTTGGCGGCATTACTTGATGGGGAAGAGGACAGAGATATATACGGATCATAAGAGCTTAAAGTATATTTTCACATTGCCAGATCTCAACCTCAGATAAAGGAGATGGTTAGAGTTAATCAACGACTTCGATGTGGGCATCAACTAAAATCCTGGGAAAGAGAACGTCGTAGCTGATGCTTTCAGCTGGAAAGTGCAGGTCCACATGTTGAGTTCGAAGGACATGCCTACAGAACTGAAGGAAGAGATTGCAAAACTCAATCTATGTCTGGTGAATAGTGGTGAGGCCATCGCCATGGAAGTGGACTCCACATTAGAGCAGGACATACGCAACGGTCAGAAGAATGATGAGAAGATACAAGGGATTAGAGAACTCATCAAAGAAAATAAAGTCCCTGGGTTCAGAGAAGATGAACAAGGTACAGTGTGGCATGGGAAAAGAATCTATGTGCCTGAAGTGAAGGAGATCCGTGAAGTGATTTTGAAGGAAGCTCATGATTCCGACTATTCCATTCATCCTGGGAGTACAAAGATGTATCATGACCTCAATAGCAGATATTGGTGGTATGGCATGAAGCGAGATGTCGTGGAACATGTTGCCCTATGTGACACCTGTCAGTTGGTGAAAGCAGAACATCAACGACCCGCGGGACTATTGCAACCACTCAAAGTGACTGAATGAAAATGGGAAGAAATCGGTATGGATTTCATAGTGGGACTACCCAGGACCCAATCGGGATATGATTCAATATGGGTCATCATCGACATACTAACAAAGATAGCTCATTTCATCCCCGTGAAAGAAAGCTACAGCGGATCCAAATTGGCGGAATTGTACATGTCAAGGATTGTGTGTTTCCATGGAGTGCCAAAGAAGATAGTGTCGGATCGAGGGACACAGTTCACCTCAAGGTTCTGGCAGAAGTTACTTGAAAACATGTGAACTCAACTAAATTTTAGTTCTGCCTATCACCCCCAAACTGATGGGCAGACGGAAAGAACCAATCAGATCCTTGAGGATATGCTGAGAGCGTGTGCACTCAAGAACAATAGGAGTTGGGATAAGAACATACCGTATGCGGAGTTCTCCTATAACAACAGCTATCAAGCTAGTATGAAGATATCACTATTTGAGGCGTTGTATGGAAGGAAGTGCAGAACTCCACTATTTTGGAACCAAACAAGGGAAAGTAAAGTGTTTGGGCCCGAGGTACTACAAGAAGCCGAGGCGAAAGTGAGGGAAATCCGCAACAACTTGAGGGTAGCACAGACACGACAAAAGAGCTATGCCGATGTACGGAGAAGAGAGCTCGTTTTCAACGTGGGGGACTATGTCTATCTCAAGGTGTCCCCAATCTGAGGACTTCGTCGATTCAAGGTGAAAGGGAAGTTATCACCTCGATACATCGGACCCTTTCAGATTCTGGAGAGGAAAGGCGAAGTGGCATATCAACTAGAACTATCGGCTCGCCTATCGGATGTGCATGATGTATTCCATGTGTCTCAGCTCAAGAAATGTCTAAGGACGCCTGGAGAGATGTTACCCATGAATGAGGTTGACGTAAGAGAGGATCTATCTTATGCCGAGCAACCGGTCAAGGTTCTCGAGACAATGGAACGCCTCACAAGAAATAAAAAAATCCGGATGTGCAAGGTGCAGTGGAAGCATCACTCGGAAGAGGAAGCCACATGGGAGCGAGAAGACGAGCTTAAGGCACAGTTTCCGGAATTGTTTTCCTAGAACCACCAATCTCGAGGAAGAGATTTCTTTTAAAGGGGGTAGAGCTGTAACACCCCAAAACCTACTAAAGAGGGGAATTTAAAAAAATTTGGACATAATGCATGTGATAAGGCAATTCAAATTCAAACTGGAATTCAAATTCAAATCAAAACAGAAAAAGAAAAGGAAAAAAGAAAAAGAAAACCCAAACCGGCCAGTGGGCCTAAACCCGCCAGCCGGCCCAATACCCTAGCGCCAACCCAAACCCGCGCCCCCTCTCTCTCTCTCACTGACACGCGGGGCCCGCGTGTCATCCCTCTCGTCGCGCGCGCGCCCAACTGCCGCGCGACTTCCGCGCCGATCGCCGCAGCCACGCCGATTTTCTGGCTGTGGATGCCGCGGTCTCCAGCCACACGCTGCGGCACATCCAAACAAACCCCAGCCGCCCTCCCTCGTCTATTTAAACGCCGAAATCCGCCCCTTTTTCCTCCCCGATCGGCCGTTTTTCTCTCCGGTGAGAACCGAAGCCTCCACCGCCGATTTCCTTCGATCCTTGCTCAAATTTCCTGATCTAACTTGCTGATCATGTCACACCGCCGCCGGGGAGCCCTGCAGGTGAAGGAAACGACGTGTCTTATGCCCAACTGCCACTCCGACGTGCACTGAAGACCATCGCCGTTGAAGCTCACCGCCGACCGACTTCCAGGGCCTCCGAGTGCAGGAAAACCCCTCGGTGAGCATCCCGTAACCCTCCGCAGCCGATCCGTGCAAAAATATGCGAGCTCTAGTGTGTAGCGGCAAAAACCGAGGCTGCACCGGCGAGATCGCCACCCCCGCCGCCGCGCGCCGCCGCGCGCGCGGGCTGGCTCCGGCCAGGCCGACGTGGCCCCTTGAGGGCCGTCTATTTTAAATCGCACGGTAGAAATAAAACCGATGCGTACCGTTTCGGAGATCCAATCTGAGCCGTCTGTTTTAAATCAGACGGTCCACGTCGGCCCCGCATTATAAAGGCTGGGATTCTTACGTGCTACCCCCTGCGGATCTCGGAAAATATGAGCTAGCCCCAGAAACTTCAGATCTAGCACCTGGACCTTCAGAAATTCGTGCAAATTCATTTAAAAATCAGTTTTAGCCCCTGGACTTAATAAAAAATAGGAAAATCCCTCTGTTATTTATAGTTAGACCCCTTGAAATTTAGGAAATAGTAAATTAGACCCTGCAGAAGGGTGGATTTGCCTTTTTGACCCTATAGGATATTAAATTCAGAAATTTGAATATGTGACTAGGATTAAATTTAATGGATAAGGCAAACACATGTGCAAATGCAAATTTAATCTCTCCTAGCACTTGGAAAACCCTTAGAATGAGTTAAGAATTTATTTTAGGCTGAAATGAGAACTGCCTATGTGTTGCTCATTTTTATTGTTTCTAGAAACATATTTTTGGGCTAGGAAATGATTCTGAAAACTGGTAAAATAACTTTAAATTGTTTCACACCAGAGAGGAAGTTCAAAAATATTTTATTGAACATATTAGATCAGAACATATTCTGTTTAAATGATATGACTAACTATTTTAATAGTAAAGTTCACTTTTAGGTATAGAAATTAAATCAGAAAATATAGGAAAATAAGTATGCATGATTTGAAGATGTTAAATCAGGTCTTTATTCTCAAGAACTTCAAATTTAGATTTTGTAGAAGATCTAAAACCTATTCTGAGTAGGAAACTTTCTTTCATGCAAACTTTGTGGCTAAGAAGTGTATTAATTAAATATAAAGAATCTGTTCAAATTGGAAATTCATATATAGTGTGCAAATAGAAATCTGAAGACCAAAAGTTAGAAATAATATATATTTTTTTAAAAGTGCATGTAGGCCTAAAATCAACACATTTAGGGTAACCACAACATTTAGAAATGTGAATGACTTTCATATATATGTATGTATGGTTTGCATGAGTGAAAGTGTGAACTGTGGCTTATGGATTGTTGTTTTCTTTTGCTATGTGTATTGGCATGAGTAGAACCTGCCCCAGAGCAAGTTCTCCCCTTCCTTATAGCTTGGGTTGGGATTTGTTTTATTATGTCATTCATTCATATTACTTATGCTTAGCCATGCTTAGAATGGGACAAGTGGGATATGAGATCATCAACTTGTTCACCTTACTCTTGAATGAGACATTATGAGTTATGTAGAGGTAGGGATCAAGGAAAGTTGGATGATTTGGTTGGTGCTGGGTGCACGAGACTCGGGTTTGTGTTTAGTACTTGCCTGGATCCTAAGGACCGGTTCACGGAGCATGTAACCTGGCTTTACCGTGCCAACCACATGCTGAGATGGGGCAGCTTGGCCAATTAATTAGGTGTATCTCCGGCGTAGTATGGGTGTTTTGGATGGTGCGGGGAATAGGTGTCAGATGGACTACCATATGAACCGCAAGGCTCAAGAGGGGGCCGCTGCAGCAGTGTTGGAGCCTCTTGTATGCTGTTAGGGGTGAAACCTCAGTGGGCCCACGCTCATTGGGAATCCCTTTGTAAAGGCCACGTAGTGATCTCCTGGATACACACCTGAGAAGTGTGAATGTGGTTCGCGGCCACTGGCATAATGGAGGTTCTTTGAGTCCACCCGGCAACGGGGGATGAAATCACTACATGTGGGTACAGTGGTGCAAACTCTACAGAGTCAAAACTGTCATGACAGCCGTGCTCATGGTCAAGAGCGGCTTAAACTTATTCATGATTAGAGGATGATGGATTGGGAAGTTGAGGATGTTGAGCGGGAAGCTTAACATTTGAGATGAGACTATGTTTACTTGATTTTGATGATGGGTTGGGAGATTGGGACCATTTCACTTGTGTAGTAATGTAGGTGCTTAATAAGTTAAGGTGATAGGTAATAATTGCGTAATGCTTTAACACTGAGTTGAACCTCTCCTTGCTCTAGCCATGCATGACATAACTTTCCCACACTTGCTGAGTACCCACGGTACTCAAACTTGCTTTTCTGTTGGTTTATTTTGCTGCTCAGGTCAAGAGAATGATGTGGTGTTTAATGACCAATACTTTGGTCCCGAGGAAGGACTCTAGGTTCACAGAGTCCCCCGGGCAACGCCTGTGACGGAGCCCACAAGATTTATATTTCCGCTGCTGCTTTATTTACATGTTATGAACATATTATCGTCCATCGAGACGTATGCTATGTAAGACTTATTTATATTCGAACACTTGTCTTGTAATAAATGATGCTTCACTATTTGTTATCACATGTATGAGAAAATGATCCTGGCATACATGTGATATTCACTCGGTTGCTCCTTGGAGAAATCGGGTGTGACAGAGATTACAAAAGAAGAACGAGACAGGAGAGGTAATTACAAACTGTAGAAAGCTAAAAGTTCTGGATAGTTGGTGCGGAGGTAATCTTCACTTTCCCACGTCGCCTCTTCTGCGGTATGATTACTCCACAGCACCTTGTAAAATTTTATTGTCAGGTTCCGGGTTACCCGGGTCTTTTCATCCAAAATCTGAACCGGTCGGTCGGTGTAGGTAAGGTCCGGTTTCAACTCATCGATTTCCTCAGTGCGGACAGCAGCGGTAAATTCGAGGCACTTCCATAGCTGTGACACATGAAATACACCATGAACACCCGCAAGACTTGCTGGTAGTTCTAGTTGGTAGGCTACGGGCCCGCACTTCTCCGTGTTAGCAAAAGGACCTATAAAGCGGAGAGAATGTTTCCCCTTTACACCAAACCGGTGAGTTCCCTTCATCGTAGGTACACGAAGATAAACATGCTCTCCGACGTCAAAATGCAATGGCCTACGCCTTTGATCAGCGTAGCTCTTCTGTCGGGATTGTGCAGCCTTCAAGTTCTCTTGTATCAACTGAACTCGGTCTTCGGCTTCGTTCACAAGATCAACCCCAAACAGAACTCTTTCGCCGGACTCACACCAATTAAGCGGTGTGCGACACTTCCGGCTGTAGAGAGCTTCATATGGTGCCATTTTAATACTCGCTTGATAACCATTGTTGTAGGAAAACTCTACCGACGGTAAGTGATCATCCCAATTCTTACCGTGCTGGATGGCACACGCTCTGAACATATCTTCCAGCTCTTGGTTCACCCTCTCGGTTTGTCCATCACTTTGAGGGTGATATGTGGAGCTTCTAATCAACTTGGTGCCCCACGAGGCGTGCAGCTGCTCCGAAAACCGAGCAATGAACAGCGCACCTCAATCTGAAATGATGGTCTTCGGGACACCATGTCAGCATATAATTCTCGAGATGTATAACTCCACATATTGCCTTGCTGGATAATGAGTGTTCACCTCTATGAAATGAGCTGATTTTGTTAACCCGTCGATTGCCACCCATATCGAGTCATGCTTCCGGGATGTGAGCGGTAATACGACGATGAAATCCATACTCACATCCTCCCATTTCCATGCCGGTATCTTCAGAGGTTGTAGCGGTCCAGCTTTCCGCATATGATCAGCCTTGACCCGTCTACACGTATCACACTTGGATACGTATTTAGCGATTTCCCTATACATCCTTGTCTACCAAAATTTCTGTTTCAAATCTTGGTACATCTTGTTACTTCCGGGATGAATGGAAAACTTCAACAGGTGGGCTTCATCCAATATCTTCTTCCGGAGTTTCATATTACGCGGTACCACTATATGGTCGTTGAACCATATTGTACCGTTCTCATCCTTCCGGAAACATTTCACCTCTCCGTTGTCTAGTCTTCTCCGTATGTGAGACATACCTCTGTCTCTTCTTTGAGCCAAAACAATCTCTTCACGGATCGTTGGAATGAGCGCGAGATTATAAAGCACGCCATATGGAATGACACGGAGACTTGGTTCTTCATCTTCCAACTCGGCAGCCACCAAGTTGTGAATGTGGGCTTTACAACTAAGCGCGTTGGCAACCACGTTTGCTTTTCCTGGATGGTAGTGGATCTCAATTTCATAATCTTTTATGAGCTCCAACCATCTCCGTTGTCTCATATTCAGCTCCTTCTGCGTGAAGATATACTTCAGGCTTTTATGGTCGGTGTAGAGGTGAACAAGATTACCAAGCAGATAATGCCTCCGCGTCTTTAACGCCAACACCACAGCAGCAAGCTCGAGATCGTGAGTTGGATAATGCTGCTTGTGGTTTCAAAGTTGATGAGACCCATAGGCAACTACACGCCTGTCTTGCATCAGAACACAGCCGAGACCGATGCCGGATGCATCACAGTATACATCAAATGGCTTCGTCGTGTCCGGCAGAGCAATAACTGGAGCTGTTGTGAGATGTCTCACCAGATTTTTTAATGCGGCTTCATATGCTGCATTCCACATGTATTTAGTGCTCTTCTTCAGCAGCTCCGTCATGGGTTTAGCGATTTTTGAGAAACTCGGAATGAACCTCCGATAATACCCCGCTAAACCTAGGAAACTTCGGACCACGTGGACTGATCTGGGAGATTCCCATTTCAGCACTTGTTAAATTTTGCTGGGGTCCACGGCGATGCCCTCCGCTGAAATAATATGGCCTAGGAAAGGCACTTGATCAATCCAGAACTCGCACATGCTGAACTTGGCATATAACTTGTGCTCCCTTAGCCGTTGTAGCATGATACGCAAATGTTCAGCGTGATCTTCTTCTGATTTGGAGTAAACCTATATGTCGTCAATGAATACCATGATGAACTTATCTAACTCCGATATGAACACAGAATTCATCAAGTACATGAAGTGTGCCAAAGTGTTGGTTAACCCAAATGACATGACGAGGTACTCATAGAGTCCGTATCTCATCGAGAAAGCTGTCTTCGGTATGTCCTCCGGCCGGATCTTGATTTGATGATATCCAGACCGAAGATCCATCTTTGAAAATACCTTTGCACCCACAAGTTGATCGAACAAGATGTCGATGCGTGGAAAGGATACTTGTTCTTTATCGTGACAGCATTTAGAGGACGATAATCAACAAATAGACGCAGTGTTTCGTCCTTCTTCTTAATGAACAGCGCAGAGCAACCCCAAGGTGAAGAACTTGGTCGTATGAAACCCTTGCTCATGGATTCATTCAGTTGCTCCTTCAACTCCGCTAGCTCTTTAGGTGCCATCTTGTTAGGCCTTCGTGAGATAGGTGTTGTACCCGGCGCCAGTTCAATATTGAACTCGACGTCCTGTTCGGGCGGCATGCCCGGTAAATCGTCGAGAAATATGTTGGGATAATCACGTACAACCGGAATATCTTCAAGTTTAAGTGCTTCCGTGTGGTAGGCCGCTACCATATCTGGGTCTTCGCTGTCTAAAAACAGCGTGTGCTTTCCGTGAATTGGCGAGTCAATCTGGACACTCCGGTTGCCGATATTGAGAACGACACCGTGATGATTTAACCAAGACATCCCTAATATTATGTCTATCTTCTGCCTATCCAACATAATCAGCGATGTTGGGTATATTTTTCCGCCCAAGCACAAAGCTGCCCAGGACACAATCTGATTAGCAGAGATATTTCCTCCTGGTGAACGGATAAGATAACTCGTTGTGAGAGTATTGGTGGACAATTGGTGCTGATCCACGCATGATTTGCTGATAAAATTGTGGGTTGCACCGGAATAAAAAAGTACAAGCACGGGCACATCTTTGAGAGTGAACATGCCCGCTAACACCGGTGCTCCCCCCCGCGACATCCTCAATAGCAAGATGTAGCACACTCCCCGATCGCAGTGCTGTTATATTGACTTGAGCAGGTGGCGGCATAACACCTGATGATGATGGTTGTCTGGTGTTCAACAACTTCTCCCGGCATTCTTGCCTAAAATGCCCAGAACGGTGGCAATAAGAACACGGAGGTTTCCCCCGGTTCTTCGTTGACTGGTAGTTGAGAAGTTGATGTACTTGGCTGCAGCAATGATGCAACAGGTGTTATTCGTTGCTGCAGCAATGGTGTTGCTTCAAGACACGATTCTTGAACAGGAAGTCTGTACTGAGTTGATCTTACTGGCGCTTGTCATAGTTCATCGGGTGGTGTGTGATACACCACACGGTATTTATGAGGAACAACTGGTGTGTCTTCTTGCACATCATCCCGGTCCCTGTTCTCTGCTTGACACTCAAGTGTCGCTTGTCCTTGCAGTAGGGCAGCACTGATCAACTAGGTGTAATTGCCTTGATTGAACAAAGCCAATTTATCTTTTAATATGGCACTCAGGCCATAGAAAAGTAGTCACACCTTGCAGCTTCGCTCGTCGCATAGGCAGGAGCATATTGTGCCAAAAGGTTGAACCGTTTGACATAATCGAGAACACTCATGTCCCCCCGCTTCAAGTTCCTAAGTTCTTGCTTTTGGGCCTTGATAAAACTCATAGGAATGTGACGAGCACGGAAAGCTTCACAAAATTCCGTCCATTCCACTTGATGGCCTTCCGGAACGGTGGCGAGATAAGCAAACCACCAATTTCCGGCGGCCCCATGGAGCTGTTGAGCTGCAAATAATGTCTTCTGATACTCATCGCACTCAAACACTACAAACTTGGACTCCATAACCCAACGCCACTGATCATCTTCCACGGGCTCGTTAGCTTCTGTGAAAATTGGCGGTTGAGTCGCCAAGAAGTCCAAATAGGCGTTCCGAGGTGGAACGACCTGTTGTGTACGTTGGAGTAAGTCCTGTTGTACCAAGGCTTGGAGTAGTCTTGTGTTCTCTTGACATGACTCGACCATATGAGCCATGACAACCGCCCATACCGTTGATGGCGATGCCCGTGGTGGAGTGGAGTCATCGCCGTCTCGGCGAGAACCTTCAGCCCTACTCGGAGAAAGAGTTCGCACCATACTGTAAAAGAATATTTTTTTGAGGGGAGTCAAAACTTGATCTCAGCAGTAGGTGAAAGTATGTAAAACATGAACATGCTAAAACTTTAGGAAAGCATAACAAAATTTCATGTTTAAACATCTCCCTAAAGCAACCATAATCAGTCCCCTATTCTGTACAGAACAAATCTTTCTGTACTTAACCCAGATTTTGATCCGGTTAGAAGCTTTTTCATGAAGGGGGGCCTTGGCGCAGCGGTAAAGCTGTTGCCTTGTGACCATGAGGTCACGGGTTCGAGTCCTGGAAACAGCCTCTTGCAGAAATGCAGGGAAAGGCTGCGTACAAAAGACCCAAATGGGTCGGACCCTTCCCCGGACCCTGCGCAAGCGGGAGCTACGTGCACCGGGCTGCCCTTTCTTTTAGAAGCTTTTTCATAACTAAAGGTGAATACCAAAGTTAAAATTAACTTCAGCACCTATCCAACGAGTACTCACATGCCCCTAGATAGTTTCTGAATCAAAAGTTATGATTGTTCTAAGTTGACAGAATTTCTGGATAAAATTTTGCCAGCATCTCCTTTGTGGCTGTTTTCATCACAGTTGTACATAAAGATGGAGTACAATTCTGAACAAACTATGAACTAAAAATTGTTGAAAATTTCATAACCTTTCCAATGGTGTATCATATGACCCTTATAAAATTTTCTACAGAATGTTATGGACATTTTACAGAAACATCCAGAGAAGATTGCAGCTGTTCTGTTTTCTGAACAGTTTGCATTCATCTGGATATTCAACCAAGTTGGCGTCTGATTTTGCTCTGGAGTTCTACAGAAAAAAATTGTAGAGCACTTACAAACAATTCCTGAACTGTATCATACAACTCCGTTGGGTGAATCTACTCAGAGTTATGTTCTGTCAAATTTCAGCAACAATTTCTGCCAGAACAGAGCACTCTGTTTTTGAGATCAAAGGAAGCCTAGAAAGTCTCTTCTACACGAACTAAGGTTTTCATAGTTAGTGCCTACATAAAATACACTCAATCATCAGGTTCAGCTGCACACTGAACCCGGTATCCATACAGTTCATACACCCGGCCGTCATCACTCGCCCGGATGTTCTCAAGCCAAACACGCCTTGAGCTACGTGTTCACGTTACTGACCACGTGACGGGGTCTCCCATACTTGCCCAAAGCACGCCAGGGAAGGGCGTTGCTCGAATACCCCAAACGACATGAAGAGTCGTACAGGATACTAAAGCGGGTCGGGTTACCTGCCACCCGTGGGGCTCCACCCTTCAGCTTGTGCGCACTGGTGGATAGCGCTTACGTGCACCCCCCAAGACATAGAACGTCTCGAGATGCACGATTTTCTGACATATCAAATAAGTTAGATTGCCACCTTCATAATATGCTAATATAGTATTCCTTATGTGGGCGTAGTACTGTTATCTCACCGTATCCTAAGTTTTTAACGTAATATGATTCTCAATACGTGCGCTATTCCCAACGCAGCTCTGATACCATTTATAAAAGCTCTCTAGGATCATAGACTGGCCCCACATACCACCACTCATCTTTTGTGTGCACTTTGTCCTCACTTGTGCGCACCCGGGAAGACTTCTCGGTCGTCACCCATCCCCAAATTCCTCCGGCCCAAGCACGCTTAATGAAAGTGCATCTAGGCATCCCTTGTGGGTTTTGGTTGACTTATGACAAACAAATGAGATCCTAAAAAAATTGTTGAGATGAGCGCAGGTTCTTAAAGAAATTAGGAAGAAAGCGCAAAAAGAAAGGAGAATGAGGATCCAAATTGATAAGAGCTCAGGAGTTTAAAAGATTAGATTACTTAGTATGGAGTCTGTTGAAGAAACACACCCCAAGACCTCAAGTGAAAGAAATCACACTAACTGCACAAGAATCAGCATGTGCGGACTAGTCCGATATCAACCGGACTAGTCTAATTTCTCTCTGACCAGAAAACGGACTAGTCCGATATGGACCGAACTAGTCCGATTTGTCTCTGGATAGACAACGGACTAGTCCGCACTCTTACGGACTAGTCCGATATCTCACAGCACTTGGGGTTTTCCACACGCCGCACACGGGACTAGTCCAGAGTCCACCACGGACTAGTCCGGACATCGCAAACCCTAACGGCAACCTTTGGAAACCCTATTATAAATAGAGGTGTACGGCCATACTACCCCACCTCTCGACCCCCTGCACCGTCACACCTCCCAAGAGCACAAAGTTCACATCTCTCCACACATTCTAATCCAAAAAAGATCAAATCTTTTAGGATTAGCAATTGATCAAAGGAGAGACTTGTTTTACACATCTTGAGCTCTTGGGTTTGATCTTTCGCACAGTCTTGTTCATTCATTATTCATCTTTTGAGTGTGTTTGGTGATAGTCATTCATTGTAATTCATTGGGAGCCCTCAACTTGTGAGAAGGCCCCTGGAACGATTTATTTGCCCTTTGTTATTAGTGGAAGAGAATCGGCCTCCGTGGCGATTCGACGAGGGTAGGGTTGGTGAAGACCCGGTCCTTCGTGGACTCCTACACGGGGATGTAGATTTCCTTCGTGGAATCAAACCTCGGGATAAAAACATGTATCTTGCTCTTGTTCATTTATTGTTCATCATATTCTATGATTTACTCAATCTTGCGTAATTCACGTTGAAACATTGAAACCAAAATTGATCTTTGTCATTCATTGTTTCACTGTTATAATACATCTAAGTTCCCGATTAATTTCCGCTGCATAGGGTACTAGAAGTGAAAATTGATCAACCTTGATCTTTCTAGTCCACTCATACCGGACTAGTCCGCACAGTACCGGACTAGTCCGATTTGTCTCTCAGTAGAAAACGGACTAGTCCGCACTCTACCGGACTAGTCCGATTTCCCTGTATTTGAGAAACCTATTAAGTGTTTCAGGGATTGACAAAGAATCGAAAAGCCTATTCATCGCCCCTCTAGGCTACATTCAATTGGTATCAGAGCCAAACTCTTCAAAAGAGACTCACCGCTCGAAGAGACGATGTCGGACATCAAGGATGTACACAAGAAGATCGACGATGAAAAGGGTGATGATGAAAGGACTCAAAAGCTAAAGAAGCTACTCGACGCCATTCAAGACAGTGAGGACGATGATGAGGAGGTGCTCCAACTCAAGGCTCTTCTGCGGAAGAAGGCACTCTCCACAAAAGGGAAGAAGAAGATCGATGATGAAAAAAAGAAGAAAGGGGGTAGTCACACAGACTACTTCCTATATCTTTTTGACTATGAACGTTTGAATTCTAACAATAGTCATTACTTATCAATTCCTCTAGGAAAAGCACCTTACTTTGATGGCAATGACTATTCAGTGTGGAGACAAAACATGAAAATGCACCTTATATCTCTTAACCCAAGTTTGTGGCATATAGTGTGTACAGTGATAGATATCCCGGATGATGATGAAGAGCTGACTCCAAGTCAAGAACAAGCTGTTCATTGGAATGCTCAAGCTGTAGCTGTGATCACGTCATCACTGAGCCGAGACGAGTTCACCAAGGTGGATGGACTCGAAATTGCCAAGGAGATATAGGACACACTACAAACCGCACATGAAGGTGACTGTCATGTACACGAAGCCAAGATAGAAACGATTGAAGGTGAATTTGGAAGATTCGAGATAGAAGAAGATGAATAACCACAAGATATGTACAATCGACTGAAGAATCTTATCAATAAAGTCCGAGCTTATGGCTGCAAAAAGTGGAATGATCGTGAGATCATGAAGTTGATTCTTAGAGCATTCATGCCTCGCAACGTGACTCTTTGCTCTATGATTAGAGAAAGCCCTGAATATCGGAAAATGACCCAGACAAACTTCTTGGCAAGATCATCAACTTTGAAATGATGGAGAAGCATGCCAAGCATGTCAAGGAAATTGCTGATCTCACCTCGGCGAAGAAAAAAGGAGTTGCTTTGAAGTCAACTCGTAAACTCATATCAAAAGAAGCTCGAGAAGCTCATGAAAAAGACGATAGTGATGATGAAAGTAGTGATATCGATGAAGAAGGCATGATCTTGTTCATGAAGAAGTTCAACAAAATGATGAGAAGAAGAAAGGGTAGCAGCTCAAACGAAGGAAGACATAGGGACAAACAAAGATCCAAGACGAGACGAGCGTGCTACAACTGCGGAGAATATGATCACTTCATAGTAGATTGTCCATATGAAGAAAATAAGAGGAAGACTAAAGACAACAAGCTTCAACCAAAAAAAATGTTCAAGAAGAAGAAGCAATATAGCCAAGCGCATCGAGGGAAGCAGTGGGACTCCAATGATGAATCCTCATCCAAAGAAGAAGAGGAGATGGCCACCATAGCCATAAAGAAGACTACCAAGAAATCCACTCTCTTCCCAACCATGGGCGCATGGAAGGACAACGACAACACTTGTCTAATGGCAAAGGAAGATAAAAGAAAGGTAACAACTAAATCTTCCCTCTCGCATTCTTTAACTAGTGATAGTGATGATTCTAGTGAGGATGATAGCAGTGAAGAAAATGAATATATGCTTAGGGCTTTAGACAAAAAGACAGCTGCTAAGATGAAATTTCTATTTGATAAGCTTGCTGATATGGAGAAGTTAGTCAATCGTCGGGAAGATATGATCATCTCCCAAAAGGAGGAATATCTTGAGGTTGAAAAGATTCTTGAACTTGAGAAGGTGCGAAGTAAATCACTAGAACTTGAGTTAGCTTCAAGCAAGAAAGTTTGCTTGAAGTTAAAAGACTCAAACGCCACCATCAAGGATGAACTTGCTAACTTAACCAAAGTTAACAAGATCCTTGAGGTACAAGTTGAGTCACTCAAGCAAAGTGGTTCTTCATCCACTTCAAGCTCACCTTCCCAACATATAAAATCTGAAACTAGTATTACTTGTGCTTGTGCCAAAAGTGACACTAACTTGAAGAAAAAGCCAAACTCGACAAAGGACAAGCAATCTTCTGAAAGTGGCATATTTGACAAGGAGAAGATCAAGTATGCACGCAGTGCATACTCGGTCACAAGACCTCCTAATGTCAAATATGGCATTGGATATTCTTATGGTGAAAAGCAAAATGCTAGAAGCCACAAGAATAACAAGGGTTGCATTGCCTTTGTCAAGGGAAACTCTTCTCAAGTTATAAAAATTAATAATGTTGATAAATTTAACACTGTCAACACACATGAACAACAACTTCTATTTAGAACTTTTGATGCTTCATATGTACATATGGAAAGTAATCTTGGAAGAGTTTATGCCAAATATGTTGGGGCACACCATGGGAATACCAAGTCTCATGTGTGGGTGCCCAAATCTGACATGACCCCACGGTCTTGTCGAGCCAGGGTCATGCTAAGGGGCACTGCGTTGCACAGCACCGGATAACACACGTCAAAGATACAAAGCGGAAGCAAAGTTTTATTACATAAAACAGTTATGAACATTTTACAACAAAATAGTCCAGTCAACACTCACGGGCGTAGACTAAGCATTGAGTTCACGTTCAGCCCGTGAACGTGTCCCCACTAGCATGCACACACACTAACACGGCGGCGTTCACGACTCCCACTCAACGGGGTTCCCCTCCTGGCGTCCCGTCTCCTCCTCGGAAGTCCCTTCCTCATAGAACCCTGCAAAAGCTTGAAACACAAGCAGTGAGCACGAAGGCTCAGCAAGACTGACCCGTCTCTCCTATACATGGAACTTCTACACGATGGTTGATAGGTTACATGAGGTAAAATAAGTTGCAAAGGACTCGCCTAATTAGTGGAAGCTTACTTTCAAGTTTTTAGCAGCAGGTTGTGGAGAACCTTACGCTAAAGCACATGAGAGAACTGCAATCAAACAAGAAACGCATTTCTCTCATGTACTTTGCCCAAAGTTGAAAAGAACTTTATTTAGCTCTAAACTACAACAAGCCATTAACAAGCACTGTATATCTTTCAAATCAACAAACTTTTAACATGTGTCTAGCCTGTTCTTTCTATGTCACGGTACAGTGAACATGTGGTACCCACTGACCGCGAGGGACGGTGGTTATAATTGATTTACACCTGCAGGGTTACCTGAATAACCCGTCACGTACGCCCGTACTCGATGTTGCCTACAGCAACCATCACGGACGCAGTACGCAACCACCTTTCACCCGTTAGCAAAATGTTGAACCGGTCCAATCGTCCCGAGCAAGAGGTCTCTGCACGCGCATCCACCGTGCCGCCAGCCGATTTACACCTCGAGCTCTTAACCTATCCTCTGAACGACCAGCTATGCCTCAACACCCAGCTACCCGAGTTACATCGGTTTCCTGGTTCCCATATAGCCGGTAGGTCTTTGGTACTGTTCTAGCTTGTTTAACAGGCCCACACCTGGCTCGGTCCTCAATTGACAAAAGCGGAGCTATAGCACCCAGGCCCCAAAGTCCTGTTGCTCTTACTCTCTGCTCGGTCTCATTTTTCTTGCCATGTGTTTCATTTGCTATCTCTACCCGAGTCGAGTGCCTCTAGCCTATCCTTGCGAGTAGTTCCAACTACTTGAGTTGTACCGAATCCTACACTACCTTAGCATTGCAGTAGCTACACAGAGTTTTCAACCCTAATCCCAACCCATGGTTTTCTTGGCTATGCATTTGGGGTTTCAATCAAGACTCTAATGCAAGAAGTAATGGTACTCCAAGTAAGTTCTCAAAATAGTAAAAATTTGTAAAAGAGTTAATGCAAACCGGAGCTTGCCTTGCTGCTCTTGGTCGTAGGCTAGCTGCTCTTCCGGAGTGACGAAGTCTAGGACTTCGGGTTCCACCTCAACCTTAGCGACTAAATGAGATAACATGTATATGTATTAATTTAATTGCATTTGAACTGAATATAAACTTGTGACGACTATAAGTCTTACTAGACAGACCCAATGACTCTGAAATTTTTATTGTGGTTTGGTTACAACCTAAACAGAGACTTGGCCAAGTTTCATTTGCAGAAAAGCTCTCTTGAGCTCTCCACAATTAATTATGTACTTGAACTTAAGTGGAGCTCCTAGGATGTTCTAGGGATTTTCATGGAGCAAGCCATGACTCTCTGAAAACTAGATTTTCAGAGGGTTCTAATGGAGTTGGTCTCACTTAATTTGGAGGTTCCTAGCTAAAGATATGAGCTAAACAATTTCAGATAAAATCTGAAAATGTTTCTGGACATTTTCTATTTTCTCTGGAACAGTTTTATTAATCACACCATTAGGCGGATCAAATGAGCTCAAATGGATCTGAAATTTTATGGTAGCTCAGGGATATTATGGTAAACATCCCAGCAAAACTTAAGAATTTTCCTTCAAAGGGTTCTCCAGTTAAAATTCTAACCAGTTTGAATTTTGAAGAATTAATTCTAGAGAATAGGGATTTTCATGAAGTGAAACTTGATTTTCTTGAAAGTACTCAGAGAGATGAAGCCAACAAAATTTGGTTCACTCAATTTGGCGTTTCCTAGCCAAAGTTATGTGGGTTTGAAGTTTGAACTAAATCTGAAAAAGTTTAAACTGCTGCGCGTGGGACCGGGGCTACGTGTCAACTCTTCATCGGTCGACACACGGGGCTAGGGATTTCTTCGCGCGCAGCCGCACCCGATCCTTCTACAGCGAATCCCGGGGTTTAAAATATCGGCCGCTGACGCGTGGGACCGGGGGCTTTGTCTACCTCCCGCCTCCCGCACTCGGCCGCCACGACGCCTCGCCGGAGAGCTCGCCGGTGGCCTCTGTGGTGCACTAAACTCCATGATTCTGGCCGCCTCTGCCTAAATCCTCCCGGGGAACATGATGCTGGGCTCAGCTCATCATGAAAATCACCGGCACATGGTCGGCGACGAGCGGCAGCTTCGGAGGAACTTCGGCCTTGTCGGCCGGCTCTCTTCGCAGCCCAACCGCTTGAACAAGAGGTCGTCGAGCACTAGTGAACCCTAGGAAAGGTCGACATGAGCTTCACGGAGCTTGGAAATGGCTGTACTAGGCTGTCACCGTGCGACCTAGGCCGGAAATCGGGGATTCTCCTAAAACTCGAAGAACAGTGGCTTTCCTCAACGGTTCTTCGTGGTTTCTGCTCCTATGGACTCGTACGGGCACCTGGAAGTGCTTCCCTCCGTGAGAGGATGAGTGGTGCGGTGTGTACTACAAATTTTGCAGATCAGTCTGGTCCCCCCTTTTGTATACCGTTGCAAAATCGTGAAATTCCGGCGTGAGTAGTTTATGTCACGCCGCCGGGGCTTGCGGTAATGGAAGAGGGACTGAAGGCGAAACTTTTTGCTATTCACAGCTCAGAGAACGGCGGGCTGTGGTGGCCGGACGGGTCGTCCTTGTGACGGCGGCTTGATCTGAACCGGGGAACAAAAGAACGTTGCGGTGGAGCTCCGGAAGGGTTGCTTAGGGTCTGGAACCGGCGCGAGGGCGTCAAGGAAGGCTCGGC
The DNA here is from genome assembly GCA_030760725.1 of Neostapfia colusana. Classification (NCBI taxonomy): domain Eukaryota; kingdom Viridiplantae; phylum Streptophyta; class Magnoliopsida; order Poales; family Poaceae; genus Neostapfia; species Neostapfia colusana. The sequence continues at coordinate 60,165,334 of JASWHV010000004.1, read as the reverse complement.
GCACCCGGTGCTGGCCTCAGATCGCCGTGAAAACCAAAGGATCGGCCGGGCGATGAGGGACCGAGAGGTCCACCGAGGGGCGTGGGATTTTAGTTTGCTGGGTGAGAACGCGTCGAGATGGCGGTGAGGAGCACCGGGGACAGCCCGGTGCCTAGATAAGGGCCCAGGGAGGCGGTTCAGTGGCCAGGGGCGGCAAGCAGCTGCTGTCCCCGCCGTTTTCTCGCCGTGGTGGCAGCTCGGTCAGGCGCAAGAAACCGAGATCAAGTCTTCAGTCGGTTCTTTGAACTGTGCAGCTGACATGTGGGTCCCACACAAGTTTTAACCTCTGAAATTAACTTCCTCTCACTGCTACAAACAGTAATCTCCCTAATACCGCCTAGGATTTGAATTATCTACGACATGCCCATTTGGAATTGGTAGAATTCAAATTGTGAAGTGTTTAACCAAATTTCAACACATATGCAGTTTGAAATTCAAATAAAGTTTGAATTTGCTCATCTTAGCTCATGTCAAGATCAACTCCAAATCGAGTGAAAATTGGTGTGTGAGTTCACATAAATGTGCTGAGTAAGAATATGTCACCCACTTTTGAATTCATGGGATGGAAGTAGTTTGAATTTGAATTTGAGTTCAAACCACCCTATTTCTAGTTATACCCAAAAAGACTTCAAAATGGTTGAGTTTGGGTAAAACTTGGTATGGACATTCCTAGCAAGTTGTAGGAGTTTTTCATATGCTCAGCCCCCATTTGATGCATGTGGGAAATGTCACTTTTGCATTTTGTGAGTTTATTCTCTAATGAGCATGTTGATGGTGGTTACTTGCTCTTCACATGTGTTCATCAACTTTCTTCAAATGAAGTGTGTGTGTGGTGTGATTAACACTTGAATATGCACCCAAAAACTTAGGCCCTTACATTCCTCCCCCCTTAAAAGAAACTCGTCCCTAGATTTTAAGGCGAAAATGAGAGAGTGGTCGGTGGAAAATTACCGTATATGCGGCGTGAAAAAGTCGGGGTAGTTAGTGCGAAGAAATCCTTCGCCCTGCCATGTCACTTCGTCCATGGAGTGATTACTCCATAGAACCTTGTAGAACCACAACGTACGGTTGCGTGTGGTTCGGGCCTTTTCATCAATAATCTGAACCGGTTCCTCCCGATACGTGAGATCCGGTTTCAGTTCTTCTATTGCTTCCAGCTGAATGGTAGTTGATAGCTTAAGACACTCCCTCAGCTGGGAAATGTGAAAGACGTCGTGCACACCGGAAAGTTCTTCTGGTAATTTCAGCCGGTATGCTACTGATCCACATATTTTGGTAATCTGAAATGGACTGATGAATCAGGGTGCCAACTTTCCTCTCACCCCGAATCTGTTTACGCCCTTCATTGGAGACACACGTAAATATACGTGATCGCCGACATGGAATTATTGTGGGCACCTTCTCTGGTCCGCATATTGTTTCTGTTGGGATTTGGCGGATTTTAGGTTCGCTTGAATCAGCCAAACCTTTTCTTCTGCGTTATTGACAAGATCAATCCCGAAGGTAACCCTTTCGCCAGACTCACACCAATTTAGTGGTGTGCGGCATTTTCTCCCGTATAGCGCCTCGTAAGGCGCCATCTTGATGCTGGCTTGGTACCCATTGTTGTACGAGAACTCGACCAATGGCAAGTGATCATCCCAATTCTTGTTGTAGTTGATAGCACAAGCTCGTAGCATATCTTCCAAAATTTGATTTACCCGCTCGGTTTGCCCATCCGTCTGCGGGTGGTATGCTGAACTACGGATCAGCTTCGTCCCCAACGCAGCGTGTAGCTGCTCCCAAAAATGGGACACAAATAAAGTGCCCCGATCCGATATGATGGTACGGGGTACGCCGTACAAGCATAGGATCCCTGAGATGTACAGTTCAGCACACTTCATGGCGTTGTAGTTGGTGTTGACCGAGATGAAATGGGCAACTTTGGTGAGCCGGTCGACGATCACCCACACAGAATCATGTTTCTGAAAAGTGGTGGGTAAACCGACGATGAAGTCCATGCTCACATCCTTCCATTTTCAGGCAGGAACGCCTAGTGGTTGCAGCAGTCCCGGTTTCTGCATATGATCTGCCTTCACCCTTCGACATGTATCACACTCGGACACGTACTTTGCGATCTCTCGCTTCATCCGTGTCCACCAAAACTTACTTCTGAGTTCTTGATATGAATAGAAAACTTTGATAAGTGAGCCTCGTCAAAGATTTTCTTCCGTAACTCTGGGTTACGGGGTACGACGATCCGGTCCTTGAACCATAAGACGCCGTCTTCATCCTTCCGGAAGCATTTGAACTCCGCACTATCTATACGTCTCCATAAATGCGACATTCCCTTGTCATGTTTCTGAGCTGCCGCTATTTCTTCACGGATGGTGGGGATCAAAGCTAAGTTGTAGAGAGACCCATGTGGAATCACATCCAGTGATGGTTCGCTCTCTTCCAATGGTGTGATGGTCAGGTTGTTGACGTGTGACTTGCGGCTCAGCGCATCCTCCACTACGTTTTCTTTGCGGGGTGATAATGGATCTCTATTTTGTAATCCTTTATCAACTCTAACCATCTTCGCTGCCACATGTTCAGCTCCTTCTGAGTGAATATGTACTTGAGGCTTTTGTGGTCGGTATATAATTGTACGAGGTTACCGAGTAGGTAGTGCCACCACATTTTAAGTGCAAGTACCACGGCAGCGAGCTCCAAGTCGTGAGTATGATAATTCTGCTCATGGTTTCTGAGCTGACGTAATCCATACGCGACCACTCTTCGGTCTTGCATAGCACATATCCGAGCCCAATGCCGGATGCATCGCAGTACACATCAAACGGTTTTTTTGTGTCTGTCTGCGCCAAAACCGGTGCTGATGTTAAGTGCTTGACTAAAGCCTTGAATGCTGCTTCACATGCTGGACTCCAAACATATTTGGTAGCCTTCTTCAGGAGCTCCGTCATCGGCTTGGCAATCTTTGAGAAGTTCAGAATGAACCTCCGATAATATCCCGCGAGTCCGAGGAAACTCCGTACCTCGTGAACAGTTCTCGGGGATTTCCAATTCAGCACTTGTGTGATCTTACTCAGGTCTACAGCGATGCCCTCCGCTGAGATGATATGCCCGAGAAAAGGCACTTGCGATATCCAGAACTCGCGCTTGCTGAATTTCGCGTATAGCTTGTTATCCCACAGCCGTTGCAAGACTATACGCAGATGCTTCTTGTGCTCTTCCTCTGACTTGGAATATACCAATATATCGTCGATGAAGACCACGACAAACTTGTCCAGCTCCGGCATGAATACTGAGTTCATCAAATACATGAAGTGAGCTGGAGCGTTGGTGAGGCTGAAGGACATGACCAGGTACTCATAAAGTCCATACCTCGTCGAGAAAGCTGTCTTCGGAATATCCTCAGCCCGTATTTTAATCTGGTTGTACCCGGATCTTAAATCCATCTTAGAAACGATCTTTGCTTCGACCAACTGATCAAACAACATGTCGATCCGTGGCAACAGGTACTTGTTCTTGATGGTTACGGCATTTAATGGACGATAGTACACGCAAAGCCGCAACGTCTCGTCTTTCTTTTTCACAAATAATGCCGAACAGCCCCATGGCGAGGAGCTCGGCCTAATGAAACCCTTCTCCAGCAGGTCCGTTAGCTGAGTCTTCAGTTCCTCCAATTCCTTGGGCGCCATCTTGTACAGCCTTCGGGATATTGGCATGGTTCCCGGTGCAAGTTCAATCTTGAACTCCACATCTCTGTCGGGCGGCATCCCCGGGAAATCATCTGGGAACATGTCAGGAAACTCTCGGACCACTGGAATGTCTTCCAATCTGATGGTTGTGGATTGATAGATACTTGGAAGTTTTATTTCTGGACTGTCCAGAAATAAAGAATGAGATTCGTGCACTTGTGAGTTCAAGTGCACAATTCAGAGGACAGTGTCTAAAACAGCGCCGTGGCAAGTTAACCACGACATCCCTAAGATGACATCGACCTTCTGTCCCTCTAAAATTATGAGAGACGTAGGGTATACTGTACCCTCTAAGCATAATGGCGCTTTTGGGACCATCATGCTTGCTGAAATCTTCCCACCCGGTGAACAAATCAAATATGGACCATCGGTGGGTAGTATTTGCAAGCTGTGTTTAGCAATGAAAGCTTGGCTAATAAAGCTATGCGTGGCGCCTGAATCAAATAATACTATGGCGGGATGCTGGTAGAGTTGGAACATACCCGCAAGGATTTGCTCTCCCTCCGGCATGTCTTCTATGGCGAGTTGGTGGACGGTGCCGGGCCTAGGATTTGCCTTCCGCGCATTCGTAGGGTTCCGGGGCTGATTCCTCCCCGAAAGTTGCGGTGCAATTCCGACGCCTTGCCTTTCTGGACAACTGCTGGCGAAGTGTCCTGGACGACCACACTTGTAACATGTGTCTGCTGCTTGTCCGGTGGTCGGGGGACGAAAACCCGGCATGCACTGCTGAGGTGCATACGCACGCGGCATTGCCCACTGCTGCTGTTGTTGTTGCGGAGGTAGTGCTGGCAGTGCCGGCCTGAATGCCGGTGAAGAATATGGCCAACTGAGGAATGGCATCGGCCTCTGTGGTGGCTGCCAGCGTGGACCCGATGGTGGGCGATTCACCATCCGGTATTTCTGATAAGGACCACCTCCTTCTCCGCTGCTTTGCGGTGCGCTTCGCTTCCTCTCTGCCGCCGCTAACTCCTTGCCGGAGTCTTCTTGAACAATCGCAGCATCAATTATATCGTTGAGGCTGCCACGATTGAACATCGCCAGTTTGTCCTTCAGGAGCGGGTTAAGCCCCTGGTAGAAGTGATCCCGCTGCTTCTCGTCGGTATCGGCGTGATACGACGCATAGAGCGCAAGATCATTGAACGCCCTGGAATATTCCAGCGTGTTCTGGCTCCCTTGCTGCAGGCGTAAGAACTCCTGCGTCTTCCCCTTCATGAGACCCGGCGGTATGTGATAGGCCCTGAAGGCCATCCGGAATTCCGCCCAGTTCATAATTCACTCGGTGGGCTGCGAAGCACAGTAGTTCACCCACCAAGCGCTCGCGGATCCTTGGAGCTGTTGGACCGCGAACTGAGTCTTGCGCTGCTCACTCACTTGGAGCATCCCGAACTTCATTTCCATCGTGCGGAGCCAGTTGTCCGCATCGAGTGGTTCATCCGCCCTTGGGAATACCGGGGGATCAGTCGCTAGAAAGTCGGAGTAGGAGCTCTGTTGGCGCTCCTCACGATCTTGACGCCTCTATGGTCGAGACGTATTTGCAATGAGGGTCTGCAGCAACTCCGTATGCTGCTGATGAGAGCCCGCCATTGCTGCCACAATATCCACCAAAGTAACCGTTGGCGGTGGCGGTGGCAGTTGTTGCTGTTGCTGCTGTTGCTGTCCCGAGGAGTCCTCGGGAGGCTGTTGGGAAGTTTCTCCCCCCTGACTGGAAGCCCCAACGTCCGGGTTGGCACGAGTACGAGTCATTCTGGAATTCAAAACAGCAGCGAGCAGCACATGTTTATAATTAAAATTCCATATGAAACAGTAGGTATTGAAGTGACGCATGAATAATTTGCACAACATTCACATATATTGATAAAGCATAAACTTTATACCAGATACATTAGTCTCGGGTCTCCGAGAAGTCGTGCTCATGTCATCACTATCTATACATATGCTACTGTCTACCCGACATGTCACTGATTACAAAAGTTTGGATCACATCACTCTAGCTGCTCTACTTGGCAACGGTAACCCCCTACTCGGAGTAGAACTCGACCTCCTGTGGGTCGTCCTCCTCCGGTACCTCTACTGGTGGCTCTGGGTCTACAACCTCCTCTTATGGCTCGGGTTCTCCCATTGCCGGAAGACCCAAGACCATGGGTACGGCACCTACCACCTGTATGCCCATTACCGGAGGTACGAGGTCCTGCAACGCGTGCACCTCGTCCATGGCTTGGTTGTAGTCCTCTTCCCAGCATTGCCCCTCCTCAATAGCGGTGTCCCTCTCTTGAGTACGGACCTCGTTCTGCTGGGTCAGAGCCTCCACCTGCTGTTGCAAAGCCGTGATGTTGACACGGCTTTTCCTCTTCGCCTTCTTCAGACGATGCAACTGATTATGTTGTTCATTCAGTCGCTTAATCGTCAGAAGGAGCACATTGCGGAGTGCGCTGTGAGCACTCTTGAAATGGTCTCCACGGCTTGTGCTCTCCTTGAGCTTCGCAGCAAGACAATCCGTATGAACAGCTTGGCTGTCCGTCACGGCTTTTCCTGCCCTCAATTGGAGACTAAGGTTTGCCTCTGCGGGATTGTACCATGGACAACCTGGATCGGTTGCCTCCATATACCTCCCTTCCCACACGTGATTAGCCCGTCCCTCCACCGGAACGAGCGCGTATGGAGTGCCCTCCATAGCTCTCACGTGTAGTTGGCAGAAACGCGACATGGTGTTGCGGGCTGCCACTTGCCACATTCCCTTTGGTTGTCTACCTCTCACCATGACGGTGAACGGTGCCCAACCGGGTGGCGTAGGTCCTGCAGGAACTTCGACATGGATCATCCACGTCTTGTTCCCCTCCTCGCCTTCTTCCTTGGTGAAGTACTGCGGCATATTTTTGTACCCGAAATATTGAAGCATCTGCCTCAATGCTTCCGGATAGACGCTGTGGTGAGAACAGTGAGATTCCACCCACCCATTCTCCAACAGTCTATTCACTGTCATCTGTAGAAACATATTTGAGAAATGTCAAATATTTATTTGAACAGTAAACCATTGAGTTATAACATAAACCATGTCATTGAACTCATAAAACTTGGAAACATAGTTCAAACCTAAACAAATTTGACTGTTGATCTGCTGTCCAATATGACAGCCCTGACCAGTTTCCATTTCAACCTGATTTAGACCATGATAAAGGCAAAACCAATTCTGGAGCTCAACATCAAAGTTAAAGCTAACTTCAATAACTTTCCATAAAGTATTTTCTTGGCCTAAGATATGTCCTGGTTCAAAAGTTATGATATGTTAAAATTAACAGAATTTCTGGAGAAAATTGGACAGCACCTCCCTGCTTTAGGTACTGATTTGATCCAAGAATTCCAGTTAATTCTGCTCCCAATCTGACAAAACTTTCTGTTACAAAGTTGTAACCCATGGCATGAACATTGCAGAACTACCTCATTTTATATTTTTGGATTTTTATGCAGGAAGTTATGCTCAATTTACAGAGAGTTACAAAGAGTGTTTGCTCTGCCCTGTTTTCTGGACAGTTTCAACTCTACTGCATTTTTTGATTGGTTAGAAGATGAAACACCTCTGGACCTCAACAGAAAAGTTGTAAAGCTCTCCCTAGGATTTCCTGAAATGTATCATATGACCCCAACCTCGAAAGAACTCAACCTCTAACCTCTGATTAACTTCAGCCTTAATCCAGCTGAAAACAGGGGACTCTGTCCTTAGTATCCTATAAGTTGAAAACTTGTTAACTTTGAATACCCTGATTAAGGGAAAGAGTTACATCAATTTTTTAGTACTCTGGATTAAAACTTTTAAGTTTTACAATGAAGTTGTTCATTTAGTGGAGTGTGACGTCGATGCGTCACCAGACCATGTCGGTACTACGTCCTCACAAAGAAACACCTACACCGGACTTAGCCAGCTTTGTTATTTCAGTGGCACTAAGCGTCACTCGCACACGGATGCTATACGTCTACCGTTTCGTGGTTATACTACCTGCAGATAACTCAAACAATCGTCAGACCCGGCTGCACACCGAGCCCGGTATCCATACAGTTCATACACCCGGCCGTCATCACTCGCCCGGATGTTCTCAAGCCAAACACGCCCTGAGCTACGTGTTCACGTTACAGACCATGTGACTGGGTCTCCCAAATTGCCCAAAGCATGCCAGGGACAGACGTTGCTCGAGTACCCCAAACGACATGAAGAGTCGTAGAGGATACTAAAGCGGGTCGGGTTACCTGCCACCCGTAGGGCTCCACCCTTCAGCTTGTGCGCACTGGTGGACAGCGCTTACGTGCACCCCCATAGACATAAAGTGTCTCGAGATGCACGATTTTCCGACATAAGCAATTAGGTTAGTATGCCACTTTATATACACTAATACCATCCTTGTATGGGCTACTAACTCGTTCCTCACTAGATTTTTGAAAAAGATGACCTTTGTAGTGCGTTAAACCTCAAGCGAGCTCTGATACCACGCTGACACAACCCCACGGCCTTGTCGAGCCAGGATTACGCTGAGGGGTACTGCGTTGCACAGCACCGGATAACACACGTCAAAGATACAAAGCAGAAGCAAAGTTTTTTTTACATAAACCAGTTTATGAACATTTTTACAACAAAATAGTCCAGTCCACATTCACTGGCGTAGACTAAGCATTGAGTTCACGTTCAGCCCGTGAATGTGTCCCCACTAGCACACACACATACTAACACGGCGGCATGCACGACTCCCACTCGACGGGGTTCCCCTCCTGGGGTCCCGTCTCCTCCTCGGGAGTCCCTTACTCATAGAACCCTGCAAAAGCTTCAAACACAAGCAGTGAGCACGAAGGCTCAGCAAGACTGACCCGTCTCTCCTATACATGGAACTTCTACATGATGGTTGATAGGTTACATGAGGTAAAATAAGTTGCAAAGGACTCGCCTAATTAGTGGAACCTTACTTTCAAGTTTTTAGCAGCAGGTTGTGGAGAACCTTACGCTAAGGCATATAAGAGAGCCGCAATCAAACAAGAAACACATTTCTCTCATGTACTTTGCCCAAAGTTGAAAAGAACTTTAGTTAGCTCTAAACTACAACAAGCCATTAACAGGCACTGTATGTCTTTTTAATCAGCAAACTTTTTAACGTGTGTCTAGCCTGTTCTTTCTATGTCACCGTACAGTGAACAAGTGGTACTCACTGACCGCGAGGGACGGCGATTATAATCGATTTACACCTGCAGGGTTACCCAAATAACACGTCACGTACGCCCGTACTCGATGTTGCCTACAGCAACCATCATGGACGCCGTACACAACCACCTTTCACCCGTTAGCCAAATGTTGAACCGGTCCAATTGTCCCGAGCAACAGGTCTCTGCACGCGCATCCACCGTGCCGCCAGCCGATTTACACATCGAGCTCTCAACCTACCCTCTGAACGACAAGCTATGCCTCAACACCCAGCTACCCGAGTTACATTGGTTTCCCGGTTCCCATATAGACAGTAGGTCTTCGGTACTACTCCATCTTGGTCAACAGGACCGCACACAGCTCGGTCCTCAATCGACACAAGCGGAGCTATAGCACCAAGGCCCGAAAGTCCTGTTGCTCTTACTCTCCGCTCGGTCTCATTTTTCTTGCCATGTGTTTCATTTGCTATCTCTACCCGAGTCGAGTGCCTCTAGCCTATCCTCGCGAGTAGTTCCAACTACTCGACTTGTACCGAATCCTAGACTACCTTAGCATTGCACTAGCTACATGGAGTTTTCAATCCTAATCCCAAGCCATGGTTTTCTTGGCTACGAATTTGGGTTTCAATCAAGACGCGTGGGACCGGGGGCTTCGTCTACCTCCCGCGCTCGGCCGCCGCAACACCTCGCTGGAGAGCTCGCCGGTGGCCTCTGTGGTGTGCCAAACTCCATGATTCTGGCCGCCTCTGCCTATATCCTCCCGGGGAACATGATGCTGGGCTCAGCTCGTCATCAAAGTTACTGGCACATGGTCGGCGACGAGCGGCAGCTTCGGAGGAACTTTGGCCGTGTCGGCCTGCCCTCCTCGCACCCCAACCAATTGAACAAGAGGTCGTCGAGCACCAGTGAACCCTAGGAAAGATCTACATGAGCTCCACGGAGCTCAGAAATGGCTGTACTAGGCTGTCACCGTGCGACCTAGGCTGGAAATCGGGGATTCTCCTAAAACTCGAAGAACAGTGGCTTTCCTCAACGGTTCTTCGTGGTTTCTGCTCCTATGGACTCGTACGGCACCTAGAAGTGCTTCCCTTCGTGAGAGGATGAGTTGTGCGATGTGTGCTATGAATTTTGCAGATCAGTCTGGGCCCCCCTTTTGTATACCGTCGCAAAATCGTGAAATTCCGGCGTGAGTAGTTTATGTCACGCCGCAGGGGCTTGCGGTAATGGAAGAGGGACTGAAGGTGAACCTTTTTGCTATTCACAGCTCGGAGAACGGCGGGCTGTGGTGGCCGGATGGGTCATCCCCGTGACGGCGGCTCGAGCTGAACCAGGGAACGAAAGAACATCACGGTGGAGCTCGGGAAGGGATGCTCAGGGTCTGGAACCGGCGCGAGGGCGTCAAGGAAGGCTCGGCGCACCCAGTGCTGGCCTCAGATCGCCGTGAAAACCACAGGATCGGCCTGGCGATGAGGGACCAAGGGCTCAACCGAGCAGCAAGGGATTTGAGTTTGCTGGTTGAGAACGTGTCGAGATGGCGGTGAGGAGCACCGGGGACTGTTCGGCGCCTAGATAAGGGCCCAGGGAGGCGGTTCAGCGGCCAGGGGCGGCAAGCAGCTGCTGTCCCCACCGTTTTCTTGCCGTGGCGGCAGCTCTGTCGGGCGCAAGAAACCGAGATCAAGTCTTCAGTCGGTTCTTTGAACTGTGCAGCTGAAATGTGGGTCCCACCCGAGTTTTATCCTCTGAAATTAACTTCCTCTCACTGCTATAAACAGTAATCCCCCTAATACCCCCTAGGATTTGAATTATCTACCACATGCCCATTTGGAATTGGTAGAATTCAAATTGTGAAGTGTTTAACCAAATTTCAGCACATATGCAGTTTGAAATTCAAATAAAGTTTGAATTTGCTAATCTTAGCTCATGTCAAGATCAACTCCAAATGGATTGAAAATTGGTGTGTGAGTTCACAAAAATGTGCTGAGTAAGAATATGTCTCCCATGTTTGAATTCATGGGATGGAAGCAGTTTGAATTTGAATTTGAGTTCAAACCACCCTCTTTCTAGTTATACCCAAAAAGACATCAAAAAGGTTTTGAGTTTGGGTAAAACTTGGCATGGACATTCCTAGCAGGGTGTAGGAGTTTTTCATATGCCCAGCCCCCATTTGATGCATGTGGGAAATGCCACTTTTGCATTTTGTGAGTTTATTCTCTAATGAGCATGTTGATGGTGGTTACTTGCTCTTCAAATGTGTTCATCAAGTTTCTTCAAATGAAGTGTGTGTGTGGTGTGATAAACACTTGAATATGTACCAAAAACTTAGGCCCTTACAAAATCACTTGGACTAACCTCAAAGGACCCAAGCAAGCTTGGGTACCTAAGACCAAGGCATAATTTGTCTTTTGCAGACTTATTCATCCGGTGGAGCAAAATGTGTGCTAGATAGTGGATGCACCAATCACATGACCGGAGAAGGAAGAATGTTCGTGGAATATGAACAAAATGAAGATCCAAGCGAAGGCATTTTACTTTGGTCATAATAGTCAAGGAAGAGTGCTTGGTACCAGTAAAATTGCAATTTCATCACAACATACTCTCTCTCATGTTTTACACGTTGACTCCTTGGATTATAACCTTTTGTCCATATCTCAATTATGTGACAAGGGTTATAATTGTTTACTCACTAATGAGGGTGTGACTATCTTTAGAAGGAGTGATAACTCAATTGCATTCAAGGGTGTGTTAAAGGGAAAACTTTATCTAGTTAACTTCGACCAAGATAAAGCCAAACTTGACACATGCTTGATTGCAAAGACCAACATGGGTTGGCTGTGGCATAGACGGCTAGCACATGTTGGTATGAGGAATCTTCAAAAACTCCTTAAAGGTGATCACATTCGAGGTTTAAAGGATGTTGTTTTTGAGAAAGATAGGCCTTGTAGAGCGTGCTAAGCAGGGAAGCAAGTAGGAGCACCCCATCCCGCGAAGAATGTCATGACTACAACAAGACCGCTTGAGCTGCTCCACATGGATCTATTCGGTCCAATTGCTCACATAAGCATCGGCAGTAATAAATACGGTCTAGTCATTGTTGATGATTTTTCACGCTTCACGTGGGTATTCTTTTTGCATGATAAGACAGTGTAAAAGTCCCAAAACTTGTAAAGGGAAAACTTTAGTGATGAATAAAGTTCAGTTGAAACCCAAGAAATGGGACTTGCAAAAACTTTTGTAAAACATGTGAAGATGGTCCTGAGCAAGTCTAAGCCTTCAAGTTTCCTTTTTATTTCAAATGATCATGTGACTCCAAAGGTGGCCATTTCCAAAATGAGAGTTTCAAAACTGTTGGTTCAAAACCTCATTTGCAGGGGCCAACTCAAGGATCAGATGGCATATTTGAATTCATCAGGTCCAAATTATGAGGAAGGCAAATTTTGAGCAAATTTGGAGGTGCTTTGATATGTATATCAAAGGGATTTGTAAATTTCATCTAAATTTGAATTCAAATTTGAAACTGAGGCACAACTTGTCAAATTGCCAAATAACATTTGAATTTGAGTTCCTCATGGCTGAATTTGCACTAGGCCAAAAATTGGAGATCTTTTGGGCAGAGAGGAGCTGTGGGCCCCAATTGTCATTGAGAGGGGGGAAATAATTTACTGCCTAAGTTTCAGCCTCTGTGTATCGGCTCTCACCCGAGCTGCCGAGCGAGCTCCAGGCGCCACCGAGGGCTGCAGTCGACGCCACCTCCAGCTACCGGAGTCACGCTGGCGACCTGCTTGCAAGCTTCAGCGGGATTATTTGCCCCCAACCGACCCCCACTCGGCCCATTCATTCCCTCGCACGACAAAAGAACCGAGGACGCTGCCGCCTCAGGCTATCAACCGGGGGCCGGGGAAAAACTGAGCGTGCAGAGGCCAGTCCAGCCGAAGAACCCCACTGTGAGCTCGTCCTCCACCTCCTAAGCACAGAATCCAGCGAGTTGCTGCCTTCCCGACTCGAGATTGGCTCGTCGCCGCAGCAACCAAACCTCACAGCGGTTTGGAGTGTTCGTGGACAGCCTACACCAGGCACTTTCACACCCAAGCAAGGACACCCCCGGACGCGCTGGTGAACCATGCTGTTCACCCCCAGGCCTCAAGTCGAGCTGTGAATCACCGAGAGCCAATTCAGGAATTTTCTTTCGGAGGACGCAATACGACCTTCCGGTACGAGGTGATTAAATTCAGTTGCAAATCGTGTTTGTAGCTCACCAAATCTTGCACACGGGAGCTAGACTGGCTAGCGACTCAATTTCCTTCAAAAACCTAGCCTAGGACCGAGTGGTTTCAACTAATTTCAAGTTTTTCGAGTGGCGATCATGGCGGGAACCGCCGGGCACACGGTGAGACCCCATCTCGAGCCGTTGCCGATCCAGTTTGAACCAAAGCCGAGCAGCCCCATGACCCACTGATGCTTTAGAGCGAATTCTCTGAACCTTTGGCGGGCTAGGGTGCCCAGACTACGGCGCCGAAGCTTCACCGAGGTCTGCGCACGTCGCCGACCTAGTTCCGAGCGTCGTTAGCTTGTGCCGACCCCCTAGATGAGTTGCCCGTCCCTGAAAACCCCCGGGCGGCGAGTAGCAGTCTGTGAGATGGCTGGGAAGTCAGGTCCGGCGAGGTCATCGCCGCGCCGGCGAGGGGGGTGGAGCGCGCAGGAAAAAAGGGGGGCGGGAGGAAGAAGAAGCCGCTGGCCCCACCGGTCAGTGGCTGTGGCGGTCGATTGGGATTTTCTGTGGCCACTTGATCTGCTGCGCCTGCAGCCTGAGCAGCTGTGGACCACGGTGTGGCCGCAGCAAGGGATTGACACGTGTGCCGGTCAGAGTTTAAACATTTCCCGATTCAATGTGAATTCCAAATTCAGTTCAAACTTTAGGACCTCATAACTTTTGCTAGGAAGCCCCAAATTTAGTGATTCAAATTGGGTTGGATTCAGGATGAAAAACTATATCCAAATCAGCAACCCAATTTGCATGAAAAACAATAGAAAATTCTGTAAAATTCTTTAAAGCTTTTCAGCAAAAGAATTTCAGAGGGAGTTTGGTTCATCCAAAAATCCCCAAAGTTTGCCGGAATATTCTATAGACTATTAGTGAACTCCTGTAAAAGTTTCAGCTCATTTAGAGTTGATTTAGTTAGGATAATTCTGAAATCAAGTTTCTGTGTTCAAATGAATACAGAAACAATTTCAGAGAATTTCCAACAGTTGGAAATTCAGTTCTGCGCATTTCTTAGCTCCAAAAATCTTAAGAAAATTATGCATGCTCCCTGAGCTATGTTTGAAATTGTAGTTCACTTGAGTTTGCATGAAAGTGCAAATTTATTCAGAATTAATTCCTTTTTTCCTAAATGCTTAGGAAATTGTTTTGAGTGATCTACTCATGGAAATATTCTGAATTTTGGTCCAAATGACTTTCTTGTGACAAGAAACTCACAAGAAAATTTCCAGCTCCATTGGAGCCCTGGATCAGTAGTGTTCTGTTCAACTTCCTTAGGTGATCACCACCCAAGTGATGAACCCCACTTATCACTTGATCCTAGTACTTTAAACCAAACCCAAACCACTAGCCCCAGTGTCATTTTAAATTCTTAAACAGGGTTCCAGTTTTAAACTTGTCTTTAGAACTTGTTAGCAAAAGTTTTACAATTAAACATGTATGCATATTCATAACGTGTAGTGATTAAACGTGGAAAAGTGGAGAAGGAGTAAAGCTTGGATCAAGGAACAAGAAGGGCAGTTATTCAACTTCAAGTCATCAGCAACTAACTTCATACTCTTCTAACTTTAGTCACCTGCAAATTCAAGGTAAGCTCCGGTTTGCAATTAAGTGGTTTTATAAAGTTTTTCCTTTGTTCACTTCTATGGGTCAAAGTTTGTATATGCATTAGGTCAAGGATGTTTTATAATCCACTTGCATAACCAAAAATGAACCCTGAGGTCAAGGGTAGAATGGTGCCATCGCTGTAGCATAAGGCCATACTAAATAGGCTAGGACATCCGGTAGAAGACGAGTAGTTGGAATCTACTCGCAAGCTTTGTTTCAGGATCACATAAGTGTGGATGGAAAGAGAGGCAAACTAAAGTTTACATTTCTAAAGATGAGACAGGGCAGGAGGGTTAGGCAGCGACAAGATGAGGTCTTGGTCGAGTAGCTCTGCCTGTGTCGGTTAAGGACCGAAGCGTGTGCAGCCCTGGGAGCAAGTATTGAGTTGTGTACTGGATGCTTACTGATATATGGGAACTAGGAAACCGATGTACCAGGTTTACTGGATTGTAGTGGCATACCACATCGTCTCTTTAGACCTATGAGCCCGAGATGGCGTGACCGGTTCTACAGTCTAGTGTCCTGCGAAAGGTTGCCACATACGACGTAATGAAGGACACCAGGTTTGGGTCTTCAGAGGCCCGCGTATGTGTCGAGTTATCCGGGAAGTGTTTGATTCGAATCACCATCCCTCACGGTTATGAGTACCGCTTGCTCACTGTGCTGTGACGTAGTAATCAACTTGTGTTGAAACTGTTTGCAAAGTTTTAATTGCTGCTATGATTATTGTAAATTGCATGAAAACCCTGTTTGATGTAAAGATAGTGCAAACTAAAGTTATTTTCCACCTTGGGACAAGTAACATTGGGATGAAGCGTTTCTTGTTTGATTATGGAGTTCCAATGTTGCTGGGCGCAAGGTCACTACTATTATGGCTAAAATCTGAAAGTTAAGGATGAACTCGTAGGCGAGTCTTTTTGCAACTTATATGTTTAGGTCTTAAGTTACTTTCATGTAGAGTTGCATGTCTTAGGAGAGACGGTTAAGTCTTTCTGAGCCTTTGTGCTCACTCTTGCTATATGAGTGGTTTTGCAGGTTAATATCGACGCATAAAAAGAAGGTTGTCCGGTGAGACTCGGAGACTTCCGAGTCATATTACACATGGAGGACCTAGCCGCTGCCATGTCTTCGTGTTGCTAGCGAGAGGAGTTCGCGGGCTGGACCTCTTCTCGGGTGCTCACTAGTTATTCGGCATGAGCTGTTTATAGACTTCCGCTGTAGCTATTTTATGTAAATTATTTACAAAGAACAATTGTAAGCTTCCGCTTTTGATTTATGTAATACAGTGTTCCTTATATGTGTGCTGTTGGGCGAGGTGCCCCGTCCCCGTGATCAGGATCGGCGGGCCCCGTCAGCATGGTATCAGAGCCGCATTGGTAATAGTGCACGGAATAAGGATCGTATTACGACAAAAACTTAGGATACGGAGAGGAAACGGTATTAGGTCCACATAAAGACCATAGTAGTATAGTTACTTAAGTGGCATGACTAACCTACTTGTTACAATTCTGAAGTTTGATTATGTAACGACGCACCTACGCTCAGGTAAGCATGGTATGGAACGCCACCGAAAGCGGTTCAATTTCGGTTAGCTCCCCTGACGAGGAATGTGGTTCAGGGATAGGTCTCACAGCTTTGTGTGAGACGTCAATATGAAACTCTTGGACTCTTCATGTTCCTGAGTTTATATGAAACGCTGATCCTTAGCATGCATTAGGCAAGCAAGTGGAGACCCCATCGTGTGGTCAGTAACGCGATAGTGTGTTCTTCTGGAAATAGCATAGGAGGACATACGCAGCGCTTGCCATCGGCGTGCCCTGCAGGGCAGTAGGTGGTATCTGTTGGGTTTATAATATTCCCAACCGTGACGACCCGTTCATGATATACTCAGGTTCCCCGTCGTGTGGTGTCAAAACACGATCACGTACCTTGAGACGTGGCTTAACTCAAGGACGGCCGTATGGCAATGATACGGGCGTTTGTATTTACTTTCAGATATGGAACTGCCTGAAATGAAAACAACCTTTGAGTGCACCACTATTGAGTGTTCTTCTGCGGGTACTAACCACGTATGTATCCCGTGTAGTACACGTGTGCGAGAGACGGTCTTAGTGACACTGATAATACGTATATGCCGGTATAATCCGGTTAGAATTTTTCTTTTGGTGAGGCAATGTAGTACCGACATGTTTCTTACGGTGCATCGACACCGTACTACACGTAATAACCTCTTCCCTATTAAGAAATGATTCATGAACTAACTTTCAACTAAAAATGGAAGTTTGAAACAAGTATTCATTACTGAACTCTTATTTTGAGCTAAGATTCAAATGATAGCATGACTAGGCGTCAAAGATTTCAAAAACAGAGTGCTCTGTTTCTGGCAGGAATTCTTGCTGGATTTTAACAGGGCATAACTCTGAGTATATTTAACTAATTAAGGTGTATGATACAGTTCTGGAAAGATTTACAAGTGCTCTACAATTTCTTTGTACACCTCCAGAGCAAAATCACATATTAAGTTGGTGAAAAGTCCAGTTGAAGGTAAACTGTTCAGAACAAGGACAGCAGCAAAAACCTCTCTGGACCTTTCTGTTTTTAAGCCATAACTACCTGTAGAAAAATCCTAGGTAACCTATGATAAACCTTTGGAAAGATTATGGAAAGTGCAACATTGTTGTATTTCAAAGTGTGTTCAGATTCTTATTGTATTTCCATATACAACTATGATAAAGTAGCCACATACAAATGAGATGCTGGCAAATTTTATGAAGGAATTCTGTCAACTTTGAGAAATCATAACTTTTGATCCATAGATGATATAGAGGCATGTAAGTACTCGTTGGAAAGATACTGAAGTTTAATAAAACTTTTGTATGGAACTCAAGTCAAGAATCTGTAGATAACTTGAGTAAATGTTGGAGTTTGTGTGAACCGGGCAAGGTAGTCCAGCTAATTAGTTTGGCGTACTTAAGGTTTGTTTAAAACATGAATGTGGTTATGCTTTCATAAAGTTCATGACATGTTCATGTTTTACTTATCCTTACTTACTACTGAAATAGAATTTTGATTGACTCAAAATTTAGTTTCGTGCAGTATGGTACGCGCACACTCTCAAATGGAGATTGGAGGTTCAAGTCGAGGTTGGAATGACTCGACTTCATCACAAGAGCCATCGCCAACCAGATTGGCTGAAATTATGGCGAAGAAGATGGAACTCTCCAAACTCTAGTTCAGCAAGGAATAAATAGAGAAGCTCAACATCACATGCCAACCCCGAGCACTTATCTGGATTTCTTGGCGACACAACCGCCGGTATTCTCCGAAGCAGCTGACCATTGTGAAGCAAATCACTGGTTATGTGTCATTGAGTCCAATTTTGGGTTGATCCAATGTGATGAATTCCAGAAGACTCTATTTGCCGCTCAGCAGCTTCACGGCTATGCTGGAGCATTGTGGGCAGAATACCTTGTTATCCAACCAGCAGGGCATTGTGTCACATGGGCGGAGTTCTAGGATGCATTTCATGCTCGTTTCGTTCCTGCGGGCATAATGCAAACAAGTCTGGATGAATTCTGGAATCTAAAGCAAGGGGGAGTGAGTGTTATTGAGTATACGAAGGAGTTCAATCGCTTAGCTCAATATGTCCCTGATTATGTGAAATCACCATCCTTGAAGGGTTATCATTTTTACCGAGGGCTGAATGCTAGGCTGCGATGTGAGTTGGCTCAAGTTAGCCAAGAGAATTTTGATGAGTTTGTTAGCTGTGCTATGACACAGGAATATTATTTCAATCTCTACCATAAAGAAAAGAGGGAGAGGGACTCATCACAGGGTGAATGCAATTATCTGCCTCAGAAGTACCGGTTGGTAATCCGTTCACCTTCCGGTCGAGAGGTCCCACAAGAGGTGCAGTCATTCTGGGAGTGTGACGACTTTTCTACTCCCTAGAGGTTTTATTCACCTCCACCGCAGCAGCAACTTATTTCTCATGCACCTCAGTATCAACAAGGTGCACCAAGATGTTATTTCACTCAAGAGGTTGAAGATGTTCCTGGTGATTTCTCAGCAGAACCGAGTAGTGTCCCACTTCATATTGACAATGAAATCAACGTCAATGAAGCAACTGAACTGAGCAGCAACATTATGTCTGCGGGTCCAGTTCCGAAGAGTGATCTTGGACAGCAAAGAAAAGCCATGTCCAAAGTAGGCACAGTTAATTATGTGTCAGTCGATGATCTGCCAAAGGGAGGACCTGTTCTTGCCGGCAGGTTCACCTTAAATGACAAGCCAGTTGTCATTTTATTCGACTCTGGTGCAACACATAACTTCATTAGCAGGGCGACGGTGATCCGGGATCAGATCTCCACAACTATCACAACAGGTTCTTACCTTATTCATTCGCCAAGTGGAGACATATCGACTAATGAAGTCGTTTCTCGAGCACCACTGTGTTTGGGTGGAAAGATTTATACTACCACCCTCATTATTCTCGAAGACCAAGGAATCAATACCATATTGGGAATATCATGGTTGACCTTCCATAAGGCTGTTCTGGATATCGAGAAGAGGAGTGTTCACTTGGACTCTCCTCTTCACGGGCGTCAAACATTGTATCTCAGCAAAGCGGTTTCCAAAGACCCGGAAGTATGTAATTCCAAGGCTTTCAAGTTAGAATACATTCCGGTAGTCCGTGAATATCTGGACGTGTTTCCCGATGATCTTCCACGCTTACCACCTGAACGCGAGGTGGAATTCAAAATAGAGTTGATGCCGGGAACCACGCCGATCTCTCGGAGACCATACAAAATGGCTCCGAATGAATTAGCTGAACTGAAGGAGTAACTCAAAGATCTGATGGACAAGGGGTTCAATCGTCCAAGTTCATCACCATGGGGTTGCTCGGCTTTATTTGTGAAGAAGAAGGATGAGACGCTGAGGCTATGCGTCGATTATCGTCCTTTAAATGCTGTGACAATAAAGAACAAGTATCCACTAACAAGAATTGATATTGTCTTCAATCAGCTAGTGGGTGCTAAAGTCTTCTCCAAGATGGAGTTAAGGTCGGGATATCATCAAATCAAGATTCGAGCGGAAGATATCCCGAAAACAGCATTCTCGACAATATATGGACTATATGAGTATCTTGTCATGTCATTTGGGTTGACCAATGCTACGGCTCACTTTATGTATCTTATGAACTCGGTATTCATGCCGGAGCTGGATCAGTTCGTCGTGGTATTCATCGACGACATCTTGGTCTATTCCAAATCGAAAGAGGAACACGCTAAACATTTGCATATTGTGCTCCAACGCTTGAGAGATCACAAGCTCTATGCAAAGTTTAGTAAATGTGAATTCTGGATCAACCAAGTGCCGTTTCTTGGACATGTTATTTCAGCGGAAGGCATTGCTGTTGATCCGAGCAAGATCGAACAAGTGCTGCAATGGAAGTCTCCAACATCAGTCCATGAAGTTCGTAGCTTCTTGGGTTTGGCGATATTACCGGAGGTTCATCCCGGGCTTCTCAAAAATCTCCAAACCTATGACTGAGCTACTGAAAAATGGCATCAAATATGATTGGAGGAAGCCATTTGAGGAAGCTTTTCAAGCGTTGCTGAAACACCTCACGACAGCCCCGGTTCTAGCTCAACCGGATACAACCAAGCCTTTTGATGTTTATTGTGATGCGTCTGGCATCGGGCTTGGTTGTGTACTCATGCAAGGAGGACGCGTGGTCACATATGGATCACGGCAATTACGGAATCATGAGCAACGTTATCCAACTCATGATCTCGATCTTGCTGCCGTGGTATTAGCTTTGAAGATGTGGAGACATTACCTATTGGGAAATCTGGTTCATCTCTACACCGACCACAAAAGCTTGAAGTACATATTGACTCAGAAAGAGTTGAATATGCGATGACGGCGATGGTTGGAGCTGATCAAGGACTATGAGATTGAAATTCATTATAATCCGGGCAAGGCAAATGTGGTTTCCGATGCATTCTGCCGGAAGTCTCATATTCATAATCTGACCATTACGCCGATAGAAGAGGAAGAACCAAGTCTCTACTTGGTTCCATATGGAGCTCTACATAATCTAGCTCTCACACCCACAATAAGAGAGGAGGTTTTGAAAGCTCAAGAGAAAAACAAGGGCATGGCTCATATCAAAAGGAGGTTGAAGAACAGGGAGATGAAATGTTTCCGGTTAGATGATGAAGATACCTTATGGTTCAAGGACCGGATAGTCGTACCCCGTGATATGAGGCTGCAGAAGAAAATTTTGGATGAGGCTCACTTATCCAAATTTTCTATTCATCCGGGCAGCAATAAAATGTACAAAGACCACCGGAAGAAGTTTTGGTGGACACGTATGAAACGTGAAGTTGCCAAGTATGTTTCAGAATGTGATACGTGTCAAAGAGTTAAGGCCGACCATGTGAAGAAGTCCGGCCTGTTGCAACCGCTACAAATACCGGCATGGAAGTGGGAAGACTTGAGTATGGATTTCAACGTTGGGTTGCCAATGACCTCCCACCACCATGATTCGATTTGGGTAATCATTGACCGATTAACCAAATCAGCACGTTTCATTCCGGTGCATACCAGGTACACCGCCAAGCAGTATGCGGAGTTATACATAGCACAGATCTTGTGCCTACATGGAGTTCCCCGGACGATCATCTCCGATCGAGGCGTGTTGTTTGTTGCTCGTTTCTGGGAGCAGCTACACACATCCTTGGGCACCAAATTGATTCGAAGCTCCGCGTATCACCCTCAAACCGATGGGCAATTTGAGAGGGTGGATCAAATACTTGAAGATATGCTGAGAGCATGTGCCATCCACCACGGTAAGAGCTGGGATGATCACTTACCATTGGCGGAGTTCTCGTATAACAACGGTGTCGAAGTGTTCAGTCGACACTTCCCCCGGGCCTGCACTGGGCAGCCCGCGGAGGTTCTTTTTTCGGTGGGGCTAGTCTCTAGCGGAGAGCTTGCACAGATGGACTAGTTAGTAAGAGCTTGACACGGCGAGCTTTACGTGGTTCAGGCCGCCGGAGCGTAAAACCCTACGTCCACGGCGAGCTATGGAGCTCGCTGTATTGCTTGCTGCTCAGGACCGGAGGCCTGAGCTCGGGGGTGAGTTACAGCTTGAGAGTGTATGGCTAGCGTATGAGTTGCAAAGTGCGAACCCTTGCTATCAACGCCTACCCGAGCCTTTTATAGTCCAAGGCTCGGGCAGCTTACAAGGGGGGGCCGGGACCCGACAGGTGGTCCCGGGAAGATTGTCTATCATCTACCATATCTGCAGTTATGCCGGTAGTTGCCTCTGGTCGAAGGCTTCTGAGTCTTCATCTTGCTGCCCTGCCCATGCCGCATGCTAGTCGTAGTGGTTGATGACGGCGCAGGCGGCATGGGATGTCTTGTCGTGGTGTTTATTGGCTGGCAGGTTCTGACACCGCGCGCCAGTCTGTGATGCGACTGGGCGCAACGGCACCTGACAGAAGCGTGCTCCGCGTCTCCGCGTCTTGGGAAAACGCGAGCCTTGAATACCTTGTACAGGCAAGGTATGGGGCGTCTTTACGCCCGCTGCCTATCGCTCGGGGCAGGCAGCATCGTTCTGCTGCTACGTGGCGGGCCCGGAGCCCTTCTCAGAGGAGAGAAGGGTCAGTCCCGCGGGGCACGTGGAGCCTCCGGACCTCTCCCCGCGGAGGGAGAGGCTCGGCTTCTGTTGGCCATGTGGCAGGCCCGGAGCTCTCCTCTGAGGAGAGGGAGGTCCGGCCCCGCTGGACACGCGGCGCCTTCGGACCTCTCACCCACGGAGGGGGAGGTCCGGCTTCTGTATGCCACATGGCGGGCCCGGAGCTCTCCTCTGAGGAGAGGGAGGTTCGGCCCCGCCGGACGTGTGGCTCCTTCGGAGCTCTCCCTGCGGAGAAGGGCGAGTTCCTTAGGCATTTTACCCTGTGCGCGGGGGTACCACATATCTCAGGTACCGACAGTGGCCCCCGGGCCCATCTCGGGGGAGATAGCGAGCCCGAGGTGGGACCTCCGTCTCTTCCGATCCGCGCACTTTCTCTAAGTCCTGAATTGACCGCTGCCGGAGCATGAACGGCCGCGGGATCGTGGGAGCGTGCGCTCACTTGATGGATGCTTTTACTGCGGCGGTTCCCAAGACTGCCACTTCTACACGTTGCGGCACTTTCTTCGGGAACCGCCGAAGTGCCTTGTCAGTTCATCTTCTCAGGAGACTTACTCCTTGACCCCACCGCTTTAGTTAGGCGGCTTGGGTCCACCCGTCATCGGCACTCGGTCTTGGAACCGAAGCGGTTGCCGATGCAGGGTATTCGAAGAGTTCCGAATCGCTTGGAATTGCACCCGGGAAGTTTTTAGAGGGTGTCTTACCCACATTGCAGCTTCCCTTCGCACTTCTCTGCGTTTCTTCTCGGGCTCTTGTGCTTTTGTTCTCTTGCCCTTGAGTTCTCCCTCGCCATGGCTTCCAACCCGCCACCCGAGAAGAAGCGCGCTCGATCTCCTCCAGCAGCGGCGTCTATGCCAAGTCGGGATTCTGGGGTGCCTGACACTCCCTCCGGTGGCGACTCGAAGAGGCCCCGGGCTGATGCGCTGGGGGGAGCTTCTGGGGCGTCCCCTGTTCCGCCAGTTCAAGCGACCGCGGAGCGGCCGTCTGTGACGGTTGCGGGCTCTGGGAGTCCTACCCCGGCTCGGAAGTCGGGGTTCAGAGCCCGCTGGAGTGCCTGCGCTTCTCGGCCATCCCCGACTTGCGGGGAATCTGTGCCGCTGCGCTCGGAGCCAGGGTCAACTGCCGCGGCCCCTAGGCCAGCGCGAACTTCTCCTGTTCCGGTGTGCCCGGACTCCGTGGCTGCGTCGTCTCTTCCTGTCGAGACTGCCACCGTGGCCCCCAAGCCAGCGCAGGTCGACCCTGCACTAGGTGGCCCGACCGTTTCTCCAGCACCGCCTTCCCCGGCTCGCCCTTCTCCTCAGATCAAGGAGCCAGAAGCTGAAGAGAGCCCGGCTGGCCCGGCTGCCGGGGCCTCGGAGCCAATTTCTCCTGATCGGCGTCTCGTCTCGGTTGCTGGTGCGTCGACTCCTCTTGAGGATGAGGTAATGGAGGAGGTCGGGGGGACTGCCCCGGCCTCTGTCGCTCCATTGCCCCTGGCGGATGCCTTCGCACTTGCCGAGACGAGCATTCGGCAGGTCTTGGCTGCACTAGGTCGCGAGCGGGAGGAGTATACGGCTGAACGAGATCGCCTCCTTACCTGGGGGAACCTTTTGCGGGAGAGGACCGCGAAGGTTAAGAGCGAGCTCGACTCCAGGCGGGAGCTGCTCGACTTCAGGGAAGTGCTCCTCGACCGGATGAAGCGGGCTGTCGACCGCATGGACACCCAATCGCGGCGGATCAACAGGGAGGCTCTGGAGGCACACGCCCGAGCCGAAGAGAGCCTCTCTGCTGCTGTGGAGATACGGCAGCAGTTGGAGCGCCGTAAACTCGCTGTTGAGGAACGGGTGCGTTCCATGGCAGCTGAGGCGGAGAGGGTTGCCGCGCAGCTAGCGGCGGGCGAGGATGGCCTTCGAGCTCGGATCGAGGAGCTGGAGATCCTGAAGGCAGACCTCGACTTGAGGGAGGAACAGGTCTCCCGTGATCGCCGGGCGTCTTGGACCGGGAGTTGACCGCCGACTTCAAGGCCGCTTAGTTGGAGCGGCTCGCCAAGACTCTCCACCTCCGGGAGAGCTCCCTGGCGGCCAAGGAGAACGAATTCTCCGAGAGGAACCTGGAGGCTCTGCAGGCGGCCCGCCGCGAGGTGGAGGAGCTTTCGGCCTTGCGGTCCTCCGAGGCTCTTGCGGTATCGAGCTTTGTGGATCGAGCGGGGTCCGCCCTGATCCCTCTTGGCTTCAGTCCGGTGAGGGCCGCGGCCCCTGCGTTGGAGGTGATCCCCGTCTGGAGTTGATTGGCGCCAAGCTGGACCGGCTAGACTCGGTGGTCGCCAGCAAGCTTGAGGCCGAGGGGCGCGGCCTAGCCTTAGAGGTCGCCTCACATGTGCTGCCATGCTTTAAGAGCCGCGACCCCTCTTTTTCGCTAGAACCAGCGAGAGAGGGCCCAGCCGCAGAGCGGGAGCAAGCTGCCAGGGCAGAAGTCGAGGATGTGGCCGCCCTTGTAGCCGCAAGGTTCCGGCGGGAGCCAGGAGGTCCTTAGGACTTGTTTCTCCCTTTTTATCGAGTCTGTAGTCCAGCTCATGGAGCCTCGCTTAGTTTGACTCTTTTAGATATCTGTGTCTGTGATGCTTTTTCTCTCCTTCTTGGCTTTGCCTGACTGAGTCCTTAGCTCCGCAAGGTACTCAGAGGCCATCTCCAATCTCGGAGCTCCGCATAGACACCTTCCCCGGGTCCTAACCGTGTTAGGGGCCCCCGGAGGTCTCCGGATCTCGCCCCATGGGGAGCTCCAAGTCTGCCTGCCACGTGGCGGGTCCGGAGCCCCTCCTTAAGAGGCTGGGGCTCCGGCCATGCTGGACACGTAGGGCTTTCAGAGCCCTCCCACCGGGGGGGGGGAGGTCCGGTCTCTGCCCGCCACGTGGCGAGCCCGGAGCCCTCCTCAAGGGAGGTGAGAGTTCCGGGCCTGCTGGACACGTGGGGCCCTCGGGTCCCGCCCCTGCTGGAGGGGCAGGTCCCGGTCCTTCCAGTCCTAGGCCAGAGTAGTTGGTAGCTCCTTTCCCCCTGCTTCATGCAGTCCCTGTCGCCATAACCTGGAGGTCCTGCACACAGGCAGAGGAAACGTAATTCTCCTCGGGGGGTCCTCCCCTCCCGTCTCCTAGTCTTATCCGTCTTACGATCCTGATTTGCTATACGGGGCTTGGGCAATTCTGTGCACGAGGCGCCGGAGCTACGGCTCCCTCTGAGGTCCGGGTACGGCCGTCCGATCCCTAGTACCGGGCCATGCGCTGGGGAAGCAGAGTGCACGTGCTTTGGGTTCATGACCAGGAAAAGCGGTTGTACTCCCCTGTACCTCCGGAGGGCAGGATGCGCATGCTTTGGGCTCATGGCCGGCTAAGCTGGATACGCACCCTGGACCCCCCATGCACAACGCAGGCCTTTCCTGGAGGTAACCAACTGGCACCGCAACACCTGACTGGGGGAGGCCCGAGAGACTCACTCGGCCATCGGCAGGTGCCTCAAGCGCAGCCGCCTTCGGTAGGATAGCGAATGCCGACTATGGATGAGCGCAGGAGAGGGGGAGCTAGATGTACGATGAACATACAAAGATAGTGCGATCATAAAAATTAATGCATAATTTAAATGAGCGCATGAGAGAGAGCTAAGTAGAACAGGTCTCTGTGTTCGTGTCCATAGATGGAATTCTGGCTGTACATGGAGGCAATGTTCCGCCTCGTCTACAAGGGAAGCAAGACTCTACGCGCTTAGGGTCGGAACCAGGCTAAACTGGACGTAGTGCTGTACCGTCCATTGAGACTTAGCTGCCCCAAGCTCTGTTCCTAAATTCTATGGGATCCATTACAGAAGGGAATAACCCTGTTCTACTGATGCTCAGGAAGTAGGACTTACAGTGTTGCTTCATGGCAAGGTGTTTTGGGAATGGATCCCACTCTCGGTTGAAAGGCATGTGTACTTGGGGCGGCAGCTTTCATGATTCGGAAGGGACCTTCCCTGCTGGGGGAGAGCTTATGGGTCCTTCTTGGAATAGAGCGTGCCGCTACACCAGGTTGCCCTCCTGCAGGCCCCCGACGCGTTTGGTTCTTTGGCGGTAGTGCTTAGAGCATTAGCCGAGACCGCGCGTTGTGGGGTGTTCCCTGCAGCCGAGTCTTGTCGACGAGGTCGTTATCTTCGCGCTGGATCAGGTCCTGCGCGGCTTTTCCTGGGGGCCCCCGGGGAGTTCTCCCCTGCTGGCTAAGGCCTTCAAGGGGTAGGTAGGCCCGGGCTCGTCATGGATGACCTAAGGCGTCTTTCCCTTCTGGCGAGGCCTTCAAGGGGTTGACAGACCTTAGTCGGCTCCCGAGAGGTATGTTCGAGGCACGGAGGCGCGCCGCAGTTGGCTAACGCCCTGGCCCGTCACCGTCGGAACTGGAGTCCTCACCGTCATGCACTGTCTTTATGACATGCTGAGGCTCCTGGAACCCCACCTGATGGGCAGCGGTGACTGGGGCAACGACCTTCTGTTTGCCATCCCTCTGAGGGTAGGGCGGTGCTTCAGCCCTCTGCTGTCTTGCTTTGCGGAAGCGCTCTGCAAGCCTCTGGATCTCCCAGCATTCGGCAGCAGTATGGTTGCTGGTGCCATGCACGGGGCATAGCCCGCCCTGGTCACTGTCTGGGACCGGTGATTGCCGCTGCCTTTTGTCGGGGCGTGGCCCCCGAGCCCCACTAGTCATCGCAGCTGCGGCGACGGGGGCCGTGAATGGTGACTTCATCTTGCCACTCCCCCGGTTCTTGGCCTTCTTGCCACCCCCATAGGCAGCAGCACCGGACCCGGGCTGTCCTCCTGATTCGGAGGTCGGCAGAGCGTGCCAGTTCCGCCCTTCAGCTGCTCTGGCGCACTTGTCTGCCAGGCTGAAGAGCTCCGAGACGTCGCAGACCTCTCTGGTCGCGAGCTTCTCAAGCATTTTCTCGTCCCGGACACCCTGTCGGAACGCCACCACCGCAGAGGCACTTTGGATATGTGGGATGGTGTTGCGTACCTGAGAGAACCGCTGGATGAAAGAGCGCAGCGACTCCCCAGGTTGTTGCTTGACGGCGTGGAGGTCAAGCTCCGTGCCGGGACTTGTGTAGGAGCTGCCGAAGTTGGCGACGAACTGCCGGCAGAGCTCTCCCCAGGAGGTTATGGACCCCTGAGGTAGATTCATGAGCCAAGACCTAGCTGGGCCGGTCAAGGCGACGGGGAAGTAGTTGGCCATGACAGCCTCGTCCCCTCCTGCGGCAAGTACGGCGGTGGAGTAGATCTGGAGGAACTCCGCCTGGTTGACGCTGCCATCGTACTTTTCGGGCAGGTGCGGCCGGAACTTGCGCGGCCACCTCGCGAAGCGAAGGTGGGGTGCAAGGGCCGCACATCCTGCACCTGCTGCTGCAGGTACTGGCGCTGCGAACGCTTGGTTCGCACTTGGCACCGCGTATCCTGGCATGGGCAAGGCTGCACCATAGACCGGAGCCGCTGCTTGCGGCGCATATGGTTGTGGCATATGCTGCGCAGCATATGCCTGAGGCAGGGCTCGCGTGGCGAAGACCTGCCCTTCAGGTTGTGTCGGGGCCGACGATATGCTGTCGCCAGCCTCATGGTTGCGACGCCTTTCTCGGCGTCGCTCGAGGTACACCCGGGCGTCCTGGCCAAAGTGGCACCGTTCCAGCTCCCTTCTCAGGTCCGTCGACAGGAGCCTGGAGGAGCTGGAATCCGCCGTTAGCCCGTCAACCGTGGGCGTGCGCGTCAGCGACACAGCCGGTTGTCCTGGGCGCCGTTCTCACCGAAACCGAGGGTTCGCGGCGGCGACGACGAGGCGGTCCACCTCGTGGGCCCATTGCTGGGTCGCTTAATGGGGCGCATCCCCCGCAGGTGGGTTGCGCAGCAGCGCTCTTGCTGTAGCTAGCGCGCCTCCATGGTGTACGCTCAGCGCCGCAGAAGATCTCACACTTGTCGGGGCCTGCATAGCCAGAGTCGGCGTTGCCGGAGTCGGCTGCTGGCTACTAGCTTGTGCCGACACACTCCGTCCTGAGTGTGTCGACATGTACTCCCCAGTGGTCACGGTTCGCCGTGAATGCGGAGGGGGAGAGTTTGCTGCTGAAGGAAGCTTGGTCATCTTCGCCGGCGGAAACTCGTCGCGCTAGGAGAAAAGCCCCCTACCTTGCGCGCCAAATGTCGAAGTGTTCAGTCGACACTTCCCCCGGGCCTGCACTGGGCAGCCCGCGGAGGTTCTTTTTTCGGTGGGGCTAGTCTCTAGCGGAGAGCTTGCGCAGATGGACGAGTTAGTAAGAGCTTGACACGGCGAGTTTTACGTGGTTCAGGCCGCCGGAGCGTAAAACCATACGTCCACGGCGAGCTATGGAGCTCGCTGTATTGCTTGCTGCTCTGGACCGGAGGCCTGAGCTCGGGGGTGAGTTACAGCTTGAGAGTGTATGGCTAGCGTATGAGTTGCAAAGTGCGAACCCTTGCTATCGACGCCTACCCGATCCTTTTATAGTCCAAGGCTCGGGCAGCTTACAAGGGGGGGCCGGGACCCGACAGGTGGTCCCGGGAAGATTGTCTATCATCTACCATATCTGCAGTTATGCCGGTAGTTGCCTCTGGTCGAAGGCTTCTGAGTCTTCATCTTGCCGCCCTGCCCATGCCGCATGCTAGTCGTAGTGGTTGATGACGGCGCAGGCGGCATGGGATGTCTTGTCGTGGTGTTTATTGGCTGGCAGGATCTGACACCGCGCGCCAGTCTGTGATGCGACTGGGCGCAACGGCACCTGACAGAAGCGTGCTCCGCGTCTTGGGAAGACGCGAGCCTTGAATACCTTGTACGGGCAAGGTATGGGGCGTCTTTACGCCTGCTGCCTATCGCTCGGGGCAGGCAGCGTCGTTCTGCTGCTACGTGGCGGGCCCGGAGCCCTTCTCAGAGGAGAGAAGCGTCAGTCCCGCGGGGCACGTAGAGCCTCCGGACCTCTCCTCGCGGAGGGAGAGGCTCGGCTTCTGTTGGCCACGTGGCGGGCCTGGAGCTCTCCTCTGAGGAGAGGGAGGTCCGGCCCTGCTGGACACGCGGCGCCTTCGGACCTCTCACCCACGGAGGGGGAGGTCCGGCTTCTGTATGCCACGTGGCGGGCCCGGAGCTCTCCTCTGAGGAGAGGGAGGTCCGGCCCCGCCGGACGCGTGGCGCCTTCGGAGCTCCCCCTGCGGAGAAGGGTGAGTTCCTTAGGCATTTTACCCTGTGCGCGGGGTACCCCATATCTCAGGTACCGA
The DNA here is from genome assembly GCA_030760725.1 of Neostapfia colusana. Taxonomy (NCBI): domain Eukaryota; kingdom Viridiplantae; phylum Streptophyta; class Magnoliopsida; order Poales; family Poaceae; genus Neostapfia; species Neostapfia colusana. The sequence continues at coordinate 60,135,555 of JASWHV010000004.1, read as the reverse complement.
CAAACGGGTATCAATCAAGTATCAAAATGTCACCTTAGGAAGCTCTCTACGGCCGGAAATGCCGCACACCCTTGAACTGGTGTGAATCCGGTGAGAGAATTATTTACGGGATTGATCTCGCAAATGAAGCTGAAGAGCAGGTAAGGCTTATTCAAGCAAATCTTAAAGCCGCTCAGTCCAGACAAAAGAGCTATGCGGATAAGAGGCGTCGTCCCCTGGAATTTCAAGTTGGGAACCACGTATATCTCCGTGTATCTCCTATGAAGGGCATTCACCGATTCAGAGTGAAAGGAAAATTAGCTCCTCGTTTTATCGGCCCGTTCATCATCATTGAAAAGTGAGGACCCGTGGCATACCGTCTGGAACTACTGGAAGCCTTAGCCGGAGTTCATAACGTCTTCCACATATCTCAGTTGCGGAAGTGTTTGAAAAGTCCAACGGAGATTCTCACGGGAGACATAGCAGATTTGAAACCGGACATCACGTATACTGAGCATCCAACCCGGATCATTGATTAAAAGACTCGCGAGACTAGAAACCGGACGCTGCGATTTTTCAAGGTGCTATGGGAAAATCACACGTCCGACGAAGCTACATGGGAAAGCGAGGAGTATTTGCAACGCAATCATACGGAGTTATTAGAGGCTTGTGTTCCGTAGTCATCCTCCCCGCATTGTTCTTTATCATGAATCTCGGGACGAGATTATTTTTAAGGGGGGGGGGAGGAATGTAAAAGTCCCAAAACTTGTAAAGGGAAAACTTTAGTGATGAATAAAGTTCAGTTGAAACCCAAGAAATGAGACTTGCAAAAACTTTTGTAAAACATGTGATGATGGTCCTGAGCATGCCTAGGCATTCATGTTTCCTTTTTATTTCAAATGATCATGTGACTCCAAAGGTGGCCATTTCCAAAATGAGAGTTTCCAAACTGTTGGTTCAAAACCTCATTTGCAGGTGTCAACTCAAGGATCATATGGCATATTTGAATTCATCAGGTCCAAATTATGAGGAAGGCAAATTTTGAGCAAATTTGGAGGTGCTTTGATATGTATATCAAAGGGATTTGTAAATTTCATCTAAATTTGAATTCAAATTTGAAACTGAGGCACAACTTGTCAAATTGCCAAATGACTTTTGAATTTGAGTTCCTCATGGTTGAATTTGCACTAGGCCAAAAACTGGAGATCTTTTGGGCAGAGAGGAGCTGTGGGCCCCAATTGTCATTGAGAGGGGGGAAATGACTTACTGCCTAAGTTTCAGCCTGTGTATCGGCTCTCACCCGAGCTGCCGAGCGAGGTCCAGGCACCACCGAGGGCTGCGGTCGACGCCACCTCCAGCTCCCGGAGTCACGCTGGCGACCTGCTTGCGAGCTTCAGCGGGATCTTTTGCCCCCAACTGACCCCCACTCGGCCCATTCATTCCCTCGCACGACAAAAGAACCGAGGACGCTGCCGCCTCGGGCGATTGACCGGGGGCCGGGGAAAAAACCGAGCGTGCAGAGCCCAGTCCAGCCGAAGAACCCCACTGTGAGCTTGTCCTCCACCTCCTAAGCACAGAATCCAGCGAGTTGCTGCCTTCCCGACTCGAGATTGGCTCGTTGCCGCGGCGGCCTAACCTCACAGCGGTTTGAGGTTCTCGTGGACAGCCTACACCAGGCACTTTCACGCCCAAGCAAGGACACCCCCGGACGTGCTGGTGAACCGTGCTGCTCACCCCCAGGCCTCAAGTCGAGCTGTTAATCACCGAGAGCCAATTCGGGAATTTTCTTTCGGGGGACGCAATTTGACCTTCCGGTACGAGGTGATTAAATTCAGTTGCAATTCGTGTTTGTAGCTCACCAAATCTTGCACAAGTGAGCTAGACTGGCTAGCGACTCTATTTCCTTCAAAAACCTAGCCTAGGACCGAGTGGTTGCAACTAATTTTGAGTTTTCCGAGCGGCGATCATGGCGGGAACCGCCGGGCACACAGTGAGACCCCATCTCGGGCCGTTGCCAATCCAGTTTGAACCAAAGCCGAGCACCCCCCATGACCCACAGATGCTTTAGAGCGAATTCTCCGAACCTTTGGCGGGCAAGGGTGCTCGGATCATGGCGCCGAAGCATCACTGAGGTCTGCGCACGTCGCCGACCTAGTTCCGAGCATCGTTATCTTGTGCCGACCCCCTAGATGAGTTGCCGATCCCTGAGAACCCCCAGACGGCAAGTAGCAGGCCGTGAGATGGCCGGGAAGTCAGGTCCGGTGAGGTCACCGCTGCGCAGGCGAGGGGGGTGGAGCGCGTGGGAAAAAAGGGGGGAAGAAGAAGCCTCTGGCCCCACCGGTCAGTGGCTGTGGCGGTCGATTGGGATTTGCTGTAGCCACTTGATCTGCTGCGGCTGCAGCCGGAGCAGCTGTGGACCACGGTGTAGCCACAGCAAGGGATTGACACGTGTGCCGGTCAGAGTTTAAACATTTCCCGATTCAATTTGAATTCCAAATTCAGTTCAAACTTTAGGACCTCATTACTTTTGCTTGGAAGCTCCAAATTTAGTGATTCAAATTGGGTTGGATTCAGGATGAAAAACTCTATCCAAATCGGCAACCCAATTTGCATGAAAACCAATAGAAAATTCTGGAAAATTCTGTAAAACTTTTCAGCAAAAGAATTTTAGAGGGAGTTCGGTTCATCCAAATATACCCAAATTTTGCCAGAACATTCTATAGGCTATTAGTGAACTCCTGTAAAAGTTTCAGCTCATTTAGAGTTGATTTAGTTAGGATAATTCTGAAATAAATTTTCTGTGTTCAAATGTGACACGACCCCATGGTCTTGTCGAGCCAGGATCACGCTGAGGGGTGCTGCGTTGCACAGCACCGGATAACACACATCAAAGGTACAAAGCGGAAGCAAAGTTTTATTACATAAACAGGTTTATGAACATTTTTACAACAAAATATGTTCAGTCTACACTCACGGGCATAGACTACGCATCGAGTTCACGTTCAGCCCGTGAACGTGTCCGCGCTAGCACGCACACACACTAACACGGCGGCTTGCACGACTCCCACTCGACGGGGTTCCCCTCCTGGGGTTCCGTCTCCTCCTCGGGAGTCCCTTCCTCATAGAACCCTGCAAAAGCTTCAAACACAAGCAGTGAGCACGAAGGCTCAGCAAGACTGACCCGTCTCTCCTAAACATGAAACTTCTACATGGAGCGTGATAGGTTACATGAGGCAAAATAAGTTGCAAGGACTCGCCTAATTAGTGGGACCTTACTTTCAAGCTTTAGCAGCAGGTAGTGAAGAACCTTATGCTAAGGCACATGAGAGAGCCGCAATCAAACAAGAAACGCATTTCTCTCATGTACTTTGCCCAAAGTTGAAAGGAACTTTAATTAGCTCTAAACTATAGCAAGTCATTAACAATCAAAGTCCATCTTTCAATCAGCAATATTTTAACATGTAACTAGCCTGTTCTTTCTACGCCATGGTACAGTGAACAAGTGGTACTCACTGACCGCGAGGGACGGTGATTATAATCGATTTACACCTGCAGGGTTACCCGAATAACCCGTCATGTACGCCCGTACTCGATGTTGCCTACAGCAACCATCACGGATGCCGTACACAACCACCTTTCACCCGTCAGCGAAATATTGAACCGATCCTATTGTCCCGAGCAAGAGGTCTCTGCACGTGCATCTCAGTGCCGCCAGCCGATTTACACCTCGAGCTCTCAACCTACCCTCTGAACGACAGGCAATGCCTCAATACCCAGCTACCCGAGTTACATCGGTTCCCCGGTTCCCGTATAGCTGGTAGGTCTTCAGTACTGTTCTAGCTTGTTCAACAGGCCCGCACACGGCTCGGTCTTCAATCAACACAAGCGGAGCTATAGCACACAGGCCCCAAAGTCCTGCTGCCCTTACTCTCCGCTCGGTCTCATTTTTCTTGCCATGTGTTTCATTTTCTATTTTTACCCAAGCGATGTGCCTCTAGCCTATTCTCGCGAGTAGTTCCAACTACTCGACTTGTACCAAATCCTACTCTATCTTAGCATTGCAGTGGCTAACGAGGTTTTCAATCCTAATCCCAACCCATGGTTTTCTTGGCTATGCATTTGGGTTTCAAACAAGACTCTAATGCAAGAAATAAGTGATGCTCAGAGAAAGTGCTCAAAACAATAAAAATTTGTAAAGAGGTTATTGCAAACCGGAGCTTGCCTTGCTGCTCTTGGTCGTAGGATAGCTGCTCTTCCGGAGTAACGAAGTGTAAGACTTCGAGTTCCTCCTCGACCTTAGCGACTACATGAGATAACAAGTGCATGTATTAATTTAAATGCATTTGAATTAAATTTAAACTTGTGAAGTTTATAAGTCTTACTAGACAGACCCAATGACAGAAATTTTTACTGTGGTTTTGTTACAACCTAAACAGAGACTTGGCCAAGTTTTAGTTGCAGCAAAGCTCATTTGAGCCCTCCACAAATAATTATGTACTTGACCTTAATTGGAGCTCTTAGGGTTTTCTAGGATTTTTCATGGAGTAAGCCATGACTTTATGAAAACTAGATTTTCAGAGGGTTCTAATGGAGTTGGTCTCACTTAATTTAAAGGTTCCTAGCTAAAGATATGAGCTAAACAATTTCAGAGAAATTCTGAAAATGTTTCTGGACATTTTTTATTTTCTCTGGAACAGTTTTATTAATTACACCATTAGGTGGATCAAATTAGCTCAAATGGATCTGAAATTTTTATGGTAGCTCAGGGATATTTTTGTGAACATACCAGCAAAATTTCAGAATTTTCCTCCAAAAGGATTCTCCAGTTATAATTGTAAACAGTTTAAATTTTGAAGAATTAATTCTGGAGAATTATGGACTTTCATGAAGTGAAACTTCATTTGCTTGAAAGTACTCAGAGAGCTGAATCCAAAAAAATTTGGTTCACTCGATTTGGAGTTTCCTAGCCAAAGTTATGAGGATTTGAAGTTTGAATGAAATCTGAAAATCGAGGAAATGTTTAAATCTGCCGGTGGGTCCACGGTACACGTGTCGGGCGCTGAAGCGAGGGCACACCGGGCCACAGATTTTATTCCCGTGCTGCCACAGTCGATCCGTGCCAACAGAAGATCATATCACCTGGTTTCCTCCCACTGACAGTGGGCCCGGCTCGGTCGTCTTCAACCTCGCGCCTCCCGCGCGGTAGCGCCGCCGGGGTCGCCGGAGCGTCGCTGTACTCGCTCGTCCGGTCAGCTCCCGAGCTCCAACTCGCCGCTAGACCCTAATTTTTTGTGCTGAACACGTTGGGAGGGTTTCCCCTCGACGACGTTGGCTCTAAACGAGCCCGCGACGGCGCAGCTGCTCGGGAAGAGTCCGGTGACGTTGTACCGGCGTACTAGCCTGCCAAACGCCTGGCGAAGTGGCTCTACAGAACCAGTGGTGGCTCGCGAAGCTTGGCATGGCGATGGAAAGGCTTGGGGAGGATTCCAATGTGGGTCTCACTGTGCACCCGAAGCTGCCCGCGGGATCCGCCATTGGCAAGCTTCGAAACACGCCAGGTACAGGGGTTCCCAAGCTAAAAGTTGCGAAGACAACTTGTGCGCCATCAAGTCTAGTCTGTGTAGGAACGGATTGAGACTCTCTAACCTTTCCCAGAGCGTGAATTTGACAGAACCACACCCGAAGGTCGGTCTGTACCAAGAAAGAGGAAAACTGGAAATTCATGGCCGGTGATCAAGCACTCGGGCTGTTGCTCGGGGGTGAGCATCGCTGGCTCCTAACGCGTCCAGGGACGCATTAGCTCGGGCGTGACAACCTCCCGGTTGAGCTGTCCACGGGAGCCCGAGGTGCGGCGGATTCAGTTCACTGAAAAGAGCTCTCAGTACAGTCGAAATCATCCGAGTTAAGCCGATTTCCAGCAACGGGGAAGGAGAAGGGAAGTTCCTAGTACCTTGTCGTAGCTTTGGAGGGAGTGGAGAGGCTGTGATTGTGGCTCTCCGATCAGTTCCGAGCAGTGGAGGACAGAGCGTCGGCACAGTGTTCTTGCGAGGGGAAAAACAGCGAGGGGGCTTCGGCAGAGGCGTGGAGCGCCATAAGAAGGGCTCAGCACCAACCTGGCTCGCGCGTGGGCGAGCAGCTGATGGCGCGGTGGCTCCCCCTCAGTGGCGCCCTCTGATGAAGCCCGAAGACCCGAGTAAGGGAGTTTCAGTCTGTTGAATCTCTTCAGTGGCTGACATGTGGGTCCCACTTCCTTTTTAACCTCTGAACTTAACTCTCTATTACTGTTGTAAACAGTAATCCCCACAATGCCCATGGTGATTTGAATTATCTACCCGTGAGCCATTTGAATTGGTTAGAATTCAAATTGGGTTTGGTTTGACTAAATTTCAGCACATGTGCAGTTTGAAATTCAAATAGAGTTTGAATTTGCTAGACTTAGCTCATGTCAAGATCAACTCCAAATGGAGTGGAAATTGGTGTGTGAGCTCACAAAAATGTGCTGAGTAAGAATATTCCTCCCACTTTTGAATTCATGGGATGAAAACAGTTTCGATTTAAATTTGAGTTCAAACCACCCTCTTTCTAGCTATACCCAAAAAGACCTCAAAAAGGTTTTGAATTTGGGTGAAACTTCGCATGGACATTCCTAGCAAGCTGTAAGAGTTTTCCAACTGTCCGGCCCCCATATGATGTATGTGGGAAATGCCACTTTTGCATTTTGTGAGTTTATTCTCTAATGAGGATTTTGTGAGTTTATTCTCTAATGAGCATGTTGATGTATCGGGGAAATGTGTTCGTCAAATTTCTTCAAATGAGGTGTGTGTGTGGTGTTAAACACTTTGAATATGTGTCAAAAACTGAGGCCTTTACATTCCTCCCGCCTTAAAAGAATCTCGTCCCGAGATTATAAGGTGAAGATGAGAGAGAGGACGGTGGAAAATTACCGTATATGCGACGTGAAAAAGTCGGGGTAGTTTGCGCGAAGAAATTCTTCGCTCTCCCATGTAGCCTCGTCCATGGAGTTATTACTCCACAGAACTTTGTACAACCACAACGTACGGTTGCGTGTGGTTCGGGCCTTTTCATCTATAATCTGAACCGGTTCCTCCCGATACGTGAGATCCAGTTTCAGTTCTTCTATGTCCTCCAGCTGAATGGTAGTTGATAGCTTAAGACACTTCCTCAGCTGGGAAATGTGAAAGACGTCGTGCACACCGGAAAGTGCTTCTGGTAATTTCAGCCGGTATGCTACTGTTCCACATCTTTCGGTACTCTGAAATGGACCGATGAATCGGGGTGCCAACTTTCCTCTCACCCCGTATCTGTTTACGCCCTTCATTGGAGACACACGTAGATATACGTGATCCCCGACTTTGAATTATAGTGGGCGCCTTCTCCGGTCCGCATATTGTTTCTGTCTGGATTGGGCGGCTTTTAGGTTCGCTTGAATCAGCTGAACCTTTTCTTCCGCGTTATTGACAAGATCAATCCCGAAGGTAACCCTTTCGCCAGACTCACACCAAATCAGTGGTGTGCGGCGTTTTCTCCCGTATAGCGCCTCGTAAGGCACCATCTTGATGCTGGCTTGGTACCCATTGTTGTACGAGAACTCGGCCAACGGCAAGTGATCATCCCAGTTCTTGCCGTGGTTGATAGCGCAAGCTCGTAGCATATCTTCTAAGATTTGGTTTACCCGCTCAGTTTGCCCATCCGTCTGCAGGTGGTATGCTGAACTACGGATCAACTTCGTTCCCAATGCAGCGTGTAGCTGCTCCCAAAACCGGGAGACAAATAAAGTGCCCCAATCTGATATGATGGTACGAGGTATGCCGTACAAGCATAGGATCCGTGAGATGTACAGTTCAGCGTACATATGTAAGGGCCTCAGTTTTTGACACATAATTGAAGTGTTCATCACCATACACACACACCTCATTTGAGGAAAGATGATGAACACAAATGAAGAGCAAGTAACCACCATCAACATGCTCATTAGAGAACAAACTCACATATTGCAAAAGTGGTATTTCCCACATGTGATATAGAAGGGCTAGACATATGAAAACTCCTACACATTGCTAAGAATGTCCATGCCAAGTTTCACCCAAATTCAAAACCTTTTTGAGGTCATTTTGGGTATAGCTAGAAAGAGGGCAGTTTGAAACCATATTCAAATTCAAACTTTTTTTATCCCATGAATTTAAAAGTGGGAGGCATATTCTTACTCAGCACATTTTTGTGAGCTCACACACCAATTTTCACTCCATTTGGAGTTGATCTTCACATGAGCTAAGTGGGACAAATTCAAACTTTATTTGAATTCAAAACTGAACTTGTGCTGAAATTCATTCAAACCAAACCCAATTTGAATTCTACTCAATTCAAATGGCTCATGGGTGAATAATTTGAATACCCAGGGTTATTTTTGGGCTTACTGTTTACAACAGTGATTAGGAGTGAATTTCAGAGGTTAAAACCTGGGGTGGGTCCCACATGTCAGCCACAGAGAAGAATCAACCGACTGAGACTTTTCTCACTGGGGTCGCCAAGCCGCCGCTGCGATCGCCACCGAGGGGAGCCGTCGCGCCAGCAGCGGCTTTGCCACGCGCGGGCGTGAGGTGGTTCAGAGCCCTCTTAAGGCGTCTTCCCCCCTCCTCAGCCGAAGCCTCGCCCGTTTCTTCCCCCACAAGAACTCAGCGCCGGCAAACACCTTCCGCAGCTCGGAATCGATCGGAGAGCGCCGATCACAGCCTTCCCGTCCTGTCTCGAGCTACGGCAAGGTACTAGGAACTCTTCTCCTTCCTCCCCGTTGCTAAAACTCAGCTGAAACCGATTGATCTCGGCCATACCGAAAGATCAATTTGGTGACTTAAAACCGCCGCACCTCGGGCTCCCGTGGACAGCCCAACCGGGGTGTTGTCACGCCCGAGCCAAGGCACCCTTGGACGCGCTGGTGACCGGTGCTGCTCACCCCCGAGCCACAGCCCGAGTGGTTGCTCACCGGCGGCGAATTTCCAGTTTTCCCCTTTCTGTGTGCAGAACGACCTTCGGGTGCGGTTCCGTTGAATTCATACTCTAGAAAGGATTAGAGGGCCTTAATCCGCTCCCACACAAACTAGACACGGTAACGCACAAGTTGCCTTCACAACTTTTGGCCGGAGAACCTCTGCAACCGGCGTAATTCGAGGTTTACCAACGGCGGAACAAGCGGGAGATATCGGGCGCATGGTGAGGACCTACTTCGGCCCTTCCCCGAGCTGCCTCAAGCTCATGTTGACTTTCCCTGAGGTCCACTGATGCTTCCCGACCGGTTGCTCGCGTAGTTGAGGTTCTAGGGAAGTCAGCCGACACGGCCGAAGTTGTTCCGAGACGGCGGCTCGTCGCCGACCATGTACCAGCCGTTGTCATGACGAGCCGACCCCAGAATCCTGTTTCCCGTGTGAAAGTAGGCAGGAGCAGTCAAGATCGTGAAGTTTGAAGCTCGACAGAAGCTGCCGGCGAGCTCTCCGGCGAGGTCCCTCGGCGGTGGAGCGCGGGTGGCGAGAGGTTGACGAAGGGGGTGGACCCCAGCTGTCAGTGGGAGATATTTTGAATCGGGATCAGGCTGCGGCCGGGATCGGCTGTGCTGGCACGCAAATACCCTGTGGGCCTCGGTGTGCCGGACACCTCCGCGCTCAACACGTGTCTCCTCGGGCCCCCGCGAGTTTAAACTTTTTCCCCGATTTTCAGAATTCTTCCAAACTTCAAATCCTCATAACTTTGGCTAGAATGCTCCAAATCGAGTGAACCAAATTTTGCTGGATTCAGCTCTCTGAGCAATTTCCAGCAAATCAAGTTTCACTTCATGCAAACCCTAGTTTCTCCAGAATTAATTCCTCAAAGTTTAAACTGTTAGGAATTTTAACTGGAGAATCCTGTGGAGGAAAATACTGAAATTTTGCTGGGATGTTCACCAAAATATCCCTGAACTACCATAAAAATTTCAGATCCATTTGAGCTAATTTGATCCACCTAATGGTGTGATTAGTGAAACTGTTCCAGAGAAAATAGAAAATGTTCAGAAACATTTTCGGAATTTTCTCTGAAATCGTTTAGCTCATATCTTTAGTTAGGAACCTCCAAATTAAGTGAGACCAACTCCATTAGAACCCTCTGGAAATCTAGTTTTCAGAAAGTCATAATTTGTTTCATGAAAGTCCTTAGAACACCCTAAAAGCCTTCAATTAAGGTCAAGTACATGATTAATTTTGGAGGGCTCAAATGAGCTTTGCTGCAATTAAAACTTGACCAAGTCTCTGTTTAGGTTGTAACCCAACCATAGTAAAAGTTTCACAGTCGTTGGGTCTCTCTAGTAAGAGTTATAGACTTCACAAGTTTAAAGGTTAATACAACTGCATTTAAATTAATACATGTATTGCTTCTATCATGTAGTCGCTATGGTTGAGGAGGAACCCGAAGTCCTAGACTTCGTTACTCCGGAGGAACATCTAGCCTACGACCAAGAGCAGCAAGGAAAGCTCCGGTTTGCATTAACCTTTTTACAATTTTTTATTGTTTTGAGAACTTACTTGAGTATCAATATTTCTTGCACTGAAGTCTTGTTTGAAAACCCAATTGCATAGCCAAGAAAACCATGGGTTGGAACTACTCGCGAGCATAGGCTAGAGGCACTCGACTCGGGTAGAGATAGCACATGATACACATGGCAAGAAAAATGAGACTGAGCGGAGAGTAAGGGCAGCAGGACTTTGGGGCCTGTGTGCTATAGCTCCGCTTGTGTCGATTGAGGACTGAGCCGTGTGCGGGCCTGTTCAACAAGCTAGAACAGTACCGAAGACATACCGGCTATATGGGAACCGGGAAACCGATGTAACTCGGGTAGCGGGCTGTTGAGGCATTGCCCGTCGTTCAGAGGGTAGGTTGAGAGCTCGAGGTGTATACCGGCTGGCGGCACTGAGATGCGCGTGCAGAGACCTCTTGCTCGGGACGCTGGGACCGGTTCAATATTTGGCTAACGGGCAAAAGGTAGTTGCATACGGCGTCCGAGATGGTTGTTGTAGGCCCCTCGCGGTCAGTGAGTACCACTTGTTCACTGTACCGTGACGTAGAAAGAACAGACTAGTTGTATGTTAAAATGATGCTGATTGAAAGATGAACTTGATTGCTAATGATTTGCTGTAGTCCAGAGCTAACTAAAGTTCATTTCAACATTGGGCAAAGTTCATGAGAGAAATGCGTTTCTTGTTTGATTGCACCTCTCTCATGTGCCTTAGCGTAAGGTTCTCCACCACCTGCTGCAAAAACTTGAAAGTAAGGTTCCACTAATTAGGCGAGTCCTTTGCAAATGATTTTATCTCACGTACCCATCACCCTCATGTAGAAGTTCCATGTTTAGGTGAGACGGGTCAGACTTGCTGAGCCTTCGTGCTCACTGCTTGTGTTTGAAGCTTTTGCAGGGTTCTATGAGGAAGGGACTCCCGAAGAGGAGACGGAACCCCAGGAGGGGAACCCCGTCGAGTGGGAGTCGTGCACGCCGCAGAGTTAGTGTGCGTGTGTGCTAGCAAGGACACGTTCAAGGGCTGAACGTGGACTTGATGCGTAGTCTACGCCTGTGAGTGTAGACTGAACATATTTTGATGTAAACATGTTCATAAACCTGTTTATGTAATAAGATTTCGCATCCGCTTTGCACCTTTGATGTGTGTTATACGGTGCTGTGCAATGCAGTACCCCTCAGCATGATCCTGGCTCGGCAAGACCGTTGGGGTCGTGTCAGCGTGGTATCAGAGCTCACTTGAGGTTTAACACAGTACAAAGGTCATCTTTTTCAAAAATCCAGTGAGGAACGAGTTAGCAGCCCGTATAAGGATGTTATTAGCATATAGAAAGTGGCATACTAACCTAATTGATTATGTCAGAAAATCGTGTATCTCGGGACATTTATGTCTTGGGGGTACACGTGAGCGCTGTCCACCAGTGCGCACAAGCTGAAGGGTGGAGCCCCACGGGTGGCAGGTAACCCGACCCGCTTTGATATCCTCTACGACTCTTCATGTCGTATGGGGTATTCGAGCAACGTCTGTCCCTGGTGTGCGTGGTACAATTTGGGAGACCCCGTCACATGGTCTGAAACGTGAACACATAACTCAAGGCGTGTTTGGCTTGAGAACATCCGGGCGAGTGATGACGGCCGGGTGTACGAACTGTATGGATTCCGGGCTCGGTGTGCAGCCGAGTCTGATGATTGTTTGAGTTTATGCAGGTAGCCTGACCACGAAACGGTAGACGTGTAGCATCCGTGTGCGAGTTACGTTTAGTGCCACTGAATTAACGAAGCCGGCTAAGTCCGGTATAGGTTTTTCTTTGTGAGGACATAGTACCGACATAATCTGGTGACGCATCAACGTCACCCCCAATTAAATGAACAACTTCATTTAAAACGTGAAGGTTTTGATCCAAAGTAGTAAAACTTGATGTAACTCCTTCCCTTGAACAGGATATTCAAAGTTAACAAGTTTTCAACTTATAGGTTGTTAAGGACAGAGTACTCTGGTTTCAGCTGAATTAGGGCTGAAGTTGATCAGAGGTTAGAGGTTGATTTCTTTCGAGGTTGGGGTAATATGATACATTTCTGGAAAGCTTTGGAAGAGCTTTACAACTTTTCTGTTGAGGTCCAGAGGTGTTTCATCCCTTAACCAATCGAAAAATGCAGTAGAGTTAAAACTGTCCAGAAAACAGGGCAGAGCAAAGACTCTCTGTAAACTCTCTGTAAATTGAGCATAACTTCTTGCATAAAAATCCAAAAATATAAAATGAGGTAGTTCTGGAAATCTTATGAGATGGGTTACAACTTTGTAACAGAAAGTTTTGCCAGATTAGGAACAGAATTAACTGGAAGTCTTGGATGAAATCAGTACCTAAAGCAGGGAGGTGCTGTCCAATTTTCTCCAGAAATTCTGTTAACTTTGACATCTCATAACTTTTGAACCAGGACAGATATTAGGCCAAGCAAATACTTTATGGAAAGCTATTGAAGTTAACTTTAACTTTGATGTTGAGCTCCAGAATTGGTTTTGCTTTCAACATGGCCTAAATCAGGTTGAAATGGAAACTGGTCAGGGCTGTCATGGGAACAGCAGATCAGCAGTCAAATTTGTTTAAAATTTGAACTACATTTCCAAGTTTTATGGGTTCAATGACATGTCTTATGTTATAACTCAGAGGTCTACTGTTTAAATAAATATTTTACATTTCTTAAATATATTTTCACAGATGACAGCAGATAAGAAATTGGAGAACGGGTGGGTGGTGTCCCACTGTTCTCACCGTAGCGGCTACCCGGAAGCATTGTGGCAAATGCTCCAATATTTCGGGTACAACCAGATGCCGCAGTACTTCGCCAAGGAAGAAGGCGAAGAGGGGAACAAGATGTGGACGATCCATGTCGAAGTCCCTGCAGGACCTACGCCACCCAGTTGGGTGCCGTTCACCGTCACGGTGAGAGGTAGACAGCCGGAAGGGATGTGGCAAGTGGCAGCCCGTGACACTATGTCACGTTTCTGCCAACTACACGTGCAGGCTATGGAGGGCACTCCATACGCGCTTGTTCCGGTGGAGGGACGGGCTCAGCATGTGTGGGAAGAGAGGTACCTGGAGGCAACGTACCCGAGTTGCCCAAGGTACAACCCCGCGGAGGCAAACCTTAGCCTCCAGATGAGGGCGGGAAACGCCGTGATGGACAGCCAAGCTGTTCATACGGAGCATCTCGCCACAAAGCTCAAGGAGTGCACGAGCCGTGGAGACCATTTCGAGAGTGCTCACAGCGCACTCCGCAATGTGCTCCTTCCAACGATCAAGCGACTGAATGAACAGCACAATCAGTTGCATCGTCTGAAGAAGGCGAAGAGGAAAAGCCGTGTCGACATCGCGGTGTTGCAAGAACTGGTACAGAATCTGACCCAGCAGAACGAGGAACTTACTCAAGAGCAGGACGACGCTATTGAGGAAGGGCAAGGCTGGGAAGAAGATTACAACCAAGCCATGGACGAGGTGCATGCATTGCAGGACCTCGTACCTCCGGTGTTAGGCGTACCGGTGGTCTTGGGCCTTCCAGCAATGGGAGAACCCGAGATGGGAGAAGAGGTGGTAGATCCAGAGCCACCAGCAGAGGTACCGGAGGAGTACGACCCACAGGAGGTCGAGTTTTACTCCGAGTAAGGGGTTACAGTTGCCAAGTAGGGCAGCTAGGGTAGCGTAACCCAACTTTTGTAATCGGTGACATGTCGTGTAGGCAGTAGCGTATGTATAGGTAGTGACGACATGAGCACGACTTCTCGGAGACCCGAGAATAATGTATCTTGTATAAAGTTTATGCTTTATCAATATATGTGAATGTTGTGCAAATTAATCATGTGTCACTTCGATACCTACTGTTACATATGGAATTTTAAGTAAGACATGTGCTAATCGCTGCTGTTTTGAATTTCAGAATGACGCGTACTCGTGCCAACCCTGACGTTGGGGTACCAGTCAAGGGGGAGAGACCTCCCAACAGCCTCCCTAGGATTCCTCGGGACAGAAACAGCAACAGCAAACACCGCTACCGCTACTACCGACAGTTACATTGGCCGACATCGTCGCAGCAATGGCGGGTTCACACCAGCAGCACACATAGTTGCTGCAGACTCTCATCGCCAATACGTATCGCCCAGAGAGACGTCAAGATCGTGAGGAGCGCCAACAGATCTCTTACTCTGACTTCTTGGCTACTCATCCCCCTGGTATTCTCAAGGGCGGATGAACCTCTTGACGCGGACAACTGGCTCCGCGCCATAGAGATGAAGTTCGGGCTCCTCCAGATAAGCGAGCAGCGCAAGACTCAGTTCACAGTCCAGCAGCTCCAAGGATCCGCGAGCGCGTGGTGGGCCAACTTCTGTGCTTCACAGCCCACCGACCGAGTGATGACCTGGACGGAGTTTCGGACGGCCTTCAGGGCCTATCATATACCGCCAGGTTTGATGAAAAGGAAGACGCAGGAATTTCTACACGTGCAACAAGGGAGCAAGAACGCACTGGAATACTCCAGAGCGTTCAACGATCACACGCTCTACGCATCGTATCACGCAGATACTGACGAGAAGCGGCGGGACCACTTTTACCAGGGTCTTAACCCGCTCCTGAAGGACAAGTTGGCGATGTTCAATCGCGGCAGCCTCAAGGACATCATTGATGCTGCGATTGTTCAGGAGGACTCCGGCAAGGAGTTAGCGGCGGCGGAGAGAAAGCGAAGGGCGCCGCAGAGCAGCGGAGAAGGAGGCGGTCCTTCTCAGAAGTTTTGGATGGTGAATCACCCACTATCAGGTCCACGCTGGCAGCCACCACAGCGGTCGATGCCGTTCCGCAGTCGGCCGTACTCTTCACCGGCATTCAGGCCGGCACTGCCAGCACCACCTCTGCAACAACAGCAGCAGCGGGCGATGCCGCGGGCGTATGCACCTCAGCAGCGCATGCCGGGCTTTCGTCCCCCGAGCACTCCACCAGCAGCGGCCACATGTTACAAGTGAGGTCGTCCAGGACACTTCGCGAGCAGTTGCCCGGAGAGGCAAGGCGGCGGAGTTGCACCGCAGTTTCCTGGGAGGAATCAACCCCGGAACCCTACTAATGCGCTGCGGGCAAACCCTAGGCCCGGCACCGTCCACCAGCTTGCCATAGAGGACGTGCCGGAGGGCGAGCCAATCATTGCGAATATGTTCCAACTCCACCAGCATCCTGCTATAGTACTGTTTGATTCAGGCGCCACGCATAATTTTATAAGCCAAGCTTTCATTGCTAAACAGAGCTTGCCAATACTACCCACCGATAGTCCATATTTAATTTGTTCACCGGGTGGGAAGATTTCAGCAAGCATAATGGTTTCCAAAGCGCCATTATGCTTAGCGGGTAGAGTGTACCCCACGTCTCTCATTATCTTAGAGGGACAGAAGGTCGATGTCATCCTAGGGATGTCGTGGTTAACCCGCCACGGCGCTGTTTTAGACACCGTCCATCGAGTCGTGCACTTAAACTCAGAAGTGCACGGGTCTCACTCTTTATTTCTGGACAGTCCAGAAATAAAACTTCCAAGTATCTATCGGTCCACAACTATCAGATTGGAAGATATTCCAGTGGTCCGAGAGTTCCCTGACGTATTCCCGGATGATTTACCGGGAATGCCACCCGATAGAGAGGTGGAGTTCAAGATTGAACTTGCATCGGGAACCATGCCGATATCCCGAAGGCCGTACAAGATGGCGCCCAAGGAGTTGGCTGAACTGAAGACTCAGCTCACGGACCTTCTGGAGAAGGGTTTTATTATGCCGATCTCCTCGCCATGGGGCTGTTCGGCATTATTTGTCAAGAAGAAGGATGAGACGTTGCGGCTTTGCGTGGACTATCGTCCATTAAATGCCGTAACCATCAAGAACAAGTACCCGTTGCCACGGATCGACATGTTGTTTGATCAATTGGTCGAAGCAAAGATCTTTTCCAAAATAGACTTAAGATCCGGGTACCATCAGATTAAGATAAGGGCTGAGGACATTCCGAAGACGGCTTTCTCGACAAGGTACGGACTTTATGAGTACCTGGTCATGTCCTTCGGCCTCACCAATGCTCCAGCTCACTTCATGTACTTGATGAACTAGGTATTAATGCCGGAGCTGGACAAGTTTGTCGTGGTCTTCATCGACGACATCCTGGTGTATTCCAAGTCGGAGGAAGATCACAAGAAACATCTGTGTATAGTCTTGCAACGGCTGCGAGACCACAAGTTATACGCGAAATTCAGCAAATGCGAGTTTTGGATATCACAAGTGCCTTTTCTCGGGCATATCATCTCAGCGGAGGGTATCGCTGTGGACCCGAGCAAGATCACTCAAGTGCTGAATTGGAAATCCCCGAGAACTGTTCACGAGGTACGTAGTTTCCTCGGGCTCACGGGATATTATCGGAGGTTCATTCCGATCTTCTCGAAGATTGCCAAGCCAATGACAGAGCTTCTGAAGACGGCTACCAAATATGTTTGGAGTCCAGCATGTGAAGCATCATTCAAGGCTTTAGTTAAGCACCTGACATCAGCACCAGTTTTGGCGCAGCCAGACACAACAAAACCGTTCGATGTGTACTGCAATGCATCCGGCATTGGGCTCTGATGTGTGCTGATGCAAGACCGAAGAGTGGTCGCATATGGATCACGGCAGCTTAGAAACCATGAGCAGAATTATCCAACCCACGACTTGGAGCTCGCTGCCGTGGTACTTGCACTAAAAATGTGGAGGCACTACCTACTCGGTAACCTCGTACATTTATATACCGACCACAAAAGCCTCAAGTACATATTCACTCAGAAGGAGCTGAACATGAGGCAACGAAGATGGTTAGAATTGATAAAGGATTACGAAATAGAATTCCATTATCATCCGGGCAAGGCAAACGTAGTGGCAGATGCACTGAGCCGCAAGTCACACGTCAACAATCTGACCATCACACCGTTGGAAGAGAGCGAACCACCACTGCATGTGATTCCACATGGAGCTCTCTACTACTTAGCTTTGATCCCCACCATCCGTGAAGAGATAGCGGCAGCCCAGAAGAATGACAAGGGCATGTTGCATTTGCGGAGACGTGTAGACAGTGGGGAGCTGAAATGTTTCCGAAAGGACGGAGACGGCGTCCTATGGTTCAAGGACCGGATCGTCGTACCCCAAAACCCGGAGTTACGGAAGAAAATCTTTGATGAGGCTCACTTGTCAAAGTTTTCTATTCACCCCGGCAGCAACAAAATGTATCAAGAACTCAGAAGCAAGTTTTGGTGGACACGGATGAAGCGTGAGACTGCAAAATACGTGTCCGAGTGTGATACATGTCGAAGGGTGAAGGCAGACCATATGCGGAAACCGGGACTGCTACAACCACTGGGCGTTCCTGCCTGGAAGTGGGAGGACGTGAGCATGGATTTCATAGTCGGTTTACCCACCACCTTGCAGAAACATGATTCTGTGTGGGTGATCGTCGATCGGCTCACCAAAGTTGCCCATTTCATCCCGGTCAACACCAACTACAACGCCAAAAAGTACGCTGAACTGTACATCTCATGGATCCTTGTCACACCCGGTTTTTCCGAAGAACAACCAAGTGAATATCACATGTATGCCAGGATCATTTTCTCATACTTGTGATGACAAATAGTGAAGCATCATTTATTACAAGCCAGGTGTCGAATATAAGTAACTCTTACATAGTAAATGTCTCGATGGACAATAATAAGTCCATCACAAGTAAATAAACTAGCAGCGGAATATTATTCTTGAGGGCTCCATCACAGGCATTGCCCGGGGGTCTCCATGAACCTAGAAACCATCTTCGGGTCCAAAGTCTTGATCATTATACACCACCTCATTATCCTGACCTGAGCAGCAATATAAACCAACAAATATGCAAGGTTGAGTACCAATGGTACTCAGCAAGTGTGGGAAAATTATATCATGCATGGCTAGAACAAGGAGATGTTGAACTCATGGTTAAAGCACTACGCAATTAATACCTATCACCTTAGCTTATTAAGCACCTACATTACTACACAAGTGAAATGGTCCCAATCTCCCATCCTATCATCATAATCGCATAACCATAACATCATTTCCAATGTTAAGCTCCCCACTTAACATCCACAACTTCCAAAACCATCACCTCCTCTAATCATGAATAAGTCCAAGCCGCTCTTGACCGTGAGCACGACTGTCATGACAGTTTTGACTCTGCAGAGTTTGTACCACTGTACCCACATGTAGTGATTTCATCCCCCGTTGCCGGGTGGACTAAAAGAACCTCCATTATGCCAGTGGCTACGATCCACATTCACACTTCCCAGGTGTGTAGCCAGGAGATCACTACGAAGCCTTTACAAAGGGATTCCCGACGAGCGTGGGCCCACAGAGGTTTCACCCCTAACAGCATACAAGAGGCTCCAACCCCGCTGCAGTGGCCCCCTCTTGAGCCTTGCGGTTCATATGGTAGTCCATCTGACACCTACTCCCCACACCATCCAACACACCCATACTACGCCGGGGATACACCTAATTTATTGGCCAAGTTGCCTCATCTCAGCATGTGGTTGGCACTGTAAAGCCAGGTTACATGCTCCATGAACCGGTCCTTAGGATCCAGGCAAGTACAAAACACAAACCCGAGTCTCGTGCACCCAGCACACAACCAAAACATCCAACTTGCCTTGATCCCTACCTCTACATAACTCACATTATCTCATTCAAGAGTATGGTAAAATAAACTGATGATCTCATATCCTAAATATCCCATTCTAAGCATGGCTAAGCATATGCATAATAATAAATGACATGATAAAATAAATCCTAACCCAAGCTACAAGGAAACAAGGTAATGCAATTCTAGGGAAACTTCCTAACATGGGTTTCATATTTCATTTGACAATGCAAATAATTCTATCTACACATCCTAGCATAGGATCGAAGTGGTCAAGGACACTTGCCTCCTTCTTGCTGCTCTTGAAATGGGTAGTCCTGATCTTGGAAAGGGATAACTTGCTCCTGAGCAGGTTCTACATCATACCATCACACATAGCAAAAGAAAAACAACAATCCATAAGACATAGTTCACACTTCCTCTTCATACAAACCACACACTCACATTTATGAAAGTCATTCACCAATATATGTGTTGTGGTTACTCTATGTGTGTAGATTTGTGGCTTGCATGCACTTTTAATCATGTGTATATGATTCTTACTTTTGTGTTCACATTTATACTTACATACTATATATATGAGTTTCCAATTTAAATAGATTCGTTATATTCAATTACTACACCTTTTTAGCTACCAAGTATGCATGAAATGTATTTTCCTTCTCCATATGTGCCTTCAGAATTTCTACCAACCCTAAACTGAATTCTTTGGATTTTAGAAACTCCATTTATTATTTACTAGTTGATATATTTTCAGATTTATTTTCCTATGCATAATTGTGTACTTGATTATGAAATTAGTAATACACATCATCTAAACAGAATAGGTTATGGTCCTAAATTATTTAATTACTCATTTTGACCTTTGCCACTGATGTAAATTATTTCACAATTATTTTCCCTATTTTCTAAAACTATTCATTACTTAAAAATGTGTCCCTAAATATGAATAATAAATTAAACAGATTCAATTCAGCCCAAAATATGTTTTTATCTCACTCCAAAGTTTTCTAAATACTGAGAAAGTTTTTAATTTAATTATGACAATATGTTTGTCCCACTTTTTAATTTTTAAACACTAGCCACATATTCAATTTCCTAACTTAAATACTAAACAGGGCTAAAAAGGTAAACTCACCCCATTACAGGGTCTACAATATTATTTTCAGAATTTCCAGGGGTCTAGCTACACTTATCAGAGGTGTTTTTCCTAATTTTTATTAAGTCCAGGGGCTAAAACTGATTTTTAAATGAATTTACATGATTTTCTGAAGTTCTAGGGGCTAGATCAGAAGTTTCCGGGGCTAGCTCTTATTTCCCGAGAACCCCAGGGGGTAGCACGTAAGATTTCCAGTCTTTATAACGTGGGGCTGACGTGGACCGTCAGATTTTAAACCGACGGCTGAGCTTATAACATCGAACCGGTACGCGGGGATTTAAACCCTACCGTGCGATTTAAAATAAACGGCGCACAAGCGGCCACGTCGCTCTGATCGAGCGCGGGCGGCCCTGCCGGCGGCGCACGGCGGCGGGAAGCGGCGATCTCGCCGGAAACTTTCGGATCTTCGGGAATTCTTCCAAGAACTGTGATTTTATGGCATAGATCGGTAGAGGGGAGGTCGGGGATCTCTCCTCGGGGGTATTCTTGAGCTCGGAGGTCCTGGAAGGTGATCGGCGACGAGGTCCGAGGCGAAACCACGGCGAAGCTCGTCGGCGCTGTGTTTACACCGCAAGTCACCGAGTTTTCTGCACCTGCAAGTTTCCCCGGAGGCGGTGGATCAAGACCAGCGAGTTAGATCGGAATTTCCAAGCTTAGATCGGCCAGAATTTGCAAGAGAAGTCTCGGTTCTCACCGGAGTAAAAATCGGCGATCGCGTGGGAAAAACAGAACGAGGCCGGGGTTTTTATAGACGGGGGAGGGCGGCGGGGTGGTTTAGATCATGTCCTCGTCGCCTACGAACAGAATTCAGCGGGGATATGCCGAAATCCCGATCGGTTTTGATTCGGGTGCGAGGGAATCCGGCGTTGTCGCGAGGTAGACGACGATCGGGTGGGTCCCGCCTGTCAGTGTGAGGAAATAGCGCGCGCGGCTGCGGGCTGGCGCGGGGGCTGGGTGGGCCGGCTGGTGGGTTTCGGCCCACTGGCCGGTTTTTTCTGTTTTCTCTTTTTCTTTTTCTATTTCTTTTCTGATTTGAGTTTAATTTGAATTCCAGTTTGAATTTGAATTTTTGCGAAACATGCAACACGTCCAAAAATTTTTAAATTCCCCTCTTAACATGATTTAAGGTTTTGAATCAAAATTTTGGGGTGTTACAGCTCTACCCCCCTTAAAAGAAATCTCGTCCTCGAGATTGGTGTTTCTAAGAAAACAATTCCGAAAATTGTGCCTTGAGCTCATCTTCCTGCTCCTAGGTGGCTTCCTCTTCTGAGTGATGCTTCCACTGCACCTAGCACATCCGGATTCTTTTATTTCTGGTGAGGCGTTCCATTGTCTCCAAAATCTTGTATGGTTGCTCGGCATAAGACAAATCCTCAGCTACGTCCACTTCCTTCATGGGTAACACCTCTTGAGGCGTCCTCAGGCATTTCTTGAGTTGTGACACATGGAACACATCGTGCACATCCGATTGACGAGCCGGTAATTCTAGTTGATACGCCACTTCACCTTTTCTTTCCAGAACTTGAAAGGGTCTGATGTATCGAGGTGACAACTTCCCTTTCACCTTGAACCGACGAAGTCCTCTGATAGGGGACACTTTGAGATAGACATAGTCTCCCACGTTGAAAACGAGCTCTCTTCTTCGTACATCGGCATAGCTCTTTTGGCGTGTCTGTGCTATCCTTAAATTGTTGCGAATTTCCCTCACCTTCGCCTCGGCTTCTTGTAGTACTTCTGGACCAAACACTTTACTTTCCCCCGTTTGGTTCCAAAATAGGAGAGTTCTGCACTTTCTCCCGTACAAGGCTTCAAACGGTGACATCTTCATACTAGCTTGATAGCTGTTGTTATAAGAAAACTCCGCATACGGTAAGTTCTTGTCCCAACTACTATTGTTTTTGAGTGCACATGCCCTTAGCATATCTCCAAGAATCTGATTGGTTCTTTCCGTCTGCCCATCAGTTTGGGGATGATAGGCAGAACTAAAGTTCAGATGGGTTCCCATGGTTTCGTGCAACTTCTGCCAGAACCTTTAGGTGAACTATGTCCCTCGATCCGACATAATCTTCTTTGGCACTCCATGGTAACACACGATCATTGACATATACAACTCTACCAATTTGGATCCACTGTAGCTTTCTTTCACGGGGATGAAATGAGCTACCTTAGTTAGCCTATCAATGATGACCCATATCGAATCATACCCTGATTGGGTCCTAGGCAATCCCACGATGAAATCCATGGTGATTTCTTCCCATTTCCATTCAGGCACTTTGAGTGGTTGCAATAATCCCGCGGGTCGTTGATGTTCTGCTTTCACCAACTGACATGTGTCACATAGGGCAACATGTTCCGCGACATTTCGCTTCATGCCATACCACCAATACCTGCTCTTGAGGTCCTGGTACATTTTCGTACTCCCAGGATGAATGGAACAGTCAGAATCATGAGCCTCCTTCAAAATCAATTCATGGATCTCCTTTACTTCTGGCACACAGATTCTTTTCCCGTGCCACACCGTTCCTTGTTCATCCTCTCTGAAACCTGGAGCTTTATTTTCCTTGATGAGTTGCCTGATTTCTTGTATCTTCTCATCATTCTTTTGACCCTCGCGTATGTCTCGCTCTAGTGTGGAGTCCGCTTCCATGGCGATGGCTTCACCACTATTTACTAGACATAGATTGAGCCTTATAACCTCGTCCTTCAATTCTGCAGGCATGTCTTTTAAGCTCAACTTATTGACTTGCACTTTCCGACTTAAAGCATCGGCCACGACGTTTGCTTTCCCAGGATGATAGTTGATGCCCACATCGAAGTCATTGATTAGCTCTAACCATCTCCTTTGTCTGAGGTTGAGATCTGGCTGTGTAAAAATGTACTTCAAACTCTTATGATCCGTATATATCTTGGTCCTCTTCCCCATCAAATAGTGCCGCCAAATTTTCAACGCGTGTACCACTGCGGCTAGTTCTAGGTCATGTGTAGGATAGTTCCTATCGTGCTTCCTAAGCTGCCGGGATGCATAAGCCACGACATGCCCTTCTTGCATGAGAACACATCCCAACCCATTTCTAGAGGCATCGCAGTACACTGTGAAATTCTTCTGCATATCTGGCATAACCAACACTGGAGCTGTTGTCAATCTCTTCTTTAGCTCCTGAAAGCTCATCTCGCACTGTGGCGTCCAGGTGAATGTGATTCCCTTCTCCAACAGTTTGGTGAGAGGTCGAGATCTTGGAGAATCCCTCAATAAACCGTCGATAGTATCCAGCAAATCCCAAAAAGCTTCGAACTTCCCCGACATTTTCAGGGGTCTTCCACTTCTGTATATCCTCGATTTTGGCGGGATCTACGGAGATTCCTCCTTTCGAGATTATATGTCCTAAGAAGGGAACTCTCCTCATCCAAAACTCACACTTGCTCAACTTGGCATATAGTTGGTGTTCTCTCAGCCTTTGCAACACCAACCTTAGATGTTTCTCATGTTCTTCTTCATCTTTGGAGAAGACGAGAATGTCATCTATGAAAACCACCACAAATTTGTCCAGATATTTCATGAATACCTTGTTCATGAGATACATGAAGTATGCCGGAGCATTAGTTAGCCTGAAAGGCATGACGGTGTATTCATACAGTCCGTACCGAGATACGAAAGTTGTCTTGGGAATATCAGATTGCCTTATCTTGAGTTGGTGGTATCCTTACCTGAGATCAATTTTCGAGAACACACAAGCTCCCCTCAACTGATCAAACAAGTCTTCAATGCGAGGTAATGGGTACTTGTTTGACACGACCCCACTGGTCCTGTCGAGCCAGGATCACGCTGAGGGGTGCTGCGTTGCACAACACCGTATAACACACGTCAAAGGTACAAAGCGGAAGCGGAAGCTTTATTACATAAACAAGTTTATTAACATGTTTACATCAAAATAAGTTTAGTCCACACTCGCGGGCGTAGACTAAGCATCAAGTGCACGTTCAGCCCTCGAACGTGTCCTTGCTAGCACACTCGCACACTAACTCTGCGGCGTGCACGACTCCCACTCGACGGGGTTCCCCTCCTGGGGTTCCGTCTCCTCTTCGGGAGCCCCTTCCTCATAGAACCCTGCAAAAGCTTCAAACACAAGCAGTGAGCACGAAGGCTCAGCAAGTCTGACCCGTCTCACCTAAACATGAAACTTCTACATGAGGGTGATGGGTTGCATGAGGTAAAAATCATTTGCAAGGACTCGCCTAATTAGTAGAACCTTACTTTCAAGTTTTAGCAGCAGGTTGTGGAGAACTTTACGCTAAGGCACATGAGAGAGCCGCAATCAAACAAGAAACGCATTTCTCTCATGTACTTTGCCCAAAGTTGAAAAGAACTTTAGTTAGCACTAAGCTACAACATATCATTAACAATCAATATCCAACTTTCAATCAGCAACATTTTAACATGTAACTAGCCTGTTCTTTCTACGTCACGGTACAGTGAACAAGTGGTACTCACTGACCGCGAGGGACGGCGATTATAATCGATTTACACCTGCAGGGTTACCCGAACAACCCGTCACGTACGCCCGTACTCGATGTTGCCTACAACAACCATCACGGACGCCGTACGCGACTACCTTTCACCCGTTAGCCAAATATTGAACCGGTCCCATCGTCCCGAGCAAGAGGTCCCTGCACGCGCATCTCTGTGCCGCCAGCTGATTTACACCTCGAGCTCTCAACCTACCCTCTGAACGACGGGCAATGCCTCAATACCCAGCTACCCGAGTTACATCAGTTTCCCGGTTCCCATATAGCCGGTAGGTCTTCGGTACTGTTCTAGCTTGTTCAACAGGCCCGCACACGGCTCGGTCCTCAATCGACACAAGCGGAGCTACAGCACACAGGCCCCAAAGTCCTGCTGCCCTTACTCTCCGCTCGGTCTCATTTTCTTGCCATGTGTATCATGTGCTATCTCTACCCGAGCAATGTGCCTCTAGCCTATTCTCGCGAGTAGTTCCAACTACTCGACTTGTACCGAATCCTACTCTATCCTAGCAATGCAGTGGCTAACGGGGTTTGCAATCCTAAACCCCAACCCATGGTTTTCTTGGCTATGCAGTGGGGTTTCCAAACAAGACTCTGATGCACAACATAAAGAAAACAAGTATGTGCTCAAAACAATAAAAATTTATAAAATGGTTAATGCAAACCGGGGCTTGCCTTGCTGCTCTTGGTCGTAGGCTAGCTGTTCCTCCGGAGTAACGAAGTCTAGGACTTCGGGTTCCTCCTCGACCTTAGCGACTACATGATAAGAACAATGTATGTATTAATTAAATGCTTTTGTATTAACTTTGAAGTTGTGAAGTCTATAACCTTTACTAGATAGACCTAATGACTGTGAAACTTTTACTGTGGCTTGGTTACAACCTAAACAGAGACTTGGTCAAGTTTTAGTTGCAGCAAAGCTCATTTGAGCCCTCCACAAATAATTATGTCCTTGACCTTAATTAAAGGCTTTTAGGGTGTTCTAGGTATTTTTATGAAACAAACTATGACTTTCTGAAAACTAGATTTTCAGAGGGTTCTAATGGAATTGGTCTCACTTAATTTGGAAGTCTCTAACTAAAGATATGAGCTAAACAATTTCAGAGAAAATTCTGAAAATGTTTCTGAACATTTTCTATTTTCTCTGGAACAGTTTTACTAATCACATCATTAGGTGGACTAAATGAGCTCAAATGGATCTGAAATTTTTATGGTAGTTCAAGGATATTTTGGTGAACATCTCAGCAAAATTTCAGGATTTTCCTCCAAATGATTCTCCAGTTAAAATTCCTAACAGTTTAAACTTTAAGGAATTAATTCTGGAGAATTAAGGAATCTCATGAAGTGACACTTGATTTTCTGGAAAGTACTCAAAGAGCTGAATCCAGCAAAATTTGGTTCACTCAATTTGGAGCTTTCTAGCCAAAGTTATAAGGATTTGAAGTTTGAAGGAAATCTGAAAATCGGGGAAAAGTTTAAACTCGCGCGTGGGCCCAGGAGACACGCGTCGCACGCCGAAGCGACAGCACACCGCGGCCCACAAGGCTTTTGCGCGCCAGCACACCCGATCCCGGCCGCAGCCGGATCCCGATTCAAAATATCGGCCGCTGACAGCTGGGGTCCACCCCCTTCTTCAACCTCGCGACACCCGCGCTCCGCCGCCGAGGGACCTCGCCGGAGAGCTCGCCGCCGGCTGCTGTACAGCTTCAAACTTCTTGATTCTGGCCGCCCCTGCCTACTTTTACTTGGGGAACATGATCCGAGGGTCAGCTGCTCATGACAACGGCCGGAGCATGGTCGGCGACGAGCCGCCATATCGGAACGACTTCGGCCATGTCGGCTGACGCTCCTAGTGCCTCAGCTACTTGGGAAATCGGTCGGGGAGCATCAGTGGACCTCAGAGAAGGTCGACATGAACTCGGGGTAGCTCGGGGAAGGCCCGAAATAGGTCCTCACCGTGCGCCCGATACCCCCCGTGCGTTCCGCCATTAGTAGACCTTGAATTACGCCGGGCACAGAAGTTCTCCGGCCCAGAGTTGTGAAGGCAACTTGTGCGTCACCGTGTCTAGTTCGTGTGGGAGTGGCCTGAGGCCCTCTAATCCTTTCTAGAGCACGAATTAAACAGAATCGTACCCGAAGGTCGTTCTGCACACAGAAAGGGGAAAAGTGGAAATTCGCCGCCGGTGAGCAACCACTCGAGCTGTGGCTCGGGGATGAGCAGCACCGATCACTTGCGCGTCCAAGGGTGCCTTGGCTCGGGCGTGACAACGCCCAGGTTGGGCTGTCCACGAGAGCCCGAGGTGCGGCGGTTTCCAGTTCCGAGTTTGATCTTTCGGCACAGCCGATATCACTCGGTTTCAATCGATTTCTATCAATGGGAAGGATGGAGGATGGTTGCTAGTACCTTGCTGGGACCTTGGAATGGAAAGAGGGAGCTGCGATCGGCTTGATCAAGCAGGAACTCGAGCGGCGGCGATGGCAGTGGGAAAAGCAGTCGCGCACGTCGGTAGCTCGGGGAAATGGTGACTGAGGCACGCCGGGGAGGGAATAAATAGCTCGGCCGGCTGGCCTCCGGCTTGGGGCACGCAGCAGGAGCTGGCGCCGGCCGGCCCCTTCGGTGGCGCGCGCGCACAACAGCCGGGAACCGACTGAACTGTGGTTCAGTCGGTTTGCTTTGAGGCTGAGGCTGACATGTGGGTCCCACTCCTCTTTTAACCTCTGAAATTTATTCCTAACAGCTGTGGTAAACAGTGAACCCTATTCTACCCTTGGCAACTCAAATTATTCACCCAAGAGCCATTTGAATTGATCAAAGTTCAAATGAGGTTTGGTTTGAATGAATTTCAGCACAAGTGCAGTTTGAAATTCAAATAAAGTTTGAATTTCTCCCCCTTAGCTCATGTCAAGATCAACTCCAAATGGAGTGAAAATTGGTGTGTGAGCTCACAAAAATGTGCTGAGCAAGAATATGCCTTCCACTTTTAAATTCAGTGGGTGAAAACAGTTTGAATTTGAATATGTTTTCAAACTGCCCCTTTCCTATCTACACCCAAGATGACCTCAAAAATGTTTTGAATTTGGGTGAAACTTGGCATGGACATCCTTGGCAAAGTGTAGGAGTTTTCATATGTCCAGCCCATCTATATCACATGTGGGAAATACCACTTTTGCAATGTGTGAGTTTGTTCCCTAATGAGCATGTTGATAATTGTTACTTGCTCTTTATTTGTGTTCATCATTTTTCCTCAAATGAGGTGTGTGATGTGGGGATGAACACTGCAAATGGGTGTCAAAAACTGAGGCCCTTACATTGTTCTTGATAGTTACCTCATTCAAAGCACGGTAATCCACGCATAACCTTTGGGTTCCGTCTTTCTTGGGCACAAATATCACCGGAGCTCCCCATGGTGAGGAACTAGGGCGAATATACCCCTTCTCCGTCAATTCTCTCAAATGATCCTTGTGTTCTTCTAGCTGCTTGGAGTCCATCCGACAAGGTCTCTTGTATACCGGGGCTGTTCCCGGCACTAGCTCAATTGCAAATTCCACTTCACGATCGGGAGGCATACCTGGCAATTCTTCCGGAAAAACATCTGCATATTCCCGGATAATCCTGATCTCCTCCACTATCACCTCAACTTGATTTAATTTAATGTCCCTCCGAGGCTCTTGTATTGTTATAAACCTTACTCTTGTGCCACTAGGGTGAGTTAGTTCCACCGTTCTGGTCGAACAATGGATGATTCCCTTATGTTTTGTCAATCAATCCATACCCAAGATAATATCTATCCCTTGTGAATCTATCACTATGAGGTTAGCAGTAAATACCACCCCATTAATGTCTAGGTCCACTTTGGGACACACTTGTCTTGTCCTTATTTCTCCACTTGGAGAGTTTACTGCTAGCATATGGTTCATTTATGTTGTTGCTAGGTCATGCTTCTTAACAAACCCTTGAGCAATAAACGAGTGGGTAGCACCAGAATCAAACAGCAGGGTTGCAAGGTGTAAATTGGCAGGAAACTTACCAACTACCACGTCGGGTGCATCTTGTGCTTCCTCCATAGTGACGTGGTTCACCCGTCCTCTCATTACATTCTGCTGTTGTGGCTGCGCGGGCTTCTTCTTTGGGCATTTGTGGGCGTAGTGCCCCACTTCACCGCAGCTAAAACATTGCACCCCAACCTTAGGTGCCTGGCCTTTGTTGTCTTGGGGTTGGTTTGGGGGTCCTAGCACTGCTGGTCGAGGTGGATATGCGGGGTGAGGCTGCTGTACAAACTGACGTTGTGGCGGTGCTGGTGCTGCCGGTGGCCTGTAGTTCGGGTTGTACCCTCTTGGTGCTGAGTAGGGTACCGCAGCATGGTTCGTCTGCCTTGCAGGTGGCTGCATCAGACGTGGGTGGGTGTTGCTCCCTGAGGCTTGATGTGACCACCCGGCCCTCCTCTTATTCTCATTTTCCAAGGCCTTTAGCTTCCTTTCTACTACAAGCGCTCTGTCCACCATCTTTTGGAAGCTTTCATACTCATTTGAGGACATTGCACACTGCATCTCCACGGTAAGTCCTTCCACGAAACAATCTTGTTTCTGCTCATCAGTCTCTATGTCCCGTGGGGCATAACGGGATAGTTGAGTAAATTTAGTGAGGTATTCCCTCACCGTCATGTTTCCCTGCTGCAGTCCCAAAAACTCCTTCCTCTTGTTTTTGAGTTCACCTCTTGGGATGTAATGGTTGCGGAAACTACGCTTGAACTCTTCCC
The DNA here is from genome assembly GCA_030760725.1 of Neostapfia colusana. NCBI lineage: Eukaryota > Viridiplantae > Streptophyta > Magnoliopsida > Poales > Poaceae > Neostapfia > Neostapfia colusana. Next base: position 60,105,882 of record JASWHV010000004.1, on the reverse strand, counting down.
AGGTGATGTTCTCAGGGTCATGATGGGCAGCCACGTAGGCTGTCCACCAATCAGCAGCAGGTCCGTGCAATTGATGAGAGGCAAACAGCACCCTCTCATACCCTTGGCACTGTATGATCCTCATCTTGCTTTCAATGGTCTTCAGCCAATCATCTGCTTCCAGTGGTTCAGCAGCTCTTGCAAACTTTGGAGGTTGAGTTCCTAGAAACTCACTCAACCTTGGTTGGCGTGGTGCAGCTTGTGGAGGTGGAACTTGATGCAAGTTGGCCACCACTTGAATCAAGTTCTGGATGAGCTGATTCTGATTCTCCATCATTTGGTGGAGGGGATCAACTCCTTCATGGCGGCCACCCCGGTCCTGGCCTCCAGAAAGATGAGGGTTGCATGCCTCATCGTTGTTGTTGGCGGGGTTGGCAGCACGTCCTTTTCCTCTTCCGGCCATCTGGCAGAATCAACCAATGTTAATTTGAAAGCATTTAGTATCATCTTACTACTTTCATTTGTTTGTACTTTGAAGTGTTGAGGCTTTGTTATACTTTTACGAGGGTTCATATCTCACACCAAATACATGCACTATTATTTCATGTTGGTTCACACACCAAAGCAAAACAATCTGAAGACGAGGCTGCGGACAATTTCTCATGGCTTCCACAACTCACGTCACACACCAAGCATTAACACACCATTAACTTAACGTAACGACTCGACTATTTGACATCTTGCTAACTAAGGGAAGGACTCAACACTACTCGTTTTCTTGAGCTGGCTCCTCGGGATCTTCCTCATCATTTCGGCTGCCTTCTGACTCTGCTTTGGGTGGGGAGGCTGCTGGTGGAGAAGTGCGACGACGCCTGATCGCTCGACGATCTGGGGAGTCAGGAGTCCATGTATCATTCACAGTGACACACAGTTCATTCCCATCTCCTCTTTCTCTCGCCCTTAAGCAGGCTCGCAGCAACGCCTCTGTTTCCTTCAGGGTGTCCCGGACTTCCTGAAGCTCCTGTTGACACTCCTGCAGTCGAGTGTTGAGCATAGAAGCATCCTCCAAGCACAAGTCCATGTGCTCATGGGATGTCCCTTGCGGCACCGGCGGGTACTTGTACTCCGTGGTACCACTCTCACGCTGGAGGACATACATGTACTAAGTTTTGTCCAGGTGGCGACTATAGATGTGACTCTGGCAGGTGATGGCCTCCCAGGTGACATCCTTTTCCGCATCGACCTGTGTCACTCTACAAGCTGGAGAGTGGTGGATCTTAAGCAGCTGATTTCCGTGTATAATCCTCATCTCCGAACTCCATTCTTCCCTCTTCTCACGGATGGTCCTGGTGGAGTTATAGTGGATGATTAGCTTGCCCGTATTGCCGGCGGCTTCGAGTATACGCCAAGGATGGCGCAATAAGCCTCCTACTGCCAATCCGTAGGAAAGGTACGTCACCGGACGGCTCTCCTCTCTCTCGACAAGGGCAACTACGGGAACTCTCCCTCCTGTGGACTTGCGAGCGGTGCGAATCATGCGAACCATCTAAAACAAAAAGAATTTAAAATTAGGTTAGATAAACTCTCAAACAAAAATCCTATTTTGAATGAAAATTGGGGTAAGATGAAGAAAGTGACTCATTAAATAACACTTTTCAACACACACCTTGTAAAAATAGTTTTTAAGAAAATAAGGTCCTTAAATACGTCCATTTCTACCTAGGTCCACGTTCCTACGGGCAACCTTGGCTCTGATACCACTCCTGTCACACCCGATTTTTACGAAGAACAACCAAGTGAATATCACAGTATGCTAGGATCATTTTCTCATACATGTGATGACAAATAGTGAAGCATCATTTATTACATGCTAGGTGTCGAATATAAGTAAGTCTTACATAGTAAATGTCTCGATGGACAATAATAAGTTCATCACAAGTAAATAAACTAGCAGCGGAATATTATTCTTGAGGGCTCCATCACAGGCATTGCCCGGGGGTCTCCATGAACCTAGAAACCATCTTCGGGTCCAAAGTCTTGATCATTATACACCACCTCATTATCTTGACCTGAGCAGCAATATAAACCAACAAATATGCAAGGTTGAGTACCAATGGTACTCAGCAAGTGTGGGAAAATTATATCATGCATGGCTAGAACAAGGAGAGGTTGAACTCATGGTTAAAGCACTACGCAATTAATACCTATCACCTTAGCTTATTAAGCACCTACATTACTACACAAGTGAAATGGTCCCAATCTCCCATCCTATCATCATAATCGCATAACCATAACATCATTTCCAATGTTAAGCTCCCCACTTAACATCCACAACTTCCAAAACCATCACTCCTCTAATCATTAATAAGTCCAAGCCGCTCTTGACCGTGAGCACGGCTGTCATGACACTTTTGACTCTGCAGAGTTTATACCACTGTACCCACATGTAGTGATTTCATCCCCCGTTGCCGGGTGGACTAAAAGAACCTCCATTATGCCAGTGGCTACGATCCACATTCACACTTCCCAGGTGTGTAGCCAGGAGATCACTACGAAGCCTTTACAAAGGGATTCCCGACGAGCGTGGGCCCACTGAGGTTTCACCCCTAACAGCATACAAGAGGCTCCAACCCCGCTGCAATGGCCCCCTCTTGAGCCTTGCGGTTCATATGGTAGTCCAGCTGACACCTACTCCCCGCAACATCCAACACACCCATACTACGCCGGGGATACACCTAATTATTTGGCCAAGCTGCCCCATCTCAGCATGTGGTTGGCACTGTAAAGCCAGGTTACATGCTCCATGAACCGGTCCTTAGGATCCAGGCAAGTACAAAATACAAACCCGAGTCTCGTGCACCCAGCACACAACCAAAACATCCAACTTGCCTTGATCCCTACCTCTACATAACTCACATTATCTCATTCAAGAGTATGGTAAAATAAACTGATGATCTCATATCCCAAATATCCCATTCTAAGCATGGCTAAGCATATGCATAATAATAAATGACATGATAAAAAAAATCCCAACCCAAGCTACAAGGAAACAAGGTAATGCAATTCTAGGGAAACTTCCTAACATGGGTTTCATATTTCATTTGACAATGCAAATAATTCTATCTACACATCCTAGCATAGGATCAAAGTGGTCAAGGACACTTGCCTCCTTCTTGCTGCTCTTGAAATGGGTAGTCCTGATCTTGGAAAGGGATAACTTGCTCCTGAGCAGGTTCTACATCATACCATCACACATAGCAAAAGAAAAACAACAATCCATAAGACATAGTTCACACTTCCTCTTCATACAAACCACACATTCACATTTATGAAAGTCATTCACCAATATATGTGTTGTGGTTACTCTATGTGTGTAGATTTGTGGCTTGCATGCACTTTTAATCATGTGTATATGATTCTTACTTTTGTGTTCACATTTATACTTACATACTATATATATGAGTTTTCAATTTAAATAGATTCCTTATATTCAATTACTACACCTTTTTAGCTACCAAGTATGCATGAAATGTATTTTCCTTCTCCATATGTGCCTTCAGAATTTCTACCAAACCTAAACTGAATTCTTTGGATTTTAGAAACTCCATTTATTATTTACTAGTTGATATATTTTCAGATTTATTTTCCTATGCATAATTGTGTACTTTATTATGAAATTAGTAATACACATCATCTAAACAGAATAGGTTATGGTCCTAAATAATTTAATTACTCATTTTGGCCTTTGCCTCTGATGTAAATTATTTCACAATTATTTTCCCTATTTTCTAAAACTATTCATTACTTAAAAATGTGTCCCTAAATATGAATAATAAATTAAACAGATTCAATTCAGCCCAAAATATGTTTTTATCTCACTCCAAAGTTTTCTAAATACTTAGAAAGTTTTTAATTTAATTATGACAATATGTTTGTCCCACTTTTTAATTTTTAAACACTAGCCACATATTTAATTTTCGAACTTAAATACTAAACAGGGCTAAAAAGGTAAACTCACCCCATTACAGGGTCCACAATATTATTTTCAGAATTTCCAGGGGTCTAGCTACACTTATCAGAGGTGTTTTTCCTAATTTTTATTAAGTCCAGGGGCTAAACCTGATTTTTAAATGAATTTACATGATTTTCTGAAGTTCCAGGGGCTAGATTAGAAGTTTCCGGGGCTAGCTCTTATTTCCCGAGAACCCCAGCGGGTAGCACGTAAGATTTCCAGTCTTTATAACGCGGGGCTGACGTGGACCGTCCGATTTTAAACCGACGGCTGAGATTATAACATCGAACCGGTACGCGGGGATTTAAACCCTACCGTGCGATTTAAAATAAACGGCGCACAAGCGGCCACGTCGCTCTGATCGAGCGCGGGCGGCGCTGCCGGCGCCGCACGGCGGCGGGAAGCGGCGATCTCGCCGGAAACTTTCGGATCTTCGGGAATTCTTCCTAGAACTGTGATTTTATGGCATAGATCGGTAGAGGGGAGGTCGGGGATCTCACCTCGGGGGTATTCTTGAGCTCGGAGGTCCTGGAAGGTGATCGGCGACGAGGTCCGAGGCGAAACCACGGCGAAGCTCGTCGGCGCTGTGTTTACACCGCAAGTCACCGAGTTTTATGCACCTGCAAGGTTCCCCGGAGGCGGTGGATCAAGACCAGCGAGTTAGATCAGAATTTCCGAGCCTAGATCAGCCAGAATTTGCCGGAGAAGTCTCGGTTCTCACCGGAGTAAAAATCGGCGATCGCGTGGGAAAAACAGAACGAGGCCGGGGTTTTTATAGACGGGGGAGGGCGGCGGGGTGGTTTAGATCATGTCCACGTCGCCTACGAACAGAATTCAGCGGGGATACGCCGAAATCCCGATCGGTTTTGATTCGGGTGCGAGGGAGTCCGGCGTTGTCGCGAGGTAGACGACGATCGGGTGGGTCCCGCCTGTCAGTGTGAGGAAATAGCGCGCGCGGCTGCGGGCTGGCGCGGGGGCTGGGTGGGCCGACTGGTGGGTTTCGGCACACTGGCCGGTTTTTTCTGTTTTCTCTTTTTCTTTTTCTATTTCTTTTCTTATTTGAGTTTAATTTAAATTCCAGTTTGAATTTGAATTTTTGCAAAACATGCAACACGTCCAAAAAATTTTAAATTCCCCTCTTAACATGATTTAAGGTTTTGAATCAAAATTTTGGGGTGTTACAATCCTATGCTTGTACGGCGTACCCCGTACCATCATATCGGATTGAGGCACTTTATTTGTGTCCCGTTTTTGGGAGCAGCTGCACGCTGCCTTGGGGACAAAACTGATCCGTAGTTCAGCCTACCACCCGCAGACAGATGGGCAAACTGAGCGGGTAAATCAGATCTTAGAAGACATGCTACGAGCTTGCGCTATCAACCATGGCAAGAATTGGGATGATCACTTGCCGTTAGCCGAGTTCTGGTACAATAATGGGTACCAAGCCAGCATTAAGATGGCACCCTATGAGGCGCTATACGGGCGGAAATGCCGCACACCACTGAATAGGTGTGAATCTGGCGAAAGGGTTACCTTCGGGATTGACCTCGTCAACAACGTGGAAGAAAAGGTTCGACTTATTCAACCGAACCTAAAAGCCACTCAATCTCGTCAGAAACCATATGCGGACCGGAGAAGGCGCCCATTACAATTCGAAGATGGAGATCACGTATATCTACGGGTGTCTCCAATGAAGGGCGTAAACAGATTCGGGGTGAGGGGAAAGTTGGCACCCCGATTCATCGGTCCATTCCAGATTACCGAAAGATGTGGATCAGTGGCATACCGGCTGAAATTACCAGAAGCACTTTCCGGTGTGCATGACGTCTTTCACATTTCCCAGCTGAGGAAGTATCTTAAGCTATCAACTACCGTTCAGCTGGAAGACATTGAAGCACTGCAACCGGATCTCACCTATCGGGAGGAACCAGTGCAGATTACTGATGAAAAGGCCCGAACCACACGCAACTGTATGATGTGGTTATACAAAGTTCTATGGAGTAATCACTCCGTGGACGAAGCGACATGGGAGAGCGAAGGATTTCTTCGCGCCAACTACCCCGACTTTTTCACGTTGAATATCTGGTAATTTTCCACCGTCCTCTCTCTCATTTTCACCTTATAATCTCGGGACGAGATTCTTTTAAGGGGGAGGAATGTAAGGGCCTCAGTTTTTGACACATAATTGAAGTGTTCATCACCATACACACACACATCATTTGAGGAAAAATGATGAACACAAATGAAGAGCAAGTAACCACCATCAACATGCTCATTAGAGAACAAACTCACATATTGCAAAAGTGGTATTTCCCACATGTGATATAGAAGGGTTGGACATATGAAAACTCCTACACATTGCTAAGGATGTCCATGCCATGTTTCACCCAAATTCAAAACCTTTTTGATGTCATTTTGGGTATAGCTAGAAAGATGGCAGCTTGAAACCATATTCAAATTCAAACTGTTTTTATCCTATGAATTTAAAAGTGGGAGGCATATTCTTACTCAGCACGTTTTTGTGAGCTAAGTGGGACAAATTCAAACTTTATTTGAATTCAAAACTGATCTTGTGCTGAAATCCATTCAAACCAAACCCAATTTGAATTCTACTCAATTCAAATGGCTCATGGGTGAATAATTTGAATACCCAGGGTTATTTTGGGGCTTACTGTTTACAACAGTGATTAGGAGTGAATTTCAGAGGTTAAAACCCCGGGTGGGTCCCACATGTCAGACACAGAGAAGAATCAACCGACTGAGACTTTTCTCACTCGGGTCGCCGAGCCGCCGCTGCGATCGCCACCGAGGGGAGCCGCCGCGCCAGCATCTGCTTGGCCACGCGCGGGCGTGAGGCGGTTCAGAGCCTTCTTAAGGCGTCTTCCCCCCTGCTCGGCCGAAGCCTCGCCCGTTTCTTCCCCCGCAAGAACTCAGCGCGGGCAAACACCTTCCGCAGCTCGGAATCGATCGGAGAGCGCCGATCACAGACTTCCCGTCCCCTCTCGAGCTACGACAAGGTACTAGGAACTCTTCTCCTTCCTCCCCGTTGCTAAAACTCAGCTGAAACCGATTGATCTCGGCCATACCGAAAGATCAATTCGGTGACTTAAAACCGCCGCACCTCGGGCTCCCGTGGACAGCCCAACCGGGGTGTTGTCACGCCCGAGCCAAGGCACCCTTGGACGCGCTGGTGACCGGTGCTGCTCACCCCCGAGCCACAGCCCGAGTGGTTGGTCACCGGCGGCGAATTTCCAGTTTTCCCCTTTCTGTGTGCAGAACAATCTTCGGGTGCGGTTCCATTAAATTCGTACTCTAGAAAGGATTAGAGGGCCTTAATCCGCTCCCGCACAAACTAGACACGGTAACACACAAGTTGCCTTCACAACTTTCGGCCGGAGAACCACTGCAACCGGCGTAATTCGAGGTTTACCAACGGCGGAACAAGCGGAGAGATATCGGGCGCACGGTGAGGACCTACTTCGGGCCTTCCCCGAGCTGCCTCAAGCTCATGTCGACCTTCCCTGAGGTCCACTGATGCTTCCCGACCGGTTGCTCGCGTAGTTGAGGTGCTAGGGAAGTTAGCCGACACGGCCGAAGTTCTTCCGAGACGGCGGCTCGTCGCCGACCATGTACCGGCCGTTGTCATGATGAGCCGACCCCAGAATCTTGTTCCCCGTGTGAAAGTAGGCAGGGGTGGTCAAGATCGTGAAGTTTGAAGCTCCACAGAAGCTGCCGGCGAGCTCTCCGGCGAGGTCCCTCGACGGCGGAGCGCGGGCGGCGAGAGGTTGACGAAGGGGGTGGACCCCAGCTGTCAGCGGGCGATATTTTGAATCGGGATCAGGCTGCGGCCGGGATCGTCTGTGCTGGCGTGCAAATACCCTGTGGGCCTCGGTGTGCCAGACACCTCCGCGCTCAACACGTGTCTCCGCGGGCCCCCGTGAGTTTAAACTTTTTCCCCGATTTTCAGAATTCTTCCAATCTTCAAATCCTCATAACTTTAGCTACAAAGCTCCAAATCGAGTGAACCAAATTTCGCTGGATTCAGCTCTATGAGCACTTTCCAGCAAATCAAGTTTCACTTCATGAAAACCCTTGTTTCTCCAGAATTAATTCCTCAAAATTTAAATTGTTAGGAATTTTAACTGGAGAATCCTGTCGAGGAAAATCCTGAAATTTTGCTGGGATGTTCACCAAACTATCCCTGAACTACCATAAAAATTTCAGACCCATTGGAGCTCATTTGATCCACCTAATGGTGTTATTAGTGATACTGTTCCAGGGAAAATAGAAAATGTTCAGAAACATTTTCGGAATTTTCTCTGAAATCGTTTAGCTCATATTTAGTTAAGAACCTCCAAATTAAGTGAGACCAACTCCATTAGAACCCTCTAAAAATATAGTTTTCAGAAAGTCATAATTTGTTTCATGAAAGTCCTAAGAACACCCTAAAAGCCTTCAATTAAGGTCAAGTACATGATTAATTGTGGAGGGCTCAAATGAGCTTTGCTGCAATTAAGGTCAAGTTTTAGTTGCAGTAAAGCTCATTTGAGCCCTCCACAATTAATCATGTACTTGACCTTAATTGAAGGCTTTTAGGGTGTTCTAATAATTTTCATGATACAAACTATGACTTTCTGAAAACTAGATTTTCAGAGAGTTCTAATGGAGTTGGTCTCACTTAATTTGAAGGTTCCTAGCTAAAGATATGAGCTAAACAATTTCAGAGAAAATTCTGAAAATGTTTCTGAACATTTTCTATTTTCTTTGGAACAGTTCCACTAATCACACCATTAGGTGGATCAAATGAGCTCAAATGGATCTGAAATTTTTATGGTAGTTCAGGGATATTTTGGTGAACATCCCAGCAAATTTCAGGATTTTCCTCCAAAGGATTCTCCAGTTAAATTTCCAAACAGTTTAAACTTTGAGAAATTAATTCTGGAGAAATAAGGAATTTCATGAAGTGAAACTTAATTTGCTGGAAAGTACTCAGAGAGCTGAATCCAGCAAAATTTGGTTCACTCGATTTGGAGCTTTCTAGCCAAAGTTATGAGGATTTGAAGTTTGAAGGAAATCTGAAAATCGGGGAGAAAGTTTAAACTCTCGGGGGCCCGCGGGGACACGTGTCGAGCGCGGAGGTGTCCGGCACACCAGAGCTCATAGGGTATTTGCGCGCCAGCACAGCTGATCCCAGCCACACCCGATCCCGATTTAAATTCTTCAGCCGCTGACACGTGGGCGAGCCGGCTTCGTCTTCCTCCCGCCGTTCTCCCTCGCCCGCGCCGCCGACCTCGCCGGAGTAGACTCGGGGCTCGCCGGCTCGCCGCTGCCAGACCTCCCATGGTCTGAAACTCGCCGCCAGGGGGTTGTCTACGTCGAGGAACACGTCGGTGGTGTCAGGTCGGGCTGGGGGTGACCGGAAATAGCCCGGCGACGTCGACCGTGGGTTCTAACCCGCCGACACCTCGAACAAACGGTCCTACAGCCTCAGTGTACCTCTAGGAAGCTCGACAAGGTGTCAAAAGGGTTCAGGGATGGCGGCAAGTCGGTCGGCACCGTGTGACCGATCGTGCCCGCCATGACCGCCCTCGATCGAGCTTGAAATTCGTCACTCCTAGACAGTTTTATGCCACGGATGCAGAAAAGAACTTGATCGGCGGCTAGTCCAGCGTCTACGTGCAAACTTGATAACCTCCGAAAGATCATAGAGCGAGAATTTAAAGAAACTGTACCGGAAGCTCGGTTTATGGTCGCCGGAGCAAAAACTGGAAATTCTCTGTGGAATCTTCACGGTTTGCTTCCAAACTTGGAGGAGGGCAGCACGGTGGTCACGCGCTTCTGTTGCCTCTCTTGCTGGACCGTGAAAACGCCTGTGGACCGCTGTCTACGGGCGCCTGACTCTCGGCTGAGGCTAGGTCGCCGCGGTGGCGATCGTTTTCGGGCAAAGGAGGTCGGAGCTCGGTGTTTCTGGCGTTGGGGAGGTGGAGTGCGACCTCAGGTTGCTGTCTAGCAGATCAGGAGCGAAGGAGGAGATTGTTTTGCTGGTTTTCCCGATTGAGCAGAGAGCTGCGGCGAGAAACAATGCCGCTGCTCGGGTTTGCCCGCGAGAAGATAAAGCCGGCCGACTCCTGCTCAGTGGAGGCGGTGCAGGTCGCGTGGGGGCGCGAGCAAGCCGCCCTGGGCGCCAGCGCGCGGAGAGGGGAAGCAGCTGGTGGCGCCGGTAGCTGCTCGGTGGCACAGCCGACAGCTGCTCGGTGGAATTTCCCACCGAGGCTGTGACTTTGTGTGCAAGTTTTGCCTCCTTGTCTCTATGACATGTGGGTCCCACCCAGGGTTTTAACCTCTGAAATTTACTCCTAATCACTGTTGTAAACAGTGAGCCCCAAAATACCCCTGGTGATTCAAATTATTCACCCATGAGCCATTTGAATTGATCAAAGTTCAAATTGGATTTGGTTTGAATGAATTTCAGCACAAGTTCAGTTTTGAATTCAAATAAAGTTTGAATTTGTCCCACTTATCTCATGTCAAGATCAACTCCAAATGGAGTGAAAATTGGTGTGTGAGCTCACAAAAATATGCTGAGTAAGAATATGCCTCCCACTTTTAAATTCATGGGATAAAAACAGTTGTAATTTGAATATGGTTTCAAACTGCCCTCTTTCTAGCTATACCCAAAATGACCTAAAAAAGGTTTTGAATTTGGGTGAAACTTGGCATGGACATTCTTAGCAATATGTAGGAGTTTTTATATGTCCAGCCCACCTATATCACATGTGGAAAATACAACTTTTTCAATGTGTGATTTTGTTCTCTAATGAGCATGTTGATGGTGGTTACTTGCTCTTCATTTGTGTTCATCATCTTTCCTCAAATGAGGTGTGTGGTGCGGTGATGAACCCTTCAATTATGTGTCAAAAACCGAGGCCCTTACATTCCTCCCCTTTAAAAGAATCTCGTCCCGAGATTATAAGGTGAAAATGAGAGAGAGGACGGTGGAAAATTACCGGATATGCGACGTGAAAAAGTTGGGGTAGTTAGCACGGAGAAATTCTTCACTCTCCCATGTCGCTTCGTCACTGGAGTGATTACTCCATAGAACCTTGTAGAACCACAACGTACGGTTGCGTGTGGTTTGGGCCTTTTCATCGATAATCTGCACCGGTTCGTCCCGATAGGTGAGATCCGGTTGCAGTTCTTCAATGTCTTCCAGCTGAACGGTAGTTGATAGCTTGAGACACTTCGTCAGCTGGGAAATGTGAAAGACGTCATGCACACCGGAAAGTGCTTCTGGTAATTTCAGCCGGTATGCCACTGATCCACATCTTTCGGTAATCTGGAATGGACCGATGAATCGGGGTGCCAACTTTCCTCTCACCCCAAATCTGTTTACGCCCTTCATCGGAGACACCCGTAGATATACGTGATCTCCAACTTCGAATTGTAATGGGTGCCTTCTCCGGTCCGCATACTGTTTCTGACGGGATTGAGCGGCTTTTATGTTCGCTTGAATCAGTCGAACCTTTTCTTCCGCGTTATTGACAAGGTCAATCCCGAAGGTAACCCTTTCGCCAGACTCACACCAGTTCAATGGTGTGTGGCACTTCCTACCGTATAGCGCTTCGTAAGGTGCCATCTTGATGCTGGCTTGGTACCCATTATTGTACGAGAACTCGGCTAACGGCAAGTGATCATCCCAATTCTTGCCGTGGTTGATAGCGCAAGCTCGTAGCATGTCTTCTAGGATCTGATTTACCCGCTCCGTTTGCCCATCCGTCTGTGGGTGGTATGCTGAACTACGGATCAGTTTCGTCCCCAAGGCAGCGTGTAGCTGCTCCCAAAAACGGGACACAAATAAAGTGCCCTGATCCGATATGATGGTTCGGGTACTCCGTACAAGCATAGCATCCGTGAGATGTACAGTTCAGCGTACTTCTTGGCGTTGTAGTTGGTATTGACCGGGATGAAATGGGCAACTTTGGTGAGCCGATCGACGATTACCGACACAGAATCATGTTTCTGCAAGGTGGTGGGTAAACCGACGATGAAATCCATGCTGACATCCTCCCATTTCCAGGCAGGAATGCCCAGTGGTTGCAGCAGTCCAGGTTTCCGCATATGGTCTGCCTTCACCCATCGACATGTATCACACTCGGACACGTACTTTGCAGTCTCCCGCTTCATCCGTGTCCAATAAAACTTGCTCCTGAGTTCTTGATACATCTTATTGCTGCAGGGGTGAATAGAAAATTTTGATAAGTGAGCCTCATCAAAAATTTTCTTCCGTAACTCCGGGTTACGGGGTACGACGATCCGGTCCTTGAACCATAGGACGCCGTCTCCATCCTTCCGGAAACATTTCAGCTGCCCACTGTCTACACGTCTCCGCAAATGTGACATGCCCTTGTCATTCTTCTGGGCTGCCGCTATCTCTTCACGGATGGTGGGGATCAAAGCTAAGTTGTAGAGACCTCCGTGTGCAATCACATGTAGTGGTGGTTCGCTCTCTTCCAACGGTGTGATGGTCAGATTGTTGACGTGTGACTTGCGGCTCAGCGCATCTGCCACTACGTTTGCCTTGCCCGGATGATAATGGATCTCTATTTTGTAATCCTTTATCAGTTCTAACCATCTTCGTTGCCTCATGTTCAGCTCTTTCTTAGTGAATATGTACTTGAGGCTTTTGTGGTCGGTATATAGATGTACGAGGTTACCGAGTAGGTAGTGCCTCCACATCATCAGTGCAAGTACCATGGCAGCGAGCTCCAAATGGTTAGTTGGATAATTCTGCTCATGGTTTCTAAGCTGCCGTGATCCATACGCGACCACTCTTCGGTCTTGCATCAGCACACATCCGAGCCCAATGCCGGGTGCATCGCAGTACACATCGAACGGTTTTGTTGTGTCTGGCTGCGCCAAAACCGGTGCTGATGTCAGGTGTTTGACTAAAGCCTTGAATGCTGCTTCACATGCTGGACTCCAAACATATTTGGTAGCCTTCTTTAGCAGCTCTGTCATTGGCTTGGCAATCTTCGAGAAGTTCGGAATGAACCTCCGATAATATCCCGCGAGTCCGAGGAAACTCCGTACCTCGTGAACAGTTCTCGGGGATTTCCAATTCAGTACCTGAGTGATCTTGCTCGGGTCCACAGCGATACCCTCCGCTGATATGATATGCCCGAGAAAAGGCACTTGCGACATCAAAAACTCGCATTTGCTGAATTTCGCGTATAACTTGTGGTCCCGCAGCCGTTGCAATACTATACGCAGATGTTTCTTGTGATCTTCCTCCGACTTGGAATACACCAGGATGTCGTCGATGAAGACCACAACAAACTTGTCCAGCTCCGGCATGAATACCGAGTTCATCAAGTACATGAAGTGAGCTGGAGGATTGGTGAGGCCGAAGGACATAACCAGGTACTCATAAAGTCCGTACCTCGTCGAGAAAGCCGTCTTCGGAATGTCCTCAGCCCTTATCTTAATCTGATGGTACCCGTATCTTAAGTCCATCTTGGAAAAGATCTTTGCTTCGATCAATTGATCGAACAACATGTCGATCCGTGGCAACGGGTACATGTTCTTGATGGTTACGGCATTTAATGGACGATAGTCCACGCAAAGCCGCAACATCTCATCCTTCTTCTTGACAAATAATGCCGAACAGCCCCATGGTGAGGAGCTCGGTCTAATAAAACCCTTCTCCAGAAGGTCCGTGAGCTGAGTCTTCAGTTCAGCCAACTCCTTGGGCGCCATCTTGTACGGCCTTCGGGATATTGGCATGGTTCCCGGTGCAAGCTCAATCTTGAACTCCACCTCTCTATCAGGCGGCATCCCCGGCAAATCATCCGGGAATACGTCAGGGAACTCTCGGACCACTGGAATATCTTCCAATCTGATGGTTGTGGCTTGATAGACACTTGGAATTTTTATTTCTGGACTGTCCAGAAATAAGGAGTGAGACCCGTGCACTTCTGACTTTAAGTGCACGACTCGAAGGACGGTGTCTAAAACAGCGCCGTGGCGGGTTAACCACGACATCCCTAGGATGACATCGACCTTTTGTCCCTCTAAGATAATGAGAGACGTAGGGTACACTCTACCCGCTAAGCATAATGGTGCTTTGGAAACCATTACGCTTGCTGAAATCTTCCCACCCGGTGAACAAATTAAATATGGACTATCGGTGGGTAGTATTGGCAAGCTGTGTTTAGCAATGAAAGCTTGGCTAATAAAATTATGCGTGGCACCTGAATCAAACAGTACTATAGCGGGATGCTGGTGGAGTTGGAACATACCCGCAAGGATTGGCTCGCCCTCCGGCACGTCCTCAATGGCAAGCTGGTGGACAGTGCCGGGCCTAGGGTTTGCCCGCCACGCATTAGTAGGGTTCCGGGGTTGATTACTCCCCGGAAACTGCGGTGCCACTCCGCCGCCTTGCCTCTCCGGGCAACTGCTCGCAAAGTGTCCTGGACGACCACACTTGTAACATGTGGCCGCTGCTGGTGTAGTGCTCGGGGGACGAGAGCCCGGCATGCGCTGCTGGGGTGCATACGCACGCCGCATCACCCGCTGCTGCTGTTGCTGTTGTGATGGTACTGGCAGTGCCGGCCTGAATGCCGGTGAAGAGTACGGTCGACTGCGGAACGGCATCGACCGCTGTGGTGGCCGCCAGCGTGGACCTGATGGTGGGCGATTCACCATCCGAAACTTCTGAGAAGGACCGCCTCCTTCTCCGCTGCTTTGCGGTGGGCTTCACTTTCGCTCTGCCGCCGCCAACTCCTTGCCAGAGTCCTCCTGAACAATCGCAGCATCAATGATGCCGTTGAGGCTGCCGCGATTGAACATCGCCAACTTGTCCTTCAGAAGCGGGTTAAGCCCCTGGTAAAAATGGTCCCGCCGCTTCTCGTCAGTATCTGCGTGATACGATGCTTAGAGCGCGAGATCGTTGAACGCTCTGGAGTATTCCAGCGCGTTCCGGCTCCCTTGCTGCAGGTGCAGGAACTCCTGTTTCTTTCTTTTCATCAGACCTGGCGGTATATGATAGGCCCTGAAGGCCGTCCAAAACTCCGTCCAGGTCATCACTCGGTCGGTGGGCTGTGAAGCACAGAAGTTGGCCCACCACGCGCTCGTGGATCCTTGAAGCTGCTGGACCGTGAACTGAGTCTTGCGCTGCTCGCTTATCTGGAGCAGCCCGAACTTCATCTCTATCGCGCGGAGCCAGTTGTCCACGTCAAGAGGTTCATCCGCCCTTGAAAAGACAGGGGGATGAATCGCCAGGAAGTTGGAGTAGGAGCTCTGTTGACGCTCCTCACGGTCTTGACGTCTCTCTGTGCGAGACGTATTGGCGATAAGCGTTTGCAGCAACTCCGTGTGCTGCTGATGTGAACCCGCCATTGCCGCGACGATGTCGGCCAATGTAACCGTTGGCAGTGGCGGTGGTGGTGTTTTCTGTTGCTGTTGCTGCTGCTGTCCCGAGGAGTCCTCGGGAGGCGGTTGGGAGGTCTCTCCCCCTTGGCTAGTACCCCCAACATCAGGGTTGGCACGAGTACGCGTCATTCTGAAATTCAAAACAGCAGCGATTAGCACATGTCTTACTTAAAATTCCATATGTAACAGTAGGTATTGAAGTGACACATGATTAATTTGCACAACATTCACATATATTGATAAAGCATAAACTTTATATAAGATACATTATTCTCGGGTCTCCGAGAAGTCGTGCTCATGTTGTCACTACCTATACATACGCTACTGTCTACACGACATGTCACCGATTAAAAAATTTGGGCTACACTACCCTGGCTGCCCTACATGGCAACTGTAACTCTCTACTCGGAGTAGAACTCGACCTCCTGTGGGTCGTCCTCCTCCGGTACCTCTGCTGGTGGCTCTGGATCTACCACCTCTTCTCCCATTCCGGGTTCTCCCATTGCTGGAAGACCCAAGACCACCGTAACGCCTAACACCGGAGGTACGAGGTCCTGCAATGCATGCACCTCATCCATGGCTTGGCTGTAATCTTCTTCCCAGCCTTGGCCTTCCTCAATAGCGTCGTCCCGCTCTTGAGTAATTTCCTCGTTCTGCTGGGTCAGATTCTGTACCAGTTCTTGCAATGCCGCGATGTTGACACGGCTTTTTCTCTTCGCCTTCTTCAGACGATGCAGCTGATTGTGTTGTTCATTCAGTCGCTTGATCGTCGGAAGGAGCACATTACGGAGTGCGCTGTGAGCACTCTCGAAATGGTCTCCACGGCTCGTGCTCTCCTTGAGCTTTGTGGTGAGATGCTCCGTATGAACAGCTTGGCTGTCCACCACAGCGTTTCCCGCCCTCATCTGGAGGCTGAGATTTGCCTCCGCGGGGTTGTATGTTGGGCAACTCGGGTCCGTTGCCCCCAGGTACCTCTCGTCCCACACATGCTGAGCCCGTCCCTCCACCGGAATGAGCGCGTATGGCGTGCCCTCCATAGCCTGCACGTGTAGTTGGCAGAAACGTGACATGGTGTCATGGGCTGCCACTTGCCACATCCCTTCCGGTTGTCTTCCCCTCACCGTGACAGTGAACGGCACCCAACCGGGTGGCGTAGGTCCTGCAGGGACTTCGACATGGGTCGTCCATGCCTTTTTCCCCTCTTCGCCTTCTTCCTTGGCGAAGTACTGCGGCATCTGGTTGTACCCGAAATATTGGAGCATTTGCCACAATGCTTCCGGGTAGCCGCTAAGGTGAGAACAGTGGGAAACCACCCACCCGTTCTCCAATTGCTTATCTGCTGTCATCTGTAAAAATATATCAAATATTTATTTAAACAGTAAACCACTGAGTTATAACATAAGACATGTCATTGAACCCATAAACTTGCAAACCTAGTTCAAATTTTAAACAAATTTGACCGTTGATCTGCTGTTCCCATGACAGCCCTGACCAGTTTCCATTTCAACCTGATTTAGGCCATGTTGAAGGCAAAACCAATCCTGGAGCTCAACATAAAAGTTAAAGCTAACTTCGATAGCTTCCCATAAAGTATTTGCTTGGCCTAAGATCTGTCCTGGTTCAAAAGTTATGAGACGTCAAAGTTAGCAGAATTTCTGGAAACAATTGGACAGCACCTCCCTGCTATAGGTACTGATTCGATCCAAGAATTCCAGTTAATTCTGTTCCCAAGCTGACAAAACTTTCTGTTACAAAGTTGTAACCCATCTCCCAAGCTTTCCAGAACTACCTCATTTTCTATTTTTGGATTTTTAAGCAGGAAGTTATGCTTAATTTACAGAGAGTTTACAGAGAGTCTTTACTCTGTCCGGTTTTCTGGACAGCTTCAACTCTACTGCAGTATTCGAGTGGTTAAGGGATGAAACACCTCAGGACCTCAACAGAAGGGTTGTAAAGCTTTTCCAAATCTTTCCAGAAATGTATCATATGACCCCAACCTCGAAAGAACTCAACCTCTAACCTCTGATGAACTTCAGCCCTAATTCAGCTGAAACCAGAGTACTCTGTTCTTAACAACCTATAAGTTGAAAACTTGTTAACTTTGAATATCCTGTTCAAGAGAA
This sequence comes from Neostapfia colusana, assembly GCA_030760725.1. Lineage (NCBI taxonomy): Eukaryota > Viridiplantae > Streptophyta > Magnoliopsida > Poales > Poaceae > Neostapfia > Neostapfia colusana. The sequence continues at coordinate 60,088,338 of JASWHV010000004.1, read as the reverse complement.
GGAGTTACATCAAGTTTTACTACTTTGGACCAAAACCTTCAAGTTTTTACAATGAAGTTGTTCATTTAGTTGGGTGTGACGTCGATGCGTCACCAGATTATGTCGGTACTACGTCCTCACAAAGAAAACCTATACCGGACTTAGCCGGCTTCGTTAATTCAGTGGCACTAAACGTCACTCGCACACGAATGCTACACGTCTACCGTTTCGTGGTCAGGCTACCTGCAGAAACTCAAACAATCGTCAGACTCGGCTGCACACCGAGCTCGGAATCCATACAGTTCGTACACCCGGCCGTCATCACTCGCCCGGATGTTCTCAAGCCAAACACGCCTTGAGTTACGTATTCACGTTTCAGACCACGTGACAGGGTCTCCCAAGTTGCACCACGCACGCCAGGGATAGACGTTGCTCGAATACCCCAAACGACGTGAAGAGTCGTAGAGGATATCAAAGCGGGTCGGGTTACCTGCCACCCGTGGGGCTCCACCCTTCAGCTTGTGCGCACTGGTGGACAGCGCTTACGTGTACCCCCCAAGACATAAACGTCCCGAGATACACGATTTTCCGACATAAGCAAATAGGTTAGCATGCCACTTTCTATATATTAATAACATCCTTATACAGGCTACTAACTCGTTCCTCACTGGATTTTTGAAAAACAAGACCTTTGTACTGTGTTAAACCTCAAGCGAGCTCTGATACCAACGCTGACACGACCCCACGGTCTTGTCGAGCCAGGATCACGCTAAGGGGTGCTGCGTTGCACAGCACCGTATAACACACATCAAAGGTACAAAGCGGAAGCAAAATTTTATTACATAAACTGGTTTATGAACATGTTTACATCAAAATAAGTCCCGTCTACACTCACGGGCGTAGACTACGCATCAAGTCCACGTTCAGCCCTTGAACGTGTCCTTGGTAGCACACACGCACAATAACTCTGCGGCGTGCACGACTCCCACTCGACGGGGTTCCCCTCCTGGGGTTCCGTCTCCTCTTCGGGAGTCCCTTCCTCATAGAACCCTGCAAAAGCTTCAAACACAAGCAGTGAGCACGAAGGCTCAGCAAGTCTGACCCGTCTCACCTAAACATGGAAGTTCTAAATGAGGGGTGATGGGTACATGAGGTAATATACTTTGCAAAGGACTCGCCTAATTAGTAGAACCTTACTTTCAAGTTTTAGCAGCAGGTTGTGGAGAACCTTACGCTAAGGCACATGAGAGAGCCGCAATCAAACAAGAAACGCATTTCTCTCATGTACTTTGCCCAAAGTTGAAATGAACTTTAGTTAGCTCTAAGCTAGAGCAAGTCATTAGCAATCAATTCCATCTTTCAATCAGCAACATTTTAACATGTAACTAGCCTGTTCTTTCTACGTCACGGTACAGTGAACAAGTGGTACTCACTGACCGCGAGGGACGGCGATTATAATCGATTTACACCTGCAGGGTTACCCGAACAACCCGTCACGTACGCCCGTACTCGATGTTGCCTACAACAATCATCACAGACGCCGTACGCGACTACCTTTCACCCATTAGCCAAATGTTGAACCGGTCCAATCGTCCCGAGCAAGAGGTCTCTGCACGCGCATCTCAGTGCCGCCAGCCGATTTACACCTCGAGCTCTCAACCTACCCTCTGAACGACCAGCTATGCCTCAACACCCAGCTACCCGAGTTACATCAGTTTCCCTGTTCCCATATAGCCGGTAGGTCTTTGGAACTGTTCTAGCTTGTTCAACAGGCCCGCACACGGCTCGGTCCTCAATCGACACAAGCGGAGCTACAGCACACAGGCCCCAAAGTCCTGCTTCCCTTACCCTCCGCTCGGTCTCATCTTTCTTGCCATGTGTTTCATGTGCTATCTCTACCCGAGTCGAGTGCCTCTAGCCTATGCTCGCGAGTAGTTCCAACTACTCGACTTGTACCGAATCCTACACTATCTTAGCATTGCAGTAGCTAACGAGGTTTTCAATCCTAATCCCAACCCATGGTTTTCTTGGCTATGCATTTGTATTTCTAAGCAAGACTCTAATGCAAGAATAATTGTATTCAAAGATGTGCTCAAAACAATAAACATTTGTAAAATGGTTAATGCAAACCGGAGCTTGCCTTGCTGCTCTTGGTCGTAGGCTAGCTGCTCCTCCGGAGTAACAAAGTCTAGGACTTCGGGTTCCTCCTCGACCTTCGCGACTACATGATAGAAGGAATACATGTATCAATTTAAATGCATTTGTATTAAGTTGAAGTGGTGAAGTCTATAACCCTTGCTAGACAGACCCAATGACTGTGAAACTTTTACTGGGGCTTGGTTACAACCTAAACAGAGATTTGGTCAAGTTTTAGTTGCAGTAAAGCTCATTTGAGCCCTCCACAATTAATCATGTACTTGACCTTAATTGAAGGCTTTTAGGGTGTTCTAAGGATTTTCATTAAACAAACTATGACTTTCTGAAAACTAGATTTTCAGAGGGTTCTAATGGAGTTGGTCTCACTTAATTTGAAGGTTCCTAGCTAAAGATATGAGCTAAACAATTTCAGAGAAAATTCTGAAAATGTTTCTGAACATTTTCTATTTTCTTTGGAACAATTCCACTAATCACACCATTAGGTGGATCAAATGAGCTCAAATGGATCTGAAATTTTTATGGTAGTTCGGGGATACTTTGGTGAACATCCCAGCAAAATTTCAGGATTTTCCTTCAAAGGATTCTCCAGTTAAAATTCCAAACAGTTCAAATTTTGAGGAATTAATTCTGGAGAAATAAGGAATTCATGAAGTGAAACTTGATTTGCTGGATAGTAATCAGAGAGATGAATCTACCAAAATTTGGTTCACTCGATTTGGAGCTTTCTAGCCAAAGTTATGAGGATTTGAAGTTTGAAGGAAATCTGAAAATCGGGGAAAAAGTTTAAACTCTCGGGGGCCTGCGGGGACACGTGTCGAGCGCGGAGGTGTCCAGCACGCCGGAGCTCATAGGGTATTTGCGCGGCAGCACAGCTGATCCCGGCCACACCCGATCCCGATTTAAATTCTTCAGCCGCTGACACGTGGGCCAGCCGGCTTCGTCTTCCTCCCGCCGTTCTCCCGTGCCCGCGCCGCCGACCTCGCCGGAGCAGACTCGGGGCTCGCCGGCTCGCCGCTGCCGGACCTCCCATGGTCTGAAACTCGCCGCCAGGGGGTTGTCGACGTCGAGGGACACATCTGTGGTGTCAGGTCAGGCTGGGGGTGACCGGAAATAGCCCGGCGACGTGCTGCGCCCTCGGTTGAGGTTCGGCGCCGTCGACCGTGGGTTCTAACTCGCCAACACCTCGAACAAACGGTCCTACAGCCTCAGTGTACCTCTAGGAAGCTCGACAAGGTGTCAAAAGGGTTCAGGGATGGCGGCAAGTCAGTCGGCACCGTGTGACAGATCGTGCCCGCCATGACCGCCCTCGATCGAGCTTGAAATTCGTCACTCCTAGACAGTTTTACGCCATGGATGCAGAAAAGACCTTGATCGCCGGCTAGTCCAGCGTCTATGTGCAAGACTTGATAACCTCCGAAAGATCATAGAGCGAGAATTTAAAGAAACCGTACCGGAAGCTCGGTTTACGGTCGCCGGAGCAAGAACTGGAAATTCTCTGTGGATTCTTCACGGTTTGCTTCCAAACATGGAGGAGGGCAGCACGGTGGTCGCGCGCTTCTGTTGCCTCTCTTGCTGGACCGTGAAAACGCCTGTGGAACACTGTCCAGGGCGCCTGACTCTCGGCTGAGGCTAGGTCACCGCGGTGGCGATCGTTTTCGGGCAAAGGAGGTCGAAGCTCGGGGTTTCTGGCGTTGGGGAGGTGGAGTGCAACCTCAGGTTGCTGTCTAGCAGCTCAGGAGCGAAGGAGGAGATTGTTTTGCTGGTTTTCCCGATTGAGCAGAGAGCTGCGGCGAGAAACAATGCCGCTGCTCGGGTTTGCCCGCAAGAAGATAAAGCCGGCCGACTCCTGCTCAGTGGAGGCGGTGCCGGTCGCGTGGGGTCGCGAGCAAGCCGCCCTGGGCGCCAGCGCGCGGAGAGGGGAAGCAGCTGGTGGCGCCGGTAGCTGCTCGGTGGCACAGCCGACAGCTGCTCGGTGGAATTTCCCACCGAGGCTGTGACTTTGTGTGCAAGTTTTGCCTCCTTCTCTCTATGACATGTGGGTCCCACACGAGGTTTTAACCTCTGAAATTTACTCATAATCACTGTTGTAAACAGTGAGCCCCAAAATACCCCTGGTGATTCAAATTATTCACCCATGAGACATTTGAATTGATCAAAGTTCAAATTGGGTTTGGTTTGAATGAATTTCAGCACAAGTTCAGTTTTGAATTCAAATAAAGTTTGAATTTGTCCCACTTAGCTCATGTCAAGATCAACTCCAAATTGAGTGAAAATTGGTGTGTGAGCTCACAAAAATGTGCTGAGTAAGAATATGCCTCCCACTTTTAAATTCATGGGATAAAAACAGTTTGAATTTGAATATGGTTTCAAACTGCCCTCTTTCTAGCTATACCCAAAATGACCTCAAAAAGGTTTTGAATTTGGGTGAAACTTGGCATGGACATTCTTAGCAATGTGTAGGAGTTTTTATATGTCCAGCCCACCTGTATCACATGTGGAAAATACCACTTTTGCAATGTGTGAGTTTGTTTTCTAATGAGCATGTTGATGGTGGTTACTTTCTCTTCATTTGTGTTCATCATCTTTCCTCAAATGAGGTGTGTGGTGTGGTGATGAACCCTTCAATTATATGTCAAAAACTGAGGCCCTTACACCGTCCCTCACGGTCGGTGAGTACCACTTGTTCACTGTACCGTGACGTGGAAAGAACAGGCTAGTTGTATGTTAAAATGCTGCTGATTGAAAGATGAACTTAATTGCTAATGATTTGCTGTAGTCCAGAGCTAACTAAAGTTATTTTCATCTTTGGGCAAAGTACATGAGAGAAATGTGTTTCTTGTTTGATTGCGGCTCTCTTATGTGCCTTAGCGTGAGGTTCTCCACCACCTGCTGCTAAAACTTGAAAGTAAGGTTCCACTAATTAGGCGAGTCATTTGCAAATGATTTTATCTCACGTACCCATCACCCTCATGTAGAAGTTCCATGTTTAGGTGAGACGGGTCAGACTTGCTGAGCCTTCGTGCTCACTGCTTGTGTTTGAAGCTTTTGCAGGGTTCTATGAGGAAGGGACTCCCGAAGAGGATAAGGAACCCCAGGAGGGGAACCCCGTCGAGTGGGAGTCGTGCACGCTGCAGAGTTAGTGCGCGTGTGTGCTAGCAAGGACACGTTCAAGGGCTGAACGTGGACTTGATGTGTAGTCTACGCCCGCGAGTGTAGACTGAACTTATTTTGATGTAAACATGTTCATAAACCTGTTTATGTAATAAAATTTCGCTTCCGCTTTGCACCTTCGACGTGTGCTATACGGTGCTGTGCAACACAGTACCCCTCAGCGTGATCCTGACTCAACAAGACCGTTGGGGTCGTGTCAACATATTGGCGTTGTAGTTTGTGTTGACCGGATGAAATGGGCAACTTTGGTGAGCCGGTCGACGATCACCCACACAGAATCATGCTTATGAAAAGTGGTGGGTAAACCGACGATAAAGTCCATGCTCACATCCTCCCATTTCCAGGCAGGAATGCCCAGTGGTTGTAGCAGTCCCGGTTTCCGCATATGATCTGCCTTCACCCTGCGACATGTATCACACTATGACACGTACTTTGTGATCTCCCTCTTCATCCGTGCCCACCAAAATTTTCTTCTGAGTTCTTGATACATTTTGTTGCTGCTGGGGTGAATAGAAAATTTTAACAAGTGAGCCTCATCAAACATTTTCTTCCGTACTCCAGGTTACGGAGTACAACGATCCGGTCCTTGAACCATAGGACGTCGTCTCCGTCTTTCCGGAAACATTTCAATTCCCCACTATCTATACGTCTCCGCAAATGTGACATGCCCTTGTCATTTTTCTGGGCAGCCGCTATCTCTTCACGGATGGTGAGGATCAAAGCTAAGTTGTAGAGAGCTCCATGTGGAATCACATGCAGTGGTAGTTCGCTCTCTTCCAACAGTGTGATGGTCAGGTTGTTGACGTGTGACTTGCGGCTCAGCACATCTTCCACTACGTTTTCCTTGCCGGGGTGATAATGGATCTCTATTTTGTAATCCTTTATCAACTCTAACCATCTTCGCTGCCTCATGTTCAGCTCCTTCTGAGTGAATATGTACTTGAGGCTCTTGTGGTCGGTATATAAATGTACGAGGTTACTGAGTAGGTAGTGCCTCCACATTTTCAGTGCAAGTACCACGGCAGCGAGCTCCAAGTCATGAGTTGGGTAATTCTGCTCATGGATTCTAAGCTGCCGTGACCCATACACGACCACTCTTCGGTCTTGCATCAGCACACATCCTTTCCCAATGCCGGATGCATTGCAGTACACATCGAACGGTTTTGTTGTGTCTGGCTGCGCCAAAACCGGTGCTGATGTTAGGTGCTTGACTAAAGCCTTGAATGCTGCTTCACATGCTGGACTCCAAACATATTTGGTAGCCTTCTTCAGCAGCTCCGTCATGGGCATGGCAATCCTTGAGAAGTTCGGAATGAACCTCCGATAATATCCCGCGAGTCCGAGGTAACTCCGTACCTCGTGAACAGTTCTAGGGGATTTCCAATTCAGCACTTGTGTGACCTTACTCGGGTCTACAGCGATACCCTCCACTGAGATGATATGCCCGAGAAAAGGCACTTGCGATATCCAGAATTCGCACTTGCTGAATTTCGCGTATAGCTTGTGATCCCGCAGCCGTTGCCAGACTATACGCAGATGCTTCTTGTGATCTTCCTCTGACTTGGAATATACCAGGATGTCGTCGATGAAGACCACGACAAACTTGTCCAGCTCCGGCATGAATACCGAGTTCATCAAATACATAAAGTGAGCTGGAGCATTGGTGAGGCCGAAGGACATGACTAGGTACTCATACAGTCCGTACCTCGTCGAGAAAGCCGTCTTCGGAATATCCTCAACCCGTATCTTAATCTGATGGTACCCGGATCTTAAGTCCATCTTGGAAAAGATCTTTGCTTCGACCAACTGATCAAACAACATGTCGATCCGTGGCAACAAGTACTTGTTCTTGATGGTTACGGCGTTTAGTGGACGATAGTCCACGCAAAGCCGCAACGTCTCATCCTTCTTCTTCACAAATAATGCCGAACAGCCCCATGGCGAGGAGCTCGGCCTAATAAAACCCTTCTCCAGCAGGTCCGATAGTTGGGTCTTCAGTTCAGCCAACTCCTTGGGCGCCATCTTGTACGGCCTTCGGGATATTGGCATGGTTCTCGGTGCAAGTTCAATCTTGAACTCCACCTCTCTATCGGGCGGCATCCCCGGTAAATCATCCGGGAACATGTCAGGGAACTCTCGGACCACTGGAATATCTTCCAATCTGATAGTTGTGGATTGATAGACACTCGGAAGTTTTATTTCTGGACTGTCCATAAATAAGGAGTGAGATCCGTGCACTTCTGAGTCCAAGTGCACAATCCGGAGGACGGTGTCTAAAACAGCGCCGTGGCGGGTTAACTACGACATCCCTAGGATGACATCGACCTTCTGTCCCTCTAAGATTATGAGAGACGTAGGGCACACAGTACCCGCTAAGCATAATGGTGCTTTGGAAACCATTACGCTTGCTGAAATCTTCCCATTCGGTGAACCAATCAAATATGGACTATCGGTGGGTAGTATTTGCAAGCTGTGTTTAGCAATGAAAGCTTGGCTAATAAAATTGTGCGTGGCGCCTGAATCAAACAATACTATGGTGGGATGCTGGTGGAGTTGGAACATACCCACAAGGATTGGCTCACCCTACGGCACGTCCTCTATGGCAAGCTGGTGGGCGGTGCCGGGCCTAGGGTTTGCCCGCCGCGCATTAGTAGGGTTCCGGGGCTGATTCCTCCCCGGAAGTTGTGGGGCAACTCCGCTGCCTTGCCTCTCTGGACAACTGCTGGCGAAGTGTCCTGGACGACCACATTTGTAGCATGTGGCCGCTGCTTGGCCTGTGCTTGGGGGAAGAAAGCCCGGCATGTGCTGCTGAGGTGCATACGCATGCGGCATCGCCCGCTGCTGCTGTTGTTGTTGCGGAGGTGGTGCTTGCAGTGCCGGCCTGAATGCCGGTAAAGAATATGGCCGACTGCGGAACGGCATCGGCCTTTGTGGTGGCTGCCAGCGTGGACCCGATGGTGGGCGATTCACCATCCGATATTTCTGAGAAGGACCACTTCCTTCACCGCTGCTTTGCGGCGCGCTTCGCTTCCTTTCTGCCGCCGCTAACTCCTTGCCGGAGTCCTCCTGGACAATCGCAGCATCAATTATGCCGTTGAGGCTGCCACGATTGAACATCGCCAGTTTGTCCTTCAGGAGCGGATTAAGCCCCTGGTAAAAGTGATCCCGCCGCTTCTCGTCAGTATCGGCGTGATACGACGCGTAAAGTGCGAGATCGTTGATTGACCTGGAGTATTCCAGCGCGTTCCTGCTCCCTTGTTGCAGGCGTAAGAACTCCTGCGTCTTCCTCTTCATGAGACCCGGCAGTATGTGATAGGCCCTGAAGGCCGTCCGGAACTCCATCCAGGTCAAAACTCGGTCGGTGGGCTGCGAAGCACTGTAGTTCGCCCACCACGCGCTCGCGGATCCCTGGAGCTGTTGGACCGCGAACTGAGTCTTGCGCTGCTCACTCACTTGGAGCAGCCCGAACTTCATCTCCATCATGCGGTGCCAGGTGTCCGCGTCGAGGGGTTCATCCGCCCTTGAGAATACCGGGGGATGAGTTGCTAGAAAGTTGGAGTAGGAGCTCTGTTGGCGCTCCTCACGATCTTGACGCCTCTCTGGTCGAGATGTATTTGCGATGAGAGTCTGCAGCAACATCGTGTGCTGCTGATGAGAACCCGCCATTGCCGCAACAATGTCGGCCAATGTAACCGTTGGCGGTGGTGGTGGCGGTGTTTGTTGTTGCTGTTGCTGTTGCTGTCCCGAGGAGTCCTCGCGAGGCTGTTGGGAGGTTTCTCCCCCTTGACTAGAACCCCCAACATATGGGTTGGCACGAGTACGAGTCATTCTGAAATTCAAAACAGCAGCGATCAGCACATGTCATACTTAAAAATTCCATATGAAACAGTAGGTATTGAAGTGACGCATAACTAATTTACACAACATTCAAATATATTGATAAAGCATAAACTTTATACAAGATACATTATTCTCGGGTCTCCGAGAAGTCGTGCTCACGTCGTCACTACCTATACATACGCTACTGCCTACAGGACATGTCACTGGTTACAAAAGTTTGGGTTACACTTCTCTGGTTGCCCTACTTGGCAACGGTAATCTCCTACTCGGAGTAGAACTCGACCTCCTGTGGGTCGTCCTCCTCCGGTACCTCTGCTGGTGGCTCCTGATCTACAACCTCCTCTCCCATCTCAGGTTCTCCCATTGCCGGAAGACCCAAGACCATCGGTATGCCCAATACCGGAGGTATGAGGTCCTGCAACGCGTGCACCTCGTCCATGGCCTGGCTGTAGTCCTCTTCCCAGTCTTGCCTCTCCACCGGAACGAGCGCGTATGGAGTGCCCTCCATAGCTCTCATGTGTAGATGGCAGAAGCGCGACATGGTGTCGCGGGCTGCCACTTGCCACCTTCCCTCCGGTTGTCTACCTCTCACCGTGACGGTGAACGGCACCCAACCAGGTGGTGTAGGCCCTGCAGGAACCTCGACATGGATTGTCCACATCTTGTTCCCCTCCTCACCTTCTTCTTTGGCGACGTACTGCGGCATCTTATCATACCCAAAACATTGAAGCATTTGCCTCAACGTTTCCAGATAGCCGCTGCGGTGAGAACAGTGGGAAACCACCCACCCGTTCTCCAACTGTCGATCCGCCGTCATCTATAAAAACTTATTTGAGAAATGTCAAATATTTATTTGAACAGTAAACCATTGATTTATAACATAAAACATGTCATTGAACTCATAAGACTTGGAACCATAGTTCAAATTTAAACAAATTTGACTGCTGATCTGCTGTCCAACATGACAGCCCTGACCAGTTTCCATTTCAATCTGATTTAGGCCATGCTAAACGCAAAACCACTTCTGGAGCTCAACATCAAAGTTAAAGCTAACTTCAATATATTTCCAGAACGTATTTTCTTGGCCTGAGATCTGTCCTGGTTCAAAAGTTATGAGATGTCAAAGTTGATAGAATTTCTGGAGAAAATTGGACAGCACCTCCCTGCTTGAGATACTGATTTGATCCAAGAATTCCAGTTAATTCTACTCCCAATCTGACATAACTTTCTATTACAAAGTTGTAACACATATCATAGACGTTTCCAAACTACCTCATTTTTTATTTTTGGATTTTTATGCAGGAAGTTATGTTCAATTTACAGAGAGTTACAGAGAGTATTTGCTCTGCCCTGTTTTCTGGACAGTTTCAACTCTACTGCATCTTTCGATTGGTTACGGGATGAAACACCTCTGGACCTCAACAGAAAAGTTGTAAAGATCTTCCAAAGATTTCCAGAAATGTATCATATGACCCCAACCTCAAAAGAACTCAACCTCTAACCTCTGATTAACTTCAGCCTTAATTCAGCTGAAAACAGGGGACTCTTTTCTTAATAGCATATAAGCTGAAAACTGGTTAACTTTGAATATCCTGATTAAGGGAAGGAGTTACATCAAGTTTTAATGCTTTGGATTAAAACTTTCAAGTTTTGTAATGAAGTTGCTCATTTAATGGGGTGTGACGTCGATGCGTCACCAGATCATGTCAGTACTACGTCCTCACAAAGAAAAACCTACACCGGACTTAGCCGGCTTCGTTAGTTCAGTGACACTAAACGTCTCTCGCACACGTATGCTACACTTCTACCGTTCCGTGGTTATACTACCTGCAGATAACTCACACAAACGTCAGACTCGGCTGCACACCGAGCCCGGTATCCAGACAGTTCATACACCCGGCCGTCATCACTCGCCCGGATGTTCTCAAGCCAAACACGCCTTGAGCTACGTGTTCACGTTACTGACCACGTGACTGAGTCTCCCAAATTGCCCGAAGAACGGCAGGGACAGACGTTGCTCGAATACCCCAAACGACATGAAGAGTCATAGAGGATACTAAAGCGGGTCGGGTTACCTGCCACCCGTGGGGCTCCACCCTTCAGCTTGTCCGCACTAGTGGACAGCGCTTACGTGCACCCCCAAGACATAAAGCGTCCCGAGATGCACGATTTTCTGACATAATCAAATAGGTTAGTATGCCACTTTCTATACACTACTAACATCCTTATATGGGCTACTAACTCGTTCCTCACTGGATTTTTGAAAAAGATGACCTTGTAGTGCGTTAAACCTCAAGCGAGCTCAGATACCACGCTGACACGACCCCATGGTCTTGTCACCAGGATCACGCTGAGGGGTGCTGCGTTGCACAGCACCAGATAACACACATCAAAGGTACAATGCGGAAGCAAAGTTTTATTACATAAACAGGTTTATGACCATTTTTACAACAAAATATGTTCAGTCTACAATCACAGGCGTAGACTACGCATCAAGTTCACGTTCAGCCCGTGAACGTGTCCCCGCTAGCACGCACACACACTAACACGGCGGCGTGCACGACTCCCACTCGACGGGGTTCCCCTCCTGGGGTTCCGTCTCCTCCTCGGGAGTCCCTCCTCATAGAACCCTGCAAAAGCTTCAAACACAAGCAGTGAGCACGAAGGCTCAGCAAGACTGACCCGTCTCTCCTAAACATGAAACTTCAACATGGAGGGTGATAGGTTACATGAGGCAAAATAAGTTGCAAGGACTCGCCTAATTAGTGGGATCTTACTTTCAAGCTTTAGCAGCAGGTAGTAAAGGACCTTACGCTAAGGCACATGAGAGAGCCGCAATCAAACAAGAAACACATTTCTCTCATGTACTTTTCCCAAAGTTGAAAGGAACTTTAATTAGCTCTAAACTAAAGCAAATCATTAACAATCAAAGTCCATCTTTCAATCCGCAATATTTTAACATGTAACTAGCCTGTTCTTTCTACGTCACGGTACAGTGAACAAGTGGTACTCACTGACCATGAGGGACGGCGATTATAATCGATTTACACCTGCAGGGTTACCAAAATAACCCGTCACATACGTCCGTACTCGATGTTGCCTACAGCAACCATCACGGACGCTGTACGCAACCAACTTTCACCCGTCAGCCAAATATTGAACCGGTCCTATCGTCCCGTCAGCCAGTCGATTTACAACTCGAGCTCTCAACCTACCCTCCGAACGACAGGCAATGCCTCAATACCCAACTACCCGAGTTACATCGATTTCCCGGCTCCCATATAGCCTGTAGGTCTTCGGTACTGTTCTATCTTGTTCAACAGGCCCGCACACGGCTCGGTCCTCAATCGACACAAGCGGAGCTATAGCACACAGGCCCCAAAGTCCTCCTGCCCTTACTCCCCGCTCGGTCTCATTTTTCTTGCCATGTTTTTCATTTTCTATTTTTTACCCGAGCGATGTGCCTATAGCCTATTCTCGCGAGTAGTTCCAACTACTCGACTTGTACCAAATCCTACTCTATCTTAGCATTGCAGTAGCTAAAGAGGTTTTCAATCCTAATCCCAACCCATGGTTTTCTTGGCTATGCATTTGGGTTTCAAACAAGACTCTAATTCAAGAAATAAGTGATGCTCAGAGAAAGTGCTCAAAACAATAAAACTTTGTAAAGAGGTTAATGCAAACCGGAGCTTGCCTTGCTGCTCTTGGTCGTAGGCTAGCTGCTTTTCCAGAGTAATGAGACGGCCCCGCAGGACCTCGTCGGGTGGTGCCGTGTTATGCGGCACCCAACAGCACACGGGTCGATGAACACACATCATATTAAATAAATAGTTTGCGGAAGCGTACAAGATTGTTTTACAAATAATTATATCAGAGTAAACCACAGCGGAAGACTATCACTCTCACGACTCATATCTAAACTAGCAACAACGAAACGGTCCAGCCTGCGGACGTTTCTTACTAGCAACACGAAGACAATCTGCAGCGGCGAGGATGCTCTTTGAGTAAGCACTTGGAGGTTCCCGAGTCTCATCGGCATCTCTTTTCATAAGCTTCGAGTTAATTACCTGCAAAACAACTCGGATAGCATCCGTGAGCATAACGCTCAGCAAGACTTAACCGTCACCCTAAACATGGAACTCTAAGTGAGGTTATGAACCTAACATAGGATGGCATAAGCATAATTAAACTCGCCTAAAAGTGAATCCTTACTTTCAGGTATTAATTGCAGTATTTTAAGTAACCCTGGGCATGCCACATCGGGAGTCCACAATCAAACAAGAAACGCTTTCCCCCGATGTAAATTGCTCATGGCATAAAAGAATCGAGTTTGCACTAGCCTATTCATCAAGTTCCAATACAAAGGTAGGATAATACTTCACATCAAAATGATTAGTTCCTTTCTCATGCAAGTTCTTACTACGTCACGACTGTGAGAACAAGTATGCTCGGTCCATTCCGCGAGCGATGGTGATTCGAATCAATAACACCCGGACTACATGACACGTACGCCCGTACTCGACGTTGCCTACAACAACCATCACTGACGTCGTACGTGGCAGCCTTTCCCCCGTTTGACCCCCGCTGAATCAATCAAGTCACCCCGTACAGTAGCTACTCTCATGGTGCACCTTCCGACGTGAGATTTCATGAGAATATTCCCCACATACTGCACACTGGCCGTCCGCCTGAGGCGACCCGGAAAGTCCCAACGACAGCTTCCCGAGGTACATCGGTTTACTGGGTCCCATATATCCAGCATGAGTCCGGTACACAACTCAAACTTGTTCAACAGGGCCGCATAAGGATCGGTCCTTGACCGACACGGACAGGTCTACAGCACCCAGGCCCCTATGTCCCGCTGCCCCTACAACCTTCCGGTCTCAACTTTAACTTGCTACATCATTTATGAACCAATCCAGTAGGCCCCTGTTGTTCCTGAAACTGCGAGTAGCATCTCACCACTCGACTTCTACCAAACCGTACTTAAGCATGGCAGTTCTACACGGTAAAAGACACCTACCCAATACTCCATGGGTCATTTGGTTATGCAAGAGGAGTATCAATCACTAGACCTAAAGCACAGTTCATATCTTGACCGAAAGTGAGTACAAAATCAAAACTTAATAGCTGTTAAATGCAAACCGGAGCTTGCCTGTTTTGTAGGGTAGTCATATATAAACAGTTAGTGTCCTTGCAGATCCACCCTTGACTCTCCGGAGCTTGATCCACTTCGATGAATCACTCCTTTGAGTCCCCTTCGTTGTGGTTCCTATTGCAATACATATGCGTATGTTTCAGAGAATGTAATGGAAAGAAGTTATGGAATTAATCTCTTAGGGACAGAGGTTGTGTGGAAAAGCCAAGCATGGCTTGGTTTGCCTCCGTTGTGCAAAGAACAGAAATAAACTAACTTGACCATAAGGCCTTAGCTATACACTAATCATTTTCCCTAATGAACATAATAGATAAGCTGAAAGGATTTGAGTGCAACTGAAGAACAAGAACTCCAATGGCCTCAAAACTGTTACAGCAGGTTCTATATTACCTAAAGATTTAGCTTACCAAATTGCAGCTAATGTGGAGTTAAATTGTGTTCTTCATAATTCTCATAATGTCTCTTATGTATTTTTCGCTTATACATAAGTTTGGAGAATAAGAACAGGGAGTTCAATGACACATCTTGGGCTGATAATTTACATGTGAGTTCTTGATCACATGAGAGTCATCTGATCCAAAATTCAGCCTTTTTACTTAAATAGTTCTCCCAGAACAATTCTTTAAGCATTTGTACTCAAAAGAATTAATTATGTAGAAATGTGCATTTTCATGCCCAATTAAGTGAACTAAAATTCCAAGCATGTCTCAGAGAGCTTTCCTAAATTTTTCTATGATTTTTGGAGCTATGGATTGCTCAGAACCGATTTTTGAAGTGGGAAACATTTTCTGAAAATGTTTCTGGACTCTTTTGAACACAGTAGTTTGCATTTAGCAAATTCCTACTCAAATGATCTTCAAATGAGCTGAAAACTTGCTAGTAGGTCAATACTATGCTAAAGAATATTCTGGCAAAATTTGGGGAGTTTTGGATAACCCAAACTCCCTAAATAATTCTTTTTCAGAAAACCTTCAAAGAATTTTCCAGAATATAATATTGACTTTCATACAAAGCTGAGTTCATATTTGGATAGAACTCAGAGAGATGAATCCAACCCAATTGTAATCACTCAAATTGGAGTTTTCTACAGGGAGATATGAATTTCTAAAGATTGAGCTAAGTCTGGAATTATTTCCCTACAGCAAATTCGGCTGGACCTACAGTTTTGAATTCCGGCCAATAGAAACGAAGCCACACCGGGCCACAGCGTCTCTGCGTGCCAACACACGGGATCCTCGCCACACCCGATCCCGGGTTTAAATTCTCTGCTGCTGACAGACGGGGCCCACGCGTCTTCTTCTTCCTCCAGTTTCCTCGCTAGCGCCCGCGCTGCCCCTCGCCGGCCTGACGCCGGAGCTCGCCGTTTCCGGCCACCGCCTGATCTGAAACTCGCCGCCAGGGAGTGTGTGACACCGAGGAACACGTCTGTGGGGTCTGCTTGGGCTGCCGGCGCCGGAAACTGGCCGGCGACGTGCGGCAGCCACTGTGGAGGTTCGGTAGCATTGCCTAGGGTTTCCAGCCCGCCAAAACCTGTGTCGACGCGCCCTACAGCACCAGCGCAGCTCTAGGAAGATCGGCACGACCGAAAAATGGCTCAGGAGTGGCTGTAAATAGGTTGTCGCCGTGCGACCGAATGGGTGTCACACCCGGTTTCTCCGAAGAACAACCGAGTGAATATCACATGTATGCCAGGATCATTTTCTCATACATGTGATGACAAATAGTGAAGCATCATTTATTACAGGCCAGGTGTCGAATATAAATAAGTCTTACATAGCAAATGTCTCGATTGACAATAATAAGTTCATCACAAGTAAATAAACTAGCAGCAGAATATTATTCTTGAGGGCTCCAACACAGGTGTTGCCCGGGGGTCTCCATGAACCTAGAAACCTTCTTCGGGTCCAAAGTCTTGGTCATTATACATCACCTCATTATCTTAACCTGAGCAGCAATATAAACCAACAAATATGCAAGGTTGAGTACCGATGGTACTCAGCAAGTGTGGGAAAATTATATCATGCATGGCTAGAACAAGGAGAGGTTGAACTCATGGTTAAAGCACTACGCAATTAATACCTATCACCTTAGCTTATTAAGCACCTACATTACTACACAAGTGAAATGGTCCCAATATCCCATCCTATCATCATAATCACATATCCATAACATCATTTCCAATGTTAAGCTCCCCGCTTAACATCCACAACTTCCAAAACCATCACTCCTCTAATCATGAATAAGTCCAAGCCGCTCTTGACCGTGAGCATGGCTGTCATGACAGTTTTGACTCTGCAGAGTTTGCACCACTGTACCCACATGTAGTGATTTCATCCCCCGTTGCCGGGTGGACTATAAGAACCTCCATTATGCCAGTGGCTACGAACCACATTCACACTTCCCAGGTGTGTAGCCAGGAGATCACTACGAAGCCTTTACAAAGGGATTCCTGATGAGCGTGGGCCCACTGAGGTTTCACCCCTAACAGCATACAAGAGGCTCCAACCCCGCTGCAGTGGCCCCCTCTTGAGCCTTGCGGTTCATATGGTAGTCCAGCTGACACCTATTCCCCGCACCATCCAACACACCCATACTACACCGGGGATACACCTAATTAATTGGCCAAGCTGCCCCATCTCAGCATGTGGTTGGCACTGTAAAGCCAGGTTACATGCTCCATGAACCGGTCCTTAGGATCCAGGCAAGTACTAAACACAAACCTGAGTCTCGTGCACCCAGCACACAACCAAAACATCCAACTTGCCTTGATCCCTACCTCTACATAACTCACAATATCTCATTCAAGAGTATGGTAAAGTAAACTGATGATCTCATATCCCAAATATCCCATTCTAAGCATGGCTAAGCATATGCATAATAATAAATGACATGATAAAATAAATCCCAACCCAAGCTACAAGGAAACAAGGTAATGCAATTCTAGGGAAACTTCCTAGCATGGGTTTCATATTTCATTTGACAATGCAAATAATTTCTAGCTACACATCCTAGCATAGGATCAAAGTGGTCAAAGACACTTGCCTCCTTCCTGCTGCTCTTGAAATGGGTAGTCCTGATCTTGGAAAGGAATAACTTGCTCTTGAGCAGGTTCTACATCATACCATCACACATAGCAAAAGAAAAACAACAATCCATAAGACATAGTTCACACTTCTACTTCATACAAACCACACATTCACATTTATGAAAGTCCTTCACCATTATATGTGTTGTGGTTACTTTATGTGTGTTGATTTGTGGCTTGCATGCACTTTTAATCATGTGTATATGATTCCTACTTTTGTGTTCACATTTATACTTACCTACTATATATATATATATGAGTTTCCAATTTAAATAAATTTCTTATATTCAACTACTACACCTTTTCACTACCAAGTATGTATGAAAAGTATTTTTCTTCTCCATATGTGCCTTTAGAATTTCTACCAACCTTAAACTGAATTCTTTGGATTTTAGAAACTCCATTTATCATTTACTAGTTGCTATATTTTCAGATTTATTTTCCTATACATAAATGTGTTCTTTATTATGAAATTAGTAATACACATCATCTAAACAGAATAGGTTCTGGTCCTAAATGATTTAATAACATATTTTGACCTTTGCCTCTGATGTAAACTATTTCACAATTATTTTCCCTATTTTCTAAAACTATTCATTACTTAAAAATGTGTCCCTAAATGTGAATAATAAATTAGACAGATTCAATTCAGCCCAAAATATGTTTTTATCTCACTCCAAAGTTTTCTAAATACTGAAAAAGTTTTTAATTTAATTATGACAATATGTTTGTCCCACTTTTTAATTTTTAAACCCTAGCCACATATTCAATTTCCTAATTTAAATACTAAACAGGGCTAAAAAGGTAAACTCACCCCATTACAGGGTCTATAATATTATTTTTAGAATTTCCAGGGGTCTAGCTACACTTATCAGAGGTGTTTTTCCTAATTTTTATTAAGTCCAGGGGCTAAAACTGATTTTTAAATGAATTTACATGATTTTCTGTAGTTCCAGGGGCTAGATCAGAAGTTTCCGGGGCTAGCTCTTATTTCCCGAGAACCCCAGGGGGTAGCTCGTAAGATTTCCAGTGTTTATAACGCGGGGCTGACGTGGACCGTCCGATTTTAAACCGACGGCCGAGATTATAACATCGAACCGGTACGCGGGGGTTTAAACCCTACCGTGCGATTTAAAATAAACGGCGCACAAGCGGCCACGTCGCTCTGATAGAGCGCGGGTGGCGCTGCCGGCGGCGCACGGCGGCGGGAAGCGGCGATCTCGCCGGAAACTTTCGGATCTTCGGGAATTCTTCCTAGAACTGTGATTTTATGGCATAGATCGGTAGAGGGGAGGTCGGGGATCTCACCTCGGGGGTTTTCTTGAGCTCGGAGGTCCTGGAAAGTGATCGGCGACGAGGTCCGAGGCGAAACCACAGCGAAGCTCGTCGGCGCTGTGTTTACACCGCAAGTCATCTAGTTTTCTGCACCTGCAAGGTTCCCTGGAGGCGGTGGATCAAGACCAGCGAGTTAGATCGGAATTTCCGAGCTTAGATCGGCCAGAATTCACCGGAGAAGTCTCGGTTCTCACCGGAGGAAAATCGGCGGATCGCGTGGGAAAAACAGAACGAGGCCGGGGTTCTTATAGACCGGGGAGGGCGGCGGGGTGGTTTAGATCAAGTCCGCGTCGCCTATGAACAGAATTCAGCGGGGATACACCGAAATCCCGATCGGTTTTGATTCGGGTGAGAGGGAGTCCGGCGCGGGCGCGAGGTAGACGACGATCTGGTGGGTCCCGCCTGTCAGCGGAAGGAAGCGGCGCGCGCGGCTGCGGGCTGGCGCCGGCGCTGGCTGGGCCGGCTGGTGGGTTTCGGCCCACTGGCCGGTTTTTTTTCTGTTTTCTCTTTTTCTTTTTCTATTTCTTTTCTGATTTGAGTTTAATTTGAATTCCAGTTTGAATTTGAATTTTTGCAAAACATGCAACACGTCCAAAAATTTTTAAATTCCCCTCTTAACATGATTTAGGGTTTTAATCAAAATTTTGGGGTGTTACAATGGGTCCGCCATGAACACCTCCAGCCGAGCTCGAATTCCATCGTGCTGAGGCGTTTTCATGCGCTGGATCCTAAAGGAGAAATGACCGCCGGCTAATCCAGCGTCTATGTGCCAAATTTGATGACTTAAGGAGGATCAGAGGGCAAGAATTTGAAAGAATCATACCGGGAATCTCGGGATGAGGTCGCCGGAGCAAAACCTCAAAATTCGCCGCCGATAGCTTGTGGCACGGCCTGAGCTTGGGCTGAGAGCAGCACCGCACCCGTGCGCGTCCGTAGGTGTGATTGCTTGGCCGTGAAACCCGCTGTGGAGGGCTGTCCACGAGCGCCCGATCACTTTCTTGGCTTAGGTCGCCACGGCGGTGGTCGTTCTCGGGCACCGGAGGCCGCAGCTCACTTGCGCGTGGGTCAAGGAGGTGGAGGCCGAGGTCGCGGCGATGTTTAGCAGCTCAGGGGAGGAAGAGCGCGGTGGTTTTGCCGTTCTTCCGATCGGACCGAGAGGCGGAAGGGAGGAACTCAGTTCAGTGCGTGTGCTCGCGAGGAGAGGAAGCAACTGCTGTCGGCTTGGTACGAGGAGGGAGAGATCACCTTGCTGAAGCGGTGAGAACCGACCCCGGGGGCGCCAACGCGTGGAGACCGGCAGCAGGAGCTGGCGCGGCAAGCTCCTCGGTGGAGCCCGTGACCTGTTCGGGAAATTTTCCCACCGAGGGTGTGATTTAGGGTATAAGGCAGCCCTCTCAGCTCTATGACATGTGGGTCCCACTCCACATTTTCTCCCCAAATATCTTCTCAAGCTGATCCTCTTAATTCCCACAATTCTGAGTTTTGAAATGTGGTTTAGAATTTGGATTCTCCAAATTCAATTTGAATTAGTATGACAAATTTGAATTTGGTTAGAATTTACAAATGCTTCTCTTACACTCCTTTTTGAGCCCACCCTACAGATAGAAAGTTGGGGATCAAACTCCTCCCCATAATTCCAACTATGTGGCTGCAGTTTTAATCAAAGTCCTTGGTCACTACATGTGTGAACTTTGAATTTCAAATCTGAATTTTAAACTCACATGCAAAGAGGTATTTAACTCCTTATTGGTTCAACACTTTTAAACAACAAGGTGAACCTCATGTTGGATGTTCATCGATGTATTACCTTGCATGAAGAAAAGTTTTAGCAAGTCCCATTTTTCATGTCATTGCCACAAATATGAACTCAAACCATATTTTTTATTCATACACATTTTTGGGACTTTTACATTCCTCCCCCCTTAAAAGAATCTCATCCCGATATTACAAAAGAGGAACAAGACGGGAGAGGTAATTACAAACTGTACAAAGATAGAAGTTCCGGGTAGTTGGTGCGGAGATAATCTTCACTTTCCCACGTCGCCTCTTCCGCGGTGTGATTACTCCACAGCACCTTGTAAAATTTGATCGTCCGGTTCCGGGTTACCCGGGTCCTTTCATCCGAAATCTGAACCGGTCGCTCAGTGTAGGTCAGGTACGGTTTCAGTTCGTCGATGTCCTCAGTGCGAACAGCAGCGGTGAATTTGAGGCATTCCGCAGCTGTGAAACATGAAATACATCATGAACACCCGCTAGACTTGCCGGTAACTCCAGCCGGTAGGCTACAGGTCCGCACTTCTCCGTGATAGCAAAAGGACCAATAAAACGGGGAGCGAGTTTCCCCTTTACACCGAACCGGTGAATTGCCTTCATCGGAGATACACGAAGATAAACGTGTTCTCCGACGTCAAAATGTAATGACCTACGCCTTTGATCAGCGTAGCTCTTCTGTCGGGATTGTGCAGCCTTTAAGTTCTCTTGTATCAACCGAACTCGGTCTTCGGCTTCGTTGACAAGATCAATCCCAAACAGAACTCTTTCGCCGGACTCACACCAATTCAGTGGTGTGCGACACTTCCGGCCGTAGAGAGCTTCATATGGTGCCATTTTAATACTCACTTGATAACCGTTGTTGTATGAAAACTCCGCCAGCGGTAGGTGATCATCCCAATTCCTACCGTGGTGGATGGCACATGCTCTCAACATATCCGCGAGCACTTAATTCACCCTCTCAGTTTGTCCATCGGTTTGAGGGTGATATGCGGAGCTTCTAATTAGCTTGGTGCCCAACGAGACATGCAGCTGCTCCCAGAAACGAGCAACAAACCACGCACCTCGATCTGAGATGATGGTCTTCAGGACACCATGTGAGCAAATAATTCTGGAGATGAATAACTCCTCATATTGCCTTGCTCGATAATGAGTGTTCACCGATATGAAATGAGCTGATTTCGTCAACCGGTCGACGATCACCCATATCAAGTCTTGCTTCCTGGATGTGAGCGGTAATCCGACGATGAAGTCCATACTCACATCCTCCCATTTCCATGCCGGTATCTTCAAAGGTTGTAGTGGTCCGGCTTTCCGCATATGATCAGCCTTGACCCGTCTACACGTATCGCATTCGGATACGTATTTAGCAATTTCCCTCTTCATCCTTGTCCACCAAAATTTCTGTTTCAAATCTTGGTACATCTTGTTACTTCCGGGATGAATGGAAAACTTAGACAGGTGGGCTTCATCCAAGATCTTCTTCCGGAGTTTCATATTACGCGGTACCACTATACGGTCATTAAACCATATCGTACCGTTCTCATCCTTCCGGAAGCATTTCATCTCTCCGTTGTCGAGCCTTCTCCGTATGTGAGACATACCTATGTCTCTTCTTTGAGCCTCAACAATCTCTTCATGGATTGTTGGAATGAGCGCGAGATTATAAAGCACGCCATACGGAATGACACGGAGGCTTGGTTCTTCGTCTCCTGACTCAGCAGCCGCCAAGTTGTGAACGTGGGCTTTCCGACTAAGCACGTCGGCAACAACGTTTGCTTTTCCCGGATGATAGTGGATCTAAATTTCATAATCTTTTATGAGCTCCAACCATCTCCGTTGTCTCATATTCAGCTCCTTCTGCGTGAAGATATACTTCAGGCTTTTATGGTCGGTGTAGAGGTGAACGAGATTACCAAGTAGGTAATGCCTCCACATCTTTAACGCCAATACCACTGCAGCAAGCTCCAGATCGTGAGTTGGATAATGCTGCTCGTGGTTTCGCGGTTGACGAGACCCATAGGCGACCACACGCCCTTCTTGCATCAGAACGCAGCCGAGACTGATGCCGGATGCATCACAGTATACATCGAATGGCTTCGTCGTGTCCGGCTGAGCAAGAACTGGAGCTGTTGTGAGATGTTTCACCAACGTTTTGAATGCGGCTTCACATGCTCATTCCACATGTATTTAGTGCCCTTCTTCAGCATCTCCATCATTGGTTTAGCAATCTTTGAGAAGCTCGGAATAAACCTCCGATAATAACCCGCTAAACCTAGGAAACTTCGGACCTCGTGGACAGATTTGGGAGATTCCCACTTCAGCACTTGTTCAATCTTGCTGGGGTCCACGGCGATACCTTCTGCTGAAATAATATGGCCTAGGAAAGGCACTTGATCAATCCAAAATTCGCACTTGCTGAACTTTGCATATAATTGGTGCTCCCGCAACCATTGTAGCACGATACGCAGATGTTCAGCATGCTCTTCTTCAGATTTGGAGTAAACCAATATATCGTCGATGAACACCACGACGAACTTGTCTAGCTCCGGCATGAACACAGAATTCATCAAGTACATGAAGTGTGCCGGAGCGTTGGTTAACCCAAATGGCATGACGAGGTACTCATAGAGTCCGTATCTCGTCGAGAAAGCTGTCTTCGGTATGTCCTCCGGTCGGATCTTGATTTGATGATACCCCGACCGAAGATCCATCTTCGAAAATACCTTTGCACCACAAGTTGATCAAACAGGATGTTGATGCGGGGCAAAGGATACTTGTTCTTGATCGTGACAGCATTTAGAGGACGGTAATCAACACATAGCCGTAGTGTTTCGTCCTTCTTCTTAACGAACAGCGCTGAGCAACCCCAAGGTGAAGAACTTGGTCGTATGAAACCCTTGCTCATGAGTTCATTCAGTTGCTCTTTCAACTCCGCTAGCTCATTAGGTGCCATCTTGTAAGGCCTTCGAGAGATAGGCGTCGTTCCCGGCGCCAGTTCAATCTTGAACTTGACGTCCCGTTCGGGTGGCATGCCCGGTAAGTCATCGGGAAAAACGTCGGGATAATCACATACCACCGGAATATCTTCAAGCTTCAGCGCTTCTATGAGGTAGGCCTCTACCATATCTGGGTCTTTGCAGTCTAAAACCAGCGTGTGCGGTCCGTGAATCGGCGAGTCAATATGGACTATCCGGTTACCAATATTGAGAACGGCACCGTGACGATTTAACCAAGACATCCCCAATATAATGTCTATCTTCTGCCTATCCAACATAATCAGCGATGTTGGGTATATTTTTCCGCCCAAACACAAAGCTGCTCGGGACACAATCTGATTGGCAGAGATATTTCCTCCCGGTGATCGTATAAGAAAACTCGTTGTGGGAGTATTGGTGGATAATTGGTGCTGATCCACGCATGTTTTGCTGATAAAATTGTGGGTTGCACCGGAATCAAAAAGTATGAGCACGGGCACGTCTTTGAGAGTGAACATGCCTGCTAACACCGGTGCTCCCTCCGGGACATCTACAATAGCCAGATGTTGCACACTCCCGGATTGCAATGCTGTTATGTTGACTGGAGCAGGTGGCGGCATACCACCTGATGATGCTGTCTGTCTGGTGTTCACCAACTTCTCCCGGCATTCTTGCCTAAAATGCCCTGAACGGTGGCAATAAGAACACGGAGGTTTCCCCGGTTCTTCGTTGACTTGTGGTTGAGAAGTTGATGTACTTGGCTGCAGCAATGATACCACAGGTGTCATTCGTTGCCGCGGCAAAGGTGTTGCTTCAAGACATGATTCTTAAGCAGGAAATCTATACGGAATTGATCTCACTTGCGCTTGTCATCTTTCATCGGATGGTGTGTGATACACCACACGATATTTACGAGGAATGACTGGTGTGTCTTCCTGCACATCCTCCCGGTCCCTCTTCTCTGCTTGACACTCAAGTGTCGCTTGTTCTTGCAGCAGAGCAGCACTGATCAACTCGGTGTAACTGCCTTGATTGAACAAAGCTAACTTCTCTTTTAGTATGGCACTCAAGCCATAGAAAATGTAGTCACACATTGCATCTTCGCTCGTCGCATAAGCAGGAGCATATTGTGCCAGAAGGTTGAATCGTCTGACATAATCGAGGACACTCATGTCCCCCTGCTTCAAGTTCCTAAATTCTTGCTGTTGGGCCTTAATATAACCCATAGGAATGTGACGAGCACGGAATGCTTTGCGAAATTCCATCCATTCCGCTTGATGGCCTTCCAGAACGGTGGCGAGATAAGCAAACCACCAATTTCCGGCGGCTCCATGGAGCTGTTGAGCTGCAAATGATGTCTTCTGATATTCGTCGCACTCAAACACTCCAAACTTGGACTCCATAACTCGAAGCCACTGATCAGCTTCCACTGGTTCATTGGCTTCCATGAAGATTGGCGGTTGTGTCGCCAAGAAGTCCAAATATGCGTTCCGAGGTGGAACGTCCTGTTGGGAATGTTGGAGTAAGCCCTGTTGTACCAAGGCTTGGAGTAGTCTTGTGTTCTCTTGACTTGACTCAACCATTTGAGCCATGACATCTGCCCATACCGTTGATGGCGGTGCCCGTGGTGGAGTCGAGTCATCAGCATCTCGATGAGAACCTTCAGTCCTACTCGGAGAATGAGTACGCACCATACTGCAAAAGCATAATTTTTTAGGGGAGTCAAAACTTGATCTAGCAGTGTGTGAAAGCATGTAAAACATGAACATGCTAAAACTTTATGAAAGCATAACAATACTTCATGTTTACACATCCTTCTAAAGCCAACAGAAACAATCCCCATTTGCTGTACAGAACCGGCCTTTCTGTACTTAACCGAGATTTGGATCCAGTTAGCAACATTTTCATAACTCTAGTTGAATACCAAAGTTAAAATTAACTTTAGTGTCTTTTCACCGAGTACTCATATGCCCCTAGATCATCTCTGGATCAATAGCTATGACTGTTCAAAGTTGACAGAATTTCTGGGTAAATTTTGCCAGCACCTCCTTTGTATGTGGCTGTTTTCATCACAGTTTTACATACAAATGAAGTACAATTCTGAACAAACTATGAACTACAAAATTTGTTGCAAATTTCCTAACCTTTCCAACGGTGTATCATATGATCCGTAGAGATTTTCTTACAGACTGTTGTGTCTAATTTACAGCAACATCCAGAGAAGTTTGTAGCTGCTCTGTTTTCTGAACAGGTTGCATTCATCTGGACATTTAACCAAGTTGGTGTCGGATTTGGCTCTGGAGTTCTACACAAAAGTTGTAGAGCAGTTAATAAACTTTCCAGAACTGTATCAAACACCTCCATTGGGTCAATCTAATCAGAGTTACGCGCTGTTAAAATTTGGCAAAACTTCTGCCAGAACAGAGCACTCTGTTTTTGAGATCAAAAGAAGCCTAGTAATTCTCTTCTTTGAAACTTAGTTCAAATGAAGAGTTCAGTAACTAATATGTGCTTTATCACATCCATTTTTAGTTTGGTCGTCATGAATGATTTCTTCATAGGTAAGAATACTATCCAGTGTAGTACGGTGGCGATGCACCGTAAGACATATGCCGGTACTACGTGGCCTCACCGAAGAAAAACCTAACCGGATTACACCGGCATACACGTATCATTAGGTGGCACTAAAACGGCCACTCGCAAACGTGTTCTACACGTACTAAGGTTTTCGTGGTTAGTTCCTCCATAAAACACACGCAATCATTAGGTTCCGCTGCACACCGAACCCGGTATCCGTAACAGTTTGTACACCCGGCCGTCATCACTCACCCAGGTGTTCTCAAGCCAAACATGCCTTGAGCTACGTGTTCACGTTACTGACAACGTGACAGGGTCTCCCAAATTGCACCACGCACGTCAGGGAAGACGTTGCTCGAATACCCCAAACGACATGAAGAGTCGTAGAGGATACTAAAGCGAGTCGGGTTACCTGCCACCCGTGGGGCTCCACCCTTCAGCTTGTGCGCACTGGTGGACAGCGCATACGTGCACCCCCCAAGACATAGACGTCCCGAGATGCACGGTTTTCCGACATAACAAATAGGTTAGCTTGCCACCTTCATAATATGCTAATAGTAGTCCTTATGTGGGCCTAGTACCGTTATCTCACCGTATCCTAAGTTTTTGATATAATATGATGCTCAATCCGTGCTCTGTTCCCAACGCAGCTCTGATACCAGCTGAGACGGCCCCGCAGGACCTCGTCGGGTGGTGCCGTGTTATGCGGCACCCAACAGCACACGGGTCGATGAACACACATCATATTACATAAATAGTTTGCGGAAGCGTACAAGATTGTTTTACAGATAAGTATATCAGAGTAAACTACGGCGGAAGACTATCACTCTCACGACTCATATCTAAACTAGCAACAAAGAAACGGTCCAGCCCGCGGACGTTTCTTACTAGCAACACGAAGACAATCTGCAGTGGTGAGGATGCTCTTTGAGTAAGCACTCGGAGGTTCCCGAGTCTCATCGGCATCCCTTCTCATAAGCTTCGAGTTAATTACCTGCAAAACAACTCGGATAGCATCAGTGAGCATAACGATCAGCAAGACTTAACCGTCACCCTAAACATGGAACTCTAAGTGAGGTTATGAACCTAACATAGGATGACATAAGCATAATTAAACTCGCCTAAAAGTGAATCCTTACTTTCAGGTATTTATTGCAGTATTTTAAGTAACCCTGGGCACGCCACATCGGGAGTCCACAATCAAACAAGAAACACTTTCCCCCGATGTAAATTGCTCATGGCATAAAAGAATCGAGTTTGCACTAGCCTATTCATCAAGTTCCAATACAAAGGTAGGATAATACTTCACATCAAAATGATTAGTTCCTTTCTCATGCAAGTTCTTACTACATCACGACTGTGAGAACAAGTATGCTCGGTCCATTCCTCGAGCGACGGTGATTCGAATCAATAACACCCGGACTACACGACACGTACGCCCGTACTTGACATTGCCTACAACAACCATCACTGACGTCGTACATGGCAGCCTTTCCCCCATTTCACACCCGCTGAATCGATCAAGTCACCCCGTACAGTAGCTACTCTCATGATGCACCTTCCGACGTGAGATGTCATGAGAATATTCCCCACATACTGCACACCGGCCGTCCGACTGAGGCGACACGAAAAGTCCCAACGACAGCTTCCCGAGGTACATCGGTTTACTAGGTCCCATATATCCAGCATGAGTCCGGTACACAACTTAAACTTGTTCAACAGGGCCGCATACGGATCGGTCCTTGACCGACACGGACAGGTCTACAGCACCCAGGCCCCTATGTCCTGCTGCCCCTACAACCTTCCGGTCTCAACTTTAACTTGCTACATCATTTATGAACCAATCCCGTATGCCCCTGTTGTTCCTGAAACTGCGAGTAGCATCTCACCACTCGACTTCTACCAAACCGTACTTAAGCATGACAGTTCTACACTGTGAAAGACACCTACCCAATACTCCATGGGTCATTTGGTTATGCAAGAGGAGTATCAATCACTAGACCTAAAGCACAGTTCATATCTTGACCGAAAGTGAGTACAAAATCAAAACTTAATAGCTGTTAAATGCAAACCGGAGCTTGCCTGTTTTGCAGGGTAGTCGTATATAAACAGTTAGTGTCCTTGCAGATCCACCCTTGACTCTCCGGAGCTTGATCCACTTCGATGAATCACTCCTTTGAGTCCCCTTCGTTGTGGTTCCTATTGCAATACATATGCGTATGTTTTAGAGAATGTAATGGAAAGAAGTAATGGAATTAATCTCTTAGGGACAGAGGTTGTGTGGAAAATCCAAGCATGGCTTGGTTTGCCTCTGTTGTGCAAAGAACAGAAATAAACTAACTTGACCATAAGGCCTTAGCTATACACTAATCATTTTCCCTAATGAACATAATAGATAAGCTGAAAGGATTTGAGTGCAACTGAAGAACAAGAACTCCAATGGCCTCAAAACTTTTACAGCAGGTTCTATATTACCTAAAGATTTAGATTACCAAATTGCAGCTAATGTGGAGTTAAATTGTGTTCTTCATAATTCTCATAATGTATCTTATGTATTTTTCCCTTATACATAAGTATGGAGAATAAGAACAGGGAGTTCAAGGACTCATATTGGGCTGATAATTTAAATGTGAGTTCTTGATCACATGGGAGTCATCTGATCCAAAATTCAGACCTTTTACTTAAATATTTCTCCCAGAACAATTCTTTAAGCATTTGTACTCAAAAGAATTAATTCTGTAGAAATGTGCATTTTCATGCCCAATTAAGTGAACTACAATTCCAAGTATGTCTCAGAGAGCTTGCCTAAATTTTACTATGATTTTTGGAGCTAGGGATTGCTCAGAACAGATTTTTGAAGTGGGAAACATTTTCTGAAAATGTTTCTGGACTCTTTTGAACACAGTAGTTTGCATTTAGCAAATTCCTACTCAAATGATCTTTAAATGAGCTGAAAATTTGCTAGTAGGTCAATACTATGCTAAAGAATATTCTGGCAAAATTTGGGTATTTTTGGATAACCAAACTCCCTCAATAATTCTTTTTCAGAAAACCTTCAAAGAATTTTCCAGAATATAATATTGACTTTCATACAAAGCTGAGTTCATATTTGGATTGAACTCAGAGAGATGAATCCAACCCAATTGGAATCACTCAAATTGGAGTTTTCTACAGGGAGATATGAATTTCTAAAGATTGAGCTAAGTCTGGAATTATTTCCCTACAGCAAATTCGGCTGGACCCACAGTTTTGAATTCCGGCCAATAGAAACGAAGCCACACCGGGCCACAGCGTCTCTGCGCGCCAACACACGGGATCCTCGCCACACCCGATCCCGGGTTTAAATTCTCTGCTGCTGACAGACGGGGCCCACGCGTCTTCTTCTTCCTCCGGCTTCCTCGCTCGCGCCCGCGCTGCCCCTCGCTGGCCTGACGCCGGAGCTCGCCGGCTCGCCGTTTCCGGCCACCGCCTGAGCTGAAACTCGCCACCAGGGAGTTTGTGACACCGAGGAACACGTCTGTGGGGTCTGCTTGGGCTGCCGGTGGCTGGAAACTGGCCGGCGACGTGCGGCAGCCACTGTGGAGGTTCGGTAGCATTGCCTAGGGTTTCCAGCACGCCAAAACCTGTGCCGACGCGCCCTACAGTACCAGCGCAGCTCTAGGAAGATCGGCACGACCTAAAAATGGCTCGGGAGTGGCTGTAAATAGGTTGTTGCCGTGCGACCGAATGGGTCCGCCATGAACACCTCTAGTCGAGCTCCAATTCCGTCGTGCTGAGGCGTTTTCATGCGCTGGATCCTAAAGGAGAAATGACCGCCGGCTAATCCAGCGTCTATGTGCCAAATTTGATGACTTAAGGAGGATCAGAGGGCAAGAATTTGAAAGAATCATACCGGAAGCTCGGGATGAGGTCGCCGGAGCAAAACCTTAAAATTCGCCGCCGATAGCTTGTGGCACGGCCTGAGCTTGGGCTGAGAGCAGCACCGCACCCGTGTGCGTCCGTAGGTGTGATCGCTTGGCCGTGAAACCCGCTGTGGAGGGCTGTCCACGAGCGCCCGATCACTTTCTTGGCTTAGGTCACCGCGGCGGCGGTCGTTCTCGGGCACCGGAGGCCGCAGCTCACTTGTGCGTGGGTCAGGGAGGTGGAGGCCGAGCTCGCGGCGATGTTTAGCAGCTCAGGGGAGGAAGAGCGCGGTGGTTTTGCCGTTCTTCCGATCGGACCGAGAGGCGGAAGGGAGGAGCTCAGTTCAGTGCGTGCGCTCGCGAGGAGAGGAAGCAACTGCTGTCGGCTTGGTCCGAGGAGGGAAAGATCACGTTGCTGAAGTGGTGAGAACCGACCCCGGGGGCGCCAACGCGTGGAGACCGGCAGCAGGAGCTGGCGCAGCAAGCTCCTCGGTGGAGCCCGTGACCTGTTCGGGAAATTTTCCCACCGAGGGTGTGACTTAGGGTATAAGGCAGCCCTCTCAGCTCTATGACATGTGGGTCCCACTCCACATTTTCTCCCCAAATATCTTCTCAAGCTGATCCTCTTAATTCCCACAATTCTGAGTTTTGAAATGTGGTTTAGAATTTGGATTCTCCAAATTCAATTTGAATTGGTATGACAAATTTGAATTTGGCTAGAATTTACAAATGCTTCTCTTACACTCCTTTTTGAGCCCACCCTACAAATAGAAAGTTGGGGATCAAACTCCTCCCTATAATTCCAACTATGTGGCTGCAGTTTTAATCAAAGTCCTTGGTCACTACATGTGTGAACTTTGAATTTCAAATCTGAATTTTAAACTCACATGCAAAGAGGTATTTAACTCCTTATTGGTTCAACACTTTTAAACAAAAAGGTGAACCTCATGTTGGATGTTCATCCATGTATTACCTTGCACGAAGAAAAGTTTTAGCAACTCCCATTTTTCATGTCATTGCCACACATATGAACTCAAACCATAGTTTTTATTCATACACATTTTTGGGACTTTTACAAGTAACGAAGTCTAAGACTTCTTGTTCCTCCTCGACCTTAGCGACTACATGAGATAACAAGTACATGTATTAATTTAAATGCATTTGAATTGAATTTAAAATTGTGAAGTTTATAAGTCTTACTAGACAGACCCAATGACTGTGAAATTTTTACTGTGGTTTGGTTACAACCTAAACAGAGACTTGGCCAAGTTTTAGTTGCAGCAAAGCTCATTTGAGCCCTCCACAAATAATTATGTACTTGACCTTAATTGGAGCTCTTAGGGTTTTCTAGGAATTTTAATGGAGTAAGCCATGACTTTCTGAAAACTAGATTTTCAGAGGGTTCTAATGGAGTTGGTATCACTTAATTTGAAGGTTCCTAGCTAAAGATATGAGCTAAACAATTTCAGAATTTCAGCAAAATTTCAGAATTTGGTGAACATCCCAGCAAAATTTCAGAACTTGGCTCCAAAGGGTTCTCCAGTTAAAATTCTAAACATTTTAAACTTTGAAGAATTAATTCTGGAGAATTAGGGATTTTCATGAAGTGAAACTTGATTTGCTGGAAAGTACTCAGATATTTTAATCCAACAAAATTTGGTTCACTCGATTTGGAGTTTCCTAGCCAAAGTTATGAGGATTTGAAGTTTGAATGAAATCTGAAAATTGAGGAAATGTTTAAATCTGCCGGTGGGTCCATGGTACACGTGTCGGGCGCTGAAGCGAGGGCACACCGGGCCACAGGTTTTATTCCCGCGCTGCCACAGTCGATCCATGCCCACAGAAGATCAGATCGCCCGGTTTCCTCCCACTGACAGCGGGCCCAGCTCGGTCATCTTCAACCTCTCGCCTCCCGCGCGGTAGCGCCGCCGGGGTCGCCGGAGCGTCGCTGAACTCGCTCGTCCGGTCAGCTCCAGAGCTCCAACTCACCGCTAGACCCTAATTTTGTGTGCTGAACACGTTGGCAGGGTTTCCCCTCTTCGACGTTGGCTCCAACCGAGCCCGTGACGGCGCAGCGGCTCGGGAAGGGTCCGGTGACGTTGTACCGGCGTACTAGCCTGCCAAACGCCTGGCGAAGTGGCTCTACAGCACCAGTTGTGGCTCGCGAAGCTTGGCATGGCGATGGAAAGGCTCGGGGAGGGTTCCAAAGTGGGTCTCATCGTGCACCCGAAGCTGCCCGCGGGATCCGTGTAAGGGCCTCAGTTTTGGCACACATTTGAAGTATTCGTCACCACACCACACACCTCATTTGAGGAAAGATGATGAACACAAATGAAGAGCAAGTAACCACCATCAACATGCTCATTAGAGAACAACTCACATATTGCAAAAGTGGTATTTCCCACGTGTGATATAGGTGGGCTGGACATATGAAAACTCCTACACATTGCTAAGTATGTCCATGCCAAGTTTCACCCAAATTCAAAACCTTTTTGAGGTCATTTTGGGTATAGATAGAAAGGGGGCAGTTTGAAACCACATTCAAATTCAAACTGTTTTTATCCCATGAATTTAAAAGTGGGAGGCATATTCTTATTCAGCACATTTTTGTGAGCTCACACACCGATTTTCACTCCATTTGGAGTTGATCTTGACATGAGCTAAGTGGGACAAATTCAAACTTTATTTGAATTCAAAACTGAACTTGTGCTGAAATTCACTCAAACCAAACCCAATTTGAATTCTATTCAATTCAAATGGCTCAGGGGTAAATAATTTGAATCCCCAGGGGTATTATGGGGCTCACTGTTTACAACAGTGATTAGGAGTAAATTTCAGAGGTTAAAACCCTGGGTGGGACCCACATGTCATAGAGGGAAGAAGGAGAAACTTGCACCCAAAGTCAGAGTCTCGGTGGGAAATTCCACCGAGCAGCTGTCGGCTGTGCCACCGAGCAGCTACCGGCGCCACCAGCTGCTTCCCTCTCCGCGCGCTGGCGCCCCAGGGCGGCTTGCTCGCGCCCCCATGCGACCGGCACCGCCTCAGCCGAGCAGGAGTCGGCCGGCTTTATCTTCTCGCGGGCAAACCCGAGCAGCGGCATTGTTTCTCGCCGCAGCTGTCTGCTCAATCGGGAAAACCAGCAAAACCATCTCCTCCTTCGTTCCTGAGCTGCTAGAAAGCCACCTGAGATCGCACTCCACCTTCGCAACGCCAGAAACCCCGAGCTCCGACCTCCTTTGCCCGAAAACGATCGCCACCGCGGCGACCTAGCCTCAGCCGAGAGTCAGGCGCCCGTGGGCAGCGTTCCACAGGCGTTTTCACGGTCTAGCGAGAGAGGCAACAGGAGCGCGCGACCACCGTGCTGCTCTCCTCCATGTTTGGAAGAAAACCGTGAAGAATCCACAGAGAATTTCTAGTTTTTGCTCCGGCAACTGTAACCCAAGCTTCCGGTACGGTTTCTATAAATTCTCGCTCTATGATCTTTCAGAGGTCATCAAATCTTGCACATAGACGCTGGACTAGCCGGCGATCAAGTTCTTTTCTGCATCCGTAGCGTGAAACTGTCTAGGAGTGACGAATTTCGAGCTCGATCGAGGGCGGTCATGGCGGGCACGATCGGTCACACGGTGCCGACCGACTTGCCACCATCCCTGAACCCTTTTGACACCTTGTCGAGCTTCCTAGAGGTACACTGATGCTGTAGGGCCGTTTGTTTGAGGTGTTGGCGGGTTTAGAAACCATGGTCGACGGTACCGAACCTCAACCAAGGCCGCGGCACGTCGCCGAGCTATTTCCGATCACCCCCAGCCCGACCTGACACCACCGACGTGTTCCTCGACGTCGACAACCCCCTGACGGCAAGTTTCAGACCATGGGAGGTCCGGCAGCGGCGAGCCGGCGAGCCCAAGTCTGCTCCGGCGAGGCCGGCGGTGCGGGCGCGAGAGAACGGCTGGAGGAAGACGAAGCCGGCTGGCCCACGTGTCAGCGGCTGAAGAATTTAAATCGGGATCGGGTGTGGCCGGGTATCGGCTGTGCTGGTGCGCAAATACCCTGTGAACTCCGGTGTGCCGGACACCTCCGCGCTCGACACGTGTGGTATCCCCGGTGTGCTGGACACCTCCGCGCTCGACGCGTGTACCCGCGAGCCCCGAGAGTTTAAACTTTCCCCGATTTTCAGAATTCTTCCAAACTTCAAATCCTCGTAACTTTGGCTAGAAAGCTCCAAATCGAGTGAACCAAATTTTGCTGGATTCAGATTTCTGAGCACTTTCCAGCAAATAAAGTTTCACTTCATGAAAATCAATAATTCTCCAGAATTAATTTCTCAAAGTTTAAACTGTTTGGAATTTTAACTGGAGAATCCTTTGGAGGAAAATTCTGAAATTTTGCTAGGATGTTCACCAAATATCCTTGAACCACCATAAAAATTTCAGACCCACATGAGCTCATTTAATCCACCTAATGGTGTGATTAGTGAAACTGTTCCAGAGAAAGTAGAAAATGTTTAGAAACATTTTCAGGATTTTCTCTGAAATTGTTTAGCTCATATCTTTAGCTAGAAACATTCAAATTAAGGGAGACCAACTCCATTAGAACCCTCTGAAATCTAGTTTTCAGAAAGTCATAGTTTGTTTCATGAAAATCCTTAGAACACCCTAAAAGCCTTCAATTAAGGTCAAGGACATAATTAATTGTGGAGGGCTCAAATGAGCTTTGCTGCAACTAAAACTTGACCAAGTCTCTGTTTAGGTTGTAACCAAGCTACAGTAAAGGTTTCACAGTCATTAGGTCTGTCTAGCAAGGGTTATAGACTTCACAACTTCAAACTCAATACAAATGCATTTAAATTAATACATGTACCTCTCTTATCATGTAGTCACTAAGGTCGAGGAGGAACCCGAAGTCCTAGACTTCGTTACTCCGGAGGAACAGCTAGCCTACGACCAAGAGCAGCAAGGCAAGCTCCGGTTTGCATTAACCGTTTGCAAATTTTTATTGCTTTGAGCACTTACTTGAGTATTATGATTCTTTGCATTAGAGTCTTGTTTTGAAACCAAATTGCATAGCCAAGAACACCATGGGTTGGGTTTAGGATTGCAAACCCCGTTAGCTACTGCAATGCTAAGATAGTGTAGGATTCGGTACAAGTCGAGTAGTTGGAACTACTCGCGTGCATAGGCTAGAGGCACTCGACTCGGGTAGTGATAGCACATGAAACACATAGCAAGAGAATGAGACCGAGCGGAGGGTAAGGGCAGCAAGACTTTGGGGCCTGTGTGTTGTAGCTCCGCTTGTGTCGATTGAGGACCGAGCCGTGTGCGGGCCTGTTGAACAAGCTAGAACAGTACCGAAGACCTACCGGCTATATGGGAACCGGGAAACTGATGTAACTCGGGTAGCTGGGTATTGAGGCATTGCCCGTCGTTCAGAGGGTAGGTTGAGAGCTTGAGGTGTAAATCGGCTGGCGGCACTGAGATGCGCGTGCAGAGACCTCTTGCTCGGGACGATGGGACCGGTTCAATATTTGGCTGACGGGTGAAAGGTAGTTGCGTACGGCGTCCGTGATGGTTGTTGTAGGCAACATCGAGTACGGGCGTACGTGACGGGTTGTTCGGGTAACCCTGCAGGTGTAAATCGATTATAACCGCCGTCCCTCGCGGTCAGTGAGTACCACTTGTTCACTGTACCATGACGTAGAAAGAACAGGCTAGTCACATGACAAATGTTGCTGATTGAATTATGGACATTGATTGTTAATGCTATGCTGTTGTTTAGAGCTAACTAAAGTTCTTTTCAACTTTGGGCAAAGTATATGAGAGAAATGTGTTTCTTGTTTGATTGCGGCTCTCTCATGTGCCTTAGCGTAAGGTTCTCCACAACCTGCTGCTAAAACTTGAAAGTAAGGTTCTACTAATTAGGCGAGTCCTTGCAAATGATTTTTACCTCATGTAACCCAGCACCCCCCATGTAGAAGTTCCATGTTTAGGTGAGACGGGTCAGACTTGCTGAGCCTTCGTGCTCACTGCTTGTGTTTGAAGCTTTTGCAGGGTTCTATGAGGAAGGGACTCCCGAAGAGGAGACGGAACCCCAGGAGGGGAACCCCGTCGAGTGGGAGTCGTGCACGCCGCAGAGTTAGTGTGCGTGTGTGCTAGCAAGGACACGTTCAAGGGCTGAACGTGGACTTGATGCGTAGTCTACGCCCGTGAGTATAGACTGGACTTATTTTGATGTAAACATGTTCATAGACTTGTTTATGTAATAAATTTTGCTTCCGCTTTGTACCTTTGACGTGTGTTATCCGGTGCTGTGCAACGCAGCACCCCTCAGCGTGA
This sequence comes from Neostapfia colusana, assembly GCA_030760725.1. Taxonomy (NCBI): domain Eukaryota; kingdom Viridiplantae; phylum Streptophyta; class Magnoliopsida; order Poales; family Poaceae; genus Neostapfia; species Neostapfia colusana. The sequence continues at coordinate 60,052,054 of JASWHV010000004.1, read as the reverse complement.
TCCTGGCTCGACAAGACCAATTGGGTCGTGTCAGCGTTGGTATCAGAGCTCGCTTGAGGTTTAACGCACTAAAAAGGTCATCTTTTTCAAAAATCCAGTGAGGAACGAGTTAGTAGCCCGTATAAGTATGTTATTAGTGTATAGAAAGTGGCATATTAACCTATTTGTTATGTCGGAAAATCGTGTATCTTGGGACGTTTATGTCTTCGGCGGTACACGTAAGCGCTGTCCACCAGTGCGCACAAGCTGAAGGGTGGAGCCCCACGGGTGGCAGGTAACCTGACCCGCTTTGATATCCTCTATGACTCTTCATGTCGTTTGGGGTATTCGAGCAACATCTATCCCTGGCGTGCGTGGTGCAATTTGGGAGACCCCGTCACGTGGTCTGAAACGTGAACACGTAACTCAAGGCGTGTTTGGATTGAGAATGTCCGGGCGAGTGATGACGGCCGGTTGTACGAACTGTATGGATTCCGGGTTCGGTGTGCAGCCGAGTCTGATGATTGTTTGAGTTTCTACAGGTAGCCTGACCACAAAACGGTAGACGTGTAGCATCCGTGTGCGAGTGACGTTTAGTGCCACTGAAATAACGAAGCCGGCTAAGTCCGATATAGGTTTTTCTTTGTGAGGACGTAGTACCGACATAATCTGGTGACGCATCGACATCATGCCCAACTAAATGAACAACTTCATTTAAAACTTGAAGGTTTTGATCTAAAGTAGTAAAACTTGATGTAACTCCTTCCCTTGAACAGGATATTCAAAGTTAACAAGTTTTCAACTTATAGGTTGTTAAGGACAGAGCACTCTGTTTTCAGCTGAATCAAGGCTGAAGTTGATCAGAGGTTAGAGGTTGAGTTCTTTCGAGGTTGGGGTCATATGATACATTTCTGGAAAGCTTTGGAAGAGTTTTACAACTTTTCTGTTGAGGTCCAGAGGTGTTTCATCCCTTAACCAATCAAAAATGCAGTAGATCTGAAACTGTCCCGAAAACAGGACAGGGTAAAGACTCTATGTAAACTCTCTGTAAATTAAGCATAACTTCCTGCTTAAAAATCCAAAAATAGAAAATGAGGTAGTTCTGGAAAGCTTATGAGATGGGTTGCAACTTTGTAACAGAAAAGTTTGTCAGATTTAGAACATAATTAACTGGAATTCTTGGATTTAATCAGTACCTAAAGCAGTGAGGTGCTGTCCAATTTTCTCCAGAATTTCTGTTAACTTTGACATCTCATAACTTTTGAACCAGGACAGATCTTAGGCCATGCAAATACTTTCTGGAAATCTATTGAAGTTAGCTTTAACTTTGATGTTGAGCTCCAGAACTATTTTGGCTTTAACATGGCCTAAATCAGGTTGTAATGGAAACTGGTCAGGGCTGTTATGGGAACAGCAGATCAGCAGTCAAATTTGTTTAAAATTTGAGCTATGTTTCCAAGTTTTATGGGTTCAATAACATGTCTTATGTTATAACTCAGAGGTTTACTTTTTAAATAAATATTTGATATTTCTCAAATATATTTTTACAGATGACAGCAGACAAACAATTGGAGAACGGGTGGGTGATGTCCCACTGTTCTCACCGTAGCGGCTACCCGGAAGCATTGTGGCAAATGCTCCAATATATCGGGTACAACCAGATGCCACAATATTTCGCCAAGGAAGAACGCGAAGAGGGGAACAAGACATGGACAACCGATGTCGAAATCCCTGCAGGACCTACGCCACCCGGTTGGGTGCCGTTCACCGTCACGGTGAGAGGAAGACAACTGGAAGGGATGTGGCAAGTGGCAGCCCGTGACACCATGTCACGTTTCTGCCAACTGCACGTGCAGGATATGGAGGGCACTCCATACGCACTCGTTCTGGTGGAGGGACAGGCTCAGCATGTGTGGGAAGAGAGGTACCTGGAGGCAACGGACCCGAGTTGCCCAAGGTACAACCCCGCGGAGGCAAACCTTAGCCTCCAGATGAGGGCGGGAAACGCCGTGATGGACAGCCAAGCTGTTCATACAGAGCATCTCGCCACAAAGCTCAAGGAGAGCACAAGCCGTGGAGATCATTTCGAGAGTGCTCACAGCGCACTCCGCAATATGCTCCTTCCGACGATCAAGCGACTGAATGAACAACACAATCAGTTGCATCGTCTGAAGAAGGCGAAGAGGAAAACCGTGTCGACGTCGCGGCATTGCAAGAACTGGCACAAAATCTGACCCAGCAGAACGAGGACTTTGCTCAAGAGCGAGACGACGCTATTGAGGAAGGGCAAGGCTGGGAAGAAGATTACAACCAGGCTATGGACGAGGTGCATGCTTTGCAGGACCTAGTACCTCAGGTATTGGGCATACCGGTGGTCTTGGGCCTTCCAGCAATGGGAGAACCCGGGATGGGAGAAGAGGTGGTAGATCCAGAGCCACCAGCAGAGGTACCGGAGGAGGACGACCCACAGGAGGTCGAGTTCTACTCCGAGTAGGGGGTTACAGTTGCCATGTAGGGCAGCTAGGGTAGTGTAGCCCAAATTTTGTAATAGGTGACATGTCGTGTAGACAGTAGCGTATGTATGGGTAGTGACGACATGAGCACGACTTCTTGGAGACCCGAGAATAATGTATCTTGTATAAAGTTTATGCTTTATCAATATATGTGAATGTTGTGCAAATTAATCATGGGTCACTTCAATACCTACTGTTGCTTATGGAATTTTAAGTAAGACATGTGCTAATTGCTGCTGTTTTGAATTTCAGAATGACGTGTACTCGTGCCAACCCTCATGTTGGGGGTACTAGCCAAGGGGGAGAGACCTCCCAACCACCTCCCGAGGATTCCTCGGGACAGCAGCAGCAACAGCAACAGCAAACACCGCCACTGCCACTGCCAATGGTTACTTTGGCCGACATCGTCGCGGCAATGGTTCACATCAGCAGCACACGGAGTTGCTGCAAACTCTTATTGCCAATACGTCTCGCCCAGAGAGACGTCAAGATCGTGAGGAGCGTCAACAGAGCTCCTACTCCGACTTCCTGGCGACTCACCCCCCTGTATTTTCAAGGGCGGATGAACCTCTTGACGCGGACAACTAGCTCCGCGCGATAGAGATGAAGTTCGGGCTGCTCCAGATAAGTGAGCAGCGCAAGACTCAATTCGCGGTCCAGCAGCTCCAAGGATCCGCGAGCGCGTGGTGGGCCAACTTCTGTGCTTCACAGCCCACCGACCGAGTGATGACCTGGACGGAGTTCCGGACGGCCTTCAGGGCCTATCACATACCGCCAGGTCTGATGAAGAGGAAGACGCAGGAGTTCCTGCACCTGCAGCAAGGGAGCCAGAACGCGCTGGAATATTCCAGAGCGTTCAACGATCTCGCGCTTTACGCGTCATATCACGCAGATACTGACGAGAAGTGGCGGGACCACTTCTACCAGGGGCTTAACCCGCTCCTGAAGGATAAGTTTGCGATGTTCAATCGCGGCAGCCTCAACGACATCATTGATGCCGCGATTGTTCAGGAGGACTCCGGCAAGGAGTTAGCGGCTATATGGGAACCGGGAAACTGATGTAACCCGGGTAGCTGGGTATTGAGGCATTGCCCGTCGTTCAGAGGGTAGGTTGAGAGCTTGAGGTGTAAATCGGCTGGCGGCACTGAGATGCGCGTGCAGAGACCTCTTGCTCGGGACGATGGGACCGGTTCAATATTTGGCTGACGGGTGAAAGGTAGTTGCGTACGGCGTCCGTGATTGTTGTTGTAGGCAACATCGAGTACGGGCGTACGTGACGGGTTGTTCGGGTAACCCTGCAGGTGTAAATCGATTATAATCGCCGTCCCTCGCGGTCAGTGAGTACCACTTGTTCACTATACCGTGACGTAGAAAGAACAGGCTAGTCACATGATAAAATGTTGCTGATTGAATTATGGACATTGATTGTTAATGATATGCTGTAGTTTAGAGCTAACTAAAGTTCTTTTCAACTTTGGGCAAAGTACATGAGAGAAATGCGTTTCTTGTCTGATTGCGGCTCTCTCATGTGCCTTAGCGTAAGGTTCTCCACAACCTGCTGCTAAAACTTGAAAGTAAGGTTCTACTAATTAGGCGAGTCCTTGCAAATGATTTTTACCTCATGTAACCCAGCACCCCTCATGTAGAAGTTCCATGTTTAGGTGAGATGGGTCAGACTTGCTGAGCCTTCATGGTCACTGCTTGTGTTTGAAGCTTTTGCAGGGTTCTATGAGGAAGGGACTCCCGAAGAGGAGACGGAACCCCAGGAGGTGAACCCCGTCGAGTGGGAGTCATTCACGCCGCAGAGTTAGTGTGCGTGTGTGCTAGCAAGGACACGTTCAAAGGCTGAACGTGGACTTGATGCGTAGTCTACGCCCGTGAGTATAGACTGGACTTATTTTGATGTAAACATGTTCATAGACTTGTTTATGTAATAAAATTTCGCTTCCGCTTTGTACCTTTGACGTGTGTTATCCGGTGCTGTGCAACGCAGCACCCCTCAGCGTGATCCTGGATCGACAAGACCAATGGGGTCGTGTCAATCCGCCGTTGGCAAGCTTCAAAACACGCCGGGTACAGAGGTTCTCAAGCTAAAAGTTGCGAGGACAACTTGTGCGCCATCAAGTCTAGTCTGTCTAGGAACGGATTGAGACACTCTAACCCTTCCTAGAGCATGAATATGACAGAACCGCACCCGAAGGTCGGTCTGTACCGAGAAAGAGGAAAACTAGAAATACATCGCCGGCCCCTAACGCGTCCAGGGACGCCTTAGCTCGGGCGTGACAACCTCCAGGTTGGGCTGTCCACGGGAGCCCGAGGTGCGGTGTAAAATCCCCAAAAGTGGTAGCAAGAAAATTCAGCTCATATACACTTATGAAAAATGAGGGGAATTAAAACTTTGAATTATAATAAGTGTGAGTTCAAAGTGAGGGTTTAGACTTCCCAAAACTTCCAAACATGGAGATCTAAATGCACAACTTGGATCTTTATAGTCCAAATATTCAACCTTCCAAATTTCAGCTCATTTGGAGGAGTTTTAATATTTGTTTGGGATTAAAAGGAGAAGCCCTCTAATCTGAAATTCAAATTCAGTTTCAAATTCCAATTCCCTCAATTTGAAAATTGGGTTTCACAAATGTGTTCTCCACCTTTGAATGAGCAGCCATGCCAAAAGTTGGAAATTTTGGAGCTGGTTTGCTATATTTTTGAGGCAATACAAAGTGGAGAATTCAAATTCATTTTTCAAATTCAAATGATCAAACCACATCCAAATTTCACACCCGAATTCAAACTATTTGAATTCAGCAAATTCAAACTATGACTTGGGGTTGAAGTCAAGTCTTTAATGTTGAGTTTCTGGTGGGAAAATATCAGAAAAAAGTTGATTAAACAAAGAGGGGAGGTGGGGCCCATTTGTCAGCCACCCACTGGGGTTGCCGCCTCAGCCGATGGCGGTCGAACAGCGAGAGCCCGCCAGCTCCCGGTTGAACCCGCGCCCGAGGGAGAGCCCGTGCCACCTCCTGCTGCCTCGGTGGCTCGGTTGGATCACGGCAAAGGGAACGCCGGAGCTGTTTTCCTTCTTCCCCTGCTATAACTCGCGCCTCCGCCGTTTTTTCCGTCCAGAACACCGCCGCCGTTCCTCCCGATCACACCACAGCCCTCCGAGCTCGGCTGCTCGAGCGCTCCACAGCAAAGAGCATCGCCAGGCAGTGCTCTAGCTCTCCAGCACTTCTCCTTCCCTGCCCCAAACGTGATTGCTCCGGATATTGGCAGAATAGCCACGATCCTCGGGTGAACACGGACGAACCAGAAGGTGGTCGCCGTGGACAGCGCGCTACGGCCGGTGTCACCGCCCCTTCCCTACACAAGAAAGGTGCGTTCACATGTCCTGATCATGTAGCCGGAAACCATTTAGCGATAGCTAGAACCGGTGGCGAGAATTTCACCGTTTCGCCAAACTGTACCCCGACGGATAGAGCCGGGTCTAACCAAAAATTCGTTGTGCTCGGGGTAGCTCCGCGCTAGATGAGCTTAGAGTAGCTCCAGCACATGCTTGCGCATCTTCCCGAAGTCCTAGCAGCTCAAACGATCAAGTAGAGATGCCAGGTACCGAGTTTTTGTCACCGCCGGAGTTTTGCGGGCTCGGGTCGCCGGTGAGGTCCCCTCTCCGGTGGGTTTCAGGGGAAACGAGCTATGGGTCAAGGATGTCCAGAGGACAATGGTGCTTTTGTAGCAAACCCTAGCCCGAAAGACCCACTGTTGAGGGAGAGCGAGGTCGCCAAAGTAAGCTTCGACATGGTCGCCGGTGCAAGCACCGTTCCGGCCGTTGTCATTGGCTTCCGACCCCATCATCGTATTCAGCACGGTGTATAACTCACAGACGGTGAGTTTGACGAAGTTTGGACCACGGGAACCCCGTCCCGGTGAGCCTCGCCGGCGTGCGCCGCCGCGGGAGGCGCGGGCAGCGCGAGGAAGACGAAGGACGGCCGGTCCCACCGGTCAGCCTCTGGGTTCGCGCGAGGATCGGTTTGTGGCGCCGGATCTGGTGCGGCTGCACGGGAATAACTCCGTTGCCCCCGGTGTTGCTGAAATCTGACTGGTCCGAATTAAAACAGTGGGCCCAGCCCAACTATTTGAAGTTTCTATTAGAGAAATAATTCCAGAATTTAGCTGATCCTTGCAAGCCCATAACTTTGTGTAGAAAACTCCAAAAAGTGTAGACCAATTTTGTTGGATTCCTCATGAGGAGTACTTCACAGAGAAACCAATTTTTGGCTATGAAAATGCCCAGAAATTTCTGTAGAATTGTTTTTAGTAAATCCTTTAGGGATTTATTACAGGAGCAATTCTTTATGAAATATTCCCAAATTTGGGTAACAAATCCTCTTCATAGATACTGATCTCCAGTAAAAATTTGGGCTTCATTGGAGGTCATTTGCTAGGTAAAATTACCTTATCAAATTCAGCCTTTATTTGAAAATTCAAATTTAAACAGAAGCTTTTTCAGAACTCCTGTTTAAGTTCAAAATTTCATATCTCTCTGATGGTAGCTCCAAAAATGGTGAAACAAATTTTGTTAGAACCATAGAGACTTACCCTAATCAGATCTTCGACCATTAGCTATGTCAAGCTCCTGATTTGGGCTCAAAAATTCAGATAAGCATTGTACTTGTAGGAATTTTAAAGACTACATTATGCAATGACATGTCTCCAAATTTGGCTCAAATCATCCTTAGAAAGTCTAGTATCCACTGTAAAAATCCCAAAGCCAATTAAGGATTTTAAATAGCAGTAGCTATGAGTAGAAGTCCAATTCTTATAAATCCTGAATACTTATACATGTATTTTATTACATTTCATAATAGTTACCGAAGTTGAGGATACGCCGGAGCCCTTGGACGTCCTCCCGCCAGAAGCTGACTTTCCGTTTAACTCGCAACCAGGCAAGCCCCGTTTTGCACTTAAGTACCTTTTATAAAGTTTTCATTTGTATCATTTACGTCTAGGTTGAATGTTTGCATTAGAGTTAGGATGATTGAAACCCCACTTGCATAGCCTCTTTAAATCCTATGGAGGGTTGGGTAGTTTACAAGCTTGACGAGTAGAGAATGCCATGCTAATGTATAGGATCTCGGTAGAAGTCGAGTGGTTGGAAGCTACTCGCGAGATAGTACTTATTACACGGAATGAAAAGAGGTAGAAAATGGCTTAAGTTATGAAAATGAGACCCAGAAGGGAAGATAGGAAGCAGTGAGCAGAGGTCTCACGTGCGTAGCCCTGTTGGTGTCGGTTGAGGACCGTCCGTGTGCGGCCCTGCTGGACAAGTATCAAACAGTACTGGATGCATACTGGCATATGGGAACCAGGAAACCGATGTAATTGGTTAACCTGGGTGTCGAGGCTTACCCAACCATAAATAGGAGTGGGTTGAGGGTAGCAAGGTGTAAATCTGCCGGTGGGCACAGTCACGCTCCACGCGGGGACCTCCTACCCGTTATGGATGGACCGGTTCGGCATTTGGGTTGCCTTTGAAAGGTTGTTGCATACAACAGAGTAGGAAGGGGTGTGGAATCACGCATCTGAAAGTGGGTGTATGTAACGTGTTATCCGGGTGTGTCTTGATTGCAACCACCATCCCTCGCAGTTATTTGAGTACCCGCTTGTTCACTGCGCTGTGACGTAGTAAGAAGTGAAATAAGCCAACTGAAAATGCTGTATTGATCTTAATGTCTTGAATACCTTGATTGCTGTAGATATAGAGCTAACTAAGTTTATGTTCCACTTTGGGCATCTCCACATCGGGGGAAAGCGTTTCTTGTTTGATTGTGGACTTCCGATGTGAGGGCTGCCTAAGGCACATGAATCTGCTGCTATAAAACTGAAAGTAAGGACCAACTTATAGGCGTGTCTTTATTGCAAAATCCTTTCCTATCTTACATACCCTTGCACGTAGAGTTCCATGCCTAGGGTTGACGGTTAAGACTTGCTGAGCCTTCGTGCTCATGGTTGCAATATTTGAGCTGTGTGCAGGTGAGAGTTATGAGGAAGGTTCCGAGGACGAGGCGATGCCCCCGTCGGGGTACACGGCCGAGCTGGAGCCCTGCACGCCGCCGTGATTCTCCGGTTCCATGCTGCTAGTGTGTAGCGTCCCCGGGCTGGACTGCTGCACTTTTGCATAGCTAGGATGAGAGGTCTTATATGTATATTACTTCCGCTGTATGAATAGGTTTTGTAAAAAGACTTCCTCTGTTTTATATCAAATAAAAGTTTGTATGTTATCCTTTATTCTTTTCGTGTGTGCTGTTGGGTGCCGCATCGCACGGCACCACCCTATGCGATCCTGGAGTGGGTGAACCACGGGGTGGTCCCCACAGCCATGGTATCAGAGCCGCATTGGGAATAACACGCTCGAAAAGAGCTATTTTGAAAACATAGAAGTAGTCGAGTGAGGATTAGTCTTTAAGCCCGCATAAGGTCTATGATAGTAGTAGTTACTAAGGTGGAAAATCTAACTTATGTGTTATACGTTCTGTAATGACGCTCCGACGTCAGGTAAGAGGTAAGGTACGCCACCGCAGGCGGATCAATTGCGGTAACTCCCCATACGAGCAATAGTATGGAAGGATATAAGGTGGCTTGGCAAGGTAGTGAATATGAGTCTCTGAACCTCTTTATGGTTCTGAGAGCATATTAAAACGCTGATCTCCAGCATGCTTTAGGCAAAAGTGAGAATACCCCATCGTGTGGTAAGCAACACGATAGTATGCAACTCTTGAACGTTCAATGTTCAATGGGCCATACGCAGCGCTCGCCATCGGCGTGCCTCAACGGTCATGAGGCAGTAGGTGGTATCCGTTGGGTTGATAAAATTCCCAACCGTGACGACCCGTTCGCGCTCTACTCGGGTTCCCCGTCGTGTGGTGTGAAAACACGACCATGTACCTTGAGACGTGGCTTGACTCAAGGACGATCTGTACGGCAATGATACGGACCGTATGTTTTTATTATGATATGGAACTGCCTGCAATGTTAAAACTTTTGTGTGCACAATTATTGTGTGTTCTTCTGCAGGTACATTAACCACGTTAGTGCATGACGTGTAGGAACCGTTTGTGAGTGACGACTTTAGTTCCACCATTTGACACGTATATGCCAGAATACCGGTTTAGGATTTTTCTTTGGTGAGGAAACGTAGTACCGACTGCATAATAGTTTATTTTCAAAGAAAAGAGTCAAAATGAAGTTTAGGAATCCATTTAGCGGTTAGTAAACTCCTAGCTTGAACTGAGAGTCAATTGGGAGTATAGATTCAGTCTCAAAAATTTAGGAACAATCTCCCCTGTTTTTGGCAGAAATTTTTCTGAACTTGAACAGGGAATAACATAAGATTGGTTGAACCAATGGAGGTGTGGGATACCATTCTGGAAAGGTTTAGAAGTCCTCTACAACTTTTCTGTAGAGCTCCAGAACAAAATCTCACTCCAAAGGGATGAAAATCTCAGATGAGTAGGTACTGTCAAGAAACAGGGCAGACCAAATGCTCTCTGGAATTTCCGTATTTCGACCAAAACACTTCGTTTCACCGTTCGACGTCCAGTGGCTGTTGTAAAACAGCGAGTTGGAGTTGAAGGGTTTATGCATTTGACACATCACTTCGAGTTAGTACATGTTTGGGTCCAATACAATAGCGAGGAATTACGCATGCTAACACACTTAACATCCCGTGGTGACCCCGATGGTCGAAATGAACTTTTAACCCATAAAGTTCAATACTTTGGAACTCGATCTGTGACACGGTCCAGGGATGTATATGTTGTATAAAGTTCACACTTTATCCATATGTGTGACTGTTAGGCGTACTTTTTATTCCATTCTCGCATCACTATTGTATAGACTGGATGAAATAAACCAACATGTGCTGATCGTTTGAATGGTCTAAATGCAGAATGGTGCGGACACGTTCAACACAAGAGGAGGGAGGTCCGAGTCAAGTTCGTGGTGATGAGTCTCCACCCCCGGAGCAAACCACGACGCAGCAGCAACCACCTCCTCCACCGCCAGAACTTCCAAGGAATCTTGCGGAGGTTCTCGCTGCAGTGCTCGGCTCGCGCGACGAGCAAACCGAGTTGCTGCGGGTGCTAGGGCAGCAGAATGCGTCCCATCAGGGAGGACACCAAGACAATGGGCAACGCCAGCCCCAACAAAGCTCGTATTCAGAATTCATGGCGACCCATCCACCGGTCTTCACGGAGGCCGAAGAACCTTTGGAGGCGGACAGCTTTATCCGCACTCTAGAGGCAAAGTTCGGGCTGCTACGATGCACCGAACACCAGAAGGCGCTGTATGCAGCGCAACAGCTTTAAGGAGAAGCCGGTACCTGGTGGGCGAACTACACCGCCTCCTTACCGGCTGGCCATGCCGTCACATGGACGGAGTTCCGGGAGGCGTTCCGCGCCTATCACATACCTCCCGGTGTGATGGAGATGAAGCTCCAGGAGTTCCTGGCGCTACGACAAGGCGAGAGGAGTGCTCATGAGTACTCCAGGTTATTCAACCGACTGGCGCAGTATGCGCGAGGATTTGTGAGGACGGAAGACAACAAGTGTAATACTTTCTTCCGGGGCCTGAATTCAAAGATGAAGGTCCATCTCGCCCAGAGCAATCGCGGCACATTCAATGACCTCGTTAATGCCGCGATTCTACAAGAAAATGCTCAGAGCGAGCGCGGTTCTGACAAGAGGAAACGCAGCACGCTGACGAGCAGCAGTGGTGGGACGCCACAGAAATACCGCGTGGTGTATTGGTCACCATCTGGTCAGAGATGGCAGCCACCAGCGCGACCGCCTTAGTCTCGCGGTCGACAATATAATGCGCCGGGCTTCCGACCGACGTATCCACCGCAGCAACAGCAGCAGCAAAGGATGGTCCCGCGTGCGCCTCATTTTCAACAGCGTGTACCGGAATTCCGTCCTCAAGTCGGCAGGACCCCGACACCTTACACGTGCTACACGTGTGGCCGTGCCAGGCACATTTCGAGGGACTGCCCCGAGCCGCGACAAGGCAGGGGTGCAGCACCATATCAGGGTGCTAATCAGCCCCGTAATCAGCCCAAGAAACCAGCACCAAAACCCGGCAACGTCCACCACTTAGCTATCGAAGACGTGCCGGAAGGCGAACCCGTCCTCGCGGGTACGTTCTTTTACCTAGATCACCCCGTAGTCATACTTTTTGACTCCGGTGCCACCCATAATTTCATAAGTCAGTCTTATGTTATTAAATATCAACTGCCTATCATTCCCACAAACAATTCATATTTGATATGTTCTCTGGGTGGGAAAATAACAGCTGATAGAATGGTCTATAGAGCACCATTACAATTGGGTGGAAATCTATATCCGACTTCTCTAATCATGTTAGAAAGTCAAAAACTTGATGTCATTTTACGAATGTCATGGCTACATCGCCATGGTGCTGTTCTTGACATCATTCCACGTGTGGTTTGTTTAAACTCTCCACTTCATGAACCACATGTTCTTATTCTTGACCATTCGGCTCAAGAAACCCCAGCCACATATAACACGGAAGTCACGAAACTTGAGGATATTCGTGTGGTCCGTGAATACCCGGATGTCTTTCCGGATGATCTTCCGGGTATGCCACCCGAAAGAGATGTCGAGTTCAAGATTGAACTTGTACCGGGGACGACACCGATCTCACGGAGACCGTATAAGATGGCTCCGAATGAGCTGGCTGAACTAAAGGAGCAGCTCAATGAATTGATGAAGAAGGGTTTCATTCGACCGAGTTCCTCGCCATGGGGATGCTCGGCGCTGTTTGTGAAGAAGAAGGATGAAACCTTGAGGTTGTGTGTGGACTACCGACCTCTCAACGCCGTCACCATCAAGAATAAATATCCACTGCCCCGCATCGATATCCTCTTCGATCAACTTGTGGGTGCGAGTGTATTTTCCAAGATGGATCTTCGCTCAGTTATCATCAAATCAAGATCCGAGCGGAAGATATTCCAAAGACGGCCTTCTCGACGAGATATGGGTTGTATGAATACCTCGTCATGTCCTTTGGTCTCACCAACGCCCCGGCACACTTCATGTATCTCATGAACTCAGTGTTGATGCCGGAGTTGGACAAGTTTGGGGTGGTGTTCATAGACGACATCTTGGTTTACTCCAAGACTGAAGAAGAACACGCCAAACACTTGCATATCGTACTTCAACGACTAAGAGACCATAAGCTTTATGTCAAGTTCAGCAAGTGCGAGTTTTGGATCAGCCAAGTGCCATTCCTTGGTCACATTATTTCTGCAGAAGGCATTGCAGTTGATCCAAGCAAAATTGAACAAGTGCTGAAATGGAAGTCCCCCACATCAGTCCATGAAGTCAGGAGTTTCCTCGGGTTAGCAGGATATTATCGGAGATTCATACCAAATTTCTCCATGCTTGCTAAGCCGATGACTGAACTGTTGAAAAAGGGGATCAAATATGTTTGGAGCTCAGCTTGTGAAGAAGCTTTCCAGGCATTAGTGAAGCATCTTACAACAGCCCCGGTGTTAGCTCAACCGGATACAACCAAGCCCTTTGACGTATATTGTGATGCGTCTGGCATCGGGCTTGGCTGTGTATTGATGCAAGGAGGAAGAGTGGTCGCCTATGGCTCAAGTCAACTTCGTAACCACGAGCAGCACTATCCGACTCATGATCTTGAGCTCGCTGATGTGGTATTGGCCTTGAAGATGTGGAGGCACTATTTGCTTGGGAACTTAGTGCACCTCTACACCGACCACAAAAGTCTGAAATATATATTCACTCAAAAGGAGTTGAATATGCGGCAACGGAGATGGCTAGAACTGATCAAAGACTATGAGATCGAGATTCACTACCATCCCGGGAAGGCAAACATGGTTGCCGATGCCTTAAGCCGCAAATCCCATGTCAACAGTCTGTCCATCACCCCACTTGAAGAGGAGGAGCCGAGTCTGTACTTGGTTCCATATGGGGCATTATATAATCTTGCTCTCATCCCAACCATAAGAGAGGAGATTATGGAGGCTCAGAAGAAAGACATGGGAATGTCGCACATTCGGAGAAGGATGGAGAATGGCGAAATGAAGTGCTTCCGAAGAGATGAACACGACACTCTATGGTTTAAAGACCGTATAGTGGTACCCCGTGACATGAAGCTTCGGAAGAAAATCTTGGACGAGGCTCATTTGTCCAAGTATTCTATTCATCCGGGCAGCAACAAGATGTACCAGGATCTGAAAACCAGGTTTTGGTGGACACGGATGAAGAGAGAAATCGCAAAATAAGTATCCGAATGTGATACGTGTCGGCGGGTGAAAGCCGACCATATGCGTAAAGCCGGACAGCTGCAACCGTTAAACATTCCGGCGTGGAAGTGGGAGGATATCAGCATGGACTTCATAGTCGGGTTACCTCTCACGTCTCACAAGCATGACTTGATTTGGGTGATAGTCGATCGACTAACCAAGTCGGCTCATTTTATCCCCGTACATACGAAGTACGTGGCCAAGCAATATTCGGAGCTGTACATTGCAAAGATCTTATGTTTGCACGGTGTTCCCCGCTCCATCATCTCAGATCGCGGTGCGCTGTTCGTCTCTCGGTTTTGGGAACAGCTGCACGCATCACTGGGAACCAAACTGATCCGAAGCTCCGCGTATCACCCGCAGACAGATGGTCAAACTGAACGGATGAATCAAGTGCTTGAAGACATGCTACGCGCTTGTGCCATTCACCACGGCAAGAGTTGGGACGATCATTTGCCGTTGGCGGAGTTTTCTTACAACAATGGCTATCAAGCTAGCATCAAGATGGCGCCGTATGAAGCTCTCTACGGCCAGAAATGTCACACACCTCTCAACTGGTGTGAGTCTAGCGAGCGAATCATCTACGGCATTGAACTTGTGAATGAAGCTGAAGAACGAGTGCGAATGATACAAGCCAATCTTAAGGCTGCTCAATCTCGTCAGAAGAGCTATGCGGATAAGAGACGCCGCCCTCTCCACTTCGACATTGGGGACCATGTTTATGTCCGTGTGTCTCTGATGAAAGGAGTTCACCGGTTTCGGAGTGAAGGGTAAACTTGCGCCGCGATTCATTGGCCTGTTCGCCGTCATTGAAAGATGCAGACCCGTGGCCTATCGCCTAGAGTTACCAGCGTCGCTCGCAGGCATTCACAACGTCTTCCACATCTCTCAGCTGAGAAAGTGCCTCAAGCCCTCGGCTGAAGTCCGCACAGAAGACATAGAAGTTCTTCAACCGGACCTCACGTACACGGAGTATCCAATCCGGATTATCAATGTAAAGACTCGTGCCACAAGAAAACCGGACCTTATGGTTCTACAAGGTCTTGTGGAGTAACCATACCGCTGATGAGGCGACATGGGAAAGCGAGGATTATCTACGCACAAATTATCCGGACTTGCTATCATCATATACCCGGTAAAGTTTTCCCGACTTTGCTTTTCCTTTGGAATCTCGGGACGAGATTCTTTTTAAGGGGGGAGGGATGTAAAATCCCCAAAAGTGGTAGCAAGAAAATTCAGCTCATATACACTTATGATAAATGAGGGGAATTAAAACTTTGAATTATAATAAGTGTGAGTTCAAAGTGAGGGTTTAGACTTCCCAAAACTTCCAAACATGGAGATCTAAATGCACAACTTGGATCTTTATAGTCCAAATATTCAACCTTCCAAATTTCAGCTCATTTGGAGGAGTTTTAATATTTGTTTGGGATTAAAAGGAGAAGCCCTCTAATCTGACATTCAAATTCAGTTTCAAATTCCAATTCCCTCAATTTGAAAATTGGGTTTCACAAATGTGTTCTCCACCTTTGAATGAGCAGCCATGCCAAAAGTTGGAAATTTTGGAGGTGGTTTTCTATATTTTGAGGCAATACAAAGTGGAGAATTCAAATTCATTTTTCAAATTCAAATGATCAAACCACATCCAAATTTCACACCCGAATTCAAACTATTTGAATTCAGCAAATTCAAACTATGACTTGGGGTTGAAGTCAAGTCTTTAATGTTGAGTTGCTGGTGGGAAAATATCAGAAAAAAGTTGATTAAACAAAGAGGGGAGGTGGGGCCCAATTGTCAGCCACCCACTGGGGTTGCCGCCTCAGCCACGGCGGTCGAACAGCGGGAGCGCGCCAGCTCCCGGTTGAACCCGCGCCCGAGGGAGAGCCCGCGCCACCTCCTGCTGCCTCGGTGGCTCGGTTGGATCACGGCAAAGGGTACGCCGGAGCTGTTTTCCTTCTTCCCCTGCTATAACTCACGCCTCCGCCGTTTTTTCCGTCCAGAACACCGCCGCCGTTCCTCCCGATCACACCACAGCCCTCCGAGCTCGGCTGCTCGAGCGCTCCACCGCAAAGAGCATCGCCAGGCAGTGCTCTAGCTCTCCAGCACTTCTCCTTCCCTGCCCCGAACGTGATTGCTCCGGATATTGGCAGAATAGCCACGATCCTCGGGTGAACACGGACGAACCGAAGGTGGTCGCCGTGGACAGCGCGCTACGGACGGTGTCACTGCCCCTTCCCTACACAAGAAAGGTGCGTTCACATGTCCTGATCATGTAGCCGGAAACCGTTTAGCGATTGCTAGAACCGGTGGCGAGAATTTCACCGTTTCCCCAAACTGTACACCGACGGATAGAGCCGGGTCTAACCAAAAATTCGTTGTGCTCGGGGTAGCTCCGCGCTAGATGAGTTTAGAGTAGCTCCAGCACATGCTTGCGCATCTTCCCGAAGTCCTAGCAGCTCAAACGATCAAGTAGAGATGCCAGGTACCGAGTTTTTGTCACCGCCGGAGTTTTGCGGCCTCGGGTCGCCGGTGAGGTCCCCTCTCCGGTGGGTTTCAGGGGAAACAAGCTATGGGTCAAGGATGTCCAGAGGACACTGGTGTTTTTGGAGCAAACCCTAGCCCGAAAGACCCACTGTTGAGGGAGAGTGAGGTCGCCAAAGTAAGCTTCGACATGGTCGCCGGTGCAAGCACCGTTCCGGCCGTTGTCATCGGCTTCCGACCCCATCATCGTATTCAGCACGGTGTATAACTCACAGACGGCGAGTTTGACGAAGTTTAGACCACGGGAACCCCGTCCCGGCGAGCCTCGCCGGCGTGCGCCGCCGCAGGAGGCGCGGGCAGCGCGAGGAAGACGAAGGACGGCCGGTCCCACCGGTCAGCCTCCGGGTTCGCGCGAGGATCGATTTGTGGTGCCGGATCTGGTGCTGCTGCACGGGAATAACCCCGTTGCCCCCGGTGTTGACGAAATCTGACTGGTCCGAATTAAAACAGTGGGCCCAGCCCAATTATTTGAAGTTTCTATTAGAGAAATAATTCCAGAATTTAGCTGATCCTTGCAAGCCCATAACTTTGTGTAGAAAACTCCAAAAAGAGTGAGACCAATTTTGTTGGATTCCTCATGAGGAGTACTTCACAGAGAAACAAATTTTTGGCTATGAAAATGCCCAGAAATTTCTGTAGAATTGTTTTTAGTAAATCCTTTAGGGATTTATTACAGGAGCAATTCTTTATGAAATATTCCCAAATTTGGGTAACAAATCCTCTTCATAGATACTGATCTCCAGTAAAAATTTGGGCTTCATTGGAGGTTATTTGCTAGATCAAATTACCTTCTCAAGTTCAGCCTTTATTTGAAAATTCAAATTTAAACAGAAGCTTTTTCAGAACTCCTGTTTAAGTTCAAAAATTCATATCTCTCTGATGGTAGCTCCAAAAATGGTGAAACAAATTTTGTTAGAACCATAGAGACTTACCCTAGTCAGATCTTCCACCATTAGCTATGTCATGCTCCTGATTTGGGCTCAAAAATTCAGATAAGCATTGTACTTGTAGGAATTTTAAAGACTACATTATGCAATGACATGTCTCCAAATTTGGCTCAAATCATCCTTAGAAAGTCTAGTATCCACTGTAAAAATCCCAAAGCCAATTAAGGATTTTAAATAGCAGTAGCTATGAGTAGAAGTCCAATTCTTATAAATCCTGAATACTTATACATGTATTTTATTACATTTCATAATAGTGATCGAAGTTGAGGATACGCCGGAGCCCTTGGACGTCCTCCCGCCAGAAGCTGACTTTCCGTTTAACTCGCAACCAGGCAAGCCCCGGTTTGCACTTAAGTACCTTTTATAAAGTTTTCATTTGTATCATTTACGTCTAGGTTGAATGTTTGCATTAGAGTTAGGATGATTGAAACCCCACTTGCATAGCCTCTTTAAATCCTATGGAGGGTTGGGTAGTTTACAAACTTGACGAGTAGAGAATGCCATGCTAATGTATAGGATCTCGGTAGAAGTCGAGTGGTTGGAAGCTACTCGCGAGATAGTACTTATTACACGGAATGAAAAGAGGTAGAAAATGGCTTAAGTTATGAAAATGAGACCCAGCAGGGAAGATAGGAAGCAGTGAGCAGAGGTCTCACGTGCGTAGCCCTGTTGGTGTCGGTTGAGGACCGTCCGTGTGCGGCCCTGCTGGACAAGTATCGAATAGTACCGGATGCATACTGGCATATGGGAACCAGGAAACCGATGTAATTGGTTAACCTGGGTGTCCAGGCTTACCCAACCGTAAATAGGAGTGGGTTGAGGGTAGCAAGGTGTAAATCTGCCGGTGGGCACAGTCACGCTCCACGCGGGGACCTCCTACCCGTTACGGATGGACCGGTTCGGCATTTGGGTTGCCTTTGAAAGGTTGTTGCATACAACAGAGTAGGAAGGGGTGTGGAATCACGCTTCTGAAAGTGGGTGTATGTAACGTGTTATCCGGGTGTGTCTTGATTGCAATCACCGTCCCTCGCGGTTATTTGAGTACCCGCTTGTTCACTGCGCTGTGACATAGTAAGAAGTGAAATAAGCCAACTGAAAATGCTGTATTGATCTTAATGTCTTGAATACCTTGATTGCTGTAGATATAGATCTAACTAAGTTTATATTCCACTTTGGGCATCTCCACATCGGGGGAAAGCGTTTCTTGTTTGATTGTGGACTTCCGATGTGAGGGCTGCCTAAGGCACATGAATCTGCTGCTATAAAACTGAAAGTAAGGAACAACTTATAGGCGTGTCTTTATTGCAAAATCCTTTCCTATCTTACATACCCTTGCACGTAGAGTTCCATGCCTAGGGTTGACGGTTAACACTTGCTGAGCCTTCGTGCTCACGGTTGCAATATTTGAGCTGTGTGCAGGTGAGAGTTATGAGGAAAGTTCCGAGGACGAGGCGATACCCCCGTCGGGGTACACGGCCGAGCTGGAGCCCTGCACGCCGCCGTGATTCTCCGGTTCCATGCTGCTAGTGTGTAGCGTCCCCGGGCTAGACTGCTGCACTTTTGCATAGCTAGGATGAGAGGACTTATATGTATATTACTTCCACTGTATGAATAGGTTTTGAAAAAAGACTTCCGCTGTTTTATATCAAATAAAAGTTTGTATGTTATCCTTTATTCTTTTCGTGTGTGCTGTTGGGTGCCGCATCGCACGGCACCACCCTATGCGATCCTGGAGTGGGTGAACCACGGGGTGGTCCCCACATGCGGCGGATTCAGTTCACTGAAAAGAGCTCTCTGTACAGTCGAGATCATCCGAGTTAAGCCAAATTCCAGCAACGGGGAAGGAGAAGGGAAGTCCCTAGTACCTTGTCGTAGCTTTGGAGGGAGTGGAGAGGCTGTGATCGTGGCTCTCCGATCAGTTCCAAGCAGCGGAGGACAGAGCGTCGGCTCAGTGTTCTTGCGAGGGGAAAAACAGCGAGGGGGCTTCGGCAGAGGCGTGGAGTGCCTTAAGAAGGGCTCAGCACCGACCTGGCTCGCGCGTGGGAGAGCAACTGGTGGCGTGGCGGCTCCCCCTCTGTGGCACCCTCTGATGAAGCCCGAAGACCCGAGTGAGGGAGTTTCAGTCGGTTGAATCTCTTCAGTGGCTGACATGTGGGTCCAACTTCCTTTTTAACCTCTGAACTTAACTCTCTATTACTGTTGTAAACAGTAATCCCCACAATGCCCATGGTGATTTGAATTATCTACCCCTTAGCCATTTGAATTGTTTAGAATTCAAATTGGGTTTGGTTTGACTAAATTTCAGCACATGTGCAGTTTGAAATTCAAATAGAGTTTGAATTTGCTAGACTTAGCTCATGTAAAGATAAACTCCAAATGGAGTGAAAATTGGTGTGTGAGCTCAAAAAAATGTGCTGAGTAAGAATATGCCTCCCACTTTTGAATTCATGGGATGAAAACAGTTTGAATTTAAATTTGAGTTCAAACCACCCTCTTTCTAGCTATACCCAAAAAGACTTCAAAAAGGTTTTGAATTTAGGTGAAACTTGGCATGGACATCCCTATCAAAATGTAGGAGTTTTCCAACTGTCCGGCCCCTATATGATGTACGTGGACAATGCCACTTTTGCATTTTGTGAGTTTTTTCTCTAATGAGCATGTTGATGGTGGTTACATGCTCTTCAAATGTGTTCATCAACTTTCTTCAAATGAGGTGTGCGTGTGGTGATGAACACTTTGAATATGTGTCAAAAAATGAGGCCTTTACAAAATGAATACAGAAACAATTTCAGAGAATTTCCAAAACTTGGAAATTCAGTTCTGGGCATGTAAAAGTCCCAAAAATGCAAAGTCAATAAAGTGAATGTTGATTCCCATTTGTGTTGGAATGCATGAAAATGGGACTTACAAAAAAAATAATTTTTGTACATGTGATGATGCACATGGGTGTCCATCCCAACGAGCTCTGACATTCATTTGAAGGTGTTTAGCCAAGGTTGGATTAAACACCATGTGTAAAGTTCTCACATATAAGGGGGAGTTTAAATTCAGATTTGAACTCAATTGTTCCCCTCAAGTTGCTGCCAAAAATTGGGAGCACACATGTATCCTCGAATTTTTGAATGCGAGGAAAGTCAGGGTGGCCACATTCTAATTTCAGGGTGGGCTAAAAAGGAGTCAAATATGACTGTTTCCAGATGTGAGCTTTATTCAAAATTGAAAGTGAACTTCACACTGAATTCGGGTTATTCAAACTTCAGCCCACGTTTAAACCCCCGAAATATCAGATTGAGGGAATTTACTGGAATAAAGACCTTTTGGAAACATTTGGAGGATAAGAAGAGGAGTAAGGGGGTAGACCCCACATGTCATTGGGCTGCTTTAACTTGCTCCCGAAGTCTTTCTCTGTTCGGTGTCGAAAACCAACCGAGCCTCCTCAGAGTGCCACCGAGGGCAGCCACCTCCAGCTTCCTGCATCGAGCTGGCGACCTGCTCGTGGCTTCAACAGCTCACAGCGTGATCCTCTCACTCACCAACCGAGCTGCAAGCGTAGGCCACCTCCTCGCTGTTTTCATCGCACTGGCGACCAACTCGTGGGATTGAGTACCTCCCGGTGCGATCTTTTGCTCACAAAAACAACAACCCCGGGCATTATTTTTCCCTCGCACAGGAACTGAACCGAGGCGCCAAATTTAAATTTTTGAATACAACACAGGGTTAACTCCACAGTAATTAAATTTGGTTTGTAAAAATTGCTGCGAACTTCTGAATTTGATGTATGGAGCCACTGTTGTTTGAGAGGGGGAAAAACTTCAGCGGGACCCGCATGTCAGTGACACAGAGGCAACACCCGAATTGTCTTCTGTGTGCGCTTGACACCGAGCGTGCAGACGCCACCGAGCTGTGTGTGCTGTGCTCCCGGAGTCGGTTCCTTTGGTGATTCATCAGCTGCTCCCTAAAGATCGTGAGGCACCAGCAAATATCCCTGTGCACACGTTCACCCGACGTCCACAGCCTCTGCTCGAGCGCTCAGGAAAGCAACGCCGCACGCCACCTCTGTCGCCGTTGCTGCTCAGCCTCCGGCCACTGTGGCGCCCAGCTGAACCGCCTAGGAGCTGCGCCGACCTTCACTGGACGTCATCCACTACTCCTCAGCTCGTCCCCGGCCTCCCCTTGCTGTGCCCGAGCTGTTCTTCACCGGCAAAACAGACCCGACGTTACACCTCGCTGCTCCTCACGTTCCGGCCACTCCAACGCCTCTCCCGCACGTCCAGCACCTCCCTATGGTGCGCCAAGGTGTGTATATCATGTTACCGCAGTCCCCTTGCCCTTCCCCATCACTGTCTTGCCGGAATTTGGATTTTGGCGCCGGTACACGTGAAGAACAGCCCCAAACCAAAACTGTAAATTCGTCCAACATGGTTGATCATCGGTTCTACAATTCAAGCCACAGAAACTAGTGATCCTAGCGCCCTCCCACGCCAAATACCGAAGCAAACCATCGACCACACGCCCCGGGCGACGAGAAATTGCTGGCGGAGGCAAAAACGGGTCGGTCCTCCGGTGAACCCTATGTTCCGGCCATTTGCTGTAAGGTTTAGCCTGTGTTCCATGTTCCCCGATCATTGGTGCTGCTTTAGGGCAAGGTAGCTCGTCGGGAGAAGCTTCGGACGCGCCAGAACGCGTTGATGCCGAGCTCCCTAGCCGCCCCACCGGTGCCGGCCTATTTTCAGCCGTTTTCATGTGTGGAAACCTTGCCCGGCAGCTGCGCCATGTTCCCAGGAGCATGTAGGGCGAAACCGGAGCTAATTTGGTGGAGAAATGAGGGAGAACGAGCCATGCCACGATTTGAACTGGTGTGCA
The DNA here is from genome assembly GCA_030760725.1 of Neostapfia colusana. Taxonomy (NCBI): domain Eukaryota; kingdom Viridiplantae; phylum Streptophyta; class Magnoliopsida; order Poales; family Poaceae; genus Neostapfia; species Neostapfia colusana. Next base: position 60,029,864 of record JASWHV010000004.1, on the reverse strand, counting down.
CGCGCGCCTCTGGCGGGAGGTTGAAGAAGGACCTAACCAGTGGGCAACTTTGTGTAGACAGCTCCAAAAAGGGTGAGACAAATTTTGTCTAAATCCTTAGGAGGATTACTTTACATAGGAACAAATTGTATGCTATGAAAATGCCCAGGAATTTCTGTAGAATTGTTTTTAGTAAATCCTTTAGGGATTTATTACAGGAGCAATTCTTTATGAAATATTCCTAAATTTGGGCAGCTAGTCCTTTTCATAGTGCCTGACCTCCAGTAAAAATTTTAGGATTTTTGGAGCTTATTTGTATGGCTTAATCAGTAGGTTATCTCAGGATTTAATAAATTATCTAAAAATCATAGAATTGATTTCCAGAAAATGGTTCAACCTTCATACCTCCATATCTTTCTGTAGGGATGTCCAAAATTTGTGAAACAAATTTTTTTGGGTTTATCTCAGTCAGTACTTTGCAGAAATGCAAAGAAATTGATCTGAAGATCTTTGGATATTCTCCAAGATTCATCAAAGTTAAATATTTGGGAATTTAGTCCAGAATAATCTATGTTATGGAATTTCTTCAAATTTAGCCAGGAAGTTCCTCATGACATTACTGATCTCCAGTAAAAATTTGAGCTTCATTGGAGTTCATTTGCTAGGTCAAATTACCTTCCCAAATTCAGCCTTTATTTGGAAATTCAAATTTAAACAGAAATTGTTCAGCACTCCTGTCCAAACTTCAAAAATTCATATCTCTCTGATGGTAGCTCCAAAAATGGTGAAACAAATTTTGTTAGAACCATGGAGACTTACCCTAATCAGATATTCCATTTCTAGCTATGTCAAAGCTCCTGATTTGGGCTCAAAATTCAGATAAGCATTGTACTTGTAGGAATTTTAAAGACTACATTATGCAATGACATGTCTCCAAATTTGGCTCAAGTCATCCTTAGAGAGTCTAGTATCCACTGAAAAATTCCCAAAGCCAATTAAGGATCCTAAATAGCAGTAGCTATGAATAGAAGTTCAATTTCTATAAACCTTTAATACTTACACATGTATTTTATTACATTTCATCATAGTGACCGAAGTTGAGGACGCACCGGAGCCTTTGGACGTCCTGCCACCTGAAGTTGACTTCCCCTTTAACTCACAACCAGGCAAGCCCCGGTTTGCACTTAAGTACCTTTTATAAAATTCTTTATTTGTATCACTTATGTCTAGGGTGAATATTTGCATTAGAGTTAAGGTGTTTGAAACCCCACTTGCATAACCTTTTAAATCCTATGAAAGGTTGGGTAGCTTACAGAGCCGACGAGTAGACAAGGCCCCGCTAATATGCTTAGGACCTCGGTAGAAGTCGAGTAGTTGGAATCTACTCGCGAGGTAAGGTTTATCACACGGTTTGGTCAGAATAGAAAATGGCTTAAGAGTGGTGAAAATGAGACCCAGCAGGGGGGATAGGAAGCAGTGAGCGGAGGTCTCACGTGCGTAGCCCTGTTGGTGGCGATTGAGGACCGAGTCGTGTGCGGGCCTGCTGAACAAGTATCAAACAGTACCGGATGGCATACTGACATAAGCAGGAAACCGATGTAAATGGTTAACCTGGGTGCCGAGGCTTACCCAACCGTAAACAGGAGTGGGTTGAGGGTAGCAAGGTGTAAATCTGCCGGTGGGCACAATCACGCTCCACGCGGGGACCTCCTACCCATTACGGATGGACCGGTTCGGTGTTTGGGTTGCCTTTGAAAGGTGGTTGCATACAACAGAGTAGGAAGGGGTGTGGAATCACGCTTCTGAAAGTGGGTGTATGCAACGTGTTGTCCGGGTGTCTCCTGATTGCAATCACCGTCCCTCGCGGTTATTTGAGTACCGCTTGTTCACTGTTTCGTGACGTGGTAAGAAGTGAAGTAAGGCAGTTGAATGATAATATGCTGTGATGATATATTAATGTTTTAGAAACCATGTATGCTGTAGATGTAGAGCTAATTAAGTTTACTTTCCGCTTTGGGCATCACCACATCGGAGGAAAGCGTTTCTTGATTGATTGTGGACTTCCGATGTGAGGGCTGCCTAAGGCATATGAATTTGACGCTATAAAACTGAAAGTAAGGATCAACTTATAGGCGTGTCTTTGTCGCAAATTCCTTTTCCTATCATACACCTCCCTGCATGTAGAGTTCCATGCCTAGGTCAGACGGTTAAGCCTTGCTGAGCCATTGTGCTCACGGTTGCAATATTTGAGCTGTATGCAGGTGAGAGCTATGAGGAGGGTTCCGAGGATGAGGCGATGCCCCCGTCAGGGTACACGGCCGAGATGGAGCCCTCCACGCCGCCGTGATCTCCGGTTTCATGCTGCTAGCGTGTAGCGTCCCCGGGCTGGACGGCTGCACTTTTGCATAGTTAGGATGAGAGGCTGCTATTGTACATTACTTCCGCTGTATAGTTATATTTTGTAAAAGACTTCCGCTGTTTTATATCAAATAAAAGTTTGTATGTTGTTCTTTAATCTTTTCGTGTGTGCTGTTGGGTGCCGCATCGCACGGCACCACCCTATGCGGTCCTGGAGTGGGTGAACCACGGGGTGGGTCCCCACAGTCGTGGTATCAGAGCCGCATTTGGGAATAGCACGCTCGAAAAGAGCCTATTTTGAAAACTTAGAAGTAGTCGAGTGAGGATTAGTCATTAAGCCCACATAAGGTCTATGATAGTAGTAGTTACTAAGGTGGAAGAGCTAACTTATGTGTTATACATTCTGTAACGACGCTCCGACGTCAGGTAAGAGGTAAGGTACGCCACAGCAGGCGGATCAATTGCGGTAACTCCCCATACGAGTAATAGTATGGTATGGTATACCGTGGCTTGGCACGGTAGTGAATATGAATCTCTGAACCTCTCAATGGTTCTGAGAGCATATGAAAACGCTGATCTCCAGCGTGCTTTAGGCAAAAGTGAGAATACCCCATCGTGTGGTAAGCAACACGATAGTATGCAACTCTTGAACGTTCAATGTTCAAAGGGCCATACGCAGCGCTCGCCATCGGCGTGCCTCAACGGTCATGAGGCAGTAGGTGGTATCCGTTGGGTTGATAAAATTCTCAACCGTGACAACCCGTTCACGCTCTACTCGGGTTCCCCGTCGTGTGGTGTGAAAACACGACCATGTACCTTGAGACGTGGCTTGACTCAAGGACGATCCGTATGGCAATGATACGGACCGTATGTTTTTACTATGATATGGAACTGCCTGCAATGTTAAAACCTTTGTGTGCATCATTATTGTGTGTTTTTCTGCAGGTACACTAACCACGTTAGTGCATGACGTGTAGAAATCGTTTGTGAGTGACGACTTTAGTTCCACCATTTGACACGTATATGCCGGAATACCGGTTTAGGATTTTTCTTTGGTGAGGAAACGTAGTACCGACTGCATAAAAGTTTATTTTCAAAGAAAAGAATCACAATGAAGTTTAGGATTTCAATTAGGGGTTAGTAAACTCCTATATTGAACTAAGAGTCAATTGGGAGTATAGGTTCAATTTCAAAAGCTTAGGAACAATCTCCCCTGTTTTTGGCAGGAATTTTTCTGAACTTGAACAGGGCATAACTTTAGATTGGTTGAACCAATGGAGGTGTGGTATACCATTCTGGAAAGGTTTTGAAGTCCTCTACAACTTTTCTGTAGAGCTCCAGAACAAACCTTCCCTCCAAAGGGATGAAAATCTCAGATGAGTAGGTACTCTCCAGAAACAGGGCAGACCAAAATGCTCTCTGGAATTTTCTGTATTTCGACCATAACGTTCTGAAGAAAAATTCTTAAGGGTCAGGTAAGAAACCTTTGGAAAGGGCATGAGATATGCTACAACTTTGTAATTCAAAGTTTTGCCAAAACTGGAGCAGAATTAATTGGAATTGTGGATTGAAACTAGGTACCTCTGGGGGGGTGCTGTCAAAATCCTGCCAGAAATTCTGAAACTTTGAACCATCATATCTTTTGATACAGGAATGCCAATAGATCATATAAATACATGTTTGGGGAGCTTGGAAAGTTCTTTACAATTTTTCTGTTCAACCCCAGGACAGAATACTCCTGTAAAGAGGTGAAATTCGCAGTACAAGTGAAACTGACCGGACTATCAAAGTCTGTGCATAGTTTCTATACTGATTTGGATTTTGCTTATGACTTCCGGTATAAGAATTGTAAAAGGTGAAATCTTACAATTCTATAAAGCTTATGAATCATGTTTTTACTTTGTAAGTATGAGTTCGGTCCATACATGTTTCTAACTATATGGAAAGGTTGACCAAAGTGAGCACTTACAGGGGAGGTGCTGCTGAATTTCCTACAGAATTTATGTCAACTTTAGAAGCTCATAGCTTTTGATCTAGAACTTAGTTGAAAGGCAAATAAATACCCGTTGGAAAGATATGGAAGTCTTCTCTAACTTTTCTGTTCGCTAGCACAACAGTTTAAACATTGAATTAGGATTTAAACCATTGTACAGAAGATGGTTCAGTTTCTGTACCTTGCTGTTGTTGGACCATAACTTCAGGTATACCTTGTTATCAAAGGCTGTGTGATATAGCTCTGGAAGGCTATGGTTATGCATTACCTTCCCATAAGAAGATTATGGATTAAGTTTTCAATTTCCTACATTGGAACTTAAGGGGGGGAGGAGTGCATCCATGCAAACCATAGCATTAATAATCCATGGGCTATACATTGAAGTATGCCATTACCAAGAGGCAAGAGGAAATTACATTTGTATGTAATCAAAGTTCAAGTACAAGATCCGTCATATCATCAAGGAAGATGTAGTTTTAGCGTCTTCACCACGTACATACAAATGCTCGCCAGAATCACAAGACTTGAGAGAACAAGACTAGGAGCTAGAACTAGTAGCTGGTGTTTCACGCTAAACGGGTATTGTGAAGCCTTAGTAGAAAAGAGAAAAGTGAAGTCAACGTAAGAAGGAAGATTTCCTAGGTTAAGTTATTATGGAGTATTTTCAAATGATCTTGTCAAACATTTGACATATTTTCCTTAAAACTTGGTCACCACATGAAAGTGGCATGCCTTGTTTAGCACCTTTCTTGACCAAGTTATCTGTACTTGGCAAAGTTTGAGATGCTTCTTAACCATGTTCGAATTATTGTACTACTTCTTGCTCAAACTATAAAAAGATGATGCACTATTTTGCATCATACATATGCACCATTTTGCATCATACATATGCACCATTTGCATCATACCATATGCATTGCATACCGTATAACATGTGAAATACCAAAGTACTGAGCAAGACTGTGTACCTCTCTTCAAACCATTAAGCGGTGTCTAATCACCTTGTATTATTGATCCAGCTGTTGAGTCTACCTCATTGGACAATACTAAGGAAATCAGTTACTCAACATCCCAACTCAACACCCCTTGTACCTAAGAAAGTTTTGAACTTTTATCTATGACTTGTTTAGCTCTGAGTGCCGTAATTGTTGGAACTAAACTAATTTCTCATCGCGGGGCTTACCGATTGATTGCTCAACCTCGTGACAATCCTTGAACACAATCTAAATTTTTGAGAGATCATATGGTGACTTTGACAACCTTGTGGTCACCATAGATAGTTGGCCTTTGCTATGTTGGTAATATAAGTGAAATTTACTTGTGGTTACTCTTATGTTCAAGCAAAGCAATCAGTTTTGACTAAAGGGTTGAAATACCAATTCGAGGCGAGATTTTTGATTCATTGTTTAATCTCACCAAACATCTCGATTCATGTTTGGGGAAGTACTACACTAAGCTTCTAAGGACTCAGTTAATCTAGACAAGTATTTGTTATCCATGTCAAGATTAGGACAGTAAAAGGTTCCAGCCAATCGACCCGGTCGACATGGGTCTGCAGAGTTTTATAGACTCACCATACTGTCAAAGAGAGCACTATTGAAAAGCACAAAGGTCAGGATGTCTATCGGTTTATTATCGTCATATCACCGATAATATTCCCTACTTTCCTTCCTCGTTGGAATCTCGGGACGAGATTCTTTTAAGGGGGAAGGAATGTAAAAGTCCCAAAAATGCAAAGTCAATAAAGTGAATGTTGATTCCCATTTGTGTTGGAATGCATGAAAATGGGACTTACAAAAAAAAATAATTTTTGTACATGTGATGATGCACATGGGTGTCCATCCCAACGAGCTCTGACATTCATTTGAAGGTGTTTAGCCAAGGTTGGATTAAACACCATGTGTAAAGTTCTCACATATAAGGGGGAGTTTAAATTCAGATTTGAACTCAATTGTTCCCCTCAAGTTGCTGCCAAAAATTGGGAGCACACATGTATCCTCGAATTTTTGAATGCGAGGAAAGTCAGGGTGGCCACATTCTAATTTCAGGGTGGGCTAAAAAGGAGTCAAATATGACTGTTTCCAGATGTGAGCTTTATTCAAAATTGAAAGTGAACTTCACACTGAATTCGGGTTATTCAAACTTCAGCCCACGTTTAAACCCCCGAAATATCAGATTGAGGGAATTTACTGGAATAAAGACCTTTTGGAAACATTTGGAGGATAAGAAGAGGAGTAAGGGGGTAGACCCCACATGTCATTGGGCTGCTTTAACTTGCTCCCGAAGTCTTTCTCTGTTCGGTGTCGAAAACCAACCGAGCCTCCTCAGAGTGCCACCGAGGGCAGCCACCTCCAGCTTCCTGCATCGAGCTGGCGACCTGCTCGTGGCTTCAACAGCTCACAGCGTGATCCTCTCACTCACCAACCGAGCTGCAATCGTAGGCCACCTCCTCGCTGTTTTCATCGCACTGGCGACCAACTCGTGGGATTGAGTACCTCCCGGTGCGATCTTTTGCTCACAAAAACAACAACCCCGGGCATTATTTTTCCCTCGCACAGGAACTGAACCGAGGCGCCAAATTTAAATTTTTGAATACAACACAGGGTTAACTCCACAGTAATTAAATTTGGTTTGTAAAAATTGCTGCGAACTTCTGAATTTGATGTATGGAGCCACTGTTGTTTGAGAGGGGGAAAAACTTCAGCGGGACCCGCATGTCAGTGACACAGAGGCAACACCCGAATTGTCTTCTGTGTGCGCTTGACACCGAGCGTGCAGACGCCACCGAGCTGTGTGTGCTGTGCTCCCGGACTCGGTTCCTTTGGTATTCATCAGCTGCTCCCTAAAGATCGTGAGGCACCAGCAAATATCCCTGTGCACACGTTCACCCGACGTCCACAGCCTCTGCTCGAGCGCTCAGGAAAGCAACGCTGCACGCCACCTCTGTCGCCGTTGCTGCTCGGCCTCCGGCCACTGTGGCGCCCAGCTGAACCGCCTAGGAGCTGCGCCGACCTCCACTGGACGTCATCCACTACTCCTCAGCTCGTCCCCGGCCTCCCCTTGCTGTGCCCGAGCTGTTCTTCACCGGCAAAACAGACCCGACGTTACACCTCGCTGCTCCTCACATTCCGGCCACTCCAACGCCTCTCCCGCACGTCCAGCACCTCCCTATGGTGCGCCAAGGTGTGTATATCATGTTACCGCAGTCCCCTTGCCCTTCCCCATCACTGTCTTGCCGGAATTTGGATTTTGGCGCCGGTACACGTGAAGAACAGCCCCAAACCAAAACTGTAAATTCGTCCAACATGGTTGATCATCGGTTCTACAATTCAAGCCACAGAAACTAGTGATCCTAGCGCCCTCCCACGCCAAATACCGCAGCAAACCATCGACCACACGCCCCGGGCGACGAGAAATTGCTGGCGGAGGCAAAAACGGGTCGGTCCTCCGGTGAACCCTATGTTCCGGCCATTTGCTGCAAGGTTTAGCCTGCGTTCCATGTTCCCCGATCATTGGTGCTGCTTTAGGGCAAGGTAGCTCGTCGGGAGAAGCTTCGGACGCGCCAGAACGCGTTGATGCCGAGCTCCCTAGCCGCCCCACCGGTGCCGGCCTATTTTCAGCCGTTTTCATGCGTGGAAACCTTGCCCGGCAGCTGCGCCATGTTCCCAGGAGCATGTAGGGCGAAACCGGAGCTAATTTGGTGGAGAAATGAGGGAGAACGAGCCATGCCACGATTTGAACTGGTGTGCACGCGCGCCTCTGGCGGGAGGTTGAAGAAGGACCTGACCAGTGGGCAACTTTGTGTAGACAGCTCCAAAAAGGGTGAGACAAGTTTTGTCTGAATCCTTAGGAGGATTACTTTACATAGGAACAAATTGCATGCTATGAAAATGCCCAGGAATTTCTGTAGAATTGTTTTTAGTAAATCCTTTAGGGATTTATTACAGGAGCAATTCTTTATGAAATATTCCTAAATTTGGGCAGCTAGTCCTTTTCATAGTGCCTGACCTCCAGTAAAAAGTTTAGGATTTTTGGAGCTTATTTGTATGGCTTAATCAGTAGGTTATCTCAGGATTTAATAAATTATCTAAAAATCATAGAATTGATTTCCAGAAAATGGTTCAACCTTCATACCTCCATATCTTTCTGTAGGGATGTCCAAAATTTGTGAAACAAATTTTTTTGGGTTTATCTCAGTCAGTACTTTGCAGAAATGCAAAGAAATTGATCTGAAGATCTTTGGATATTCTCCAAGATTCATCAAATTTAAATATTTGGGAATTTAGTCCAGAATAATCTATGTTATGGAATTTCTTCAAATTTAGCCAGAAAGTTCCTCATGACATTACTGATCTCCAGTAAAAACTTGAGCTTCATTGGAGTTCATTTGCTAGGTCAAATTACCTTCCCAAATTCAGCCTTTATTTGGAAATTCAAATTTAAACAGAAATTGTTCAGCACTCCTGTCCAAACTTCAAAAATTCATATCTCTCTGATGGTAGCTCCAAAAATGGTGAAACAAATTTTGTTAGAACCATGGAGACTTACCCTAATCAGATATTCCATTTCTAGCTATGTCAAAGCTCCTGATTTGGGCTCAAAATTCAGATAAGCATTGTACTTGTAGGAATTTTAAAGACTACATTATGCAATGACATGTCTCCAAATTTGGCTCAAATCATCCTTAGAGAGTCTAGTATCCACTGAAAAATTCCCAAAGCCAATTAAGGATTCTAAATAGCAGTAGCTATGAATAGAAGTTCAATTTCTATAAACCTTTAATACTTACACATGTATTTTATTACATTTCATCATAGTGACCGAAGTTGAGGACGCACCGGAGCCTTTGGACGTCCTGCCACCTGAAGTTGACTTCCCCTTTAACTCACAGCCAGGCAAGCCCCGGTTTGCACTTAAGTACCTTTTATAAAATTCTTTATTTGTATCACTTATGTCTAGGGTGAATATTTGCATTAGAGTTAAGGTGTTTGAAACCCCACTTGCATAACCTTTTAAATCCTATGAAAGGTTGGGTAGCTTACAGAGCCGACGAGTAGACAAGGCCCCGCTAATATGCTTAGGACCTCGGTAGAAGTCGAGTAGTTGGAATCTACTCGCGAGGTAAGGTTTATCACACGGTTTGGTCAGAATAGAAAATGGCTTAAGAGTGGTGAAAATGAGACCCAGCAGGGGGGATAGGAAGCAGTGAGCGGAGGTCTCACGTGCGTAGCCCTGTTGGTGCCGATTGAGGACCAAGTCTTGTGCGGGCCTGCTGAACAAGTATCGAACAGTACCGGATGGCATACTGACATAAGCAGAAAACCGATGTAAATGGTTAACCTGGGTGCCGAGGCTTACCCAACCGTAAACAGGAGTGGGTTGAGGGTAGCAAGGTGTAAATCTGCCGGTGGGCACAATCACGCTCCACGCGGGGACCTCCTACCCATTACGGATGGACCGGTTCGGTGTTTGGGTTGCCTTTGAAAGGTGGTTGCATACAACAGAGTAGGAAGGGGTGTGGAATCGCGCTTCTGAAAGTGGGTGTATGCAACGTGTTGTCCGGGTGTCTCCTGATTGCAATCACCGTCCCTCGCGGTTATTTGAGTACCGCTTGTTCACTGTTTCGTGACGTAGTAAGAAGTGAAGTAAGCCAGTTGAATGATAATATGCTGTGATGATATATTAATGTTTTAGAAACCATGTATGCTGTAGATGTAGAGCTAATTAAGTTTACTTTCCGCTTTGGGCATCACCACATCGGAGGAAAGCGTTTCTTGATTGATTGTGGACTTCCGATGTGAGGGCTGCCTAAGGCATATGAATTTGACGCTATAAAACTGAAAGTAAGGATCAACTTATAGGCGTGTCTTTGTCGCAAATTCCTTTTCCTATCATACACCTCCCTGCATGTAGAGTTCCATGCCTAGGTCATACGGTTAAGCCTTGCTGAGCCATTGTGCTCACGGTTGCAATATTTGAGCTGTTTGCAGGTGAGAGCTATGAGGAGGGTTCCGAGGATGAGGCGATGCCCCCGTCAGGGTACACGGCCGAGATGGAGCCCTCCACGCCACCGTGATCTCCGGTTTCATGCTGCTAGCGTGTAGCGTCCCCGGGCTGGACGGCTGCACTTTTGCATAGTTAGGATGAGAGGCTGCTATTGTACATTACTTCCACTGTATAGTTATATTTTGTAAAAGACTTCCGCTGTTTTATATCAAATAAAAGTTTGTATGTTGTTCTTTAATCTTTTGTGTGTGCTGTTGGGTGCCGCATCGCACGGCACCACCCTATGCGATCCTGGAGTGGGTGAACCACGGGGTGGGTACCCACAGGGCATTCCTTAGCTCCAAAAATCTTAAGAAAATTCATGCATGCTCCCTGAGCTATGTTTGAAATTGTAGTTCACTTGAGTTTGCATGAAAGTGCAAATTTATTCAGAATTAATTCCTTATTGCCTAAATGCTTAGGAAATTGTTCTGAGTGATCTACTCATGGAAATATTCTGAATTTTTGTCCAGATGACTTTCTTGTGACAAGGAACTCACAAGAAAATTTCCAGCTCCATTGGAGCCCTGGATCAGTAGTGTTCTGTTCAACTTCCTTACGTGATCACCACCCAAGTGATGAACCCCACTTATCACTTGATCCTAGTACTTTAAACCAAACCCAAACCACTAGCCCCAGTGTCATTTTAAATTCTTAAACAGAGTTCCAGTTTTAAACTTGTCTTTAGAACTTGTTAGCAAAAGTTTTACAATTAAACATGTATGCATATTCATAACGTGTAGTGATTAAACGTGGAAAAGTGGAGATGGATTAAAGATTGGATCAAGGAACAAGAAGGGCAGTTATTCAACTTCAAGTCATCAGCAACTAACTTCATACTCCTCTGACTTTAGTCACCTGCAAAACCAAGGTAAGCTCCGGTTTGCTATTAAGTGGTTTTATAAAGTTTTTTCTTTGTTCACTACTATGGGTCAAAGTTTGTATATGCATTAGGTCAAGGATGTTTTATAATCCACTTGCATAACCAAAAATGAACCCTGAGGTCAAGGGTAGAATGGTGTCATCGCTGTAGCATAAGGCCATGCTAAATAGGCTAGGACATCCGGTGGAAGATGAGTAGTTGGAATCTACTCGCGAGCTTTTTTTCAGGATCACATAAGTGTGGTTGGAAAGAGAGGCAAACTAAAGTTTACATTTCTAAAGATGAGACCGGGCAGGAGGGTTAGGCAGCGACAACGAGGTCTTGGTCGAGTAGCTCTCCCTGTGTCGGTTAAGGACCAAAGCGTGTGCGGCCCTGGGAGCAAGTATTGAGTTGTGTACCGGATGCTTACTGATACATGGGAACCAGGAAACCGATGTACCAGGTTCACTGGATTGTAGAGGCATACCACATCGTCTCGTTAGACCTATGAGCCCGAGACGGCGCGACCGGTTCTATAGTATAGTGTCCTGCGAAAGGTTGCCACATACGACGTAATGAAGGACGCCAGATTTGGGTCTTCAGAGGCGGGCGTATGTGTCGAGTTGTCCGGGTAGTGTTTGATTTGAATCACTGTCCCTCGCGGTTATGAGTACCACTTTCTCACTGCGCTGTGACGTAGTAATCAACTTGTGTGGAAACAGTTTGCAAAGTTTTAGTTGCTGATATGATTATTGTAAATTGCATGAAAACCCTGTTTGAAGTAAAGATAGAGCAAACTAAAGTTATTTTCCACCTTGGGACAAGTAACATTGGGATGAAGCGTTTCTTGTTTGATTTTGGAGTTCCAATGTTGCTGGGCGCAAGGTCACTACTATTATGGCTAAAATCTGAAAGTTAAGAATGAACTCGTAGGCGAGTCTTTTTGCAACTTATATGTTTAGGTCTTAAGTTACTTTCATGTAGAGTTGCATGTCTTAGGAGAGATGGTTAAGTCTTGCTGAGCCTTTGTGTTCACTCTTGCTATATGAGTGGTTTTGCAGGTTAATATCGACGCATAAAAAGAAGGTTGTCCGGTGAGCATGGAGTACCTAGCCGCTGCCATGTCTTCGTGTTGCTAGCAAGAGGAGTTCGCGGGCTGGACCTCTTCTTGGGTGCTCACTAGTTATTCAGTGTGAGCTGTTTATAGACTTCCGCTGTAGCTATTTTATGTAAATTATTTACAAAGAACAATTGTAAGCTTCCACTTTTGATTTATGTAATACAGTGTTCCTTATATGTGTGCTGTTGGGTGCCACATAACACGGCACCACCCAATGCGATTCCGGGGTGAGGTGCCCCATCTCCGTGATCGGGATCGGCGGGCCCCGTCAGACAGAAACTCAAGGAACCCTCAAGAAGTTCATCAACGTGCACAAAATGAATTCTCATTGAAGATCAAGAACATACGAAGTGACAATGGGACAGAATTCAAGAACACCTCAGTTGAGGAGCATCTAGACGAAGAAGGGATAAAGCACGAATTTTCAGCACCATATACTCATCAACAAAACGGAGTAGACGAACGGAAGAACAGAACTCTCATTGAGATGACGAGGACAATGCTCGATGAATACAAGACTTTGGACAGGTTTTGGGCTGAAGCGGTTAACACCACTTGTCACGCCATAAACCGACTATATCTTCATCGGTTGGTGAAGAAAACTTCATATGAACTATTCACGGGTAACAAGCCGAATATTTCATATTTTCGAGTTTTTGGTTAAAAATGTTATATTTTAAACAAGAAGCCAAGGGTTTTGAAGTTTGCTTCGAAGTCCGATGAAGGTTTCTTACTTGGCTATGATTTAAACTCCTACGCTTATCGTGTCTTCAATAAAACCTCCGGACTTGTTGAAGTAGCACGTGACGTAGTGTTCGATGAAATTAACGGCTCTCAAGAAGAGCAGGTTGATCAATGTGTGCTAGATCAAGAAGAAGCTCCATGTCAAGCATTGAGAAGAATGGCACTGCGCGATGTTCGACCACAAGTGCCACCTTCAAATGCGAATGAAGAAAGTGAACCACAGGTGGAGGAAAATGATCAAGGGGGAGCTTCCATACAAGGTCAACCTCAAGAAAATCAAGAAGATCAAAACATCAATGAGGGCAACTATCCATGGGGAGAAGAAGATGATAATGAAGATTCAAGACCACAGGTGCCACATCCAAGAGTACACCAAAGCATCTAAAGAGATCACCCCGTCGACAACATAATCGGTGACATCCAAAAGAGAGTAATAACTTGATCTCGCATAGCTAATTTTTGTGAACACTATTCTTTTGTATCGTCTTTGGAACCATACAGGGTTGAGGATGCATTAAAAGATCCGGATTGGGTGATGGCAATGCAAGAAGAATTGAACAAGTTCAAAAGGAACGAAGTGTGGGAGCTTGTTGAAAGATCCAAGTCCAACGTTGTCGGCACTAAATGGGTGTTCCGCAATAAGCAAGACGAACATGCAGTGGTAACAAGGAACAAGCACGACTTGTGGCAAAAGGGTACTCACAAGTCGAAGGTTTGGATTTCGACGAGACTTTTGCTCCCGTAGCTAGGCTTGAATCGATTCATATATTACTTGCATATGCTACTCACCATGATTTCAAGTTTTATCAAATGGAGGTGAAAAGCGCCTTTCTCAATGGACCAATCAAGGAGGAGGTGTACGTGGAGCAACCACCCGGTTTTGAAGATCAAGAGCACCCCGACTATGTGTTCAAACTGCGTAAGGCTCTCTATGGCCTCAAACAAGCTCCTAGAGCTTGGTATGAGTGCCTTAGAGATTTTTTTGATTGAAAATGACTTCAAGATTGGAAAAGCTGTTTACACTTTGTTTACTAAACACTTTGATGATGATCTGTTCATTTGCCAAATCTATGTTGACGATATTATATTTGGTTCAACTAACAAATACTTTTGTCAAGAATTTAATAAGATTAGGACAGATAGATTTGAGATGTCCATGATGGGGGAGTTGAGGTACTTTTTGGGATTCCAAGTGAAGCAACAAAAGGACGGAACATTCATAAGCCTAACAAAGTACACTCAAGACATTCTCAAGAAGTTTGGAATGGACAAAGCAAAGCCCATAATGACTCCCATGGCAACTAACGGACACTTGGATCTCAATGAAGACGGACCAAATGTGGATCAAAAGGTATATTGTTCCATGATTGGCTCCTTACTTTATTTATGTGCATCTAGGCCTAATATCATGTTGAGTGTATGTTTGTGTGCAAGGTTTCAAGCCGATCCTAAGGAATTTCATTTGACAGCCGTTAAAAGGATCTTGAGATATTTCGTTTATACACCCAACCTAGGCCTTTGGTATCCCAAATGTTCAAAATTCAATCTCATTGGCTACTCCAATGCAGATTATGCCGAATGCAAGGTAGATAGAAAAAGTACTTCTGGTACTTGCAAATTCCTAGGTAGATCCTTAGTTTCTTGGTCCTCCAAGAAACAAAATTCAATTGCCTTATCCATGGACAAAGCGGAGTATGTTGCAGCCGGGAGTTGTTGTGCACAACTCCTTTGGATGCGACAAACTCTAAGAGATTACGGTTACAATATGAGCCGTGTTCCACTCCTTTATGACAATGAGAGTGCAGTTAAAATTGCCCATAACCCTGTTGAGCACTCCAGAACCAAACACATAGATATCCGGCATCATTTTTTGAGAGATCACTCAATGAAAGGAGACATAGCCATTTCCCATGTCAACACTGAAAAACAACTAGATGATACCTTTACCAAGCCACTTGATGAAAAACGCTTTTGTGAGCTTCGAAATGAACTAAATATCCTTGATGCTCGGAGCGTGACTTAAAAACTTGCATACCTGTATGCCATCCTCAAAATCATGTTAATTGTGTTGAAAGATCATCTATCTCTATTTTTCTCCTAAAAACTATGTTAGTTACTTGATCTTGGTGAATTATGGTCATAGGTTGATTGTTGTATGTTTACTGATCATATTCATCAAGAATATATGTGTCTTTGTCCCCTATTCGTTATTAGGAACCATTGAATACATATATATATATATGTGTGTGTGTGTGTGTGTGTGTGTGTGTGTGTGTGTTTTGTACTTTTCTATACAAGGGACCACGGACTTGTCCGTGGTCACCACTTGGTCCGCTTGTCCGGACTAGTCCGGTTCGACCACAGACTAGTCCGATATTTCGACTCCATAATCCTAGGGCCGGCTCAAACCTAATCTTCTTCAACCTCACAACTCCTCCCACGTTCTCTCTCCTCGCTCAAGTGCTCCCGAGGCAGATTTGTGAGTTCTCCATCAAATCCACCCAAATCTCTGTGGGAATCGATCTCCACTGCAAGGGGATCGAAGACCCCGGACTAGTCTGCATCAAGAACTCCTTCAACGCCTCGAATCAAAGGATTTGGTAAACTTCTCTCCAAACCCTAGAACCTTCGATTTTCCTTGTTTTTGCTCAATTAGCTTAGCTCCTCCAGTCAATACATGCTCTATTGATGTATGCCATGTACCCTAGATCATATTTGCATTGAATGACCTCAAATTTCGACAAGTTAGGTTTGAGCAGCCTCATAATGGACTAGTCCGTTCTTAGAGCGGACAAGTCCGGTACTCCGAACTAGTCCGACCCTGAACACCGGACAACTCCGGTATGCCCTAATCAAAACCTAAGCTTATATCAATTCAATGCAATCCCTTGTCATCCTTAATTATTCATATCCTTTATATCTTCCTTGTCAGAAATCATGTCGGGATCGAATGAGAATCTCCCCGACTTTGACGCCGAGATGGATCAAGATGTGATGTTTCATGCTCCGGAGTATCGCTCCAACAAGAGACAAGAGCGTGCTGCCGAGCCTTCAACCACCCCACCTAGGGTGCGTCGAAAGGTTACAATCAAGAGACCAGCCTCAAAAGCAAATATGGCTTGTTCTAGCTCGGCGGCTCAACGCCGAACCAAGGGCAAGGGAAAGGGACTTGCTTCCGGCCCGATTGGTCCCCTTAAGATGACAGCTCCAAGACAGGGGAATAGGGATCCCTCGGTGGAAAAGTTCAATGGCAAGGGGAGTGATGTGGCATGGAACCTGAGGATGATTGACGCCTATAGCACTGGCAAAAAGGCAGCTGACAAGAGATTTTGGAGCAACTTTCACTCGGACTACTACAGTTCGGTGTACCTCAAAATGAAGACTCTAGTGGTCCAAAGTCAATGGATCGACTAGAAATATTTTTGAAAGAAGAGCTGTGAAGCCTTTGAGGAGGTAATAGAGGCTGCAGAGAGACACGGACTCAAGGACTTGCTCTCCTTCAGATACAACTGGAATGATGAGATCATCGCCCAGTTCTATGCAACTTGCCACTTTGCCCACGATGGAGAAGACAAAGTGACTTGGATGACACATGGATCCAAGTACACAGTTACCTATGTTGAGTTTGCTAGACTGCTGCACCTTGAGGATACCGGCAGCAACGAGATTGTGATTCACAACCTTGGTGTTGTGGAGAAGGACAAGATGGAATTCCTCTATGATACTCGACTCCCATACAATCCTCCCTCAACGAAGAACATGAAGCCCTTCTTCATTGTTCTCAACAGGGTGCTCTGGAAGACCATTGCTCCAAAGGATGGAGATGCCGGGAGTGTCCAAGGTTACTTGAGAACATTGATGAAAGTAATCAGCAGGAGGAGAAAGTTTGATATCTTCGACTACATTTGGAATGACATGGTGAACATATCCTGCACATCAAACCGTTCCTGTGGCTATGCACCATACTTGATGTTTATGATTGAAAAAGTCACAGGAATTGAGTTTGCGAAGGACGTGGAGCACACTGCTCTAAGGCCTCTGAAGCCTCCTCAAGCCTCTCTCCCAGCTGCTCCCTCACCTGGCTCACCTGAAGAACATCCAGAGAGAGCTCAAGAAGATGCAAGGCCTTCATCCAAGGCTAGGGTCCCTCCTCACAAAGGGTCCCCTAGTGGGATTATGAAGTATTTGGCTGCTATCTTTGGTTCTTGCCAAAAAACTAAGTTGAATCTTCATAAGATGAACAAGGCAAGAAAGGAAAAAAATGAGATACATGAAGGCCAATGTCAAAGCAATATGCCAAAAACTGGAGATTGAGCCCATTGGATCTCCAGTCATCTCAGAGGACTCTGCATCAGACTTCACAGAGCTTCCTCCTCTCTCTCCATCAGAGCGTGCATACTTTGGTTCCTGGGGCACGACGAGTGGTTCTCCTCCTCCTCCTCAGCCTGATGATGAAGACGAAGAAAGGACCGACAACGATGAGTGAGCCAGCGACGACAAGTAGATCCCTCCTCTCCTTCTTTTTGGTGCCTTGATGCCAAAGGGGGAGAGATTGAGGGGGAGTCTTAAGTCGTAGGTTCTTCTTTTGTGTCCTAGTCTAAGAAATGAGCTTTTGTAAGACTTATGCTATCATTATGCTTTTGGACATGTGTTGTGAAATGATAACCATGTTATGCTTATGATTAATGGTGTATGTTTAAAACTGCTATGTAGGCTTGAGACTCTTGATGATTTTATGATTATGCTCACGATATTCACATCAAAATTATTGCTCACACACATAGTTTTGCACCCCACCATAAAGAGTGCACATATGTCTAATGTCTACATTGCCTATTTTGCTCAAAGCTCATATGTGCACACTTTATTAAAATCTGAATTTTTTATCATATTTGTGTGATCTCAATTGGTTGTCATCAATCATCAAAAAGGGGGAGATTGAAAGTGCATCTAGGCATCCCTTGTGGATTTTGGTTGATTTATGAGAAACAAATGAGACCCTAACAAAATTATTGAGATGAGCACATGTTCTTAAAGAAATTAGGAAGAAACTGCAAAAAGAAAGGAGAATGAGGATCCAAATTGATAAGAGCTCAGGAGTTGAAAAGATTAGATTACTTAGTATGGAGTGTGTTGGAGAAACACACCCCACGAGCTCAAGTGAAAGAAATCACACTAACTGCACAAGAATCAGCATGTGCGGACTAGTTCGATATCAACCGGACTAGTCCAATTTCTATCTGATCAGAAAATGGACTAGTCCGATATGGACCGGACTAGTCCGATTTGTCTCTGGATAGACAACGGACTAGTCCGCACTCTTACAGACTAGTCCAGTATCTCACAACACTTAGGGTGTTCCACACGCCGCACACCGGACTAGTCCGGAGTCCACCACGGACTAGTCCGGACATCGCAAACCCTAACGGCAACCTTTGGAAATCCTATTATAAATAGAGGTGTACGGCCATACTACCCCACCTCTCGACCCCCTGCGCCGTCACACCTCCCAAGAGCCCAAAATTCACATCTCTTCACACATTCTAACCCAAAAAGGATCAAATCTTTGAGGCTTAGCAATTGGTCAAAGGAGAGACTTGTTCTACACATGTTGAGCTCTTGGGTTTGATCTCTGGCACACTATTGTTCATTTATTGTTCATCTTTTGAATGTGTTTGGTGATAGTCATTCATTGTAATTCTTGGGGAGCCCTCAACTTGTGTGGCTTAGCAACTGGAACGATTTATTTGCCCTTTCTGATTAGTGGAAGAGAATCGTCCTGTGTGGCGATTCGACGAGGGTAGGGTTGGTGAAGACCCGGTCCTTCATGGACTCCTCAACAGGGACGTAGATTTCCTTCGTGGAATCGAACCACGGGATAAAAACTTGTCTCTTGCTCTTTTTCATTTATTGTTCATCATAATCTAGGGTTTACTCAATCTTGCATAATTCACATTGAAACATTGAAACTAAAATTGATCTCTGTCATTCATTGTTTCACTGTTATAATACATCTAAGTTCCCAATTAATTTCCGCTGCATAGGGTACTAGAAGTGAAAATATTGATCAAACTTGATCTTCCTAGTCCACGCATACCGGACTAGTCCGCACAGTACCGGACTAGTCCGATTTGTCTCTGAGTAGAAAACGGACTAGTCCGCACTCTACCGGACTAGTCCGATTTCCCTGTATTTGATAAACCTATTAAGTGTTTCAGGGATTGACAAAGAATCGAACAGCCTATTCACCCCCCTCTAGGCTACATTCACTTAACCCCGGAGTCCTTTGCAGGTGGGCTTCTAGAAAAGAAGATATACCCGCCGCCGAGACAACGACGCCCCGCCATGACTTCGTTGGGTGGTGCCGTGATATGCGGCACCCAACAGCACACGGGTGAAGAAACACATTACATTACATAAATTATTTGCTGAAGCATACAAAAGTGTTTTACAAATACTTATCTCAAAATAAGCTACATCAGGAGACTATAACTCTCACGACTCAATTCTAACTTAGCAACAAAGAAACAGTCCAGCCCGCGGACGTTTCTTACTAGCAACACGAAGACAAACCGCAGTGGCGAGGATGCTCTTTGAGTAAACACTCGGAGGTCCCCGAGTCTCATCGGCACCCCTTCTCATAAGCATGAAGTCAAACCTGCAAAAAAAACTCGGATAGCATCCGTCAGCATAACGCTCAGCAAGACTTAACCGTCACCCTAAACATGAAACTCTATGTGAGGTTATGAACCTAAAGTAGGATGGCATAATGCATAATAAACTCGCCTAAAAGTGAATCCTTACATTCAGGTGTTATTTGCAGCAATTTTAATTAACCTTGGGCACACCACATCGAGAGTCCACAATCAAACAAGAAACGCTTTCCCCTGATGTAAATTTCTCATGGCATAAAAGAATTGAATTTGGACTAGCTAAGCATCAAAGATACAGCACCAATATAGTATAAATTTCAAACCAATGTGATTTGTTCCTTTCTCATGCAAGTTCTTACTACGTCACGACTGTGATAACAAGTATGCTCGGTCCATTCCGCGAGCAACGGTGATTCGAATCAATAACACCCGGACTACAGGACACGTACGCCTGTACTCGACATTGCCTACAGCAACCATCACTGACGTTGTACGCGGCAGCCTTTCCCCTGTTTCACCCCCGTTGAATCGATCAAGTCGCCCCGTACAGTAGCCACTCTCATGGTGCACCTGCCGACATGAGATGTCATGAGAATGTTCCCCACATACTGTACACCGGCCGTCTCGCCTGAGGCGACCTGAAAAGGCTAAACGACAGCTTCCGGAGGTACATCGGTTTACTGGGTCCCATAATACCAGCATGAGTCCGGTACACAACTCAAACTTGTTCAACAGGGCCGCATACGGATCGGTCCTTGACCAACACGGACAGGTCCATAGCACCCAGGCCCCTATCTCCTTCTGCCCCTACAACCTTCCGGTCTCAACAATGATCTAACTTGATCTTAATGTCTTAGCTATACACTAACTACTTTCCCTAATGAACATAATAGATGAGCTGAAAAGGACTGAATGCAACTGAACAACAAGAACTCCAATGGCCTCAAAACTTTTACAGCAGGTTCTATACTACCTAGGGATTTAGCTTGCCAAATTGCAGCTAATGTGGAGTCAAATTGTGTTCTCCATAATTCTCACAATGTCTCTTATGTATTTCCACATATACATAAGTATGGAGAATAAGAACAGGGAGTTATAAGGCTAAACTTGGGCTTATAATTTACATGTGAGTTCCTGGTCACATGAAAGTAATTTGGTCCCAAATTCAGACATTTTACTTGGGTAGTTCCTCCAGAACAATTCTTTAATAATTTCTACTCTAAAGAATTAATTCAGAAGTAATGTGCATTTTCATGCCCAATTAAGTGAACTACAATATCAATTATGGCTCAGAGAGCTTTCCTAAATTTTTCTATGATTTTTGGAGCTATGTATTGCCCAGAATAGGTTTTCCAAGTGGGAGACATTTTCTGAAATTGTTTCTGGATTCTTATGAACACAGTAGATTGTATTTAGCAAATTGCTACTCAAATGATCTTAAAATGAGCTGAAAATTTTCTGGAAGGTCAACAATATGCTAAAGAATATTCTGGCAAACTTTCAGGATTTTTGGTTAAACCAAACTCCCTCCATAATTCTTTTTCCCAAAACCTTCAATGAATTTTCCAGAATTATGTATTGACTTTCATACAAATCTGAGTTCATATTTGGATAGAACTCTGAAAAATGAATCCATCCCAATTGGAATAACTCAGTTTGGAGGTTTCTACAAAGAGCTATGATTTTCCAACGTTTGAGCAATCTCTGGAATTGTTTTTCTACTGCAAAGTCTACTGGGCCCGTTATTTAAATCACAGCCAATAAGAAATGGGCCACACCGGGCCACAGGTCTTCAGCGTGCCAGCACAACAGATCCGGGCCGCACCCAATCACATATTTAAATTTTCCACCGCTGACAGCCGGGCCCGGCCCCTTCTTCAACTTCCCGCCGTTTCCTCGCGCGCGCGCCGCCTGCCCCTCACCGGAGCAAATCACATCTTGCCGGATCGCTGCTGCCGGCCACCGCACGAGGTGAAACTCGCCGGCAGGGGGTTATTGACATCGAGGAACACAGCTGTGGGGTTACCTAGGGCTACTGGTGACTGGAGATACCCCGGCGACATGCGGCGGCCTCGGTTGAAATTCGGCGCCGTTGCCCAAGGTTCCTAGCCCGCCAAAACGTCGACCAACTAGCTCTACATCATCAGTGGGTGATCACAAAGCTCGGCAAGGCCATGGATTAGCTCGGAAATGGTGGTAAATGGATCGGCACCGTGCGCCCGATCTGTCCCGCCGTGACCATGTTCGGGAGACTTCAAAATCCTCTGCTCCGAGGTGATTTCATGCTAGGATCGCTAAAGGATACATGACCGCCGGCTAGTCCAGCACCTAAGTGCAACATTTGATGACCTATGGCGGATCAGAGAGGGGGAATTTGAAGGAATCGTACTGGCCGTTCAGTTTACACTCGCCAGAGCAAAATTCCAAAATTCGTCGGCTATGCTCCACGGTTTGGCTCGAGCTTCGGTTGAGAGCAGCACCACAACAGCGCGCTCCTGTGGCCGTGCTTGATCGAGCTTGGAAACCACAGTAGTGGTCTGTCCACATGAAGCCGATCGCCGGCTTGAGCTAGGTCACGGCGGAGGGAACTGTTGTAGGGCAAGGGAGGCCGGAGCTCAGTTGGTTCTGGGTCGGGGAGGTGTGTACCGAGCTTGTGGTGCTGTCTAGCAGCTCGGGAGGAGAGGACGCGAGTGTTCTGCCAATTTTCCTGATCACGCCGAGGAGCCGAGGGAAGAACCGGTTCTGCTCATGCGCTCGCGAGGAGAGAAAGCCAACGAGTCTTTGCTCGGACTGATGGGGAAGTGATCACGCCGAGGCACGAGGGGGTCTTCACTCGGTCTCCAGCGCGTGGAAACGAGAGTAGGAGGTGGCGCCGTTGCTTCTCCTCTCGGTGGCACACGAGCAGCTCAGTCGGTTGGAGAATAGAACAGAGGCAGTGCAATTGTTTGCTTCATGTGCAAGTTTTGATCTTCAACTCAATGACATGTCGGTCCCCCACTTCTCTCCTCTCCAAAAGATCTCCTCATGTTGATCTCCCCAAATTCCACAATTCGGAGTTAGAAAGGTGGCCTAGGATTTGAATTTACCAAATTGAGTTTGAATTTGCATAGCAAATTTGAATTTTGTTGAATTTTTTAAAATTCTTCCATAATTCCTTTTTGCAGCCCACCCTAAAAATGAAATTTTGTCATCAATCTATTTCCACAATTTCCAACTATATGGCAGCATGTTTATTCAAAGTTTTTGGCCGCCATTTGTGTGAACTTTGAATTTAAAATATGATTTTTAAACTTACATGCAAAGAGGTATTTAAATCCTTATTGGTTCAACACTTTCAAATAAAGATGTGAGCCTCATTTTGGATAATCATCCATGTATCGCTTTGCATGAAGAAAAGTTTAGCAAGTCCCATTTTTCATGTCTTTGCCACACATATGAACTCAAACCTCGGTTTTTATTCATATACATTTTTGGTATTTTTACATGTTTGAGTCAACTTGATGGGACACACTTTTATAGGAGTTTATTAGTTTTTTTAACCATCCTTGTCGCCGGGAAAGTTGATGAATCGGGTATGGTCGTTTTCCTTTTTGCTTCGCTTAATGTACGGGATACGGGCAGCTGAAATAAAACTTTTTAGCTACTGAACTCATGGATATTAAAGATGATGAGAACTTGATGATGTTGATGAGCATGGAATTGGGGAGATCTAGGCAAGCTTGTTTCGTGTATGTTGCTGAATGAGATGGTGGTTTCTTGTCGTAGATCTAAGGACCGGTTCATGGGAGCTCATGCCAGGAAAACAGTGCCACCATAAGGCCAAATATGGGTGCGGCTTAGCTGACTAATTAGGTGTGTTGCTAGCTTATTATGGACCGTTGGATGGCGCGGGTAATGGGAGTCGAGAGGGACTGCCCAGGGAACTGCATGGCACAAGAGGGGCCCGTGGGTGGGAGAATGGAGATTCAGCCTGCAGGTGAGACCTCAGAGGGTCCGTATATCCTCGTAGCCCCTTTGTAAAGGCTGTTTTTTCATCTCTTGGCCATACACCGACGGTTGTGTACTGTTATAATGGAGGTTCTTTTTAGTCGCCGACGGGTAAAGAAATCACAAACTTGTGGGTAAAGTTGTGCCACCTCTGCAGAGCGTAAAACTATCATGATAGCCGTGCTTCCGGTTACAAGCACCTGGCCAACTTCCATGATTAGAGGCAAAACATGGGATGCTTATTCGGGTATGGTTATGGTATGGTCATTGGGATTGGTTTTGGGACTGTTTTGGGTCATAAAAATGAGTTTGGTTTCGGTTATACGAATATGAGATGCGTATGAATATTTATGAGTATGAGATGAACTTGAGAAATATTATTGGCTGGTTGAGACATGATAAATGGTGAATTATGATGAAAGAATGTTGCTGATTTACTTGGTTATATTGGGATTTAACTCATCTAGAAATAGTTGCTGTTTTTACCATGTTTATGAAACAAAATTTGCTTGCTGCAATGAGCCTTTTTATTACCTACCTTGTTGTAAGCTACATGTCATACTTTTCAGGCACTTGCTGAGTACTACATGTACTCACCCTTGCATTCCCACATATACATTAGCTACAGGAAAAGAGTATTTCGAGTAACATGTGGAGTACTAGGCGTGCGAAGTACCGTCAACATGCCTGTGGAGTTGAAGTTGGAGCCTGCTGTCTTAGCTATTTTCCGCTGTCGTTTAGAGTCTTCCGCTGCAAGAATAAGTTAGAGATTCATGAGTGAGACATTGAGTCATTGTAATAAAGTACTTAAAAACTATTTATTCATTATTATATTCTGAATTCAGTTTGTGTAGTACATGTGTATGTGTGATGAACATCCTGGGCACACATGTGCATTCACTTGGTTCTATTTTTGGAACCGGGTGTCACATTTCATAACTCAAGTTAAATACCAAATTTAGTTAACTTCAGTATCTTTCAAACGAGTATTTATTTGCCCCAAGATCAGCTCTGATTAAAAATTAACAATAATTCAAAGTCACAGAATTTCTGAAAGAATTTAACCAGCACCTCCTCTGGAAATTTCTGTTTTCAACTCAAAATTCCACTGAATTCCGTGCTACAACTGCAAAAACTTTGAATTACAAAGATGTAACACATCTCATAAGTTTCCAAAAACATATCATATGCAAATTTTAGATTTCTCTAAAAGAAGTTATTCTTGAAAACAGAACAGTCCAGAGAGTGTTTTAAATCTGTCCTGGTTCCGGACAGTTTACAATCATCCGGAATTTCAACCAGTTTGATGTGTGATTCTGTTCTAGAAGTCTAAAACAAAGTTGTAGAACACTTAAACCTCTTTCCAGAACTATATCCTACACTTCCATTGGCTAAGTAACCTGTGTATTATGCTCTGTTAAAGTTCAGCAAACTTGCTGCCAAAACAGAGCACTCTGTTTTTCAAGTCTTTTGAGCTGAAATAATCAACTTTTTAAATTTTCTACAAAACTTTATTAATGCAATCATGATTATTACATGTTTGGTACTATGTTCCACACAAAATGGAAAATCTTAACCGGCTTACACCAGCATATACGTATCCAACGGTGGCACTAAGACGATCACTCGCAAACGTGTTCTACTCGGTCTATAAATTACACACAGTCATCAGGTCCGGCTGCACACCGAACCCGGTCCCAATACAGTTTCATGCACCCGTCCGTCATCACTCGCATGGTTGTTCTCAAGCCAAACACGCCTTGAGCTACGTGTTCATGTTACTAACCACGTGACGGGGTCTCCCATACTTGCCCGTAGCACACCAAGGAACGGCGTTGCTCGAATACCTCAAACGACATGAAGAGTCGTAGAGGATACTAAATATGGCCGGGTTACCTGCCACCCGCGAGGCTCCACCCTTCAGCTTGTGCGCACTGGTGGACAGCGCTTACATGCACCCCCAACACATATGAAGTCCCAAGATGCATGATTTTCTGACATAACAGATAAGTTAGGATGCCACCTTCATATTAGGATAATATAGTAGTCCTTATTTGGGCATACTAGCGAATCTTCACCATAATCCTATGTTTTGCTGTAGTACTATCCTTATTTAGCGTGCTATCCCCTAAGCAGCTCTGATGCCAGCCTGTGACGGACCAAAAACCGTACATCCCAGGATCTCAGAGGGTGGTGCCGCACGATGCGACACCCGACAGCACACAATATAAGGAAACCATAGTATTACATTGAAAACATACAGAATTTGTACAAAGGGTACAATCCTTCATTTTACACCTAATTACAGAGTCTACTACAGCAGAATATCATTATACAACTCACGCACACACCTAACTAGCAAATGTTGGTTGTCCAGCCCTACGGACAACCCACACTAGCTGCACTCAGCCTCAGCGCGGCGTGTACGGCTCCCACTCAGCCATAGTCCCCGACAGAGGGTATACCTCGCCGGTGGACTCGTACTCTTTGTCCGTGGGGTACTCCTCACCTGCAAACACATATAGCAGCAACCGTGAGCATGATAGCTCTGCAAGTCTTAACTGAATCTCCTACACATGAAACTCTACATGCCTGTCACACTCAAATATAGGATGATAATTTTCAGCAAACGGACACGCCTACAAGTTTATACTTAGTTCATCTTTTAGCCACAAGTTAACGGTTCAAGAATCTAAAATTCAGTGAGCAATATTTGGTGGCACACATGTAGCAATACGATTTATTCATATCAGCAGTAATACATAGCAACCATTCCATATAATTAACCTACGTCACGACTCAGTACCAAGTGGTACTCATAACCGTGAGGGACGGCGAATCGACTCGATATACACCTGCAGGGATACCCGAATAGCACGTCACGTACTCCCATCTTCGGAGCCGCAACGGCACACTCAACCGATGTTGTACGGGACAACCTTTCACCCAACAGCCCAAATGTCGAACCGGTCACACCGAAATGAGCAGGAGGCTCCCTACACGGAGCATGTCTCTATGTCCGTTAGCAGATTTCCACCTTGCTGCCATCAACCTACACCTATAAATCAGTGTGGTATGCCTCGACGCCCGGAGGTTTAGATTACATCAGTTTAACGGACCCCATATATCCGATATGCCTTCGGTACATTCAAACTTGATCAGCATGGTTCACACATGGATCGGTCCTCAATGGACACGGCCAGGGCTATGCAGACAAGACTTCCTCTTGCTTCATCCTAGCCCCTGCCTAGTCTCATTTTTCTTACTAAAATTTTCTCATATCTCGAACCAATCCCGTATGACAAACCCTATACTCGCGAGTAGATTCAAACTACTCGACTTGTACCGAGGTCTATAAACATTAAGACAAAGCAAGATCTACTCAACGACTTAAACTCTACCCTCACTCTCTTTAGGAATCATCTGGTCATGCAAATTGAGTTTCATCCACCCTAAACGTACCACACATACATACCTCACACTAAGTGTATAGAAACCAAAACTTTATAAAACTTGTTAAACGCAAACTGGGGCTTGCCTTGTTGCTGCTGGTTAGGGGTTAATGCAAACCAAGTTTCATTTGAATCAAATCTCATTCGAGCCCTGTACAAATAAAAGTCTAAATGGTCATTACTAGAGCTTCTAAAGATTTCCTGGAATTTCCATGGATCAAACCATTACCTTCTAGAAACTAGAGTTTGAGGAGGTTCTAATGGAGTTGGTTTCATGTAATTTGAAGAATCCCAGAGAAAGTTATGCCCTAATCAAGATTTGAGAAAATTCTGAAAAATGTTTCTGTAGGTTTTTCTATTTTCTCAGGGCAGTTCACTAAATCACACCATTAGGGGGACTAAATGACCTTGGATGGATCTGAATTTTTTCCTGTGACTCAAGGATTTTCAAATGAACATCCTAGCCAAATTTCAGAATTTTTTATATAGGAATTCTCCAGATAAAATTCCCAACAGTTTAAATTTTAGGGAATTAATTCTGGAAGAAGAATAAGGTTCATGAGCTGAAACTTGTTTATCATAGTAGTACTAGAAGAGCTAAATCAAACAAAATTTGGGTAATCCTACACAAAGGTATGAATTTCTAAAGTTTAAGCTGATTCCTGAATTATTTTCCTAAAGGAAATCCTTTCCCGCGCCTAACAGCGACTGACAGTGGGGCCTGCATGTTTAATTAAACTAACCCACACGCGCGCTTAGTGCTGTGGCTGACACGTGGGGCCTGTGCCTTCATCTACCTCGCGACGCCGCCGCCCCGAGCTGCTGCAACTCTGGTGAGGTCCGCGTTCCCGGCGACCTAGCTCGCCGGCGACGGTAAAACTCGCCGCCCCCACCTAAATTCGGACACTGAACACGCTGGACACCTTACTGCCACCGGCTAACCGCCGTAGCTTGCCGGCAACGAGCGCTATGCCACTGTGCCCCCTCAGCGACGTGTTCCCGTCATTCCGACCACCCCTTCGTGCGCTAATCACGTCACCACATCCAGGGCAGCCTCGGGAAGCTTGGCATGACCTCGGTTGGGACCAAAACAGCCGGCAAACCGGACCTCACCGGTGACCCCCTCTTCCGCCGAACTGTTTCTTGGTGAAACTAGGGTTCCGGTGGGTCTTTATTGCTGGTTATTGCTCGAGGAGAAGCGTAAGGATGTCTAGAGCATGTGTGAGCTGCAGCTCGAACGGCGGTTGCCTCTGTGCAACATATTTCGCCTTTGACCGATCACTAACCCTAATGCAAACCATGAAGGAAATCTAGGAATTCTTGCTCTACACCACATGAAATGGCGAACGGTCTTCTCCTACATCTTCCTTACAAGCTGGCGCACCTTTTCTTCTCTGGTGGTGGTGCGTGAAACAGCCGGGATCGGCTGGTCACCGGTGATCAGAGAGCGGAGGCGAGAAGCTCGTGAGAGGAAGCAAGATACGACTTGGGTGCTAGCTGGTTTCTACTCGGGAACAACAGGAATGGGCTGAGCACCTCGTCTTGCTGGACTTTGCACCGAAATTTCACCATGGGGGGGACTTCACCGATGCGGTGGATTTCTTCGTGGTGCAGCCACACTCCCCCGCGAGCCCGAGCTGGTTTGGAGTCGTTTCAGTGAGCTGGAGTCTCTGCCATGTGTATCCCCCTCCCCTCTAATTCTTTTCTTTTGTTTGTGCTGCTAATATCTCAGCTACTCAACATTGAAGTGTAGACTTAGCCACCAAGTCAGGGAATGAATTTGAATTCTTCAAATTGGAGTTTGTTTGGCTACATTTGATTCACATTTGAATTTGAAATTCAAATTCAGTTTTTTGAATCAATCCAAATATATCTCCCAACAAGATGAACTCCAATGAGGATGAAAATTGGTGGACTAACTCAGAAAAATGTGCTGAGTTCGAATATGAAGTCAAATTTTTAATCCAAGTGATGAAAGGGGCTAAAATTTGAATTTGCATTCAAATAGTCCTTTTTGCAATTGTATCCAAAAGTGGCTCAAAATTGTTTGGATTTGCATGAAACTTGGCATGAGCACTCCTAAGACTATTTAGGATCTAATGGTGAGCTCATCTTCTCATGTTTATACGTGTGAGCTCCTACTTTTGGATTTGTGAGCTCCTCTTCTAATCAATCACTTGATAGTGTTTACTTGCTCTTCACAATTGTTCATGAGACTTCCACAAAATGAGCTGTGGTGAGGTGATGTGATGAACACTCTAGCAAGTAAATTCTTGGGCTTTTACAATCTCACCACTCGACTTCTACCGAACCTTACTTAAGCATGGCAGTTCTACAAGATGAAAAGACACCTAACCAATACCCCATGGGTTTATTTGGTCATGCAAGAGGAGCATCAAGGCAACTAGACCTAATGCATATATCATTTCCTAACTAACATAGTGAATACAAAGTAAAAAACTTAAAGCTGTTAAATTCAAACCGGAGCTTTCCTGTTTTGCAGGGATGTAATATATATAAGCAGTTAGTGTTGCTGTTCCTTGCTGATCAATTCCTTCATCATCTGGAGTCTGATCCAACTTTAGTGAATCACTCCTTCGAATCTCCTTCGTTGTGAACCCTATCGACATGTATATGCACAAATTTTACAATGCAATTCGGGGAATTAAAGACTTGAATTTGTAAAGAACAGAGGCTGTGTGGAAATGCCAAGAATGGCTTTGTTGCTTCTGTTGTCTAAAGAAACATGAATGAAACTAAATCTTCCCTAGAAGTTTAGTTATACACTAACTAAGTTTCCTAATGGACATGTGACATGGGCTGAAAAGATTTGAATGAAACTGAAGATCAATAACTCAAATGGCTTCAAAACTTTTACAGCATGTTCTATACTACCCAGGGATTTAGCTTGCCAAATTGCAGCTAAAGTGGAAAGAATATGTGCTCCAAAATTCCCACATACATAAGCATGGACAACTAATACAGGGAGTTCTAAGGCTCAACTGTGAGGAACCCCTTCTGGGATCCACACTCCAGGATACACATTGGTTAGTGTCGTGCGATGCGGCTCCCAACAGCATACACGAAAAGAAACCATAAACATACAAAGTTTTATTTCTCAATGAAGAGTCATTTACAACATAATGTACCATGAAGGTACATGCAGCGGAATATATATACACACTTACTCTCGGTCCTAAATATGCAAACGAGAAGACGTCCAGCCATGGACGCTTCTTACTAGCTTCAACAAAGATGAGTGCAGCGGCAGGGTTTCCGGTGAGTCTCCAATGGCTCACGGAACAACCATCTTCATAGCAAATTTTATAAAACCTGCAAAACACTATCAATGCAACCATGAGCACAATGGCTCAGCAGGACTTAACCAACACTGCTAAACATGAAACTCTACATGCAGGGATTAATAATATAGGTCAAATATGTTGCAATAACGACACGCATACATGTTAATCCTTACTTTCAGTTTTATAGCAGCATATTAATATGCCTTAGGCAGCCCTCACATCGCAAGTCCACCATCAAACAAGAAACGATTTCTTCCGATATGGTTATGCCCAAAGTGGAAGATAAACTTAGTGAGCTCTACAACTATAGCATACACGGTTTGCAATACAATGAGCTTAAGAACTTCACAACAGCAATGATTCATTTCACTTCATCTGGAAGTAATTACTACATCACAACTAAGTGAACAAGTTGTAGGATCAAAGAGCACGTGAAAAGCTACCAGAGGGGGGTGAATGGTAGATTAAAACTTTTCGCAGCGGAAACAACAAAAACCCCTCAGCAAAAAATCAATCGGTTAAAGAAACCGTGTGTGCAAGTGTTTTCAAACGTGTTCAACCGTGACAAATCAAGTAGAGAGATAGAGAATCAAGTCACGGATCTAATGCAACAAGAATCACTTGAAAACACGAAGTAGAACTTGAGATACGATCAAAACATTAAACGAAAATCAATCTGTTCTACCTGATATAAAACAAATCTGCAATGCTGCAAAGAAACTCGTGTATCTCAAAAACTACAGATCCGAAGCTCGTGAAAATTTCAAAGATAATAGATAATTGAGTTGTGAAGACAACCCAAAAAGAATCACGTCAATCGGATCTGTAAAACTCGAGTTATGAATGAAACACCGAAGCAACGTCGGTCTGTCCAGAAACTCGGCGAGAAAGACTTGACGAAAAACAAGTCGGACGAACAAGGCACAAAAGCTCCTCGAAACTATGAACTTTATTCAATAGAAACACAAGAGGAACAGCCCGAAGTTCTCTACCCACGAGAGCTCTGGCCTCCCTTGCTTTTATAGCCAGCCCTCAGGCTAAACAATCCAATCTAGGACCCCTACTCCTAATTGGACTCGTATCCTAACTTACCATAACTGCTCAGGACTCTCCTATTCGCAGATAGAAGCAATCGTGAGACTTCCAAACACCTTAGGAACGTCCTAAACATTCCAAAAACAACTCAACTTCGTGCCTAGCATGAAATCCTATCATAACCAACTCAAATCTTCCATATTTGAGCCATATCCGACTCAGCCTCAGCCTGAGTACGCAATCCAGCCGGTTGGACCTTTCCGACCAATTCTTTACGTCCACTTCTCTTCATCATGCCTTGGAACAATGTTGCCACGTCCATGCACTCCTTGCATATGTGCAAACACCTTCCAACGATGTACACGCAACCTTCATATGCACTGCCCTTGATCCAAACATGCTGCGCGACCTCCCAATAAACTCAAACACAGCTCCTCCCGAACTTGGTTGTTGGAACCTCATCTCCTCCCTAAGACTAGTCCAAGGATCCCGTCACCAGCCATGTCTTGAACTCAAGCAACACCTGCACATGAATAAACAACCAATTCTTCCGAGCACAAGTCCTCGACTTGACTCACGTTAGTTCAAAAACCACAACACCTTACATGAGCACGTCACATAAGCATGATGCAAACCATATCAAATGATAACAGCCATAACCACCAAAACACACCAAAAACTTAGCAAATTAATACTAAGCAAACCTTCCCATAAAGCAAGTTTGAAACATTGCGAGTTAAAAGCAAAAACAAGATGCTGCAGTTCTACGAGTTGAACTTCATGGGAGCTCCCTAAAAACAAGCTCTGGACCTCACAGAAGCTCTCCGGACCTTGCAGAAGCTCTTCGGACCTTGCGTCGGACCTTGCCAACACATGGCGGACCTAACAAAGAACTTGTCGGACCTTGCCACAGAAGAATGTTTTGGCAATATTCAAAACTTTGAATGTTAATGCTAACTTTTATCCTAATTGCCAATGTATTCAGCACACATAGGTCTCACACAAGTGGTACTCATATAACCGCGAGGGACGGTGATTTGAATCAAGACACACCCGAAACACACGACACATAGACCCGCCTCAAAAGACTCAGACAAGAGTTCCTTCTTACGTTGTATGCAGCAACCTTTCACCCGTCACTCCAATGCCGAACCAGTTCTGCCGACCCATCAGAAGAGCCACTACGCGGAACATGTCGAAGTTGCTCCGCTAGTGGGTTTACACCTCTGACACCAACCCCCAAAGGACGGTCGTACAAGTTTCGACAGGAGAGTACCCGAGTTACATCGGTTTCCTAGACCCCATAATTCCAGTATGTATCCGGTACTGTTCAAACTTGCTCAGCAGGGCGGCATACACATCGGTACTCAACCGACACAAACAGAGCTACGGCAACACAGGCCCAACGTCCTGCTACTCCTACTCTCTGCTCGGTCTCATTTTCCTTTCCAGAAACTTCATTATCTAGAATCATACCCCGTTGAACCAAAATCCTAGCCTCGCGAGTAGCTTCCAACTTCCCAACTTGTACCGGATCCTATACAACTTAAGCCTAGCCAAAACTACACGAAGGTAACCTGTTCTACGCTTCAACTCCACGGATTTGTGGGTCATGCATTTGGAGTACAATCACCTTGACCTAATGCACAATACATACTAGACCAATAAAAATGATACAAAGTAAAATATAACTAAAAGTTGTTAAATGCAAACCAGGGCTTGCCTTATGTTGCTGCATGTTTATTTCTACTTTTAAGTCAGTAGCTTTGTGACGATTAAAGCTTCAAGTTGCTGTTCTGAGTCGAATGCCTCGTCGATGTCCTTCGTCGTTTTTCCTACCGAGGTGAATATGCACAAGTTCATATTGAAAATAAAGAATTATAAAACAAAAGGGTTTTATGACTTGATGAGTTCAGATTAACTAAGAATCGAGATTTGTGTTTGGCTATGGGATGGAACAGGGACAGAACTTGTTGTCCAGTGGATGGTTGGACTAAATTCCAAAGAGCTATATAATGGACATACATATGAAGCTGGAAAGAATTAGAAGAAAACTGGAGAATATGACCTCAACATGCTCTGAAATTTTTACAGTGGTCCTTAGATCCTACGGAGGTATGGCATGCAAAATTTCAGACAAAGGTGATGTAAGATGTGGCCTAAAGAATTTTCATAGCTATTTGGCTTCTCTGAATTCCTATGGCAATTCTAAGATCTTGTAATGCTCAAATTTAGTTTTTCATAAACTTGGGAGCCTTTTGAGTCTATAGGACTTTGTTTCACTATTTTTAGAGCTTCGTACACACAGATATGGAATTTACAAGATGGAGCTAAAAGCTGAAAATTTGGTTTCTGTTATTTTTCCTAATTGTTAAAGACATAAAAGATTGAATCATCATTTGGCCAAGCAAATGAGGTCAAATCCATATGAAATTTTTACTGGAGTTCAAGTATTTCTGATAGAATGTCCTTCCAAAATTTGGGAATTTTCCAATAAACAGAACTCCTGTAAAAATTCCTACAAGATTTTTTAATGAATTAATGAGCCGAATCCATGGTTTTTCATAAAAATTGGGATAAACCCCTGTATATTACTCACTGAGGGGAATCCAACGGAATTTATTTCACAATTTTTGGAGGTTCCTGTCAAAAGTTATGAGCAATTGAAGTTTGGACTATATCTAGAAAATGAGGAAAAAGTTTAAACTCTGGCGCGCAGGCCCCACACCACAGTTCCTTCTTCCTCCTCGCGCGAACAGCCGAGCGGCAGCGTTTCTCCGGCGAGCTCTGCGGGAATTCCTCTTCCGGCCTCCCCTAGCGCTGAAACTCGCCTCCCCTCACTTTAGGGACACGGGGAACTCATCCCCGGGGTCGGCCGAGGTTACCAATCGCCGGAAAGGTGTCGGCGACGAGCGGTGGCGGCGGCTCGACTTCGGCGACGTCAAACTCATGCTAGAATGGCTCAAATCTTTGGTTCGTGTTCCTAGAGCACCGTGGGGGTTACCTCATCACCGGTATGAGCTCAAATCAGCTAAAAGGTGGCTGCAAATGTGAGTTCATCGGCGACCTAGGTCCAAAACTGGCGGCGGCTCAAAATTCTTGAAGAACAGCACCAAAACTCGATGGTTTTTTATCCTAGAGGAGCGTGGGAGTGTCTAGATCATGTTTGTAGCTCGGCCTAAGTGATGGTGGATTGATTACAATGAATTTTGAAGGTTTGTGTGGCTCGGTTCAATGGATTCCAAAGCAATAAACGGAGAAATTCTCCACCGGTCGTGCAAGAGAGAAGGGGAGGTTGGCACAGTTGTGTTTAGCACCTTAGAGCGGTCCTTTTTCGTGTAGATTGTCGGGCACGAGGGATCTTGTATCTAGCGGTCGCTGGAGAACCGAAAGTGTCGGGGGCGGCTGTGTTTTCTTCGGGCATGCGAGGAAGTGTGTGTGGATAAGCGAGCCGGCTCACGT
Organism: Neostapfia colusana; assembly: GCA_030760725.1. Classification (NCBI taxonomy): domain Eukaryota; kingdom Viridiplantae; phylum Streptophyta; class Magnoliopsida; order Poales; family Poaceae; genus Neostapfia; species Neostapfia colusana. The sequence continues at coordinate 59,994,869 of JASWHV010000004.1, read as the reverse complement.
GGGCAGGGGCGTGCTTCACTCGGTGTTCTCATCCCCAGAGCAGGAGCCGGAATGGTGCAACGTCGGTTGGTGCCGGCGGGCAGGAGGTGGCGCTCTCTCTGTCAAGGAGAAACTGAGCACGGCAATAAACTTCAATTGGGTCTCTGTCCAGTGGGGTCTACAGAGCCACAATTCTTCCTCTTATCCCCAATTCGGTTTAAAATAGCAAATGAGCTCCAAAGTTGCTCAAAATTGAAGAATAGGCCAAAAGAAAGGTGATAAACACAATGGTGCACCCAGTTTTGAATTTCGGTGAAGTTGGAATTTGAAACTGAGATTTAAATTCCAATTCAAATTTTCTCCCGTTTAAATTCCAACAAGTAGGAAATCCTTTCCAAATGCTCTGAAAATTTGCCGCGCTATTATTAGATGTGTGGAGAACCAATTTGTAGCTTTTAATCTCCGTGTTCGGAAATTTTTGCAAGTTCAAGTTTAGACTTGGAGCTCACACCTTTAAATTCAAAAGTTTAAATTCCCTCTCATTTTCTCGGTGTGAATTACAGCTCCACTTGGTATAATTTTGGGATTTCACATCCCTCCCCCCTTAAAAAGAATCTCGTCCCGAGATTCATAAAGAAGAGATACAGCTGTAGAGAAGGAATTACCGGATATAAGTGGACAGCATGTCCGGATAGTTTGAATGGAGGTATTCTTCACTCTCCCATGTTGCTTCATCCATGGTGTGATTGCTCCATAACACCTTGTAAAAGAGGAGTGCCCGATTCCTTGTCGACCGAGACTTTTCATCAATAACCCGGATTGGATGCTCGGGAAAAGAGAGATCCAGTTGCCATGTCTCGAGAGCTTCAGTACGGACAGCAATGGTGCTCTTGAGACATTTCCAAAGTTGGGAGACGTGAAATATGTTATGCACACCAGCGAGGTTTATTGGTAACTCAAGCCGGTAGGCTACGCGTCCACATTTCTCCATGATAGCAAATGGACCAATAAACCGGGGAGCGAGATTTCCTTTTACACCGAATCGGTAAACTCCCATCATTGGAGATACACGGATATATACGTGCTCTCCGACATTGAAGTTCAGCGGTCAACGTCGCTGGTCTGCATAGCTATTTTGTCGAGATTGAGCAGCCTTTAAATTGGATTGTATGACTCGAACTCGTTCTTCAGCGTCATTGACAAGGTCAATGCCGAATGTTACCCCTTCACCGATTCGCACCAGTTCAGACGTGTGCGACATCTCAGGCCGTAGATAGCCTCACACGGTGCCATCTTGATACTCGTCTGATAGCTGTTATTGTATGAGAATTCCACCAACGGTAAATAAGCATCCCAATTTCTACCGTGGTGGATGGCACACACTCTCAACATATCTTTCAAGACTTGATTCACCCTCTCGGTTTGTCCATTTGTTTGAAGTTGATATGCGGAGCTTGTAAGCAATTTTGTTCCCAACAAATGCATGCAGCTGTTCCCATAAACAAGAAATGAACAGTGCACCGTGATCTGAAACTATTGTTCTTGGAACTCCATGCTGGCATAAGATCCGTTCAATGTATAACTCCGCATACTTCTTGGCGTTGAATCCCACGTGTACCGGTATGAAGTGTGCTGACTTGGTTAATAGGTCAACGGTTGCCCAAATTGAATCATGCTTCCGAGATGTGAGTGGTAACCCGACAATCAAATCCATACTCACATCTTCCCACTTCAATGCCGGGATATTGAGGGGCTGCAGAAATCCAGGTTTCTTCATGTGATCAGCTTTTACCCTCCGACATGTATCGCACTCGCATACGTATTTAGCTATTTCCCGCTTCATCCGTGTCCACCAAAACTTGTTTCTCAAATCTTGGTACATCTTGTTGCTTCCTGAATGAATGGAAAATTTTGATAAATGAGCTTTGTCTAATATTTTCTGATGAAGTTTCATGTCACCGGGCACGACTATACGGTTTTTGAACCATAGCGTACCATTCTCATATTTCCGGAAGTACTTAACTTCTCCTTTGTCTATTCTCTTCCGGATATATGTGCCATGCCCTTATCTTTCTTTTGAGCCTCTACAATTTCATCTCGAATTGTAGGAATAAAGGAAAGGTTAAACAATGACCCATAAGAAACCAAGCGCAGGCTCGTTCTTCTTCTTCCATTGCAGCCATGGTTATGTTATGAACATGTGATTTCCGACTAAGTGCGTCGGCAACCACATTCGCTTTTCCAGTAAGGTAATGTATCTCTATCTCATAGTCTTTAATTAACTCTAACCATCTTCACTGCCTCATATATAACTCCTTTTGTGTGAAGATGTACTTTAAACTCTTGTGGTCGGTGTAGAGGTGAACGGAATTTCCATGTAAATAGTGCCTCCACACTTTTAGAGTAAGGACCACAGCAGATAGCTCGAGGTCATGTGTCAAATAATTCTGCTCATGATTCTGAAGCTGCCGGGATCCATATGCGACCACTATCCCCTCTTGCATGAGCATGCGGCCAAGGCTGATGCCGTATGCATCGCAATAAACATCAAAAGCCTTTGTTGTATCGGGCTGCGCTAACACGGGGACTGTTGTGAGGTTCTAGGGACTTGGCCAAGTTTCATTTGCAGAAATGCTCATTTGGCTCTCCACAAATAATTATGTACTTGGCCTTAATTGCAGCTCCTTGGGCGTTCTAGGGATTTTCATGGAGCAAGCCATGACTTTCTGAAAACTAGATTTTCAGAGGGTTCTAGTAGAGTTGGTCTCACTTAATTTGAAGGTTCCTAGCTAAATATATGAGCTAAACAATTTCAGAGAAATTCTGAAAATGTTTCTTGACATTTTCTATTTTCTCTGGAACAGTTTTATTAATCACACCATTAGGTGGATCAAATGAGCTCAAATGGATCTGAAATTTTTTTATGGTAGATCAGGGATATTTTGGTGAACATCCTAGCAAAATTTCAGAATTTTCCTCTAAAGGGTCCTCCAGCAAAAATTCTAAATAGTTTAAATTTTGAATAATTAATTCTGGAGAAATAAGGATTTTCATAGAGTGAAACTTGATTTATTAGAAAGTACTCAGAGAGCTGAATCCAACAAAATTTGGTTCACTCGATTTTCACAGTGTGAAGTTTGAACTAAATCTGAAAATCGGGGAAATGTTTAAATCGCTGCGCGTGGGACCAGGGCTACGTGTCAACTTCTCAGCAGCCGACACACGGGGCTACGGAGTATTTCGCGTGCAGCCACACCCGATCCGGTGCCACAGCAAATCCCCAATTTAAAAATATCGGCCACTGACACATGAGACCGGGGGCTTCGTCTACCTCCGGTCTCCCGCGCTCGACCGCCGCGACCCCTCGCCGGAGTGCTCGCCGGAGGCTTCTGCCGTGCGCCAAAATCCACGATCTTGGCCACCTCTGCCTAATACCACACGGGGAACACGATGCTGGGCTCAGCTCGATGTGACAATCACCGGAACATGGCTGGCGACGAGTGGCGGCTTCGGAAGAACTTCGGCCGTGTCGGCCGGACTCCCTATCACCCCAAAAGATCGAGCTATCGGTCGTAGAGCATCAGTGCACCCTAGGGAAGCTCGGCATGGGCTCAAGGCAACTCGGGAGAGGTCCTAGGTAAGCTCTCACCATGCGCCCGACGGCTCCCTCCATTAGCGCCGGTAGAAAAAACTAGGAATCGCCGGTCTACCAAGGTTTTCTTGGTAGAACCGCGAAGAAAAGTTGATCGCTACCAAGCCTAGATCGTGTAGGTGCAGTTTGAGTATCTCTAAATAACTATGGAACGAGAATTTGGCGGATCCATACCCGAAGGTCGGTCTGCGCCGAATGAAAGGGAAAACTGAAATTCGTCGCCGGTGATCAAACACTCGGGCTGTGGTTCGGGGTGAGCAACACCAGACCCTAACACATCCGCGGACGACTTAGCTTGGGCATGACACCTTCCCGTTTTGGCTGTCTAAGGGAGCCTGAGGTGAGGAAAACCTTAGGTCACCGGAAAATCTTTCGGTGTGGGGCAAGATCAATCAGACTCAGCTAGTTCATACGACGGGGAAGGAAGAGGAGAGCCTCCAGTAACCCTTTGCAGGTTGGAGGGAGTGGAGAGGCGGTGATCACTGGCTCTCTGATCAAATCCGAGAGAGCGGTGGCGAGGCAATGTTTTCTTGCGCGAGAGCGAAGAAGTGATCGGTACTGCCTCTGACCGGCAAAGCTGCGGGGATAAGAGAGAGGGCGAGGTGGTTCAGTGGCCCGAGGCGGCAACCAGCTGCTGTCCCTGCCGATCCTCGCCGTGGCGGCAGCTTGAGCCGGTGTAAGAAACCGGGCTGAGTTCTTCAGTAGGTTAATTTGGTTACTGAGGCTGACATGTGGGTCCCACCCCCTTTTAACCTCTGAAATTAACTTCCTCCCACTGCTACAAACAGTAATCCCACTAATACCCTTGAGGGTTTGAATTATCTACAAAATGCCCATTTGAAATTGATAGAATTCAAATTGTGAGGTGTTTGAATAACTTTTCCGCACATATGCAGTTTGAAATTGAATTTGAGTTTGAATTTGTTAAACTTAGCTCATGTCAAAATTAACTCCAAATGGAGTGAAAATTGGTGTATGAGCTCACAAAAATGTGCTGAGTAAGAATATGCCTCCCACTTTTGAACTTATGGGATGGAAGTAGTTTGAATTTGAATTTGGGTTCAAACTAACCCCTTTATAGTTATACCCAAAAATACCTCAAAATGGTTTTGGATTTGGGTGAAATTTGGCATGAGCATTCCTAGCAAGGTGTAGGAGTTTTTCATATGCCCAGCGCCTATATGATGCATGTGGGAAATGCCACTTTTGCATTTTGTGAGTTTATTCTCTAATGACCATGTTGATGGTGTTTACTTGCTATTCAAATGTGTTCATATCATTTCCTCAAATGAGGTGTGTGTTGTGTGATGAACATTTTGGATGTGTGCAAAAACTTAGGCCCCTACAATATCCGTATTATCGGTGGCACTAAGACGGTCACTCGCAAACGTGTGCTACTCATAATACATACTTGGTTAGTACCTGCAGAAGAACACTCAATAGTGATGCACTCAAGGGTTGTTGTCATTTCAGGCAGGTCCATATTGGAAAGTAAATACATACGCCCATATGATTGCCATACGGCCGTCCTTGAGTTAAGCCATGTCTCAAGGTACGTTATCGTGTTCCCACACCACACGACGGGGAACCCGAGTAGAGCACGAACGGGTCGTCACGGTTGGGAATTTTATCAACCCAACAGAAACCACCTACTGCCCTGCGGGGCACGCCGATGGAAAGCGCTGCGTATGTCCTTCTAGGCTATTTCCAGAAGAACACACTATCGTATTACCGACCACATGATGGGGTTTCCACTTTCTTGCCTAATGCATGCCAGGGACCAGCGTTTCATATGAACTCAGGAACATGAAGAGTTCAAGAGTTTCATATTAACGTCTCACACCAAACTGTGAGACCTATCCCTGAACCACATTCCTCATCAGGGGAGCTAACCCAAAATGAACCACTTGGCGTTCCTTACCATTCTTAACTGAGCGTAGGTGCGTCGTTACATAATCAAAATTAAGAATTATAACACATATGTTAGTCATGCCACTTTAAGTAACTATACTAATATAGTCCTTAGTTGGGCATACTAGCGAATCCTCACCATAATCCTATGTTTTCCCATAATACGCTCCTTATTCTGTGCGCTATTACCAATGCGGCTCTGATACCACGCTGTGAGGGACCTCGGCACCCGTGTCACAGGGCCGTGCCACTCGCCCGGGAATCGCATTGGGTGGTGCCGTGTTATGCGGCACCCAACAGCACACATATAAGGAAAACTGTATTACATAAATCAAAAGCGGAAGCTTACAAGTGTTCTTTGTAAATAATTTACATCAAATAGCTACAGCGGAAGACTACAAACCACTCACGTCGAATAACTAATGAGCACTCGAGAAGAGGTCCAGCCCGCGGACTCCTCTCGCTAGCAACACAAAGACATTGCAGCGGCTGGTTTCCCAAGTGCTATATGACTCGGAGTTTCCGAGTCTCACCGGACAACCTTCATCATACGCGTCGATGTTAACCTGCAAAACCACTCATGTAGCAAGAGTGAGCACAAAGGCTCAGCAAGACTTAACCGTCTTTCCTAAGGCATGCAACTCTACATGAAAGTAACTTAAGACCTAAACATGTAAGTTGCAAAAAGACTCGCCTACGAGTTCATCCTTAACTTTCAGATTTTAGCCATCATAGCAGTGACCTTCCACTGAGCAACATTGGAAATCCACAATCAAACAAGAAACGATTCATTCCAATGTTACTTGTCTCAAGGTGGAAAATAAATTTAATTTGCTCTATCTCTACTTCATCCATGGTTTTCATGCAATTCGAATTATCATAACAGCATTTAAAACTTTCAAACTATTATCACATAAATTGCTTACTACGTCACAACACAGTGAGCAAGCGGTACTCGTAACTGCGAGGGACGGTGATTCGAATCAAACACTGCCCGGATAACTCGACACATAAGCCTGTAACACCCTGATTAGAAACAAAAGAAAACCTAACCCACCCCCGCTCCCCCACCTCCACACTCCCGCTCGCCCGCGCTCGCGCCTGCAACCACCGCGCCCCCGCCTCCCTCTCCTCGTGAGGCCACCGCCTGCCTCTCTTCGCCGCCTCGCTATCCTCCCCGCAGCCACCACGCCCCTCCGTCCGTCGAGCTCAGCTCCCGCTTGCATCGCACCGCCACCGTGTCACAAGCGCCGCCATCCACCCCAACCGTGCTCCGGCCAACGCACCTCCCCCAACGGCCTCTCGTCCTCCACCGGTGCTCCCGCTCTCCTCACCAACCGCCGCCCTCTCCGCTCGATCTGCCGCCGCCTACACCAGCTTCCCATCGCAGCCGCCGACCCCCACCTCCTCAGAGTCGCTGCCTGCCTCGGGCTTCTCCTTCCTCACCCCCGCGACCGCCGACCTCCACCTCGCCCGAACCCCCGCCTCCTTCCTTGTCGGTCTCCGCCGCGCCCCGGACGCTCGAGCCCTCGCCCCCGCCGGTCTTCGGCCGCACCTCCTCCATCCAGGCGCTGAGCGCCGCGCTCGCTGGCCTCCCGCGTCGAGGTGCTCCGCCACATGCCACCTCCTCCGCACCTCGCCCCCTCCTCTCGCGCGACTCCTCACCGCGTACCCGGCCGCCGACGCGCTCCCTCCACGTGCTCACGTCCGCGCTGCCTCCGCCTCACCTCCCCGCACCCGCGGTCGCCGTCCTTCGCCACTCTCTCGACGACCCGCCCTCGCCATCGCCGCGTCCACCCCTGAAGTCCTCATGTCCCGGTTCCTTCGCCGCTCACCGCGTCTACTGCGACCCCTCGGCATCTCCTTCTGCGCGCCGCTGCGCACCCTTCGCTTCGCTGCCCCGTGGAAGCTCGACCACTGCGCTCAGATGGGACAGTCCGCCGCCATCACCGCACTCCTCGACGTCATCTCCGTGGTCTCCGGGTTCGTCGTCTCCACCCCGCCGCTCCAACCGGGACGCCGGCAAGCTCTCCCAAGCCTTTACTGGCGCGGATCACCGCTTCCGCGCTTGCGTACGCAGCTGGAAGGGACATGACGGTGCAATGCTTCTGGTGGCTTGCTTGCAACTGCAGGAGCAGACAAGAAGGTGTTTGTATCGGATGTGGATGGTGGATTTTGCACACATTGCTTTAGAGACCAGGCAGGTGTTGTGACGTCAGTTATGTTTCACAAGGATCCAAAACACCTTCTGTTATTCTTAGGAAGTGAAGAAGGCACAGTGCGAGTATGGAATCTTGAAAACAAAAGGTATGTTGCTGTGCTCAAGGAGTATTTTTCAGCGATAACTTCATTGGCATTGTCTGAAGATGGACAAACATTGCTTAGCACTGGCAGGGACAAAGTTGTTAATGTGTGGGACATGTGTAAGTACAGCTCAAAGAAGACAATACCTACCAATGAAATGGTAGAATCTGTTTCCTTTATTGGATTGAGAAGTGGGTTCTTGGCATGTTTGGGTGTAGAACCAGCAAAAAAAAGAAAAAAAGAGGCATATGGCTATTTTATTACAGTTGGTGAACATGGGGTTGTGCGCGTATGAAGCTTAGAAAGTGCTGTTTGCATATTTGAGTGGCAGTCATCTAATGTAACCGTTAACTCAGAGAATGAGGAATCTAGAAGGGGGTTTACATCTGCTATCATGTTGTCAAAAAGGATTGCTCTGCGTTCCTGTTGATCAGCAGTTTCTGTTCTATTGCCCCGCGAGAACTGATGAACAATACCTTGCTGATAGCTCATGCTTAAAGACATTTGAGGGACATACATCTAGTGTCCTGCGAGTTGTTTCCTTTCACGTGGAGCTCAATTTGTTTCGTGCGGAAGTGATGGTCTAGTGAACCTATGGACAACCCAAACGAATGAATGCATTGCTATTTATGACAAGCATGATGGGAAGGTTCGGGCACTATTTTCCGGCAGGAAAACTGGAATGCCTGCCACTAGTGGAACTGATTTAGTTCTTAACCTGTGGCATGATTGCATCCTGGAAGATAAGCAGGAAGATTTTTCGTAAAAAGGAGGAAGTTTTAAGAGGCCAAGAATTAGAAAAATGCAGTGTCAGACGCTGGTTGTCGGAAAGCTCTCTTGGAAGCTCTCTGGCACGGATCGACACCCCAACCCCATCTTCACTGATCGCCAGTGAGTTTCTCGGCTCTTGCCGATGTCGTCTCATTTCATTCGTCTATCCTAGCCCCTGACGAGGCTAACATCTTTGCCATGCACCGCAACACGTCTAGGACCTGAAGAACACGCGGGAAGGACATCCCAATGACGATCCCGATGATGCCCGAAGAACGTCACCACTTCTCCATGCCGCGAGCCATTTTCCTCTCCTTCCCAAGCCGCACAAACCCCCTAGGGTATATGTGTACATGTGATGATCAAAAACACGACGTAAAATCTTTCAAGATCAAGAGTTCATATCGTGGACGGAGCAAAGATATACGAAAAAGGCAAGTGTCCTTGACCACTTTGATCCTATACTAGGATGTGTAGTTAGAATTTAATTGCATTGTCAATTTGGAATATGATACCCATGCTAGGAAGTTTCCCTAGATTTTCATTATCTTGCTTCCTTGTAGCCTGGGTTGGGAGTTATTTTATTATGTCATTCATACTACTCATGCTTAGACATGCTTAGAATGGGATAAATGGAATATGAGATCATCACCTTGGATACTTTACCTTTGAATGGATTATTATGAATTGTGTAGAGGTAGGGATCTAGTCAAGTTAGATGCTTTAGTTGGTGCTGTGTCCAGGAGACACGGGTTTGTGTTTAGTGCTTGCCTGGATCCTAAGAACCGGTTCATGGAGCATGTAACCTAGCTTTACCGTGCCAACCACATGCTGAGATGGGCAGCTTGGACAATTAATTAGGTGTATCTCCAGCGTAGTATGGGTGTTTGGATGGTGCAGGGAATAGGTGTCAGCTGGACAAACATATGAACCGCAAGGCTCAAGAGCGGGCCACTGCAGTGGGGGTTGGAACTTCCTGGATGCTGTTAGGGGTGAAACCTCAGTAGGCCCACACTCGTCAGGAATCCCTTTGTAAAGGCCTCGTAGTGATCTCCTGCTTACACACCTCGGAAGTGTGAACGTGGTTCACGGCCACTGGCATAATGGAGGTTTTCTAGTCCACCAGGCAACGGGGGATGAAATCACTACATGTGGGTACAGTGGTGCAAACTCTACAGAGTCAAAACTGTCATGACAGCCGTGCTCAAGGTCAAGAGCGGCTTGGACTTATTCATGATTAGAGGATGATGAATTGAGAAGTTGAGGATGTTACGCGGGGAGCTTAACAATGGAAATGAAGTTGTGGTTACTTGATATTGATGATGGGTTAGTGGATTGGGACCATTTTACTTATGTAGTAATGTAGGTGCTTAATAAGCTAAGGTGATAGGTATTAATTGCGTAGTGCTTTAACAATGAGTTCAACCTTTCCTTGTTCTAGCCTGCATGACATTCATTTCCCACACTTGCTGAGTACTTTATGTACTCATGCGTTTTTTGTTTTCTTTTATTATAAATGTTGCTCACTGAAAAGAGGATCAGATGAAGCCGGTGCGAAGGTCACGTTGCTGCCAGTCGCTTTGCCCTGTGAACGGTCCTACAAGTTTTTCCTCTTCCGCTGATAGTTGAAACTTATTTAAGGTATAAATGACATTTATATTCAATATAGAACTGTTTATCACTAATTGTCCTACATGTATGATTAAACCGATCCTGGCATACATGTGAGTGTCACTTGGTTGTTCTTTGGAAAAACTGGGTGTGACAACACCCGCCTCTGAAGACCCAAATCTGGCGTCCTTCATTACGTCTTATGTGGCAACCTTTCGCAGGACACCCGACTGTAGAACCGGTCGCGCCGTCTCGGGCTCATAGGTCTAACAAGACGATGTGGTATGCCTCTACAATCCAGTTAACCTGGTACATCAGTTTCCTGGGTCCAATATAGCAGTAAGCATCTGGTAAACAACTCAATACTTGCTCAGTGGGGCTGCAGACGCTTCGGTCCTTAACCAACACAGGCAGAGGTACTCGACCAAGACCTCGTCTTGTCGCTGCCTAACCCTCCTGCCCGGTCTCATCTTTGGAAACATAAAATTTAGTTTGCCTCTTTAAACCATACCCATGTAATTCCGAACTATAGCTCGCGAGTAGATTCCAACTCCAAGGTTCATTTGGTCATGCATTTGGAGTATAAAGCATACTTGACCTAATGCACATACAAACTCTAACCATAGTAGTGAACAAAGTAAAAACTTTATAAACATCTTAAATGCAAACCGGAGCTTTCCTTGGTTATGTAGGTGACTAGTATATAATTTTAAGTTAGTGAAAACCACTTGATGCTTGATCACTCGCTTTTCTTCCTCTTTGATCTCCCCTTCGATTGCTTCACAATCTTCACGTAGATGCTACACGTTATGAATATGCATATGTATTTAATTGCAAAACTTTTACTAACCAGTTCTAATGATAGTTTAAAACTGGAACTCTGTTTAAGAATTTAAAATGACACTGGTGCAAGGGTTTGGGTTTGAGTTTGGGTGGATCAACATGATCAAGCGCTAAATGTTTTTCCCCACTTGTGTTTTGATCACCTCAAGAGGTTAAACAGAACAGAGGTGATCCAGAGCTCCAATGGAGCTGGAAATTTTCATGCGAGTTCCTTGTCACAAGAAAGTCATCTGGACTAAAACTCAGAATTTTTCAATGAGTAGTTCACGCAGAACAATTCCCTAAGAATTTATGCATAAAGGAATTAATTCTGAATAAATTAGCACTTTCATGCAAATCCAAGTGAACCACAATTTCAAACATAGCTCAGGGACCGTGCATGAATTTTCCTAGAAATTTTGGAACAAGGAATTGCCCAGAACTGAATTTCCGAATTTTGGAAATTCTCTGAAAATGTTTCTGTATTCATTTGAACACAGCAACTTGAAATCAGAATTTTCCTAACTAAATCAACTCCAAAAGACCTGAAATGGTTACTGAAGTTCACTAACATCCTAAAGAATATGCTGGCAAAATTTGAGGATTTTTGGATGAACCAAACTCCCTATAAAATTCTTTTGATGAAAAGCTTTAAATAATTTTCCAGCATTAAATAATGACTTTCATACAAATTGGGTTGCACATTTGGATAAATCGTGCCAAGATGAATCTAACCAAATTTGGATAACCCAATTTGGAGTTTCCTAGCACAAGTTATGAATTTCTAAACTTTGCTTAAAATCTGGAATTAATTTCCCAGAGAAAACCTACCCAGACCCACTGTTTAAATGTCACCAATAAGATACGAGGACACACAGGCCACAGGGTTGCAACCCGGGTATTCACACCCGATCCCCAGCCACAGAGGATCCAGTTTTTAAATTATACCCGCTGACAGGTGGGCCAGGCCCGGGTCTTCTTCTTCCTCGGTCAGTTTCCTGCGCCGGCGCCTCCCCCTCACCGGCAGCGGCGGCGCCCTCGCCGGACTCAGCTTCCCGGCTGCCTCTCGGCCCGATATTCGCTGCCGGGGGTTTTTGGGGTCGGGAAAGCCATTGGTGGGGTCGGCACAAGCTATCTATGTCCGGAACTAGGTCGCTGGCGCGTGAAGGCTTCGATGAAGCTTCGGCGCCGTGGTCCGACCTCTCTACCCTTCAAAACTCGGTGGTACTTGGCCCTAGAGCATTAATGCATTCTAGAGAAGAGCGGCATGAATGCCCCAAAGCTCGGGAAAGCCTCTACATAGGTTGTCACCATGCGCCATAGAGGTGCGGCGACGTTTGCCCTCGGGAAACCTTGAAATTCATCGTCTTCATGTATTTTGAAGTGAGGGTTGCATAGGGGAAACGATGCCTAGCTAGTCTAGATCTCGTGTGCAAGCTTTAGGGACATAAAAACGAGGATGGAGGTGGAATTCAACGATTTCGTACCAGAAGTCGGGTTAGCACGCGCCGGAAGAAAACCTCCAAATTGGAGCTCCATGATCCTCGGCTTGAGCTGAAACTCAGCGAGGAGCAGCGCGGTTAGTTGGCGCGTCCTTGGGTGCCTTCAGTCGAACATGAATCCCCTCGCGTGGAGCTGTCCATGTGAGCTCGAGTGGATGTGATATTTGTCTGCCGTGAAACAGAACCGCTTTTAGGTGATGGAAGCCGAGCTCGACCAGCTTTTGCTCCGAGGAGATGTAGGACGCAGCTGTGGTGCGGTTTCAGTTGCTCGGGGAGCTTGGTGGCACGAGTTTGGGGCGGCTCCCGATCGATCAACAGGGCGGCCGGGAGTCTGTTCTTTCGGCGCAAGGAAGCAAACCCGTGCTTCGTCTAGTGAGCCAAAAGGTCACGCTGGACTCTCAACACACGCACGAGCTGGTCGCCACCGTAAAAAAATCAGCGAGGAGGTGGCGGTTCCCAGCCCTCAGTGGCGCTCGGAGCAGTCACGGGTGTGTTCAAGTATGAACAGCGAAGGATGACTTCGAGTGCAAGTTCAAGTAGCTCACTGACCAGTGGGTCCACCCCTCCTTTGCCTCTTCTTATCCTCCCAAAATACTCACAAATATCTCCCAAATTTGGCAGGTAATTACTTCCAATATGTGGAACTCAAATTTGGGAATTCATTTTGACATAGGGCAAAGTTTCATCCAATTTCAAATTTGAATATGAATTCACATACCCGTTTATGTCCAATTGCAAAAAATGAGCCAAAACACTTCCCAATGTGGTCAAAATTTGTATTCCCACAAATTTGGAGCTGAGGACATCAAATATGAACTCAACTTTTAAATTTGGTTGCTGCAAGTATAAACTTTCCACCAACAGTTTGAAAGCCTCTTTTGTTATGACCCATTTGAATTTGGGTGAAAAACTTTGGTTTGCTCCTAGCCCATGCTTGATTCCCTCTTGGTCCTAATCTGAACCTCACATGTTCAGTTTGAATTTGCCCCTCAAATTTGAATTCAGCACAAATTCAAACATGAGAATAATTCACTCCTTTTTGGCTCACCCTAAAAAGCAGAAAGTTGCCACCATAAATCTCCTCAATTTCAAATATATGAGGTTCCATGTGTATTCAAAAGATTGGTGGCAATTTGAGGTGAGGATTTGAGTCTATGGATCTGCTTTTTATTCTCTCTCAAACACATGTATGATTTACACATGAGTTTAACTCCACCTTGGTCCAACACATTCACATGAATGCCTGAACCCGTGTTGTTGAACTCCACGTATACCATCCCATGTAAGAAAGTTTTTGTAAGTCCCATTTTCCATGAACCCGAAACACAATGACGCTCAAACATCGGTTTCTGTACATTCACGTTTTTGGGACTTCTACAGACTCGTACTGCAAGTCCGTGGGTACTCCTCACCTACAAACACTCATAGCAGCAACCATGAGCACGATGGCTCTGCAAGTCTTAACCGACTCCTCTACACATGAAACGATACATACAAGTCATACTCGAATATAGTATGAATGTTTGCAGCAAACCAACACGCCTACAAGTTCTTCCTTAATTCATCTTTTAGCCACAAGTTAAGGGTTCACAAATCTGAAATTTAGTGAGCAATATTTGGTGGCACACATGTAACAAAATAAGTTATTCATAACAGCAATATTGAATCATAACATTTCATATGGTAACCTACGTCATGACTCAGTGACCAAGTGGTACTCATTACCGTGAGGGAGGGTGAATCGACTCAATATACACCTGCAGGGATACCCGAAGAGCACGTCATGTACGCCTATCCGTGGAGCTGCAGAGCACGCTCACTCGATGTCGTACGCAATAACCTTTCACCAAACAGCCCAAACGTCGAACCGGTCGCACCTAAACGGACAGGAGGTTCCCTACACGGAGCATCTCTCTATGCCAGTAAGCAGATTTCCACCTTGCTGCTCTCAACCTACACCTAAAAATTGGTGCGGTATGCCTCGACAGCCGGAGGTATAGGTTACATCAGTTTATCGGACCCCATATATCCGATATGCCTTCGGTACATTCAAACTTGATCAGCGAAGGCCACACACGGATCGGTCCTCAATCGACACAGACAGGGCTACACACACAAGACTTCCTCTTGCTGCGTCCTAGCCTTTCCTAGTCTCATTTTTCTTGCTAAAGTTGCCTCACATCTCGAACCAATCCTGTGTGTAAAGAACCCTATACTCACGAGTAGATTCCAACAACTCGACTTGTACCGAAGTGTAAAGGCCTCAGTTTTTAACAAATGTTTGAAGTGTTCATCACCACACACACACCTCATTTGAAGCAAGTTGATGAACACATTTGAAGAGCAAGTAACCACCATCAACATGCTCATTAGAAAACAAACTCACAAAGTGTAAAAGTGGCATTTCCCACATACATCATATAAGGGCTGGGCATTGGGAAAACTCCTACACATTGCGAGGAATGTCCATGCCAAGTTTCACCCAAATTCAAAACCTTTTTGAGGTCATTTTGGGCATAGCTAGAAAGAGGGCAGTTTGAAGCCACATTCAAATTCAAACTGTTTTTATCCCATGAATTCAAAAGTGGGAGGCATATTCTTGCTCAGCACATTTTTGTGAGCTCACACACCAATTTTCACTCCATTTGGAGTTGAGCTTGACATGAGCTAAGTGGAGCAAATTCAAACTTTATTTGAATTTCAAACTGAACATGTGCTGAAATTTATTCAAACCAAACCTAATTTGAATTCTAACCAATTCAAACGGCTCAAGGGTAGATAATTCAAATCACCATGGGGTTTGTGGGGACTACTGTTTACAACAGTGAATTGGAGTTAAGTTCAGAGGTTAGAATTAAAAGTGGGACCCACATGTCAGCCACTGCTTCAAATCAAACCGACTTAAACAGAGAACACTCGGTTCTCGGGTGTAGCCCGCGTGCGCCACCGAGGGGCCGGCCGGCGCCAGATCCTGCTGCGTGCCCCGAGCTGTAGATCAGCCGCCCGGGCTTCTTATCCCCCCCCCCCCCCCGGTGTGTTCCCGTCACTTATCTCCCGAGTTTCCGACGTGCTCGGCCTGTTTTAGACCCGAGCTCCACCGCAACCCGCCGCCTATCGATCTTGCGCTTGATCAGTCTGATCACTCGCGAGCACAGCCTCCTCCACAGCAAAACGGCACCGGGAGATCGTGAGCAACATCCTAGACCCCGTGTTGGCCAGTGAGAAGGCGTCCTCGAGCTACACCGGACCTCTTCTCCAGCGGACCAAGCGTCGCCGCCGATCGGGTTCTCGTGGACAGCACGACACAGCCGTTGTCACGTCCACTTCTCTACACAAGAAAGGTGCGTGATTATATGCAGATGGAGTAGCCGAAAGCCGTTTGGCAAATGATCAACCATCGATCAAGAATTTCCAAATTTACTCTCGGCCAGTTCATAGAAACTGAGCCCACTTTCGAGTGAAATTCGTGCTCTACACGCTAGGGTTGGTCAAGCCCGTTACCCACTAGGTTCTACGCATGTTAGCACCCACGCTCGAACTGGAATCAGAGAAAACCATCAAGAATCGGCCGTGATATGGTCGTTTTCCCCACCGCCGTGGCTGAGTACCTCGGCTCACCGTCGAGAGCATAGTTGCCGGCGTTTCTAGCTTCCACCCAGCCCTGGTTCATGTTCCCAGTGCTCCACTGATGCTCTCCGCCTGATTCCCGATCGCTTTGGTGCACGGGAGAGCGAAACCGACCTCACCGGAGCCCTAACAGGTGCTGTCACCGGTGCACACGGGTTTCCGGTCATCGCCGGCGGCCGGCGAGCCCACCATCAAGTCCAGGGGGTCAGAAAAGGGGCAGTGGGCGAGTTTCGGGCCGGGGGGGGGGGGGGATGGCCGGGAACTCAATTCCGGCGAGGTTTGCCGGAGACCGCCGCCGCCGAGCATTTGGCGCGAGGAGGGAGAAGAAGCACTGTATGCGGGGCCCACGGGCAGAAGTTTAAACTTTTACTCGATTTTCAGTTTTAGTTCATACTTCAAACCCACATAACTTTGGCTAGGAAGCTCTAAATCGAGTGAACCAAATTTTATTGGATTCTCTGAGTACTTTCCAGCAAATCAGGTTTCACTTCATGAAAATCTTTATTTCTCCTGAATTGATTCCTCAAAGTTTAACTGTTTGGAATTTTAAATGGAGAATCCCTTGGAGCAAAATTCTGAAATTTTTCTGGGATGTTCACCAAAATATCCATGAACTACCATAAGAATTTCAGATCCATTTGAGCTCAGTTGATCCACCAAATGGTGTGATTAATGTAACTGTTCCAGAGAAAATAGAAAATGTTCAGAAACATTTTCAGAATTTTCTCTGAAATTGTTTAGCTCATATCTTTAGCTAGGAACCTTCAAATTAAGTGAGACCAATTCCATTAGAATTCTGTGAAAATCTAGTTTTCAGAAAGTCATGGCTTGTTCCATGAAAATCCCTAGAGCACTCTAAGAGTTCCAATTAAAGTAAAGGACTTAATTAATTGTGGAGGGCTCAAATGAGCTTTGCCGCAACTAAAACTTGGCCAAGTCTCTGTTTAGGTTGTACACAAGCCACAGTAAAAGTTTCACAATCTTTGGGTCTGTCTAGTGAGACTTAGAAGGTTCACAAGTTTAAAACTCAATTCAAATGCATTAAATTAATACATGTACTTCTTATATCATGTAGTCGCTAAGGTCGAGGAGGAACCCGAAGTCCTAGACTTCGTTACTCCGGAGGAGCAGCTAGCCTACGACCAAGAGCAGCAAGGCAAGCTCCGGTTTGCATTATCCTTCTTACAGATTTTTATTGTTTTGGGCACTTACTTGAGTATGACTATTTCTTGCATTTGAGTCTTGTTTGAAAATCCAATTGCATAGCCAAGAGAACCATGGGTTGGTATAGGGATTGAAAACCCCGTTTAGCTACTGCAATGCTAAGATAGTGTAGGATTCTGTACAGGACGAGTAGTTGGAACTACTCGCGAGCATAGGCTAGAGGCACTCGACTCGGGTAGAGATAGCACATGATACACATGGCAAGAAAATGAGACCGAGCGAGGAGTAAGGGCAGCAATACTTTGGGGTTTGTGTGCTGTAGCTCCGCTTGTGTCGATTGAGGACCGAGCCATGTGCGGGCCTGTTGAACAAGCTAGAACAGTACCGAAGACCTACCGGCTATATGGGAACAGGGAAACTGATGTAACTCGGGTAGCTAGGTGTTGAGCCATAGCTGGTTGTTCAGAGGGTAGGTTGAGAGCTCGAAATGTAAATCGGCTGGTGGCACTGAGATGCGCGTGCAGAGACCTCTTGCTCGGGACGATTGGACCGGTTCAACATTTGGCTGACGGGTGAAAGGTGGTTGCGTACGGCGTCTGTGATGGTTGTTGTAGGCAACATCGAGTACGGGCTTACGTGACGGGTTATTCGGGTAACACTGCAGGTGTAAATCGATTATAATTGCCGTCCCTCGTGGTCAGTGAGTACCACTTGTTCACTGTACCGTGATGTAGAAAGAACAGGCTAGTTACATGTTAAAATGTTGCTGATTGAAAGATGGACTTCTATTGTTAATGAATTGCTGTAGTTTAGAGCTAATTAAAGTTTCTTTTAACTTTGGGCAAAGTACATGAGAGAAATGCGTTTCTTGTTTGATTGTGGCTCTCTCATGTGCCTTAGCGTAAGGTTCTCCACAATTTGCTGCTATAACTTGAAAGTAAGATTCCACTAATTAGGCGAGTCCTTGCAACTGATTTTACCTCCTGTACCTATCATCCCTCATGTAGAAGTTTCATGTTTAGACGAGACGGGTCAGACTTGCTGAGCCTTCGTGCTCACTGCTTGTGTTTGAAGCTTTTGCAGGGTTCTATGAGGAAGGGACTCCCGAGGAAGATACGGAACCCCAGGAGGGGAACCCCGTCGAGTGGGAGTCGTGCACGCCACCGTGTTAGTGTGAGTGTGTGCTAGCAAGGACACGTTCACAGGCTGAACGTGAACTTGATGCGTAGTCTACGGCAGTGAGTGTAGACTGAACATATTTTGTTGTAAAAATGTTCATACACTGGTTTATGTAATAAAACTTTCCTTCCGTTTGTACCTTTGATGTGTGTTATCCGGTGCTGTGCAACGCAGCACCCCTCAGCGTGATCCTGGCTCGACAAGACCGTGGGGTCGTGTCAGCGCTGGTATCAGAGCTCGCTTGAGGTTTAACGCACTAAAAAGTTCATCTTTTTCAAAAATCCAGTGAGGAACGAGTTAGTAGCCC
Source organism: Neostapfia colusana (assembly GCA_030760725.1). Classification (NCBI taxonomy): domain Eukaryota; kingdom Viridiplantae; phylum Streptophyta; class Magnoliopsida; order Poales; family Poaceae; genus Neostapfia; species Neostapfia colusana. The sequence continues at coordinate 59,976,040 of JASWHV010000004.1, read as the reverse complement.
ATATAAGGATTTTATTAGTGTATAGAAAGTGGCATACTAACCTATTTGCTTATGTCGGAAAATTGTGCAACTCGGGACGCTTTATGTCTTGGGGGGTGCACGTAAGCGCTGTCCACCAGTGCGCACAAGCTGAAGGGTGGAGCCCCACGGGTGGCAGGTAACCCGACCCGCTTTAATATCCTCTACGACTCTTCATGTTGTTTGGGGTATTCGCGCAACGTCTGTCCCTGGCGTGCGTGGTGCAATTTGGGAGACCCCGTCACGTGGTCAGTAACGTGAACACATAGCTCAAGCCGTGTTTGGCTTGAGAACATCCGGGCGAGTGATGACTGCCGGGTGTACAAACTGTATGGATACCGGGCTCGGTGTGCAGCCGAGTCTGACGATTGCTTGAGTTATTTGCAGGTAGTCTAACCACAAAACGGTAGACGTGTAATATCTGTGTGCGAGTGACGTTTAGTGCCACTGAACTAATGAAGCCGGCTAAGTCCGGTATAGGTTTTTCTTTGTGAGGACGTAGTACCGACATGCTTGGGTTACGCATTGACGTCACACCCCATTAAATGAGCAACTTCACTGTAAAACTTGAAAGTTTTAATCTGGATCATTAAAACGTTGCTGTAACCTCTTCCCTTAATCATGATATTCAAAGTTAACAAGTTTTCAACTTATAGGTTACTAAGGACAGAGCACTCTGTTTTCAGCTGAATTAAGGCCGAAGTTAATTAGAGGTTAGAGATTGAGTTATTTCGAGTATGGGGTCATATGATACATTTCTGGAAAGCTTTGGAAGATCTTTACAACTCTTCTGTTGAAGTCCAGAGGTTTTTCATCTCTTAACCAATCGAAAAATGCAGTAGAGTTGAAACTGTCCAGAAAACAGGGCAGAGCAAAGACTCTCTGTAACTCTCTGTAAATTGAGCATAACGTCCTGCATAAAAATCCAAAAATTGAAAACGAGGTAGTTCTGGAAATCTTATAAGATGGGTTACAACTTTGTAACATAAAGTTTTGTCAGATTGGGAACATCATTAACTGGAATTCTTGGATCAAATCAGTACCTAAAGCAGGGAGGTACTGTCCAATTTTCTCCAGAAATTCTGTTAACTTTAACATCTCATAACTTTTGAACCAGGACAGATATTAAGCCAAGCAAATACTTTCTGGAAATCTATTGAAGTTAACTTTAACTTTGATGTTGAGCTCCAGGATTGGTTTTGCCTTTAGCATGGCCTAAATCAGGTTGAAATGGAAACTGGTCAGGGCTGTCAGGTTGGACAGCAGTTCAGTAGTCAAATTCGATTAAATTTGAACTATATTTCCAAGTTTTATGGGTTCAATGACATGTTTTGTGTTATAACTCAATGGTTTACTGTTCAAATAAATATTTGACATTTCTCAAATATATTTTTACAGATGACAGCAGATAAACAGTTCGAGAACGGCTGGGTGGAATCTCACTGTTCTCACCACAGCAGCTATCGGGAAGCATTGAGGCAGATGCTTCAATATTTCGGGTACAACGAGATGCTGCAGTACTTCGCCAAGGAAGAAGGCGAAGAGGGGAACAAGACGTGGACAATCCATGTTGAGGTTCCTGCAGGACCTACGCCACCCGGTTGGGTGCCGTTCACCGTCACGGTGAGAGGTAGACAACCGGAGGGGATGTGGCAAGTGGCAGCCCGCGACACCATGTCGCGTTTCTGCCAGCTACACGTGAGGGCCATGGAGGGCACTCCAGACACGCTCGTTCCGGTTGAGGGACGGGCTCATCATGTATGGGAAGGGAGGTACCGGGAGGCAACCGATCCGAGTTGCCCAAGGTACAACCCCGCGGAGGCAAACCTCAGCCTCCAAATGAGGGCGGGAAAGGTCGTGATGGACAGCCAAGCTGTTCATACGGAGCATCTCGCCGCAAGGCTCAAAGAGAGCATAATCCGTGGAGACCATTTTGAGAATACCCACAGCGCACTCCGCAATGTGCTCCTTCCGATGATCAAGCGACTGAACGAACAGCATAATCAGTTGCATCGTCTGAAGAAGGCGAAAAAGAAAAGCCGTGTCGACATCGCGGCGTTACAAGAACTGGTGCAGACTCTAACCCAGCAGAATGAGGACCTTGCTCAAGAGCGGGATGACACTATTGAGGATGGACAAGGCTGGGAAGAAGACTACAACCAAGCCATGGATGAGGTGCATGCATTGCAGGACCTTGTACCTCCGGTATTGGGCGTACCAGTGGTCTTGGGTCTTCCGGCTACGGGAGAGCCCGAGATGGGAGAAGAGGTTGTAGATCCAGCACCACCAGCAGAGGTACCGTAGGAGGACGACCCACAGGAGGTCGAGTTCTACTCCGAGTAGGGGGTTACCGTTGACAAGTGGGGCAACCAGAGTAGTATGACCCAAACTTTTGTACCAGTGACATGTCATGTAGGCAGTAGCGTATGTATAGGTAGTGACGACATGAGCACGACTTCTTGGAGACCAGGGAATAATGTATCTTGTATGAAGTTTATGCTTTATCAATATATGTGAATATTTTGCAAATTATTCATGAGTCACTTCAATACCTACTGTTGCATATGGAATTTTAAGTATGACATGTACTGATCGCTGCTGTTTTGAATTTCAGAATGACTCGTACTCGTGCCAACCCAGACGTTGGGGGTTCCAGTCAAGGTGGAGAAACCTCCCAACAGCCTCCTGAGGACTCCTCAGGAGAGCAGCAGCAACAGCAACAGCAAACACCGCCACCGCCTCCGCCAACGGTTACTTTGGCGGATATTGTAGAAGCAATGGCGGGTTCCCATTTGCAGAACACGGAGTTGCTGCAAACTCTCATCGCCAATACGTCTCGCCCAGAGAGACGTCAAGACCATGAGGAGCGTCAACATAGCTCCTACTCCGACTTCCTAGCGACTCATCCCCCGGTATTCTCAAGGGCGGATGAACCTCTCGACACGGACAACTGGCTCCTCGCGATAGAGATGAAGTTCGGGCTGCTCCAGATAAGTGAGCAGCGCAAGACTCAGTTCACGGTCCAACAGCTCCAAGGATCCGCAAGCGCGTTGTTAGAATCAAACGACAAGAAATTGTAGATCAAAACAGAGGAGACGCAGATTTTAACGTGGAAAACCCCTCCAAGTCGGAAGGGGAAAAACCACGGGCACTGGCCGGCAAATTTCACTATATCAGGAGGTTTACAATCGTGGGAGATTACAATCTCTTCTTCATCCTCTCCCGGCGGCTCACAAGGGATATTTATAGGTGGCGACTTAGAGTCCTAACCCTAGACGATCCATACCGCGGGGGGGTTCCCCCCCCGCACCCCCCGGCGTCCCGAGTGGGCCTTGGCTGCTGCGCAGCCCACCATATGGGCAGATTTCCTTCGCTTCGCTACGGCCCAAGCCTCCCGGCGACGGGCCTCCGCTTCGCTACGGAAATCCTGCCTCTTTTATCTTCATTAGAATTTGGATCATCAATCAACAAACTCCACCTTGAGACAAATTCCTTCTTGTAGCTTTAAAATAGTAATCCTCCATCTCAATGAACAATTCAACTGCCGGTGCCAAAAGCCACTGGGGCTAGTTAGTAATACCAACCAAGTTTGAGCAAAGCTCAAACTTAGCAATAGGAACAGATTTTGTCATCATGTCTGCAGGATTATCATGAGTGCTGATTTTGCAAATTTTGATAGTGCCTTGATCAATGGTATCTCGCACAAAGTGATACCTGATATCAATATGTTTGGTCCTCTCATGAAACATAGCATCTTTGGTAAGATATATGGCACTTTGACTATCACAATGTAAGGTGATGCAAGACTGAGATCCACAAAGTTCAGAATACAGACCTTTCAACCAAATTGCCTCCTTACATGCCTCAGAGATAGCCATATATTCTGCCTCTGTAGTAGACAAGGCAACTGTAGCTTGTAAACAAGCTTTCCAACTCACAGCACAACCCCCAACAGTGAAAACATATCCTGTGAGAGACCTTCTCTTGTCTAAATCAGCAGCATAATCAGCATCAACATAGCCAATGAGACCATCTCTAGTCCTTCCAAAACACAAACAAGCACTAGAAGAACCACGCAAGTACCTGAAAATCCATTGCACTGCCTTCCAGTGTTCTTTGCCAGGGTTAGACATGTATCTGCTAACAACGCTCATAGCATGTGATAAGTCAGGACGTGAGCATACCATAGCATACATGAGAGACCCAACAGCACTAGAGTATGGAACTTTTGACATATACTCAATTTCATCATCAGTTTCTGCACACTGAGAAATAGACAACTTAAAATGAGGGGCCAACGGTGTACTCACAGGTTTAGCATTATCCATGTTGAAGCGGTGAAGGACCTTTTCAATATAATTTTTCTGACTCAAATAGAGAAGCCCAGATTTCCTATCCCTGATTATCTCCATGCCAAGGATTTTCTTAGCAGCACCAAGATCCTTCATATCAAATGTACTACTCAAGCGTGCCTTTAAAGTAGTCACTTCTTTCTTGCTCTTGGCAGCAATCAACATATCATCAACATATAGCAATAGGTATATAGGTGATCCATCGACAACTTTAATGTATACACAACTGTCAAACTGAGATCTAGCAAAGCCATTTGAAATCATAAAAGAATCAAACCTCTTATACCACTGCCTTGGAGATTGCTTCAAGCCATATAATGACTTCTTCAACTTGCAGACATAGTCTTCTTTTCCAGGGACAATGAACCCCTCAGGCTGGTCCATGTAAATGTCTTCCTCCAAGTCTCCATGTAAAAAAGCGGTTTTCACATCTAGCTGCTCAAGCTCATAATCATGCATAGCAACAATACTGAGGAAAGTACGAATAGAACTGTGCTTCACAACTGGAGAATAGACATCAGTATAATCAATGCCTGGAATTTGACTAAATCCTTTAGCAACTAACCTTGCTTTATACCTTGCAGGTTCATTTGGAGTCATTCCTTCCTTTCTTTTGTAAATCCATTTGCACTTAACAGGCTTCTTGCTAGTGGGCAAAGGAACAATTTCCCAGGTATCATTTTTCTGAAGTGACTCCATCTCATCATGCATTGCACCAATCCACTTTGTACTATTAGCAGACAAGATAGCTTCTGTATAATTGGAAGGCTCATGAACACCTTCAATTTCTTCTGCAACACTCAAGGCAAAAGCAACATTACATTCTTCAATCCACCTTGTTGGGCGAATAATCTCCCTCCGAGGTCGAGCTTCGGCGAGAGACTCCTGTGGTGGCTGCACACTAGGTGAGGAATGTGTAGCAGGAGACAAATTTTCAGTAGCAGGGTGAACATCAACAATACTTTGACTTGGAGCAGCAACATCATCATTAACTAGCTCCACCTGCACGCTGATAGTCTCAGGTTTCTGGTTATTAGAACTGGTATCCAAGTCATTTGTGAACATAGTAGATTCATTGAATACAACATTTCTACTATAAAATGCCTTCTGTTTTTCTGTATCCCATAATTTATAAGCTTTGACACCAGTACCATAACCCAAGAAAATGCACTTGATAGCTCTAGGCTCAAGTTTTCCATTATCAACATGTGCATAAGCAATGCAGCCAAAAACTCTCAATTTAGAGTAGTCACAAGGTGAGCCAGACCATACCTCGATTGGAGTTTTCTTATCAATACTTGTGGAAGGAGAACGGTTTATTAAGTAGCATGCCGTGGAAGCAGCTTCTGCCCAGAATTTTCTGCTCAAACCCGAATTGGAAAGCATACAACGGGCCTTTGAAATTATTGTTCTGTTCATGCGTTCTGCAACACCGTTTTGTTGAGGAGTGTATGGAATTGTATGGTGCCTCACAATTCCTTCCTTCCTGCAATAATATTTAAATGCACTAGAACAGAACTCCATGCCATTATCAGTTCTTAGAATTTTTACCTTCCTTTCTGTTTGCTTTTCGACCATAACCTTCCAATCTTTGAATGACTGAAATGCATCTGATTTATGCTTCAGAAAATATGGCCAAACTCGACGTGAGTAATCATCAATAATAGTTAACATGTAACTAGCACCACCATGAGATGTTTTTCGAGAAGGACCCCATAAATCAGCATGCACATAATCAAGAATACCTTTAGTATTATGGATAGCAGTATTGAACTTGACTCTTTTATGCTTACCAAACACACAATGCTCACAAAAGTCAAGTGATTCTGCCTTGCAACCTTCAAGTAGGCCTCTTTTGCTTAATTCTGCCAAACCAAGTGCACTCATATGCCCAAGACGCATATGCCAAATTTTAGTGGTATTAGACTGATCAGGAGCAACCACGGCATTAGCAGTAAATGTACTGCCTCGAAGCACATATAAGTTGGCAGCTTTTAAATCACCTTTCATTACAATGAGAGAACCTTTGGTTACCTTCAAAACTCCACATTCAGCGGAATATTTGTACCCTTTCACGTCGAGGGTACTAAGGGAGATGAGATTCCTGGACATGGTTGGGACATGCCGTACTTCTGTTAACGTTCGTACAATCCCATCGAACATTCTGATTTGAACAGTACCAATGCCTGTGACCTCACATGCCGTGTTGTCACCCATCCTCACGATGCCACCTTTCTGTATAGGCTCATAAACACTAAAAAGATCTCTGTTAGTGCAGACATGATATGAGCAAGCAGAATCAAGTATCCATTGAGCATCTTCAGTGACACATCCGGCAAATGCAATGAGTACAGTATCATTATCAGAATTCTCATCAGAGACAACAGAGGCACTACCTTCAGGCTTACCCTTTTTTCCGTTTCTCTTTTCTTTGTTCTGCAGCTTCCAACAATCATCGATAACATGATTGTCCTTCTTGCAGTACCGGCAGAATTTATCATCTCGTCGTCCCCTGGATTTGGAACGACTTCTTTGATTTTTCTTGCTGTTACCTTTATTTCCTGAATTTGATTTCTTTTGTTCATTTCGGCCACGAACATTCAATGCCTCTCCGTTAGAATGACCAGCATCTTCCGAGTTTACCATCTGTTTCATCTTTTCTTTTGCTGTCAAAGCCTCATAGACCTCGGCCACGGTTAGAGTATCACGACTATATAGAATAGTATCTCGAAAGTTTGCATATGAAGGCGGAAGTGAACAGAGGAGAAGAAGAGCCAGGTCTTCATCTTCAAATTTTACCTCCATTGATAACAGATCGGCAACGATCTCCTTGAACACAGATATGTGTGTGAGAACAGATCCACCTTCCTGCAACTTGTGCGTGAACAACTTCATCTTGATGTGCATCTTGCTAGTTAGATCTTTCGACATGCAGATCGATTCTAGCTTCAACCAAACCGCGGCAGCGGTTTGCTCCTCCAAGCACTCCTGCAAAACATTGTTTGAAAGTTGCAGATGGATCTGAGATAAGGCCTTACGATCTTTTCTTTTCTCTTCGGCCGTCCACTCATTCTGGTTCTTCCCGAAACCCTCAAGGGCTTCGTCTAGATCATGATGCGCCAGCACTGCCCGCATCTTTACTTGCCACAATGAAAATCTTGTGTCGAAATCCAACAGCGGAAGATCATACTTCATCGTCGTTGATGCCATGTGCCTGGCGGCACGAACCCTAGAACAGGGGATCAAAACTCTGGCTCTGATACCACTTGTTAGAATCAAACGACAAGAAATTGTAGATCAAAACAGAGGAGACGCAGATTTTAACGTGGAAAACCCCTCCAAGTCGGAAGGGGAAAAACCACGGGCACTGGCCGGCAAATTTCACTATATCAGGAGGTTTACAATCGTGGGAGATTACAATCTCTTCTTCATCCTCTCCCGGCGGCTCACAAGGGATATTTATAGGTGGCGACTTAGAGTCCTAACCCCCGGCGACGGGCCTCCGCTTCGCTACGGAAATCCTGCCTCTTTTATCTTCATTAGAATTTGGATCATCAATCAACACGCGTGGTGGGCAAACTTCTATGCTTCACAGCCCACCGACCGAGTTATGACCTGGTGGGAGTTCCGGACGGCCTTCAGGGCCTATCACATACCGCCGAGTCTGATGAAGAGGAAGACGCAGGAATTCCTACACCTGCAGCAAGGGAGTCAGAATGCGCTGGAATACTCCAGGGCGTTCAACGATCTCGCGCTCTATGCGTCATATCACGCCGATACTGACGAGAAGCGGCGGGACTACTTTTACCAGGGGCTTAACCCGCTCCTGAAGTACAAATTGGCAATGTTCAATCGCGGCAGCCTCAACGACATCATTGATGCTGCGATTGTCCAGGAGGACTCTGCCAAGGAGTTAGCAGCAGCGGAGAGAAAGCGAAGCATGCCGCAAAGTAGCGGAGAAGGAGGCAGTCCATCTCAGAAATTTCGGATGGTGAATCGCCCACCATCAGGTCTACGCTGGCAACCACCACAGAGGCCGATGGCATTCCGAAGTCGGCCGTATTCTTCACCGTCATTCAGGCCGGCACTGCCAGTACCACCTCCGCAACAAGAACAGCAGCAGCGGACGATGCCGCGTGCGTATGCACCTCAGCAACGCATGCCGGACTTTCGTCCCCCGAGCACCGCACAAGCAGCGGCCACATGCTACAAATGTGGTCGGCAAGGACACTTCACCAGCAGTTGTCCGGAGAGGCAAGGCGGCGGAGTTGCACCACAGTTTCTGGGGAGGAATCAACCCCGGAATCCTACTAATGTGCGGCAGGCAAACCCGAGGCCCGGCACTGTCCACCAACTTGCCCTAGAGGACGTGCCGGAGGGTGAGCCAATCCTTGCGGGTATGTTCCAACTCCACCAGCATCCCACCATAGTGTTGTTTGATTCAGGCGCCACACATAGCTTTATTAGCTAAGCTTTCATTGCTAAATACAGCTTCCAAATACTACCGACCGATAGTTCTTATGTGATCTGTTCACCGGGTGGGAAAATTTCAGCAAGCATGATGGTTCCAAAAGTGCCATTATGCTTAGCGGGTAGAGTATACCCTATGCCTCTCATAATTTTAGAGGGACAAAAGGTCGATGTGTAAGGGCCTCAATTTTTGACACATGTTTGAAGTGTTCATTACCACACACACACACCTCATTTGAAGCAAGTTGATGAACACATTTGAAGAGCAAGTAACCACCATCAACATGGTCATTAGAAAACAAACTCACAAAGTGTAAAAGTGGCATTTCCCACATACATCATATAGGGGCTGGGCATTGGGAAAACTCCTACACATTGCTAGCAATGTCCATGCCAAGTTTCACCCAAATTCAAAACGTTTTTGAGGTCATTTTGGGCATAGCTAGAAATAGGGCAATTTGAAACCACATTCAAATTCAAACTGTTTTTATCCCATGAATTCAAAAGTGGGAGGCATATTCTTGCTCAGCACATTTTTGTGAGCTCACACACCAATTTTCACTCCATATGGAGTTGAGCTTGACATGAGCTAAGTGGAGCAAATTCAAACTTTATTTGAATTTCAAACTGAACATGTGCTGAAATTTATTCAAACCAAACCCAATTTGAATTCTAATCAATTCAAATGGCTCAAGGGTAGATAATTCAAATAACCATGGGCTTTGGGGGACTACTGTTTACAACAGTGAATTGGAGTTAAGTTCAGAGGTTAAAATTAAAAGTGGGACCCACATGTCAGCCACTGCTTCAAATCAAACCGACTTAAACAGAGAACGCTCCGTTCTCGGGTGCAGCCTGCGCGCGCCACCGAGGGGCCGGCCGGTGTCAGCTCCTGCTGCGTGCCCCGAGCTGGAGACCAGCCGCCCGGGCTTCTTATCCCCCCCCGGCGTGTTCCCGTCACTTATCTCCCGAGTTTCCGACGTGCTCGGCCTGTTTTCCACCCGAGCTCCACCGTAACCCGCCGCCTCTCGATCTTGCGCTTGATCAGTCCGATCACTCGGGTGCACAGCCTCCTCCGCAGCAAAACGGCACCGGGAGATCGTGAGCAACATCCTAGACCCCGTGTTGGCCAGCGAGCAGGTGTCCTCGAGCTACACCGGACCTCTTCTCCGGCGGACCAAGCGTCGCCGCCGATCGGACTCTCGTGGACAGCACGACACAGCCGTTGTCACGTCCACTTCTCTACACAAGAAAGGTGCGTGATTATATGCAGATGGAGTAGCCGAAAGCCGTTTGGCAATTGATCAACCATCGATCGAAAATTTCCAAATTTACCCTCGTCCAGTTCATAGGAACCGAGCCCACTTTCGAGTAAAATTCGTGCTCTACACGCTAGGGTTGGTCAAGCCTGTTACCCAGTAGATTCTACGCATGTTAGCGCCCACGCTCGAACTGGAATCAGAGAAAACCATCAAGAATCGGCCGTGATATGGTCGTTTTCCCCACCGCCGTGGCTGCGTACTTCGGCTCACCGTCGAGAGCATAGTTGCCGCGTTTCTAGCTTCCACCCAGCCCTGGTTCATGTTCCCCGTGCTCCACTGATGCTCTCCGCCTGATTCCCGATCGCTTTGGTACACGGGGGAGCGAAACCGACCTCACTGGAACCCTAACAGGTGCTGTAACCGGTGCGCATGGGTTTCCGGTCATCACCGGCGGCCGGCGAGCCCACCATCGAGTCCAGGGGGTTAGAAAAGGGGCAGGTGGGGAGTTTCGGGCCGGGGGGTGGCCGGGAACTCAATTCCGGCGAGGGTCGCCGGAGACCGCCGCAGCCGAGCATTTGGTGCGAGGAGGGAGAAGAAGCACTGTATGCGGGCCCACGGGCAGAAGTTTAAACTTTTACTCAATTTTCAGTTTTAGTTCAAACTTCAAACCCACATAACTTTGGCTAGGAAGCTCCAAATCGAGTGAACCAAATTTTGTTGGATTCAGCTCTCTGAGTACTTTCCAGCAAATCAAGTTTCACTTCATGAAAATCTTTATTTCTCCTGAATTAATTCCTCAAAGTGTAAACTGTTTCGAATTTTAAATGGAGAATCCCTTGGAAGAAAATTCTGAAATTTTGCTGGGATGTTCACCAAAATATCTCTGAACTAGCATAAAAGTTTCAGATCCATTTGAGCTAAGTTGATCCACCTAATGGTGTGATTAATGTAACTGTTCCAGAGAAAATAGAAAATGTTCAGAAACATTTTCAGAATTTTCTCTGAAATTGTTTAGCTCATATCTTTAGCTAGGAACCTCAAATTAAGTGAGACCAACTCCATTAGAACCCTCTGAAAATCTAGTTTTCAGAAAGTCATTGCTTGTTCCATGAAAATCCCTAGAGCACCCTAAGAGTTCCAATTAAGGTCAAGGGCTTAATTAATTGTGGAGGCATCAAATGAGCTTTGCCGCAACTAAAACTTGACCAAGTCTCTGTTTAGGTTGTACACAAGCCACAGTAAAAGTTTCACAGTCGGGTCTGTCTAGTGAGACTTAGAAGGTTCACAAGTTTAAAACTTAATTCAAATGCATTAAATTAATACATGTACTTCTTATATCAAGTAGTCGCTATGGTCGAGGAGGAACCCGAAGTTCTAGATTTCGTTACCCTGGAGGAGGAGCTAGCCTACGACCAAGAGCAGCAAGGCAAGCTCCGGTTAGCATTAACCTTCTTGCAAATTTTTATTGTTTTGAGCACTTACTTGAGTATGACTATTTCTTGCATTTGAGTCTTGTTTGAAAACCCAATTGCATAGCCAAGAGAACCATGGGTTGGGATAGGGATTGAAAACCCCGTTTAGCTACTGCAATGCTAAGATAGTGTAGGATTCGGTACAAGACGAGTAGCTGGAACTACTCGCGAGCATAGGCTAGAGGCACTCAACTCGGGTAGAGATAGCACATGATACACATGGCAAGAAAATGAGACCGAGCGGGGAGTAAGGGCAGAAGGACTTTGGGGCCTGTGTGCTGTAGCTCCGCTTGTGTCGATTGAGGACGGAGCCGTGTGCGGGCCTGTTGAACAAGCTAGAACAGTACCGAAGACCAACCGGCTATATGGGAACCGGGAAACCGATGTAACTCGGGTAGCTGGGTGTTGAGGCATAGCTGGTCGTTCAGAGGATAGGTTGAGAGCTCGAGGTGTAAATCGGCTGGCGGCACTGAGATGCGCGTGCAGAGACCTCTTGCTCGGGACGATTGGACCGGTTCAACATTTGGCAGACGGGCGAAAGGTGGTTGCGTACGGCGTCCGTGATGGTTGTTGTAGGCAACATCGAGTACGGGCGTACGTGACGGGTTATTGGGGTAACCCAGCAGGTGTAAATCGATTATAATCACCGTCCCTCGCGGTCAGTGAGTACCACTTGTTCAATGTACCGTGACGTAGAAAGAACAGACTAGTTACATGTTAAAATGTTGCTGATTGAAAAATGGACTTCGATTGTTAATGATTTGCTGTAGTTTAGAGCTAATTAAAGTTCCTTTTAACTTTGGGCAAAGTACATGAGAGAAATGCATTTCTTGTTTGATTGCGGCTCTCTCATGTGCCTTAGCGTAAGGTTCTCCACAATTGGCTGCTAAAACTTGAAAGTAAGATTCCACTAAATAGGCGAGTCCTGTACCTATCATCCCTCATGTACAAGTTCCATGTTTAGACGAGACGGGTCAGACTTGCTGAGACTTCGTGCTCACTGCTTGTGTTTGAAGCTTTTGCAGGATTCTATGAGGAAGGGACTCCCGAGGAGGAGACGGAACCCCAGGAGGGGAACCCCATCGAGTGGGAGTCGTGCACACCGCCGTGTTAGTGTGCGTGTGTGCTAGCAAGGACACATTCACGGGCTGAACGTGAACTTGATGCGTAGTATACGCCCGTGAGGGTAGATTGAACATATTTTGTTGTAAAAATGTTCATAAACCCGTTTATGTAATAAAGTTTTGCTTCCGCTTTGTACCTTTGATGTGTGTTATTCGGTGCTGTGCAACGCAGTACCCCTCAGCGTGATCCTGGCTCGACAAGACCATGGGGTCTTGTCACGAAGTCTATAAACATTAAGCAAAGCATTATCTACTCAAGGACTTAGACACTACCCTCACACTCTTTAGGAGATTCTGGTAATGCAATTAGAGTTTCAATCATCCTACACGCAATGCACATTCATACTTCAAACTAAGTGAATAAAAAGCAAAATATTGATAAAACTTGCTAAATGCAAACTGGGGCTTGCCTTGTTGCTTCTGGGTCTAATAGTATATAATTAGTTAAAGTATTCTCTCCCTTGGGTCTTGATCAACTGATCCCCTTTAATAGATTGACTCCATCGAACTCTGTCGTCGACCGCCTTCGTTGTAAGCACTATCGACATGTATATGCACACATTTTTATAATGCAATTTATAAAATTAAAGACTTAGACTTCTTAAGAACAGAGACTGTGTTGAAATTCTAAGCATGGCTTTGTTGCCTCTGTTGTGCAAAGAAAAATACAAGAATAATCCATCTGCCTATAGGAACTTAAGTCCTAATGGGGTATGTTGCATAATAGATATATGAAGTGGCTGAAAAGCTTTGAATGAAACTGAAGATTAGGAACTCCACTGACTTCAAAACTTCTACAGCAAGTCATAAACTACTCAGCGACTTAGCCTGCCAAATTGCAGCTAAAGTGAATGGAAATTTGTAAAATCCCCAAAAAGTGGTAGCAAGAATTTTCAGCTCATGTACACTTAGGAAAAATGAGGGGAATTAAAACTTTGAATTATAACAGTGTAGGTTCAAAGTGAGGATTCAAACTTCCCAAAAACTTCCAAACATGGAGATCTAAATTCATAACTTGGGTCTTCATATTTCAAATATTCAACTTACAAATTTTAGCTCATTTGGAGGAGTTCTAATATTTGTTTGGGATTAAAAGGAGAAGCCCTCTAATCTGAAGTTCAAATTTAGTTTCAAATCCCAATTTCCCCAATTTGCAAATTTGGTTCCACAAATGTGATCTCCACATTTGAATTAGTATCCAAATTAGTGAGACAAATTTTGCTGGAATCCTCACGAGGAGTACTTCACAGAGGAACAAATTGCTTGCTATGAAAATGCCCAGGAATTTCTGTAGAATTGTTTTTAGTAAATATTTAGAGATTTATTACAGGAGCAATTCTTTATGAAACATTCCCAAATTTGGGCAGCAAATCCTTTTCATAGCAACTGATCTCCAGTAAAAATTTGAGCATCATTGGTATCATTTGCTAGGCTAAATTGCCTTCCAAAGTTCAGCCTTTATTTGAAAATTCAAATTTAAACAGAAACTTTTCAGAACTCCTATCCAACTTCAAAAATTCATATCTCTATGTTGGTAGCTCCAAAAAATGGTGAAACAAATTTTGTTAGAACCATGGAGACTTACCATAATCAGATATTCCACTATTAGATATGTCAAAGCTCCTGAATTGGGCTCAAAATTCAGAGAAGCATTGTACTTGTAGGAATTTTAAAGACTACATTGTGCAATGACATGTCTCCAAATTTTGCTCAGATCATCCTTAGAGAGTCTAGTATCCACTGTAAAAATCCCAAAGCCAATTAAGGATCCTAAATAGCAGTAGCAATGAATAGAAGTTCAATTCTTATAAGTCCTTAATACTTATACACATATTTTGCTACATTTTATTTAGTGACCGAAGTTGAGAACACACCGGAGCCCTTGGACGTCCTCACACCTGAAGCTAACTTCCCGTTTGACTCGCAACCAGGCAAGCCCCGGTTTGCATTTAAGAACTTTTGCAAATTCTTTATTTGTATCACTTATGTCTAGGGTGAATGTTTGCATTAGAGTTAGGGTGATTGAAACCCCACATGCATAACCTTTTAAATCCTATGAAGGGTTGGGTAGCTTACAGACCTGACGAGTGGACAAGGCCCTGCTAATATGCTTAGGATCTCGGTAGAAGTCGAGTAGTTGGAATCTACTCGCGAGGTAAGGTTTTATCGCACGGGTTGATCAGAATAGAAAATGACTTAAGAGTGGAGAAAATGAGACCCAGCAGGGGGGGTAGGTAGCAGTGAGCGGAGGTCTCACGTGTGTAGCCCTGTTGGTGTCGATTGAGGACCAAGTCGTGTGTGGGCCTGCTGAACAAGTATCGAACAGTACCGGATGGCATACTGACATAAGCAGGAAACCGATGTAAATGGTTAACCTGGGTGCCGAGGCTTACCCAACCGTAAATAGGAGTGGATTGAGGGTAGCAAGGTATAAATCTGCCGGTGGGCACAGTCACGCTCCACGCTGGGACCTCCTGCCCGTTACGGATGGACCAGTTCGGCATTTGTATTGCCTTTGAAAGGTTGTTGCATACCACAGAGTGGGAAGGGGTGTGGAATCACGCTTCTGAAACTGGGTGTATGCAACGTGTTGTCCGGGTGTCTCCTGATTGCAATCTGTGGCGGACCGGGATCCGCTCATCCAGGATCGCAGAGGGTGACGCCGCACGATGCGACACCTGACAGCACACGTCATAAGGATGCGTTGTATTACATGGAAAAACAAACTGAAACTGTACAAACAGGTACAACCTTCAGTTACAAACTATTGTTTATATCGCACAGTGGAAGTCTACATTATACAACTCACGCCCGCCTATCTAGCAAAAGTCGGTTGTCCAGCCCTATGGCAACCCACACTAGCTGCACTCCTCAGCTCAGCGCGGCGTGTACGGCTCCCACTCAGCCGTGGTCCCCGATGGAGGGTAACCCTCGCCGGTGGACTCGTACTCTGAGTCCGTGTGTGGCTCCTCACCTGAAAAACACTTAAGCAGCAACCATGAGCACGATGGCTCAACAAGACTTAACCGACTCGCCTAAGCATGAAACTCTACATGTAGGGCACAATGAACATGGGATGGCACAATTGCAGTCAACGGACACGCCTACAAGTTCATCCTTAGTTCATCTTTTAGGCACAAGTTAACGGTTTATGAATCTGAAATTTAGTAAGCAATATTTGGTGGCACACATGTAGTAATACAATATTATATCATATCAGCAATATTGACTCATCACATTTCATACATTAACTACGTTACGATGCAGTGAACAAGCGGTACTCGTTACCGCGAGGGACGGCGAATCGACTCAATATACACCTGCAGGGATACCCAAAGAGCACGTCACATACGCCCACTCGTGGAGCTGCACAGCACGCTCACTCGATGTGTACGGGACATCCTTTCCCCCAACAGCCCAACCGTCGAACCGGTCGCACCGAAACGAGCAGGAGGTTCCCTACACGGAGCATCTCTCGATGCCCGTTAGCAGATTTCCACCTTGCTGCCCTCAGCCTACACCTATAAATCGGTGTGTTATGCCTCGACGCCAGGAGGTTTAGGTTACATCGGTTTATCGGGGCCCATATATCCGATATGACTTCGGTACGTTCAATACTTGTTCAGCAGGACCGCACACGGATGGGTCCTCAATCGACACGGACAAGGCTGTGCACACAAAATTTCCTCTTGCTGCGCCCTAGCCCCTGCCTAGTCTCATTTTCATTACTAGAGTGACCTCACATCACTCGAACCAATCCCGTGTGTCCCAAGCCTAACTCGCGAGTAGATTCCAACTACTCGACTTGTACCGAAGCCCTATGAATCATTAAGCATAGCCTGTCTAGTCGAGGCCCTAGACACTACCCTCACTCTTATGGGAACATCTGGTTATGCATTTGGGTTTCATCCACCCTACACCTAGTGCACATACATACTTCACACTAGACATGTAAACAAAGTAAAACTTTATAAAAAGGATTAATGCAAACCGGGGCTTGCCTTGTTGCTGCTGGTCAGTGGTTAGGTCTTCTTCCGGAAGGAGGAATTCAAGCACTTCCGGAGTCTCTTCGCCTTCAGCGACTACACGTTAATGAATATGCACATAAGTTTAAATGTAAAGATTCTGCTACAAGTTCTACTAGAAAGTTTTCAAAAACTGGAACCTTGTTTGAGAATTTAAAATGAAACTGGTGCTAGTGGTTTGGGTTTGGACCTAAGCACATGATTAAGTGCTAAGTGGGTTTCCCCCTCTTCTATATTGATTACCTCAAGTGGTTAAACAGAACAGGGGTGATCCAGACCACCAATGGAGCTGAGAATTTTCATGTGAGTTCATTGTCACAAGAAAACTCTCTGGACCAAAGATTAGCACTTTTCATCAAGTGGTTTGTTCAGAATAATTTTCTAAGCAATTAAGCCAAGAAGAATTAACTCTGGGATAACACCCATGTTCTGTAAGGGCCTCAGTTTTTGACACCTAGTTGAAGTGTTCATCACCACACCACACACCTTATTTGAGGAAAGTTGATGAACACAAATGAAGAGCAAGTAACCACCATCAACATGCTCATTAGAGAACATACTCACATATTGCAAAAGTGGTATTTCCCACATGTGATATAGGTTGGCTGGACATATGAAAACTCCTACACATTGCTAAGGATGTCCATGCCAAGTTTCACCCAAATTCAAAACCCTTCTGAGGTCATTTTGGGTATAGCTGGAAAGAGGGCAGTTTGAAACCATATTAAAATTCAAACTGTTTTTATCCCATGAATTTAAAAGTGGGAGGCATATTCTTACTCAGCACATTTTTGTGAGCTCACACACCAATTTTCACTCGATTTGGAGTTGATCTTGACATGAGCTAAGTGGGACAAATTCAAACTTTATTTGAATTCAAAACTGAAGTTGTGCTGAAATTCATTCAAACCAAACCAAATTTGAACTTTGATCAATTCAAATGGCTCATGGGTGAATAATTTGAATCACCAGGGTATTTTGGGGCTCACTGTTTACAACAGTGATTAGGAGTAAATTTCAGAGGTTAAAACCACGTGTGTGACCCACATGTCATAGAGAGAAGGAGGCAAAACTTGCACACAAAGTCACAGCCTCGGTGGGAAATTCCACCGAGCAGCTGTCGGCTGTGCCACCGAGCAGCTACCGGCGCCACCAGCTGCTTCCACTCTCCGCGCGCTGGCGCCCAGGGCGGCTTGCTCGCGCCGCCACGCGACCGGCACCGCCTCCACTGAGCAGGAGTCGGCCGGCTTTATCTTCTCGCGGGCAAACCCGAGCAGCGGCATTGTTTCTCGCCGCAGCTCTCTGCTCAATTGGGAAAACCAGCAAAACAATCTCCTCCTTCGCTCCTGAGCTGCTAGACAGCAACCTGAGGTCGCACTCCACCTCCCCAACACCACAAACCCCGAGCTCCGACCTCCTTTGCCCGAAAACGATGGCCGCCGCGGCGACCTAGCCTCAGCCGAGAGTCAGGCGCCCGTGGACAGCGTTCCACAGGCATTTTCACGGTCCAGCAAGAGAGGCAACAGAAGCGCGTGACCATCGTGCTACCCTCCTCCAAGTTTGGAAGCAAACCGTGAAGAATCCACAGAGAATTTCCAGTTTTTGCTCCGGCGACCGTAAACCGAGCTTCCTGTACGGTTTCTTTAAATTCTCGCTCTATGATCTTTCGGAGGTTATCAAGTCTTGCACATAGACGCTGGACTAGCCGGCGATCAAGTTCTTTTCTGCATCCGTGGCGTAAAACTTTCTAGGAGTGACGAATTTCAAGCTCGATCGATGGCGGTCATGGCGGGCACGATCGGTCACACGGTGCCGACCGACTTGCCACCATCCATGAACCCTTTTGACACCTTGTCAAGCTTCCTAGAGGTACACTGATGCTGTAGGACCGTTTGTTCGAGGTATTGGCGGGTTAGAACCCACGGTCGACGGCGCCGAACCTCAACCGAGGCCGCGGCACGTCACCGGGCTATTTCCGGTCACCCCCAGCCCGACCTGACACCACCGACGTGTTCCTCGACGTCGACAACCCCCTGGCGGCGAGTTTCAGACCATGGGAGGTCTGGCAGCGGCGAGCCGGCGAGCCCCGAGTCTGCTCCGGCGAGGTCGGCGGCGGGGGCGCGGGAGAACGGCGGGAGGAAGACGAAGCCGGCTGGCCCACGTGTCAGCGGCTGAAGAATTTAAATCGGGATCGGGTGTGGCCGGGATCGGCTGTGCTGGCGCGCAAATACCCTGTGAGCTCCGGTGTGCCGGACACCTCCGCGCTCGACACGTGTCCCAGCGGGCCCCGCGAGATTTAAACTTTTTCCCCGATTTTCAGAATTCTTCCAAACTTCAAATCCTCATAACTTTGGCTAGAAAGCTCCAAATCGAGTGAACCAAATTTTGTCGGATTCAGATCTCTGAGAACTTTCCAGAAAATCAAGTTTCACTTCATGAAAACCCTTATTTCTCCAGAATTAATTCCTCAAAATTTAAACTGTTAGGAATTTTAACTGGAGAATCCTTTAGAGGAAGATCCTGAAATTTTGCTGGGATGTTCATCAAAATATCCCTGAACTACCATAAAAATTTCAGACCCATTTGAGCTCATTTGATCCACCTAATAGTGTGATTAGTGAAACTGTTCCAGAGAAAATAGAAAATGTTCAGATACATTTTCAGAATTTTCTCTGAAATTGTTTAGCTCATATCTTTAGCTAGGAACCTTCAAATTAAGTGAGACCAACTCCATTAGAACCCTCTGAAAATCTAGGTTTCAGAAAGTCATAATTTGTTTCATGAAAATCCTTATAACACCCTAAAAGCCTTTAATTAAGGTCAAGTACATGATTAATTGTGGAGGGCTCAAATGAGCTTTGCTGCAACTAAAACTTGACCAAGTCTCTGTTTAGGTTGTGACCAAGCCACAGTAAAAATTTCACAGTCATTGGGCTTGTCTAGTAAGAGTTATAGACTTCACAAGATTAAAAGTAAATACAACTGCATTTAAATTAATACATGTATTACTTCTATCATGTAGTCGCTAAGGTCGAGGAGGAACCCGAAGTCCTAGACTTCGTTACTCCGGAGGAGCAGCTAGCCTACGACCAAGAGCAGCAAGGCAAGCTCCGGTTTGCATTAACCCTTTGACAAGTTTTTATTGTTTTGAGCACATACTTGATTACTTATTTCTGTGCATTAGAGTATTGGTTGAAAACCCAATTGCATAGCCAAGAAAACCTTGGGTTGGTTTTAGGATTTCAAACCCTGTTAGCTACTGCCATGCTAAGATAGTGTTGGAACTACTCGCGAGCATAGGCTAGAGGCACTCGACTCGGGTAGTGATAGCACATGAAACACATGGCAAGAAAAGGAGACCAAGCGGAGAGTAATGGCAGCAGGACTTTGGGGCCTGTGTGCTGTAGCTCCGCTTGTGTCGATTGAGGACCGAGCCGTGTGCGGGCCTGTTGAACAAGCTAGAACAGTACCGAAGACCTACAGGCTATATGGGAACCGGGAAACTGATGTAACTCGGGTAGCTGGGTATTGAGGCATTGCCCGTCGTTGAGACGGTAGGTTGAGAGCTTGAGGTGTAAATCAGCTGGCGGCACTGAGATGCGTGCGCAGAGACCTCTTGCTCGGGACGATGGGACTGGTTCAATATTTGGCTGACTGGTGAAAGATGGTTGCGTACGGCCTCCGTGATGGTTGTCGTAGGAAACATCGAGTACGGGCATACTTGACGGGTTGTTCGGGTAACCCTGCAGGTGTAAATCGATTATAATTGCCATCCCTCGCGGTCAGTGAGTACCACTTGTTCACTGTACCATGACGTAGAAAGAACAGGCTAGTTACATGTTAAAATGTTGTTGATTGAAAGATGGACTCTGAATGCTAATGATTTGCTGTAGTTTAGAGCTAACTAAAGTTCATATCAACTTTGGGCAAAGTACATGAGAGAAATGCGTTTCTTGTTTGATTGTGGCTCTCTCATGTGCCTTAGCATAAGGTTCTCCACAACCTGCTGCTAAAACTTGAAAGTAAGGTTCTACTAATTAGGGGAGTCCTTTGCAAATGATTTTACCTCATGTACCCATCACCCCTCATTTAGAAGTTCCATGTTTAGGTGAGACGGGTCAGACTTGCTGAGCCTTCGTGCTGACTGCTTGTGTTTGAAGCTTGTGCAGGATTCTATGAGGAAGGGACTCCCGAAGAGGAGACGGAACCCGAGGAGGGGAACCCCGTCGAGTGGGAGTCGTGCACGCCGCAGAGTTAGTGTGCGTGTGTGCTAGCAAGGACACGTTCAAGGGCTGAACGTGGACTTGATGCGAGTCTACGCCCGTGAGTGTAGACGGGACTTATTTTGATGTAAACATGTTCATAAACCAGTTTATGTAATAAAATTTTGCTTCCGCTTTGTACCTTTAATGTGTGTTATCCGGTGCTGTGCAACGCAGCACCCCTCAGCGTGATCCTGGCTCGACAAGACCGTGGGGTCGTGTCAGCGTTGGTATCAGAGCTCGCTTGAGGTTTAACGCACTACAAAGGTCATCTTCTTCAAAAATCCAGTGAGGAACGAGTTAGTAGCCCGTATAAGGATGTTATTAGCATATAGAAAGTGGCATATTAACTTATTTGATTATGTTGGAAAATCGTGCATCTCGGGACGTGTATGTCTTGGGGGGTGCACGTAAGCGCTGTCCACCAGTGCGCACAAGCTGAAGGGTGGAACCCCACGGGTGGCAGGTAACCCGACCCGCTTTGATATCCTCTACGACTCTTCATGTCGTTTGGGGTATTCGAGCAACGTCTATCCCCGGCGTGCGTGGTGCAACTTGGGAGATCCCGTCACGTGGTCTGAAATGTGAACACGTAACTCAAGGCGTGTTTGGCTTGAGAACATCCGGGCGAGTGATGACGGCCGGTTGTACTAACTGTATGGATTCCGGGCTCGGTGTGCAGCCGAGTCTGATGATTGTTTGAGTTTATACAGGTAGCCTGACCACGAAACGGTAGGCGTGTAACATCCGTGTGCGAGTGACGTTTAGTGCCACTGAAATAACGAAGCCGGCTAAGTCCGGTATAGGTTTTTCTTTGTGAGGACGTAGTACCGACATAATCTGGTGACGCATCGACGTCACACCCAACTAAATGAACAAATTCATTGTAAAAACTTGAGAGTTTTTTATCCTAAGTAGTAAAATTTGATGTGACTCCTTCCCTTGAACAGGATATTCAAAGTTAACAAGTTTTCAACTTATAGGTTGTTAAGGACAGAGTACTCTGGTTTCAGCTGAAGTAGGGCTGAAGTTGATCAGAGGTTAGAGGTTGAGTTTTTTCGAGGTTGGGGTCATATGATACATTTATGGAAAGCTTTGGAAGAGCTTTACAACTTTTCTGTTGAGTTCCAGAGGTGTTTCATCATTTATCCAATCGAAAAATGCAGTAGAGTTGAAACTGTCCAGAAAACAGGGCAGAGCAAAGACTCTCTGTAAACTCTCTGTAAATTGAGTATAACTTCCTGCATAAAAATCCAAAAATAGAAAAAGAGGTAGTTCTGGAAAGCTTATGAGATGGGTTACAACTTTGCAACAGGAAGTTTTGTCAGATTAGGAGCAGAATTAACTGGAATTCTTGGATCAAATCAGTACCTAAAGCGGGGATGTGCTGTCCAATTTTCTCCAGAAATTTTGTTAACTTTGACATCACATAACTTTTGAACCAGGACAGATCTTAGGCCGAGCAAACACTTTCTGGAACGCTATTGAAGTTAGCTTTAACTTTGATGTTGAGCTCCAGAACTAGTTTTGCCTTTAACATGGCCTAAATCAGGTTGAAATGGAAACTGGTCAGGGCTGCCATGGGAACAGCAGATCAGTAGTCAAATTTGTTTAAAATTTGAACTATGTTTCCAAGTTTTATGGGTTCAATGACATGTCTTATGTTATAACTCAGTGGTTTACTGTTTAAATAAATATTTTACATTTCTCAAATATATTTTTACAGATGACAGCAGATAAACAGTTGGAGAACGGGTGGGTGATATCCCACTGTTCTCACCGCAGCGGCTATCCGGAAACATTGAGGCGGATGCTTCAATATTTCGGATATAACCAGATGCCGCAGTACATCACCAAGGAAGAAGGCGAAGAGGGGAACAAGACATGGACGATCCATGTCGAAGTCCCTGCAGTACCTACGCCACCCGGTTGGGTGCCGTTCACCGTCGCGGTAAGAGGAAGACAACCGGAAGGGATGTGGCAAGAGGCAGCCCGTGACACCATGTCACGTTTCTGCCAACTACACGTGCAGTCTATGGAGGGCACTCCATACGCGCTTGTTCTGGTGGAGGGACGGACTCAGCATGTGTGGGAAGAGAGGTACCTGAAGGCAACGGACCCGAGTTGCCCAAGGTACAACCCCGCGGAGGCAAATCTCAGCCTCCAGATGAGGGCAGGAAACGCTGTGATGGACAGCCAAGCTGTTCATACGGAGCATCTCGCCACAAAGGTCAAGGAGAGCACAAGCTGTGGAGACCATTTCGAGAATGCTCAGAGCGCACTCTGCAATGTGCTCCTTCCGACGATCAAGCGACTGAATGAACAACATAATCAGTTGCATGTTTGAAGAAGGCGAAGAGAAAAAGCCGTGTCGACATCGTGGCATTACAAGAACTGGTACAGAATCTGACCCAGCAGAGTGAGGAACTTACTCAAGAGCGGGACGACACTATTGAGGAAGGGCAAGGCTGGGAAGAGGACTACAACCAGGCTATGGACGAGGTGCATGCTTTGCAGGACCTCATGCCTCCGGTATTGGGCATACCGGTAGTCTTGGGCCTTCCAGCAATGGGAGAACCCGGAATGGGAGAAGAGGTGGTAGATCCAGAGCCACCAGCAGAGGTACCGGAGGAGGACGACCCGCAGGAGGTCGAGTTCTACTCCGAGTAGGGGGTTACAGTTGCCATGTAGGGCAGCCAGGGTAGTGTAACCCAACTTTTGTAATCGGTGACATGTCGTGTAGACAGTAGCGTATGTATAGGTAGTGACGACATGAGCACGACTTCTCGGAGACCCGAGGATAATGTATCTTGTATAAAGTTTATGCTTTTTCAATATATGTGAATGTTGTGCAAATTAATCATGTGTCACTTCAATACCTACTGTTACATATGGAATTTTAAGTAAGACATGTGCTAATCACTGCTGTTTTGAATTTCAGAATGACGCGTACTTGTGCCAATCCTGATGTTGGGGGTACTAGTCAGGGGGGAGAGACCTCCCAACAGCCTCCCGAGGACTCCTAGGGACAGCAGCAGCAACAGCAACAGCAAACACCACCACCGCCACTGCCAATGGTTACATTGGCCGACATCTTCGTGGCAATGGCGGGTTCACATCAGCAGCACACGGAGTTGCTGCAAACGCTTATCGCCAATACGTCTAGCCCAGAGAGACGTCAAGACCGTGAGGAGCATCTACAGAGCTCCTACTCCGACTTCCTGGCGACTCATCCCCCTGTATTCTCAAGGGCGGATGAACCTCTTGACGCGGACAACTGGCTCCGCGCGATAGAGATGAAGTTCGGGCTGCTCCAGATAAGCGAGCAGCGCAAGACAAAGTTCGCGATCCAGCAGCTCCAAGGATCCGCGAGCGCGTGGTGGGCCAACTTCTGTGCTTCACAGCCCACCGAGTGATGACCTGGACGGAGTTTCGGACGGCCTTCAGGGCCTATCATATACTGCCAGGTCTGATGAAAAGAAAGACACAGGAGTTCCTGCACCTGCAGCAAGGGAGCCGGAACGCGCTGGAATACTCCAGAGCGTTCAACGATCTCGCGCTCTACGCGTCGTATCACGCAGACACTGACGAGAAGCGGCGGGACCATTTTTACCAGGGGCTTAACCCGCTCCTGAAGGACAAGTTGGCGATGCTCAATCGCGGCAGCCTCAACGACATCACTGATGCTGCGATTGTTCAGGAGGACTCCGGCAAGGAGTTGGCAGCGGCAGAGCGAAAGCGAAGCGTGCCGCAAAGCAGCGGAGAAGGAGGCGGTCCTTCTCAGAAGTTTCGGATGGTGAATCGCCCACCATCAGGTCCACGCTGGCAGCCACCACAGCGGTCGATGCTGTTCCGCAGTCGACCGTACTCTTCACCGGCATTCAGGCTGGCACTGCCAGTACCACCGCAACAACAACAACAGCAGCGGGCGATGCCGCGTGCGTATGCACCCCAGCAGCGCATGCTGGGCTTTCGTCCCCCGAGCACTACACCAGCAGCGGCCACATGTTACAAGTGTGGTCGTCCAGGACACTTCGCGAGCAGTTGCCCGGAGAGGCAAGGCGGCGGAGTGGCACCGCAGTTTCCGGAAAGGAATCAACCCCGGAACCCTACTAATGCGCGGCGGGCAAACCCTAGGCCCGGCACCGTCCACCAGCTTGCCATTGAGGACGTGCCGGAGGGCGAGCCAATCCTTGCGGGTATGTTCCAACTCCATCAGCATCCCGCTATAGTACTGTTTGATTCAGGCGCCACGCATAATTTTATTAGCCAAGCTTTCATTGCTAAACACAGCTTGCCTATACTACCCACCGATAGTCCATATTTAATTTGTTCACCGGGTGGGTAGATTTCAGCAAGCGTAATGGTTTCCAAAGCACCATTATGCTTAGCGGGTAGAGTGTACCCCACGTATCTCATTATCTTAGAGGGACAAAAGGTCGATGTCATCCTAGGGATGTCGTGGTTAACCCGCCACGGCGCTGTTTTAGA
Source organism: Neostapfia colusana (assembly GCA_030760725.1). Taxonomy (NCBI): domain Eukaryota; kingdom Viridiplantae; phylum Streptophyta; class Magnoliopsida; order Poales; family Poaceae; genus Neostapfia; species Neostapfia colusana. Next base: position 59,950,564 of record JASWHV010000004.1, on the reverse strand, counting down.
CACCGTCCTTCGAGTCGTGCACTTAAACTCAGAAGTGCACGGGTCTCACTCATTATTTCTGGACAGTCCAAAAATAAAGCTTCCAAGTGTCTATCAAGCCACAACTATCAGATTGGAAGATATTCCAGTAGTCCGAGAGTTCCCTGATGTGTTCCCGGATGATTTACCGGGAATGCCACCTGATAGAGAGGTGGAGTTCAAGATTGAACTTGCACCGGGAACCATGCCAATATCCCGAAGGCCATACAAGATGGCGCCCAAGTAGTTGGCTGAACTGAAGACTCAGCTCACGGACCTTCTGGAGAAGGGTTTTATTAGGCCGAGCTCCTCGCCATGGGGCTGTTCGGCATTATTTGTCAAGAAGAAGGATGAGACGTTGTGGCTTTGCGTGGACTATCATCCATTAAATGCCGTAACCATCAAGAACAAGTACTCGTTGCCACGGATTGACATGTTGTTTGATCAGTTGGTCGAAGCAAAGATCTTTTCCAAGATGGACTTAAGATCCGGGTACCATCAGATTAAGATAAGGGCTGAGGACATTCCGATGACGGCTTTCTCGACGAGGTACGGACTTTATGAGTACCTGGTTATGTCCTTCGGCCTCACCAATGCTCCAGCTCACTTCATGTACTTGATGAACTCGGTATTCATGCCGGAGCTGGACAAGTTTGTCGTGGTCTTCATCGACGACATCCTGGTGTATTCCAAGTCGGAGGAAGATCACAAGAAACATCTGCGTATAGTCTTGTAACGGCTGCGGGACCACAAGTTATACGTGAAATTCAGCAAATGCGAGTTTTGGACATCGCAAGTGCCTTTTCTCGGGCATATCATCTCAGCGGAGGGCATCGCTGTAGACCCGAGCAAGATCACTCAAGTGCTGAATTGGAAATCCCCGAGAACTGTTCACAAGGTACGGAGTTTCCTCGGACTCGCGGGATATTATCGGAGGTTCATTCCGAACTTCTCGAAGATTGCCAAGCTAATGACAGAGCTGCTGAAGAAGGCTACCAAATATGTTTGGAGTCCAGCGTGTGAAGCAGCATTCAAGGCTTTAGTCAAGCACCTGACATCAGCACCGGTTTTGGCGCAGCCAGACACACCAAAACCGTTTGATGTGTACTGCGATGCATCCGGCATTGGGCTCAGATGTGTGCTGATGCAAGACCGAAGAGTGGTCGCGTATGGATCACGGCAGCTTAGAAACCATGAGCAGAATTATCCAACTCACGATTTGGAGCTCGCTGCCGTGGTACTTGCACTGAAGATGTGGAGGCAATACCTACTCGGTAACCTCGTACATCTATATACCGACCACAAAAGCCTCAAGTACATATTCACTCAGAAAGAGCTGAACATGAGGCAACGAAGATGGTTAGAACTGATAAAGGATTATGAAATAGAAATCCATTATCATCCGGGCAAGGCAAACGTAGTGTTGGATGCGCTGAGCCGCAAGTCACACGTCAACAATCTGACCATCACAACGTTGAAAGAGAGCGAACCACCACTACATGTGATTCCACACGGAGCTCTCTACAACTTAGCTTTGATCCCCACCATCCGTGAAGAGATAGTGGCAGCCCAGAAGAATGACAAGGGCATGTCGCATTTGCGGAGACGTGTAGACAGTGGGGAATTTAAATGTTTCCGGAAGGACGGAGACGGCGTCCTATGGTTCAAGGACCGGATCGTCGTACCCCGAAACCCGGAGTTACGGAAGAAAATCTTTGATGAGGCTCACTTGTCAAAGTTTTCTATTCACCCCGGCAGCAACAAGATGTATCAAGAACTCAGAAGCAAATTTTGGTGGACACGGATGAAGCGAGAGACTGCAAAATACGTGTCCGAGTGTGATACATGTCGAATTGTGAAGGCAAACCACTTGCGGAAACCGGGACTGCTGCAACCACTGGGCATTCCTGCCTGGATATGGGAGGATGTGAGCATGGATTTCATCGTCGGTTTACCCACCACCTTGCAGAAACATGATTCTGTGTGGGTGATCATCGATCGGCTCACCAAAGTTGCCCATTTCATCCCGGTCAACACCAACTACAACGCCAAGAAGTACGCTGAACTGTACATCTCACGGATCCTATGCTTGTACGGCGTACCCCGTACTATCATATCGGATCAGGGCACTTTATTTGTGTCCCGTTTTTGGGAGCAGCTACACGCTGCCTTGGGGACGAAACTGATCCGTAGTTCAGCATACCACCCGAAGACGGATGGGCAAACGGAGCGGGTAAATCAGATCCTATAAGACATGCTACGAGCTTGCGCTATCAACCACGGCAAGAATTGGGATGATCACTTGCCGTTAGCCGAGTTCTCGTAAATAATGGGTACCAAGCCAGCATCAAGATGGCACCTTACGAAGCACTATATGGTAGGAAGTGCCACACACTGTTGAACTGGTGTGAGTCTGGCGAAAGGGTTACCTTGGGGATTGACCTCGTCAACAACGCGGAAGAAAAGGTTCGACTAATTCAGGCAAACCTAAAAGCCGCTCAATCCCGTCAGAAACAGTATGCGGACCGGAGAAGGCGCCCATTACAATTCGAAGATGGAGATCACGTATGCCTACGGGTATCTCCAATGAAGGGCGTAAACAGATTTGGGGTGAGAGGAAAATTGGCACCCCGATTCATCGGTCCATTCTAGATTACCGAAAGATGTGGATCAGTGGCATACCGGCTGAAATTACTAGAAGCACTTTCCAGTGTGCACGACATCTTTCACATTGCCCAGCTGAGGAAGTGTCTTAAGCTATCAACTACCGTTCAGCTGGAGGATATTGAAGAACTGCAACCGGATCTCACCTATCGGGAGGAACCGGTGCAGATTATCGACAAAAAGGCCTGAACCACATGCAACCGTACGTTGTGGTTCTACAAGGTTCTATGGAGTAATCACTCCATGGACGAAGCGACATGGGAGAGCGAAGAATTTCTTCGAGCCAACTACCCCAACTTTTTCACGTCGCATATCCGGTAATTTTTCCACCGTCTTCTCTCTCATTTTCACCTTATAATCTCGGGACGAGATTCTTTTAAGGGGGAGGAATGTAAGGGCCTCAGTTTTTGACACCTAGTTGAAGTGTTCATAACCACACCACACACCTTATTTGAGGAAAGTTGATGAACACAAAGGAAGAGCAAGTAACCACCATCAACATGCTCATTAGAGAACAAACTCACATATTGCAAAAGTGGTATTTCCCACATGTGATATAGGTGGGCTGGACATATGAAAACTCCTACACATTGCTAAGGATGTCCATGCCAAGTTTCACCCAAATTCAAAACCCTTTTGAGGTCATTTTGGGTATAGATAGAAAGAGGGCAGTTTGAAACCATATTCAAATTCTGTTTTTATCCCATGAATTTAAAAGTGGGAGGCATATTCTTACTCAGCACATTTTTGTGAGCTCACAGACCAATTTTCACTCCATTTGGAGTTGATCTTGACATGAGCTAAGTGGGACAAATTCAAACTTTATTTGAATTCAAAACTGAACTTGTGCTGAAATTCATTCAAACCAAACCCAATTTGAACTTTGATCAATTCAAATGGCTCATGGGTGAATAATTTGAATCACCAGGGGTATTTTGGGGCTCACTGTTTACAACGGTGATTAGGAGTAAATTTCAGAGGTTAAAACCCCGGGCGGGACCCACATGTCATAGAGAGAAGGAGGCAAAACTTGCACACAAAGTCACAGCCTCGTGGGAAATTCCACCGAGCAGCTGTCGGCTGTGCCACCGAGCAGCTACTGGCGCCACCAGCTGCTTCCCCTCTCCGCGCGCTGGCGCCCAGGGCGGCTTGCTCACGCCCCCACGCGACCGGCACCGCCTCCACTGAGCAGGAGTCGGCCGGCTTTATCTTCTCGGGGGCAAACCCGAGCAGCAGCATTGTTTCTCGCCACAGCTCTCTGCTCAATCGGGAAAACCAGCAAAACAATCTCCTCCTTCGCTCCTGAGCTGCTAGAAGAGATTGTACAAGCCCAGAAGAGGGATAAAGGCATGCGGAAAATCCGGGCAAGAATCAATGAGGATAAAATGAAGTGTTTCCGGGAAGATGAACAAGGTGTGTTATGGTTTAACAACCGTATCGTGGTACCCCGGAACCTGAAGCTAAGGAAGAAAATCCTCGATGCAGCTCATATGTCCAAGTACTCGATACATCCAGGGAGCAATAAGATGTATCAAGACCTGAAGACAAAATTTTGGTGGACTCGGATGAAGCGAGAAATTTCCAAGTATGTATCCGAGTGTGATACATGTCGGCGAGTCAAAGCTGACCACATAAAGAAGGCAGGAATGCTACAACCATTAAGTATTCCTGCATGGAGGTGGGAGGACATCAGCATGGACTTTATTGTTGGACTACCTCTCACGTCCAGAAGGCATGACTCTATTTGGGTGATTGTTGATCGCTTAACAAAATCAGCCCTCTTCATCCCAGTGAGTACAAGATTTTCAACTAAGCAATATGCAGAGTTGTATCTTTCAAGGATTGTGTGCTTACACGGAGTCCCCAAGACCATCATATCAGACCGAGGTTCAATATTTGTTGCTCGTTTCTGGGAGCAACTACATGAATCTCTGGGAACAAAATTAATCAGAAGCTCAGCATACCATCCTCAGACCGACGGTCAAACAGAGAGGGTGAACCAGATTTTGGAAGATATGCTGAGGGCATGTGCCATGGATCATGGAAAGAACTGGGATAACCATTTGCCATTAGCAGAATTCTCCTACAACAACGGTTACCAATCCAGTATTAAGATGGCACCATACGAAGCACTTTATGGCAGGAAATGCCGCACACCACTCAATTGGTGTGAATCTGGCGAGAGGGTGATTTTCGGCATTGATCTTGTAAAAGATGCCGAAGAGCGGGTCCAGCTGATTCAAGAAAATCTCAGGGCCTCTCAATCTCGCCAGAAAAGCTATGCGGACCAGCGACGCCGACCCTTGTGTTTTGAAGTCGGAGATCACGTCTATCTCCGATTATCACCGATGAAGGGAATTCATCGATTTGGGGTCAAGGGAAAGCTAGCTCCTCGCTTTGTGGGCCCGTTTCTTATTACAGAACGGTGTGGGCTGGTAGCCTACCGTTTGGAGCTGCCGCCATCCTTATCGGGTATCCACGACATCTTCCATGTCTCGCACTTGATAAAGTGTTTGAAGAAGCCGACGGACATCCTTTCGGAAGACATGGAGATATTGTAACCGGACCTCAGCTACACCGAGAAGCCCATCAAGATTATCGACGAGAAGAGTCGGATCACTCGAAATCGGGCTTTGAAATTTTACAAAATCCTGTGGAGTAATCACACACCGGAAGAAGCGACTTGGGAGAGTGAAGATTACCTCCACAAGAACTATCCGGAACTTCTGTCGTAGTTGTTGTAATTACCTTCCGTCTCATCTGTCTTTTGTAATCTCGGGACGAGATTCTTTTAAGGGGGGAGGATTGTAAAGGTCCCAAAATGTGAATACAAAGAAACATGAGTTTGCACAAATGTTGGGGTCAGGTGTATGAAAAAGGGGCTTAGTTGAAACTTTTTCCCACATATGATAACATAGGTGAGATTCTTCTAAACAAACTTAGGGCTATTGCAGGGATGGACCTAATGTTGATTAAAACCACAGAAATGAAGAGCTCAAGTGCAATGGAAGGGTTTAAAAATCAGTGATGAACTAAATGTAGATTCAAACTTCAAGTGAGGGGAGGACACAATGGAAATTCAAAACTGTTGTGTCCAAACTATTGTTTGCAGCAGCTAACACAAGAATCAAGTGGCATATTTGGATTCCTTAGGTCCAAATTAGTGGGGAGGCAAAGTTTCATTAATTTTTGAAAAGGTTTGCTACCCATTTTTATAAATGGAGTCAAATGTGCGAAGAATTCAAATAAACAATTGAATTTGGATGGAATTTGTCCAAACTATTCAAATGAGCTCAGTTTCCGATTTTCAAACAATTGGGTTGGATAATTGTCAAACTTTGGAGATATTTTGAGGAAAAGAGGTACTGAATTGTGGGGCCCACATGTCATAGGAAGGAGTAGACTTAACACTTAAGTTTTCTCTCTGTTCCTCACTCCACCGGGGTTTCACCCGCGGGCGACACCGAGCGACCGCCCCCGTCGACCGAGGCTCCACCTCCTGCTCCAGCTAGCGCCGACCTGATCTTTACCCCGGGAGCAGCGGCAGCACGTTGCCATCTTCGTTTTGATCGCGCGATGGCTATTCCTCTCGCGCGCAAACAGCAACCGGCGCTCACCGCCGCACTCCTTTCTCCCCGATCGCCAGCCCCAACCAAGCCTCGGTTGTGCGCGCCGGCAGTACAGAAAAGCAGCGCCTGCTCCTGCTCTACCACACCAGCCCCGCAACACCGAAGGCCCTAGCCTGTGGCGCGCACAATTCGGCAAACGGCGCCAAGAAACAGAGCTGTCCGGCGGAGAACCGGAGCTGGTCTCACGTGGACAGCCCCACCGAGAGCTTCTCAGGCCCGAGCTAGAGCACCCTCGGATGCGCTGGGAGCCCCTGATGCTCGTCCCCGAAGCTCAAGCCATGAGATGACCTACCGGGCTCGAATTTGGGAAAAGATCGCCGTCGGGCACCATCTGACCTTCTGATATGGTAATACCAAATTCGATCGTCCCTCTCTTTCTTAGGCCGTGAAACCTTGCACACAGGACCGCCACTAACCGGCGATCAGTAGTCCTTCACAACCGGGGACAGGGGAAGAGGGCTCCATCGTGTTCAGCACGGGAAATTAGGCCCTAGCGACGAGGGAGAGCACGGGGGATGGCCGGGAGGCCGGAATCCGTCGAACTCTGGCGAGCCCGGCGGCGCGCGGGCGCGGGTGGCCGGAGGTAGAAGACGACCCGGTGGGTCCCGCCTGTCAGCGACCGGGAGTCAAAGTTCTGATCGGCTGTGGTGCGGGGATCGCGTGTGGCGGCGCGGGAAATACTCAGTAGCCCCGTGTGGCTTGCCCCGACGCGTGACACCTGTCCCTGGACCCATTGCCAGCATTTGAACATTTTGGAGAATTTCAGTTTTCAGTTCAAACTTTGTATGGCTACAACTTTGGGTAGGAGAATCCAAAAATTGTGAAACAAATTTTGTTGGATTCCTCTGATAGAGTACTATCCAAATGTAGAACCCAATTTGTGTGAAACCCTTTATCTAATTCTGTAAAATTCTTTAAAGCTTGTTAGCAAAAGAATTTTAGAGGGAGTTTGGTTAATCCAAAAATCCTCAAATTTTGCCAGAATAGTCTTTAGGGTATTAGTGAACCCCTATAAAAGTTTCAGCTCAATTTGAGTTGATTTGATAAGGAAAATTTAGATTTGAAGATGCTGTATTCAAATAATACAGAAACATTTTCAGAGAATTTCCAAAAACTTGGAAATTCAGTTCTGGGCATATCTTGGCTCCAAAAATGTTAGGAAAATTCATGCAAACTCTATGAGATATAATTGAAATTGTGGTTCACTAAATTTGGCATGAACATGGGTGGGATCTCAGAATTAATTCTTCTTTGCTTAATTGCTTAGAAAATTATTGTGAACAGACCACTCAATGAAAAGTGCCAATTTTTGGTCCAGAGGACTTTCTTGTGACATGGAACTCACATGGAAATTCTCAGATCCATTGGACCCCTGGATCACCACTGTGTTTTTAACCTCTTTAAGTGATCAATATAGAAGAGGGGGAAAACCACTTAGCATTTAGTCATGTGTTTAGATCCAAACCTAAACCACTAGCACCAGTGTCATTTTAAATTCTTAAACAGAGTTCCAGTTTTTGAAAACTTGTTATTAGGACTTGTAGCAAAGTCTTTACAATTAAACGATATGTATATTCATCACGTGTAGTATCTACGTGGAGGAGTTGAAGTCATTGGAGTAGAAATCAAGGAAGGAGGAAAGAGGTTGATCAAGCACCAAGTGGTCTTCACTAACTGCATATATATATAAGTCACCTGCAAAACAAAGGCAAGCCCCGGTTTGCATCAAAACATTACAAGTTTCTATTTGTATTCACTTATTATGTCTAGCATTTTTGTTTATTGCATTAAGTCTAGGTGGTATGAAACCCCAAATGCATGACCCAGAAAACCCTGGAGTTTAATGTAGGACATGTTATCAATTAATTATAACTGCTGATCTCAACAAAAGTGGATTAAAAGAAGCAAACCTCGAGTGGGCAGATTCCTACTCGTGAACAGGGATTTAGGGGGATCAATCGGAAGAGTTGGGAATTGATCCTCATAGTGGGAATGGAGACCGGGCAGTGGATGGAAGGTCAAGGACGTGGTCCTGTGAGCCTAGTCTATGTCTGAGTCGATTAAGGCCTGTTCTCGTGTGCGGCCCGTTGGGCAAGTTTGAGTTGTATATCGGATGCATACTGGCTATATGGGACCTAGAAAACCGATGTAACATGTTAACCTGGTTGTCGAGGCATACCTCACCGTCTGATGCCGATGCTGAAATGATAGAGAAGTCGGCTCTACGAGGGTTTGCCGTAGAGAGACTTAATCCCAGTCGGTGGGACCGGTTCGACATTTGGGTGTCGTGTGAAAGGTGGCCACGTACGACGCCAGTGACGGTTGCTGTGTGCAACGTCGAGTACGGGCGTACGTGTCGTGCCAGCCGGGTGTTTTTGATTGCAATCACCGTCGCTCGCGGTAGTGAGCATACTTGTTCTCTGCGTCGTGACGTAGTAATAAACCAGGAAACATTTAAAATGCTTCGTGGGTAATCCTCATAATGGAGATGAGGAATGATCAACACTTCACTAAATTTAATTTCCACCTTGGGATAGAAGCGTCGAGGCAAAGCGTTTCTCGTTTGATTGTGGAGTCTCGACGTTGATGGCGCAAGGTCAGTATGAGTCTAGGGTAGCTCACTAAAGTTACTTTCACCTCGGGCAAGTGACATTGAGATGAAGCGTTTCTTGTTTGATTGTGGAGTCTCGATGTAAGTTGCACGAGGGTTATAAAATTTGCATAAAACTTTAAGTATGGACTCTTCTTTAGCTCAAGTTCATCGTTTGTACAAACTTCTATAATCAGCCCTCTATTTTCATCATGTAGAGTTTCATGACTAGGGTGACGGGTCAGTCTTGCTGAGCTTCGTGCTCACAGATACTGCATAAGTTGTTTTGCAGGTAATAACTGTACGCTGAGATGTACGGGTACCTGATGAGACTCGGAGCTCTCCGAGTGATGAACTCAGGGTAACCCCTGCCACTGCTATTATGACAGTGTTGCTAGCGAGAAGGGTCCGCGGGCTGGACACCTTCTCTGTTGCTTAGCATAGGTATGAGACGTGAGTTGTAATAGTCTTCCGCTGTTGTTCATTTTGAGAAGCATGTATAAATTTACACCTTGTAAGCTTCCGCCTGATGTATGTAATATGATGCTTTATTATGTGTTCTGTTGGGTGCCGCATCGCACGGCACCACCCAATGCGATTCCCGGGCGAGGTGCCCCGTCCCCATGAATGATCGGGACGGTGGGTCCTCACAGCGTGGTATCAGAGCCGCATTGGTAATAGCACACGGAATAAGGATTGTATTACGACAAAAACTTAGGATACGGTGAGGAAACGATAGTAGGCCCATGTAAGGACTATAGTAGTATAGTTACTTAAAGTGGCAAAACTAACATATGTGTTATAATTCTGAATTTTGATTATGTAACGACGCACCTACGCTCAGGTAAGCATGGTAAGGAACGCCACCGAAAGCTGTTCAATTTTGGTTAGCTCCCCTGACGAGGAATGTGGTTCAGGGCTAGATCTCACAGCTTGGTGCGAGATGTTAATATGAAACTCTTGAACTCTTCATGTTCCTGAGTTCATATGAAATGCTGATCCCTAGCGTGCATTAGGCATGTATGTAGAGACCCCATCGTGTGGTCAGTAACGCGAGAGTGTGTTCGTCTGGAAATAGCCCAGGAGGACATACGCAGCGCTTGCCATCGGCGTGCCCTGCAGGGCAGTAGGTGGTATCTGTTGGGTTGATAACATTCCCAACCGTGACGACCCGTTCATGACATACTCGGGTTCCCCGTCGTGTGGTGTTGAAACACGATTACGTACCTTGAGACGTGACTTAACTCAAGGACGGCCGTATGGCAATGATACGGGCGTTTGTATTTACTTTCAAATATGGAACTGCCTGGAATGAAACAACCTTTGAGTGCACCACTATTGAGTGATCTTATGCAGGTACTAACCACGTACGTATCCCGTGTAGTACACATGTGCGAGAGACCGTTTAGTGCCACTGATAAAATGGATATGCCGGTATAATCCGGTTTAGGGTTTTCTTTTGGTGAGGAACGTAGTACCGACATGTTTCTTATGGTGCGTCGACACCGTACTACACTTAATAACTCCTTCCCTATGAAGAAATGAGTCATGAGCTAACTTTCAACTAAAAATGGAAGTTTGAAACAAATATTAGTTACTGAACTCTTATTTTTGAACTAAGATTCAAATGAGAGAGTGTCTAGGTTTCAAAGATTTCAAAAACAGAGTGCTCTGTTTCTAGCAGAAATCCTTGCTGGACTTTTACAGAGCATAACTCTGAGTAGTTTTAACCAATTAAGGTGTATGATACGGTTCTGGAAAGAGTTTCAAGTGCTCTACAACTTTCTTGTAGACCTCCAGAGCAAGATCGCACGTTTAGTTGGTGAAAAGTCCAGTTGAAGGCAAACTGTTCAGAACCAGGACAGTACCAAAAACCTCTCTGGACCTTTCTGTTTTTAAGCCATAACTTCCTGTAGAAAAATCCCTAAGGAGCATGTGGTACACCGTTGGAAAGGTTATGAGATATACAACATTGTTGTAGTTCAAAGGTTGTTCAGATTCTTGTTATATGTCCATATACAACTGTGATAAAGTCAGCCACATACAAAGGAGATGCTGGCTAATTTTATCCCGAAAGTCTGTCAACTTTGTGAAATCATAACTTTTGACCCAGAAGAGATATGGAGGCATTTGGATACTTTGGAAAGATACTAAAGTCAAATTTAACTTTGATATTCAACTTGAGTTATGAAAGTGCTTTTAACTGGATCAGAATCTGATCTGTTTGAGGACCAATCAGTCGGCTTAGAAATCCTTGCCGTTGGATACATCAGTTTGCGTTTAAATTAGTTTGCTTACGTGTTGAGGTTTCATTATCAGTGTTACACTACTTTGTTTATGGAATAAATCGAGTGATAGTGTTGAACTGATAATGAACTCTTGCAATTGCAGAATGGTGCGAACTCGTTCCATGAGTGAGGCAGGTGGTTCCAGTGGTGGTCGTGGTGATAACTCTCCACAGCAGGAGCAGCCAGCGCCGCAACAGCAGCCACCACCAGGACTTCCACCCACGGTCACAATGGCGGACATTCTGTCTGCCATGACGGGTGCAAGCAATGAGCGAACCAACTTTCTCCGCACCCTGGTGATGAATACATCCCGTCAAGGGGGATGTCAAGACGAAGACTTGCGCCAACCGCAACTGAACTCCTATGTTGAGTTCTTGGCAACCCAACCACCGGTTTTCATTGAATCTGAGGATCCTCTGGTGGCGGATAGCTGGATCCGTACCATTGAGTCTAAGTTCGGGTTGCTTCAATGCACTGAACATCAGAAGGTTTTATACGCAGCGCAACAACTTCACGGGTCCGCCGTGCATGGTGGGCAAATCAACTCGCCTCCTTACCAGCTGGACATGACTGTACATGGGCAGAATTCCGGAAGACGTTTCTCGCGTATCATGTTCCTTCAGGAATAATTCAGCAGAAACTCGAGGAGTTTCTGGCCTTAAAACAAGGAGGGAGGGGTGCATACGAGCATTCACGAGTGTTCAACAAGCTGGCGCAGTATGCGCCTCAATATGTGAACACCGAAGCACAAAAGTGTGAATGGTTCTTCCGCAGCCTCAATCCCAAGCTAAAGGAGAGACTCGTTTTAGCTGATCGAAAGAACTTCAATGAATTGATGAGTGCTGCCATCATGGTTGAAGATGCTCAGCGGGAAGTTCAGGCTCAGAAAAGAAAGAACCATGTACCACCGGAGAGTAGCAGTAGTGCTCCGCAGAAATACAGGGTGGTAGACAGTACCTTGAACTGTCAGCTGATGCAGCCGGCTCGGCGACTCCAGCAATATTCATGTCGTTCGTCCCAATACTCTGAATACGGACAGCTGCAACAACGGTATATGCAGCCACGTTATTCTGCTCCTCAAGTGTTCTTGCCGCAGCAGAATACCACTAATGTCCATGCACCGAGCAACCCGGAACCGGCTGAGAAATCGTGCTTCACGTGCGGGTACTTGGGTCACGTCAGCAGAAAGTGTCCAGAAAGGATACACCATAGAGAAACTACACCGGGGCGGGGTAGAAATCAACCCCGTGCTCAGCTTCAGGGAACGGCACCAAAATCCGGGTGCATTTATCATACAGCTCTAGAGGATGTGCCAGATGGGGCACCTGTGCTAGCGGGAATGTTCACCCTCAATGGACTGCCCGTATTAATTCTGTTTGACTCTGGAGCTACACACAATTTCATCAGCAGGATGTTTGTGTGCAAAGCTGAGCTCTCCACCTCTACACCAAAGGATCACTATCTTATCCGCTCACCTGGTGGAAATATAGCTGCTAATGAAGTAGTGATCAAAGCACCCTTGTGCTTAGGTGGAAACTTATACCCCACCACCCTCATTGTGTTAGAGGGGCAAAAGATCGACGTGATTCTAGGAATGGCGTGGATGAACTACCACGGGGCTGTTCTCGATATTGGTCCACGGATTGTTAGTTTGGACTCTCCAATCTACAGTCTCCAAACGCTCATACTTGAAGCCATGGATTCTAAAAATCCAGTGGTGTACCACAGTGTGACCGCGAAACTGGAGGATATTCCAGTGGTCCGTGAGTACCCAGATGTGTTTCCCGACGATCTTCAGGGATGCCGCCTGAGAGGGATGTGGTATTTAAGATCGAGTTAGCACCGGGAACCACACCAATATCTCGGAGGCCGTACAAAATGTCTCCGAAGGAATTAGCGGAACTGAAAGAACAGCTAAAGGACTTAATGGACAAAGGGTTCATCCGACCAAGCTCATCGCCATGGGGCTGTTCAGCCCTCTTTGTGAAGAAAAAGGATGAGTCACTTCGATTATGTGTGGATTATCGGCCGCTGAATGCAGTGACGATCAAAAATAAATATCCGTTGCCGCGGATCGATATATTATTTGATCAGTTAGTGGGTGCCAAGGTATTCTCCAAGAAGGACTTACGGTCTGGTTATCATCAGATAAAGATCAGAGCGGAGGATATACCGAAGACGGATTTCTCGACTAGATACGGGCTCTATGAGTACCTAGTCATGTCTTTCGGGCTAACAAATGCACCCGCACATTTCATGTACCTCATGAATTCGGTATTCATGCCAGAGTTGGATCAGTTCGTCGTGGTGTTCATCGACGACATTCTCGTATACTCCAAATCGGAGGAGGAGCACACCAAACATCTTCATATTGTGCTCCAACGGTTACGGGAACATAAGCTGTATGCCAAAGTCAGCCAGTGTGAATTTTGGATCAGCAAGGTACCATTCTTAGGCCACATTATTTCAGCAGAGGGTGTGGCCGTGGATCCAACTAAAATTGAGCAAGTCTTGAAGTGGGAGTCTCCAACATCGGTTCATCAAATCCGCAGTTTTCTAAGACTAGCGGGTTATTACCGGAGATTTATTCCCAGCTTCTCGAAGGTGGCTAAACCAATGACAGAGTTATTAAAGAAGAGCAGCAAGTATGAGTGGACAGAGGCCTGTGAAGAGGCATTTCAAACATTGAAGAAACATCTCACAACGACACCGGTGTTAGCCCAACCGGATACAACAAAGCCATTTGATGTTTATTGTGATGCCTCAGGCATTGGACTTGGCTGCGTCTTAATGCAAGATAGACGTGTGATCGCATATGGGTCTCGTCAGCTCCGCAACCACGAGCAGCACTACCCCACTCATGACCTAGAGCTCGCTGCGGTGGTGCTTGCGTTGAAGATGTGGAGGCACTACTTACATGGAAATTTAGTGCATCTCTACACCGACCATAAGAGACTCAAATATATATTCACTCAGAAGGATATCATTATGAGGCAGCGGAGATGGCTGGAATTAATCAAAGATTATGAGCTTGAGATCCATTACCATCCGGGCAAAGCTAACGTGGTGGGTGATGCACTCAGTCGTAAATCCCACGTGAATAACTTGTCAGTTGTTCCGGATGAGGATGAAGAACCAAGCTTGCGGTTGATTCCGTATGGAGCATTGTATAATCTTGCTCTGGTTCCTACCATTAGAGAAGAGATTGTACAAGCCCAGAAGAGGGATAAAGGCATGCGGAAAATCCGGGCAAGAATCAATGTGGATAAAATGAAGTGTTTCCGAGAAGATGAACAAGGTGTGTTATGGTTTAACAACCGTATCGTGGTACCCCGGAACCTGAAGCTAAGGAAGAAAATCCTCGATGCAGCTCATATGTCCAAGTACTCGATACATCCAGGGAGCAATAAGATATATCAAGACCTGAAGACAAAATTTTGGTGGACTCGGATGAATCGAGAAATTGCCAAGTATGTATCCGAGTGTGATACATGTCGGCGAGTCAAAGCTGACCACATAAAGAAGGCAGGAATGCTACAACCATTAAGTATTCCGGCATGGAGGTGGGAGGACATCAGCATGGACTTTATTGTTGGACTACCTCTCACGTCCAGAAGGCATGACTCTATTTGGGTGATTGTTGATCGCTTAACAAAATCAGCCCACTTCATCCCAGTGAGTACAAGATTTTCAACTAAGCAATATGCAGAGTTGTATCTTTCAAGGATTGTGTGCTTACACGGAGTCCCCAAGACCATTATATCAGACCGAGGTTCAATATTTGTTGCTCGTTTCTTGGAGCAACTACATGAATCTCTGGGAACAAAATTAATCAGAAGCTCAGCATACCATCCTCAGACCGATGGTCAAACAGAGAGGGTGAACCAGATTTTGGAAGATATGCTGAGGGCATGTGCCATAGATCATGGAAAGAACTGGGATAACCATTTGCCATTAGCAGAATTCTCCTACAACAATGGTTACCAATCCAGTATTAAGATGGCACCATAAGAAGCACTTTATGGCAGGAAATGCCGCACACCACTTAATTGGTGTGAATCTGGCGAGAGGGTGATTTTCGGCATTGATCTTGTAAAAGATGCCGAAGAGCGGGTCCAGCTGATTCAAGAAAATCTCAGGGCCGCTCAATCTCGCCAGAAGAGCTATGCGGACCAGCGACGCCGACCCTTGTGTTTTGAAGTCGGAGATCACGTCTATCTCCGATTATCACCGATGAAGGGAATTCATCGATTTGTGGTCAAGGGAAAGCTAGCTCCTCGCTTTGTGGGCCCGTTTCTTATTACAGAACGGTGTGGGCCGGTAGCCTACCGTTTGGAGCTGCCGCCATCCTTATCGGGTATCCACGACATCTTCCATGTCTCGCACTTGAGAAAGTGTTTGAAGAAGCCGACGGACATCCTTTCGGAAGACATGGAGATATTGCAACCGGACCTCACCTACACCGAGAAGCCCATCAAGATTATCGACGAGAAGAGCCGGATCACTCGAAATCGGGCTTTGAAATTTTACAAAATCCTGTGGAGTAATCACACACCGGAAGAAGCGACTTGGGAGAGTGAAGATTACCTCCACAAGAACTATCCGGAACTTCTGTCGTAGTTGTTGTAATTACCTTCCGTCTCATCTGTCTTTTGTAATCTCGGGACGAGATTCTTTTAAGGGGGGAGGATTGTAAAGGTCCCAAAATGTGAATACAAAGAAACATGAGTTTGCGCAAATGTTGGGGTCAGGTGTATGAAAAAGGGGCTTAGTTGAAACTTTTTCCCACATATGATAACATAGGTGAGATTCTTCTAAACAAACTTAGGGCTATTGCAGGGATGGACCTAATGTGGATTAAAACCACAGAAATGAAGAGCTCAAGTGCAATGGAAGGGTTTAAAAATCAGTGATGAACTAAATGTAGATTCAAACTTCAAGTGAGGGGAGGACACAATGGAAATTCAAAACTGTTGTGTCCAAACTATTGTTTGCAGCAGCTAACACAAGAATCAAGTGGCATATTTGGATTCCTTAGGTCCAAATTAGTGGGGAGGCAAAGTTTCATTAATTTTTGAAAAGGTTTGCTACCCATTTTTATAAATGGAGTCAAATGTGCAAAGAATTCAAATAAACAATTGAATTTGGATGGAATTTGTCCAAACAATTCAAATGAGCTCAGTTTCCAATTTTCAAACAATTGGGTTGGATAATTGTCAAACTTTGGAGATATTTTGAGGAAAGGAGTAGACTTAACACTTAAGTTTTCTCTCTGTTCCTCACTCCACCGGGGTTTCACCCGCGGGCGACACCGAGCGACCGCCCCCGTCGACCGAGGCTCCACCTCCTGCTCCAGCTAGCGCCGACCTGATCTTTACCCCGGGACCAGCGGCAGCACGTTGCCATCTTCGTTTTGATCGCGCGCTGGCTGTTCCTCTCGCACGCAAACAGCAACCGGCGCTCACCGCCGCGCTCCTTTCTCCCCGATCGCCAGCCCCAACCAAGCCTCGGTTGTGCGCGCCGGCAGTACAGAAAAGCAGCGCCTGCGCCTGCTCTACCACACCAGCCCCGCAACACCGAAGGCCCTAGCCTGTGGCGCGCGCAATTCGGCAAACGGCGCCAAGAAACAGAGCTGTCCGGCGGAGAACCGGAGCTGGTTTCACGTGGAAAGCCCCACCGAGAGCTTCTCAGGCCCGAGCTAGAGCACCCTCGGATGCGCTGAGAGCCCCTGATGCTCGTCCCCGAAGCTCAAGCCATGAGAAGAACTACCGGGCTCGAATTTGGGAAAAGATCGCCGTCGGGCACCATCCGACCTTCTGATACGGTAATGCCAAATTCGATCGTCCCTCTCTTTCTTAGGCCGTGAAACCTTGCACACAGGACCGCCACTAACCGGCGATCAGTAGTCCTTCACAACCCTAGCTGGAAAGATGCACATAGACCGCATGAAACCCAGAATTTCCGACCTCAAACGCGGAGGAGGTTTCGGGTGCACGGTGAGACACCATTAGCCGCCGGTCCCGAGCAGTTTTGAGGCTAGATCGAGCATCCCCATGGTCCACTGGTGCTGTAGCTCCGTTCCACCGAGGTCTGGGCAGGCTAGGATGACCGGGCGACGTTGCCGAACCGGTCCAGAGCCGCCGCGCCGTGGCCAGCAAGGTTAGAGCCATCGCCGACCGGGGAAGAGGGCTCCATCGTGTTCAGCACGGGAAATTAGGCCCTAGCGGCGAGGGAGAGCTCGGGGGATGGCCGGGAGGCCGGAATCCGTCGAACTCCGGCGAGCCCGGCGGCGTGCTGGCGCGGGTGGCCGGAGGTAGAAGAAGACCCGGTGGGTCCCGCCTGTCAGCGACCGGGAGTCAAAGTTCTGATCGGCTGTGGCGCGGGGATCGCGTGTGACGGCGCGGGAAATACTCAGTAGCCCTGTGTGGCTTGCCCCGACGGGTGACACCTGTCCTTGGACCCACTGCCAGCATTTGAACATTTTGGAGAATTTCAGTTTTCAGTTCAAACTTTGAATGGCTACAACTTTGGGTAGGAGAATCCAAAAATTGTGAAACAAATTTTGTTGGATTCCTCTGATAGAGTACTATCCAAATGTAGAACCCAATTTGTGTGAAACCCTTTATCTAATTCTGTAAAATTCTTTAAAAATTGTTAGCAAAAGAATTTTAGAGGGAGTTTGGTTAATCCAAAAATCCTCAAATTTTGCCAGAGTAGTCTTTAGGGTATTAGTGAGCCCCTATAAAAGTTTCAGCTCAATTTGAGTTGATTTGATCAGGAAAATTTAGATTTGAAGATGCTGTATTCAAATAATACAGAAACATTTTCAGAGAATTTCCAAAAACTTGGAAATTCAGTTCTGGGCAGATCTTGTCTCCAAAATTGTTAGGAAAATTCATGCAAACTCTATGAGATATAATTGAAATTTTGGTTCACTAATTTTGGCATGAACATGGGTGGGATCTCAGAATTAATTCTTCTTTGCTTAATTGCTTAGAAAATTATTGTGAACAGACCACTCAATTAAAAGTGCCAATTTTTGGTCCAGAGGACTTTCTTGTGACAAGGAACTCACATGAAAATTCTCAGCTCCATTGGAGCCCTGGATCACCACTGTGTTTTTAACCTCTTTAAGTGATCAATATAGAAGAGGGGGAAAACCACTTAGCATTTAATCATGTGTTTAGATCCAAACCTAAACCACTAGCACCAGTGTCATTTTAAATTCTTAAACAGAGTTCCAGTTTTTGAAAACTTGTTATTAGGACTTGTAGCAAAGTCTTTACAATTAAACGATATGTATATTCATCACGTGTAGTATCTACGTGGAGGAGTTGAAGTCATCGGAGTAGAAATCAAGGAAGGAGGAAAGAGGTTGATCAAGCACCAAGTGGTCTTCACTAACTGCATATATATATAAGTCACCTGCAAAACAAAGGCAAGCCCCGGTTTGCATCAAAACATTACAAGTTTCCATTTGTATTCACTTATTATGTCTAGCATTTTTGTTTATTGCATTAAGTCTAGGTGGTATGAAACCCCAAATGCATGACCCAGAAAACCCTGGAGTTTAATGTAGGACATGTTATAAATTAATTATAACTGCTGATCTCAACAAAAGTGGATTAAAAGAAGCAAACCTCGAATGGGCAGATTCATACTCGTGAACAGGGATTTAGGGGGATCAATCGGAAGAGTTAGGAATTGATCCTCATAGTGGGAATGGAGACCGGGCAGTGGATGGAAGGTCAAGGACGTGGTCCTGTGAGCCTAGTCTATGTCTGAGTCGATTAAGGCCTGTTCTCGTGTGCGGCCCGTTGGGCAAGTTTGAGTTGTGTACCGGATGCATACTGGCTATATGGGACCCAGGAAACCGATGTAACATGTTAACCTGGGTGTCGAGGCATACCTCACCGTCTGATGCCGATGCTGAAAGGATAGAGAAGTCGGCTCTACGAGGGTTTGCCGTAGAGAGACTTTATCCCAGTCGGTGGGACCTGTTCGACATTTGGGTGTCATGTGAAAGGTGGCCACGTACGACGTCAGTGACGGTTGCTGTGTGCAACGTCGAGTACGGGCGTATGTGTCGTGTCAGCCGGGTGTTTTTGATTGCAATCACCGTCGCTCGCGGTAATGAGCATACTTGTTCTCTGCGTCGTGACATAGTAATAAACCGGGAAACATTTAAAATGCTTCGTGGGTAATCCTCATAATGGAGATGAGGAATGATCAACACTTCACTAAATTTAATTTCCACCTTGGGCTAGAAGCGTCGAGGCAAAGCGTTTCTTGTTTGATTGTGGAGTCTCGACGTTGATGGCGCAAGGTCAGTATGAGTCTAGGGTAGCTCACTAAAGTTACTTTCACCTCGGGCAAGTGACATCGAGATGAAGCGTTTCTTGTTTGATTGTGGAGTCTCGATGTATGTTGCGCGAGGGTTATAAAATTTGCATAAAACTTGAAGTAAGGACTCTTCTTTAGCTCAAGTTCATCGTTTGTACAAACTTCTATAATCAGCCCCCAATTTTCATCATGTAGAGTTTCATGACTAGGGTGACGGGTCAGTCTTGCTGAGCTTCGTGCTCACAGATACTGCATAAGTTGTTTTGCAGGTAATAACTGTACGCTGAGATGTACGGGTACCTGATTAGACTCGGAGCTCTCCGAGTGATGAACTCAGGGTAACCCCTGCCACTGCTATTATGACAGTGTTTCTAGCGAGAAGGGTCCGCGGGCTGGACACCTTCTCTGTTGCTTAGCATAGGTATGAGACGTGAGTTGTAATAGTCTTCCGCTGTAGTTCATTTTGAGAAGCATGTATAAATTTACACTTTGTAAGCTTCCGCCTGATGTATGTAATATGATGCTTTATAATGTGTGGTGTTGGGTGCCGCATCGCACGGCACCACCCAATGCGATTCCCGGGCGAGGTGCCCCGTCCCCGTGAATGATCGGGACGGTGGGTCCTCACAGTTTGGAAGCAAACCGTGAAGAATCCACAGAGAATTTCCAGTTTTTGCTCCGGCGACCGTAAACCGAGCTTCCGGTATGGTTTCTTTAAATTCTCGCTCTATGATCTTGCGGAGGTTACCAAGTCTTGCACATAGACGCTGGACTAGCCGGCGATCAAGTTCTTTTCTGCATCCGTGGCGTAAAACTGTCTAGGCGTGACGAATTTCAAGCTCGATCGAGGGCGGTCATGGCGGGCACGATCGGTCACACGGTGCCGACCGACTTGCCGCCATCCCTGAACCCTTTTGACACCTTGTCGAGCTTCCTAGAGGTACACTGATGCTGTAGGACCGTTTGTTCGAGGTGTTGGCGGGTTAGAACCCACGGTCGACGGCGCCGAACATCAACCGAAGCCGCAACACGTCGCCGGGCTATTTCCGGTCACCCCCAGCCCTACCTGACACCATCGACGTGTTCCTCGACATCGACAACCCCCTGGCGGTGAGTTTCAGACCATGGGAGGTCCGGCAGCGGCGAACCGGCGAGGTCAGTGGCGCGGGCGCGGGAGAACGGCGGGAGGAAGACGAAGCCGGCTGACCCACGTGTCAGCGGCTGAAGAATTTAAATCGGGATCGGGTGTGGCCGGGATCGGCTGTGCTGGCGCGCAAATACCCTGTGAGCTCCGGTGTGCCGGACACCTCCGGGCTCGACACGTGTCCCCGCGGGCCCCGCGAGATTTAAACTTTTTCCCCGATTTTCAGAATTCTTCAAAACTTCAAATCCTCATAACTTTGGCTAGAAAGCTCCAAATCAAGTGAACCAAATTTTGTTGGATTCAGCTCTCTGAGAACTTTCCAGCAAATCAAGTTCACTTCATGAAAACCCATATTTCTCCAGAATTAATTCCTCAAAGTTTAAACTGTTAGGAATCTTAACTGGAAAATCCTGAAATTTTGCTGGGATGTTCACCAAAATATCCCTGAACTACCATAAATTTTCAGACCCATTTGAGCTCATTTGGTCCACCTAATAGTGTGATTATTGAAACTGTTCCAGAGAAAATAGAAAATGTTCGGATACATTTTCAGAATTTTCTCTGAAATTGTTTAGCTCATATCTTTAGCTAGGAACCTTCAAATTAAGTGAGACCAACTCCATTAGAACCCACTGAGAATCTAGTTTTCAGAAAGTCATAGTTTGTTTCATGAAAATCCTTAGAACACCCTAAAAGCCTATAATTAAGGTTAAGTACATGATTAATTGTGGAGGGCTCAAATGAGCTTTGCTGCAATTAAAACTTGACCAAGTCTCTGTTTAGGTTGTGACCAAGCCACAGTAAAAATTTCATAGTCATTGGGCTTGTCTAGTAAGAGTTATAGACTTCACAAGATTAAAAGTAAATACAACTGCATTTAAATTAATACATGTATTACTTCTATCATGTAGTCGCTAAGGTCGAGGAGGAACCCGAAGTCCTACACTTCGTTACTCCGGAGGAGCAGCTAGCCTACGACCAAGAGCAGCAAGGCAAGCTCCGGTTTGCATTAACCCTTTTACAAGTTTTTATTGTTTTGAGCACATACTTGATTACTTATTTCTGTGCATTAGAGTATTGGTTGAAGACCCAATTGCATAGCCAAGAAAACCTTGGGTTGGTTTTAGGATTTCAAACCCTGTTAGCTACTGCCATGCTAAGATAGTGTACGATTCGGTACAAGTCGAGTAGTTGGAACTACTCGCGAGCATAGGCTAGAGGCACTCGACTCGGGTAGTGATAGCACATGAAACACATGGCAAGAAAAAGAGACTAAGCGGAGAGTAAGGGCAGCAGGACTTTGGTGCCTGTGTGCTGTAGCTCCGCTTGTGTCGATTGAGGACCGAGCCGTGTGTGGGCCTGTTGAACAAGCTAGAACAGTAACGAAGACCTACCGGCTATATGGGAACCCTGCAGGTGTAAATCGATTATAATCGCCGTCCCTCGCGGTCAGTGAGTACCACTTGTTCACTGTACTGTGACGTAGAAAGAACAGGCTAGTTACATGTTAAAATGTTGCTGATTGAAAGATGGACTCTGAATGCTAATGATTTGCTGTAGTTTAGAGCTAACTAAAGTTCATATCAACTTTGGGCAAAGTACATGAGAGAAATGCGTTTCTTGTTTGATTGCGGCTCTCTCATGTGCCTTAGCGTAAGGTTCTCCACAACCTGCTTCTAAAACTTGAAAGTAAGGTTCTACTAATTAGGCGAGTCCTTTGCAAATGATTTTACCTCATGTGCCCATCACCCCTCATTTAGAATTTCCATGTTTAGGTGAGACGGGTCAGACTTGCTGAGCCTTCGTGCTCACTGCTTGTGTTTGAAGCTTTTGCAGGGTTCTATGAGGAAGGGACTCTCGAAGAGGAGACGGAACCCCAGGAGGGGAACCCCGTCGAGTGGGAGTCGTGCACGCCGCAGAGTTAGTGTTCGTGTGTGCTAGCAAGGACACGTTCAAGGGCTGAACGTGGACTTGATGCGTAGTCTACGCCCGTGAGTGTAGAAGGGACTTATTTTGAAGTAAACATGTTCATAAACCAGTTTATGTAATAAAATTTTGCTTCCACTTTTTACCTTTAATGTGTGTTATCCGGTGCTGTGCAACGCAGCACCCCTCAGCGTGATCCTGGCTCGACAAGACCGTGGGGTCGTGTCATGTTCATGCCAAACTTAGTGAACTACAATTTCAATTATGGCTCATAGAGTTTGCATGAATTTTCCAAATATTTTTGGAGCTAAGATTTTGCCCAGAACTGAATTTCCAAATTTTAGAAATTCTCTGAAAGTGTTTCTGTATTTAAGTGAATACAGCATCTTCAAAGATGAATTGCCCTGATCAAATCAACTTCAAATGATCTGAAACTTTTACAGGAGTCCACTAACATCCTATAGAATGTTCTGGCAAAATTGGAGGATTTTTGGATTAACCAATCTCCCTCAAAAATTCTTTTTCTGAAAAGATTTATAGAATTTTCCAGAATTAAATAATGGGTTTCATACAAATTGGGTTGCATATTTGGATAGATCTATTCAATATGAATCCAACCCAATTTTAATCACTAAATTTGGAGCTTCCTAGCAAAAGTTATGATGTTCTAAATTTTGGGGGGATTCTGGAATTTGAATTAACCGGGAAATGTTCAAATCCCTGACAGCGGGTCCGGCCCACACGTGTCACCCCCTCGTCTACACCACACGGGGCCACAGGACTGTTATCCGCATTGTCACAGATGATCCGGTGCAACAGAAAATCCCCAACTGTTTACTGAGCGACTGACGAGCGGGCCCGGCCGACTCGTCTTCTTCCTCGCGCTCCCTCGCCCGCGCGCCTCCGGCCTCGCCGGAGCAGCGCTGATCCTTGCCGTCCGGCCAACTCTCGCGCTCTCCCTCGCAGCCAGGTTTCATCCTTCTTCTTCACGAACAGCGCCGAGCATCCCCAAGGCGAGGAACCGGCCTAATGAAACCTTTGCTCAACAGATCATTAAGCTGTTCCTTCAGTTCACAAAGCTCGTCCGGAGCCATTTTGTATGGTCTCCGTGATATGGGCGTAGTCCCGGGTGCAAGTTCGATCTTGAACTCGACATCCCGCTCAGGTGGCATGCCCGGAAGATCATCCGGAAACACGTCGGGGTACTCCCGGACTACGGGGATGTCTTCTAAATTGAGAGCTTCAGTATTATTGATCGCTGAAACCTCCCGTACTGGATTATCTAATAGGAGGGACTGCGGACGGTGTAATGGGGAGTTGAGGTGAACCGTCCGTGATAAAGTTTCCAGAACAGCGCCATGGTAGCTTAGCCATGACATTCCTAAGATTGCATCAATCTTCTGCCCCTCAAGAATAATCATAGTGGTGGGATATATGTTCCCACCTAAGCACAGTGGTGCTTTCGGAACCATCATAGTTGCTGAAATCTTTCCTCCCGGTGAGCAGATCATATAAGAACACTCGGTTGGAAAGGCTTCCAGCTGATGCTTAACCACATAGGATGCACTTATAAAATTGTGGGTTGCACCAAAATAAAACAATATGATGATGGCTTGATCGTTGAGAGTAAACGTACCCGCCAGCACGTTGTCTCCTTCTGGGGCATTCTCATTGCCGAGGTGGCGAACGCCCCCAGTCCGCTGACCAACCTTCTTGACCGGAGGTCGGCCTCGAGCACCGCCCTGGAACGGGGCTTGTCCGCTGCTCTGCTGCCCCTGGGGACAGTCCTTCGCCAAATGGCCCTCCTGGCCAGACGTGAAGCAAGTGAAACGGGGCGGTCCCCCGCTGATCGGCGGACGGAAACCCAGGGCGTGTTGTGACGGTGGAAACGCCCGGGGTGCCATCTGCTGCTGCTGCTGTTGTTGCGGTCGCGGTGGTGGCATCGGCGGTCGGAACGGAGGTGACTGAAAAGAATGTCCCCTGAACCTCTGAGGTCGCGCCGGAGGATGCCATTGCTGTCCGGACGGTGTTCGATACACCATGCGGTACTTCTGGGGAGCGCCACCCCCACTGCTGGTTGGAGCGCTGCGCTTCCGCTGCTCAGCTGCCAACTCCTGCTGAGCGTCCTCTTGCATAATCGCGGCATTGATGAGATCGTTGAAGGTGCCGCGATTCCACTGAACGAGGTGCGTCTTCATCTCGGGGTGTCACCCCCGATAGAAGTCCTCCCGCTTCTTCTCCTCGGTGGAGATGTAGTCTAACGCATATTGGGCCAGATGGTTGAAGGCACGGGAGTAGTCATGGGCAATCCTCCCGCCCTGCTTCAGCTCCAAGAATTCTTGGAACTTCCTCTTCATTATCCCGGGAGTTCCCGGAACTCTTCCCACTCCACGGCATGGCCAGCCGGACGTGAGGTGACATAGTTCGCCCACCACGCACCAGCGGCACCGTGAAGCTGCTGCGCTGCGAATAGAGTCTTTTTCCACTCCGTGCATTGGAACAGCCCGAACTTGGACTCGATGGTCCGCAGCCAGTTGTCGGCCTCCAGTGGTTCCTCTGCTTCAGTGAACACATGAGGGTGCGTACTCATGAAGTCCGAGTACGACACCTCACGGGGCTCACGGGGCCCCCTCTCTTGACGCCCCCCCACCCCCGCCTGGGACGTATTCTGCACGATCGTGCGGAGCAAGTCGGTCTGCTCCTCACGACCCCCCACCAGTGCCGCTATCACATCCGCTAGAGTAAGCAGAGGTGGCGGTGGTGGTTGCTGCTGCTGGGTGCTGTCGTAGGCAGGTGGCTGGGAGTCATCGCCTCCCTGCTGGCTAGAGCCACCAACCTCGTGCGTGGTCCTAGTGCGAACCATCTGCAACCATACGACAATAAACATCAGTCACGCAACATATTTCATGCAGTCAACTGAAATAGGCGCTAAAACATAATGACAATAAAATCATGCGATACATCTCGTATACAGATAATGTAATAACTTTACACAAGCTACACCATTACCAGACCAAATACAAGCTAGTTTAAATCCAAATTGATGGACTTCCTCTTTGGAAGTTCATCACAACTAGGTTTGATCACTACGAGACGTTACTATCGCTTTGTCATCACATATACCACCCTTTTATCTTCAATACGACACAAACATGGTCTCTAGTAAAAGAATCTTGAGTGAGACCCATACTCAAATCTTTCACTAGTTGAAGATAACCACTCAGGAGCATGTTCTACCCCATTGGAAGTACTTAAAACCCCTAGGATACAACAATCTCTCAAATGAGTTCACTGTCATTCCTCTGTCAGGAGGACCAGTTTCTGCAAATCCCAGATTTTTATCTGGTTCTGTGCATCTTCATGACTGAAGTTGAATACCAAAGTTAAAGTTAACTTCAGTATATTTCCAACGAGTATTTCTTTGCCCCCAGATCAGCTCTGGTTTAAAAGTTATGGTAATTCAATGTCAACAAAATTTCTGGAAGAATTTCAACAGCACCTCCTTTGAGAAGTTGCTGTTTTCAACTCTGATTTCCACTGAATTATCTGCTGGCATTTCAGAAACATTGAATTACAAAGATGTAACACATCTTCTACCCTCTCTAAAGATGTATCATATGACAATTTTAGATTTTTCTACTGGGAGTTTTTCTTGAAAAACAGAAGTCCAGAGAGTGTTTTAAATCTGTCCTGGTTCTAGACAGTTCACACTCCTCTGGGATTTAAGCCACCTTAAGGTGTGATTCAGCCCTGTAAGTCTACAACAAAGTTTTAGAGTGCTTAAACAGCCTTCTATAACTATATCCCACACCTCCATTGGCTAATTTATCTGTGTGTTATGCTCTGTAAAAGTTCAGCAACTTGCTGCTCAAAACAGAGCACTCTGTTTTTCAATCCTCTGGAACTACACTAAGCAACTATCACATTTTCCTACCCAACCTGGATCCTAAATGTTGAAACTTAATGATTTTAATTCCTTGTTATCATTATCTTTCATGCACATGCCTATGATATATCGGTACTACGTTCCTCACAAAAAGAAAAATCCTAACCGGATTATACTGGCATATACGTCTCAATTGTGGCACTAAACTGTCTCTCGCACACGTGTACTACACGGAATACATACGTGGTTAGTACCTGCACAAAACTACACAATGGTGATGCACTCAAAGGTTATTTCATTTCAGGCAGTTCCATATTTGAAAGTAAATACAAACGCCTGTATCATTGCCATACGGCCGTCCTTAAGTTAAGTCACGTCTCAAGGTACGTGATCGTGTTTCAACACCACACGACGGGGAACCCGAGTATGTCATGAACGGGTCGTCACGGTTAGGAATGTTATCAACCCAACAGATACCACCTACTGCCCTGCAGGGCACGCCGATGGCAAGCGCTACGTATGTCCTCCTGGGCTAATTCCAGACGGACACACTCTCGCATTACTGACGACACGATGGGGTCTCCACTTACTTTCCTAATGCATGCTAGGGATCAGCGTTTCATATGAACTCAGGAACATGAAGAGTCCAAGAGTTTTATATTGATGTCTCACACCAAGCTGTGAGACCTATCCCTGAACCACGTTCCTCGTCAGGGGAGTTAACCGAAATTGAACCGCTTTCGGTGGCGTTCCTTACCATTCTTACCAGAGCGTAGGTGCGTCGTTACATAATTAAAATTCAGAATTATAACACATAGGTTAGTCTTTGCCATTTTAAGTAACTATGCTAATATAGTCTTTACTTAGGCAACTACCGAATCCTCACCGTAAACCTAAGTTTTCCCGTAATACAGTCCTTAAGTACTGTGCTATCCCCAATGCAGCTCTGATACCAGGCTGTGGCGGACCGGGATCCGCTCATCCAGGATCGCAAAGGGTGATGCCGCACGATGCGACACCTGACAGCACACGTCATAATGATACGTTGTATTACATGGAAAAACAATCTGAAACTGTACAAACAGGTACAACCTTTAGTTACAAACTATTGTTTATATTGCACAGCGGAAGTCCACTTTATACAACTCACGCCCGCCTATCTTGCAAAATTCGGTTGCCCAGCCCTAGGGCAACCCACACTAGCTGCACTCCTCAGCTCAGCGCGGCGTGTATGGCTCCAACTCAGCCGTGGTCCCCGACGGAGGGTAACCCTCGCCGGTGGACTCATACTCCGAGTCCGTGGGTGGCTCCTCACCGACTTAACCGACTCACCTAAGCATGAAACTCTACATGTAGGGCACAATGAATATCGGATTTCACAATTGCAGTCAACAGACAAGCCTACAAGTTCATCCTTAGTTTATCTTTTAGGCACAAGTTAACGGTTTATGAATCTGAAATTTAGTAAGCAATATTTGGTGGCACACATGTAGTAATACAATATTATATCATAACAGCAATATTGACTCATCACATTTCATACATTAACTACGTTACGACGCAGTGAACAAGCGGTACTCGTCACCGCGAGGGACGGTGAATCGACTCGATATACACCTGCAGGGATACCCAAAGAGCACGTCACGTACGCCCACCCGTGGAGCTGCACAGCACGCTCACTCGATGTCGTACGGGACAACCTTTCACCCTACAGCCCAACCGTCAAACCGGTCGCACCTAAACGAGCAGGAGGTTCCCTACACGGAGCATCTCTCTATGCCCGTTAGCAGAGTTCCACCTTGCTGCCCTCAGCCTACACCTATAAATCGGTGCATTATGCCTCGACGCCCGGAGGTTTAGGTTACATCAGTTTATCGGGGCCCATATATCCGATATGCCTTCGGTACCTTCAATACTTGTTCAGCAGGGCCGCCCACGGATCGGTCCTCAATCGATAGGGACAGGGCTGCGCACACAAGACTTCCTCTTGCTGCGCCCTAGCCTCTGCCTAGTCTCATTTTCATTACTAGAGTGACCTCACATCACTCGAACCAATCCCGTGTGTCCCAAGCCTAACTCGCGAGTAGATTCCAACTACTCGACTTGTACCGAAGCCCTATGAATCATTAAGCATAGCCTGTCTAGTCGAGGCCTTAGACACTACCCTCAATCTTATGGGAACATCTGGTTATGCATTTGGGTTTCATCCACCCTACACCTAGTGCACATACATACTTCACAATAGACATGTAAACAAAGTAAAACTTTATAAAAAGGGTTAATGTAAACCGGGGCTTGCCTTGTCGCTGCTGGTCAGTGGTTAGGTCTTCTTCCGGAAGGAGGAAGTCAAGCACTTCCGGAGTCTCTTCGCCTTCAGCGACTACACGTTAATGAATATTGACACAACCCCACGGTCTTGTCGAGCCAGGATCACGCTGAGGGGTGCTGCGTTGCACAGCACCGGATAACACACGTCAAAGGTACAAAGATGAAGCGAAATTTTATTACATAAACAAGTTATGAACATGTTTACATCAAAATAAGTTCAGTCTACACTCACGGGCGTAGACTAAGCATCAAGTGCACGTTCAGCCCTTGAACGTGTCCTTGCTAGCACACACGCACACTAACTATGCGGCGTGCACGACTCCCACTCGACGGGATTCCCCTCTTGGGGTTCCGTCTCCTCTTCGGGAGTCCCTTCCTCATAGAACCCTGCAAAAGCTTCAAACACAAGCAGTGAGCACGAAGGCTCAGCAAGTCTGACCCGTCTCACCTAAACATGGAACTTCTACATGAGGGGTGATGGGTACATGAGGCAAAAACCATTTGCAAAGGACTCGCCTAATTAGTGGAGCCTTACTTTCAAGTTTTAGCAGCAGGTAGTGGAGAACCTTACGCTAAGGCACATGAGAGAGCCGCAATCAAACAAGAAACACATTTCTCTCATGTACTTTGCCCAAAGTTGAAATGAAATTTAGTTAGCTCTAAACTACAGCAAGTCATTAGCAATCAAGTCCATCTTTCAATCAGCAACATTTTAACATGTAACTAGCCTGTTCTTTCTACGTCACGGTACAGTGAACAAGTGGTACTCACTGACCGCGAGGGACGGCGATTATAATTGATTTACTCCTGCAGGGTTACCCGAACAACCCATCACGTACGCCCGTACTCGATGTTGCCTACAACAACCATCACGGATGCCGTACGCGACTACCTTTCACCCGTTAGCCAAATGTTGAACCGGTCCAATCGTCCCGAGCAAGAGGTCTCTGCACGCGCATCTCAGTGCCACCAGCCGATTTACACCTCGAGCTCTCAACCTACCCTCTGAACGACCAGCTATGCCTCAACACCCAGCTACCCGAGTTACATCAGTTTCCCGGTTCCCATATAGCCGGTAGGTCTTCGGTACTGTTCTAGCTTGTTCAACAGGCCCGCACACGGCTCGGTCCTCAATCGACACAAGCGGAGCTACAGCACACAGGCCCCAAAGTCCTGCTGCCCTTACTCTCCACTCAGTCTCATCATTCTTTCCATGTGTATCATGTGCTATCTCTACCCGAGTCGAGGGCCTCTAGCCTATGCTCGCGAGTAGTTCCAACTACTCGACTTATACCGAATCCTACACTATCTTAGCATTGCAGCAGCTAACGGGGTTTGCAATCCTAAACCCAACCCATGGTTTTCTTGGCTATGCAGTTGGGTTTCCAAACAAGACTCTAATGCAAAGAATAGAGTAATCAAAGATGTGCTCAAACCAATAAACATTAATAAAAAGGTTAATGCAAACTGGAGCTTGCCTTGCTGCTCTTGGTTGTAGGCTAGCTGTTTCTCCGGAGTAACGAAGTCTAGGACTTCGGGTTCCTCCTCGACCTTAGCGACTACATGATAGAAGCAATACATGTATTAATTTAAATGCAGTTGTATTAACTTTTAACTCGTGAAGTCTATAATTCTTACTAGACAAGCCCAATGACTGTGAAATTTTTACTGGGGCTTGGTTACAATATAAACAGAGACTTGGTCAAGTTTTAGTTGCAGCAAAGCTCATTTGAGCCCTCCACAATTAATCATGTACTTGACCTTAATTGAAGGCTTTTAGGGTGTTCTAAGGATTTACATGAAACAAACTATGACTTTCTGAAAACTAGGTTTTCAGAGGGTTCTAATGGAGTTGGTCTCACTTAATTTGAAGGTTCCTAGCTAAAGATATGAGCTAAACAATTTCAGAGAAAATTCTGAAAATGTTTCTGAACATTTTCTATTTTCTCTGGAACAGTTTCACTAGTCACACCATTAGGTGGATCAAATGAGCTCCAATGGGTCTGAAATTTTTATGGTAGTTCAGGGATATTTTGGTGAACATGCAAGAAAAATTTCAGGATTTTCCTCCAAAGGATTCTCCAGTTAAAATTCCTAACAGTATAGATTTGAGGAATTAATTCTTGAGAATTAAGGGTTTTCATGAAGTGAAACTTGATTTGCTGAAAAGTGCTCAGAGAGCTGAATCCAACAAAATTTGTTTCACTCGATTTGGAGCTTTCTAGCCAAAGTTATGAGGATTTGAAGTTTGAAGGAAATCTGAAAATCAGGGAAAAGTTTAAACT
Source organism: Neostapfia colusana (assembly GCA_030760725.1). Lineage (NCBI taxonomy): Eukaryota > Viridiplantae > Streptophyta > Magnoliopsida > Poales > Poaceae > Neostapfia > Neostapfia colusana. The sequence goes on along the minus strand of JASWHV010000004.1, from coordinate 59,919,463 downwards.
CGCGAGTGGGCCCCAGGGACACGCGTCGCACGCCGAGGCGACCGCACACTGCAGCCCACAGGGTCTTTGCGCACCAGCACAGCTGATCCTGGCCGCAGCCCGATCCCGATTTAAAATATCGGTCACTGACAGCTGGGGTCCACCCCCTTCTTCAACCTCGCGACGCCCGCGCTCTGCCGCCGGTGAACCTCGCCGGAGAGCTCGCCGCCAGCTTCTGTAAAGCTCCAAACTTCACGATTCTGGCTGCCCCTGCCTACTTCCACTCGGGGAACAGGGTTCTGGGGTCAGCTCGTCATGACAACGGCCGCCACCTGGTCGGCGACGAACCGCAACCTCGGAAGAACTTCGGTCGCGTTGTCCACCCTCCCTATAGCACCTCCCCCGATCAAGATAAGGGTCGTCGAGCATCAGTAGACCATAGGGACGGTCGACATGAGCTCCACGGAGCTCGGGAAGCGCTGTGTTGGGCTGTCACCGTGCGACCTAGGCCGGAAATCGGGATTTCTACTAAAACTCGAAGAACAGCGGTTTCTCTCCACGGTTCTTCGTGGTTCCTGCTCCTATGGACCCGCATGGGCTACTAGAAGTGATCCTCTCCATGAGAGGACGAAGGATGCAGTGTGGCTTCTGAATTTCTCGGATCGGTGCAAACCTCACTTTTGCACAACGTCGCGAAAACATGAAATTCCGGCTTGAGCAGCGCTTGTCACGCTGCCAGAGCTTACGGAAAAGAAAGAGGGGTTGAAGGCGAACCTCTTTGCTGTTTACAGCTCCATGAATGGTGGGCTGTGGTGGCCAGAAGGGGGGTTCCCGCAGCGGCGGCTCGAGCTGAACCGGCAGGGCAAAGATCGCCGCGGTGGAGCTCGGGGAAGACCGCGCAGGGTCTGGAACCGATGCGAGGACGTTGAAGATGGCTTGGCGCACCCGGTGCTGGTCTCAGATCGCCGGGAGGGTCACTGGATCGGCCGGGCGATGAGGGACCAAAAATTCACTCGGGCGGCAAGGTGTTTCAGTCTGTTGGGCGAGAGCGTGTCGGGGTAGGGATGGGGAGCGCCGGCGGCTGCTCGGACGCCTAGATAAGGACCCCGGGAGTCGGTTCGGCGACCGTGGGCGGCAAGCAGGTGGTGGCGCGGCGGCTTCCCCTCGGTGGCGCTCTCAGGAGAAGCTCGGGAACCCGAGTGCTGAAAGTCCACTCGGTTGATCTCCTTCAGTGGCTGACATGTGGGTCCCACTGCCAATTTTAACCTCTGAAATTTACTCCTAATCACTGTTGTAAACAGTGAGTCCCAAAATACCCATGGTGATTCAAATGATTCACCCATGAGACATTTGAATTGAGTAGAATTCAAATGGGGTTTGATTTGAACGAATTTCAGCACAAGTTCAGTTTTGAATTCAAATAAAGTTTGAATTTGTCCCACTAAGCTCATGTCAAGATCAACTCCAAATGGAGTGAAAATTGGTGTGTGAGCTCACAAAAATGTGCTGAGTAAGAATATGCCTCCCACTTTTAAATTCATGTGATAAAAACAGTTTGAATTTTAATGTGGTTTCAAACTGCCCTCTTTCTAGCTATACCCAAAATGACCTCAAAAAGGTTTTGAATTTGGGTGAAACTTGGCATGGACATCCTTAGCAATGTGTAGGAGTTTTCATATGTCCAGCCCACCTATATCACATGTGGGAAATACCACTTTTGCAATATGTGAGTTTGTTCTCTAATGAGCATGTTGATGGTGGTTACTTGCTCTTCATTTGTGTTCATCATCTTTCCTCAAATGAGGTGTGTGGTGTGGTGATGAACACTTCAAATATGTGTCAAAGACTGAGGCCCTTACATTCCTCCCCCCTTAAAAGAATCTCGTCCCGAGATTATAAGGTGAAAATGAGAGAGAGGACGGTGGAAAATTACCGGATATGCGACGTGAAAAAGTCGGGGTAGTTAGCGCGAAGGAATCCTTCACTCTCCCATGTCGCTTCATCCATGGAGTGATTACTCAATAGAATCTTGTAGAACCACAACGTACGGTTGCGTGTGGTTCGGGCCTTTTCATCGATAATCTTCACCGGTTCCTTCCGATAGGTGAGATCCGGTTGCAGTTCTTCAATATCCTCCAGCTGAACGGTAGTTGATAGCTTAAGACACTTCCTCAGCTGGGCAATGTGAAAGACGTCATGCACACCGGAAAGTTCTTCTGGTAATTTCAGCCGGTATGCCACCGATCCACATCTTTCGGTAATCTGGAATGGACCGATGAATAGGGGTGCTAACTTTCCTCTCACCCCAAATCTGTTTACGCCCTTCATTGGAGACACCCGTAGATATACGTGATCTCCAATTTCGAATTGTAATGGGCGCCTTCTCCAGTCCGCATACTGTTTCTGACGGGATTGAGCGGCTTTTTAGGTTCGCTTGAATCAGTCGAACCTTTTCTTCCGCGTTGTTGACGAGGTCAATCCCGAAGGTAACCCTTTCGCCAGATTCACACGAATTCAGTGGTGTGCGGCATTTCCGCCCGTATAGCACCTCATAGGGCGCCATCTTGATACTGGCTTGGTACCCATTATTGTACGAGAACTCGGCTAACAGCAGGTGATCATCCCAATTCTTGTCGTGGTTGATAGCACAAGCTCGTAGCATGTCTTCTAAGATTTGATTTACCCGCTCCGTTTGCCCATCCGTCTGCGGGTGGTATGCTGAACTATGGATCAGTTTCATCCCCAAGGCAGCGTGCAGCTGCTCCCAAAAACGGGACACAAATAAAGTGCCCCGATCCGATATGATAGTACGGGGTACGCCGTACAAGCATAGGATCCGTGAGATGTACAGTTCAGCGTACTTCTTGGCGTTGTAGTTGGTGTTGACCGGGATGAATTGGGCAACTTTGGTGAGCCGATCGACGATCACCCACACAGAATCATGTTTCTGCAAGGTGGTGGGTAAACCGACGATGAAATCCATGCTCACATCCTCCCACTTCCAGGCAGGAATGCCCAGTGGTTGCAGCAGTCCCGGTTTCCGCATATGTTCTGCCTTCACCCTTCGACATGTATCACACTCGGACACGTATTTTGCAGTCTCACGCTTCATCCATGTCCCCCAAATTTGCTTCTGAGTTCTTGATACATTTTGTTGCTGCCGGGGTGAATAGAAAATTTTGACAAGTGAGCCTCATCAAAAATTTTCTTCCGTAATTCCGGGTTTCGGGGTACGACGATCCGGTCCTTGAACCATAGGACGCCGTCTCCATCCTTCCGGAAACATTTCAGCTTCCCACTGTCTACACGTCTCCGCAAATGTGACATGCCCTTGTCAGTCTTCTGAGCTGCCGCTATCTCTTCACGGATGGTGGGGATCAAAGCTAGGTTGTAGAGAGCTCCGTGTGGAATCACATGTAGTGGTGGTTCGCTCTCTCCCAACGGTGTGATGGTCAGATTGTTGACGTGTGACTTGCGGCTCAGCGCATCTGCCACTACGTTTGCCTTACCCGGATGATAATGGATCTCTATTTCGTAATCCTTTATCAGTTCTAACCATCTTCGTTGCCTCATGTTTAGCTCCTTCTGAGTGAATATGTACTTGAGGCTTTTGTGGTCGGTATATAAACGTACGAGGTTACCGAGTAGGTAGTGCCTCCACATTTTCAGTGCAAGTACCACGGCAGCGAGCTCCAAGTAGTGGGTTGGATAATTCTGCTCATGGTTTCTAAGCTGCCGTGATCCATACGCAACCACTCTTCGGTCTTGCATCAGCACACATCCGAGCCCAATGCCGGATGCATCGCAGTACACATCGAACGGTTTTGTTGTGTCTGGCTGCGCCAAAACCGGTGCTGATGTCAGGTGCTTGACTAAAGCCTTGAATGCTGCTTCACATGCTGGACTCCAAACATATTTGGTAGCCTTCTTCAGCAGCTCTGTCATTGGCTTGGCAATCTTCGAGAAGTTCGGAATGAACCTCCGATAATATCCCGCGAGTCCGAGGAAACTCCGTACCTCGTGAACAGTTCTCGGGGATTTCCAATTCAGTACTTGAGTGATCTTACTCGGGTCTACAGCGATACTCTCCGCTGAGATGATATGCCTGAGAAAAGGCACTTGCGATATCCAAAACTCGCATTTGCTGAATTTTGCGTATAACTTGTGATCCCTCAGCCGTTGCAAGACTATACGCAGATGCTTCTTGTGATCTTCCTCTGACCTGGAATATACTAGGATGTCGTCGATGAAGACCATAACAAACTTGTCCAGCTCCGGCATGAATACCGAGTTCATCAAGTACATGAAGTGAGCTGGAGCATTGGTGAGGCCGAAGGACATGACCAGGTACTCATAAAGTCCGTACCTCGTCGAGAAAGCTGTCTTTGGAATGTCCTCAGCCCTTATCTTAATCTGATGGTACCCGGATCTTAAGTCCATCTTGGAAAAGATCTTTGCTTCGACCAACTGATCAAACAACATGTTGATCCGTGGCAACGGGTACTTGTTCTTGATGGTTACGGCATTTAATGGACGATAGTCCACGCAAAGCCGTAACGTCTCATCCTTGTTCTTGACAAATAATGCCGAACAGCCCCATGGCGAGGAGCTCGGCCTAATAAAACCCTTCTCCAGAAGGTCCGTGAGCTGAGTCTTCAGTTCAGCCAACTCCTTGGGCGCCATCTTGTACGGTCTTCGGGATATTGGCATGGTTCCCGGTGCAAGTTCAATCTTGAACTCCACCTCTGTATCGGGTGGCATCCCTGGCAAATCATCCGGGAATACATCAGGGAACTCTCGGACCACTGGAATATCCTCCAATCTGATGGTTGCGGCTTGATAGACACTGGGAAGTTTTATTTCTGGACTGTCCAGAAATAATGAGTGAGACTCGTGCACTTCTGAGTTCAAGTGCACAACTCGGAGGACGGTGTCTAAAACAGCGCCGTGGCGGGTTAACCACGACATCCCTAAGATGACATCGACCTTTTGTCCCTCTAAGATTATGAGAGATGTAGGGTAAACTCTACCCTCTAAGCACAATGGCGCTTTTGGGACCATCATGCTTGCTGAAATTTTCCCACCCGGTGAACAGATCACATAAGGACTATCGGTGGGTAGTATTTGCAAGCTATGTTCATCAATGAAAGCTTGACTAATGAAGCTATGCGTGGCGCCTGAATCAAATAGTACTATAGCGGGATGCTGGTGAGTTGGAACATACCCGCAAGGATTGGCTCGTCCTCCGGCACGTCCTCAATGGCAAGCTGGTGGACGGTACCGGGCCTAGGGTTTGCCCGCCGAGCATTAGTAGGGTTCCGGGGTTGATTCCTCCCCGGAAACTGCAGTGCCACTCTGCCGCCTTGCCTCTCCGGGCACCTGCTCGCGAAGTGTCCTGGATGACCACACTTGTAACATGTGGCCGCTGCTGGTGTAGTGCTCGGGGGACGAAAGCCCGGCATGCGTTGCTGATGTGCATACGCACGCGGCATCGCCCGCTGCTGCTGTTGTTGTTGTGGAGGTGGTACTGGCAGTGCCGGCCTGAATGCCGGTGAAGAGTACAGTCGACTGCGGAACGGCATCGACCGCTGTGGTGGCTGCCAGCGTGGACCTGATGGTGGGCAATTCACCATCCGAAACTTCTGAGAAGGACCGCCTCCTTCTCCGCTGCTTTGCGGCGCGCTTCGCTTTCGCTCTGCCACCGCCAACTCCTTGCCGGAGTCCTCCTGAACAATCGCAGCATCAACGATGTCGTTGATGCTGCTGCGATTGAACATCGCCAGCTTGTCCTTCAGGAGCGGGTTAAGCCCCTGGTAAAAGTGGTCCCGCCGCTTCTCGTTAGTATCAGCATGATACGACGCATATAGCGCGAGGTCGTTGAACGCTCTGGAGTATTCCAGCGCGTTCCTGCTCCCTTGTTGCAGGTGTAGAAATTCCTGCGTCTTCCTTTTCATCAAACCTGGCGGTATATGATAGGCCCTGAAGGCCGTCCGAAACTCCGTCCAGGTCATCACTCGGTCGGTGGGCTGTGAAGCACAGAAGTTGGCCCACCACGCGCTCGCAGATCCTTGGAGCTGCTGGACCGCGAACTGAGTCTTGCGCTGCTCGCTTATCTGGAGCAGCCCGAACTCCATCTCTATCGCGCGGAGCCAGTTGTCCGCGTCAAGAGGTTCATCCGCCCTTGAGAATACAGGGGGATGAGTCGCCAGGAAGTCGGAGTAGGAGCTCTGTTGACGCTCCTCAAGGTCTTGACGTCTCTCTGGGCGAGACGTATTGGCGATTAGAGTTTGCAGCAACTCCGTGTGCTGCTGATGTGGACCCGCCATTGCCGCGACGATGTCGGCCAATGTAACCGTTGGCAGTGGCGGTGGCGGTGTTTGCTGTTGCTGTTGCTTCTGTTGCTGCTGCTGTCCTGAGGAGACCTCGGGAGGCTGTTGAGAGGTCTCTCCCCCTAGGCTAGTACCCCCAACATCAGGGTTGGCACAAGTACGCGTCATTCTGAAATTCAAAACAGCAGCGATTAGCACATGTCTTACTTAAAATTCCATATGTAACAGTAGGTATTGAAGTGACACATGAATAATTTGCACAACATTCACATATATTGATAAAGCATAAACTTTATACAAGATACATTATTCTCGGGTCTCCGAGAAGTCGTGCTCATGTTGTCACTACCTATACATACGCTACTGTCTACACGACATGTCACCGATTACAAAATTTGGGCTACACTACCCTATCTGCCATACATGGCAACTGTAACCCCCTACTCGGAGTAGAACTCGTCCTCCTGTGGGTTGTCCACCTCGGGTACCTCTGCTGGTGGCTCTGGATCTACCACCTCTTCTCCCATCCCGGGTTCTCCCATTCCTGGAAGACCCAAGACCACCGGTATGCCCAATACCGGGGGTACGAGGTCCTGCAAAGCATGCACCTCGTCCATGGCTTGGTTGTAATCTTCTTCCCAGCCTTGCCCTTCCTCAATAGCGTTGTCTCGCTCTTGAGCAAGGTCCTCGTTCTGCTGGGTAAGATTCTGTACCAGTTCTTGTAATGCCGCGATGTCAACACGGCTCTTTTTCCTTGCCTTCTTTAGACGACGCAACTGATTGTGTTGTTCATTCAGTCGCTTGATCGTTGGAAGGAGCACATTACGGAGTGCGCTGTGAGCACTCTCGAAATGGTCTCCACGGCTCGTGCTCTCCTTTAGCTTTGTGGCGAGATGCTCTGTATGAACAGCTTGGCTGTTCATCACGGCGTTTCACGCCCTCATCTGAAGGCTGAGATTTGCCTCCGCGGGGTTGTACCTTGGGCAACTCGGATCTGTTGCCTCCCGGTACCTCTCTTCCCTCACATTCTGAGCCCGTCCCTCCACAAGAACGAGCGCGTATGGAGTGCCCTCCATAGCCTGCACGTGTAGTTGGCAGAAACGTGACATAGTGTCACGGGCTGCCACTTGCCACATCCCTTCCGGTTGTCTTCCTCTCACCGTGACGGTGAACGGCACCCAACCGGGTGGCGTAGGTCCTGCGGGGACTTTGACATGGATCATCCACGCCTTGTTCCCCTCTTCGCCTTCTTCCTTGGCGATGTACTGCGGCATCTGGTTGTACCCGAAATATTGGAGCATTTGCCCGCAATGCTTCCGGGTAGCCGCTACGGTGAGAACAGTGGGAAACCACCCACCCGTTCTCCAACTGTTTATCTGCTGTCATCTGTAAAAATATATTTGAGAAATGTCAAATATTTATTTAAACAGCAAACCACTGAGTTATAACATAAGACATGTTATTAAACCCATGAAACTTGGAAACATAATTCAAATTTTAAACAAATTTGACTGTTGATCTGCTGTTCCCATGACAGCCCTGACCAGTTTCCATTTCAACCTGATTTAGGCCATGCTAAAACAAAACCAAGTCTGGAGCTCAACATCAAAGTTAAAGCTAACTTCGATAGCTTTCCAGAAAGTATTTGCTTGGCCTAAGATCTCTCCTGGTTCAAAAGTTATGAGATGTGAAAGTTAGCAGAATTTCTGGAAACAATTGGACAGCACCTCCCTGCTTTAGGTACTGATTTAATCCAAGAATTTCAGTTAATTATGTTCCTAATCTGACAAAACTTTCTGTTACAAAGTTGTAACCCATCTCATAAGCTTTCCAGAACTACCTCATTTTCTATTTTTGGATTTTTAAGCAGGAAGTTATGCTTAATTTACACAGAGTTTACAGAGAGTCTTTACTCTGTCCTGTTTTCTGGACAGTTTCAACTCCACTGCATTTTTCGATTGGTTATGTGATGAAACACCTCTGGACCTAAACAGAAAAGTTGTAAAGATCTTACCAAGCTTTCCAGAAATGTATCATAGGACCCCCAACCTCGAAATAACTCAACCTCTAACCTCTGATTAACTTCAGCCTTGATTCAGCTGAAAACAGAGTGCTCTGTCCATAACAACCTATAAGTTGAAAACTTGTTAACTTTGAATATCTAGTTCAAGGGAAGGAGTTACATCAAGTTTTACTACTTTAGATCAAACCTCCAAGTTTTAAATGAAGTTGTTCATTTAGTTGGGTGTGACGTCGATGCGTCACCAGATTATGTCGGTACTACGTCCTCACAAAGAAAAACCTATACCGGACTTAGCCGGCTTCGTTATTTCAGTGGCACTAAACGTCACTCGCACATGAATGCTACACTTCTACCATTTCGTGGTCAGGCTACCTGCAGAAACTCAAACAATCGTAAGACTCGGCTGCACACCGAGCCCGGAATCCATACAGTTCGTACACCCGGCCGTCATCACTCGCCCGGATGTTCTCAAGCCAAACACGCCTTGAGTTACGTGTTCACGTTTCAGACCACGTGACGGGATCTCCCAAGTTGCACCACGCACGCCAGGGACAGACGTTGCTCGTATACCCCAAATGACATGAAGAGTCGTAGAGGATATCAAAGCGGGTCGGGTTACCTGCCACCCGTGGGGCTCCACCCTTCAGCTTGTGCGCACTGGTGGACAGCGCTCACGTGTACCCCCCAAGACATAAACGTCCCGAGATACACGATTTTCCGACATAAACAAATAGGTTAATCAGAGGAGAAGTTCAAAAATATATTATTATATATTTAGACCCAAAACCTATTCTGTTTAGATGAGGTGTCTTACTATTTTTATAATAAAGTTCACATTTAGGCATAGGAAATAAATCTGAAAATATAGCAAACTAGGTATGAATAACTAGAAAATGATAAATGAAGTTTCCAAAATCCAAAGAATTCAGTTTAGGGTTGGTAGAAGGTCTGAAGACACATATGGAGTAGGAAAATACCTTTCATGCATACTTGGTAGCTAAAAGGTGTAGTAATTGAATATAAGGAATTTATTTAAATTGGGAACTCATATATAGTATGCAAACATAAATGTGAATACAAAAGTAGAAATCATATACACATGTTTAAAAGTGCATGTAAGCCAAAAATCAACACACATAGAGTAATCACAGCACATAGAATTGTGAATGGCTTTCATAAATGTGAATGTGTGGTTTCTATGAAGTGGAAGTGTGAACTATGTATTATGATTTGTTGTTTTCTTTTGCTATGCGTGATGGTATGAGTAGAACCTGCTCCAGAGCAAGTTCTTCCTTTCCAAGATCAGGACTACCCATTTCAAGAGCAGCAGGAAGGAGGCAAGTGTCCTTGACCACTTTGATCCTATACTAGAATGTCTAGCTAGAATTATTTGCATTATCAATTGAAAATATGAAACCCATGCTAGGATGTTTCCCTAGGATTGCATTACCTTGTTTCCTTGTAGCTTGGGTTGGGATTCATTTTATCATGTCATTTATTATTATGCATATGCTTAGCCATGCTTAGAATGGGATATTTGGGATATGAGATCATCAGTTTATTTTACCATACTCTTGAATGAGATATTGTGAGTTATGTAGAGGTAGGGATCAAGGCAAGTTGGATGTTTTTGGTTGGTGCTGGGTGCACGAGACTCGGGTTTGTGTTTAGTACTTGCCTGGATCCTAAGGACCGGTTCATGGAGCATGTAACCTGTCTTTACCGTGCCAACCACATGCTGAGATGGGGCAGCTTGGCCAATTAATTAGGTGTATCCCCGACGTAGTATGGGTGTGTTGGATGGTGCGGGGAATAGGTGTCAGCTGGACTACCATATGAACCGCAAGGCTCAAGAGGGGGCCACTGCCGCGGGGTTGTAGCCTCTTGTATGCTGTTAGGGGTGGAACCTCAGTGGGCCCACGCTCGTCGGGAATCCCTTTGTAAAGGCTTCGTAGTGATCTCCTGGCTACACACCTGGGAAGTGTGAATGTGGTTCGTAGCCACTGGCATAATGGAGGTTCTTTTAGTCCACCCGACAACGGGGGATGAAATCACTACATGTGGGTACAGTGGTACAAACTCTGCAGAGTCAAAACTGTCATGACAGCCGTGCTCACAGTCAAGAGCGGCTTGGACTTATTCATGATTAGAGGATGATGACTTTGGAAGTTGTAGATGTTAAGCGGGGAGCTTAACATTGGAAATGATGTTATGGTTATTTGATTATGATTATGGGTTGGGAGATTGGGACCATTTCACCTATGTAGTAATGTAGGTGCTTAATAAGCTAAGGTGATAGGTATTAATTGCGTAGTGCTTTAACCAAGAGTTCAACCTCTCCTTGCTCTAGCCATGCATGACAAGATTTTCCCACACTTGCTGAGTACCATCGGTACTCAACCTTGCATATTTGTTGGTTTATATTGCTGCTCAGGTCAAGATAATTAAGTGATGTTTAATGATCAAGACATTGGACCCGAAGAAGGTTTCTAGGTTCATGGAGTTCCCCGGGCAACGCCTGTGACGGAGCCCTCAAGAATAATGTTCCGCTGCTAGTTTTTTTATTTGTGATGAACTTATTATCGTCCATCGAGACATATGCTTTGTAAGACTTATTTATATTCAACACCTGGCTTGTAATAAATGATGCTTCACTATTTGTCCTCACATGTATGAGAAAATGATCCTGGCATACATGTGATATTCACTCGGTTGTTCTTCGGAGAAACCGGGTGTGACATACATGTGTGCCACCAAATATTGCTTAGTAAATTTCAGATTCCCGACTGTTAACTTGTGGCTAAAAAAGGAACTAAGGATGATCTTTTAGGCGTGTCCATTTGATGCATTTTTACTATCCTATGTTCATTGTACACCTCATGTAGAGTTTCATGCCTAGGTGAGTCGGTTAAGTCTTGTTGAGCCATCGTGCTCACGGTTGCTGCTTAAGTATTTTTCAGGTGAGGAGCCACCCACGGACTCGGGTTACGAGTCCACCGGCGAGGGTTACCCTCCGTCGAGGACTACGGCTGAGTGGGAGCCGTACACGCAGCACTAAGCTGAGACGTGCAGCTAGTGTGAGTTGCCCTAGGGCTGGGCAACCGATTTTTGCTAGATAGGCGGGCGTGAGTTGTACAAATTAAACTTCCTCTGTGTAATGTATACTTTAGTTTGCAACTGAACAGTGTACTACTTTGTACAGTTTCAGTTTATTTTCTATGTAATACCATGTACCCTTATGATGTGTGCTGTCGGGTATCGCATCGTGCGGCACCAGCCTCTGCGATCCTGGATGAGTGGATTCCGGTCCGCCACAGAAATGATACGGACCGTATGTTTTTTACCATGATATGGAACTGCCTGCAATGTTTAAAACCTTTGTGTGCACCATTATTGTGTTCTTATGCAGGTACATTAACCACGTTAGTGCATGACGTTAGCAACCGTTTGTGAGTGACGTTCTTAGTTCCACCATTTGACACGTATATGCCGGAATACAGGCTTAGGATTTTTCTTTGGTGAGGAAACGTAGTAGCGAGACTGCATAAAAGGATATTTTTAAAGAAAAGAGTTAAAATGAAGTTTAGGATTCAATTTAGGGGTTATTGAACATCCATATTGAACTAAGAGTCAATTGGGAGTATAGATTCAATCTCTAAGACTTAGGAACAACCTCCCCTGTTTTGGCAGAAACTTTGCTGAACTTTAACAGGGTATAAACTAGGATTGGATGAACCAATGGGGTTTGGGATACCATTCTGGAAAGGCTTTGGAGTCCTCTACAACTTTTCCGTAGAGCTCCAGAATATAATCTCCCTCCAAATGGATGAAAATCTCAGAAGAGTAGGTACTGCCCAGAAACAGGACAGACCAAAAGGCTCTCTGGAATTTTCTGTATTTCAACCACAACTTCCTGCAGAAAAATCTCCAAGGGTCAAGCAAGACACTGTTGGAAAGTACAGAAAATGTTCTACAACTTTGTTGTTGAACTCTAGTCTAGATTTTGCATCTAAGGTGGTAAACACTGTTGAATTATCCGGACTGGTCAGCTGGACCAGAAGCTGGACTGTAAGCACCATGTTGATGTGTTTTAACCAAAACACTTAGCTTCACAACTCGACGTCCAGTGTCTGTTGTAAAACAGCGAGTTGGAGTTGAAAATTTTATGCATGCAACATATCATTTCGAGCGGGTACATGTTTGGGTCCAGTGCAATAGCGAGGAATTACGCATGCTAACACACTTAACATCCCGTAGCGACCCATGATGGTCAAAATGGACTTTTAATCCCTAAAGTTCATTACTTTGGAACCTGATCTTGTGACATGGTCCAGGGATGTATATTTTGTATAAAGTTTATACTTCATCCAAATGTGTGATTGTTATGCACATTATTATTCCATTCTCGCACTACTATTGTATAGACTGGATGAAATAAACCAACATGTGCTGATCGTTTGAATGATGTGAATGCAGAATGGTGTGTACACGGTCCACACAAGAGGAGGGAGGTCCGAGTCAGGTTCATGGTGATGAGTATTCACCTCCGGAGCAAACCACGACGCAGCAGCAACCACCTCCTCCACCACAAGAACTTCCAAGGAATCTTGCGGAATTTCTCACCGCAGTGCTCGGCTCACGTGACGAGCAAACCGAGTTGCTGCTGATGCTAGTCCAGCAGATTGCGTCCCATCAGGGCGGACGCCAAGACAATGGGCAGCGCCAGCCCCAACAAAGTTCTTATTCAGAATTCCTAGCAACCCATCCACCAGTCTTTATGGAGGCTGAAGAGCAATTGGAGGCGGACAGCTTTATCCGCACTCTGGAGGCGAAGTTCTAGCTGCTACGATGCACCGAACACCAGAAGGCGCTGTACGCAGCACAACAGCTTCAAGGAGAACCCGGTACATGGTGGGCGAACTACACCGCCTCCTTACCGGCTGGCCATGCCGTCACATGGACGGAGTTCCGGGAGGCATTCCGCGCCTATCACATACCTTCCGGGGTTATGGAAATGAAACTCCAGGAGTTACTGGCGCTACGGCAAGGCGAGAGGAGTGCTCATGAGTTCTCCAGGTTATTCAACCGGCTGGCGCAGTATGCGCCAGGATTCGTGGGGACGGAAGGCAACAAGCGCAATGCGTTCTTCCGAGGCTTGAATTCCAAAATGAAGGTCCATCTCGCCCAAAGCAATCGCGGCACATTCAACGACCTAGTTAATGCCGCGATTTTACAAGAGAATACTCAGCGCGAGCGTGGTCCTGATAAGAGGAAACGCATCACGCTGACGAGAAGCAGTGGTGGGACGCCACAAAAATACCGCGTGGTGTATCGCTCACCATCCGGTCAGAGATGGCAGCCACCGGCGCGACCGCCTCAGTTCCGCGGTCGACAATATAATGCGCCGGGCTTCCGACCGACGTATCCACCACAGCTACAGCAGCAGCAAAGGATGGTTCTGCGTGCGCCTCAGTTTCAACAGTGTGCGCCGGGATTCCGTCCTCAAGTCGGAGGGACCCCAACACCTTACACGTGCTTCACGTGTGGCCGTGTCGGGCACATTTCGAGGGACTGCCCGGATCCGCGACAGGGCAGGGGTGCAGCACCGTATCAGGGTGCTAATCAGCCCCGCAACCAGCCCAAGAAACCAGCACCAAAACCCGGCAACGTCCACCACTTAGCTATCGAATACGTGCCGGAAGGCAAACCCCTCCTCGCGGGTACGTTTTCTTACATAGATCATCCCGTAGTCATACTTTTTGACTCCAGTGCCACCTATAATTTCATAAGTCAGTCTTATGTTATTAAATATCAACTGCCTATCATTCCCACAAATAATTCATACTTGATATGTTTTCCGGGTGGGGAAATAACAACTGATAGGATGGTCTATAGAGCACCATTACAGTTGGGTGGAAATCTATATCCGACTTCTCTAATCATGTTAGAGAGTCAAAAACTTGATGTCATTTTAGGAATGTCATGGCTACATCGCCATGGTGCTTTTCTTGACATCATTCCACGTGTGGTTCATTTAAACTCTCCACTTCATGAACCACATGTTCTCATTCTTGACCGTTCAGTTCAAGAAGTTCCAGCCACATATAACACGGAAGCCACAAAACTTGAGGATATTCGTGTGGTCCGTGAATACCCGGATGTCTTTCCGGATGATCTCCCGGGCATGCCACCCGAAAGGGATGTCGAGTTCAAGATCGAACTTGTACCTGGGACAACACCGATCTCACGGAGACCGTACAAGATGGCTCCGAATGAACTGGCTGAACTGAAGGAGCAGCTCAACGATTTAATGAAGAAGGGTTTCATTCGACCGAGTTCCTCGCCATGGGGATGCTCGGCGCTGTTCGTGAAGAAAAATGATGAAACCTTCAGGTTGTGCGTGGACTACCGACCTCTCAACGCCGTCACCATCAAGAATGAATATCCACCGCCCCGCATCGATATATTATTTGATCAACTTGTCGGTGCAAGTGTATTTTCAAAGATGGATCTTCGCTCAGGATATCATCAAATCAAGATCCGAGCGGAGGATATTCCGAAGACGGCCTTCTCGACGAGATATGGGTTGTATGAATACCTCGTCATGTCTTTTGGTCTCACCAACGCCCCGGCACACTTCATGTATCTCATGAACTCAGTGTTCATGCTGGAGTTGGACAAGTTCGTGGTGGTGTTCATAGATGACATCTTTGTCTACTCCAAGTCGGAGGAAGAACACGCCAAACACTTGCATATCGTGCTTCAATGATTTCGAGACCATAAGCTTTACGCCAAGTTCAGCAAGTGCGAGTTTTGGATCAGCCAAGTGCCATTCCTTGATCACATTATTTCTGCAGAGGGCATTGCAGTTGATCCAAGCAAAATCGAACAAGTGCTGAAATGGAAATCCCGCGCATCAGTCCACGAAGTCATGAGTTTCCTCGGGTTAGCAGGATATTACCGGAGATTCATACCGAACTTCTCCAAGCTTGCTAAGCCGATGACTGAACTATTGAAGAAGGGGATCAACTATGTTTGGAGCTCAGCTTGTGAAGAACCTTTCCAAGCATTAGTGAAGCATCTTACAACAGCCCCGGTGTTAGCTCAACCGGATACAACCAAGCCCTTCGACGTATATTGTGATGCGTCAGGTGTCGGGCTGGGCTGTGTATTGATGCAAGGAGGAAGAGTGGTCGCCTATGGCTCACGTCAGTTTCGTTACCACGAGCAGCACTATCTGACTCATGATCTTGAGCTTGCTGCTGTGGTGATGGCATTGAAAATGTGGATGCACTATTTACTTGGGAACTTAGTGCACCTCTACACCGACCACAAGAGATTAAAGTATATATTCACTCAAAAGGAGCTCAATATGCAGCAACGGAGATGGCTAGAACTGATCAAAAACTATGAGATCGAGATTCACTACTATCCCGGAAAGGCAAACATGGTTGACGATGCATTAAGCCGCAAATCCCATGTCAACAGTCTGTCTGTCACCCCACTTGAAAAGGAGGAGCCGAGTCTGTACTTGGTTCCACATGGGGCATTGTATAATCTTGCTCTCGTCCCTACAATATGAGAGGAGATTATGGACGCTCAGAAGAAAGACGTGGGAATGTCGCACATTCGGAGAAGGGTGAAGAATGGCGAAATGAAATGCTTCCGAAGAGATGCACACGACACTCTATGGTTTAAAGACCGTATAGTGGTATCCCGTGATATGAAGCTTCGGAAGAAAATCTTGGATGAAGCCCATTTATCCAAGTATTCTATTCATCCGGGTAGCAGCAAGATGTACCAGGATCTGAAAACCAGGTTTTGGTGGACAAGGATGAAAAGAGAAATCGCAAAGTACTTATCCGAATGTGATACGTGTCGGCGTGTGAAAGCCGACCATATGCGTAAAGCCAGACAGGTGCAACCATTGAACATTCCGGCGTGGAAGTGGGAGGATATCAGCATGGACTTCATTGTTGGTTTACCTCTCACGTCTCACAAGCATGACTCGATTTGGGTGATAGTCGATCGACTAACCAAGTCGGCTCATTTTATCCCCGTACATAAAAAGTACGTGGCCAAGCAATATGCGGAGCTGTATATCACAAGGATCTTGTGCTTGCACGGTGTTCCCCGCTCCATTATTTCAGATCGCGGTGCGCTGTTCGTCTCTCGGTTTTGGGAACAGCTGCATGCGTCGTTGGGGACCAAACTGATCCGAAGCTCCGCGTATCACCCGCAGACGGAGGGACAAACTGAACGGGTGAATCAAGTGCTTGAAGACATGCTACGTGCTTGTGCCATCCACCACGGCAAGAATTGGGACGATCACTTGCCGTTGGCAGAATTTCCTTACAACAATGGCTATCAAGCTAGCATCAAGATGGCGCCGTATAAAGCTCTCTATGGCCGGAAATGTCGCACACCCCTCAACTGGTGTGAGTCCGGCGAGCGAGTTATCTACGGCATTGAACATGTGAATGAAGCTGAAGAACGAGTGCGAGTAATACAAGCCAACCTCAAGGCTGCTCAATCTCGTCAGAAGAGCTATGTGGACAAAAGACGCCGCCCTCTCCACTTCGACATCGGGGACCAGGTTTATGTCCGTGTGTCTCCGAGGAAGGGAGTTCAACGTTTCGGAGTGAAGGGTAAACTTGCGCCATGGTTCATTGGTCCATCCGCTCTCATTGAAAGATGTGGACCCGTGGCCTATCGCTTGGAATTACCGGCGTCGCTCGCAGGAGTTCATAATGTCTTCCAAACCCTCCGCTGAAATCCGCACTGAAGACATAGAAGTTCTTCAACCGGACCTCACGTACACCGAGTATCCAATCCGGATTATCGATGAAAAGACTCGTGCCACAAGAAACCAGACCTTATGGTTCTACAAGGTCTTGTGGAGTAACCATACTGCTGATGAGGCGACATGGGAAAGCGAGGAATGTCTACGAACCAATTATCTGGACTTGCTATCATCATATACCTGATAAAGTCTCCCCACTTTGCTTCTCCTTTGGAATCTCGGGACGAGATTCTTTCAAGGCGGGAGGGATGTAAAATCCCCAAAAAGTGGTAGCAAGAATTTTCAGCTCATGTACACTTAGGAAAAATGAGGGGAATTAAAAATTTGAATTATGACGGTATAAGTTCAAAATGAGGATTCAAACTTCCCAAAACTTACAAACATGGAGATCTAAATTCATAACATGGATCTTCGTAGCCCAAATATTCACCCTTCCAAATTTCAACTCATGTGGAGGAGTTTCAATATTTGTTTGGGATTAAAAGGAGAAGCCCACTAATTTGAATTTCAAATTCAGTTTCAAATTCCAATTCTTTTAATTTTCCAATTTGGTTCCACAAATGTGTTCTCCACATTTGAATGAGCAGCCATGCCAAAAATTGGAAACTTTGGGGCTGGTTTGCTATGTTTTTGGGACAATACAAAATGGAGAATTCAAATGCATCTCAAATTCAAATGATCAAATACAATTCAAAATTTCACACCAGAATTCAAATCATTTGAATTCAGAAAGTTTAAACCATGACTTTGTGTAAAAGTTTAGCCTTAAATGTTGAGTTGCTGGGAGGACATATCAGTGGAAAATTGGGAAAAAAAATTAGAGGTGGTGGGACCCCTTTGTCAGCCACACAGGGGATCTACCGCCTCTGTTTTCATCGGCCGATCGCCGAGACGCCGCCAGCTCCCGACAAAAAAATCCCGCTCCCGAGGACTCCACCGCGCCACCTCCTGGTTTCCTCGATCGACAGCCGCTTCAATACCCCACGGTCACAGCAACAAAGTCGCTCTTCACTTCTCTCGGTTGCTTGCCGCTCCCTCCGCTCTCTCTCCCGCGAGAAACTGCCTTCGCGCTATTTCTGTTTCTCCCTCGCCCACGCTCGCCCGAGCTCGGATGATCGAGCTCCAAGCAGTGAAAAGAAGCGCAAGTGTGTGCTCCAGCATCTACCATTCCCCCACCTAAGTTCCCTAGCTCGTGCTACGCACAAGCCAACAATTGGTGTCGGCGTTCGGAGGTGCCTGGTGAAACCACGATCGGTTCACCATGGTCAGCGCACTACCGCCAGTTTTGCCGCCCCTTCCCTACACAAGAAAGGTGCATTGTTGTCCGTAGTTCGTGTTGCCGAAAGGCTCATGTCAATTGATCAACTGGTTAGTGAGAATTTCAGGTTTTACCAAACCCTAGTTCGTGTTCGCCGGTGAGATCCCCTCTCTGGTGGTTTCCATGGGGAGCGGGCTATGGGTCAATGTTGTCCATGCGACACTGGTGCTTTTAGAGCAAACCCTAGTCTAAAAGACCCACTATCAAGGGTGAATGAGGTCACCAAAGTAAGGTCCGACATGGTCACCGGTGCAAGCAACGTTCCGGCCGCTGTCATCGGCTCCCGACCCCACCATCGTGTTCAGCACGGTGTAGAACTCACAGGCGGCGAGTTTGAAGAAGTTTGGACCACGGAAACCCCGTCCCGGCGAGCCTCGCCGGCGTGCGCCGCCGCGGGAGACGCGGATAGCGCGAGGAAGACGAAGGAGGGCCGGGTCCCACCGGTCAGCCTCTGTATACGCGCGGGGATCGGTCTGTGGCACTGGATTCGGTGTGGCTGCGCCGGAAATAACCCCGTGGCCTCGGTGTTGCCGTGATCTGAGTGGATAGCGCAACGGGTGGGGCCCACAGCCAGGTTTTAAACATTTCCAGATTTTCCTAATGTAGTTGAAACTTTGAAAACCCATAACTTTGTGTAGACAACTCCAAAAAGGGTGAGACCAGTTTTGTTTGAATCCTTAGGAGGAGTACTTCACAGGAACAAATTGATTGCTATGAAAATACTCAGAAATTTCTGTAGAATTGTTTTTATTAAATTGTTTAGGGATTTATTACAGGAGCAATTCTTTATGAAATTGTCACACCCGGTTTTTCCAAAGAACAACCAAGTGAATATCACATGTATGTCAGGATCATTTTCTCATACATGTGATGACAAATAGTGAAGCATCATTTATTACAAGCCAGGTGTCGAATATAAATAAGTCTTACATAGCAAATGTCCCGATGGACAATAATAAGTTCATCACAAGTAAATAAACTAGCAGCGGAATATTATTCTTGAGGGCTCCATCACAGGCGTTGCCCGCGGTCTCCATGAACCTAGAAACCTTCTTCGGGTCCAAAGTCTTGGTCATTATACACCACCTCATTATCTTGACCTGAGCAGCAATATAAACCAACAAAATATGCAAGGTTGAGTACCGATGGTACTCAGCAAGTGTGGGAAAGTTATGTCATGCATGGCTAGAACAAGGGGAGGTTGAACTCATGGTTAAAGCACTACACAATTAATACCTACCACCTTAGCTTATTAAGCACCTACATTACTTCACAGATGAAATGGTCCCAAACTCCCATCCTATCATCATAATCAAATAACCATAACATCATTTCCAATGTTAAGCTCCCCGCTTAACATCCACAACTTCCAAAACCATCACTCCTCTAATCATGAATAAGTCCAAGCCGCTCTTGACCGTGAGCACGGCTGTCATGACAGTTTTGACTCTGCAGAGTTTGTACCACTGTACCCACATGTAGTGATTTCATCCCCCGTTGCCGGGTGGACTAAAAGAACCTCCATTATGCCAGTGGCTACGAACCACATTCACACTTCCCAGGTGTGTAGCCATGAGATCACTACGAAGCCTTTACAAAGGGATTCCCGATGAGTGTGGGCCCACTGAGGTTTCACCCCTAACAGCATACAAGAGGCTCCAACCCCGCTGCAGTGAACCCCTCTTGAGCCTTGCGGTTCATATGGTAGTCCAGCTGACACCTATTCCCCGCACCATCCAACACACCCATACTACGCCGGGGATACACCTAATTAATTGGCCAAGCTGCCCCATCTCAGCATGTGGTTGGCACTGTAAAGCCAGGTTACATGCTCCATGAACCGGTCCTTAGGATCCAGGCAAGTACTAAACACAAACCCGAGTCTCGTGCACCCAGCACACAACCAAAACATCCAACTTGCCTTGATCCCTACCTCTACACAACTCACAATATCTCATTCAAGAGTATGGTAAAATAAACTGATGATCTCATATCCCAAATATCCCATTCTAAGCATGGCTAAGCATATGCATAATAGTAAATGACATGATAAAATAAATCCCAACCCAAGCTACAAGGAAACAAGGTGATGCAACTCTAGGGAAATTTTCTAGCATGGGTTTCATACTTAACTTGACAATGCAAATAATTTTATCTACACATCCTAGCATAGGATCAAAGTGGTCAAGGACACTTGCCTCCTTCCTGCTGCTCTTGAAATGGGTAGTCCTGATCTTGGAAAGGAATAACTTGCTCTTGAGCAGGTTCTACATCATACCATCACACATAGCAAAAGAAAAACAACAATCCATAAGACATAGTTCACCCTTTTACTTCATACAAACCACACATTCATATTTATGAAAGTCATTCACCATTACATGTGTTGTGGTTACTCTATGTGTGTTGATTTGTGGCTTGCATGCACTTTTAATCATGTGTATATGATTCCTACTTTTGTGTTCACATTTATGCTTACATACTATATATATGAGTTTCCAATTTAAATAAATTCCTTATATTCAATTACTACACCTTTTAGCTACCAAGTATGCATGAAAGGTATTTTCCTTCTCCATATGTGTCTTCAGAATTTCTACCAACCCTAAACTGAATTCTTTGGATTTTAGAAACTCCATTTATCATTTACTAGTTGCTATATTTTCAGATTTATTTTCCTATGCATAAATGTGTACTTTATTATGAAAATAGTAAGACACATCATGTAAGCAGAATAGGTTCTGGTCCTAAATAATTTAATAATATATTTTGACCTTTGCCTCTGATGTAAACTATTTCACAATTATTTTCCCTATTTTCTAGAACTATTCTTTACTTAAAAATGTGTCCCTAAATGTGAATAATAAATTAAACAGATTCAATTCAGCCCAAAATATGTTTTTATCTCACTCCAAAGTTTCCTAAATACTGAGAAAGTATTTAATTCAATTTTGACAATATGTTTGTCCCACTTTTTAATTTTTAAACACTAGCCACATATTCAATTTCCTAAATTAAATACTAAACAGGGCTAAAAAGGTAAACTCACCCCACTACAGGGTCTATAATATTATTTCCAGAATTTCCAGGGGTCTAGATACACTTATCAGAGGAGTTTTTCCTAATTTTTATTAAGTCCAGGGGCTAAAACTGATTTTTAAATGAATTTACATGATTTTCTGAAGTTCCAGGGGCTAGATCAGAAGTTTCTGGGGCTAGCTCTTATTTCCCGAGAACCCCAGGGGGTAGCACATAAGATTTCCAGTCTTTATAACGCGGGGCTGATGTGGACCGTCTGATTTCAAACCGACGGCTGAGATTATAACGTCGAACCGGTACGTGGGGATTTAAACCCTACCGTGCAATTTAAAATAAACGGCGCACAAGCGGCCACGTCGTTCTGATCGAGCGCTGGCGGCGCTGTCGGTGGCGCACGGCGGCGGGAAGCGGCGATCTCGCCGGAGACTTTTGGATCTTCGAGAATTCTTCCTAGAACTGTGATTTTATGGCATAGATCGGTAGAGGGGAGGTCGGGGATCTCACCTCGGGGGTTTTCTTGAGCTCGGAGGTCCTGGAAGGTGATCGGCGACGAGGTCCGAGTTGAATTCACGGCGAGGCTCGTCGGCGCTGTGTTTACACCGCAAGTCACCGAGTTTTCTGCACCTGCAAGGTTCCCCGGGGGCGGTGGATCAAGACTAGCGAGTTAGATCGGAATTTCCGAGCTTAGATCGGCCAGAATTCACCGGAGAAGTCTCGGTTCTCACCGGAGGAAAATCGGCGGATCGCGGGGGAAAAACAGAACGAGGCTGGGTTTTTATAGACGGGGGAGGGCGGCGGGGTGGTTTAGATCGAGTTTGCGTCGCCCCCGAACGGAATTCGGCTGGGATACGCGAGAATTCCCGATCGGTTTCGATTCGGGTGAGAGAGTCCGGCGCTGGCGCGAGGTAGACGATGAACTGGCGGGCCCCGCCTGTCAGTGGGAGGAAGCGGCGCGCGCGGCTGCGGGCTGGCGCGGGCGCCGGTTGGGCCGGCTGGTGGGTTTCGGCCCACTGGCCGGTTTTTTTCTGTTTTCTCTTTTTCTTTTTCTATTTCTTTTCTGATTTGAGTTTAATTTGAATTCCAGTTTGAATTTTAATTTTTGCAAAACATGCAACACGTCCAAAAATTTTTAAATTCCCCTCTTAATATGATTTAGGGTCCTAAAAATATTTTTGTGGTGTTACAGCTCTACCCCCTTAAAAGAAATCTCGTCCTCGAGATTGGTGGTTCTAAGAAAACAATTCCGGAAATTGTGCCTTGAGCTCATCTTCCTGCTCCCAGGTGGCTTCCTCTTCTGAGTGATGCTTCCACTGCACCTTGCACATCCGGATTCTTTTATTTCTGGTGAGGCGTTCCATTGTCTCCAAAATCTTGTATGGTTGCTCGGCATAAGACAAATCCTCAGCTACGTTCACTTCATTCATGGGTAACACCTCTTCAGGCGTCCTCAGGCATTTCTTGAGTTGTGACACATGGAATACATCGTGCACATCCGATAGACAAGCCGGTAATTCTAGTTGATACGCAACATCGCCTTTCCTCTCCAAAACTTGAAAGGGTCCGATGTATCGAGGTGACAACCTCCCTTTCACCTTAAACCGACGAAGTCCTCTGATAGGGGACACCTTGAGATAAACATAGTCTCCCACGTTGAAAACGAGCTCTCTTCTTCGTACATCAGCATAACTCTTTTGGCGTGTCTGTGCTATCCTCAAATTGTTGCGAATTTCCCTTACCTTCGCCTCGGCTTCTTGTAGTACTTCTGGACCAAACACTTTACTTTCCCCTGTTTGGTTCCAAAATAGGGAGTTCTGCACTTCCTCCCGTACAAAGCTTCAAACGGTGACATCTTCATACTAGCTTGATAGCTGTTGTTATAGGAAAACTTTGCATACGGTAAGTTCTTGTCCCAACTCCTATTGTTTTTGAGTGCACATGCCCTCAGCATATCTTCAAGGATCTGATTGGTTCTCTCCGTCTGCCCGTCAGTTTGGGGATGATAGGCAGAGCTGAAATTCAGATGGGTTCCCATGGTTTCGTGCAACTTCTGCCAGAACCTTGAGGTGAACTGTGTCCCTCGATCCGACAATATCTTCTTTGGCACTCCATGGTTACACACGATCCTTGACATGTACAACTCTGCCAATTTGGATCCGCTGTAGCTTTCTTTCACGGGGATGAAATGAGATACCTTGGTTAGCCTGTCAATGACGACCAATATCGAATCATATCCTGATTGAGTCCTAGGCAGTCCTACTATGAAATCCATACCGATTTCTTCCCATTTCCATTCAGGCACTTTGAGTGGTTGCAATAATCCCGCGGGTCGTTGATGTTCTGCTTTCACCAACTGACATGTGTCACACAGGGCAACATGTTCCGCGACATCTCGCTACATGCCATACCACCAATACCTGCTCTTGAGGTCCTGGTACATCTTTGTACTCCCAGGATGAATGGAATAGTTAGAATCATGAGCCTACTTCAAAATCAATTCACGGATCTCCTTTACTTCTGGCACACAGATTCTTTTCCCGTGCCACACCGTTCCTTGTTCATCCTCTCTAAAACCAGAAGCTTTACTTTCCTTGATGAGTTGTCTGATCTCTTGTATCTTCTCGTCATTCTTTTGACCCTCGCGTATGTCTCGCTCGAGTGTGGAATCCACTTCCATGGCGATGTCTTCACCACTATTTACCAGGCATAGATTGAGTCTTATAACCTCGTCCTTCAATTCTGCAGGCATGCCCTTCAAGCTCAACTTATTCACCTGCACTTTCCGACTCAAAGCATCGGCCACGACGTTTGCTTTCCCAGGATGATAGTTGATGCCTACATCAAAGTCAATGATTAGCTCTAACAATCTCCTTTGTCTGAGATTGAGATCTGGCTGTGTGAAAATGTACTTCAAACTCTTATGATCCGTATATATCTCTGTCCTCTTCCCCATCAAATAGTGTCACCAAATTTTCAACGCGTGTACCACTGCGGCTAGTTCTAGGTCATGTGTAGGATAGTTTTTCTCGTGCTTCCGAAGCTGCCGGGATGCATAAGCCACAACATGCCCTTCTTGCATGAGAACACATCCCAACCCATTTCCAGAGGCATCGCAGTACACCGTAATGTTTTTCTGCTTATCTGGCATAACCAACACTGGGGCTGTTGTCAATCTTTTCTTTAGCTCCTGAAAACTCGTCTCGCACTGTGGCGTCCATGTGAATGTGATTCCCTTCTCCAACAGTTTGGTGAGGGGTCTCGAGATCTTAGAGAATCCCTCGATAAACCGTCGATAGTATCCAGCCAATCCCAAGAAGCTTCAAACTTCCCCGACATTTTCAGGGGTCTTCCACTTCTGTATATCCTCGATTTTGGCGGGATCTAAGGAGATTCCTCCTTCCGAGATTATATGTCCTAAGAAGGGAACTCTCTTCAGCCAAAACTCACACTTGCTTAACTTGGCATATAGTTGGTGTTCTCTCAGCCTCTGCAACACCAACCTTAGATGTTTCTCATGTTCTTCTTCATCTTTGGAGAAGACGAGAATGTCATCTATGAAAACCACCACAAATTTGTCCAGATACTCCATGAATACCTTGTTCATGAGGTACATGAAGTATGTCGGGGCATTAGTTAGCCCGAAAGGCATGACAGTGTATTCATAAAGTCCGTACCGAGATACGAAAGCTGTCTTGGGAATATCAGATTGCCTTATCTTGAGTTGGTGGTATCCCGACCTGAGATCAATTTTCGAGAACACACAAGCTCCCCTCAACTGATCAAACAAGTCTTCAATGTGGGGTAATGGGTACTTGTTCTTGATGGTTACCTCATTCAAGGCACGGTAATCCACGCATAACCTTTGGGTTCCGTCCTTCTTGGGCACAAATATCACCGGAGCTCCCCATGGTGAGGAACTAGGATGAATATACCCCTTCTCCGTCAATTCTCTCAAATGATCCTTGAGTTATTCTAGCTGCTTGGAGTCCATCCGATAAGGTCTCTTGTATATCGGGGCTTTTCCAGACACTAGCTCAATTGCAAATTCCACTTCTCGATCGGAAGGCATACCTGGCAATTCTTCTGGAAAAACATCTGGATATTCCCAGATAATCCTGATCTCCTCCACTTTCACCTCAACTTGATTTAATTTAATGTCCCTCCTAGGCTCTTGTATTGTTATAAACTTTACTCTTGTGCCACTAGGGTGAGTTAGTTCCACCGTTCTGGTCGAACAATGGATGATTCCCTTATGTTTGGTCAACCAGTCCATGCCCAAAATAATATCGATCCCTTGGGAATCTATCACTATGAGGTTGGCTGTAAACACTACCCCATTAATGTCTAGATTCACCTTGGGACACACTTGTCTTGTCCTTATTTCTCCACCTGGAGAGTTTACTGCTAGCATATAATTCATTTGTGTTGTTGCTAGGTCATGTTTCTTAAGAAATCCTTTAGCGATGAACGAGTGGGTAGCACCAGAATCAAACAGCAGGGTTGCAAGGTGTAAATTGGCAGGAAACTTACCAACTACCACGTCGGGTGCCTCTTGCGCTTCCTCCATAGTGATGTGGTTCACCCGTCCTCGCATCACATTCTGCTGTTGTGGCTGCGCGGGCTTCTTCTTTGGGCATTTGTGGGCGTAGTGCCCCACTTCACCGCAGCTAAAACATTGCACCCCAACCTTAGGTGCCTGGCCTTTGTTGTCTTGGGGTTGGTTTGGGGGTCCTTGTACTGCGGGTCGAGGTGGATATGCAGGGCGAGGCTGCTGTACAAACTGACGTTGTGGCTGTGCTGGTGCTGCCGGAGGCCTGTAGTTCGGGTTGTACCCTCTTGGTGCTGAGTAGGGTACCGCAGCACGGTTCGTCTGCCCTGCTGGTTGCTGCATCAGACAGGGGCGGGTGTTGCTACCCGAGGCTTGATGTGACCAACCGGCCTTCCTCTTATTCTCATTTTCCAAGGCCTTTAGCTTCCTTTCTACCACAAATTCTTTGTCCACCATCTTTTGGAAGCTGTCATACTCATTTGAGGACATTGCACACTGCATCTCCGCGGTAAGTCCCTCCACGAAACAATCTTGTTTCTGCTCATCTGTCTCTATGTCCCGTGGGGCATAACGGGATAGTTGAGTAAATTTAGTGAGGTATTCCCTCACCGTCATGTTTCCCTGCTGCAGTCCCAAAAACTCCTTCCTCTTGTTTTTGAGTTCACCTCTTGGGATGTAATGGTTGTGGAAGCTACGGTTGAACTCTTCCCAAGTGATGTTCTCAGGGTCATGATGGGCAGCCACGTAGGCGGTCCACCAATCAGCAGCAGGTCCATGCAATTGATGAGAGGCAAACAGCACTCTCTCATACCCTTGGCACTGTATGATCCTCATCTTGCTTTCAATGGTCTTTAGCCAATCATCTGCCTCCAGAGGTTCAGCAGCACTTGCAAACTTTGGAGGTTGAGTTTCTAGAAACTCACTCAACCTTGGTTGGCGTGGTGCAGCTTGTGGAGGTGGAACTTGATGCAAGTTGGCCACCACTTGAGTCAAGTTCTGGATGAGCTGATTCTGATTCTCCAGCATTTGGTGGAGGGGATCAACTCCTTCACGGCGACCACCCCGGTCCTGGCCTCCAGAAAGATGAGGGTTGCATGCCTCATCGTTGTTGTTGGCGGGGTTGGCAGCACGTCCTTTTCCTCTTCCGGCCATCTGGCAGAATCAACCAATGTTAATTTGAAAGCATTTAGTATTATCTTACTACTTCCTCTTGTTTGTACTTTGAAGTGTTGAGGCTTGGTTATATTTTTCTGAGGGTTCATTTCTCACACAAAAATAAATGCAATATTATTTCCTGTGGGTTCACACACAAAAGCAAAACAATCTAAAGACGAGGCTGTGGACAATTGCTCATGGCTTCCACAACTCACGTCACACACCAAGCAATAACACACCATTAACTTAACGTAACGACTCGACTATTCGACATCTTGCTAACTAAGGGAGGGATTCTACACTACTCATTTTCTTGATCTGGCTCCTCAGGATCTCCCTCATCATTTCGGCTGCCTTCTGACTCTGCTTTGGGTGGGGAGGCTACTGGTGGAGAAGTGCGACGACGCCTGATCGCTCGGCGATCCGGGGAGTCAGGAGTCCATGTATCATTCACGGTGACACACAGTTCATTCCCATATCCTCTTTCCCTCGCCCTCAAGCAGGCTCGAAGCAATGCCTCCGTTTCCTTCAGGGTGTCCCGAACATCCTGAAGCTCTTGCTGACACTCCTGCAGTCGAGTGCTGAGCATAGCAGCATCCTCCAAGCACAAGTCCATGTGCTCATGGGAAGTCCCTTGCTGCACTGGCGGGTACTTGTACTCCGTGGTACCACTCTCACGCTGGAGGACATATATGTACCCAGTCCTGTCCAGGTGGCGATGATAGATGTGACTCTGGCAGGTGATGGCCTCCCAGGTGACATCCTTCTCCGCATCGACCTGTGTCGCTCTACAAGCTAGAGAGCGGTGGATCTTAAGCAGCCGATTTTCGTGTATAATCCTCATCTCTGAACTCCATTCTTCCCTCTTCTCACGGATGGTCCTGGTGGAGTTATAGTGGATGATTAACTTTCCCGTATTGCCGGCGGCTTCTAGCATACGTCGAAGACGGCGCAATAAGCCTCCTACTGCCAATCCGTAGGAAAGGTACGTCACCGGACGGCTCTCCTCTCTCTCGGCAATGGCAACTACGGGAACTCTCCCTCCTGTGGACTTGCGAGCGGTGCGAATCATGCGAACCATCTAAAACAAAAAGAATTTAAAATTAGGTTAGATAAACTCTCAAACAAAAATCCTATTTTGAATGAAAGTTGGGGTAAGATGAAGAAAGTGACTCATTAAATAACACTTTTCAACACACACCTTGAAAAAAATAGCTTTTAAGAAAGTAGGGCCCTTAAATACGTCCATTTCTACCTAGGTCCACGTTCCTACGGGCAACCTTGGCTCTGATACCACTTCTGTCACACCCGGTTTTTCCAAAGAACAACCAAGTGAATATCACATGTATGCCAGGATCATTTTCTCATACATGTGATGACAAATAGTGAAGCATCATTTATTACAAGCCAGGTGTCGAATATAAATAAGTCTTACATAGCAAATGTCCTGATGGACAATAATAAGTTCATCACAAGTAAATAAACTAGCAGCGGAATATTATTCTTGAGGGCTCCATCACAGGTGTTGCCCGGGGTCTCCATGAACCTAGAAACCTTCTTCGGGTCCAAAGTCTTGGTCATTAGACACCACCTCATTATCTTGACCTGAGCAGCAATATAAACCAACAAAATATGCAAGGTTGAGTACCGATGGTACTCAAAAAGTGTGGGAACGTTATGTCATGCATGGCTAGAACAAGGAGAGGTTGAACTCATGGTTAAAGCACTACGCAATTAATACCTACCACCTTAGCTTATTAAGCACATACATTACTTCACAGGTGAAATGGTCTCAGACTCCCATCCCATCATCATAATCAAATAACCATAACATCATTTCCAATGTTAAGCTCCCCGCTTAACATCCACAACTTCCAAAACCATCACTACTCTAATCATGAATAAGTCCAAGCCGCTGTTGACCGTGAGCACGGCTGTCATGACAATTTTGACTCTGCAGAGTTTGTACCACTGTACCCACATGTAGTGATTTTATCCCCCATTGCCGGGTGGACTAAAAGAACCTCCATTATGCCAGTGGCTACGAACCACATTCACACTTCCCAGGTGTGTAGCCAGGAGATCACTATGAAGCCTTTACAAAGGGATTCCCGACGAGCGTGGGCCCACTGAGGTTTCACCCCTAACAGCATACAAGAGGCTCCAACCCCGCTGCAGTGGCCCCCTATTGAGCCTTGCGGTTCATATGGTAGTCCAGCTGACACCTATTACCTGCACCATCCAACACACCCATACTACGCCCGGGATACACCTAATTAATTGGCCAAGCTGCCCCATCTCAGCATGTGGTTGGCACTGTAAAGCCAGGTTACATGCTTCATGAACCGGTCCTTAGGATCCAGGCAAGTACTAAACACAAACCCGAGTCTCGTGCACCCTAACACAACCAGAACATCCAACTTGCCTTGATCCCTACCTCTACACAACTCACAATATCTCATTCAAGAGTATGGTAAAATAAACTGATGATCTCATATCCCAAATATCCCATTCTAAGCATGGCTAAGCATATGCATAATAGTAAATGACATGATAAAATAAATCCCAACCCAAGCTACAAGGAAACAAGGTGATGCAACTCTAGGGAAACTTCCTAGCATGTATTTCATACTTAACTTGACAATGCAAATAATTCTATCTACGCATCCTAGCATAGGATCAAAGTGGTCAAGGACACTTGCCTCCTTCCTGCTGCTCTTGAAATGGGTAGTCCTGATCTTGGAAAGGAATAACTTGCTCTTGAGCAGGTTCTACATCATACCATCACACATAGCAAAAGAAAAACAACAATCCATAAGACATAGTTCACCCTTTTACTTCATACAAACCATACATTCATATTTATGAAAGTCATTCACCAATACATGTGTTGTGGTTACTCTATGTGTGTTGATTTGTGGCTTGCATGCACTTTTAATCATGTGTATATGATTCCTACTTTTGTGTTCACATTTATACTTACATACTATATATATGAGTTTCCAATTTAAATAAATTCCTTATATTCAATTACTACACCTTTTAGCTACCAAGTATGCATGAAAGGTATTTTCCTTCTCCATATGTGTCTTCAGAATTTCTACCAACCCTAAACTGAATTCTTTGGATTTTAGAAACTCCATTTATCATTTACTAGTTGCTATATTTTCAGATTTATTTTCCTATGCATAAATGTGTACTTTATTATGAAAATAGTAAGACACATCATCTAAACAGAATAGGTTCTGGTCCTAAATAATTTAATAACATATTTTGACCTTTGCCTCTGATGTAAACTATTTCACAATTATTTTCCCTATTTTCTAGAACTATTCTTTACTTAAAAATGTGTCCCTAAATGTGAATAATAAATTAAACAGATTCAATTCCGCCCAAAATATGTTTTTATCTCACTCCAAAGTTTCCTAAATACTGACAAAGTCTTTAATTTAATTTTGACAATATGTTTGTCCCACTTTTTAATTTTTAAACACTAGCCACATATTCAATTTCCTAAATTAAATACTAAACAGGGCTAAAAAGGTAAACTCACCCCACTACAGGGTCTATAATATTATTTTCAGAATTTCCAGGGGTCTAGCTACACTTATCAGAGGAGTTTTTCCTAATTTTTATTAAGTCCAGGGGCTAAAACTGATTTTTAAATGAATTTATATGATTTTCTGAAGTTCCAGGGGCTAGATCAGAAGTTTCCGGGGCTAGCTCTTATTTCCCGAGAACCCCAGGGGGTAGCACGTAAGATTTCCAGTCTTTATAACGCGGGGCTGACGTGGACCGTCTGATTTTAAACCGACGGCTGAGATTATAACGTCGAACCGGTACGCGGGGATTTAAACCCTACCGTGCGATTTAAAATAAACGGCGCACAAGCGGCCACGTCGCTCTGATCGAGCGCGGGCGGCGCTGTCGGCGGCACACGGCGGCGGGAAGCGGCGATCTCGCCGGAGACTTTCGGATCTTCGAGAATTCTTCCTAGAACTGTGATTTTATGGCATAGATCGGTAGAGGGGAGGTCGGGGATCTCACCTCGGGGGTTTTCTTGAGCTCGGAGGTCCTGGAAGGTGATCGGCGACGAGGTCCGAGTTGAATTCACGGCGAGGCTCGTCGGCGCTGTGTTTACACCGCAAGTCACCGAGTTTTCTGCACCTGCAAGGTTCCCCGGGGGCGGTGGATCAAGACTAGCGAGTTAGATCGGAATTTCCGAGCTTAGATCGGCCAGAATTCGGCGGAAAAGTCTCGGTTCTCACCGGAGGAAAATCGGCGGATCGCGGGAGAAAAACAGAACGAGGCCGGGGTTTTTATAGACGGGGGAGGGCGGCGGGGTGGTTTAGATCGAGTTTGCGTCGCCCCCGAACGGAATTCGGCTGGGATACGCGAGAATTCCCGATCGGTTTCGATTCGGGTGAGAGAGTCCGGCGCTGGCGCGAGGTAGACGATGAACTGGCGGGCCCCGCCTGTCAGTGGGAGGAAGCGGCGCGCGGCTGCGGGCTGGCGCGGGCGCTGGTTGGGCCCGCTGGTGGGTTTCGGCCCACTGGCCGGTTTTTTCTGTTTTCTCTTTTTCTTTCTCTATTTCTTTTCTGATTTGAGTTTAATTTGAATTCCAGTTTGAATTTGAATTTTTGCAAAACATGCAACACGTCCAAAAATTTTTAAATTCCCCTCTTAACATGATTTAGGGTCTTAACAATATTTTTTGGGTTGTTACAGAAATATTACAAAATTTGGGCAGCTATTCTTTTCATATTAACTGATCTCCAGTAAAAATTTGAGTTTCATTGGAGTCTATTTGCTAGGTCAAATTGCCTTCCAAAGTTCAGCCTTTATTGGAAAATTCAAATTTAAACAGAAACTTTTCAGAACTCCTGCCCAACATTAAAAATTCATATCTCTCTGATGGTAGCTCCAACAATTGTGAAACAAATTTTGTTAGAACCATGGAGACTTACTATGTCAAAGCTCCTGATTGGGGCTCAAAATTCAGAGAAGCATTGTACTTGTAGAAATTTTAAAGACTACATTGTGCAATGACATGTCTCCAAATTTTGCTCAGATCATCCTTAGAAGGTCTAGTCTTCACTATAAAAATCCCAAATTCAATTAAGTATCCTAAATAGCAGTAGCTATGAATAGAAGTTCAATTCTTATAAGTCCTTAATACTTACACATATATTTTGTTACATTTCATAATAGTGACCAAAGTTGAGGACGCACCGGAGCCCTTGGACGTCCTCCCACGAGAAGCTGACTTCCCCTTTAACTCGCAACCTGGCGAGCCCTGGTTTGCACTTAAGTACCTTTTATAAAGCTTTTCATTTGTATCACTTATGTCTAGGTTGGATTGTATGCATTAGAGTTAGGGTGATTCAAACCCCACTTGCATAGCCTTTTAATTCTTATAAAGGGTTGGGTAGTTTACAAACTCGACGAGTAGTGAATGCCATGCTAATGTTTAGGGTCTCGGTAGAAGTCGAGTGGTTGGAAGCTACTCGCGAGATAGTACTTAGCACACGGAATGAAAAGAGGTAGAAAATGGCTTGAGTTATAAAAGTGAGACCCAGCAGGGGGGATAGGATGCAGTGAGCAGAGGTATCACATGCATAGCCCTGTTGGTGTCGGTTGAGGTCCGTCCGTGTGCGGCACTGCTGGACATGTATCGAACAGTACCGGATGCATACTGGCATATGGGAACCAGGAAACCGATGTAATTGGTTAACCTGGGTGCCGAGGCTTACCCAACCGTAAATAGGAGTGGGTTGAGGGTAGCAAGGTGTAAATCTGCCGGTGGGCACAGTCACGCTCCATGCGGGGACCTCCTGCCCGTTACGGATGGACCGGTTCGGCATTTGGGTTGCCTTTGAAAGGTTGTTGCATACAACAGAATAGGAAGAGGTGTGGAAGCACGCTTCTGAAAGTGGGTGTATGTGACGTGTTATCCGGGTGTGTCTTGATTGCAATCACCGTCCCTTGCGGTTATTTGAGTACCCGCTTGTTCACTGCGCTGTGACGTAGTAAGAAGTAAAATAAGCCAACTGAATATGCTGTATTGAACTATTATTGTCTTGAAACCTTGTAGGCTGTAGTTATAGAGCTAATTAAGTTTCTATTCCACTTTGGCATCACCACATCGGAGGAAAGTGTTTCTTGTTTGATTGTGGACTTCGGATGTGAGGGCGGCCTAAGGCTCAATAAACTGTTGCTATAAAACTGAAAGTAAGGATCAACATGTAGGCGTGTCTTTATTGCAAAGTCCTTTTTCCTATCTTACACATCCTTGCATGTAGAGTTCCATGCCTAGGGTTGACGGTTAAGACTTGCTGAGCCTTCGTGCTCACGGTTGCAATATTTGAGCTGTGTGCAGGTGAGAGTTATGAGGAAGGTTCCGAGAACGAGGCGATGCCCGTGTCGGGGTACACGGCCGAGCTGGAGCCCTGCACGTCGCCGTGATATCCGGTTACTTGCTCCTAGTGTGTAGCGTCTCTGGGCTGGACGGCTACACTTTTGCATAGTTAGGCTGAGCGGCCATCGATGTATAATACTTCCTCTGTTAATTAAGTTTTGTAAAAGACGTCTGCTGTTTTATATCAAATAAAAAGTTTTATGCTGTTCTTTATTCTTTTCGTGTGTGCTGTTGGGTGCCGCATCGCATGGCACCACCCTCTGCGATCCTGGAGTGGGTGAACCACGGGGTGGTCCCCACAGTTCCTGCCTGGATGTGGGAAGATGTGAGCATGGACTTCATCGTCGGTTTACCCACCACTTTTCAGAAACATGATTCTGTGTGGGTGATCGTCGACCAGCTCACCAAAGTTGCCCATTTTATCCCGGTCAACACCAACTAC
The DNA here is from genome assembly GCA_030760725.1 of Neostapfia colusana. NCBI lineage: Eukaryota > Viridiplantae > Streptophyta > Magnoliopsida > Poales > Poaceae > Neostapfia > Neostapfia colusana. Next base: position 59,885,411 of record JASWHV010000004.1, on the reverse strand, counting down.
AACGCCAAGAAGTATGCTGAATTTTACATCTCACGGATCCTATGCTTGTACGGAATACCCCGCACCATCCTATCAGATCGGGGCACTTTATTTGTGACCCGTTTTTGGGAGCAGCTACACACTGTGTTTGGTACGAAGCTGATCCATAGTTCAGCGTACCACCCGCAGACGGACGGACAAACCGAGCAGGTAAATCAAATTTTGGAAGATATGCTACGAGCTTGCGCTATCAGCCACGGTAAGAATTGGGATGATCACTAACTGTTCGCTGAGTTCTCGCACAACAATGGGTACCAAGACAGCATCAATATGGCGCCTTACGAGGCGCTATACGGGAGAAAATGCCGCACAGCACTGAATTGGTGTAAGTCTGGCAAAGGTGTCACCTTCGGGATTGATCTAGTCAACAACGCGGAGGAAAAAGCTTGGCTGATTCAAGCGAACTTAAAAGCTGCCCAATCCTGACAAAAACAGTATGCGGACCGTAGAAGACGCCCATTACAATTCAAAATCGGGGATCACATATATCTACGTGTGTTTCCAATGAAGGGCGTGAACAGATTCGGGGTGAGAGGAAAGTTGGCACCCCGATTCATCGGTCCATTTCAGATTACAGAAAAATGTGGATCAGTAGCATACCGGCTGAAACTACCAGAAGCACTTCCGGTGTGCACGACGTCTTTCACATTTCCCAGCTGAGGAAGTGTCTTAAGCTATCAACTACCATTCAGCTGGAGGATATAGAAGAACTAAAACTGGATCTCACGTATCAGGAGGAGCCGGTTCAGATCATTGATGAAATGGCCCGAACCACACGCAACCGTACGTTGTGGTTCTACAAAGTTCTATGGAGTAATCACTCCGTAGATCAAGCGACATGGGAGAGCAAAGATTTCTTCGCGCTAACTACCGCGACTTTTTCACGTCGCATATATGGTAATTTTCCACCGTCCTCTCTCTCATTTTCACCTTATAATCTCGGGACGAGATTCTTTTAAGGGGGGGGATGTAAGGGCCTATGTTTTTGCACACATCCAAAATGTTCATCACACCACACACACCTCATTTGAGGAAATGATATGAACACATTTGAAGAGGAAGTAAACACCATCAACATGGTCATTAGAGAATAAACTCACAAAATGCAAAAGTGGCATTTCCCACATGCATCATATAGGGGCTGGGCATATGAAAAACTCCTACACCTTGCTAGGAATGCTAATGCCAAATTTCACCCAAATCCAAAACCCTTTTGAGGTATTTTTGGGTATAACTAGAAAGGGGTTAGTTTGAACCCAAATTCAAATTTAAACTACTTCCATCCCATAAGTTCAAAAGTGGGAGGCATACTCTTACTCAGCACATTTTTGTGAGCTCACACACCAATTTTCACTCCATTTGGAGTTAATCTTGATATGAGCTAAGTTTAACAAATTCAAACTCAAATTGAATTTCAAACTGCATGTGTGCTGAAAAGTTATTCAATCACCTCACAATTTGAATTTTATCAACTTCAAATGGGCATTTGGTAGATAATTAAAATCCTCAAGGGTATTAGTGGATTACTGTTTGTAGCAGTGGGAGGAAGTTAATTTCAGAGGTTAAAAGTGGGGTGGGACCCACATGTCAGCCTCAGTAGCCAAATTAACCGACTGAAGAACTCAGCCCGGTTTCTTGCGCTGGCTCGAGCTGCCGCCACGGCGACGATCGGCAGGGACAGCAGCGGGTTGCCACCCCGGGCCACTGAACCGCCTCGCCCTCCCTCTTATCCCCGCAGCTGAGCCGGTCAGAGGCAGTACCGATCACTTCTTCGCTCTCGCGCAAGAAAACATGGCCTCACTGCCGCTCTCTCGGATTTGATTAGAGAGCCAGTGATCACCGCCTCTCCACTCCCTCCAAGCTGCAAAACTGTACTGGAGGCCCTCCTCTTCCTTCCCCTTCGTAGGAACTAGCTGAGTCTGATTGATCTTGCCCCACACCGAAAGCTTTTCCGGCGACCTAAGATTTTCCGCACCTCGGGCTCCCGTGTACAGCCAAAACGTGAAAGTGGGTGTCCCCGGACGTGTTAGGGTCTGGTGTTGCTCACCCTCGAACCACAGCCCGAGTGTTTGATCACCGGCGACGAATTTCAGTTTTCCCTTTCATTTGGCGCAGACCGACCTTCGGGTACGGATCCGCCAAATTCTCGTTCCATAGTTGTTTAGAGATCCTCAAACTGCACCTACACGAGCTAGGCTTGGTAGCGATCAACTTTCCTTCGCGGTCCTAGCAAGAAAACCTTGGTAGACCGGCCATTCCTAGTTTTCCTAACGGCGCTAATGGCGGGAGCAATCGGGCGCACGGTGAGAGCTTATCGAGGACCTCTCCCATGCTGCCTTGAGCCCATGCCGAGCTTCCCTAGGGTGCACTGATGCTCTACGACCGATAGCTCGATCTTTTGGGGTGGTAGGCAGTCTGGCCGACACGGCCGAAGTTCTTCCGACGCCGCCACTCGTCGCCGGCCATGTTCTGGTGATTGTCACATCGAGCTGAGCCCAGCATCATGTTCCCTGTGTGGGATTAAGCAAAGGAAGCCAAGATCATGGAGTTTGGCGCACGGCAGAAGCCTCCGGCGAGCACTCTGGCGAGGGGTCACGGCGGTCGAGCGCGGGAGGCCGGAGGTAAATGAAGCCCCCGGTACCATGTGTCAGCGGCCGATATTTTTAAACTGGGGGTTTGCTGTGGCACCGGATCAGGTGTGGCTGCACGCGAAATACTCCGTAGCCCCATGCGTCAGCCGCTGAGAAGTTGACACGTGACACGACCCCACGGTCTTGTCGAGCCAGGATCACGCTGAGGTGTGCTGCGTTGCACAGCACCGGATAACACACATCAAAAGTACAAAGCGGAAGCAAAGTTTTATTACATATAAAGGTTTATTACATATCACGGGCATAGACTACGCATCGAGTTCAGGTTCATCCCGTGAATGTGTCCCCGCTAGCACGCACACACACTCACACGGCGGCGTGCGTGACTCCAACTCGATGGGGTTCCCATCCTGGGGTTCCGTCTCCTCCTCAGGAATCCCTTCCTCGTAAACCCCTGCAAAAGCTTCAAACACAAGCAGTGAGCACGATGGCTCAGCAAGACTGACCCGTCTCTCCTATGCATGAAACTTCTACATGAAGGTTGATAGGTTACATGAGGTGAAATAAGTTGCAAAGGACTCGCCTAATTAGTGGAACCTTACTTTCAAGTTTTAGCAGAAGGTTGTGGAGAAACTTACGCTAAGGCACATGAGAGAGCCGCAATCAAACAAGAAACACATTTCTCTCATGCACTTTGCCCAAAGTTGAAAAGAACTTTAATTAGCTCTAAAACTACAAAAAGACATTAACAAGCAAAGTATGTCTTTAAAATCAGCAAACTTTTATCATGTATCTAGCCTGTTCTTTCTACGTCATGGTACAGTGAACAAGTGGTACTCACTGACCACGAGGGACGGCGATTATAATCGATTTACACCTGCAGGGTTACCCGAATAACCCGTGACGTACGCCCGTACTCGATGTTGCCTACAGCAACCATCACGGACGTCGTACGCAACCACCTTTCACCCATCAGCCAAATGTTGAACCGGTCCAATCGACCCGAGCAAGAGGTCTCTGTGCGCGCATCCGCAGTGCCGCCAGCCAATTTACACCTCGAGCTCTCAACCTACCCTCTGAATGACCAGCTATGCCTCAATACCCAGCTACCCTAGTTACATCGGTTTCCCGGTTCCCATATAGCCGGTATGTCTTCGGTACTGTTCTAGCTTGTTCAACAGGCCCGCACACGGCTCGGTCCTTAATCCGCACAAGCGGAGCTATAGCACCCATGGCCCAACGTCCTGCTGCCCTTACTCTCCGCTCGGTCTCATTTTTCTTGCCATGTGTTTCATTTGCTATCTCTACCCGAGTCGAGTGCCTCTAGCCTATCCTCGCGAGTAGTTCCAACTACTCGACTTGTACCGAATCCTAAACTATCTTAGCATTGCAGTAGCTAAACGAAGTTTTCAATCCTAATCCCAACCCATGGTTTTCTTGGCTATGCATTTGGGTTTCAAACAAGATTATAATGCAAGAAGTAAGTGGTACTCAAAGCAAGTTCTCAAAACAATAAAAATTTGTAAAAAGGGTTAATGCAAACCGGAGCTTGCCTTGCTGATCTTGGTCGTAGGCTAGCTGCTCTTCCGGAGTGACAAAGTCTAAGACTTCGGGTTCCTCCTCAACCTTATCGACTACATGAGATAACATGTATATGTATCAATTTAAATGCATTTGAATTGAATTTAAATTGTGAAGACTATAAGTCACTACAGGAAAAACGATCATTGACGACGGCCAGATTTATTGTCGACGGGGCCGTCGTCTTTAATTTTATTGACGACGGCTAGGAAAAGCCGTCGTCAATAACACAGTTATTGACGACAGCTGAGCGAGTACCGTCGTCAATAAATAATTGACGACGGTGCCCGTCGTCTTCAACTTAATTCGGGCCCACCCGAGGAGTTATTGACGACGGTGACCTAGCACCGTCGTCAATAACACAGTTATTGACGACAGCTGAGCGAGCACCGTCGTCAATAAATAATTGACGACGGTGCCCGTCGTCTTTAACTATTATTGACGACGGTGACCTAGCACCGTCGTCAATTACCGGACATATAACCCGTGCGTGAGCCGGGAGGCGGCCACAGTGCCGCCTCCCGACTCGCGCCGCGCGATCAGTCGTGTCGCCCTCCCCGCCGTTCCCCGCCGCTGCCGCCGGTCACCGCCGCCGCCGGTCCCCGCCGCCGTCGGTCCCCGCCGCCGGTCCCCGCCGCCGGTCGCCGCCTCCCATCTCGCACCGGTCGCCGCCGCCGCCGTCCCCCGGTCGCCGCCGCCCGTCCCCGCCACCGCCGACGCCCGTCTCCGGCCGAGGTAAGTCCCCTCCCCTCCCCTCCGGCCTCTCCCCGAGTTTGATACCGCAATAAGCGCAATGATGCGCTCTTGCTGTAATCGCAATGTTGCGTCGATCATGATAACGAATTTTAGGCAGAATCCTAATGATGGGCAGAGGTCCAGGGTTGTTAGGCGATAATTAAGAATTTATATTTATATAGATATGTTGCCTTCCTAATCTAGTTTTAAATTATTTGGATTCTCTACACAGTAAAGCTGACGAATCGGTTTTTTTATCTGTTTTTGGGTCCATCATTTTTTTCTGAACGAGTTTTCGTGTCCAAATGGCATAAGATGTTGCTAGAGATGAATCTTGTCACAAAAGGGTAGATGGCTTGCAAAGGGAACACACAGATTGTTGAGGGGAAAAGAAGGGGGGTTAAGATATTTTTGTAGTTGCAGCTGAGGTTATTCATATGCTAAAGTGGTTGATGAAACTAGCATTAATTGATGACCTACTTTCCTTTCTTGTGTGCCAAAAACTGAAGAATCTGACAAACGGTAACTTAGAGAAGCTAAAAGTAAGAGATATATCTCTACCTAAGAGGAGGTTGAAGGAAAAAAGTATCTTGGCTTTCTAATGAAGTTTATCTGTTCAAGAGAAAAACATTGTGCAAAAGATAAGTATCTGATTGGTAAAGTAGATTATCAGCTGCCTGATTTAATACATTTTGTTCTACTTCAAGAGATTTCCTTTGATCCATCTGCTTCTATTACATTAACGGTAGATGTTGCAATGCAACCTACTTATAGAATATCTATGTAGGCAGGGGCAAAACAGATGTTGAATGGCATAAATCACAAAAAGCAAAATAATAATCATTTTTCAAGTAGATATATCATCAAGTGGTATAATGGATCACTTTTTTTTGAAGCTATGTATGGCACTAGCATATACACCATATGGGTGATTGGACACATGTTGAACAAACTCCAACCTTGGGCCATGTTACTGCAAGAAGACCGCCTTTAGTGAATACAGTACCACTCGGGCAAAGTAGTGTGTGTTATTCAGCGAGCCCTTTCCAGCTGCCAATGACCTTGAGAGCTTCAGTTCTACTTACTGCTCTTGGAAAGACTCCCATCTTTTTCCACTTTATCCCCCTTCAAATCATGACATCTTCTTTACACCAAGTTTAAACTTCTTTGCTGAAGTGACACCAAGTTTAAACTTGAGACAATAGAGGACCTAACATATTCCCCTGTGTGTAGAGTTGGAACCGTTTCAGTCTTTTTAGTTCCGCTTTGTGTAAAGGCTGTACGAATTTATTCTGCACGAGTCCAGTTAGAGGTTTGGAGCCATCGATATAGTAGTGCGAGCACCAAGAACTGCGGCTGCAATTCGACGACTTGGCCCGGCAGGCAAATGTCTGTGGATCCGTAACCACTGAAATGCAGGTTCAGAAGATGCCACGTTTGGAATCCTCATGTGCCCTTTTCCCTGAACACACTGCACGAAACCGGATCCGTGACGTACTGTCAACAATCGGGGATGTAAAATGTTCCGTTCAATCTGTGATTCTGTTGCAAATTGATGGGTGGGTGGATATTATGCGTACTCACTGTTTGTTGTGCCACTGAGAACCGTACGGGTTTCCGGGCTGGTAGGCATCCTATCATCTTTCACCAGCAGCTTCTCCTCAAATCAGATTCTTGATAGAAACTTGTATTCACAGGTCGATAAACTGCCACTGTCAGAAATTGCAAGCAACTGATCTACGAACCCTTGGTGTATTTAGCATCGCTTATAAAAGAAATTGCGATAAAATTCATGACAATCTTAACAAAATCACTGATCTCACAGCATAACGAACTTGATGCACGCGCAACAAGAACCTGTAAATGCAACCCATTCAGAGATGCGGCTACACTTGGCTGTAACTGAAACCCAGTTCAGAGAAGTCACACTTATCGCTTTCAGTTACGAACATGCCGTTGGAGCTGCCAGCAAACATCACCTCTTGAGCGTAGTTATTGGATAAACAGACACATTAGGGCATGTGGAATCTTGATGATTAGGGACCCGAAAGATGAGGCTCCAGCAACATACCACAATTTACCCCCCGAGCCCCGCCTTGCTGTGCCGCCCGGCCCCGCCCCAAGCCCTGCCCTGCCGCGCTGTCCGACCTTAGTTGATTAATTGTTTAATTAGTAGTGTAATTGATTATTGTTTAATTAATACTTTGATTGATTGTGTGATTAGTTACTATATGTAAATAAATGGGTTTCGGCCCGGTCCGGCCTGACACGACCCATTTAGGGTCTGTCACGGCTCATTTAGTGGTAATGTATTAGTCGAGACAGGCACGGAGGACGGCAAGCTCCCACGCGTGGACGGCGGGCCCAGACGGTGCGGTTTCATCTTTGACCCACTTACGACGGGGCATAACGTACGACGGCTAACCCTAAAGGCGTCGTAAGATAATGGCAGGCCCCAACGGGACATAACTTAGGACGGCTGACCCACTTCTTTGTCTCTCGTTCTTTCCTTCTCTCTCGTTCTTTCCTCTCTCTCTTTTAAATGACTCAAAAACGAAAGATTGACGTAAACCTATACAACATGCGTCACCCGTTTCGAACGGGCCCTTCTCACATGTGTTACGCATGTGAGGCGTGTACGTTCGGAATTGTCCCTTTTTGGACAGCCTGGGAGTGACCGAGGGGGCGTGGCATGTGATGAAACGCGGGTTTAGATCTAGACAAGATTTCGACGGCATAACCCTGTTGTTCTCGGCTGCACCATTTTCGGGTGTGCAGTGGAGAACAGCGGGGTTATGCTGCCGAAATTTTGTTTGGATCCATACCACGCGTCTCGTCATGAGCACGCTGCGCTCGATCACTCTTGGGTGGGTTTAGGACCTATCCTTTTCAATAGATGTAGCGCCGTGACATAAATAAATTATAAAGTAACTATAATTTCCTTGACATTAAACTGCAGATTCAAACATGGGTGAGGATCGTAGTTGGATGTATACCGGTTGGAAGAACAGTTCTGGTGGTCACTCAGATGAGTGGTTCGCAAAGACAGATGCTTTTGTAGATCGAGCTTTTTCATTGTCAAAGATCGATAAGGTGCGGTGCCCATGTACGAAATGTCAAGGTGCAAAGTGTTGGGACAAAGTGAATTTGGCGTTTCACTTATGTCGATACGGTTTCATGCAAGATTATGAGGTGTGGACCTTTCACGGTGAGACATCTTCTCAACCCTTACAAGTTTCAGATGAGGATGACAACACGAGGGTCGATAGGATGGACGAGATGCTTGATGCCATAAATCCTGAATTGATGGAGGATCCTCCTCCAACGGAGGTTGAAGCGTTTTTCACGCTTCTCAAAGCTTCAGAAGAGCCGTTGCATGAACACACCGAAGTGACGCTCCTTACTTTCATGACTAGATTTATGGCCATTAAGTCTAAGTATTTCTTCTCCAATAACTGCTACAACGATCTTATCAAATTGATCAGTGATATCCTTCCACAACCACATAAAGTGCCTAAAGATATGTATCAGTCTAAGAAGTTGATTTCTGGTCTAGGTATGAAATATGAGAAGATTGATATGTGTCTAGACAATTGCATGCTTTTTTGGAGAGAGCATGCCAACGAGAACAAGTGCTTAAAATGTGGTAAAGCGAGATTTGTCGAAGTTGTTAATGACGACGGTTCAAAAGTAATGACTCAAGTCGCACAGAAGCAGCTTCGCTACTTGCCTGTCACACCTAGGTTCAAGCGTTTGTTTCTATCTAAAAAAACAGCTAGACACATGAGGTGGCATAAAGAAGGTGTACGTGAGAACAACAGCATGATGGTGCACCCGTCGGACGGTGAGGCATGGAAGGCGCTTGACCACTTCGATCTAGATTTCGCCAATGATGCGAGAAATATTCGCTTTGGGTTGGCGACAGATGGCTTCTCACCGTTTAGTACAAACGCCACACCATACTCTTGTTGGCCCGTGTTCGCTATTCCGTACAACTTACCACCATCGCTTTGTATGAAGTATGAGTTCATGTTCCTATGCCTTATTGTACCTGGACCGGATCATCCTGGTTCACGACTGAACTTGATGATGCAGCCATTGATTGAAGAGTTCAAAATGTTATGGACAGGAGTCGAAGCGTACGACTGTTATAGAAAACAGAAATTCAACCTTCGAGCTGCGTACTTGTGGTCTGTTCATGATTTTCCAGCTTACGGCATGTTTTCTGGCTGGAGCACTCATGGTCGATTGACATGTCCAATATGTGCTTCGGACACGGATTGTTTTCGTCTAAGTCATGGTGGCAAGATATGCTACTTTGATTGTCATAGACGTTGGTTACCGCCAAATCACGTGTTTAGGCAACAGAGAAATGCCTTCAGGAAGGGTACCATTGTAAAAAAGGGACCACCACAACGTCTGAACGGGTCGGAAATTGTTAAACAGCTCAACAATCTAGTGCCAGATGAAGGTCGTCCTGGATATTTTGTTGGTTACGGAGAGGATCACAATTGGACTCATATATGTGCACTATGGGAGTTACCGTATATGAAGTCTTTAATTCTAATGCATAACATTGATGTCATGCACCAGGAACGTAACATGGGCGAATGCATCATAAGCACGTGCTTGGATGTGACGGGAAAAACAAAAGACAATATAAAAGCTCGGAAGGATTTGGCAGAGGTTTGTAACCGACCAAGTCTTGAGCTCTCCGAAGCTGGTGGCAAACCACGAGCTTCTTTCTGCCTTCGACCAAAAGAAAAGAAAGAAGTCTTCAAGTGGTTGAAACAGTTGAAGTTCCCAGACGGTTTTGCTGCTAGCCTGAGAAGAGCCGTTAATGTTAAGACTGGAAATCTTACTGGTTTGAAGAGCCATGATTATCACATAATCATGGAAAGACTTATGCCGGTTATGTTTCGAGGCTATCTTGACGATGAGGTTTGGAAGGTGTTAGCCGAGCTTAGCTATTTTTATAGACAGCTTTGTGCTAAAGAAATCAAAAGGGAGATGATGGAGAAGTTGGAAAAAGAGATACCCGTGCTTTTATGTAAGATGGAAAAAGTATTTCCTCCAGGGTTCTTCAATCCAATGCAACACCTTCTAATCCATCTTCCATATGAAGCTAAAGTAGGTGGCCCTGTTCAATATAGGTGGATGTACCACATTGAAAGAGCACTCAGATGTCTAAAACCGATGGTTCGTAATAGGGCAAGGGTTGAAGGATGCATCGCCGAAGCATTTACACTTCAGGAGATAGGATACTTTTCAAGTGTCTACTTTGCAGAAGAACACAATGTTAATGCATCGGTGTTACGGTATAATATGGCTGAAGCAACCTCTTGTAGCGAACTCTCACTTTTTCAAACGAGAGGCACCACTGTTGGTAGTGGCACGAGCTATGATGCTTCAGCAGATGAAAAGACAGCTGCTTTGTTATACATGTACGCTAACATAGATGGGATGGACAATTTTTTTCAGTAAGTGGTTGTTCAACATCTATACTAATTTGTGTGGTGTGTTATACATCTACACCAATAATTCTTTTTTGTCCTGATTTAGTGAGTTCGATCGACAAAATTGGAAGTCTAAGCAGCAACCTACTAGCAAGCAAATACAAACAATGCGACACTATGGAGTAAATGGAGGACCTAACTTCCAAACGTGGTTTCGAAATCATGTAACGTTTTCCTTGTCTTGTTCCTCTTAGTAATTATGTTCATAGCATAAAATAGTCTTCTTACTTCATATGTTGGACAGTGCAAGACACAAGTCGGTGTTCATGAAGATTTGCGACAACTGTCCAACGGATCCATTAAAGTTAAACTCTTCGGTCGATATGATGTCAATGGGTTCCGATTCCGTTCAACTCAATTTGAAGCTCAACGTCCTCTAAGGGCAACATCAAACACCGGAGTTGTGACAAGGGCCGCCGATGCCGAAGGACATGAAACTAATTTCTATGGGATCATAAACAAAATCCTAGAATTTAGTTTTGCCGGGAGTAAAGACCTTAAAGTAGTCTTCTTTGACTGTGATTGGTTTGATAATAACAATGGAACTCGACAAAACCAATTTGGCATGGTAGAAGTCAAACACAAGGACCGACTACGAGGCTACGACACCTTTGTCCTTGCACACCAAGTCGAACAAGTGTATTATCTACAATATCCATGCGAAAAACTTAGTGCATGGTGGGTTGTACAAAAGGTGAATCCTCGTGAGCGGTTATATACACCGGACAATACTGGTTACATTGATGAGGCAGATGTTGTTTACCAAGAAGAAGAGTTGCCAGATTCTTTTGTCGTTGAGCCTGGTCTACGACTCGATGAATTAGTTGGAGATGCACAAGATGTACAGACTCATAATGTGAAAAAACGAAAACGGCGAACAACCATGACAAAAGATCGATGGTCCGGTTTACGAAGTAGAGTACATGATCGTGATACTGATGAATTTTGAAATTAAGTACAAGTATCGTTTCTTTCATCTCTTCTTTCGTCTTCTATATTTTCCTTTAAATTCATTATCAAAATTCCTTTCATCAGGATGTCATCGAGCAGTAGACGACGGGGGACGCGGGGCTTTCTGCCCCCGAGAGCAGACTCCGTTTTCAAGGGCTGTCAGTCTAGCAATGGTAGACTCTCTCAGCTGTTGGGCCTCGACAAAGGCCAGGGGTCACGAGAGCGGTCACGACAGGTAAAGAATATTAAATTACATAAATTATATAAATAACTTTCTTAAATCTATATTACCAATCTTCAAATTTTTAGGACGACTCTACGTCTGAGGAGACAGAGGCCAGGGGTCCTCTTCAGACACCACAGGTTTCGGAGCCTGTTACAGATCCTGGTTCGGATCCTCTTCAGGTTCCGGCACCGCAGGATTCAGACCCTGCTTCAGAGCCTTCCACAGAGCCTGATTTGGAGCCGGCTCCACAGCGGCGTTACAGGAGGAGCCACTACGTGGCTCCTCCTCCGGTTCCTGCACGGCCAGAAGAGCGGGTCGTTATTCGTCCGGTTGGCGATAGGTAAGTAAATCTATAACAAATCAATTTAGATATTTTAACACTTATATATGTACTAATTGAGAATCGTGTATTAGGTCTTGGGCCGATGACTCGTTCATGGGTCAAGGACGCCACCGCCAGGTCAACGCTGTCCTGGGCCAGCTCATCCGTTGTCACTACCCCGGTCTAGTGAACGGACGGGCTGCTACGTCTTGGGACGATTACGCTACGGCCCAGGACATTACCTACGGCAACCACCAGGAGCATGTGTGGCATGAATTCATGGTAAGTAAATCGTCTATTTGTTAAATACGAACCTATTATATGTTAAATACATTAATTTGTATATTTCTACTTGTAGAAATATTACCGTTTGGAGGACGAGGCCCAGCTGGATCACGCTCGCCTGGTCTTCAACAACAACGCTAGGAAGCTCCTGATGCAGTCGATTTCAACGGCTCGCATTCAGGCTACGAAGGCGTACTATAAGTTGCATCCGGACGAGGGTGAGCCGGGGCAGTTTAGGGATGTGGCGGACAAGTACTTGACGGAGGCACAGTACACAGAGGTAAATTCTTTATTTTACTTTGCTTCATTATCCAATTTTCATCAATGTTTTCATCCAACAACAAACGTGTGCAGGTCAGCGTACCGTGGCTTGAGTCCTGTCCGGACGCCTACAGTTCCCTGTGTGCTCGTTGGGCGAGCCAGGGCTTCCAAGGCGTGTCGATGACCCGCCGACAGAGTCGAGGGACGGACGGGAAACACCGTCTTGGCGGGGACGGCTACGTACGGCTTGCTAAACGGATGTTAAGTGATACTCGAATTATATTCTAGTTAATTTCTATCGTTACCATTATGCTAACACGTATCGATAGGAGCGCGAGATCGGTCAGGAGCCGACCGCTATCCAGGTGTGGAGGAGGGGTCACATGGGAAGTGACCCCTCGCAGCCTGATCAGCTGTCTTCTCAGACAGCGACAGAGACGTTGGTGAGTTCTTTAGTTGACTTAATTGTATTATCTTTAAAACTTCTGATGACTTTAATTTTCTGTATTTTCAGGAAAAGTATGGGGAGGAGGTGCGGAGGCTTCGAGGCGACGATTACGATTGGCAGAACTCGCCGATCGTACCTGAAGCCGCCTATGCAAGCGGTGGCGGTAAACCTCACGGCCGGTGAGTTCTGTTGTTTTCATTTACTTTCATTAACTTCGAGATACGGAACTTTAAAACTCTTACTTCGTTGTGTAGGTTGGCCATCTTCGATGGAGTAGTAGACTCGAGGGAGGCGCGGTCTTACTCGAGGGCCTCTTCATCGCAGGGTGGATCCAGCAGGCGTGGCAGCCGTGATCTGGAGCTCCAGAGTGTCCAGGAGGAGCTCCAGAGGACGCAGGAAGCGCTGAGGCTCGCGAACGAGAGGCAGGCAGCCGAGCTCCGCGCTATGGACGAGTATCAACACTCGTACATGCTACAGCTGCAAGCTGCCATGCAGGTAAGTTCAGATCAATGTACTCAACGTTTCTAATATATAAATGACATGTATAATAATTTACTTCATATTTGCAGGCTATGGCCACAGGACAACCCGTTGTCTTTCCTCAGTGGGCGCCGCCACCGATACAGCTACCACAGGGGCCGACGTTAGGAGCACAGGTACAAAATTTCTCATAATAGCTGCAACTAGTTAAATTTGCTCAAATTTAGTTGGATTTGATCAAACTTACTTAAACTTAGAGAAAACTAGTTAAACATCCTCAAACTGAGTAAAATATGGTACAACTTACTCAACTATAGTCAAAAATGACCAAACTTACTCAAACATAGCCAAAACTTTTTGAACTAGCTCAAACACAAACACTACTAGTCCATACTTCTCAAACTTAGTAAAATATGAGCAAACTTACTCAAACATAGCCAAATCTAGCTAACTTGCTCAATTTTAACTTGTAATGAGTTTATTTAATCATATACACATTTGTGAACTTCTAATTTGTCTAACTATACATGTACATCATAGGGATCGGCGACACGGGCTCAGGAAACTCCATCCCCTCAGCAACCAGCGTTTGGACGAGCGCACGACGACTTCCTGGACTCCGGTGGCAGCGGTCGGGGTAGCGTAGGGTAGTGTGGCGTGCGTATAGTGTTTTTATGCAATTCTGTGATGTATATTTTGATTGCCTGTGATCTGGCCATCGAGCCAGGGCTGGCCTCGAAGCCAGGGCAGGATTTTCTGTTTTTTTAAAAAAAATTGAAAAGCTTATTGACGACGGTTTCTGGTACTTGGCCGTCGTCAATAAGCCATTAGTATTGACGACGGCCAGGTACCAGAAACCGTCGTTAATAAGCAATTGTTATTGACGACAGCCTAGTGCAAACCGTCGTCAATAAGCCACGGTTATTGACGACGGTTTTCTGGACGTCGTCAATAAGCTTATTGACGACAGCCTGGTTTAGCTGTCGTCAATAAGTTTATAGACGACAGCTAGATTTAGCTGTTGTCAATAAATTTATTGACGACGGTTACCGTCGTCAATAAACTTATTGACGACTAATATTCGTCTATAAACTTTTACCGTCGTCAATAACTTATTGACGACGGTAGTGTCCTTATTGACGACGGTTTCCGGCCGTCGTCTATAGTCCCGATTCCTGTAGTGAGTATTACTAAACAGACCCAATGACTCTGAAATTTTTACTGTGGTTTGGTTACAACCTAAACATAGACTTGGCCAAGTTTTATTTGCAGCAAAGCTCATTTGAGCTCCCCACATATAATTATGTGATTGGACTTAATTGGAGCTCTTAGGATGTTCTAGTGATTTTCATGGAGCAAGCATGCCTTTCTAAAAACTAGATTTTCAGATGTTTCTAATAGAATTGGTCTCACTTAATTTTAAGATTCCTAGCTAAAGATATGAGCTAAACAATTTCAGGGAATTTCTGAAAATGTTTCTGGACATTTTCTATTTTCTCTGGAACAGTTTTATTAATCACACCATTAGGTGGAAAAAATGAGCTCAAATGGATCTGAACTTTTTATGGTAGCTCAGGGATATTTTGGTGAACCTCCCAGCAGAATTTTAGAAATTTCCTCCAAAGGGTTCTCCAGTTAAAATTCTAATAAATTTGAAATTTGAAGAATTAATTCTGGATAAATAAGGATTTTCACGAATTGAAACTTGAATTGCTGGAAAGTACTCAGAGGGCTGAATCCAACAAAATTTGGTTCACTCAATTTGGAGTTTCCTAGCCAAAGTTATGTGGGTTTGAAGTTTGAACTAAATCTGAAAATCGGGAAAAGTTTAAACCGCTAATCGTGGGACCGGGGCTATGTAAAAGCCCAAGAATTTACTTGCTAGAGTGTTCAGCATATCACCACACCACAGCTCATTTTGTGGAAGTCTCATGAACATTTATGAAGAGCAAGTAAACACCATCAAGTGGTGGGTTAGAGGAAAAGCCCATAACTCTAAAAAGTAGGAGCTCACACATATAAACATGAGATGCTGAGCTTCCCATAGGCCCTTAATATTCTTAGGAGTGCTCATGCCAAGTTTCATGCAAATCCAAATCATTTTGAGGTACTTTTGTAGACATTTGTAAAAAGGGCTAATTTGAATGCAAATTCAAATTTCAGATATTTTTCATCACTTGGATTCAAAAGTTAACATTATATTCAAACTCAGCACATTTTTCTGAGTTAGTCCACCAATTTTCATCCCCATTGGAGTTCATCTTGTCGGGAGCTATATTTGGGTTAGTTCAAAACTGTATTTGAATTTCAAATATAAGTGTGATTCAAATTTAGCTAACCCAGCTAAAATTTGAAGAATTCAAATTCAACACGTGACTTGGGAGTGAAGTCTCCCATTTAAGTTTGAGTAGCTGGTATAATTGCAGCAAGAAATGAAAAAGATTTAGAGGGGGAGGGACCCACTTTACAGAGACTGTTTTCACCGAACCGACTCAGTGCCTTGCGAGTAAACACAGAAGCGCCTCGTGCAGCGCAGCTCGCCGAAGGAAAGGCCACCGCACGGTGAAAACAGCGAGTCACCACGCTAGCACGACACACCGCTTGGTAGTTTTCTTCGTGCCCAAGTTGAACCGACGCTCACGCACCCCACTCATGTCTTCCGCAACCCAACTTCTCGCCGCCGCTCTCTGATGACCGGCGACCGGCCGATCCCGGCTGCTTCACGCACCGCCACCAGAGAATAAAATGTGCGCCTGCTTGTGAGGAAGCTTTAGGAGGAAACCGTTTGCCGTTTCATGCGGTGTAGAGCAAGAATTCCTAGTTTCCCTCCACAGTGTGGATTAGGGTTAGCGATCGGTCGACGGCAAAATTCGTTGCACAGAGGCAACCGCCGGTCGAGCTGCAGCTCACACATGCTCTAGACATCCTTGTGCTTCTCCTCGAGCAAGAACCAGCAAGAAAGACCACCCGGACCCTAGTTTCACCGATAAACAGTCCGGCGGAAGAGAGGGTTGCTGGTGAGGTTAGGTTTCCCGGCTGTTTGGGTCCCAACTGAGGTCATGCTGAGCTTCCTGAGGCTGCCCTGGACGTGGTGACGTGATTAGCACGTGAAAGGGGTGATCTGAAGGACGGGAACACATTGCAGAAGGTGCACAGTGGCATAGTGCTCGTCCCGGCGAGCTACGGCGGTTAGCCGGTGGCAGCAAGGTGTCCAGCGTGTTCAGCATCCTAAGTTAGGAGGGGGGGGGGGCGGAAAGTTTCACTGTCGCCGGCGAGCTAGGTCGCCGGGAACGCCGAACTCACCGGAGCTCCGGCGGCTCGGGGCGGCGACGTCGCGAGGTAGATGAATGGCACGGGTCCCATGTGTCAGCCACCACGCTAAGCGCACGCGCGGTTAGTTTAAATTAAATGTGCGGCCCTACTGTCAGTCCCTGTTAAGGCGCGGGAAGAGATTTCCTTTAGGAAAATAATTCAGGAATCAACCCAAACATTAGAAATTCATAACATTGTGTAGAATTGTCCAAATTTAGTGAACCAAATTTTGTTTGATTCATCTCTTCGATTACTATCCAGCAAAACAATTTTCAGCTCATGAAACTTATTCTTTTTTCCAGAATTATTTCCCTAAAGTATAAACTGTTGGGAGTTTTATCTAGAGATTTCGTTTGTGGAAAATTCTGAAATTTGGCCAGGATGTTCATTTGAAAATCCTTGATTCATCTGCAAAATTTCAGATCCATCCAAGTTTATTTAGTTCCCCTAATGGTGTGATTTAGTGAACTGCCCTGAGAAAATGGAAAAATGTACAGAAACATTTTTCAGAATTTTCTCAAATCTTGATTAGGGCATAACTTCCTCTAGGATTCTTCAAATTACATGAAACCAACTCCATTAGATCCATCTCAAACTCTAGCTTCCAGAAATTAATGGTTTGATCCATGAAAATCCGTGGAAATCAGGTAATGACCATTTATACTTTTATTTGTGCAGAGCTCAAATGAGCTTGGGTTCAAATGAAATTTGTTCAAGTCTCTGGTTAGGTTCTCACCAAGCCATAGTAAAAATTTCAGGGCCATATGGGATGTCTAGCTAGAGTTATGGTCTTTTATACTAAATTCCACATATTTCCATTTAAATTGACATATCGTTACATTGCTCACGTGTAGTGCTGAAGGCAAGCAGACCCCGGAAGTTTTGGACTATATACTTCCGGAGGAGACACTAACATCTGCCCAGCAGCAACAAGGCAAACCCCGGTTTGCATTTAACAAGTTTTAATAAAGTTTTGCTTTATATATGCTTAGTGTGAAGTATGTATGTGCATTAGGTGTAGGATGGATGAAACCCCAAATGCACAACCAGATTATTCCAATAAGAGTGAGGGTAGTGTCTAAGTCCTCGAGTAGTTCATGCTGTGCTTAATGTTTATAGACTTTGGTACAAGTCGAGAAGTTGGAATCTACTCGCGAGTATAGGGTTGGTCATACGGGATTGGTTCGAGGGATGTGAGATCACTTTAGTAAGAAACTGAGGCTAGGCAGGGGCTAGGACACAGCAATAGTAAGTCTTGTGGGCGTAGCCCTGTCCTTGCTGATTGAGGACCGATCCGTGTGCGGCCCCGCTGAACAAGTTTTGAATGTACCTAAGGCATATCGGATATATGGGCTCCGATAAACTGATGTAACCTAAACCTCTGGGCGTCGAGGCATTGCACACCGATTTATAGGTGTAGGTTGAGGGCAGCCAGGTGAAAATCTGCTAACGGTCATAGAACATGCTCCGTGTAGGGAACCTCCTGCTCGTTTCGGTCCGACCGGTTCGACGTTTGGCCTGTTCGGGGAATGTTTGTCCCGTACGATATCGAGTGAGCGAGCTGTGCAGCTCCACGGGTGGGAGTACGTGACGTGCTATTCTGGTATCCCTTGTGACACCCGGTTCCGAAAACAGAACCAAGTTAATGCATATGTGTGCCCCGGATGTTCATCACACATACACATGTAATCCACAAACTGAATTCAGAATATAACCATGAATAAATAGTGTTTAAGTACTTTATTACATCGACTAATTGTCTCACTCATGACTGTCTATCTTATTCTTGCAGCGGAAGTCTCTAAACGACAGCGGAAATAACTAAATAGCAGCGGCTCCATCTTCAACTCCACAGGCATGTTGACGGTAGTTCGCACGCCTAGTACTCCACATGGTCCTCGAAGTATTATTCTCCTGTTGCTGATGTTTATGTGATCATTCAAGGTTGAGTACATGTCGTACTCAGCAAGTGCGGGAAAAGTATGACATGTAGCTTACAACAAGGTAGAAATAAAAAGGCTCATTGCAGCAAGCAAATTTTATTTCACAGAACATGATAAAAACAGCAACTATTTCTAAATGAGTTTAATCCCATCATAACCATGTTATAACAGCAACACTACTTTATCATAATTCACCACTATCATGTCTCAACCAGCCATTAATCTTTCTCAACTTCATCTCATGCTCATAATATTCATAACCATCTCCTATTTATATAACCGAGACCAAACTCATTGTCATGACTCAAAACAGTCCCAAAGCCAATCCCAATGACCATACCATAACCATACCGAACATCCATCCCAAGTTTTCCCTCTAATAATGTGAGTTGGCCAGGTGCTTGTGACTGGAAGCACGGCTATCATGATAGTTTTACACTTTGCAGAGGTGGCACCACTTTACCCACAAGTTTGTGATTTCGTCACCCATCGGCGACTGCAGAACCTCCATTATACCAGTACACAACCGTCAGTGTATGGCCAAGAGATCACAAAATAGCCTTTACAAATGGGCTACTAGATGTATGGACTCTATGAGGTTTCACCGACAGGCTCGAATCACCATTCTCCCATCCACCGGCCCCCTCTTGTGCCATGCAGTTCCCAGGGCAGTCCTCCTCGATTCCCATTCCCCGTGCCATCCACGGTCCATAACAAGCTAGCAACACAACTAATTAGTCGCTAAGCCGCACCCATATTTGGCCTTGCGGTGGCACTGTTTTCCTGGCATGTGCTGGCATGAACCAGTCCTTAGATCTACGGCAAGTAAACCACCATCTCATTCAGCAACATCCGCAAACCAAGCTTGCCTAGATCTCCCCTCGATTCCATGCTCATTATCATCATCAAGTTCTCATTATCATTATTCATATGAAGGCAGTAACCAACCATGTTTTAAATCAGCTTCCCGTATCCCGTAGATTAAGCGAAGCAAAAAGGAGAAACGACCATACCCAACTCATCAACTTTCCCGGCGACAAGGATGGTTAACAAAACTAGTAAACTCCTATAAAAGGGTGTCCCATCAAGTTGACTCAAGCATACGAGTTTTCACAAACAAAACAGTTTCAAAACATGACATCAATATGGTCAATGGCACTTTCCTTGCTCCCGTGGCTCTTGTTGCTTAAGCGTCTCGAAGTCTTGGTGCTGTAGTTCTTCATAGATGGCTTTCTGAGCTTGTCCTTCTACTCATTACCACGCACATACAAAATTTATAACAATCAAACATCATGCACAAACTTTACTCAAGATGAAATGGGTGTAGATGAATGCAAATCCTATGGTGCTGTTTTATTAAAACAGTTTGTACGTGTTCTTGCATGTTTTAATGGGCTTTCATGGGGTTTTATGATGAACAAGGGTGTAGGGATCAAGTGTGGACGTGGTGATGATCTTGACTAAAGATCTAGATCAATTCCACTGACAAAAACCGATCAAAACTTGATTTGTCCACATGAAAAAGTTTCTGTTCGAAGGAAGCGAAGAAAACGGATGCGTAGAAACAGCGACGATGTCGTTAGATGGGTAACGAATACCTACCTCACTTCTCTTTGGTGGCAGGGCCTTCCTCCTAGCAATGGCAGCAGCGGGGAATTTTTCTATGGAAGATTAGGGCAGGACAGATCGTCGGCTCTTTTCCGGTGAGGGGGAGGTGTCCAACTCGGCGAGTTGGGGGATAGGGCCTCCAAGTCGCCGACTTGAGAGGGGGATGAAAATGGAAGGGGTTGCGGCCAAGGGGTGGGGTTTGGGTTCTATTTATAAGGGGGGGATCCTACTCTAATTGGAGCTCAAATAAGAGTCCAATTCAATTTGTTTTGGATCTTAACAAACTTATCTATTGTGGTGCGGCAGCCTTAGGGATTTTATCCCCAAAATGTGGGGAAAAAACCCCCTTTTTGGGAATTGGGGAATTTAGAAATTTTGGGGGAGATTGTGTCTGTACCCTCAGTACTGGGTACCCCCTCGCACAGGAGGAAAAACCCGCCTAAGGACCTCGCCCTCCTCCGCAGAGGTGAGCTCCCAAGGCGAGACCTGGGCCTGCCATGCGACCAGCAGAGCCGGGCCTTGCCCCCTCCGCAGAGGCGAGCTCCGAGGGTGCCACGTGTCCAGCGGGGCCGGTACTCCCCTCTCCTCAGAGGCGAGCTCCGAGGGCACCACGTGTCCCCTCTTAGCCACGTCCGTACGTTCAGTACTGGCATACGCATACCGTACGTCCGATTAGCAGCATACGTACCATACCGTGTCCCACACAGAGGACCCACGCGTCATGCCTACGTACCTACGTCC
The DNA here is from genome assembly GCA_030760725.1 of Neostapfia colusana. NCBI lineage: Eukaryota > Viridiplantae > Streptophyta > Magnoliopsida > Poales > Poaceae > Neostapfia > Neostapfia colusana. The sequence goes on along the minus strand of JASWHV010000004.1, from coordinate 59,864,372 downwards.
CTAACCCGTACGCTACCGTATCCTTGTCACTGACCCGTACGCACCCGTGAAACTGCGAGGGTCGGCTCTGATACCATTTGTAAAAGCTCTCTAGGATCATAGACTGGGCCCACATACCACCACTCGTCTTTTCTGCGCACTTTGTCCTCACTCGTGCGCACCCGGGAAAACTTCCCGGTCGGTCACCTATCCCCAAATTCCTCCGGGCCAAGCACGCTTAACCCCGGAGTCCTTTGCAGGTGGGCTTCCGGAAAAGAAGGTATACCTTGGTGGTATGAGTACTCTATCAATCCTATTAAGCCGGGAGTCAGGATATCACACAGACCTCAACCCCTCCGCAGGGGTGAGCTTCGAAGGCGCCACGCGTCCAGCGGGGCCGGAAGAAATGTCGACAGCGCACTTCGATAAATTGGAATTGGCTAATTTCAGCTATCTTTTTCCCATTCCCCACCTTTTTATGATTCTTTCTCTATTTCTATGGTTCCTTCCTCCATTTATACGGTTCTTTTCTCTATTTCTACTTCATTTATAATGTTTCTCTATATGGAAAAGGTATGCAATGCATGGAAATGAATTTGAGGGTGTTACAAACCTACCCCCCTTAAACTGAATCTCGTCCTCGAGATTCGACAGAGTAGAGAATAGATGAGGGAATTCTGCCGTGAGGTCTTCCTCACGCTCCCATGTAGTTTCGGCTTCCGTGTGATGGCTCCACTGTACCTTGCACTAACAGATCACTTTGTTCCTCGTGATCCTTTCCTTCAAGTCCAAAATTTGGACGGGGTGCTCCACATAGGTCAGATCCTCTTGAAGATCGAGGTCATCCATCGGTACTTGTTCTTCCGGTACTCTTAAGCACTTCTTGAGTTGGGATACTTGAAACACGTCGTGTACGTCGGCGAGGTGCGTTGGCAGCTCTAGTTGATTGGCTACTTCTCCTCACTTGCCCAAAATCTTAAATGGCCCGATATAGCGAGGTGCTAATTTGCTCTTGACGTTGAACCGTCGTTGGCCTCGGATAGGCGATACCTTAAGGTACACGAAGTCTCCTACTTCGAAGGTCAATCTTCTTCGCCTATTGTCCGCATAACCTTTTTGTCGTGACTGAGCAGCCTTCAAATTTTCTCGTATCATTTGCACTTGCTTTTCAGCGTCTTGCAGCACTTCGGGTCCAAACGCTTGGCATTCTCCAGTCTCATTCCAGAACAGCGGCGCTCTACACCATCTGCCATACAATGCTTCGAAAGATGACATCTTCAAGCTGGCTTGATAGATGTTGTTGTATGAGAATTCAGCATACGGCAAGCTCCTATCCCATCTACGCCCATGTTTCAAGGCGCAGGCTCTCAACATGTCTTCCAAAATTTGATTTGTCCTCTCAGTTTGCCCGTCAGTTTGCGGGTGATAAGCGGAGCTGAAATCCAGTCGTGTACCCATAGCTTCATGTAGCTTCTTCCAGAACCTAGAGGTAAATTGGGTACTCCAATCTGAAACTATCCTCTTCGGAACTCCATGGCAACACACGATTTGCTCCATGTACAGATCGGCTAGTTCTGCGACGCGGTACGTGGTTCTAACAGGAAGGAAATGGGCTGTTTTCGTCAATCGGTCACAATAACCCAAATGGAGTCGTAACCCGACCGAGTACGTGGCAATCCGACAATGAAATCCATGCTGATGTCTTCCCACATTCACTCGGGTACTTTCAATGGCTACAACTGTCCAGCGGGTCTTTGATGTTCGGCATTCACCCGTTGGCACGTATCGCATAAGGCAACATATTCAGCTATGTCCCTTTTCATACCATCCCACCAACAGCAAGTTTTCAGGTCCTTATACATCTTTGTACAGCCGTGGTATATGGAATAATGTGAGTCATGTGCCTCCTTTAATATCGTGTCGCGGATGTGCTTCACGTTAGGCACACTAAACCTTTTTCATAACCAAAGCGTGTCTTTCTCGTCTTCCATGAAATCCTTTTCTATGCCTTGTAGGATTCTTTCCTTGATTTCCTCATCCGTTGCTTGGCCATCTCGTATCTCTTGTTCTAGTGAGGAGTTCAGTTCTATCACCTCCATCTCGTTCAAGAACCTGAGATGTAACCGTTCGAACTCCTTGTGCAGCTCGGGTGGCAGCTCCCGAACCGTTAGTTGGTGACATGCTACCTTTCGGCTTAACACATAAGCTACTACATTGGCCTTTCCGGGGTGATAGTTGATTCCAGCATCATAATCCTTGATGAGTTCTAACCATCGACGTTGCCTCAAATTCATATCCGTTTGCGTGAATATATACTTGAGGCTTTTGTGATCCCTATAGATCTCACATCGGTGGCCAAGGATATAATGCATCCAAATCTTCAAGGCATGTACCACGGCTGCAAGTTCCAAGTCATGTGTGAGGTAATTCAGCTCATGTTTCATTAGTTGTCTCGACGCATAGGCTACCACTTGTCCTTCTTGCATGAGCACACATCCAAGCCCTTGTCTTGATGCATCACAATATATATCGAAACTCTTGCTCACGTCCGTCAATACCAAAAACGGTGCTGTGGTTAGTCTTTTCTTGAGCTCCTCAAATCTTTCTTGGCACACTGGTGTCCACTAAAATGCTTGTTCTTTCATTAGCAATTCAATCATAGGCTTCGCTATTTTGGAGAAATCCTTGATGAACCGTCAGTAGTATCCAGCCATTCCAAGGAAACTCCGAATATCTCTCACATTCTTCGGTTGGTTCCACTTCAGAACATCTCCCACTTTTCTGGGATCAACCGATACTCCTCTCTTGGAGATTATGTGGCCTAGGAACGATATCTCCTTTAGCTAAAATTGACACTTACTGAACTTGGCGTACAATGGATGCTCTCGTAATTTCTGCAATGTCAATCTCAAATGTTCTTCATGTTCTTCCTCGCTTTTCGAATACACCATGATATCGTCAATGAAAACCACGACAAACTTGTCCAAGTACTTCATGAAGACCTTATTCATGAGGTACATAAAATATGTGGGTGCATTCGTTAACCCAAAATACATAACGGTATATTCATACGAACCATACCGTGTTTGAAATGCAGTCTTGGGTATGTCGGAGGGCTTAATCTTCAGCTGGAAGTATCCCGACCGAATATCAATCTTCAAGAAAATTTGGGCACCTTTCATTTGGTCGAATAGGTCCTCTATACGGGGCAGCGGGTATTTATTCTTGATCGTCATCTCATTGAGAGACCTATAATCCACACACATCCTTTGGGTCCCATCCTTCTTGTCTACGAAGAGCACGGGGGCTCCCCAGGGTGACAAGCTTGGGCGTATAAAACACTTTTCTAGCTGCTCCTGAATTTGCTTCTTAAGTTCTACTAGTTCATTAGCGGGCATCCTATATGGCCTTTTCGCTATAGGTGCAGTTCCAGGTACTAAATCAATGGCAAATTCAATGTCCCGGTCAGGTGGCATACCCGGAAGTTCTTCCCAGAACACATCTGTAAATTCTTAAACAACCGGAATGCTTTCCAATGTTGCTTCTTCGACGTGGTTCAACGCTGCCTTCTCGGTTGCCGGTTGGGCTGACTTGAACTCAATATGAGTAGCGTGCTCATTTGTCAACTGCACGCTCCTCTCAGCATATTGAATTACTCCGTTGTGCTTTCTTAACTAATCCATTCCAAGTATTATATCAATCCCTTGGGAATCCAAGATAATAAGGTTGGCAAGAAAGTCTAGCCCCCTTATTTTAAGGTTTACTTTTGGACACACTATATTAGTCCTCATCTCTCCACGGGTGAATTAACCAACATAGTGCATTTTATGTGTGATATGGGCAGATTATACTTGGCAACATACTTGGATGATATAAATGAATGTGATGCTCCGGAATCAAATAAAACAGTGGCTGGGTTGGAGTTGGCAAGGAACATACCAATCACGACATCCTCAGCTTGTTGCGCTTCCTCAGCGGAGACATGATTCACATTGCCACGAGCGTAGTTCTGCTGCCCACGGTAACCTTGTGTAGCTCCTCCATTCGGCCGTGGATTCTGTTTTGGTGCGTTGGTCGGCTGTCCAAGGCCTTTCTTCGGGCATTGACTTGCAAAGTGTCCCGCCTCTCCGCATGCAAAGCATGCTTTGTTGCCCAAAACAGCAGGAACGTTGGGGCGAGGCTCGTTTTGAGCATAGGCACCCATGCTGGGATGGGGCGCAGAAGGCAAAGTCATACGAGGTGCTTGCATAGCAGGACGTTGCTGCAATGGTTGTTTAGGGCGAGGTGGTTTTGCAGGGCGGAAAGTAGAAGTGGACAAGCCATACTGCGGTGCAGCTGGTGGCATGAAACGGGGTCGCACATTGCTCCATTGTGGCTGGTATGGCATCTTTCTCTTGCCCTCTTGCTTGATCTCACGGATCTTGCTCTCAACCACTATAGTTTTGTCAACGAGCGTCTGGAAGTTTTCATAATCATTGTTGAGCAGTTGTACTTGGATCTCATTGTTCAATCCTCTCATAATCAAGTATTGCTTCCTTTGATCCAAGTTGACATCTTCGGGAGCATACCTTGACAGCTGCGTGAACTTGTTGAGGTATTCATTCACGCTCTTCCTTCCTTGGTGGAGACCATCAAACTCTTGTCTTTTAAGCATCATGACTCCAGCAGGGACATAATGAGAGCGGAAACTCTCCTTGAATTCAGCCCAAGTGATAGTCTCCTGGTTGTCATGAGCATTGCAAAGAGCGTCCCACCAGTCAGCGGCTGCTCCCATAAGTTGGTGCAATGCGAAGAGAACTTTTTCCCAATCATCATACTGCACAATAGCAAGCTTCTTTTCCATGGATTTCAACCAATCATAAGCCTCCATGGGATCATTAGCTTGTGCAAAAGTAGGCGGTCGAGTCCTCATGAAGTCTCCGAACCTGTTGTGAGCCGGCGGTGGTGGCGGTGGGGGTGATGGGGTGCAGGAACGGGGTTAGGATTGTTGTTGTTTGTGACGCCCGGTCCCGTGAAAACGGAACATAGCTAATGCATATGTGTGTCCAGGATGTTCATTGTCACACCCGGTTTTTCCGAAGAACAACCAGGTGAATATCACATGTATGCCAGGATCATTTTCTCATACATGTGATGACAAATAGTGAAGCATCATTTATTACAAGCCAGGTGTCGAATATAAATAAGTCTTACATAGCAAATGTCTCGATGGACAATAATAAGTTCATCACAAGTAAATAAACTAGCAGTGGAATATTATTCTTGAGGGCTCCATCACGGGCGTTGACCGGGGATCTCCATGAACCTGGAAACCTTCTTCGGGTCCAAAGTCTTGGTCATTATACACCACCTCATTATCTTTACCTGAGCAGCAATATAAACCAACAAAATGTGCAAGGTTGAGTACCAATGGTACTCAGCAAGTGTGGGAAAATTATATCATGCATGGCTAGAACAAGGAAAGGTTGAACTCATGGTTAAAGCACTATGCAATTAATACCTATCACCTTAGCTTATTAAGCACCTACATGACTACACAGGTGAAATGGTCCCAATCTCCCATCCCATCATCATAATACAATAACCATAGCATCAATTCCAATGTTAAGCTTCCCGCTTAACCTCCACAACTTCCAAAGCCATCAATCCTCTAATCATGAATAAGTCCAAGCCGCTCTTGACCGTGAGCACGGCTGTCATGACAGTTTTTGACTTTGCAGAGTTTGTACCACTGTACCCACATGTAGTGATTTCATCCCCCGTTGCCTGGTGGACTAAAAGAACCTCCATTATGCCAGTGGCTACAAACCACATTCACACTTCCCAGGTGTGTAGCCAGGAGATCACTACGAAGCCTTTACAAAGGGATTCCCGACGAGCATGGGCCCACTGAGGTTTCACCCCTAACAGCATACAAGAGGCTCCAACCCCGCTGCAGTGGCCCCCTCTTGAGCCTTGCGGTTCATATGGTAGTCCAGCTGACACCTATTCCCCGCACCATCCAACACACCCATACTACGCCGGGGATACACCTAATTAATTGGCCAAGCTGCCCCATCTCAGCATGTGGATGGCACTGTAAAGCCAGGTTACATGCTCCATGAACCGGTCCTTAGGATCCAGGCAAGTACAAAACACAAACCCGAGTCTCGTGCACCCAGCACACAACCAAAACATCCAACTTGCCTTGATCCCTACCTCTACATAACTCACAATATCTGATTCAAGAGTATGGTAAAGTAAACTGATGATCTCATATCCCAAATATCCCATTCTAAGCATGGCTAAGCATATGCATAATAATAAATGACATGATAAAATAAATCCCAACCCAAGCTACAAGGAAACAAGGTAATGCAATTCTAGGGAAACTTCCTAACATGGGTTTCATATTTCATTTGACAATGGAAATAATTCTATCTACACATCCTAGCATAGGATCAAAGTGGTCAAGGACACTTGCCTCCTTCCTGCTGCTCTTCAAATGGGTAGTCCTGATCTTGGAAAGGAATAACTTGCTCTTGAGCAGGTTCTACATCATACCATCACAAATAGCAAAAAGAAAAACAACAATCCATAAGACATAGTTCACATTTCCACTTCATACAAACCACACATTCATATTTATGAAAGTCATTCACCATTATATGTGTTGTGGTTACTTTATGTGTGTTGATTTGTGGCTTGCATGCACTTTTAATCATGTGTATATGATTCCTACTTTTGTGTTCACATTTATACTTACCTACTATATATATATGAGTTTCCAATTTAAATAAATTCCTTATATTCAACTACTACACCTTTTCACTACCAAGTATGTATGAAAGGTATTTTTCTTCTCCATATGTGCCTTCAGAATTTCTGCCAACCCTAAACTGAATTCTTTGGATTTTAGAAACTCCATTTATCATTTACTAGTTGCTATATTTTCAGATTTATTTTCCTATGCATAAATGTGTACTTTATTATGAAATTAGTAATACACATCATCTAAACAGAATAGGTTCTGGTCCTAAATAATTTAATAACATATTTTGACCTTTGCCTCTGATGTAAACTATTTCACAATTATTTTCCCTATTTTCTAAAACTATTCATTACTTAAAAATGTGTCCCTAAATGTGAATAATAAATTAGACAGATTCAATTCAGCCCAAAATATGTTTTTTCTCACTCCAAAGTTTTCTAAATACTGAGAAAGTTTTTAATTTAATTATGACAATATGTTTGTCCCACTTTTTAATTTTTAAACACTAGCCACATATTCAATTTTCTAATTTAAATACTAAACAGGGCTAAAAAGGTAAACTCACCCCATTACAGGGTCTATAATATTATTTTCAGAATTTCCAGGGGTCTAGCTACACTTATCAGAGGTGTTTTTCCTAATTTTTATTAAGTCCAGGGGCTAAAACTGATTTTTAAATGAATTTACATGATTTTCTGAAGTTCCAGGGGCTAGATCAGAAGTTCCGGGGCTAGCTCTTATTTCTCGAGAACCCCAGGGGATAGCACGTAAGATTTCCAGTCTTTATAACGCGGGGCTGACGTGGACCGTCCGATTTTAAACCGACGGCTGAGATTATAACATCGAACTGGTACGCGGATATTTAAACCCTACCGTGCGATTTAAAACAAACGGCGCACAAGCGGCCACGTCGTTCTGATCGAGCGCGGGCGGCGCTGCCGGCGGCGCACGGCGGCGGGAAGTAGCGATCTCGCCGGAGAGTTTCGGATCTTCGAGAATTCTCCCTAGAACTGTGATTTTACGGCATAGATCGGTGGAGGGGAGGTCGGGGATCTCACCTCGGGGGTTTTCTTGAGCTCGGAGGTCCTGGAAAGTGATCGGCGACGAGGTCCGAGGCGAAACCACGGCGAAGCTCGTCGGCGCTGTGTTTACACCGCAAGTCACCGAGTTTTCTGCACCTGCAAGGTTCCCCGGAGGCGGTGGATCAAGACCAGCGAGTTAGATCAGAATTTCCGAGCTTAGATCAGCCAGAATTCGCCGGAGATGTCTCGGTTCTCACCGGAGGAAAATCGGCAGATTGCGTGGAAAAAACAGAACGAGGCCGGGGTTTTTATAGACGGGGGAGGGCGGCGGGGTGGTTTAGATCATGTCCGCGGCGCCTACGAACAGAATTCAGCGAGGATACGCAGAAATCCCGATCGGTTTTGATTCGGGTGAGAGGGAGTCCGGCGCGGGCGCGAGGTAGACGATGAACAGGTGGGCCCCGCCTGTCAGTGTGAGGAACCGGCGCGCGCGGCTACGGGCTGGCGCGGGCGCTGGTTGGGCCGGCTGGTGAGTTTCGGTCCACTGGCCGGTTTTTTTCTGTTTTCTCTTTTTCTTTTTCTATTTCTTTTCTGATTTGAGTTTAATTTGAATTCCAGTTTGAATTTGAATTTTTGCAAAACATGCAACACGTCCAAAAACTTTTAAATTCCCCTCTTAACATGATTTAGGGTTTTGAATCAAAATTTTGGGGTGTTACAGCTCTACCTCCCTTAAAAGAAATCTCCTCCTCGAGATTGGTGTTTCTAAGAAAACAATTCCGGAAATTGTGCCTTGAGCTCATCTTCCCGCTCCCAGGTGGCTTCCTCTTCTGAGTGATGCTTCCACTGCACCTTGCACATCCGGATTCTTTTATTTCTGGTGAGTCGTTCCATCGTCTCCAAAATCTTGTATGGTTGCTCGGCATATGACAAATCCTCAGCTACGTCCACTTCATTCATGGGTAACACCTCTTCAGGCGTTCTCAGACATTTCTTGAGTTGTGACACATGGAACACATCGTGCACATCCGATAGACGAGCCGGTAACTCTAGTTGATACGCCACTTCGCCTTTCCTTTCTAGAACTTGAAAGGGTCTGATGTACCGAGGTGACAACTTCCCTTTCACCTTGAACCGACGAAGTCCTCGGATAGGGGACACCTTGAGATAAACATAGTCTCCCACGTGGAAAACGAGCTCTCTTCTTCGTACATCAGCATAACTCTTTTGGCGTGTCTGTGCTATCCTCAAATTGTTGCGAATTTCCGTTACCTTCGCCTCGGCTTCTTGTAGTACTTCTGGACCAAACACTTTACTTTCCCCCGTTTGGTTCCAAAATAGTGGAGTTCTGCACTTCCTCCCGTACAAGGCTTCAAACGGTGACATCTTCATACTAGCTTGATAGCTGTTGTTATAGGAAAACTCCGCATACGATAAGTTCTTGTCCCAACTCCGATTGTTTTTGAGTGCACATGCCCTCAGCATATCTTCAAGAATCTGATTGGTCCTTTCCGTCTGCCCATCAGTTTGGGGATGATAGGCAGAAATGAAATTCAGATGGGTTCCCATGGTTTCATGCAACTTCTGCTAGAACCTTGAGGTGAACTGTGTCCCTTGATCCGACACAATCTTCTTTGGCACTCCATGGTAACACACGATCCTTGACATGTACAACTCTGCCAATTTGGATCCGCTGTAGCTTTCTATCACGGGGATGAAATGAGCTACCTTAGTTAGCCTATCAATGATGACCCATATCGAATCATACTCTGATTGGGTCCTAGGCAATCCCACGATGAAATCCATGCTGATTTCTTCCCATTTCCATTCAGGCACTTTGAGTGGTTGCAATAATCCCGCGGGTCGTTGATGTTTTGCTTTCACCAACTGACATGTGTCACATAGGGCCACATGTTCCGCGACATCCCGCTTCATGCCATACCACCAATACCTGCTCTTGAGGTCCTGGTACATCTTCGTACTCCCAGGATGAATGGAATAGTCAGAATCGTGAGCCTCCTTCAAAATCAATTCACGGATCTCCTTTACTTCTGGCACACAGATTCTTTTCCCGTGCTACACTGTTCCTTGTTCATCCTCTCTGAAACCAGGGGCTTTATTTTCCTTGATGAGTTGCCTGATCTCTTGTATCTTCAAATCATTCTTTTGACCCTCGCGTATGTCTCGCTCTAGTGTGGAGTCCACTTCCATGGCGATGGCTTCACCACTATTTACTAGGCATATATTGAGCCTTATAACCTCGTCCTTCAATTCTGCAGGCATGTCTTTTAAACTCGACTTATTGACTTGCACTTTTCGACTCAAAGCATCGGCCACGACATTTGCTTTCCCAGGATGATAGTTGATGCCCACATCAAAGCCATTGATTAGCTCTAACCATCTCCTTTGTCTGAGGTTGAGATCTGGCTGTGTGAAAATGTACTTCAAACTCTTATGATCCGTATATATCTCTGTTCTCTTCCCCATCAAATAGTGCCGCCAAATTTTCAACGCGTGTACCACTGCGGCTAGTTCTAGGTCATGTGTAGGATAGTTCTTCTCGTGCTTCCGAAGCTGTCGGGATGCATATGCCACGACATGCCCTTCTTGCATGAGAACACATCCCAACCCGTTCCCAGAAGCATCGCAGTACACTGTGAAATTCTTCTGCACATCTGGCATAACCAACACTGGGGCTGTTGTCAATCTTTTCTTTAGCTCCTGAAAACTCGTCTCGCACTGTGGCGTCCATGTGAATGTGATTCCCTTCTCCAACAGTTTGGTGAGAGGTCTCGAGATCTTGGAGAATCCCTCAATAAACCGTCGATAGTATCTAGCCAATCCCACGAAGCTTCGAATTTCCCCGACATTTTCAGGGGTCTTCCACTTCTGTATATCCTCGATTTTGGCGGGATCCACGGAGATTCCTCCTTCCGAGATTATATGTCCTAAGAAGGGAACTCTCTTCAGCCAAAACTCATACTTGCTCAACTTAGCATATAGTTGGTGTTCTCTCAGCCTTGGCAACACAAACCTTAGATGTTTCTCATGTTCCTCTTCATCTTTGGAGAAGACGAGAATGTCATCTATGAAAACAACCACAAATTTGTCTAGATATTCCATGAATACCTTGTTCATGAGATACATGAATTATGCCGGGGCATTAGTTAGCCCAAAAGGCATGACAGTGTATTCATACAGTCCGTACCGAGATACGAAAGCTGTCTTGGGAATATTAGATTGCCTTATCTTGAGTTGGTGGTATCCCGACCTGAGATCAATTTTCGAGAACACACAAGCGCCTCTCAACGGATCAAACAAGTCTTCCATGCAGGGTAATGGGTACTTGTTCTTGATGGTTACCTCATTCAAAGCACGGTAATCCACGCATAACCTTTGGGTTCCGTCCTTCTTGGGCACAAATATCACCGGAGCTCCCCAAGGTGAGGAACTAGGGCGAATATACCCCTTCTCCCTCAGTTCTCTCAAATGATCCTTGAGTTCTTCCAGCTGCTTGGAGTCCATCCGATAAGGTCTTTTGTAAATCGGGGCTGTTCCAGGTACTAGCTCAATTGCGAATTCCACTTCACGATCGGGAGGCATACCTGGCAACTCCTCCGGAAAAACATCTGGATATTCCCTGATGGTCCTGATTTCCTCAACTTTCGCCTCAAAACTTGATTTAATTTAATGTCCCTCCTAGGCTCTTGTATTGTTATGAACTTTACTCTTGTGCCACTAGGGTGGCTTAGTTCCACCGTTCTGGTCGAACAATGGATGATTCCTTTATGTTTAGTCAACCAATCCATACCCAAAATAATATCTATTCCCTGTGAATCTATTACTATGAGGTTAGCAGTAAATACTACCCCATTAATGTCTAGGTTCACTTTGGGACACACTTGTCTTGTCCTTATTTCTCCACCTGGAGAGTTTACGGCTAGCATATGGTTCATTTGTGTGGTTGCTAGGTCATGCTTCTTAACAAACCCTTGAGCAATGAACGAGTGGGTAGCACCAGAATCAAACAGCAGGGTTGCAAGGTGTAAATGGGCAGGAAACTTACCAACTACCACGTCGGGTGCATCTTGTGCTTCCTCCATAGTGACCTGGTTCAACCGTCCTCGCATCACATTCTGCTGTTGTGGCTGCGCGGGCTTCTTCTTTGGGCACTTATGGGCGTAGTGCCCCACTTCACCATAGCTAAAACAATGCACCCCAACCTTAGGTGCCTGGCCTTTGTTGTCTTGGGGTTGGTTTGGGGGTCCTTGCACTGCTGGTCGAGGTGGATATGCGGGGCGAGGCTGCTGTACAAACTGACGTTGTGGCTGTGCTGGTGCTGCGGGAGGCCTGTAGTTCGGATTGTACCCCCTTGGTGCTGAGTAGGGTACCGCAGCACGGTTCGTCTGTCCTGCAGGTTGCTGCATCAGACGTGGGCGGGTGTTGCTTCCTGAGGCTTGATGTGACCACCCGGCCTTCCTCTTATTCTCATTTTCCAAGGCCTTCAGCTTCCTTTCTACCACAAACGCTCTGTCCACCATCTTTTGGAAGCTTTCATACTCATTTGAGGACATTGCACACTGCATCTATGCAGTCAGTCCCTCCACGAAACAATCTTGTTTCTGCTCATCTGTCTCTATGTCCCGTGGGGCATAACGGGATAGTTGAGTAAATTTAGTGAGGTATTCCCTCACCGTCATGTTTCCCTGCTGCAGTCCCAAAAACTCCTTCCTCTTGTTTTTGAGTTCCCCTCTTGGGATGTAATAGTTGCGGAAACTATGCTTGAACTCTTCCCAAGTGATGTTCTGAGGGTCATGATGGGCGGCCACGTAGGCGGTCCACCAATCAGCAGCAGGTCCATGCAATTGATGAGAGGCAAACAGCACCCTCTCATACCCTTGGCACTGGATGATCCTCATCTTGCTTTCGATGGTCTTCAGCCAATCATCTGCCTCCAGAGGTTCAGCAGCACTTGCAAACTTTGGAGGTTGAGTTCCTAGAAACTCACTCAACCTTGGTTGGCATGGTGCAGCTTGTGGAGGTGGAACTTGATGCAAGTTGGCCACCACTTGAGTCAAGTTCTGGATGAGCTGATTTTGATTCTCCAGCATCTGGTGGAGGGGATCAACTCCTTCACGGCGACCACCCTGGTCCTGGTCCCCAGAAAGATGAGGGTTGCATGCCTCATCGTTGTTGTTGGCGGGGTTGGCAGCACATCCTTTTCCTCTTCCGGCCATCTGGCAGAATCAACCAATGTTAATTTGAAAGCATTTAGTATCATCTTACTACTTTCATTTGTTTGTACTTTGAAGTGTTGAGGCTTTGTTATACTTTTACGAGGGTTCATATATCACACCAAATAAATGCACTATTATTTCATGTGGGTTCACACACCAAAGCAAAACAATCTGAAGACGAGGCTGTGGACAATTGCTCATGGCTTCCACAACTCACGTCACACACCAAGCATTAACCCACCATTATCTAACGTAACGACTCGACTATTCGACATCTTGCTAACTAAGGGAAGGACTCTACACTACTCGTTTTCTTGAGCTGGCTCCTCGGGATCTTCCTCATCATTTCGGCTGCCTTCTGACTCTGCTTTGGGTGGGGAGGCTGCTGGTGGAGAAGTGCGACGACGCCTGATCGCCCGGCGATCTGGGGAGTCAGGAGTCCATGTATCATTCACGGTGACACACAGTTCATTCCCATCTCCTCTTTCTCTCGCCCTTAAGCAGGCTCGCAGCAATGCCTCCGTTTCCTTCAGGGTGTCTCGGACATCCTGAAGCTCTTGTTGACGCTCCTGCAGTCGAGTGCTGAGCATAGCAGCATCTTCCAAGCACATGTCCATGTGCTCATGGGAAGTCCCTTGCTGCACCGGCGGGTACTTGTACTCCGTGGTACCACTCTCACGCTGGAGGACATACATGTACTCAGTTTTGTCCAAGTGGCGACGATAGATGTGACTCTAGCAGGTGATGGCCTCCTAGGTGACATCTTTTTCCGCATCGACCTGTGTCGCTCTACAAGCTGGAGAGTGGTGAATCTTAAGCAGCTGATTTTCGTGTATTATCCTCATCTCTGAACTCCATTCTTCCCTCTTCTCACGGATGGTCCTGGTGGAGTTATAGTGGATGATTAGCTTGCCCGTATTGCTGGCGGCTTCGAGCATACGTCGAAGACGGCGCAACAAGCCTGCTACTGCCAATCCGTAGGAAAGGTACGTCACCGGACGGCTCTCCTCTCTCTCGGCAAGGGCAACTACGGGAACTCTCCCTCCTGTGGACTTGCGAGTGGTGCGAATCATGCGAACCATCTAAAATAAAAAGCATTTAAACTTAGGTTAGATAAACTTTTTAAACAAAAAACCCTATTTTGAATTAAAATTGGGGGTAAGGTAAAAAAAGTGACTCATTAAATAACACTTTTCAACACACACCTTGTAAAAATAGTTTTTAAGAAAATAGGGCCCTAAAATACGTCCATTTCTATCTAGGTCCACGTTCCTACGGGCAACCTTGGCTCTGATCCACCTCTGTTACACCCGGTTTTTCCGAAGAACAACCAGGTGAATATCACATGTATGCCAGGATCATTTTCTCATACATGTGATGACAAATAGTGAAGCATCATTTATTACAAGCCAGGTGTCGAATATAAATAAGTCTTACATAGCAAATGTCTCGATGGACAATAATAAGTTCATCACAAGTAAATAAACTAGCAACGAAATATTATTCTTGAGGGCTCCATCACAGGCGTTGCCCGGGGATCTCCATGAACCTAGAAACCTTCTTCGGGTCCAAAGTCTTGGTCATTATACACCACCTCATTATCTTGACCTGAGCAACAATATAAACAAACAAAATGTGCAAGGTTGAGTACCAATGGTACTCAGCAAGTGTGGGAAGATTATATCATGCATGGCTAGAACAAGGAAAGGTTGAACTCATGGTTAAAGCACTATGCAATTAATACCTATCACCTTAGCTTATTAAGCACCTACATGACTACACAGGTGAAATAGTCCCAATCTCCCATCCCATCATCATAATCCAATAACCATAGCATCAATTCCAATGTTAAGCTTCCCGCTTAACCTCCACAACTTCCAAAGCCATCAATCCTCTAATCATGAATAAGTCCAAGCCGCTCTTGACCGTGAGCACGGCTGTCATGACAGTTTTTGATTCTGCAGAGTTTGTACCACTGTACCCACATGTAGTGATTTCATCCCCCGTTGCCGGGTGGACTAAAAGAACCTCCATTATGCCAGTGGCTACGAACCACATTCACACTTCCCAGGTGTGTAGCCAGGAGATCACTACGAAGCCTTTACAAAGGGATTCCCGACGAGCGTGGGCCCACTGAGGTTTCACCCCTAACAGCATACAAGAGGCTCCAACCCCGCTGCAGTGGCCCCCTCTTGAGCCTTGCGGTTCATATGGTAGTCCAGTGGACACCTATTCCCCGCACCATCCAACACACCCATACTACGCCGGGGATACACCTAATTAATTGGCCAAGCTGCCCCATCTCAACAGGTGGTTGGCACTGTAAAGCCAGGTTACATGCTCCATGAACCGGTCCTTAGGATCCAGGCAAGTGCAAAACACAAATCCGAGTCTCGTGCACCCAGCACACAACCAAAACATCCAACTTGCCTTGATCCCTACCTCTACATAACTCACAATATCTCATTCAAGAGTATGGTAAAGTAAAATGATGATCTCATATCCCAAATATCCCATTCTAAGCATGGCTAAGCATATGCATAATAATAAATGACATGATAAAATAAATCCCAACCCAAGCTACAAGGAAACAAGGTAATGCAATTCTAGGGAAACTTCCTAACATGGGTTTCATATTTCATTTGACAATGCAAATAATTCTATCTACACATCCTAGCATAGGATTAAAGTGGTCAAGGACACTTGCCTCCTTCCTGCTGCTCTTCAAATGGGTAGTCCTGATCTTGGAAAGGAATAACTTGCTCTTGAGCAGGTTCTACATCATACCATCACACATAGCAAAAAGAAAAACAACAATCCATAAGACATAGTTCACACTTCCACTTCATACAAACCACACATTCATATTTATGAAAGTCATTCACCATTATATGTGTTGTGGTTACTTTATGTGTGTTGATTTGTGGCTTGCATGCACTTTTAATCATGTGTATATGATTCCTACTTTTGTGTTCACATTTATACTTACCTACTATATATATATGAGTTTCCAATTTAAATAAATTCCTTATATTCAACTACTACACCTTTTCACTACCAAGTATGTATGAAAGGTATTTTTCTTCTCCATACGTGCCTTCAGAATTTCTACCAACCCTAAACTGAATTCTTTAGATTTTAGAAACTCCATTTATCATTTACTAGTTGCTATATTTCCAGATTTATTTTCCTATGCATAAATGTGTACTTTATTATGAAATTAGTAATACACATCATCTAAACAGAATAGGTTCTGGTCCTAAATAATTTAATAACATATTTTGACCTTTGCCTCTGATGTAAACTATTTCACAATTATTTTCCCTATTTTCTAAAACTATTCATTACTTAAAAATGTGTCCCTAAATGTGAATAATAAATTAGACAGATTCAATTCAGCCCAAAATATGTTTTTATCTCACTCCAAAGTTTTCTAAATACTGAGAAAGTTTTTAATTTAATTATGACAATATGTTTGTCCCACTTTTTAAATTTTAAACACTAGCCACATATTCAATTTTCTAATTTAAATACTAAACAGGACTAAAAAGGTAAACTCACCCCATTACAGGGTCTATAATATTATTTTCAGAATTTCCAGGGGTCTAGCTACACTTATCAGAGGTGTTTTTCCTAATTTTTATTAAGTCCAGGGGCTAAAACTGATTTTTAAATGAATTTACATGATTTTCTGAAGTTCCAGGGGCTAGATCAGAAGTTTCCGGGGCTAGCTCTTATTTCCCGAGAACCCCAGGGGGTAGCACGTAAGATTTACAGTCTTTATAACGCGGGGCTGACGTGGACCGTCCGATTTTAAACCGACGGCTGAGATTATAACATCGAACCGGTACGCGGGTATTTAAACCCTACCGTGCGATTTAAAACAAACGGCGCACAAGCGGCCACATCGCTCTGATCGAGCACGGGCGGCGCTGCCGGCGGTGCACGGCGGCGGGAAGCGGCGATCTCGCCGGAGAGTTTCGGATCTTCGAGAATTCTCCCTAGAACTGTGATTTTATGGCATAGATCGGTGGGGGGGAGGTCGGGGATCTCACCTCGGGGGTTTTCTTGAGCTCGGAGGTCCTGGAAAGTGATCGGCGACGAGGTCCGAGGCGAAACCACGGCGAAGCTCGTCGGCGCTGTGTTTACACCGCAAGTCACCGAGTTTTCTGCACCTGCAAGGTTCCCCGGAGGCGGTGGATCAAGACCAGCGAGTTAGATCGGAATTTCGGAGCTTAGATCGGCCAGAATTCGCCGGAGAAGTCTCGGTTCTCACCGGAGGAAAATCGGCGGATTGCGTGGGAAAAACAGAATGAGGCCGGGGTTTTTATAGACGGGGGAGGGCGGCGGGGTGGTTTAGATCATGTCCGCGTCGCCTACGAACAGAATTCAGCGGGGATACGCAGAAATCCCGATCGGTTTTGATTCGGGTGAGAGGGAGTCCGGCGCGGGCGCGAGGTAGACTATGAACAGGTGGGCCCCACCTGTCAGTGTGAGGAAGCGGCGCGCGCGGCTGCGGGCTGGCGCGGGCGCTGGTTGGGCCGGCTGGTGGGTTTCGGCCCACTGGCCGGTTTTTTTCTGTTTTCTCTTTTTCTTTTTCTATTTCTTTTCTGATTTGAGTTTAATTTGAATTCCAGTTTGAATTTGAATTTTTGCAAAACATGCAACACGTCCAAAAAATTTTAAATTCCCCTCTGAACATGATTTAGGGTTTTGAATCAGAATTTTGGGGTGTTACATTCATCACACATACACATGTAATCCACAAATTGAATTCAGAATATAACCACGAATAACAAGTGTTTAGGTACTTTATTACAATATCTCATGAATCTCTAACTCATTCTAGAAGCAGAAGTCTCTAAACGATAGCGGAAGCAAACTAAACACGGCTGCGGCTCCATCTTCAACTCCACAAGCAAGTTGAGGTAGTTCGCACGCCTAGTACTCCACATGGTCTTCGAAGTACTCCTCTCCTGTTGCTGATGTTTGTATGATAATGCAAGGGTGAGTACATGTCGTACTCAGCAAGTGCGGAAAAAGTATGACATGTAGCTTACAACAAGGTAGGAATAAAAAGGCTCATTGCAGAAAGCAAAGTTTATTTCACAAACATGATAAAAACAGTAACTATCTTAAGTGAATTTAATCCCAACATATATCCAATTAAAACATCAACATACCTCCTTCATAATTCACAACTTTTCATGTCTCAACTAACCATAAATCTTTCTCAACTTTTTCTCATGCTCATAATAACCATCTCATGTTCATATCCATCTCATAACCATATAACCGAACCAAAACTCATTGTCATGACTTCATAGTCTTAAAACCAATCTCATTACCAAGACTCAAGAGTACTGAAAAAAATCCAAAGACCATACCATAACCATACCGAACATCCATACCGAACAACATCCCAATAACCATCCCATCTAATCATGTGAGTTGGCCAGGCGCTTGTGACCGTAAGCACGGCTATCATGATAGTTTTACACTCTTAAGAGGTTGCACCACTTTACCCACAAGTTTGTGATTTCGTCACCCGTCGGTGACTGCAGAACCTCCATTATACCAGTACACAACCGTCGGTGTATGGCCAAGAGATCACAAAATAGCCTTTACAAAGGGGCCACTAGATGTATGGACTCACTAAGGTTTCACCAGCAGGCTCGAATCACCATTTTCCCACCTAAGGGCCCCTTCTTGTGCCATGCAGTTCCCAGGGCAGTCCTCTCTCGACTCACATTCCCCGCGCCTTCCACCGTCCATAACAATCTAGCAACTTACCTAATTAGTCAGCTAAGCCACACCCATATTTGGCCTTGTGGTGGCACTGTTTTCCTGGCATGTGCTGGCATGAACCAGTCCTTAGATCTACGGCAAGTAAACCACCGTCTCATTCTACCACATCCACGAACCAAGCTTGCCTAGATCTCCCCCGATTCTATGCTGATTATTATCATCAAGTTCTCATCATCATTATTCATATGAGTGCAGTACTTAAACATGTTCTACTTCGCCTTCCCGTATCCTGTAGCTTAAGCGAAGCAAAAAGGAAAAACGACCATACCTGACTCATCAACTTTGCCGCCGACAAGGAGGGTTAACAAATCTAGTAAACTCCTATAAAAGGGTTTCCCGTCAAATTATCTCAAGCACACACATTTTTGCAAACAAAACAGTTTTAAAACATGGGATCAATATGATCAAGGGGCACTTGCCTTGCTCCTGTGGCTTTTGTTGTTCAAGCATCTCGAAGTCTTGGTGCTGTAGTCCTTCATAGATGGCTTCCTGAGCTTGTCCTTCTACTCACGACCATGCATATACAAAATTTATAGCAATCAAACATCATGCACAAACTTTTCTCAAGATGCAATGGTGTAGATGGATGTGAATCCTATGGTGCAGTTTTATTAAAACAGTTTGTATGTGTTCTTGCATGTTTTAATGGCTTGCATGGGGTTTTATGGTGAACAAAGGTGTATGGATCAAGTGTGGATGTGGTGATGATCTTGACTCAAGATCTAGATCAATTCCACCATCAAAAACCGATCAACACGTGATCTGTCCACACGAAAAAGCTTCTGTTCGAAGAAAACAGATACGAAGCAAACGTGACGATGTCGTAAGGTGGTAACGAAGACCTACCTCACTTTGTTATGATCGTCGACTCTTTTCTGTCGACGGCGAGCTGTGACGGGGCTCGTCGGTGGCTCTCCTGCGACTGAAATCCGGCGAGGTTGGGTGCATCTCAGCAAGTTGGGGGCTAGGGCCTCTACGTTGTCAACTTCAAAAGGTGTTTACGGCCAAGGGGATTTTCGGGTTCTATTTATAAAGGGATAAAGAAGAGTCCTACTCCGATTGGAATTTAAATAAGAGTCCTATTCAATTTGTTTTGGATCTTAACAACTTATCTCCAATTCATTTGGGTGTGGTAGCAGCATGGAAGAAATCGTGTCGGTTTCCTCAGTACCGGGTACTCGCGCACAGGGGAAAAACCGCTTAACGATCTCGTCCTTCCGCAGGGATGAGCTCCAGAGGCTCCACGCATCCAGCGGGGGCCGGGCCTCCCTTTTTCCTCAAGGGCGAGCTCCGGGTGCGCCATGTGTCTGGCGGGGTCAGGCCTCCCCTCTCCTTAGAGGCAAGCTCCGGGTGCGCCACATGTCTGGCGGGTGGGACCTCCCCTCTCCTCAGAGGTGAGCTCCGAGGGCGACACGTGTCCAGCGGGGCCGGACCTCTCAGAGGCGAGCTAGGGTGACACGTGTCCAGTGGGGTCGGACCTCTCGAAGGCGAGCTCCAAGGGTGACACGTGTCCCGTGGGGTCGGGCCTCGCCTTTCCTCCGAGGTGAGCTCCAAAGGGCGACACGTGTCCCGTGGGGCCGAACCTTATCCCTTTCTGCAGGGGTGAGCTCCGCGGGCGCCACGTGTCCAGCGGTTCTGGACCTCACCCCTCCGCAGGGGTGAGCTCCGCGGATGCCACGCGTCCCGCGGCCCGGGGAAGTGTTGACAGCGCACTTCGGCAAAATGGAATTCACTCTTTTCAGCTACCTTTTCCCATTTCCCAACATTTTTATGATTCTTTCTCCATGTCTACTT
This sequence comes from Neostapfia colusana, assembly GCA_030760725.1. Lineage (NCBI taxonomy): Eukaryota > Viridiplantae > Streptophyta > Magnoliopsida > Poales > Poaceae > Neostapfia > Neostapfia colusana. Next base: position 59,843,781 of record JASWHV010000004.1, on the reverse strand, counting down.
CTTTTATAATGTTTTTCTATGTGAAAAAGGTATGCATGCATGGAAATGAATTTGAGGGTGTCACTAACGTACCCTCCCTTAAACTGAATCTTGCCCTTGAGATTCGATAGAGTAGGGAATAGATGAGGAAATTGCCTTGAGGTCTTACTCACGCTCCCATGTAGCTTCGGCTTCTGTGTGATGGCTCCATTGTACCTTGCACCAACGGATCACTTTGTTACTCGTGACCCTTTCCTTCACATTCAAAATTTGGACATGGTGCTCTACATAGGTCAGATCCTCTTGAAGCTCGAGCTCATCCATTGGTACTTGTTCTTCTGGTACTCTCAAGCACTTCTTGAGTTGGGATACGTGAAACACGTCATGCACGTCGGAGTTGTGCTTTGGGAGCTCTAGTTGATAGGCTACCTCTCCTCGCTTGCCCAAAATCTTGAATGGCCCGATGTAGCGAGGTGCTAATTTGCCTTTGACGTTGAAACATCGTTGGCCTCGGATAGGCGATACCTTAAGGTACACAAAGTCTCCTACTTCGAAAGTCAACATTCTTCGCCTATTGTCCGCATAACCTTTTTGTCGTGACTAAGCAGCCTTCATGTTCTCCCATATCATTTGGACTTGCCTTTTGGCTTCTTGCAGCACTTCGGGTCCAAACACTTGGCTCTCTCCGGTCTCATTCCAGAACAGCAGCGTTCTACATCGTCTACCATACGATGCTATAAGGGCCTCAATTTTTGACACATGTTTGAAGTGTTCATCACCACACACACACCTCATTTGAAGAAAGTTGATGAACACATTTGAAGAGCAAGTAACCACCATTAACATGCTCATTAGGGAATAAACTCACATATTGCAAAAGTGGTATTTCCCACATGTAATATATAGGGGCTGGGCATACGAAAAACTCCTACACATTGCTAGGAATGTCCATGCCAAGTTTCACCAAAATTCAAAACCTTTTTGAGGTCATTTTGGGCATAGCTAGAAAGAGGGCAGTTTGAAACTACATTCAAATTCAAACTGTTTTTATCCCATGAATTCAAAAGTGGGAGACATATTCTTACTCAGCACATTTTTGTGAGCTCACACTCCAATTTTCACTCCATTTGGAGTTGATCTTGACATGAGCTAAGTGGGACAAATTCAAACTTTATTTGAATTCCAAACTGAACTTGTGCTGAAATTCATTCAAACCAAAGCCAATTTGAATTCTAATCAATTCAAATGGCTCATGGGTGAATAATTTGAATCACCATGGGCATTTTGGGGCTTACTGTTTACAACAGTGATGAGGAGTTAATTTCAGAGGTTAAACTTGAGTGTGGGACCCACATGTCATAGAGAGAAGGGTGGAAGACTTGCACACAAAGTCACAGCCTCGGTGGGAAATTCAACCGAGCAGCTGCCGGCTGTGCCACCGAGAAGCATCCGGCGCCACCAGCTGCTTCCCTCTTCGCGCGCTGGCGCCCAGGGCGGCTTGCTCGCGCCTCCAAACGACCGGCACCGCCTCAGCCCGAGCGAAGACCGGCTGGCTTCATCCCCTCGCGTGCGACCCCGAGCAGCGGCAGTTTTTCTCCCTGAAGCTCTCGGTCGATTGGGAAAACCAGCAAATAATCACCCCTTTCCGTCCCTGAGCTGCTAGACAGCACCCTAAGGTCGCACTCCACCTCCCCGACGCCAAAAACCCCGAGCTCCGGCCTCCCTTGCCCGAGAACGATCGCCACAGTGGCAACCTAACCTCAGCCGCGGGTCAGGCGCTCGCAGACAGCGTTCCACGGGAGCTTTCACGGTCCAGCGAGAGAGGCAACAGGAGCGCGCAACAGCCGTGTTGCTCTCCTCCAAGTTTGGAAGCAAACCGTGAAGAATCCACTGTGAATTTCCAGCTTTTGCTCCGGCGACCTTAAACCGAGCTTCCGGTACGGATTCTTCAAATTCTCTCTCTAGGGTCCTTCTCTAGTTATCAAATCTTGCACATAGGCGCTGGACTAGCCGGCGATCGGTTTCCTTTCTGCATCCGTGGTATGAAACCGACTAGGATTGACGAATTTTGAGCTCGATTGAGGGTGCTCATGGCGGGCACGCTCGGTCACACGGTGCCGACCGGCTTGCCGCTATCTCTGAACCCATTTCACACCTTGTAGAACTTCCTAGAGGTGTACTGATGATGTAGAACCGATTGTTTGAGGTTTTGGCGGGTTAGAATCCATGGCCGACGGCGCCGAACCTCAACCGAGGCCGCCGCACGTCGCCGGGCTAGTTCCGGTTACCGCCAGCTCGAACTGACCGCACAGACGTGCTCCTCGACGTCGACAACCCCCTGGCAGCGAGTTTCAGACCAGGTGATGGCCGGCAGCGGCAAGCTGGCGAGCTCCGAGTCGGCTCCGGCGAGGGGAGGCGGCGCGGGCGCGTCGGGAGGAAGACCAAGCCGGCTGGCCCACGCGTCAGCAGCTTAGAAATTTAAATCGAGATTGGGTGTGGCCGGGATCTGGTGTGCTGGCGCGCAAAAACCCTGTGGGCCTCAGTGCGCTGTCGCCTCCGCGCCCAACACGTGTCCCCGTGGGCCCCGGCAGATTTAAACTTTTTCCCCGATTTTCAGATTTCCTTCAAACTTCAAATCTTCATGACTTTGGCTAGAAAGCTCCAAATAAAGTGAACCAAATTTTGTTGGATTCAGCTCTCTGAGAACTTTCGAGCAAATCAAGTTTCACTTAATGAAAATCTTTATTTCTCTAGAATTAATTCCTCCAAGTGTAAACTGTTTGGAATTTTAACTGGAGAATCCTTTGGAGAAAAATTCTGATATTTTGCTAGGATGTTCACCAAAATAACCCTGAACTACCATAAAAATTTCAGATCCATTTGAGCTCATTTGATCCACCTAATAGTGTGATTAGTGGAACTGTTCCAGAGAAAATAGAAAGTGTTCAGAAACATTTTCAGAATTTCCCTTGGAATTGTTTAGCTCATATCTTTAGTTAGGAAACTTTAAATTAAGTGAGACCAATTCCATTAGAACCCTATGGAAATCTAGTTTTCAGAAAGTCATAGTTTGTTTCATAAAAATTCTTAGAACACCCTACAAGCCTTCAATTAAGGTCAAGTACATAATTAATTGTGGAGGGCTTAAATGAGCTTTGATGCAACTAAAACTTGACCAAGTATGTGTTTAGGTTGTAACCAAGCCACAGTAAAAGTTTCACAGTCATTGGGTTTGTCTAGTAAGAGATATAGAATTCACGAGTTTAAATTCAATATAATGCATCTAAATTAATACATATGTACTTGTATATCATGTAGTTGCTAAGGTCGAGGAGGAACCCGAAGTCCTAGACTTCGTTACTCCGGAGGAGCAGCTAGCCTAAGACCAAGAGCAGCAAGGCAAGCTCCGGTTTGCATTAACTGTTTTACAAATTTTTATTGTTTTGAGCACTTACTTGAGTATTATGATTCCTTGCATTAGAGTCTTGTTTGGAAACCCAATTGCATAGCCAAGAAAACCCTGGGTTGGGTTTAGAATTGCAAACCCCGTTAGCTACTGCAAAGCTAAATTAGAGTAGGATTTGGTACAAGTTGAGTAGTTGGAACTACTCGCGAGCATAGGCTAGAGGCACTCGACTCGGGTAGAGATAGCACATGATACACATGGCAAGAAAGATGAGACCGAGCGGAGAGTAAGGGCAGCAGGACTTTGGGGCCTGTGTGCTGTAGCTCCGCTTGTGTCGATTGAGGACCGAGCCGTGTGCGGGCCTGTTGAACAAGCTAGAACAGTACCGAAGACCTACCAGCTATATGGGAACCGGGAAACCGATGTAACTTGGGTAGCTGGGTGTTGAGGCACAGCTGGTCGTTCAGAGGGCAGGTTGAGAGCTCGAGGTGTAAATCGGCTGGCGGCACTGAGATGCGCGTGCAGAGACCTCTTTCTCGGGACGATTGGACCGGTTCAACATTTGGCTAACGGGTGAAAGGTAGTTGCGTACGGCGTCCGTGATGGTTGTTGTACGAAACATCGAGTACGGGCGTACGTGACGGGTTGTTTCGGGTAACCCTGCATGTGTAAATCGATTATAATCGCCGTCCCTCGCGGTCAGTGAGTACCACTTGTTCACTGTACCGTGACGTAGAAAGAACATGCTAGTTTCATTTTAAAATGTTGCTGATTGAAAGATGGACTTGATTGTTAATGATTTACTGTAGTTTAGAGCTAATTAAAGTTCCTTTCGACTTTGGGCAAAGTACATGAGAGAAATGTGTTTCTTGTTTGATTGCGGCTCTCTCATGTGCCTTAGCGTAAGGTTCTCCACAACCTGCTGCTAAAATTTGAAAGTAAGGTCCCAATAATTAGGCGAGTCCTTTGCAAATGGTTTTACCTCATGTACCCATCACCCCTCATGTAGAAGTTCCATGTTTAGGTGAGACGGGTCATACTTGCTGAGCCTTCGTGCTCACTGCTTGTGTTTGAAGCTTTTGCAGGGTTCTATGAGGAAGGGACTCCTGAGGAGGAGACGGAACCCCAGGAGGGGAACACCATCGAGTGGGAGTCGTGCACGCCGTCGAGTTAGCAAGGACACGTTCACGGGCTGAACGTGAACTTGATGCGTAGTCTACGCCCGTGAGTGTAGACTGGACTTATTTTGATGTACAAATGTTCATAAACCACTTTATGTAATAAAAGTTTTGCTTCCACTTTGTACCTTTGATGTGTGTTATTCAGTGCTGTGCAACGCAGCACCACTCAGCGTGATCCTGGCTCGACAAGACCGTGGGGTCATGTCAGCGTTGGTATCAGAGCTCGCTTGAGGGTTAACGCACTACTAAGGTCATCTTTTTTAAAAATCCAGTGAGGAACGAGTTAGTAGCCCATATAAGGATGTTATTAGTGTATAGCAAGTGGCATACTAAACTATTTGTCTATGTCAGAAATCGTGCATCTCGGGACGTTTATGTATTGGGGGGTGCACGTAAGCGCTGTCCACCAGTGCGCACAAGCTGAAGGGTGGAGCCCCACGGGTGGCAGGTAACCCGACCCGCTTTGATATCCTCTATGACTCTTCATGTTGTTTGGGGTATTCGAGCAACGTCTGTCCCTGGCGTGCGTGGTGCAATTTGGGAGACCCCGCCACGTGATCTGAAACGTGAACACGTAACTCAAGGCGTGTTTGGCTTGAGAACATCCAGGCGAGTGATGACGGCCGGGTGTACGAACTGTATGGATACCAGGCTCGGTGTGCAGCCGAGTCTGATGATTGTTTGAGTTTCTGCAGGTAGTGTAACCACAAAACGGTAGACGTGTAGCATCTGTGTGTGAGTGACATTTAGTGCCACTGAATTAACGAAGCCAGCTAAGTCCGGTATAGGTTTTTCTTTGTGAGGACGTAGTACCGACATGTTCTGGTGACGCATCGACGTCACACCCCACTAAATGAATAACTTCATTGTAAAACTTGAAGGTTTTTAATCCAAAGCAGTAAAACTTGATGTAACTCCTTCCCTTGATCACTAGATTCAAAGTTAACAAGTTTTCAACTTATAGGTTGTTAAGGACAGAACACTCTGTTTTCAGCTGAATCAAAGCTGAAGATAATCAGAGGTTAGGGGTTGAGTTCTTTCGAGGGTAGGGTCATATGATACATTTCTGGAAGGCTTTGGAAGAGTTTTACAACTTTTATGTAGAGGTCCAGAGGTGTTTCATCCTTTAACCAATCGAAAAATACAGAAGAGTTGAAACTGTCCAGAAAACAGGGCAGAGCAAACACTCTCTGTAAACTCTCTGTAAATTGAGCATAACGTCCTGCATAAAAATCCAAAAATAGAAAATGAGGTAGTTCTGGAAAGCTTATGAGATGGGTTACAATTTTGTAACAGAAAGTTTTGTCAGATTGGGAGCATAATTAGCTGGAATTCTTGGATCAAATCAGTACCTAAAGCAGGGAGGTGCTGTCCAATGTTGTCCAGAATTTCTGTTAACTTTGACATCTCATAACTTTTGAACCAGGACAGATCTTAGTCCAAGCAAATACTTTCTGGAAAGATATTAAAGTTAGCTTTAACTTTGATGTTGAGCTCCAGAATTGGTTTTGCTTTTAACAGGGCCTAAATCAGGTTGAAATGGGAACTGGTCAGGGCTGTCATGTCGAACAGCAGATCAGCAGTCAAATTTATTTAAATTTGAACTATATTTCCATGTTTTATGGGTTCGATAACATGTCTTATGTTATAAATCAATGGGTTACTGTTTAAATAGATATTTGACATTTCTCAAATATAATTTTTACAGATGACAGCAGACAAACAGTTGGAGAACGGGTGGGTGGTATCTCACTGTTCTCACCGCAGCGGCTATCCGGAAGCACTGAGGCAGATGCTTCAATATTTCGGGTACAACCAAATGCCACAGTACTTCGCCAAGGAAGTAGGCGAAGAGGGGAACAAGACGTGGACAATCCATGTCGAAGTCCCTGCAGGACCTACGCCACCCGGTTGGGTGCCGTTCACCGTCACGGAGAGAGGTAGACAACCGGAAGGGACGTGGCAAGTGGCAGCCCGTGACACCATGTCACGTTTCTGCCAACTTCACGTGCAGGCTATGGAGGGCACTCCATATGCGCTCATTCCGGTGGAGGGACGGGCTCAGCATGTGTGGGAAGGGAGATACCGGGAGGCAGCCGATCCGGGTTGCCCAAGGTACAACCCCGCGGAGGAAAACCTTAGCCTCCAACTGAGGGCGGGAAAGGCCGTGATGGACAGCCAAGCTGTTCATACGGAGCATCTCGCCACAAAGCTCAAGGAGAGCACCAGCCGTGGAGACCATTTCGAGAGTGCTCACAGCACACTCTGCAATGTGCTCCTTCCGACGATTAAGCGACTGAATGAACAGCACAATCAGTTGCATCGTCTGAAGAAGGCAAAGAAGAAGAGCCGTGTTGACATCGCGGCGTTGCAAGAGCTGGTGCAGACCCTAACCCAGCAGAATGAGGACCATGCTCAAGAGCGGGACGACGCTATTGAAGAAGGGCAAGGCTGGGAAGAGGACTACAACCAGGCTATGGACGTGGTCTTGGGCCTTCCAGCTATGGGAGAACCTGAGATGGGAGACGAGGTGGTGGATCCAGAGCCACCAGCAGGGGTACCGGAGGAGGACGACCCACAGGAGGTCGAGTTCTACTCTGAGTAGGGGGTTACAGTTTCCAAGTAGGGCAGCTAGGGTAGTGTAACCCAACTTTTGTACTCAGTGACATGTCGTGTAGGCAGTAGCGTATGTATAGGTAGTGACGACATGAGCACGACTTCTTGGAGACCCAAGAATAATGTATATTGTATAAAGTTTATGGTCTATCAATATATGTGAAGGTTGTGCAAATTAGACATGTGTCACTTCAATACCTACTGTTGCTTATGGAATTTTAAGTAAGACATGTGCTAATCGCTGCTGTTTTGAATTTCAGAATGACGTGTACTCGTGCCAACCCAGACTTTGGCGGTACTAGCCGAGGGGGAGAGACCTCCCAACAGCCTCCTGAGGACTCCTCGGGACAGCAGCAACAACAGCAGCAACAGCAACAGCAAACACCGCCACCGCCACTGCCAACGGTTACATTAACCGACATCGTCGCGGCAATGGCGGGTTCACATCAGCAGCACACGGAGTTGCTGCAAACTCTTATTGCTAATACGTCTCGCCCAGAGAGACGTCAAGACCGTGAGGAGCGTCAACAGAGCTCCTACTCCGACTTCCTAGCGACTCATCCCCCAGTATTCTCAAGGGCGGATGAACCTCTGGACGCAGACAACTGGCTCCGCGCAATAGAGATGAAGTTCGGGCTGCTCCAGATAAGGGAGCAGCGCAAGACTCAGTACGCGGTCCAGCAGCTCCAAGGATCCGCGAGCGCATGGTGGGCAAACTTTTGTGCTTCACAGCCCACCGACCAATTTATGACCTAGACAGAGTTCCGGACGGCCTTCATGGCCTATCACATACCGCCAGGTTTGATGAAGAGGAAGATGCAGGAATTCCTACACCTGCAACAAGGGAGCCGGAACGCGCTGGAATACTCCAGGGCGTTCAACGATCTCGCGCTCTACGTGTCGTATCACGCATATAACGACGAGAAGCGACGGGACCACTTTTACCATGGGCTTAACCCGCTCCTGAAAGACAAGTTGGCGATGTTCAATCGCGGCAGCCCCAACGACATCATTGATGCTGCGATTGTTCAGGAGGACTCTGGCAAGGAGTTGGCGGCGGCGGAGAGAAAGCGAAGCGCGCCGCAAAGCAGCGGAGAAGGAGGCGGTCCTTCTCAGAAGTTTCGGATGGTGAATCGCCCACCATCAGGTCCACGCTGGCAGTCACCCCAGAGGTCGATGCCGTTCCGCAGTCGACCGTACTCTTCACCGGCATTCAGGCCGGCACTGCCAGTACCACCTCCACAACAACAGCAGCAGCGGCCGATGCCGCGTGCGTATGCACCTCAGCAGCGCATGCCGGGCTTTCGTCCCCCGAGCACCACACCAGCAGCGGCCACATGTTACAAGTGTGGTCGTCCAAGACATTTCGCCAGCAGTTGCCCGGAGAGGCAAGGCGGCGGAGTTGCACCACAGTTTCCGGGGAGGAATCAACCCCGGAACCCTACTAATGCGCTGCGGACCAACCCTAGGCCCGGCACTGTCCACCATCTTGCCATAGAGGACGTGCCGGAGGATGAGCCAATCCTTGCGGGTATGTTCCAACTTCACCAGCATCCAGCCATAGTATTGTTTAATTCAGAAGCCACGCATAGCTTCATTATCCAAGCTTTCATTGATAAATATAGCTTGCATATACTACCCACCGATAGTCCTTATGTGGTCTGTTCACCGGGTGGGAAAATTTCAGCAAGCATGATGGTCCCAAAAGCGCCATTGTGCTTAGAGGGTAGAGTCTACCCTACGTCCCTCATAATCTTAGAGGGACAAAAGGTCAATGTCATTCTAGGGATGTCGTGGTTAACCCGCCACGGCGCTGTTTTAGACACCGTCCTTCGAGTTGTGCACTTAAACTCAGAAGTGCACGAATCTCACTCCTTATTTCTGGATAGTCCAGAAATAAAACTTCCAAGTGTCTATCAAGCCACAACCATCAGATTGGAAGATATTCCAGTGGTCCGAGAGTTCCCTGATGTATTCCCGGACGATTTGCCGGGGATGCCGCGCGATAGATGTAAAGGTTCCAAAAATGTGAATCCAAAGCAACCCTTGTTTGCAAAAGCTCTTGTTTCATATGTATGAAAATTTGGGACTTGTTAAAACTTTTCCACATGTGATAACACACATGAAGGTTTTCTTCACACTAGTCAAATGTTTACTTGAGAACTTGGAACCCTAGAGGGGTCTAAAACAAACATGGGAAGTTCCCATATGTGTGAGAAAACAAAAATCAGATTTGGAACAATTTGTTCAAAATAAAATTCAAATGAGAGCAACACTAGGAATTTCCAAACTGTTGTGCTACAAATCTCATTTGCAGCAGCCAAATTTAAAATCAGGTTTCATATTTGAATTCCTTGGGTCCAAATAAGGGGTGTGCAAAGTTTCATGATTTATGGAAATGAATTGCAACCCATTTTCCAAATTGGACTTTAAATGACAAAGAATTCAAACACTCATTTGAATTTGGATGAAACTTGCCCAATTATCCAAATGCATACTATATTTGAATTCCCACAATTGAATTCACTCAATATTCAAACTTGGGAGATATTTTAGAGGAGATAAGGAGGACTGACATGTGGTACCCACATGTCATTGGGAGGACTGAAAACTTGCAAAAAGATCTTCAGTGAAGCAGCCAGTCGCTGTTTGATTTCCTCCCACGCGAAGCAACGGCCGAAGCCGCCTTCCCTCCGCTCGACACCGAGCTCGGCCGACGCCTCCACCTCCTGCTGGGTTTCTTCGCGCTGGAGAGCTGCTGGACGTCGGTGGCTACTGCCTCACGCCCTCTCCCGCCTTTTAACCGAAGCCACGGGCCGTTTCTTCTCTCCCTCGTACAGAAATACAGAGAACGCAGCCGCCCAGCTTCGATCGCTCGGGAGCTCGGGCAATTCAAGTGAGCAGCGCCTCTTAGCAGCAAAACCACACCACCGTAGACCCCCTCGACCTCCTCGACTCATCACCAGGTGTGTTTGTGCAACCTACCCCGAGAACCTTGAGTTTCCACAGCGGCCGCCATACCACGGCAGCGACGTGCTTCCGTGTACAGCCTCCTCCAAAGCTTGTCACGACCAAGCAAGGCCACTCTGGGTCGCGCAGGAGCTCCATGCAGCTTCCACCCGAAGCACAGAGCCTGCCTCGGCCTCTTGTGGCGGACCGGAATCCGCTCATCCAGGATTGCAGAGGGTGGTGCCGCGCGATGCGACACCCGACAGCACACGTCATAAGAACACATTATATTACATGGGAAAACAAACTGAATGTACAAAATAGTACACTTCTCAGTTACAAACTAGGGTCTTTTATTACACAGCGGAAGTTTCTTTTATACAACTCACGCCCGCCTATCTAGCAAAAGTGGTTGCCCAGCCCTAGGGCAACCCACACTAGCTGCACTCCTCAGCTCAGTGCGGCGTGTACGGCTCCCACTCAGCCGTTGTCCCCGACGGAGGGTAACCCTCGCCAGTGGACTCGTACTCCGAGTGCGTGGGTGGCTCCTCACCTGAAAAACACTTAAGCAGCAACCGTGAGCACGAAGGCTCAGCAAGGCTTAACCGACTCACCTAAGCATGAAACTCTACATGAGGTGTACCATGACTTAGAATAGCAATGTTGCAGCAAATGGACACGCCTACAAGTTCATCCTTAGTTCATCATTTAGCAAGAAGTTAACGGTTCATGAAGCTGAAATTTAGTGAGCAATATCTGGTGGCACACATGTAGCAATACAGTTATATCATAACAGCAATATGGAATCATAACATTTCATTCATTAGTCTACGTTACGACGCAGTGAACAAGCGGTACTCGTCACCGCTAGGGACGGCGAATCGACTCGATATACACCTTCAGGGAAACCCAAAGAGCACGTCACGTACGCCCACCCGTGGAGCTGCACAGCACGCTCACTCGATGTCGTACAGGACAACCTTTCACCCAACAGCCCAAACACTGAACCGGTCGCACCGAAACGAACAGGAGGTTCCCCACACGGAGCATCTCTCTATGCCAGTTGGCAGATTTCCACCTTGCTGCCCTCAACCTACACCTATAAATCGGTGTACTATGCCTCGACGCCCGGAGGTTTAGGCTACATCGGTTTATCGGGGCCCATATATCCGATATTCCTTCGGTACGTTCAATACTTGTTCAGCAGGGCCGCACACGGATCGGTCCTCAATCGACACGGGCAGGGCTGCGCACACAAGACTTCTTCTTGCTGCGCCCTAGCCCCTGCCTAGTCTCATTTTCATTACTAAAGTGATCTCGTGTCACTCAACCGAACCCGTGTGTCCCAATGCCTATCTCGCGAGTAGATTCCAACTACTCGACTTGTACCGAAGTCCTATGACTCATTAAGCATAGCCTGTCTACTCGAGGTCCTTGACACTACCCTCACTCTTTTAGGAACCTTTGGTTATGCAAGTGGGGTTTCATTCATCCTATACCTAATGCACATACATACTTCATATGACACATGTAAACAAAGTAAGACTTATAAAAGGTTAATGCAAACCGGGACTTGCCTTGTTGCTGCTGGTCGGGGGTTAGTTCCTCTTCCGGAAGTAGGAAGTCCAGCACTTCCGGAGTCTCTTCTTCAATGGCTACATGTTAATGAAACACTATATGTTAATTTAAATGCAATGTGAGTCTAGGGTAATACTTCTGCTATTAGTTCTAATAACCAGTCTCTAACAACTGGAACTCTGTTTAAGAATTTAAAGATGAACTGGGTGTTGGTGGTTTGGCTTAGACTTAATCCCCCTTGTTAAATGCTAAGTGGTTTTTCCCCTTCTCCATATTAATCCCTCAAGTGGTTAAACAGGACAAGGGTGATCCAGAGCTCCAATGGAGCTGATAATTTTTGTGTGAGCTCCAAACATTATCACTTTTCATGGAGTGGTTTGCTCAGAATAATTCTCTTAGCAAATAAGCAAAGAAGAATTAATTCTGAGGTAATACCCCTGTTCATGCTCAACTTAGTCAACTACAATTTCAATTATAGCTCATAGAGTTTGCATGAATTTTCCTAGCATTTTTGGAGCTAAGATTTGTCCAGAACTGAATTTCCAAGTTTTGGAAATTCTCTGAAAATGTTTCTGTATTCAAATGAACACAGCACCTTCAAATTTGAATAGCTCTGACCAAAACAACTCCAAATGGTCTGAAACGTTTACAGGGGTTTACTAATGTCCTAAAGAACATTCTGGCAAAATTTGGGGATTTTTAGATGAACCAAATTCCCTCTAAAATTCTTTTGCTGAAAAAATTTATAGAATTTTCCAGAATTAAATAATAGGTTTCATACAAATTGGGTTTCAGATTTGGATTGTACTCAGTTAAAGGAATCCAACAAAATTTGTTTCATAATTTTTGGATTCTCCTACCCTAAGTTGTAGTCCTCCAAAGTTTGAACTACAAACTGGACAGTTTAAAATGTTTAAATGTCTGCCAGTGGGTCCCACCCGGCAGTCTTCTCCTTCCTCGCGCCAAACAGGGGTCTGCCGCGGCGCACTCTGGCGAGCGTCGCCGGAACTACTTTCCCGGCCGTCTCCCGACCCCAAACTTGCCGCCCCGCCCTAACTCACGATGCTGAACTCGTCGGTGGTGTCGCCGGCGGCCGTAGCTCACCGGAACAGGGCTCCCGACGGTGACAGCGGCAGTTAGGATTCCGGCGTGGTCGGGAATGCATTACAACGCATCAAAATGATCGGCAAAGGGTCGAAGAGCACCACGGGAGCTCGAGGTTGACGGAAATGGCCGCCAATCCCCATGAAAAGGTCGGCAACCTAGAGCTCCACGGTGAACCGAGCTATTATTCTATGGCAGCCCGAAAAACAACCCAAACCTGGCCATTTCTGGGTCATTTCCCTTGATTCTTGGTCGAGGAGGGCCGCTAGGGAGTGAGGAAGGTGTCTGTAGGGTCACCAGAGCTGGTTTGGCCGGTGCAGCTAGAATTTCGGGGTAGACCGCGCTCTACCCGAACACACTACATTTCGGAAGAATTGGAAATACTCTTCACCCGTTGAATCAACCGCTAAACGGCTTGCACCTAGACAATCTAGAGAGCATGGCGCACCTTTTTCGTGTAGGAGTCCGGCGGTGAAACAGGCCGTGGCGTGCTGTCCACGGGGAGCAGTTCGCGGCTTTCCGCCGGTGGCCTGAGTTCTCAGTGGCGATCGTCGATTTGTGGTCGAGTGCAGTGCTAACACCGCGAGGTGGTGGGATGGCTAGCTAGAGCACACACAGGCGCTCCCTTTCTGTGTTGGGAGCTCGGGCTAAGGCCGAGCGGACGTCGGCGTGCAGGGGAGGATCGGGGGAGCGGCGTCGGTGACCGAGCAGAGCGGGGCTCGCTGTTTTGCAAAGAAGCACGCATACGTATTCGGCGGCTTGGCGAGGGGGTCACGTAGAGGAGAGGGCACGCCGTTTCCCGGCTGCCAGCGTGAGCGACGGGAACCAGGAGGTGGCCGTTCGGCTGGCGGTGCGCGCGCGGCAGCTGGCTGCGCTCGGTTGACTAAGAAACAGAGAGAAGACTTGGGGGCTAAGTCTATTTCACCCAATGACATGTGGGCCCCACTGGTCAGTGCTCTACCACCTCTCAAAAGATCTCCAAAACTTGACAAATGATGAATTCAAATGTTGGAAGTCTCAAACTGGGCTACATTGGTATGGTTTGGCAAATTTCCCTCAAATTCAAATGTATATTTGAATTCTTTGCATATTTGGATCCTTTTTGGAAAAATGGGTAGCAAACTTTTTGAAAATTTATTGAAACTTTGCCTCCCCACTAATTTGGACCTGAGGAATCCAATTATGCACTTTGATCCTTGTTTTAGCTGCTGCAATCATTAATTTGAATGCAACAGTTTTGAATCACCCTCTCATGTGTGATCATATGTGTAGAATTCCCACTTTGTGAAAGTGTAGGTTTCCCCTCTATCCACTCTTTTGATGGAGGTTACTTGCTCTTCCCACTTTTTCACCATCTATCCACAACAAGAACTGTGGTGTTGTGAGGTGAAGAAAAGTTTTTGCAAGTCCCTTTCTTGGGCTTTTACATCCTCCACCCTTAAAAGAATCTCCTCCCGAGATTACAAAAGAAGAGATAGCAATGTAGTAGGGACTTACCCGTGTTGAGAAGCCATGAACTCCGCGTAATTTGAGCGAAGGAATTCCTCGCTCTCCCACGTCGCTTCTTCCGTGGTGTGGTTACTCCAGAGAATCTTGTAGAACCACAACGTTCTGTTACGCGTGGTTCGGGCTTTCTCATCAAGGATTTCCACCGGATACTCATCATATGTTAAATCCGGTTTCAGCTCGCCGATGTCTTTGGTAGGAACAGAAGCCGTATACTTCAAACATTTTCGCAGTTGCGAAACATGGAAAACATCATGGACACCAGCAAGGGATGCCGGTAGCTCCAATCGATACGCTGCTGGTCCACACTCCTCGGTGATAGCGTAGGGTCCAATAAAATGGGGAGCGAGCTTCCCCTTCACACCGAACCGGTGCACGCCCTTCATCGGAGACACGCGGAGGTACATGTGTTCCCCAACGTCAAATTGCAATGGCCTACGCCTCTTATCAGCGTAGCTCTTCTGACGGGATTGAGTGGCCTTCAAATTGGCTTGAATTGTCTGAACGTGCTCTTCGGCGTCGTTCACCACATCAACCCCGAATGTGACCCTTTCACCGGACTCGCACCAATTTAATGGGGTGCGGCATTTGCGACCATAGAGAGCTTCGTAGGGTGCCATCTTGATACTCGCCTGATAGCCGTTGTTGTACGAGAATTCCGCCAACGGTAGGTGATCATCCTAGTTCCTACCGTGGTGGATGGCACATGCTCTCAACATGTCTTCTAATACTTGGTTCACCCTCTCTGTTTGCCCATCTGTTTGAGGGTGATAGGCGGAGCTCCTGATCAACTTAGTACCCAATGCAGCGTGTAGCTGCTCCCAAAAGCGAGATAAAAATAATGCACCTCGATCTGAGACGATGGTCTTGGGTACCCCGTATAGGCATAGAATCTTCGCTATGTACAGCTCCGCATATTTGCCGGCATTGTAACGTGTATTCACTGGGATGAAGTGAGCTGTCTTGGTTAACCGATCAACGATTACCCATATGGAATCATGCTTGTTGGATGTTAGGGGTAATCCCACAATGAAATCCATGCTCGCATCTTCCCATTTCCACGCCGGGATCTTCAGGGGTTGCAACAGCCCTGACTTCTTCATGTGATCAGCTTTCACTCGTCTACACGTATCGCACTCGGATACATACTTAGCTACCTCCCGCTTCATCCGTGCCCACCAAAATTTCTTTTTCAAATCTTGGTACATCTTGTTGCTGCCCGGATGAATTGAGTATTTGGACAAGTGAGCTTCATCAAGGAGCTTCTACCTCAGCTCCATATCCCGGGGTACGACTATGCGGTCATTGAACCATAGGGTCCCCTCATCATCCTTCCGGAAACATTTGATCTCTCCATTGTCTATCCGTCTCCGGAGATGTGCCATGCCTTTATCATCTTTCTGAGCTGCAATGATGTCCTCCCTGATGGTAGGGATGAGGGCAAGGTTGTACAGCGATCAATAAGGAACCAAGTATAAACTTGGCTCTTCCTCCTCCACCGGTGTAATGGTGAGGTGATGGACATGTGATTTCCGACTCAGCGCGTCGGCAACCACATTTGCCTTGCCGGGGTGGTAATGAATCTCAATTTCATAATATTTGATCAATTCTAACCACCTCCGTTGCCTCATGTTCAGCTCCTTCTGGGTGAAAATGTATTTCAAGCTCTTGTGGTCGGTGTAGAGATGCACCAAGTTCCCCAGGAGATAGTACCTCCACATTTTTAGCGCCAACACTACGGCAGCAAGCTCAAGATCATGAGTCGGATAATGCTGCTCATGGTTCCGAAGTTGGCGTGAGCCATAGGCGACCACACGTCCTTCCTGCATCAACATGCAGCCGAGCCCAATACCGGACGCGTCACAGTACACGTCGAAGGGCTTTGTTGTATCCGGCTGAGCTAAGACCGGGGCTGTGGTGAGATGCTTCACCAATGTTCGGAATGCTCCTTCACACACCGTGTTCCAAACATATTTCGTCCCTTTCTTCAGTAACTCCGTCATCGGCTTAGTGAGCTTGGAGAAACTTGGAATGAATCTCCGATAGTATCCCGCTAACCCGAGGAAGCTTCTGACTTCATGGACTGAAGTGGGAGCTTTCCATTTCAGCACTTGCTCTATTTTGCTTGGGTCAACCGCAATGCCTTCTGCTGAGATGATATGTCCCAAGAATGGCACTTGGCTGATCCAAAACTCGCATTTACTGAACTTGGCGTAGAGCTTGTGGTCTCGCAATCGTTGAAGAATGATCCGCAAGTGTTCGGCATGTTCGGCTTCTGTCTTGGAGTAAACCAAGATATCGTCGATGAACACTACCACGAACTTGTCCAGCTCCGGCATGAACATTGAGTTCATGAGATACATGAAATGTGCTGGAGCGTTTGTGAGACCAAAGGACATGACAAGATATTCATATAATCCATATCTCGTCGAGAAGGCCGTCTTCGGGATATCCTCCGCCCGGATCTTGATCTGGTGATATCCAGATCAAGGTCCATATTTGAGAACACACTTGCCCCCACAAGTTGATCAAACAAAATGTCAATACGGGGCAGTGGGTGCTTATTCTTGATGGTGACGGCGTTGAGCGGCCGGTAGTCCACACACAACCTCAGGGTTTCATCCTTCTTCTTTACAAACAGCGCCGAGCATCCCCAAGGCGAGGAACTCGGCCTAATGAAACCCTTGCTCAACAGATCATTGAGCTGTTCTTTCAGTTCAGCCAGCTCATTTGGAGCCATCTTGTATGGTCTCCGTGATATGGGCGTAGTCCCGGGTGCGAGATCGATCTTGAACTCGACATCCCGCTCAGGTGGCATGCCTGGAAGATCATCCGGGTACACGTCGGGGTACTCCCGGACTACGGGGATGTCTTCTAACTTGAGAGCTTCAGCGTTATTAATCGCTAAAACTTCCCGGACTGGCGTGTCTAACACCATGGAATGCGGACGGTGGAATGGAGAATTTAAGTGAACCGTCCGTGTCCGAGTCTCTAGGACAGCGCCATGGTATTGTAGCCATGACATCCCTAAGATTGCATCAATCTTTTGTCCCATAAGGATTATCAAGGTAGGGGGATATAGTTTCCCACCTAAGCACAGAGGTGCCTTTGGAATCATCATATTAGCTGAAATCTTCCCTCCCGGTGAGCAGATCATATAAGTGCAGTCTGTTGGGAAGACTTGCATTTGATGTTTAGCCACATAGGATGCACTTATAAAGCTGTGGGTTGCACCAGAATCAAATAATATGACGATGACTTGATTGTTGAGGGTAAACGTACCCGCCAGCACGTTGTCTCCCTCTGGGGCGTCCTCATTGTCGAGGTTGCGGACGCCTCCAGTCCGCTGACCAACCTTCTTCACCAGAGGTCGGCCTCGAGCGCCACCCTGGAACTGGGCTTGCCCGCTGCTCTACTGCCCCTGGGGACAGTCCTTCGCGAAGTGGCCCGCCTGGCCACACGTGAAGCAGGTGAAACGGGGCGGTCCCCCGCTGATCGGTGGACGGAATCCCGGGGCACGTTGTGGCGGTGGAAATGCCCGGGTACCGTCTGCTGCTGCTGCTGCTGCTGTCTTGGTGGTGGCATCGGCGGACGGAACGGGGGTGCTCGGAACGAACGTCCCCTGAACTGTTGAGGTCGCGCCGCTGGACGCCACTGCTGCCCGGATGGTGTCCGATACACCATACGGTACTTCTGGGGAGCGCCACTCCCACCGCTGGGTGGAGCGCTGCGCTTCCGCTGCCCAGCTGCCAACTCCCGCTGAGCATCCTCTTGCATGATCGCGGCATTGACTAAGTCGTTGAATGTGCCGCGATTCCACTGAACGAGATGGGTCTTCATTTCGTGGTGTAACCCCCGATAGAAGTGTTCCCGCTTTTTCTCCTCGGTGGAGATGTAGTCTGACGCATATTGCACCAGATGGTTGAAGGCACGGGAGTAGTCATGGGCACTCCTCCCGCCCTGCTTCAGCTCCAAGAATTCTTGGAACTTCCTCTTCATGATCCCGGGAGGAATATGATAGGCGCGGAACGCCTCCCGGAACTCTTGCCATTCCACGGCATGGCCAGCCAGACGTGAGGCGACATAGTTCGCCCACCACGGACCAGTGGCACCGTGGAGTTGCTGCGCTGCGAACAGAGTCTTCTGCCGCTCCGTACATTGGAGCAACCCGAACTTGGACTCGATGGTCCGCAGCCAGTTGTCCGCCTCCAGTGGTTCTTCGGCTTCGGTGAACACTGGAGGGTGCGTACTCATGAAATCTGAGTATGACACTTCACGGGGCTCACGAGGCCCTCGCTCTTGACGTCCCCCCGCCTGGGACGTATTCTGCACGATCGTGCGGAGCAGGTCGGTCTGCTCCTCACGACCTCCCACCAGTGCCGCTATCACATCCGCTAGAGTAAGGGGAGGCGGCGGTGGTGGCTGCTGCTGCGGGGTGCTGTCGTAGGCCGGTGGCTGGGAGTCATCACCTCCCTGTTGGCTAGAGCCACCAACCTCGTGTGTGGTCCTAGTGCGAACCATCTGCAACCATATGACAATAATCATCAGTCCCGCAACATTTTGCATGCAGTCCAATAAAAATAGGCGTAAAAACATAATGACAATAAAACATGCAATACATCTCGTATGTAGATAATGTAATAACTTTGCACAAGCTACACCATTATCAGACCAAATACAAACTAGTTACATCCAACTTGATGAACCTCCACTTTGGAAGCTCACCATAACTAGGTTTGGTCACCACGAGGTATTACTATCGCTTTGTCATCACGTATACCACCCTTAGGGTCCAACACCCTCTCCAATGAGTTCAATTGTCATTCTTCTGTCAGAATGACCAGTTTCTACCTATTCCAAATTTTGATCTGGTTCTGAGCATTTTCATGACTCAAGTTGAATACCAAAGTTAAAGTTAACTTCAGTATCTTTCCAACGAGTATTCATTTGCCCCCCATATCAGCTTTGGTTAAAAAGTTATGCTAATTCAAAGTCAGCAGAATTTCTGGAAGAATTTTAACAGCACCTCCCTTGGAAGTGGCTGTTTTCAACCCTGGTTTCCACTGAAATCTGTGCTGAAATTTCAGAAACTTTGAGTTGCAAAGATGTCACACATCTTCTACTCCTTCTAAGGATTTATCATAAGAAAATTTTAATTTTTTCTACTGGGATTTATGTTTGAAAAATAGAACAGTCCAGAGAATGTTTTACTCTGTCCTGGTTCTGGACAGTTTACATTCCTCTGGGATTTAAGCCATCTTAAGGAGAGTTTCAGCTCTGGAAGTCTACAACAAAGTTGTATAGTACTTAAATACCTTTCCAGAACTATATAGCACACCTCTCTGGGCTAAAGGACCCGTGAGTTATGCCCTGTTAAAGATTAGCCACTTGCTGCCCAAAACAGAGCACTCTGCTTTTCATACTTTTGGCTATACTGCTCCACTATCCCATTCTTATACCCAACCAGGGTCCTAAATGTTGAACCTAAAGATTTTAATTCTTTGTTATCATTATTCTCATGCATATGCCTACAATATCTCGGTACTACGTTCCTCACAAAAGAAAATCCTAACCGGATCATACCGGCATATACGTCTCAAGTGTGGCACTAAACGGTCTCTCGCACACGTTTACTACACGGATACCTACGTGGTTAGTACCTGCAGAAGACCACACAATGATGGTGCACTCAATAGTTGGTTTCGTTTCAGGCAGAAAAATATTTAAAAGTAAATACAAACGCCCGTATCATTACCATACGGCCGTCCTTGAGTTAGGTCACGTCTCAAGGTACGTGATCGTGTTTCAACACCACACGATGGGGAACCCGAGTATATCATGAACGGATCATCACGGTTCAGAATGTTATCAACCCAACAGATACCACCTACTGCCCTGCAGGGCACGCCGATGGCAGGCGCTGCGTATGTCCTCCTGGGCTATTTCCAGACAAACACACTCTCGCGTTACTGACCACGCGACGGGGTCTCCACTTACTTGCCTAATGCACGCTAGGGATCAGCGCTTCATATGAACTCAGGGACATGAAGAGTCCAAGAGGTTCATATTGACGTCTCACACCAAGCTGTGAGATCAATCCCTGAACCACGTTCCTCGTCAGAGGGAGCTAACCGAAATTGAACCGCTTTTGGTGGTGTTCCTTACCATACTTACCAGAGCGTAGGTGCGTCGTTACATAATTGAAATTCAGAATTTTAACACATAGGTTAGTTTTTGCCACTTTAAGTAACTATGCTAATATAGTCCTTACTTGGGCAACTACCGAATCCTCACCATATACCTAAGTTTTCCCATAATACAGTCCTTAAGTACTGTGCTATCCCCAATGCAGCTCTGATACCAGGCTGTGGCGGACCGGAATCCGCTCATCCCGGATCGCGGAGGGTGGTGCCGCGCGATGCGACACCCGACAGCACACGTCATAAGAACACATTATATTACATGGGAAAACAAACTGAATGTACAAAATAGTACACTTCTCAGTTACAAACTAGGGTCTTTTATTACACAGGGGAAGTTTCTTTTATACAACTCACGCCCGCCTATCTAGCAAAAGTGGTTGCCCAGCCCTAGGGCAACCCACACTAGCTGCACTCCTCAGCTCAGCGCGGCGTGTACGGCTCCCACTCAGCCGTGGTCCCCGACGGAGGATAACCCTCGCCGGTGGACTCGTACTCCGAGTCCGTGGGTTGCTCCTCACCTGAAAAACACTTAAGCAGCAACCGTGAGCACGAAGGCTCAACAAGGCTTAACCGACTCACCTAAGCATGAAACTCTACATGAGGTGTACCATGACTTAGGATAGCAATGTTGCAGCAAATGGACACGCCTACAAGTTCATCCTTAGTTCATCTTTTAGCAACAAGTTAACGGTTCATGAAGCTGAAATTTAGTGAGCAATATCTGGTGGCACACATGTAGCAATACAGTTATATCATAACAGCAATATGGAATCATAACATTTCATCCATTAGTCTACGTTACGACGCAGTGAACAAGCGGTACTCGTCACCGCTAGGGACGGCGAATCGACTCGATATACACCTGCAGGAAAACCCAAAGAGCACGTCACGTACGCCCACCCGTGGAGCTGCACAGCACGCTCACTCGATGTCGTACGGGACAACCTTTCACCCAACAGCCCAAACGTCGAACCGGTCGCACCGAAACGAGCAGGAGGTTCCCCACACGGAGCATCTCTCTATGCCCGTTGGCAGATTTCCACCTTGCTGCCCTCAACCTACACCTATAAATCGGTGTGCTATGCCTCGACGCCCGGAGGTTTAGGCTACATCGGTTTATCGGGGCCCATATATCTGATATGCCTTCGGTACGTTCAATACTTGTTCAGCAGGGCCGCACAAGGATCGGTCCTCAATCGACACGGGCAGGGCTGCGCACACAAGACTTCTTCTTGCTGCGCCCTAGCCCCTGCCTAGTCTCATTTTCATTACTAAAGTGATCTCGCGTCACTCAACCGAACCCGTGTGTCCCAATGCCTATCTCGCGAGTAGATTCCAACTACTCGACTTGTACCGAAGTCCTATGACTCATTAAGCATAGCCTGTCTACTCGAGGTCCTTGACACTACCCTCACTCATTTAGGAACCTTTGGTTATGCAAGTGGGTTTCATTCATCCTATACCTAATTCACATACATACTTCATATGACACATGTAAACAAAGTAAGACTTACAAAAGGTTAATGCAAACCGGGGCTTGCCTTGTTGCTGCTGATCGGGGGTTAGTTCCTCTTCCGGAAGTAGGAAGTCCAGCAGTTCCGGAGTCTCTTCTTCAATGGCTACACGTTAATGAAACACTATATGTTAATTTAAATGCAATGTGAGTCTAGGGTAATACTTCTGCTATTAGTTCTAATAACCAATCTCTAACAACTGGAACTCTGTTTAAGTATTTAAAGATGAACTGGGTGTTGGTGGTTTGGCTTAGACTTAATCCCCCTGGTTAAATGCTAAGTGGTTTTTCCCCTTCTCCATATTAATCCCTCAAGTGGTTAAACAGGACAGGGGTGATCCAGAGCTCCAATGGATCTGATAATTTTTGTGTGAGTTCCTTGTCACAAGAAAACTCTCTGGACCAAACATTAGAACTTTTCATGGAATGGTTTGCTCAGAATAATTCTCTTAGCAAAGAATCAAAGAAGAATTAATTCTGAGGTAATACCCCTGTTCATGCTCAACTTAGTGAACTACAATTTCAATTATAGCTCATAGAGTTTGCATGAATTTTCCTAGTATTTTTGGAGCTAAGATTTGTCCAGAACTGAATTTGGAAGTTTTGGAAATTCTCTGAAAATGTTTCTGTATTCAAATGAACACAGTACCTCCAAATTTGAATTGCTCTGACCAAATCAACTCCAAATGGTCTGAAACTTTTACAGGGGTTTACTAATGTCCTAAGGAACATTCTGGCAAAATTTGGGGATTTTTGGATGAACCAAATTCCCTCTAAAGTTCTTTTGCTGAAAAGCTTTATAGAATTTTCCGGAATTAAATAATAGGTTTCATACAAATTGGGTTCCAGATTTGGATTGTACTCAGTTAGAGGAATCCAACAAAATTTGTTTCATAATTGTTGGATTCTCCTACCCTAAGTTGTGGTCCTCCAAAGTTTGAACTACAAACTGGACAGTTCAAAATGTTTAAATGTCTGCCAGTGGGTCCCACCCGGCAGTCTTCTCCTTCCTCGCGCCAAACAGGGGTCCGCGGCAGCGCACTCCGGCGAGCATCGCCGGAACTGCTTTCCCGGCCGTCTCCCGACCCCAAACTTGCCGCCCCGCCCTAACTCACGACGCTGAACTCGTCGGTGGTGTCGCCGGCGGCCGTAGCTCACCGGAACAGGGCTCCCGACGGTGACAGCGGTGGTTAGGGTTTCGGCGTGGTCGGGAATGCGTTACAACGCATCAAAATGATCGGCAAAGGGTCGTAGAGCACCGCGGGAGCTCGAGGTTGACGGAAATGGCCGCCAAACCCCATGAAAAGGTCGGCAACCTAGAGCTCCACGGTGAACCGAGCTATTATTCTATGGCGGCCCGAAAAACAACCCAAACCTGGCCATTTCTGGGTCATTTCCCTTGATTCTTGGTCGAGGAGGGCCGCTAGGGAGTGAGGAAGGTGTGTGTAGGCTCACCCGAGCTGGTTTGGCCGGTGCAGCTAGAATTTCGGGGTAGACCGCGCTCTACCCGAACACACTATGTTTCGGAAGAATTGGAAATACTCTTCACCCGGTGAATCAACCGCTAAACGGCTTGCACCTACACAATCTAGAGAGCATGGCGCACCTTTTTCGTGTAGGAGTCCGGCGGTGAAACTGGCCGTGGCATGCTGTCCACGGGGAGCAGTTTGCGGCTTTCCGCCGGTGGCCTGAGTTCTCAGTGGCGATCGTCGATTTGTGGTCGAGTGCGGTGCTAACACCGCGAGGTGGTGGGATGGCTAGCTAGAGCACACACAGGCGCTCCCTTTCTGTGTTGGGAGCTCGGGCAAAGGCCGAGCGGACGTCGGCGTGCAGGGGAGGATCGGGGGAGCGGCGTCGGTGACCGAGCAGAGCGGGGGCTCGCCGTTTTGCAAAGAAGCACGCGTACGTCTTTGGCGTCTTGGCGAGGGGGTCACGTAGAGGAGAGGGCGCGCCGTTTCCCGGCTGCCAGCACGAGCGACGGGAACCAGGAGGTGGCCGTTCGGCCGGCGGTGCGCGCGCGGCAGCTGGCTGCGCTCGGTTGACTGAGAAACAGAGAGAAGACTTGGGGGCTAATTATATTTCACCCAATGACATGTGGGCCCCACTGGTCACTGCTCTACCACCTGTCAAAAGATCTCCAAAACTTGACAAATGATGAATTCAAATGTTGGAAGTCTCAAACTGGGCTACATTGGTATGGTTTGGTAAATTTCCCTCAAATTCAAATGTATATTTGAATTCTTTGCATATTTGGATCCTTTTTGGAAAAATGGGTAGCAAACTTTTACAAAAATTATTGAAACTTTGCCTCCCCACTAATTTGGACCTTAGGAATCCAATTATGCACTTTGATCCTTGTTTTAGCTGCTGCAATCATGAATTTGAATGCAACAGTTTTGAATCACCCTCTCATGTGTGATCATATGTGTAGAATTCCCACTTTGTGAAAGTGTAGGTTTCCCCTTTATCCACTCTTTTGATGGAGGTTACTTGCTCTTCCGACTTTTTCACCATCTATCCACAACAAGAACTGTGGTGTTGTGAGGTGAAGAAAAGTTTTTACATGTCCCTTTTCTTGGGCTTTTACACCTCTCGACGGCGAATTTTGAAGATCCTCTCCGGCCGGTGAAAACAAACCTTCCGGTATGATTCTGTAAAATTCCTGATCGATTGTTGTTTAGACACCACGAAACTTCGCACACACAAGCCAGACATGTAGGCGCACCAGTTCTCTTTTGAAACCCTGCATGAAACACCCTGTGCACGGTGCAATTTCAAGCTTACCGAGGGCGGCTATGGCAGGAAGGTGCGGGTGCATGGTGAACCCTAAGGTAGAGCCGTTCCCGAGCCCATATGCGGCCATGCCAAGCTTGGCCAACCTCCACTGGTGCTGTAGAACCTTTCCAGGGAGCTTTTTGCGGGCTATAGCGCCAGGACGACGTCGCCGGACTTCGTCCGAACCGTTGCGCCGTCGCGGACTAGTTTGGGGGCCCTGCCAGCTCAAGAAAACACCATCACCGTGTTCCTCGCATTGAATTAGGGGCTGTCGGCGAGTTTCATCGACAAAGGTGGCCGGACGACTGATCCCAGAGCTTCTCCGGCGAGCCCGGCGGCGGGATCGCGCGGGAGCGGGAGGTTGAAGACGACCTCGCCCGTCCCGCCTGTCAGCGACTCGGGAGAGAGGGGCCGGATTCTCTGTAACACGGGATCAACTGTGACAGCGCGGGAAACAATTCTGTAGCCCGTGTGGCACTCTCTCAGCAGCTGGCACCTGCCCTTGGTCCCACAGTCAGTTTAAACATTTCTCGGATTTATTCAAATTCCTGATTTTTCCCCAAACTTTAGAAGAGCATAACTTTTGTTAGGAACCTCCAAATTTAGTGACTCAAATTGGGTTAGATTCAGATTTACAAACTCTATCCAAATATGCAACCCAATTTGTACGAAAGTCTGTATTTAATTCTGGAAAATTCTTTAAAAAATTTCAGAAAAAGAATTTTAGAGGGAGTTTGATTTATCCAAAAATCCTCCAATTTGGCCAGAATATTCTTTAGTGTGTTATTAGACACCTGTAAAAGTTTCAGCTCATTTGGAGTTCAATTGACCATGGTAATTCAGATTGTAAGTTCCTGTATTCAAATGGATACAGAAACATTTTCAGAGAATTTCCAAAACTTGTAAATTCAGTTCTGGGAAATTCTTAGCTCCAAAAATCCTAGGAAAATTCATGTAGACTCTATGAACTATAATTGAAATTTTGGTTCACTGAGTTTGACCTGAACATGGGTGTTACCTCAGAATTAATTCATCTTTGACTAAACACTTAGAGAATTATTCTGAATAAACCACTGCATGAAAAGTGCTAAATTTTGGTCCAGAGGACTTTCTTGTGACAAAGAACTCACATGAAAATTCTCAGCTCCATTAGAGCTCTGGATCACCACTGTCATGTGTGATGTCTTAAGGTGATCAACACTTAAGTGGGAAAAGCACTTAATATTTGATCTTAGTGTTTAAGCCCAACCCAAACCACTACCAACAGTGTCATTTTAAATTCTTAAACAGAGTTCTAGTTTTAAAACTGTCATTAGATATTATTAGCAAAAGATTTTTAATTAAATACATACGCATGATCATATCGTGTAGCACATACGTGAAGAAGGCGAGAAGGACTTGAAGTGAAGATTAAGGAGGAAGGAAAACAAGTGATCAAGCTCCAAGTGATCGTCACTAACTGATTGTAACCTTAGTCACCTGCAAAACAGGCAAGCCCCGGTTTGCATTTGAACAGTTTTATAAATCGTTTTCATTTGTAGAGATCATAGCTTTTCATCGTTGATTGCATTACGTCTAGAAGATATTGAAAACCCCACTTGCATGACCAGAAACACCTAAGAGAGAAAGGGTAGAATAGCAACTCCTTGAGGGAATTTGGCTACGCTAATGTTAGTAGGAAAGGTCCGGTTGAAGACGAGTAGTTGGAATCTACTCGCGAGTTTAGGGCTGGTGTACTTGGAACGTTCCAATTTAGAGAAGATGAGGAAAGTTCACACATAAGAAATGGAGACCGGGCAGGGAGGTTTAGATGCAGCAGGTTGCAGGCCGTGCGTGCATAGCCCTGCCTGTGTCGGTTAAGGCCCGTCCATGCTTGACCCTGTTGGACACGTTTGAGTTGTGTACCGGGCGCATACTGGCTATATGGGACCCAGGAAACCGATGTACCTTGGGAGATCCATAGTAGTGGAACTTTTCCAACTGCCTTAGGCTTTTGGCGTCAGGGTAGCAGGAGGTACCTCGCTTAAGAACATACCACAGCGGGTATGTACCTTGAGGGAGCTTGCGTACTCGGGGCAGTTGGACTGCGTCAAATGTGGAAGATCTTGGGAAAGGTGGCCGCGTACAACGTCAGTCGAGGTTGCTGCCGGCAACTCGGAGTACGGGTGTACGTGTCGTGTAGTCCGAGCGTGTACTGATTCGAATCACCGTCGCTCGCGGTTATATGAGCATACTTGCCCACAGCGTATTGACGTAGTAACAACTGGAATTGTTTATCTTTGAACTTGATAAGGCTGTACTATAACTTGTATTGCAACCATGATTGAATTAGAGATAGGCTCATTAAAGTTTACTTTCACTTTGTGCAAGGAGCATCGCAACAAAGCGTTTCTTGTTTGATTGTAGAGTTGCGATGCTTTTCGGCTCAAGGTTTGCACAATGAGGCTTAAAATCTGAAAGTTAAGGATCGACTTTAGGCGAGTCCTTTATGCAAATCTAGCCAACCTAATTGCAACCGTCGTACATGTAGAGTTTCTTGTTTAGGAGAGACGGGTCAGACTTGCTGAGCCTATGTGCTCACGCTTGCTATATGAGTGGTTTTGCAGGTTAACGTCGATACTGAAAAGAAGGTTGTCCCGTGAGACTCAGAGACTTCCGAGTCATTTGACACAGGGAGAACCCAGCCGCTGCTGTTTTCTTCATGTTGCTAGCGAGAGGAGTCCGCCGGCTGGACTTCATCTCGAGTGCTCTAAGTTATTCGACGTGAGTTGATATAGACTTCCGCTGTAGTTACTTGATGTAAAGTATTTACAAAGAAAAACTTGTAAGCTTCCGCTATTGTTTTATGTAATACATTGTTCCTCATATGTGTGCTGTTGGGTGCCGCACAACACGGCACCACCCAATGCGATTCCCGGGAGAGTGGCCTGTCTCAGCTGAGCGCGCCCGTCTCGCGTGGTATCAGAGCTGAGCCCTGTCTCAGTTGGTACCACGCCCGTTTCAGCTGGTATCAGAGCTGCATTGGTAATAGCACACGGAATAAGGACGGTATTAAGACAAAAATTTAGGATACGGTGAGGAAATGGTATTAGGCCCACATAAGGATTACTATTAGCTTATTATGAAGGTGGCAACCTAACTTATTTGTTATGTCGGAAAGTCGTGCATCTCGGGACGATTTATGTCTTGGGGGGTGCACGTAAGCGCTGTCCACCAGTGCGCACAAGCTGAAGGGTGGAGCCCCACGGGTGGCAGGTAACCCGATCCGCTTTAGTATCCTCTACGACTCCTCATGTCGTTTGGGGTACTCGAGCAACGTCTATCCCAGGCGTGCGTGGTGCAATTTGGGAAACCCCGTCACATGGTTCGTAACGTGAACACGTAGCTCAAGGCGTGTTTGGCTTGAGAACACCTGTGCGAGTGATGACGGACGGGTGTAAGAATTGTATGGATACCGGGTTCGGTGTGCAGCCGGACCTGACATTTGAGTGTGACTTATGCAGGATTAACCATGAAACCGTAGTATGAATAGTACACGTTTGCGTGTGACCGTTTAGTGCCACCTAAGATACATTTATGCCGGTATAATCCGGTTAGGATTTTCTTTTGGTGAGGCTACGTAGTATCGACATGCTTCTTACGGTGCATCGACACCGTACTAAACTTAATAACCCCTCTCCTTGAAAGAAATGACTCATGAACTAACTTTCAACTAAAAATGGAAGTTTGAAACAAATATTAGTTACTGAACTCTTATTTTGAGCTAAGATTCAAATGAGAGGAAGACTAGGTTTCAAAGATTTCAAAAAAGGAGTGCTCTGTTTTCGGCAGGAATTCTTGCTGGACTTTAACAGAGCATAACTCTGAGTAGCTTGACCCAATTAAGGTGTATGATACAGTTCTGGAGAGATTTTCGAGTACTCTACAAATTCTTTGTAGACCTCCAGAGCCAAATCATAAGCTAAATGGGTAGAAAGTTCAGAGGATGGTAAACTGTCCAGAACCACGACAGCAGCAAAAACTTCTCTGGACCTTTCTGTTTTTAAGCCATAACTTTCTGTAGAGAAACCCTTAAGAAGCTTATGATACACCATTGGATAGGTTATGAAATGTGCAACATTGTTGTAGTTCAAAGTTTGTTCAGGTTCTTATTGTATTTACGTATACAACTGTGATAAAATCAGCCACGTACAAAGGAGGTGCTGGCAAATTTTATCCAGGAATTCTGTCAACATTGGAAAATCATAACTTTAAATCCGGAGATGATCTGGATGCATATGAGTACCTGTTGGAAAGGTACTGAAGTTAACTTTAACTTTGGTATTCAACTCGAGATATGAAAATGCTTTTAACTAGATCAAAATCTGGAGATAGTGCATAAAGGTCTGTCCTGTACAGATAGGCTGAATAACTATGCCTACTAAGGAGTTGTGTAAACATGAATTTTGTTACTGCTTTCGTAAAGTTTTGACACAATAATGTTTCCATTAGTCTCACATACTGCTGAGTTCTTGTTTAACTCATCTCAACGACATTTTGCAGTATGGTTCGTACTCGCTCTAGGAGTAGGGCCGGAAGTTCTCGTCGAGGCGGTGATACTTCCATTCCACCGTCCGAACCACCATCCACGGGATGGATGGATCTTATGACTCGAGTCGTCAAGTCTAACCAAGAGAACACTAGGATACTCCAAGAAGCAACGCAAGAACACACACGCTTACTCCAAGCTTTGGTACAGCAAGGCGTACTCCAGAACACGCAACAGGTCGTTCCGTCTCGGGACGCTTATCTGGATTTCTTGGCAACTCAACCGCCAATTTTTACTGAAGCCACCGAACCTGTGGAAGCAGATCAATGGCTTCGTGTCATGGAGTCAAAATTTGGAGTATTCAAGTGTGATGAATACCAGAAGACAAAGTTTGCCGCTCAGCAACTCCATGGAGCCGCCGGAAACTGGTGGGTGGATCATCTTGCCACCATTCCGGAGGACCATCAAGTAGCATGGAGTGAATTTTGTGAAGACTTTCGTACTCGTTACATACCACTAGGTATTGTAAAGGCAAAGCGGGAGGAATTTTTGGGCTTGAAGCAAGGGGACATGAATGTCCTCGAGTATGTCAGGAGATTTAATCTTTTGGCCCAATATGCTCCCGAATATGTGGCGAAAGAAGAGGCACGGTGTGACCTATTCTTCCATGCCCTGAGTGCCATATTACAGGATAAGTTAGCCGTACACAATAATGGCAGTTACACCGACATGGTCGATGCGGCTTTCATTCAAGAGAAGCCGACACTTGAGTGGCAAGCGGAGAAGAGAAAGATGAGTGAGATCGATGCAGGCTAGCACAAGTTATGTGCCTCAGAAGTACCATTTGGTGTATCAAACGCAACCCGGTGAAAGATGGAGGCCACCTGTACGATAAACTCCTCAGAGATTGATTGCTGGTCAAGTTCTACAACTTGCATCACCTCCACAGCCGCAGCATCAGACGGTGGTTTATGCTCCATCGCCGCAGCCATATGTACCTAGCAGTCCACCGCAAGTCAACGAAGAACCGGAGAGGCATCCGTGTTTTACATGTGGGCGCATGGGCCATTATGCTAGGCAATGTCCAGAGGGAATTCAAGGATGCGGGTCATCATATTTACAACAATACGACCCGTATCTTAATCTGCAGATAGGAGGGCAGATAAGGGGCAACATTCACTATACTGTGATTGATGATGTTCCGGAAGGAGAAGCCGCTTTAGCAGGGATGTTTTCTCTGAATCAGCTACCGGTTTTAGTTCTCTTTGATTC
The DNA here is from genome assembly GCA_030760725.1 of Neostapfia colusana. Lineage (NCBI taxonomy): Eukaryota > Viridiplantae > Streptophyta > Magnoliopsida > Poales > Poaceae > Neostapfia > Neostapfia colusana. The sequence continues at coordinate 59,813,171 of JASWHV010000004.1, read as the reverse complement.
CGGTGCCACAAACAACTCCATTAGCCAATCCTTTGTGGCTCAACATCAGCTCCAAACAGTTTATACAAAGAGGTAATACCTCATATCTTCACCCGTGGGCAGTAGTACCGCAAGCGAGGTTGTCTCCCGAACACCTCTTTGTTTGGGGGGTAAAATATACCCTACGACCCTCATTATTCTTGAAGGTCTGAAGATCGACATCATTTTGGGGATGTCGTGGTTGAATTACCACAGAGCGGTTCTTAACATCAGCTCCAGGACCGTTGAGCTCAACTCCCCACAGCACGGTCTTCACATATTAATTCTGGGCGCCAGACGGCAACAGATTGCAACAGTGAACCACACGGAAGCTGTGAAGATAGAGGACATTCCGGTGGTACGTGAATATCCGGATGTATTTCCCGAGGATTTACCGGGCATGCCGCCAGAACGAGACGTTGAGTTCAAGATTGAACTCATACCGGGAACAACACCGATATCACAAAGGCCGTACAAGATGGCACCCAATGAACTGGCAGAATTGAAGACACAGCTGAATGACCTAATGAGCAAGGGCTTTATACGACCGAGTTTGTCACCTTGGGGTTGTTCAGCGTTGTTTGTCAAGAAGAAGGACGAAACACTACGGCTTTGTGTTGATTATCGTCCTTTGAACGCCGTTACCATCAAGAACAAGTATCCACTACCTCGCATTGCTATGCTCTTCGATCAATTAGTGGGTGCGAAGGTATTTTCAAAGATAGATCTTCGGTCCGGATATCACCAGATTAAAATCCGGGCAGAAGATATTCCGAAGACGGCATTCTCAACGAGATACGGGCTGTATGAGTATCTCGTTATGTCTTTTGGTTTGACAAACGCCCCGGCACACTTTATGTACCTGATGAATTCAGTGTTCATGCCGGAGTTGGATAAATTCGTCATTGTCTTTATCGACGATATCTTGGTGTACTCTAAGTCAGAGGAGGAACATGCTGAACATCTGCATATTGTGCTACAAAGATTGCGAGATCATCAGCTCTATGCAAAATTCAGCAAGTGCGAATTCTGGATTAATCAAGTACCTTTTCTTGGACACATCATTTCAGCGGAGGGCATCGCTGTAGATCCGAGTAAGATTATCCAAGTACAGAAATGGGAGTCACCAAAGTCAGTACATGAAATCCGTAGCTTCCTCGGTTTAGCGGGTTATTACCGGAGGTTCATTCCGGGTTTTTCCAAGATTGCTAAACCGATGACGGAATTATTAAAGAAGAATACCAGATTTATGTGGGGTGCTGCGTGTGAACAAGCTTTCAAGACTTTAGTGAAGCATCTCACAACAGCCCCAGTTCTTGCTCAGCCGGATACAACGAAGCCATTCGACGTTTATTGCGATGCATCTGGCATCGGTCTTGGTTGCGTGCTAATGCAAGAAATACGAGTGGTCGCTTATGGATCTCGTCAACTCAGAAATCACGAGCAGCATTATCCAACTCATGATCTTGAGTTAGCTGCCATGGTCCTTGTTTTAAAGATGTGGAGGCATTACTTGCTCGGAAATCTTGTACACCTCTACACCGACCACAAGAGCTTGAAGTACATCTTCACTCAGAAAGAATTGAACATGAGGCAACGAAGATGGCTAGAGATCATTAAAGATTATGATCTTGAGATTCATTATCATCCAGGAAAGGCGAATGTGGTCGCTGATGCGCTCAGTCATAAGGCGCATATCCATCACCTAACTATTGCTGAAATGGATGATGAAGAACCAAGCCTCCGTGTCATCCCGTATGGAGCTCTCTATAATCTCGCTCTCATTCCTACCATCTGAGAGGAGATCATGGAGGCTCAACGAAAAGACAAGGGTATGTCTCACATACGGCGAAGATTAGATAACGGAGAAATGAAGTGCTTACGGAAGGACGATGAGGGTACTTTGTGGTTCAACGACCGGATTGTAGTACCCCGGGATATGGGACTACGGAAGAAAATTTTGGATGAAGCTCACTTGTCCAAGTTTTCCATTCATCCGGGCAGTAATAAAATGTACCAAGATCTCCGGAAGAAGTTTTGGTGGACACGTATGAAACATGAAGTTGCAAAGTACGTTTCAGAGTGTGATACGTGTCGAAGAGTCAAGGCCGACCACATGAAGAAGTTAGTCCTGTTGCAGCCATTGCAAATACCGGCATGGAAGTGGGAAGACTTGAGTATGGACTTCATCGTCGGGTTGCCGATAACCTCCCACAACCATGATTCGATTTGGGTAATCGTGCACCGATTAACCAAATCAGCACATTTCATCCCTGTGCATACAAGATATAACACAAGGCAGTATGCAGAGCTGTACATAGCACGAATCTTGTGCTTACATGGAGTTCCCCGGACCATTGTGTCAGATAGAGGATCACTGTTCGTAGCCCGTTTCTGGGAGCAGCTACACGCATCCTTGGGGACCAAACTAATTAGAAGCTCTGCGTATCACCCTCAAACCGATGGGCAAACTGAGATGGTGAATCAAATACTGGAGGATATGCTAAGGGCATGTGCCATCCACCACGGTAAGAGTTGGGATGATCACTTACCGCTGGCGGAGTTCTCGTACAACAACAGATATCAGACGAGCATCAAAATGGCACCATATGAAGCTCTATACGGCCGGAAGTGCCGTACACCATTGAATTGGTGTGAATCCGGCGAACGCGTAACGTTCGGGGTTGATCTTGTCAATGAAGCCGAAGAGAGAGTTCGGATAATACAAGAGAACCTCAAAGCTGCCGAATCTCGTCAAAAGAGCTACGCGGACCAGAGACGTCGACTGCTCCATTTCGAAGTTGGAGAGCACGTATATCTTCGTGTGTCTCCGATGAAAGGGATTCATCGGTTTGGTGTCAAGGGGAAACTTGCTCCCCGATTCATTGGTCCATTTGCCATAACGGAGAAGTACGGAACTGTAGCCTACCGGATGGAACTACCGGCAAGCCTTGCCGGTATTCACGACATATTTCACGTGTCCCAGCTGCGGAAGTGTCTCAAGTTTACCGCTGCCATCCGCACCGAAGACATCGACGAGTTAAAGCCGGATCTGACCTATGTCGAGCAACCTGTACAGATTATCGACGAATAGACCCGGATCACCCGAAACCGGACTTTAAGATTCTACAAAGTCCTGTGTAGTAATCATACCCCGGAAGAGGCGACATGGGAAACCGAAGATTACATCCACAAGAACTATCCGGAGCTTTTGTCATAAACTTTGTAATTACCTCCCGCCTCGTTCTTCTTTTGAATCTCAGGACGAGATTCCTTTTAAGGGGGGAGGGATGTAAAGGTCCCAAAAATGTGAATCCAATGCAACCCTTGTTTGCAAAAGCTTTTGTTTCATATGTATGAAATTTGGGACTTGTTAAAACTTTTCCACATGTGATGACACACATGAGGGTTTTCTTCGCACTAGTCAAATGTTTATTTGAGAACTTGGAACCCTAGAGGGGTCTAAAACAAAGATGGGAAGTTCTCATATGTGTGAGAAAACAAAAATCAGATTTGGAACAATTTGTTTAAAATAAAATTCAAATGAGAGCAACACTAGGAATTTCTAAACTGTTGTGCTACAAATCTCATTTGCAGCAGCCAAATTTAAAATCAGGTTTCATATTTGAATTCCTTGGGTCCAAATTATGGGGTGTGCAAAGTTTCATGATTTATGGAAATGAATTGCAACCCATTTTCCAAATTGGACTTTAAATGACAAAGAATTCAAACACTCATTTGAATTTGGATGAAACTTGCCCAATTATCCAAATGCATACCAGATTTGAATTCCCACAATTGAATGCTCTCAATATTAAAACTTGGGAGATATTTTAGAGGAGATAAGGAGGAGTGACATGTGGGACCCACATGTCATTGGGAGGACTGAAAACTTGCAAAAAGATCTTCAGTGAAGCAGCCAGTCGCTGTTTTATTTCCTCCCACGTGAAGCAACGGCCGAAGCCGCCTTCCCTCCGCTCGACACCGAGCTCGGCCGACGCCTCCACCTCCTGCTGGGTTTCTTCACGCTGGAGAGCTGCTGGACGTCAGTGGCTACCGCCTCACGCCCTCTCCCGCCTCTTAACCGAAGCCACGGGCCATTTCTTCTCTCCCTCGTACCTAAAGACAGAGAACGCAGCCGCCCGGCTTCGATTGCTCGGGAGCTCGGGCAATTCAAGTGAGCAGCGCCTCTTAGCAGCAAAACCACACAACCGTAGACCCCTCGACCTCCTCGAGTCATCGCCAGGTGCGTTTGTGCAACCTACGCCGAGAACCTTGAGTTTCCACGGCGGCCGCCATACCACGGCAGCGACGTTCTTCCATGGACAGCCTCCTCCAAAGCTTGTCACGACCAAGCAAGACCACTCTGGGTCGCGCAGGATCCCGTGCAGCTTCCACCCAAAGCACAGAGCCTGCCTCGGCCTCTCGACGGTGAATTTGAAGATCCTATCCGGCCGGTGAAAACCAACCTTCCGGTATGATTCTGTAAAATTCCCGATCGATTGTTGTTTAGACACCACGAAACGTCGCACACACAAGCCAGACATGTAGGCGCACCAGTTCTCTTTTGAAACCTCGCATAAAACACCCTGTGCACGGTGCAATTTCAAGCTTTCCGAGGGCGGCTATGGCGGGAAGGTGCGGGTGCACGGTCAACCCTATGGTAGAGCCGTTCCCGAGCCCATATGCGGCCATGCCAAGCTTGGCCAACCTCCACTGGTGCTGTAGAACCTTTCCAGGGAGCTTTTTCCGGGCAATAGCGCCAGGGCGACGTCGCGGGACTTCGTCCGAACCGTTGCGTCGTCGCGGGCTAGTTTGGGGGCCCTGCCAGCTCAAGAAAACCCCATCAGCGTGTTCCTCACGTTGAATTAGGGGCTGGCGGCGAGTTTCATTGACATAGGTGGCCGGACGACTGATCCCGGAGCTTCTCCGGCGAGCCCGGCGGCGGGATCGCGCGGGAGCGGGAGGTTGAAGACGACCTCGCCGGTCCCGCCTGTCAGCGACTCGGAGAGAGGGGCCAGATTCTCTGTAACACGGGATCAACTGTGACAGCGAGGGAAACGATTCTGAAGCCCGTGTGGCACTCTCTAAGCAGCTGACACGTGCCCCTTGGTCCCACAGTCAGTTTAAACATTTCTCGGATTTATTCAAATTCCTGATTTTCCCCAAACTATAGAAGAGCATAACTTTTGTTAGGAACCTCCAAATTTAGTGATTCAAATTGGGTTAGATTCATATTTACAAACTCTATCCAAATATGCAACCCAATTTGTACGAACGTCTGTATTTAATTCTGGAGAATTCTTTAAAGCTTTTCAGCAAAAGAATTTTAGAGGGAGTTTGGTTTATCCAAAAATTCTCAAATTTTTCCAGAATATTCTTTAGGGTGTTATTAGACTCCTGTAAAAGTTTCAGCTCATTTGGAGTTGAATTGATCAGGGTAATTCAGATTGTAAGTTCCTGTATTCAAATGAATACAGAAAAATTTTCAGAGAATTTCCAAAAAATGTAAATTCCGTTCTGGGAAATTCTTAGCTCCACAAATCATTGGAAAATTCATGTAGACTCTATGAACTATAATTGAAATTGTGGTTCACTGAGTTTGACCTGAACATGGGTGTTACCTCAGAATTAATTCATCTTTGACTAAACCCTTAGAGAATTATTCTGAATAAACCACTCCATGAAAAGTGCTAAATTTTAATCCAGAGGACTTTCTTGTGACAAAGAACTCACATGAAAATTATCAGCTCCATTAGAGCTCTGGATCACCACTGTCATGTGTGATCTCTTAAGGTGATCAACACTTAAGTGGAAAAAGCACTTAGTATTTGATCTTAGTGTTTAAGCCCAACCCAAACCACTAGCACCAGTGTCATTTTAAATTCTTAAACAGAGTTCCAGTTTTAAAACTGTCATTAGATCTTATTAGCAAAAGCTTTTTAATTAAATACATACGCATGATCATATCGTGTAGCACATACGTGAAGAAGGCGAGAAGGACTTGAAGTGAAGATCAAGGAGGAAGGAAAACAAGTGATCAAGCTCCAAGTGATCGTCACTAACTGATTGTAACCTTAGTCACCTGCAAAACAGGCAAGCCCCGGTTTGCATTTGAACAGTTTTATAAAGCGTTTTCATTTGTAGAGATCATAGCTTTGCATCGTTGATTGCATTACGTCTAGATGATATTGAAAACCCCACTTGCATGACCAGAAACACCTAAGAGATAAAGGGTAGAATAGAAACTCCTCGAGGGAATTTGGCTACGCTAATGTTAGTAGGAAGGGTCCGGTAGAAGACGAGTAGTTGGAATCTACTCGCGAGTTTAGGGCTGGTGTACTTGGAACGGGTCCAATTTAGAGAAGACGAGGAAAGTTCACACATAAGAAATGGAGACCGGGCAGGGAGGTTTAGATGCAGCAGGTTGCAGGACGTTCGTGCATAGCCCTGCCTGTGTCTGTTAAGGCCCATCCGTGCTTGACCCTGTTGGACAAGTTTGAGTTGTGTACCGGGCGCATACTGGCTATATGGGACCTAGGAAACCGATGTACATTGGGAGATCCATAGTGGAACTTTTCCAACTGCCTTAGGCTTTCGGTGTCAGGGTAGCAGGAGGTACCTCGCTTAAGAACATACTACAGGGGGTATGTACCTTGAGGGAGCTTGCGTACTCGGGGCAGTTGGACTGCGTCCAATGTGGAAGATCTTGGGAAAGGTGGCCGCATACAACGTCAGTCGAGGTTGCTCCCGGCAACTCGGAGTACGGGTGTACGTGTCGTGTAGTCCGGCCGTGTACTGATTCGAATCACCGCCGCTCGCGGTTATATGAGCATACTTGCCCACTGCGTCTTGACATAGTAACAACTGGAATTGTTTATCTTTGAACTTGATGAGGCTGTACTATAACTTGTATTGCAACCATGATTGAATTAGAGATAGGCTCATTAAAGTTTACTTTCACTTTGTGCAAGGAGCATCGCAACAAAGCGTTTCTTGTTTGATTGTGGAGTTGCGATGCTTTTCGGCTCAAGTTTTGCACAATGAGGCTTAAAATCTGAAAGTTAAGGATCGACTTTAGGCGAGTCCTTTATGCAAATCTAGCCAACCTAATTGCATCCGTCGTACATGTAGAGTTTCTTGTTTAGGAGAGACGGGTCAGACTTGCTGAGCCTATGTGCTCACGCTTGCTATATGAGTGGTTTTGCAGGTTAACATCGATGCTGAAAAGAAGGTTGTCCGGTGAGACTCGGAGACTTCCGAATCGTTTGACACAGGGAGAACCCAGCCGCTGCTGTTTTCTTCGTGTTGCTAGCGAGAGGAGTCCGCGGGCTGGACTTTATCTCGAGTGCTCTTAGTTATTCGACGTGAGTTGATATGGACTTCCGCTGTAGTTACTTGATGTAAAGTATTTACAAAGAAAAACTTGTAAGCTTCCGCTATTGTTTTATGTAATACATTGTTCCTCATATGTGTGCTATTGGGTGCCGCACAACACGGCACCACCCAATGTGATTCCCGGGCGAGTGGCCTGTCTCGGCTGAGCGCGCCCGTCTCGCGTGATATCAGTGCTGAGCCCTGTCTCAGTCGGTACCGTGCCCGTCTCAATAGAGAGGTGGAGTTCAAGATTGAACTTGCGCTGGGAACCATGCCAATATCCCGAAGGCCGTACAAGATGGCGCCCAAGGAATTGGCTTAGTTGAAGACCCCGATAATGGACCTGCTGGAAAAGGGTTTTATTAGGCCGAGCTCCTCGCCATGGGGCTCTTCGGCGTTATTTGTAAAGAAGAAGGATGAGACGTTGCGGCTTTGCGTGGACTATCTTCCATTAAATGCCGTAACCATCAAGAACATGTACCCATTGCCACGGATCGACATGTTGTTCGATCAGTTGGTCAAAGCAAAGATCTTTTCCAAGATGGACTTAAGATCCGGATACCATCAGATTAAGATAAGGGCGGAGGACATTCCAAAGACAGCTATCTCGACGAGGTACGGACTTTATGAGTACCTGGTCATGTCCTTCGGCCTCACCAATGCTCCAGCTCACTTCATGTACTTAATGAACTCGGTATTCATGCCGGAGCTGGACAAGTTTGTCGTGGTCTTCATCGATGACATCCTGGTATATTCCAAGTCGGAGGAAGATCACAAGAAGCATCTGCGTATAGTCTTGCAACGGCTGCGGGATCACAAGCTATACGCAAAATTCAGCAAATGCGAGTTCTGGATATCGCAAGTGCCTTTTCTCGGGCATATCATCTCAGCGGAGGGTATCGCTGTAGACCGAGCAAGATCACTCAAGTGCTGAATTGGAAGTCCCCGAGGACTGTTCACGAGGTACGGAGTTTCCTCGGACTCGCGGTATATTATCGGAGGTTCATTCCGAACTTCTCGAAGATTGCCAAGCCAATGACGGAGCTGCTAAAGAAGGCTACCAAATATGTTTGGAGTCCAGCGTGTGAAGCAGCATTCAAAGCTTTAGTCAAGCACCTGACATCAGCACCAGTTTTGGCGCAGCCAGACACAACAAAACCGTTCGATGTGTACTGCGATGCATCCGGCATTGGGCTCGGATGTGTGCTGATGCAAGACCGAAGAGTGGTCGCGTATGGATCACGGCAGCTTAGAAACCATGAGAAGAATTATCCAACCCACGACTTGGAGCTCGCTGCCGTGGTACTTGCACTGAAAATGTGGAGGCACTACCTACTCGGTAACCTCGTACATCTATATACCGACCACAAAAGCCTCAAGTACATATTCACTAAGAAGGAGTTGAACATGAGGCAGCGAAGATGGTTAGAATTGATAAAGGATTACGAAATAGAGATCCATTATCATCTGGGCAAGGCAAACATAGTGGCAGATGTGCTGAGCCGCAAGTCACACGTCAACAATCTGACCATCACACCGTTGGAAGAGAGCGAACCACCACTGCATGTGATTCCACATGGAGCTCTCTACAACCTAGCTTTGATCCCCACCATCCGTGAAGAGATAGCGGCAGCTCAGAAATATGACAAGGGCATGTCGCATTTACGGAGACGTGTAGATAGTGGGGAGCTGAAATGTTTCCGGAAGGACGGAGACGGCGTCCTATGGTTCAAGGACCGGATCGTCGTACCCCGTAACCCGGAGTTACGGAAGAAAATTTTTGATGAGGCTCACTTATCAAAATTTTCTATTCACCCCGGCAGCAAAAAAATGTATCGAGAACTCAGAAGCAAGTTTTGGTGGACACGGATGAAGCAGGAGATCGCGAAGTACGTGGCCGAGTGTGATACATGTCGAAGGGTGAAGGCAGACCATATGCGGAAACCGGGACTGCTGCAACCACTGGGCGTTCCTGCCTAGAAGTGGGAGGATGTGAGCATGGACTTCATTGTCGGTTTACCCACCACTTTTCAGAAGCATGATTCTGTGTGGGTGATCGTCGACCGGCTCACCAAAGTTGCCAATTTCATCCCGGTCAACACTAACTACAACGCCAAGAAGTACGCTGAACTGTACATCTCACGGATCCTATGCTTGTACGGCGTACCCCATACCATCATATCGGATCGGGGCACTTTATTTGTGTCCCGTTTTTGGGAGCAGCTGCACGCTGCCTTGGGGACGAAGCTGATCCGTAGTTCAGCGTACCACCCGCAGACAGATGGACAAACCGAGCGGGTAAATCAGATATTAGAAGACATGCTACGAGCTTGCGCTATCAACCACGGCAAGAATTGGGATGATCACTTGCCGTTAGGCGAGTTCTCGTACAACAATGGGTACCAAGCCAGCATAAAGATGGCGCCCTACGAGGCGCTATACGGAAGGAAATGCCGCACACCGCTGAATTGGTGTGAGTCTGGCGAAAGGGTTACTTTCGGGATTGACATTGTCAGCAACGGGGAAGAAAAGGTTCGACTGATTCAAGCGAACCTAAAAGCCGCCACATCCCGGCAGAAACAGTATGCAGACCGGAGAAGACGCCCATTACAATTCGAAGTCGGGGATCACGTATATCTACGTGTGTCTCCAATGAAGGGCGTAAACAGATTTGGGGTGAGAGGAAAGTTGGCACCCCGATTCATCGGTACATTCCAGATTACCGAAAGATGTGGATCAGTAGCATACCGGCTGAGATTACCAGAAGCACTTTCCGTTGTGCACGACGTCTTTCACATTTCCCAGCTGAGGAAGTGTCTCAAGCTATCTAATACCGTTCAGCTGGAGGACATTGAAGAACTGCAACCGGATCTCACCTATCGGGAGGAACCGGTTCAGATTATTGATGAGAAGGCCCGAACCACACGCAACCGCACGTTGTGGTTCTATGGAGTAATCACTCCGTGAACGAAGCGACATGGGAGAGCGAAGGATTTCTTCGCGCTAACTACCCCGACTTTTTCACGTCGCATATCCGGTAATTTTCCACCATCCTCTCTCTCATTTTCACCTTATAATCTCGGGACGAGATTATTTTAAGGGGGGGGAATGTAAGGGCCTCAATTTTTGACACATGTTTGAAGTGTTCATCACCACACACACACACCTCATTTGAAGAAAGTTGATGAACACATTTGAAGAGCAAGTAACCACCATCAACATGCTCATTAGGGAATAAACTCACATATTGCAAAAGTGGTATTTCCCACATGTAATATGTTGGGGCTGGGCATACGAAAAACTCCTACACATTGCTAGGAATGTCCATGCCAAGTTTCACCCAAATTCAAAACCTTTTTGAGGTCATTTTGGGTATAGCTAGAAAGAGGGCAGTTTGAAACTACATTCAAATTCAAACTGTTTTTATCCCATGAATTCAAAAGTGGGAGACATATTCTTACTCAGCACATTTTTGTGAGCTCACACTCCAATTTTCACTCTATTTGGAGTTGATCTTGACATGAGCTAAGTGGGACAAATTCAAACTTTATTTGAATTCCAAACTGAACTTGTGCTGAAATTCATTCAAACCAAACCCAATTTGAATTCTAATCAGTTCAAATGGCTCATGGGTGAATAATTTGAATCACCATGGGCATTTTGGGGCTTACTGTTTACAACAGTTATGAGGAGTTAATTTCAGAGGTTAAACTTGAGTGTGGGACCCACATGTCATAGAGAGAAGGGGGCAATACGTGCACACAAAGTCACAGCCTCGGTGGGAAATTCCACCGAGCAGCTGCCGGCTGTGCCACCGAGAAGCAACCGGCACCACCAGCTGCTTCCCTCTTCGCGCGCTGGCGCACAGGGTGGCTTGCTCGCGCCTCCACGCGACCGGCACCGCCTCAGCCTGAGCGAAGACCGGCTGGCTTTATCCCCTCGCGTGCGACCCCGAGCAGCGGCAGTTTTTCTCCCCGAAGCTCTCGGTCGATCAGGAAAACCAGCAAATGATCGACCCTTTCCATCCCTGAGCTGCTAAACAGCACCCTGAGATCACACTCCACCTCCCCGACGCCAAAAACCCCGAGCTCCGGCCTCCCTTGCCCGAGAACGATCGCCACAGCAGCGACCTAACCTCAGCCGCAGGTCAGGCGCTCGCGGACAGCGTTCCACGGGATCTTTCACAGTCCAGCGAGAGAGGCAACAGGAGCGCGCAACAGCCATGTTGCTCTCCTCCAAGTTTGGAAGCAAACCGTGAAGAATCCACTGCGAATTTCCAGCTTTTGCTCCGGCGACCTTAAACCGAGCTTCCGGTACGGATTCTTCAAATTCTCGCTCTAGGATCCTTCTCTAGTTATCAAATCTTGCACATAGGCGCTGGACTAGCCGGCGATCAGTTTCCTTTCTGCATCCGTGGTATGAAACCGACTAGGATTGACGAATTTTGAGCTCGATTGAGGGCACTCATGGCGGGCACGCTCGGTCACATGGTGCCGACCGGCTTGCCGCCATCTCTGAACCCATTTGACACCTTGTCGAGCTTCCTAGAGGTGTACTGATGCTGTAAAACCGATTGTTTGAGGTTTTGGTGGGTTAGAATCCACGGCCGACGGCGCCGAACCTCAACCGAGGCCGCCGCACATCGCCGGGCTAGTTCCGGTCACCACCAGCTCGAACTGACCCCACAGACGTGCTCCTCGACGTCGACAACCCCCTGGCGGCAAGTTTCAGACCAGGTGATGGCCGGCAGCGGCAAGCCGGCGAGCTCCGAGTCGGCTCCGGCGAGGGGAGGCGGCGCGGGCGCGAGGGCGCGTCAGGAGGAAGACGAAGCCGGCTGGCCCACGCTCAGCGGCTTAGAAATTTAAATCGAGATCGGGTGTGGCCGGGATCTGGTGTGCTGGCGCGCAAAAACCCTGTGGACCTCAGTGCGCTGTCGCCTCCGCGCCCAACACGTGTCCCCACGGGCCCGGCAGATTTAAACTTTTCCCCCAATTTTCAGATTTCCTTCAAACTTCAAATCTTCATAACTTTGGCTAGAAAGCTCCAAATCACGTGAACCAAATTTTGTTGGATTCGGTTCTCTGAGCACTTTCCAGCAAATCAAGTTTCACTTCATGAAAATCCTTATTTCTCCAGAATTAATTCCTCCAAATTTAAACTGTTTGGAATTTTAACTGGAGAATCCTTTGGAGGAAAATTCTGAAATTTTGTTAGGATGTTCACCAAAATATCCCTGAACTATCACAAAAATTTCAGATCCATTTGAGCTCATTTGATCCACCTAATGGTGTGATTGGTGAAACTGTTCCAGAGAAAATAGAAAGTGTTCAGAAACATTTTCAGAATTTCCCCTGGAATTGTTTAGCTCATATCTTTAGTTAGGGACCTTCAAATTAAGTGAGACCAATTCCATTAGAACCCTCTGAAAATCTATTTTCAGAAAGTCATAGTTTGTTTCATAAAAAGCCTTAGAACACCCTACAAGCCTTCAATTAAGGTCAAGTACATAATTAATTGTGGAGGGCTCAAATAAGCTTTGCTGCAACTAAAACTTGACCAAGTCTGTGTTTAGGTTGTAACCAAGCCACAGTAAAAGTTTCACAGTCATTGGGTTTGTCTAGTAAGAGTTATAGAATTCACGAGTTTAAATTCAATCAAATTCATCTAAATTAATACATATGTACTCGTATATCATGTAGTCGCTAAGGTCGAGGAGGAACCCGAAGTTCTAGACTTCATTACTCTGGAGGAGCAGCTAGCCTACGACCAAGAGCAGCAAGGCAAGCTCCGGTTTGCATTAACTGTTTTACAAATTTTTATTGTTTTGAGCACTTACTTGAGTATTATGATTCCTTGCATTAGAGTCTTGTTTGGAAACCCAATTTCATAGCCAAGAAAACCCTGGGTTGGGTTTAGGATTGCAAACCCTGTTAGCTAATGCAAAGCTAAATTAGAGTAGGATTCGGTACAAGTCGAGTAGTTGGAACTACTCGCGAGCATAGGCTAGAGGCACTCGACTCGGGTAGAGATAGCACATGATACACATGGCAAGAAAGATGAGACCGAGCGGAGAGTAAGGGCAGCAGGACTTTGTGGCCTGTGTGCCGTAGCTCCGCTTGTGTCGATTGAGGACCGAGCCATGTGCGGGCCTGTTGAACAAGCTAGAACAGTACCGAAGACCTACCGGCTATATGGGAACCGGGAAACCGATGTAACTCGGGTAGCTGGGTGTTGAGGCATAGCTGGTCGTTCAGAGGGTAGGTTGAGAGCTCGAGGTGTAAATCAGCTGGCGGCACTGAGATGCACGTGCAGAGACTTCTTGCTTGGGACGATTGGACCGGTTCAACATTTGGCTAACGGGTGAAAGGTAGTTTCGTACGGCGTCCGTGATGGTTGTTGTAGGCAACATCGAGTATGGGCGTACGTGACGGGTTGTTCGGGTAACCCTGCAGGTGTAAATCGATTATAATCGCCATCCTTCGCGGTCCGTGAGTACCACTTGTTCACTGTACCGTGACGTAGAAAGAACAGGCTAGTTACATGTTAAAATGTTGCTGATTGAAAGATGGACTTGATTGTTAATGATTTACTGTAGTTTAGAGCTAATTAAAGTTCCTTTCAACTTTGGGCAAAGTACATGAGAGAAATCCGTTTCTTGTTTGATTGCGACTCTCTCATGTGCCTTAGCGTAAGGTTCTCCACAACCTGCTGCTAAAATTTGAAAGTAAGGTCCCAATAATTAGGCGAGTCCTTTGCAAATGGTTTTACCTCATGTACCCATCACCCCTCATGTAGAAGTTCCATGTTTAGGTGAGACGGGTCAGACTTGCTGAGCCTTCATGCTCACTGCTTGTGTTTGAAGCTTTTGCAGGGTTCTATGAGGAAGGGACTCCCGAGGAGGAGACGGAACCCCAGGAGGGGAACCCCGCCGAGTGGAAGTCGTGCACGCCGCCGAGTTAGTGTGCGTGTGTGCTAGCAAGGACACGTTCACGGGCTGAACGTGGACTTGATGCGTAGTCTACGCCCGTGAGTGTAGACTGGACTTATTTTGATGTACAAATGTTCGTAAACCACTTTATGTAATAAAAGTTTTGCTTCCGCTTTGTACCTTTGATGTGTGTTATTCGGTGATGTGCAACGCAGCACCCCTCAGCGTGATCCTGGCTCGACAAGACCGTGGGGTCGTGTCAAATGCTTCAAAAGGTGACATCTTCAAGCTGGCTTGATAGCTGTTGTTGTATGAGAACTCAGCATACGGCAAGCTCCTATCCCAACTACGCCAATGTTTCAAGGCGCAAGCTCTCAACATGTCTTCCAAAATTTGATTTGTCCTCTCAGTTTGCCCGTCAGTTTGCGGGTGATAAGCGGAGCTAAAATTTAGCCGTGTACCCATAACTTCACGCAGCTTCTTCCAGAATCTAGAGGTAAATTGAGAACCTCGATCTGAAACTATCCTTTTAGGGACTCCATGGCGACACATGATTTGCTCCATGTACAGGTCAACTACTTCTGCCATGCGGTACGTGGTTCTAACAGGAAGGAAATGGGCTTTTTTCGTCAATCGGTCCACAATAACCCAAATGGAGTCGTAACCCGACCGAGTACATGGTAATCCGACGATGAAATCCATGCTGATGTCTTCCCACTTCCACTCGGGTACAGTGGTTGCAACCGTCCAGTGGGTCTTTGATGTTCGGCCTTCACCCGTTTGCACGTGTCGCATAAGGCAACATACTCAGCTATGTCCCTTTTCATACCATCCCACCAATAACAAGTTTTCAGATCCTTGTACATCTTTGTACTGCCGGGGTGTATGGAATAAGGTGAGTCATGTGCCTACTTTAATATCATGTCGCGGATGTGCTTCATGTTAGGCACACAAATTCTTTTCCCTGACCAAAGCGTACCCTTCTCGTCTTCCTTAAAATCCTTTTCTATGTCTTTTCGGATCCTTTCCTTGATCTCCTTGATTTCCTCAACCGTTGCTTGGCCATGTCTTATCTCTTATTCCAGAGAAGAATGGAGTTCCATCACTTCCATTTCGTTCAAGAACCCCAGATGTAACCGTTCGAACTCCTTGCACAGCTTGGACGGTAGCTCCCGAACCGTGAGTTAGTGGCATGCTCCCTTTCGGCTCAATGCATCAGCTACTACATTGGCCTTTCCGGGGTTATAGTTGATTCCAACATCATAATCCTTGATGAGTTCCAATCATCGACGTTGTCTCAAATTCAAATCCGTTTCGGTGAATATGTACTTGAGGCTTTTGTGATCCGTATAGATCTCACATCGGTGGCCAAGGATGTAGTGTCTCCAAATCTTCAACGCATGTACCACGGCTGCGAGTTCCAAGTCATGTGTGGGGTAATTCAGCTCGTGTTTCTTTAGTTGTCTCCAAGCATAGGCTACCACTTGTCCTTCTTGCATGAGCACACATCCAAGCCCTTATCTTGATGCGTCACAATATATGTCGAAACTCTTGCTTACGTCTGGCAATACCAAAACCGGCGCTGTGGTTAGCCTTTTCTTGAGCTCCTCAAAGCTTTCTTGACACGCTGGTGTCCACTGAAATTCTTTTCCCTTCATTAGCAATTCAGTCATAGGCTTTGCTATTTTGGAGAAGTCCTTGATGAACCGTCGGTAGTATCCAGCCATCCCAAGGAAACTCCGAATATCTCTCACATTCTGCGGTTGGTTTCACTTCAGAACATCTCCCACTTTTCCGGAATCAACTGGTACTCCTCTCTCGGAGATGATGTGGCCTAGGAACGATATCTCCTTTAGCCAAAATTGACACTTGCTGAACTTGGCATACAATTGATGCTCTCGCAGTTTCTACAAGGTCAATCTCAAATGTTCTTCATGTTCTTCTTCGCTTTTTGAATACACCATGATATCGTCGATGAAAACCACGACGAACTTGTCAAAGTACTCCATGGAGACCTTATTCATGAGGTACATAAAATATGCGGGTGCATTTGTTAACCCAAAAGACATCATGGTATATTCATACGAACCGTACCGTGTTCAAAAACGCAGTCTTGGGTATGTCGGACGGTTTTATCTTCAGTTGGAAGTATCCCGACCGAAGATCAATCTTGGGGAAAACTCGGGAACCTTTCATCTGGTCGAACAGGTCCTCTATACGGGGCAGCGAGTATTTATTCTTGATCGTCACCTCATTGAGAGACCTATAATCCACACACACCCTTTGGGTCCCATCCTTCTTGTCTACGAAGAGCAAAGGGGCTCCCCACGGTGACGAGCTTGGGCGTATAAAACCCTTTTCTAGCTGCTCCTGAATTTGTTTCTTAAGTTCCACTAGTTCATTAACTGGCATCCTATATGGCCTTTTTGCTATAGGTGCAGTTCCAGGTACTAAGTCAATGGCAAGTTCTATGTCCCGGTCAGGTGGCATACCAGGAAGTTCTTCCGGGCACACATCCAAAAATTCTTGAACCACCAGAATGTTTCCAATTGTTGCTTCTTCGACGTGGTTCAACGCTGCCTTCTCAGTTGCCGGTTGGGCTGACTCGAACTCGATACGAGTACCGTGCTCATTTGTCAACTGCATGCTTCTCTCAGCACATTGAATTACTCCATTGTGCTTGCTTAACCAATCCATTCCAAGTATTATATCAATCCCTTGGGAATCCAAGACCATAAAGTTGGCAAGAAAGTCTACCCCCCTTATTTTATGGTTTACTTTCAGACATACTATATTAGTCCTCATCTCTCCACCGGGAGAATTAACCAACATAGTATATTTCATGTGTGATATGGGCAGATTATACTTGGCAACATACTTGGATGATATGAATGAATATGATGCTCCGGAAATCAAATAAAATAGTGGCTGGGTTGGAGTTGGCAAGGAACATACCAATCACGACGTCCTCAGCCTGTTGCGCTTCCTCAGCGGAGACATGATTCACGTTGCCACGAGTGTAGTTCTGCTGCCCACGGTTACCTTGCATAGCTCCTCCGTTCGGCCGTGGGTTCTTCTTGGCGCGTTGCTTGTCTGTTGAAGGCCTTTCTTCGGGCATTCACTTGCAAAGTGTCCCGCCTCTCCGCATGCAAAGCATGCCTTGCTGCCCAAGACAGCAGGAACGTTGGGGCGAGGGTGGTTTTGAGCATAGGCGTCCATGTTGGGACGGTGCGTAGAAGGCAAAGTCACACGAGGAGCTTGCATGACAGGACGTTGCTGCGGTGGTTGATTAGGGCAAGGTGGATTTGCAGGGCGGAAAGTAGAAGCGGACGAGCCATATTGTGGTGCAGCTGGGGGCATGAAACGGGGACGTACATTGCTCCCTTGTGGCTGGTATGGGATCTTCCTCTTGCCCTGTTGCTCGATCTCACGGATCTTGCTCTCAACCACTATAGCTTTGTCAACAAGTTTCTGGAAGTTTGTATAGTCGTTGTTGAGCAGCTGAACTTGGATCTCATTGTTCAACCCTCTCACGAACAAGTATTGCTTCCTTTGATCCGAGTTGACGTCTTCGGGAGCATACCTTGACAGTTGCGTGAACTTGTTGAGGTACTCATTCACGCTCTTTCTTCCTTGGCGGAGACCTTCGAACTCTTGCCTTTTAAGCATCATGACTCCAGCAGGGACGTAATGAGAGCGGAAGCTCTCCTTGAACTGAGTCCAAGTGATAGTCTCCTGGTTGACATGAGCATTGCAAAGAGCGTCCCACCAGTCAGCGGCTGCTCCCATAAGTTGGTGCGATGCGAAGAGAACTTTCTCCCGATCATCGCACTGAACAATAGAAAGCTTCTTCTCCATGGATTTTAGCCAATCATCAGCCTCCATGGGATCATTAGCTTGTGAAAAGTGGGTGGTCGAGTCCTCTCTCGCAACCTGTTGTGAGCCGGTGGTGGTGGCGGTGGTGGTGATGGTGGTGCAGGAACGGGGTAAGGATTGTTGTTGTTGGCTTGCAGCTGTCCCAAAGTATGTATCATGGTTTGCATGAGCTGGATCTGCATAGCCATGAACCGTTCAAGATTGTTTGCACCAGCCCCGGGGTTAGCATTTTTAGGAACCTCAGCGTTGCCATCCTCTTGTGGTTCATGGTTGCCACGAATTACGTTCCTCCTTTGTCGGCTGGCGTTTTCCCTCACCATCTGTGAGGGAGAGTTGAGTAGAATAGAAAATAGAAGTTTAGATTGATCCCCCCAACTATATGCATCAAGGGGTATAAACTAAATATCTTCTTTTATTAATTTCAGCCTATATGAGGATGTGAACACATGCCGAAGCATCCCACATCTCTCCACTATGCGTGGATGTGGACATTCACCAAAGCGTCCCACAACTCACACCAGCACAAATTCACAAGCAATCATCACAAAAATTCAACACACCATTCCTATTCAAGCTACTACGATTTAAACGTTCCTATTACAGCTTATTCAATGGGAGTCCTAAATTTAATCATGTGAACTGGTGTTGTTCCTGCCGTGTGACGGGGGTGGTCCATACATGGGCGCACGCCATGGTGAGTCAGCAGTCCATGTAGAGTTAGAAGGTGCTGGTGCTCCTGGTCACTGGCATCTATAAATAAGATATGAGAAACTTTAGAGAAGGAGGAAATAACCACCAAAACTTCAGAAACTATGGAGCAAGAAAGCAAGGGTGTTGCTGTCCAAAAGAAGAGAGAAGAGGGGCTGAAAGAAGCACTTTGCGGTGGTTAATTTGACAAGAAAAGTGCAGCAGCAAGAAATTTTCGAAAATAGTGGTTTAGAAGGGTGTGCCTATGTGTTTTACAGTGTTCATTCTACCTAGGCTTGCGTTCTACGGTCAACGTGGCTCTGATACCAATCTGTGACACCCGGTTCCTAAAACAGAACCAAGTTAATGCATATGTGTGCCCAGGATGTTCATCACACATACACATGTAATCCACAAACTCAATTCAGAATATAACCACGAATAAATAGTGTTTAAGTACTTTATTACATCGACTAATTGTCTCACTCATGATTGTCTATCTTATTCTTGCAGCAGAAGTCTCTAAACGACAGCGGAAATAACTAAATAGAAGCAGCTCCATCTTCAACTCCACAGGCATGTTGACTGTAGTTCGCACGCCTTGTATTCCACATGGTCCTCGAAGTATTCTTCTCCTGTTGCTGATGTTTATGTGATAATGCAAGGGTGAGTACATGTCGTACTCAGCAAGTGCGGGAAAGGTATGAAACGTAGCTTACAACAAGGTAGGAATAAAAAGGCTCATTGCAGCAAGCAAATTTAATTTCACAAAACACGATAAAAACAGCAACTATTTCTAAATGAGTTTAATCCCATCATAACCATGTTATAACAGCAACATTCCTTTATCATAATTAACCACTTATCATGTCTCAACCAGACATTAATCTTTCTCAACTTCATATCATGCTCATAATATTCATAACCATCTAATATTCACATAACCCATATAACCAAAACCAAACTTATTGTCATGACTCAAAACAGTCGCAAAACAAATCCCAATGCCCAAACCATAACCATACCGAACATCCATCCCAAATTTTCCCTCTAATCGTGTGAGTTGGCCAGGTGCTTGTGACCAGAAGCACGGCTATCATGACAGTTTTACACTATGCAGAGGTGGCACCACATTACCCACAAGTTTGTGATTTCGTCACCCGTCGGTGACTGCAGAACCTCCATTATACCAGTACACAACCGTCGGTATATTCCCAATATATCACAAAATAGCCTTTACAAAGGGGCTACTAGATGTATGAACTCACTGAGGTTTCACCGGCAGGATCGAATCACCATTCTCCCACCCACGGGCCCCCTCTTGTGCCATGCAGTTCCCAGGGCAGTCCTCCTCGACTCCCATTCCCGCGCCATCCACGGTCCATAACAAGCTAGCAACACACCTAATTAGTCAGCTAAGCCGCACCCATATTTGGCCTTGTGGTGGCACTGTTTTCCTAGCATATGCTGGCACAACCAGTCCTTAGATCTACGACAAGTAAACCACCATCTCATTCAGCAACATCCACGAACCAAGCTTGCCTAGATCTCCCCCCAATTCCATACTCATTATCATCATCAAGTTCTCCTTATCATTATTCATATGAGTGCAGTTGCTAACCATGTTTTACGTCAGCTTCCCGTATCCCGACTCATCAACTTCCCCGGCGACAAGGATGGTTAACAAAACTAGTAAACTCCTATAAAAGGGTGTCCCATCAAGTTGACTCAAGCATATGAGTTTTCACAAACAAAATAGTTTCGAAACATGGGATCAATATGGTCAAGGGCACTTTCCTTGCTCCCATGGCTCTTGTTGCTCAAGCGTCTCGATGTCTTGGTTCTGTAGTTCTTCGTAGATGGCTTCCTGAGCTTGTCCTTCTACTCACGACCACGCACATACAAAATTTACAGCAATCAAACATCATGCACAAACTTTACTCAAGATGCAATGGTGTAGATGAATGCATATCCTATGGTGCTGTTTTATTAAAACAGTTTGTACGTGTTCTTGCATGTTTTAATGGGCTTTCATGAGGTTTTATGATGAACAAGGGTGTAGGGATCAAGTATGGACGAGGTGATGATCTTGACTCAAGATCTAGATCAATTCCACCGTCAAAAACCGATCAAAACGTGATCTGTCCACACGAAAAAGTTTCTGTTCGAAGGAAGCGAAGAAAATGGATGTGTAGAAACAGCGACAATGTGGTAAGATGGGTAATGAAGACCTACCTCACTTCTCTTTGGTGGCAGGGCCTTCCTCCTATCAATGGCAGCAGCGGCGAATTTTTCTATGGAAGATTAGGGCAGGACAGATCGTCGGCTCTTTTCCGGCGGGGGGGGGGGGGGTCCAACTCGGCGAGTTGGGGGCTAGGACCTCCAAGTCGCTTACTTGAGAGGGGGGGAAGGGAAAGGGGTTGGGGCCAAGGGGGGGCTTGGGTTCTATTTATAAGAAGGGGAGAATCCTACTGTAATTGGAGCTCAAATAAGAGTCCTATTCAATTTGTTTTTGATCTTAACAAACTTATCTCTTGTGGTGTGGCAGCCTTGGGGATTTTATCCCCAAAATATGGGTAAAATACACTTTTTGGTAATTGGGGAATTTAGAAATTTTGGGGGAGATTGAGTTGGTACTCTCAGTACCGGGTACCCCCTCGCACAGGAGGAAAAACACGCCTAAGGACCTCGCACTCCTCCGCAGAGGTGAGCTCCGAAGGCGCCACGTGTCCAGCAGGGCCGGGCCTCCCCTCTCCTGAAAGGTGAGCCCCGGGCCTGCCACGCGGCCAGCAGAGCCGGGGCTCGCCCCCTCCGCAGGGGCGAGCTCCGAGGGTGCCACGTGTCCAGCGGGGCCGGGCCTCCACTCTAATCAGAGGCAAGCTCCGAGGGGGCCACATGTCTAGCGGGGCTGGGCCTCCTCCGAGGGCGCCACATGTCCAGTGGGGCCGGGCCTCCCTTCTCCTCAGAGGCGAGCTCCTAGGGCGCCACGTGTCCAGCGGGGCGGGGCCTCCCTTCTCCTCAGAGGCGAGCTCCGAGGGCGCCATGTGTCCAGCAGGGTGGTGCCTCCCTTCTCCTCAGAGGCGAGCTCCGAGGGTGCCACATGTCCTATGGGGCCGGGCCTCCCTTCTCCTCAGAGGCAAGCTCCGAGGGCGCCACGTGTCTCACTGAGCTGGGCCTCCCTTCTCCTCAGAAACAAGCTCCTAGGACGCCATCTGTCCCATGGGGCCGGACCTCACCCCTTCCGCAGGGGTGAGCTCCGAAGGCGCCACATGTCAAGCGGTGCTGTACCTCACCCCCTCCGCAGGGGTGAGCTCCGAGGGCGCCACATGTCCAGCAGTGCCGGACCTCACCCCCTCCGCAAGGGTGACCTCTGAAGGTGCCATGCGTCAAGCGGGGCTGGAGGAAATGTCGACAACGCACTTCGATAAATTGGAATTGGCTCATTTCAGCTATCATTTTCCCATTCCCCACCATTTTTATGATTCTTTCTCTATTTCTATGGTTCCTTCCTCCATTTATACGGTTCTTTTCTCAATTTCTACTTCTTTTACAATGTTTCTGTATATGAAAAAGGTATGCAATTCATGGAAATGAATTTGAGGGTGTTACATCCCTGCAGGTGTATATCGAGCCGATTCACTGTCCCTCGCGGTTATGAGTACCGCTTGTTCACTGTGTCGTGACGTAGGTTAACATATGGAATGTTATGATTCAGAATGGCTGATATGAATAACTTGTATTGTTACATGTGTGCCACCAGATGTTGCTCACTAAACTTCAGATTCATGAACTGTTAACTTGTGGCTAAAAGAGGAATTAAGGATGAACTTCTAGATTTGTCCTTTGCTGTAAATTGCAGATGTGTTGAAATTCCAGATGATTGTAAACTGTCCAGAACCAGGACAGATTTAAAAACTCTCTGGACTGTCCTGTTTTTCAAGCGTAAATCTCTGTAGAGAAATCTAAAATAATCATAGGATACATTTTTGCAAAAGCCTAGAAGATGTGTTACATATTTCTAATTCAATATTTTTGCAGTAGCAGCACGGGATTCAGTGGAATTTAGAGTTGAAAACAGCAACTTCCAAAGGAGGTGCTGTTGAAATTCTTCCAGAAATTCTGTGACTTTGAATTATTGTAACATTCTAATCAGAGCTGATCTGGGGGCAAATAAATACTCGTTGGAAAGATACTGAAGTTAACTTTAACTTGGTATTCAAGTTGAGTCATGAAAATGCCGTGTACCAGGTCAAAATCTCGGATAAGTATAAACTGGTCATTCTGGGCAGAGGAATGAACAGTTGAACTCAGTTGAGAGACTGTTGTACCTATTGGGATTTTATTACTTCCAATGGGGTAGAACATACTCATGAGTTGTTATCTTCATCTAGTAAAAGATTTGAGTATATTTCCTACTCAAGTTCATTTTGCTATAGACCATGTTTGTGTCGTATTGAAGATAAAGGGTAGTATACGTGATGACAAAGCGATATTAACGTCTCGTAGTGACCAAATCTAGTTGAGATGAACTTCCAAAGAGGAAGTCCATCAAAATTGGATTTCACTAGTTTGTATTTTGTCTGGTAATAGTGTAGCTTGTGCAATGTTATTACATTATCCATGTACGAGATGTATCGCATGTTTACCGTCATTATGTTCTACTCCTATTTTATGGACTGCATGGAGTTTGCTGTGGGACTGATTTTATTGTCGTATGGTTGCAGATGGTTCATACCCAGACCAAGAACGAGGCCGGGGGCTCTATTCAGCAAGGGGTGATGACTCCCAGCCGCCTGCTTACGACAACACCCCGCAGCAACAACAACCACAACCGCCGCCTCCACTTACACTAGCGGATGTAATCTCAGCGCTGGTGGGCTCTCGTGAGGAGCAGACCGACCTGCTCTGCATGATTGTGCAGAATACGTCCCAGGAGGGGGGCATCAAGAGAGGGGGCCTCGTGAGCCCCACATTACCATGTAGTCGGATTTCATGGGTACACATCCTCCGGTGTTCACCGAAGCGGCGGAACCACTGGAGGCCGATAGCTGGCTGCGGATGATCGAGTCCATGTTCAGGTTGCTCCAATGCACGGAGCGGCAGAATACTCTCTTCGTGGCGCAGAAGCTTCATGGTACCACAGGTGCATGGTGGGCGAATTGTGTCGCCTCACTACCTGCTGGCCACGCCATCGAATGGCAGGAGTTCCGGGAGGCGTTCTGTGCCGATCATATACCTCCCGGGGTGATGAAGAGGAAGTTCCAAGAGTTCTTGGAACTGAAGCAAGGCGGGAGGAGTGCTCACGACTACTCCCGTGCGTTTAACCATCTGGTGCAGTATGTGTCGGATTACATCTCCACCGAGGAGAAGAAGCGCGAGCAGTTCTATCGGGGTTTAAACCCCAAGATGAAGACTCACCTCGTGCAATGCAATCGCAGCACCTTCAATGATCTCGTCAATGCTACGATTATGCAAGAGGATGCTCAGCGGGAATTGGCGGCGGAGGAGCGGAAGCGAAGTGCTCCACCGAGCAGCGGGGGTGGAGCTCCTCAAAAATACCACATGGTGTATCGGACACCATCCGGTCAGCAGTGGCATCCACCGTCGCGACCTCAACAGTTTGGGGGTCGTCCTTATCAGCCACCCCCATTCAGACCGCCGATGCCACCACCATGACCACAGCAGCAGCAGCAGATGGTACCCCGGACGTTTCCACCGCCACAACGCGCCCCAGGATTCTGTCCGCCGGTCAGTGGAGGACCGCCTTGCTACAAATGTTATACATGTGGCCAGGGGGGTCATTTCTCAAAGGAAATATTAGCGGTAATGAGTACCACTTGGTCACTGAGTCGTGACGTAGGATAACATATGAAATTTTATGATTTAATATTGCTGATATGAATAACTTGATTTGTTACATGTGTGCCACCGAATATTGCTCACTGAATTTCAGATTTGTGAACCCTTAACTTGTGGCTAAAAGATGAATTAAGGATGAACTTGTAGGCCTGTCCATTTACTGCAAACTTATACCTATATTCGAGTATGACTTGCATGTAGCGTTTCATGTGTAGGAGAGTCGGTTAAGACTTGCTGAGCCATCATGCTCATGGTTGCTGCGATGAGTGTTTGCAGGTGAGGAGTACCTCATGGAATCAGAGTACGAGTCCACCAGCGAGGGCTACACTCTGTCAGGAACTACGGTTGAGTGGGACCGTACACGCCTAGCTGAGGCTGAGTGGAGCTAGTGTGGGTTTTCCGTAGGGCCGGGCAACCAACTTTTGCTAGTTAGGTGTTGGTGTGAGTTGTATAAAAACCTTCTGCTGTAGTAGACTATGTAGAGGAGTTGTAACTGAAGAGTGTACTACTTTTGTACATATTCAGCATGTTTTCAATGTAATACTATGTTTTACTTATCGTGTGTGCTGTCGGGTGTCGCATCGTGCGGCACCACCCTCTATGATCCTGGAATGTACGGATTCCGGCCCGTCACACCGCACGCCACCGACTAGTTTCCGATCCTTGGCAGCCCGAGCCAACCCCACAGACGTGTCCCCCGACCACCAAATCCCCAGGCAGAAATCCTCTGGCCGTAAGGTGAGCTAGCGGCGCGGGCGCGGGAAATCGCCCGAGCGTGAAGAAGACCCGGCCGAGCCCAGCTTCAGTTACCGGAAATTTAACTTTGAATCGACTGTGGCTCGGGATCATGTGTGGATGCGTTCATTAGAACACTGAAGCCCGGTGTGTGACAGGGACCACGCCGCCCGTTCAGTCACGGGGACGTGGCACTCGCCCTGGAATCGCATTGGGTGGTGCCGTGTTGTGCAGCACCCAATAGTACACATATAAGGAACAATGTATTACATAAAACAATAGCGGAAGTTACAAGATTTTCTTTGTAAACAATTTACATCAAGTAGCTACAGCGGAAGTCTACAAATCACTCACGTCGAATAACTAAAGAGCACTCGAGATGTAGTCCAGCCCGCGGACTCCTCTAGCTAGCAACATGAAGACAACAGCAGCGGCTGGGTTCTCCATGTGTTACACGACTCGGAAGTCTCCGAGTCTCACCGGACAACCTTCTTCTTAGCTAACTCGAGATCATAAGTGGGATAATCCTGCTCGTGACTTCTGAGTTTACGAGATCCATAAGCGACCACTCGTCCTTCTTGCATCAGCACGCATCCAAGACCGATGCCAGATGCATCGCAATAAACATCGAATGGCTTCGTCTTATCCGGCTGAGCAAGAACTGGGGCTGTTGTGAGATGATTCACTACAGTCTTGAAAGCTTGTTCACAAGCAGCACCCCACACAAATATGGTATTCTTCTTTAGTAATTCCGTTATCGGCTTAGCGATTTTGGAGAAACCAGGAATCGGTAATAACCCGCTAAACCGAGGAAGCTACCAATTTCATGCACTGACTTTGGTGACTCCCATTTCTGTACTTGGATAATCTTACTCGGATCTACAGCAATGTCGTCCGTTGAAATAATGTGTCTGAGAAACGGTACTTGATTAATACAGAATTCACACTAGCTGAATTTTGCATAGAGCTGATGATCTCGCAATCTCTGTAGCACAATATGTAGATGTTCATCATGTTCTTCCTCTGACTTGGAGTACACCACGATATCTTCGATAAAGACCATGACGAATTTGTCCAACTCCGGCATGAACATTGAATTCATCAGGTACATAAAGTGTGCTGGGGCATTGGTCAAACCAAAAGACATAACGAGATACTCATACAGCCCGTATCTTGTTGAGAATGCCGTCTTCGGAATATCTTCTGCCCGGATTTTAATCTGGTGATATCCGGACCGAAGATCCATCTTCAAAAATACCTTCGCACCCACTAATTGATCGAAGAGCATATCAATGCGAGGTAGTGGATACTTGTTATTGATGGTAACGGCATTAAGAGGACGATAATCAACACAAAGCCGTAGTGTTTCGTTCTTCTTCTTGACAAACAACGCTGAACAACCGCAAGGTGATGAACTCGGTCGTATAAAGCCCTTGCTCATTAGGTCATTCAGCTGTCTCTTCAATTCTGCCAGTTCATTGGGTGCCATCTTGTACGGCCTTCGTGATATCGATGTTGTTCCCGGTATAAGTTCAATCTTGAACTCAACGTCTCGCTCGGGCGGCATGCCCGGTAAATCATGGGGAAACACATCCAGATACTCACGTGGCACCGCAATGTCCTCTATCTTTACAGCTTCCGTGTGGTTCACTGTTGCAATCTGTTGCCATTTGGCGCCCAGAATTAATATTTGAAGACCGTGTTGCGGGGAGTTGAGCTCAATGGTCCTAGAGCTGATGTTAAGAACTGCCTTGTGGTTATTCAACCACGACATCCCCAAAATGATGTCGATCTTCAGACCCTCAATAATAATTAGAGTTGTGGGGTATATTCTACCCCCGAAACAAAGAGATGCTTGGGAGGCAACCTTGCTTGCGGTACTGCTACCCCCGGGCGAAGATATGAGGTATTGCCTCTTTGTATAGACTGTTTGGAGCTGATGTTGAGCCACAAAAGATTGGCTATTGAAGTTAAGTGTGGCACCGGAATCAAAGAGAATCAAAGCCGGTATCTGATTCAGAGAAAACATCCCTACTAAAGAGGCTTCTCCTTCCGGAACATCATCAATCACGGTATAGTGAATGTTGCCCCTTATCTGCCTTCCTTTCCGCAGATTGAGGTATGGGTCGTATTGTTGTAAATATGATGACCCGCAGCCTTGAGTTCCCTCCGGACAATACCTAGCATAACGGCCCATACGCCGACAAGTGAAACACAGATGTCTCTCCGGTTCTTCGTTGACTTGCGGTTGGATGCTAGGTACACATGGCTGCAGCGATGGAGCACAAACCACCGTCTGATGCTGCTGCTGTGGAGGTGGTGCAAGTTGTATAACATTACCAGCAATCAACCTCTGAGGAGTGGATCGTACAGGTGGCCTCCATCTTTCACCGGGTGGCGTTTGATACACCAAACGGTACTTTTGAGGCGCATAACTTGTGCTGGCCTGCTCGATCTCACTCATTTTCTTTTCTCAGTCTGCCACTCAAGTGTCGGCTTCTCTTGTATGAGAGCCGCATCGACCATGTCGGTGTAAATTCCGTTATTATGCACGGACAACTTCTCTTGTAATATGGCACTCAGGCGATGGAAGAATAAGTCACACCGTGCCTACTCTTTTGCCACATATTCAGGAGCATATTTGGCTAAAAGATTAAACCTTCTGACATACTCGAGGACACTCATGTCCCTTGCTTCAAGCCCAAAAATTTCTCTCGCTTTGTCTTCACAATTCCTAGTGGTATGTGACGAGTACAAAAAGCTTCACAAAACTCACTCCATGTCACTGGATGGTCCTCCGGAGTGGTGGCAAGATGTTCAACCCACCAATTTCCGGCAGCTCCATGGAGTTGCTGAGCAGGAAACCTTATCTTTTGCACTTCATCACAGTCGAATACTCTGAATTTTGACTCCATGAGACGAAGCCATTGATCTGCTTCAACAGGTTCGGTGGCTTCAGTAAAGATTGGCGGTTGAGTCACCAAGAAGTCTAGATACGCTTTCTAGGTGGAACGACTTGTTGCGTGTTCTGGAGTATGCCCTGCTGTACCAAGGCTTGGAGTAAGTGTGTGTTTTCTTGCGTTGCTTCCTGGAGTAGCCTAGTGTTCTCTTGGTTAGACTCGACGACTCGAGTCATAAGATCCATCCATCTAGTGGATGGTGGTTCCGACGGTGGAATAGAAGCATCCCCGCTTCGGC
The DNA here is from genome assembly GCA_030760725.1 of Neostapfia colusana. Lineage (NCBI taxonomy): Eukaryota > Viridiplantae > Streptophyta > Magnoliopsida > Poales > Poaceae > Neostapfia > Neostapfia colusana. The sequence continues at coordinate 59,784,493 of JASWHV010000004.1, read as the reverse complement.
GAGAACTCCCGGCCTTACTCCTAGAGCGAGTACGAACCATACTGCAAAAATGTATTCGATATGAGTTAAACATGAACTCAGCAGTATGTGAGACTAATGAAAACATGAATATGTCAAAACTTTATGAAAGCAGTAACAAAATCCATGTTTACACAACTCCTTAGTAGGCATAGCTATCCAGCCTATCTGTACAGAACAGACCTTTATGAACTATCTCCAGATTTTGATATAGTTAACCACATTTTCATAACTCAAGTTGAATACCAAAGTTAAGGTTAACTTCAGTATCATTCCAAAGAGTATTTATATGCCTTCATATCATCTCTTGATTAAAAGTTATGATTTTCCAAAGTGGACAGAATTCCTGGATAAAATTTGCCAGCATCTCCTTTGTATGTGGCTATTTTTATCACAGTTGTATATGCAAATACAATAAGAATCTGAACAAACATTGAACTAAAAAATGTTACACAATTCATAACCTTTCCAACGGTGTATCATAGGCTTCTTAAGTATTTTTCTACAGGAAGGTATGGCTTAAAAACAGAAAGGTCCAGAGAGGTTTTGCTACTGTCCTGGTTCTGGACAGTTTACCTTTAACTGGACTTCCACCAATTTAACGTTTGATTTTGCTCTCGAGGTCTACAAAGAATTTGTAGAGAACTTGAAAATCTTTCCAGAACTGTACCATACACCTTAATTGGGTCAACATACTCAGAGTTATGCTCTGTTAAAGTCCAGCAAGAATTCCTGCCGAAAACAGAGCACTCTGTTTTTAAAATCTTTGAAGCCTAATCTTCCTCTCATTTGAATCTTAGCTCAAAATAAGAGTTCAGTAACTAATATTTGTTTCAAACTTCAATTTTTAGTTGAAACTTAGTTCATGAGTCATTTCTTCAAAGGAAAGAGGTTATTAAGTTTAGTACGGCGTCGATGCACCGTAAGAAGCATGTCGGTACTACATAGCCTCACCAAAAGAAAATCCTAACTAAATTATACCGGTATAATGTATCATAGGTGGCACTAAAACGGTCACTCGCAAACGTGTTCTACTCGTACTACGGTTTCGTGGTTAATCCTGCATTAGTCACACACAATCGTCAGGTCTGGCTGCACACCAAATCCGGTCCCAATACAGTTCGTACACCGGTCTGTCATCACTCGCACAAGTGTTCTCAAGCCAAACACGCCTTGAGCTACGTGTTCACGTTACTAACCACGTGACGGGGTTTCCCAAAGTTGCCCGTAACACACCAGGGAAGGGCGTTGCTCGAGTATCCCAAACGACATGAAAAGTTGTAGAGGATACTAAAGCGGGTCGGGTTACCTGCCACCTGTGGGGCTCCACCCTTCAGCTTGTACACACTGGTGGACAGTGCTTACGTGGACCCCCAAGACATAAAACGTCCCGATATGCACGATTGTCCGACATAGCAAATAAGTCAGGTTGCCACCTTCATATTAGGCTAATAGTAATCCTTATGTGGGCCTAGTACCGTATCCTCACCGTAACCTAAGTTTTTGTCGTAATACGATCCTTATTCCGTGTGCAATTACCAATGCGGCTCTGATACCACACTGACAGGGACCACGCCGCCCGTTCAGTCACGGGGACATGGCACTCGCCCGGGAATCGCATTGGATGGTGCCGTGTTGTGCGGCACCCAACAGTACACATATAAGGAACAATGTATTACATAAAACAATAGCGGAAGCTTACAAGTTTTTCTTTGTAAATAATTTACATCAAGTAGCTACAGCAGAAGTCTACAAACCACTCACGTCGAATAACTAAAGAGCACTCGACATGAAGTCCAGCCCGCGGACTCCTCTCGCTAGCAACACGAAGACAACAGCAGCGGATGGGTTCTCCATGTGTTACACGACTCGGAAGACTCCGAGTCTCACCCGGCAACCTTCTTCTTAGCATCGATGTTAACCTGCAAAACCACTAATATAGCAAGCGTGAGCACATAGGCTCAGCAAGACTGATCCGTCTCTCCTAAACAAGAAACTCTACATGCACGACGGTTGCAATTGGGTTAGTTAGATTTGCATAAAGGACTCGCCTAAAGTTGATCCTTAACTTTCAGATTTTAAGCCTCATTGTGCATACCTTGAGCCGAACAGCATCGCAACTCCACAATCAAACAAGAAACGCTTTGTTGCAATGCTCCTTGCACAAAGTGAAAGTAAAGTTTAATGATCCTATCTTTAATTCAATCATGATTGCAATACAAGTTACATCACAGCCTTATCAAGTTCAAAAGAAACCATTCAGTTGTTACTACGTCAAGAGGCAGTGGGCAAGTATGCTCATATGACCGCGGGCGACGGTGATTCGAATCAGTACACGCCCGGACTACACGACACGTACACCCGTACTCTAAGTTGCCGGCAGCAAACTCGACTGACGTTGTACGCGGCCACCTTTCCCAAGATCTTCCACACAGGATGCAGTCTAACTGCCCCGAGTCCGCAAGCTCTCTCAAGGTACATACCCGCTGTGGTATATTCTTGAGCGAGTTACCTCCTGCTACACTGATGCCGAAAGCCTAAGGCAGTTAGAAAAGTTCCAATGTGGATCTCCCAAGGTACATCGGTTTCCTGGGGTCCCATATAGCCAGTATGTGTCTGATACACAACTCAAACTTGTCCAACAGGGCCAAGCACGTACGGGCCTTAACCGACACAGGCAGGTCTATGCACGCACGGTCCGCAGCCTGCTGCATCTAAACCTCCCTGCCCGGTCTCTGTTTCTTAACTGTGAACTTTTCTCATTGTTTCTAATTTTGACCCGTTCCGAGTAAACCAGCCCTAAAGTCGTGAGTAGCTTCCAACTACTCGACTTCTACCGGACCTTTGCTACTAACATTTAGCATAGCCAAATCCACTTGAGGAGGTTCTATTCTACCATTTCTCTTTTAGGTATTTCTGGTCATGCAACTGGGGTTTTCAATATCGACTAGACTTAATGCAATCAACGATTCAAGCTATGATCTCTAAAAATGGAAATGCTTTATAAAACTGTTCAAATGCAAATCGGGGCTTGCCTGTTTTGCAGATGACTAAGATTACAATCAGTTAGTTAAGATAACTTGGGGGTTGATCACTCGCTTTCCTTTCTCCTTGATCTTCACTTCAATTCTGTCATACGTCCTCATGTTGATGCTACACGATATGAATGTGCATATGTATTTAATTGTAAAGCTTTTGCTAATAAGAACTAAGGACAGTTTAAAAACTGGAACTCCGTTTAATAATTTAAAATGACACTGGTGCTAGTGGTTTTGGGTTGGGTTTACGCACTATAATCAGGTGTTGAGTGCTATCTCCACTTGGGTGTTGATCACCTTAAGAGGTTACACCAGACAGTGGTGATCCAGAGCTCCAATGGAGCTGAAAATTTTCATGTGGGTTCCTTGTCACAAGAAAGTCGTCTCGACCAAAAATTAGCACTTTTCATTGAGTGGTTTATTCAGAACAATTCTCTAAGCAATTAAGGAAAGAGGAATTAATTCTGAGGTAACCCCATGTTCATGTAAAACTTAGTGAACTACAATTCCAATTATGGTTCATGGAGCCTGCATGAATTTTCCTAGGATTTTTGGAGCTAAGAATTGTCCAGAACTGAATTTCCAAGTTTTGGAAATTCTCTGACAATGTTTCTGTATTCATTTGAACACGGCAATTTAAAATCTGAATTCTCCTGATCAAATCAACTCTAATTGAGCTGAAATTTTTACAGGAGGTCAATAACCCTATAGAATAATATGGCAAAATTTGATGATTTTTGGATGAACCAAACTCCCTAAAAATTCTTTTGCTGAAAAGATTTAAAGAATTTTACAGAATTAAATAGTGACTTTCGTACAAATTGGGTTGCATATTTGGATAGAGTTTGTCCATCTGAATCTAACCCAGTTTGAATCACTAAATTTGGATTTTCCTAGCAAAAGTTATGCTCTTCTAAAGTTTGGGGAAAAATCTGTTATTTGAATAAATCGTGGAAAAGTTTAAATCCTTTCTGTGGGACAAGGGGGCACGTGTCACTCGCTGGAATCAAGCCACACGGGCAGCAGATTTATTTCCCGTGTTGGCGCAGTTTGATCCAATGCCACAGTGTCCGGCCTCTTTCCTCAGAGCCACTGACACGCGGGCCCAGCGAGGCTTCTTCAACCTCCAGCCGCCCGCGCGCCTTCGCTGCCGGAGCACCTCGGCTATCGCCTCTCTGGCCATCCCCTATGCCCAAACTCGCCGCCAGGCCCTAATTCAACTTGAGGAACTCTCTGTTGTGGTATACCCAATCTGGCAGAGCCTCCAACAAGGCCCGTGACGTGCGGCGGCACTCAACCTACTCCGGCGACGTCGCCCCATGGTGTTAGCCCGCCAATCTCTACAAACATCGGCCCTACAGCATCAGTGGATACTAAAGAAACTCGACATGTTCGCACAAGGGCTTGGAAAAGGCCCTAACCGAGCTTTCATCATGCACCCGATTGTGAAATTGTGTGCGGCCGTCGGAAAACCTCCAAATAGCAAAACAATTCCAGAATTAGCCACATCCTTGGAAAATCATATCTTTGTGTAGGAACCTCCAAATTCAGTAATTCAAATTGGGTTGGATTCATTTTGCAAATATCTATCCAAATATGAACCCCAATTTGTATGAAAGTCAATAATCAATTCTGTAAAATTCTTGGAATTTTTCTGAAAAAGAATTATTGAGGGAGTTTGGTTAATCTAAAAATCCTCAAATTTTGTCAGAATATTCTTTAGGATATTATTGATCTTACGGAAAATTATCAGTTCATTTTAAGACGATTTGAGTAGTAATTTGCTAAATACAATCTGATGTGTTCAAAGTGGTCCAGAAACTTTTTCAGAAAAGGTGTCCAATTCGTAAAATCCATTCTAGAAAATTCATAGCTCCAAAAATATTGATAAAATTCACGCATGATCTATGAATCATACTTGAAATTGTAGTTCAATTGATTGGGCATGAAAATGCCAAATTGCAAGCTTAAGGAATTATTATGGAGGAACTACTCAAGTAAAAGGGCATGAATTTTTGACCAAAATACTTTCATGTGACCAGGAACTCACAGGCAAATTTTCAGCTCAAGTTGAGCCTTAGATCTCCCTGTTCTTGTTTTCCATGCTTATGTATGTGGGGAAATACATAAGATTAGTATGGAAATTTTGGGAGACACAATTTGCATCCACATTAGCTGCAATTTGGCATGCTCTGTGTAGTGTATGACTTCCTGTAAAAATTTCGAAGTCATTGGATATCAGGATATTTAGTTATGTCCAAATCATTCTAGTTCATCTCTTATGTTCATTAGGAAACTTAGTTAGTTTATAATCTAAACCCCTAAGACAGCTTTAGTTTCACAGATATTTCTTTGCATGACAGAGGCAACAAAGCCATTCTTGGCATTTCCACAAAGCCTCTGTTCTTAAGAAGTTCAATTCTTAAATTCATTACATTGCATTATAAAAACTTATGCATATACATGTCGATATATCACGATGAAGGACTTCGACGGAGTCATCCCTTGACGTGTGGATCTGTTGATTAAGCTCATGAGGCTCAAGGGATCAAAGAGCGCTAACTTCTTATATATATTAATCTCCTGCAAAACAGGCAAGCTCCTGTTTGCATTTAACAGCTTTTAAGTTTTTACTTTGTATTCACTAAGTTGGTTAGGAAATGAAATTTGCATTAGGTCTAGCCACTTTGATACTCCTCTTGCATGACCAAATAAACCCATGGAGTATTGGGTAGATGTCTTTTCATCATGTAGAACTGCCATGCTTAAGTAAGGTTCGGTAGAAGTCGAGTGGTGAGATGCTACTCGCATGATCAGGAGAAACAGGGGCATACGGGATTGGTTCATAAATTTGTTAGCAAGTTGAAGTTGAGACCGGGAAGGTTATAGCAGCAGCAGAACATAGGGTCCTGGGCGCGTTAGACCTGTCCCTGTCGGTCAAGGACCGATCCATATGCGGCCCTGTTGAGCAAGTTTGAGTTGTGTACCGGAGTCATGCTGGCTATATGGGACCCAGTAAACTGATGTACCTTGGAAAGCTTGCGTTGGGACTTTTCAGGTCGCCTCAGGCGAGAGGGCCGGTGTGCAGTATGTGGGTAACACTCTCATGACATCTCATATTGGTAGGTGCACCATGAGGGTGTCTACTCTACGGGACGATCGGATTAATTCAACGTAGGTGAAACGGGGGAAATGCTGCCATGTACAATGTCAGTGATGGTTGCTGTAGGCAAAGTCGAGTACCGGTGTACGTGTCGTGTAGTCCGGGTGTTTTTGGTTCGAATCACCGTCGCTCGTGGAAGAGGATTGAGCATCCTTGTTCTCACAGTCGTGATGTAATAAGAACATGCAATTGAGATAAGAACTAATCATTGTGGATTGAGGTTAATACTAGCTTTGTGCTGTTATCTTTTATGAATAGTTAGAGCAAACTTGATTCATTTCCACCGTGAGCAATTTACATCGGGGGAAAGCGTTCTTTGTTTTATTGTGGACTCCCGATGTGGCGTGCCCAAGGTTACTCTTCATTTTCTTCTAATAAGACTTGAAAGTAAGGATTCACATTTAGGCGAGTGTATTATGCATTATGCTATCCTACTTTATGTCTATACCCTCATGTAGAGTTTCATGACTAGGTTTGACCGTTATGTCTTGCTAAGCGTTATGCTCGCAGATACTATACTAGTTGTTTTGCAGGTATTGAATCTAATGCTATGAGTATGGTTGTCCGATGAGACTTGGAACCCTCCGAGTGGATACTCAGGATCAACATCACCGTTTCTGTTGTTATTTGTGTTGCTAGTAAGAAACGTCCGCGGGCTGTACAGTTTCTTTGTTGCTATGTTAGAAATTAGTAGTGAGAGTTGTAGTCTTCCGCTGTAGTAGATTATTTTGAGGTAAAGTATTGGTAAAGTACTCTTTGTATGCTTCCGCAAATGATTTATGTAATATGTGTTTCCTTGACTCGTGTGCTGTTCGGTGCCGCATCACACGGCACCACCCAATGCGATTCCTGAGCGAGCGTGCACGGACCCGTGGCCGGTGGTCTGGGGCCGCTGCATGCGAACGGGTCGTCACGGTTGGTAATTTTATCAACTCAACGGATACCACCTACTGCCTCATGACCGTTGAGGCACTCCAATGGCGAGCACCGCGTATGGCTCTTTGAACATTGAACTTTCAAGAGTTTCATACTATCATGTTGCTTACCACATGATGGGGTATTCTCGCTTTTGCCTAAAGCACGCTGGAGATCAGCATTTTCATATGCTCTAAGAACCATGAGAAGGTCCAGAGACTCATATTCACTACCGTGCTAAGCCACGGTAAACCGTTCCATACCATTGCTTGTATGGTGAGCTTACCGCAATTGATCCGCCTGCAGTGGCATACCTTACCTCTTACCTGACGTCGGAGCATCGTTACAGAATGTATACCATAGAAGTAAGCTTTTCCACCTTAAGTAGCTACTACTATAACAGACCTTGTATGGGCATAGTGACTAATCCTCACTCGACTACTTCTAAATTTTCAAAATAGGCTCTTTTTGAGCGTGCTATTCCCAATGCAGCTGTAATACCACGCCTGTGGGGGACCACCCCATGGTTCTCCCACTCCGGGATCGCAAAGGGTGGTGCCGTGCGATGCGACACCCAACAGCACACAAGAAAAGATTAAGAACAACATACAAACTATTATTTGACATAAAAACAGTGGAAGTCTTTTACAAACTTAATTACACAGCGAAAGTATTATTCATAACTATTCTCTCATCCTAATTAAGCAAAAGTGCAGCCATCCAGCCCGGGGACGATACACACTAGCAACACTCACACGACGATAACGGCAGCGTGCAAGGCTCCAGCTAGGCCGTGTACCCCAACGGGGGCATTGCCACGTCCTCGGAACCTTCCTCATAACTCTCACCTGCACACAACTCAAATATTGCAACCGTGAGCACGATGGCTCAGCAAGACTTAACCGAGACTCCTAATCATGAGACTCTACATGCAGTGATTTGTATTATAGGAAAAGGACATTGCAATAAAGACACGCCCACATTTTAATCCTTACTTTCAGTTTTATAGCAGCAGTTTAATGTGCTTTAGGGAGCCCTCACATCGGAAGTCCACAATCAAACAAGAAACACTTTCCTCCAATGTGGTTATGGCCAAAGTGTAAGATAAACTTAATGAGCTCTACATCTACAGCATACATGGTATCAATACAATATTTTCTCAATGCATCATATTCTTCTGGCTTCTATCAGTTATTACTATGACACCCGGATAACACGTCACATACACCCACTTTCAAAAGTGTGGTGCTTCACACCTTCCTACTCTGTTGTATGCAGCAACCTTTCAAAGGAAACCCAAATGCCGAACTGGTCCATCCGTAACGGTCAGGAGGTCCCCGCGTGAAGCGTGTCTTTGTCCAACGACAGATTTACACCTTGCTACCCTCAACCCACTCCTATAAAACGGTTGGACAAGCCTCAGCACCCAGGTTAATCAATTACATCGGTTTCCTGGCATATGTTAGTATGCCATCCGGTATTGTTCAAACTTGTCCAGCAGGTCCGCACACGGATCGGTCCTCAATCGACACCAACAGGGCTACGCACATGAGACCTCCGCTCACTGCATCCTTTCCCCCCTGCTGGGTCTCAGTTTCACCTTCTTAAGCCATTCTCTACTCTTTTCCATCCCGTGTGATAATATCTTATCTCGCGAGTGGATTCCAACTACTCGACTTCTACCGAGATCCTAAGAACATTAGCACAGCATTCTCTACTCGTCGAGTTGTAAACTACCAATCCTCCATAGGATTTAAAGGTCACGCAAGTGGGGTTTCAATCACCTTCACTCTAATGCAACCATTTCAACTTAGAAATAAGTGATCCAAATGAAAACTTTGCAAAAGGTAATTAAATGCAAACCGGGGCTTGCCTGGTAGCGAGTCAAAAGGAAAGTTAGTGTCTGGTGGGAGGACTTCTAATGGCTCCGGGGTGTCCTCAACTTCGGTCACTATATGAGATGCAACAAAATATGTGTATAAGTGCTAATGAAGTATAAGAAGTAAACTTCTATTCATAGCTACTGCTATTTATGTTCCTTAATTGGCTTTTGGATTTTTCCAGTTGACACTAGACTCTATAAGGATGATCTGAGCAAAATTTGGATAGATTTCATTGAACCTTGTGGTCTCCAAAATTCCCACAAGTACAAGGATTCTCTGAATTTTGATCCCAAATCTGAAGTTTTGACATGCCTAACAGTGGAAGATCTAACTAGAGCAGGTCTCTATGGTTCTAACAAAATTTGTTTCATAATTTTTTGAGTTGTCTACAGGGAGAAATGAATTTTTGAAGTTGATATGAAATGCTGAAAAGGTTTTGTTTATTTTGGGGGATTTTCATTAAAGGATGAGGATTAGAAGACTGTTTGACCCAGCAAATAAAGCCTAATGAACTTGAAATTTTTACTGATGGTCACGGTTATTTGAAGAGATGTCCTGACCAAAATTTGGAATTTTCCCATTACAGGAACACTGGTAATTAATTTCCAAAGCAATCAGCTCAAAGGAATTAATTACAGAAGTATTGGGACTTTCATGTTTAGGAAATTGCATCATTGCAAAGTTTGGCACATGAGGATTCTACCAGAATTTATTTGGAAATTTTGGAGCAATTCTAGTAGGCATAATTGAATTTAGAAGATGAGCTAATTTCTGGAATTTTTTGCTAATAGAAAATTTCAAACTATTACAACCGGGCCCACTGTTTTAAATCGGGCCAGTGGAATTGCGGCAACACCGGGGGCTATGGAGTTAACCAGTGCAGCCACACCCGATCCTGTGCCACACCCCAATCCCGCGCCTGAGCTGAGACACTGACAGGTGGGCCACGCCCCTCCGTGGTCTTCCTCGCGCTGGGGCAGTTCCCTCGCCGGAGCAGCGGCGGCGACTTGCCGGAAAGGATGCCCAGCGCCCCAAACGGCTCAAATCTTGCTGCCTGTACCCAAAACTCGACGAGGAACAATCTGGGAGGATCGGTGGTCGTGCTAGGTGGCCAAAAATACCTCCCCGATGGCGGCAGCGGCAAAACCACACCTCGCCGCCATCGTTCTCGCATGGGAGAAGGGTATTCCAGTTGGGGAGAACACCACAAGCACCAGGGTGATGTGAGGAGCACGTTTTTGCATCCTAAAATGGGTTAAAACCCGTTCAAGGGGTAGCTCGACGGTGCGGCTAGGGTTGTGTGTCGGCATCCAGGAAAACTCGGATTACGGCTTCATTTCTCGATGGCTTCTGATGGTTTTGCGTCAAGGAGCTGTGCTAGGTTGCGTAGAAGCATCGAGCTAAACCAATTAGACTTCGACTTCACCTTGAAACCGAATTCCCGAGTAGACAGGCTTCGGTTCTTGCGGTAGCTTGGAAGAAACGGCCAGCGATCACGGCCGGAGAGGAAACGCGGCTGCTCCTAGGCTGGACAGTTGCACCCCGTACCGCCAGCGACCCTGCTCAGCCGAAGAACACTCGGTCTAACAAAGAGAGAGAGCAGATGAGCGGGCGATTTCTCGGTTCGGCGGCAAGAACAGAGGAAGCGTGCGTGTTTTCTTCACCAAGTGAGCAGAGACAACGACCGAGCTGTGACGCTCGACTCAAGTGTAAAAACCCAAGAATGGACTTGCAAAAGTGTTCATTTCATCACCTCACAACACCACAGCTCATTTTGTGGATAGCTCATGAACACTTCTGAAGAGCAAGTAAACACCATCAAAAGGGTGATTAGAGGGGAAAGCCATAATTTCAAAAAGTAGGAGTCATACACATAAACATGAGAGGTTGAGCTCAGCCCTTGACCTAAAGTATTCTTGGGAAGGCTCAGGCTATGTTTCATGCAAATCCAAGCCTTTTTGAGGCACTTTTGGAGATATTTAGAAAAGGGGCCAATTTGAATGTTAATTCAAATTGCAGCCACTTTCATCACTTGAATTCAAAAGTTGACTTCATATTCAAACTCAGCACATTTTTCTGAGTTCGTCCACCAATTTTCATCCTGATTGGAATTCATCTTGTCGGGAGCTAAATTTGCATTAATTTAAAACTGAATTTGAATTTCAAATTCAACTGTGAAGCAAATTCAGCCAAACAAATTTCAAATTGGTGGATTCAAATTTACTCACTTACTTGGTGGCTAGGTTTATCATTTAAGTGATTAGATGGGATATTTGCAGCTTGAAATGGAAAAGAAGTAGAGGGGGGAGTGAGGGGCCCACAGGTCAGTGGGAGATCTAATTCACACCGGAGCAGTGCTCTGTTTCTCATCGATGTCGACCGAGCGCAACGCTCCACCTCCTGCTCCCATGCCCGAGCGAAGAGAACACCACACAGCCGTGCTGCACGGTGGAAGCACCGACTGCAGCGGTCATAGCACGCGCAGCCCACGTGAATTCCTTCACTGCTCCCGTCTTCCTCGCGCTGAACGGAGCTCCGACCGCCGCCGCTGGAACTCGATCAAGAACCCAACAAAACCATCACATGCAGCACCCCTCCTAGCGGAAAACCACACCGATTGCTCATTCTATACCTCCTCGGCCCAAAGACATTCGAGTCTCGTCCCTCCGAACCGTAGCTCGGCAGTTCCTGGCGGCGACCGAGAAAACAGCCGACACCGGCTCACCGTGGACAGCTCGGACAAAGACTTTCACGGACAAGCTAGGTCACTCTGAGACACGCCGGATCGTCATGCTGCTCCTCACCAAGTCTCAGCTCAAACTGTGGATCATCGAGCTTCAATTTGACGATTTTCTGCCGATGCATACACTCAGACCTCTGGGTAAGAATATGTCGAATTCACCCATAATTCTTGTCCTTAGGCTACCAAATCATGCACACGCGAACTAGACTTGCTAGCAGTCGATTTCCCTTCACAGATCTAGCTAGAAACTAACGGGGTGTGAGGTATTTAATGTCCTTCCGAGCTCAAATGGTGCCACAACTCTCAGGCGCACGGTGAAAGCATAGTAGCCGTTGTTCCCGCGCTTGCTTGCATCCTTGCCGAGTTTCCCTAGCTGCCAAGGAAGCTTTAGAGCCAATCAACCAAGGGTTTGGTGGCGAGGACCACCGCCCGATGGCGCCGAACCTCTCCCAAGGCCGCCGCACGATGCCGACACGTTTACGGTCCTCCAGCACCCGTACTAACCCCACCAACAACTTCTCGACCCTGGAAACCCCCGTCCGGCGAGTCTCTGGCCGGGAGATGGCCGGGAGCGCGCGGCCGGCGAGGCGCCACCTCTGTCCGGCGAGGAGAGCGCGCGCGGGGGAAGACAAGGCTGGAGGAAGAAGAAGGGTGGGGTTGGCCCACCTGTCAGCGAGGGATTTTTAAACACGGGATCGATTTTGACCAGTGATCGAGTGTGGCTACACAGTTAAAACCCTGCAGTCCCATGTGTCCTCAAATCCTATTGGCTGCAACTTAAACCGTCGGCCCAGCTCGAATTTGCAATAGAAAAACAATTCCAGTTTTAGCTCCAACTTAATAAATTCATAACTTGGTGTAGCAAACTGCAAATTGAGTGAACAAAATTTTGTTGGATTCGTCTCTTCGAGTACTATCCAGCAAAACAAGTTTCAGCTTATGAAACTTATTCTTTTTCCAGAATTAATTCCCTAAAGTTTAAACTGTTGGGAATTTTGCTAGGATGTTCATTTTAAAATCCTTGAGTCACAGGAAAAATTTCAGATCCATCCAAGTTCATTTCGTTCCCCTAATAGTGTGATTAAGTGAACTTCTCTGAGAAAATGGAAAAATGTACAGAAACATTTTTCAGATTTCCTCAAATCTTGTTTAGGGCATAACTTCATCTAGAATGCTTCAAATGACATGAAACCAATTCCATTAGAACCATCTCAAACTCTAGTTTCCAGAGAGTAATGGTTGGAGCCATGAAAATCCATGGAAATCCATAGAGGCTCTACTAATGACCAAATAGTCTTTTATTTGTACAGAGCTCAAATGAACTTTGTTTCAAATGAAACTTGGTCAAGACTCTGGTTAGGACCCTACCAAGCCATCATAAAAAAAAATTTCAGAGCCAAAGGGGAGGGCTATCTAGAGTTATGGTCTTTACATATTCAATTTAGCACATTGCATTTAAATTGACATATAGTATATTGCTTACGTGTAGTCGCTGAAGGCGAGGAAACTCCGGAAGTGCTGGACTTTCCCCTTCTGGAGGAAGCACTAACCACTGACCAGCAGCAACAAGGCAAGCCCCGTTCTACATTAACAAATTTTACAAAATTTTGCTTGATGTATACTTAGTATGAGGTATGTATGTGCATTAGGTGTAGGATGGATGAAACCCCAAGTGCATAACCAGATTTTTCCTACAAGAGTGAGGGTAGCGTCTAAGTCCTAGAGTAGACAGGCTATGCTTAATGTTCATAGAACTTCGGTACAAGTCGAGTAGTTGGAATGTACTCGCGAATTTAGGCTTTGGGACACATGGGATTGGTTCAAGCTATTTGAGATCACTTTAGTAAGAAAATGAGACTAGGCAGGGGCTGGGGCACAGCAAGAGGAAGTCTTGTGTGTGCAGCCCTGTCCGTGTCGATGAGGACCAATCCATGTGCAGCCCCGCTGAGCAAGTTTGAATGTACTGAAGGCATATTGGATATATGGGGTCTGATAAACCGATGTAACCTATACCTCCGGGCGTCGAGGCATAACGCACCGAATTATATGTGTAGGTTGAGGGCAGCAAGGTGGAAATCCGCTAATGGGCATAGAGAGATGCTCCGTGTAGGGAACCTCCTGTCCATTTCGGTGCGACCGGTTCGACGTTTGGGTTGTTTGGTGAAAGGTTGTGTCGTACGACATCGAGTGAGTGTGCTGTGCAGCTCCACGGGTGGGCGTACATGACATGCTATTCGGGTATCCCTGCAGGTGTATATCGAGTCGATTCGACGTCCCTCGCGGTTATGAGTACCGCTTGTTCAATGTGTCGTGACGTAGTTGATGTATGAAATGGTATGATTCAATATTGCTGATATGATTAAATTGTATTGCTACATGGGTGCCACCAAATATTGCTCACTAAATTTCAGATTGCATGAATTGTTAACTTGTGGCTAAAATATGAATTAAGGATAAACTTGTAGGCGTGTCTTTTGCTGCAATATGCCATCCTATATTGTTATGACCTGCATATAGAGTTTCATGTGTAGGTGAGTCGGTTAAGTCTTGTTGAGCCATCATGCACATGGTTGCTGCTATAAGTGTTTTTCAGGTGAGGAGTATCCCACGGACTCGGGGTATGAGTCCACCGGCGAGGGCTACCCTCTGTCGGGGACAACATTTGAGTGGGAGCCATACACGCCGCGCTGAGCTGAGGAGTGAAACTAGTGTGGGTTGCCTATAGGGCTGGGCAACCCACTTTTGCAAGATAGATGGGTGTGAGTTGTAAAAACATAGCTTCTGCTGTTGTAATTTCAATACTTAGTTTGTAACTGAAGTCTTGTACTATTTTGTACATATTCAGTTGGTTTTATGTAATGCAATGTTTCCTTATGATGTGTGCTGTCGGGTGTCGCATCGTGCGGCACCATCCTATGACATCCTGGATGAGCGGATTCCGGTCCGCCACATCAGGTGCCACCGCAACGGGGACATGGTGACTTCAGCGCCAAGGCAGAGACGTCACCGTGGCGCGCCACTGCATCGCGGTGGAGGCCGTAGAGAGAAAACGGGAACCGACGTGCTCAGTGAGTAACTGACTAGCTGGTCCTACATGTCATCCTCTCTCTTCCCCTCTTAGTGCTTCTGATCTCTTAATTCTACCACCAAACTTTGTCCGAAAATCCTAGATATTTGCAGGGAAGTAAAATCAAATATGTAGAAATCAATTTTGGACTTCAATGCTGCATTTTATCATGTTTGGTTCGAATTCCAAATTCAAATTTAAATTTCAATGCTTTTTTATGTCACCCTAGAATTTAATAGCAAACTTGCTTCCAAAATTATGGAATTTTGCATGAGGGCTCTCTGAATTATTTGGAACCAAGTGGCAAGCTCAGGCTTGAATTTGCACTAGTATTATATGTATGTGACTAGTTGCCAAAAAGTTTAAAATTTTGAATTTCCTCCACTTTTTTCATGCTACACCAACCGTGTAAAACTGGGCTTTCACAAGTGTCCTCAAATTAGGTCACTATATGATATGCAAGAAAATATGTGTGTAAATGCTAATGAATTATAAGAATTAAACTTCTATTACTAGCTACTTCTATTAAGTTTTCTTAAATGGCTTTGGGATTTTTCCAGTGGATTCTAGACTCTATGAGCATGATCTGAGTGAAATTTGGAGAAGTTTCATGGAAGCTTGTGGTCTCCAAAATTCCCACAAGTACAAGGCTTCTCTTAATTTTGATACCAAATCTCAAGTTTTGACATGGCTAACAGTGGAAGATATAATTAGAGAAGGTCTCTATGGTTCTAAAAAAAATTGTTTCACAATTTTTTGAACTACCTACAGGGAGAAATGGAATTTTGATGTTTATCTGAAATCCTGAAAAAGTTTCTGTTTATTTTGGAAATTCCAAATGGAGGCTGAACTTTCGATTAGAATTTAGCCTAACAAATTAACTCCAATGAATGTCAAATTTTTACAGGATATCACTAATGGTATGAAGAATCTTCTGGCCAAATTTGAGGAAATACCATAACAGTGATCTTCTGGAATTAATTCCCAAAAATTAAATTTGATGAATTTTGGAGAAAATTCCAAAGATATTCAGATCAAATTCTCTGCATTTCTACAAACTACAGACTGAGAGGAATCCAACAAAATTGTTTCACAAATTTTGGACATTCCTACTTTATGTTATGGGGTTTGAAAATTTAACCTAAGTCAGAAATTCCGAAAAGTTTAAACTCTTGTTGTGGGCCCCACTGAGCTCGCAGCCACACCGCAGCGCACGGGGTTCCACCCACGCAGCCGCACCAGATCCTGTGCCACAAACTGATCCCTGCGTGGAAACAGAGGCTGACTGCTGGGACCTGGCTTCCTTCGTCTACCTCGCGCTGCCCCGTGGTGGCGCACTCCGGCGAGTCTCGCCGCCCGTCGCTCTACTGCTCGGAGCTTGCTCAAACTTGCCGCCTGGGCCTAAGTTCGCACGGGAAACACTCTGAGGGGATCGGCTAGGGTTGGAGTTGGCCGGAAACAATCTCGCGACAGTGACAGCGGTGTTTAGGGTTTCGGCAATGTTGTTCTAGTGCTATGGTGCACCAACTCGACCATGGTTTGCTCAGAGAGTACCAGTGGAATATGGGAAACATGAAATGAAGAAGCTTGAAAGCTCAAATCACCAGCAAACCCACTCTCGACGGTGAGCCAAGGGGTCTTGTGGTGGTGGCGAGAAAAATAACGATAACTCGGCCGATTTTCAATGGTTTTCGTTGCTTCTTCTTCGAGGACGGCCGCTAGGATGTGAGGAAACTACTTGCTAACGAGCTCGACCGGTGGTAGCATGTGTAGATAGAATTTTGTTGTAGACCGAGCTCGGTGGAGTAACACAAGTTTTGGGGAAACCATAAAATTCTTGCTACCGAATTGATCAATCGACAAACGGTTTGCTGCTACACGTTCTAGGAATGCAAACACACCTTGTTCGTGTAGGGAATTTGTAACACCCCAAAATTTTGATTCAAAACCCTAAATCATGTTAAGAGGGGGATTTAAAAATTTTTGGACGTGTTGCATGTTTTGCAAAAATTCAAATTCAAACTGGAATTCAAATTAAACTCAAATCAGAAAAGAAATAGAAAAAAAATAGAAAACTGAAAAAACCGGCCAGTGGGCCGAAACCCACCAGCCGGCCCAGCCAGCGCCCGCGCCAGCCCGCAGCCGCGCGCGCCGCTTCCTTCCGCTGACCGGTGGGACCCACCAGATCGTCGTCTACCTCATGCCCGCGCCGGACTCCCTCTCACCCGAATCAAAACCGATCGGGATTTCGGCGTATCCCCACTGAATTCTGTTCGTAGGCGACGCGGACTTGATCTAAACCACCCCGCCGCCCTCCCCCGTCTATAAAAACCCCGGCCTCGTTCTGTTTTTCCCACGCGATCCGCCGATTTTCCTCCGGTGAGAACCGAGACTTCTCCGGCGAATTCTGGCCGATCTAAGCTCGGAAATTCCGATCTAACTCGCTGGTCTTGATCCACCGCCTCCGGGGAACCTTGCAGGTGCGGAAAACTCGGTGACTTGCGGTGTAAACACAGCGCCGACGAGCTTCGCCATGGTTTCGCCTCGGACCTCGTCGCCGATCACTTTCAAGGAACTCCGAGCTCAAGAAAACCCCCGAGGTGAGATCCCCGACCTCCCTCTACCGATCTATGCCATAAAATCACAGTTCTAGGAAGAATTCCCGAAGATCCGAAAGTTTCCGGCGAGATCGCCGCCGTGCGCCGCCGGCAGCGCGGCCCGCGCTCGATCAGAGCGACGTGGCCGCTTGTGCGCCGTTTATTTTAAATCGCACGGTAGGGTTTAAACCCCCGCGTACCGGTTCGATGTTATAATCTCGGCCGTCGGTTTAAAATCAGACGGTCCACGTCAGCCCCGCATTATAAAGACCGGAAATCTTACGTGCTACCCCCTGGGGTTCTCGGGAAATAAGAGCTAGCCCCGGAAACTTCTGATCTAGCCCCTGGAACTTCAGAAAATCATGTAAATTCATTTAAAAATCAGTTTTAGCCCCTGGACTTAATAAAAATTAGGAAAAACACCTCTGATAAGTGTAGCTAGACCCCTGGAAATTCTGAAAATAATATTATAGACCCTGTAATGGGGTGAGTTTACCTTTTTAGTCCTGTTTAATATTTAAATTAGGAAATTGAATATGTGGCTAGTGTTTAAAAATTAAAAAGTGGGACAAACATATTGTCATAATTAAATTAAAAACTTTCTCAGTATTTAGAAAACTTTGGAGTGAGATAAAAACATATTTTGGGCTGAATTGAATCTGTTTAATTTATTATTCACATTTAGGGACACATTTTTAAGTAATGACTAGTTTTAGAAAATAGGGAAAATAATTGTGAAATAGTTTACATCTGAGGCAAAGGTCAAAATATGTTATTAGATTATTTAGGACCAGAACCTAATGATGTGTATTACTATTTTCATAATAAAGTACACATTTATGCATAGGAAAATAAATCTGAA
Source organism: Neostapfia colusana (assembly GCA_030760725.1). Classification (NCBI taxonomy): domain Eukaryota; kingdom Viridiplantae; phylum Streptophyta; class Magnoliopsida; order Poales; family Poaceae; genus Neostapfia; species Neostapfia colusana. Next base: position 59,766,207 of record JASWHV010000004.1, on the reverse strand, counting down.
ACTATAGCAACTAGTAAATGATAAATGGAGTTTCTAAAATCCAAAGAATTCAGTTTAGGGTTGGTAGAAATTCTGAAGGCACATATGGAGAAGAAAAATATCTTTCATACATACTTGGTAGTAAAAAGGTGTAGTAGTTAAATATAAGGAATTTATTTAAATTGGAAACTCATATATATATAGTAGGTAAGTATAAATGTGAACACAAAAGTAGAAATTATATACACATGATTAAAAGTGCATACAAGCCACAAATCAACACACATAGAGTAGCCACAACACATATATTGGTGAATGACTTTCATAAATATGAATGTGTGGTTTGTATGAAGTGGAAGTGTGAACTATGTCTTATGGATTGTTGTTTTTCTTTTGCTATGTGTGATGGTATGATGTAGAACCTGCTCAAGAGCAAGTTATTCCTTTCCAAGATCAGCACTACCCATTTCAAGAGCAGCAAGAAGGAGGCAAGTGTCCTTGACCACTTTGATCCTATGCTAGGATGTGTAGATAGAATTATTTGCATTGTCAAATGAAATATGAAACCCATGCTAGGAAGTTTCCCTAGAATTGCATTACCTTGTAGCTTGGGTTGGGATTCATTTTATCATGTCATTTATTATTATGCATATGCTTAGCCATGCTTAGAATGGGATATTTGGGATATGAGATCATCAGTTTACTTTACCATACTCTTGAATGAGATCTTGTGAGTTATGTAGAGGTAGGGATCAAGGCAAGTTGGATGTTTTGGTTGTGTGCTGGGTGCACGAGACTCGGGTTTGTGTTTAGTACTTGCTTGGATCCTAAGGACCGGTTCATGGAGCATGTAACCTGGCTTTACCGTGCCAACCACATGCTGAGATGGGGCAGCTTGGCCAATTAATTAGGTGTATCCCCGGCGTAGTATGGGTGTGTTGGATGGTGCGGGGAGTAGGTGTCAGCTGGACTACCATATGAACCGCAAGGCTCAAGAGGGGGCCACTGCAGCGGGGTTGGAGCCTCTTGTATGCTGTTAGTGGTGAAACCTCAGTGGGCCCACGCTTGTCGGGAATCCCTTTGTAAAGGCTTCGTAGTGATCTCCTGGCTACACACCTGGGAAGTGTGAATGTGGATCGTAGCCACTGGCATAATGGAGGTTCTTTTAGTCCACCCGGTAACGGGGGATGAAATCACTACATGTGGGTACAGTGGTACAAACTCTGCAGAGTCAAAACTGTCATGACAGCCGTGCTCACGGTCAAGAGCGGCTTGGACTTATTCATGATTAGAGGAGTGATGGTTTTGGAAGTTGTGGATGTTAAGCGGGGAGCTTAACATTGGAAATGGTTTTATGGATATGTGATTATGATGATGGGATGGGAGATTGGGACCATTTCACTTGTGTAGTAATGTAGGTGCTTAATAAGCTAAGGTGATAGGTATTAATTGCGTAGTGCTTTAACCATGAGTTCAACCTCTCCTTGTTCTAGCCATGCATGATATAATTTTCCCACACTTGCTGAGTACCATCGGTACTCAACCTTGCATATTTGTTGGTTTATATTGCTGCTCAGGTCAAGATAATGAGGTGATGTATAATGACCAAGACTTTGGACCCGAAGAAGGTTTCTAGGTTCATGGAGACCCCCGGGCAACGCCTGTGTTGGAGCCCTCAAGAATAATATTCCGCTGCTAGTTTATTTACTTGTGATGAACTTTTTATTGTCAATCGAGACATTTGCTATGTAAGACTTATTTATATTCGACACCTGGCTTATAATAAATGATGCTTCACTATTTGTCATCACATGTATGAGAAAATGATCCTGGCATACATGTGATATTCACTCGGTTGTTCTTCGGAGAAACCGGGTGTGACAGAAGTGGTATAAGAGCCAAGGTTGCCCATAGGAACGTGGACCTAGGTAGAAATGGACGTATTTAAGGACCCTATTTTCTTAAAAACTCTTTTTACAAGGTGTGTGTTGAAAAGTGTTATTTAATGAGTCACTTTCTTCATCTTACCCCAATTTTCATTCAAAATAGGATTTTTGTTTAAGAGTTTATCTAACCTAAGTTTAAATTCTTTTTGTTTTAGATGGTTCGCGTGATTCGTACCGCTCGCAAGTCCACAGGAGGGAGAGTTCCCGTAGTTGCCCCTTCCGAGAGAGAGGAGAGCCGTCCGGTGACATACCTTTCCTACGGATTGGCAGTAGGAGGCTTATTGCGCCGTCTTCGGCGTATGCTCGAAGCCGCCAGCAATACGGGCAAGCTAATCATCCACTATAACTCCACCAGGACCATCCGTGAGAAGAGGGAAGAATGGAGTTCAGAGATGAGGATAATACACGAAAATCAGCTGCATAAGATTCACCACTCTCCAGCTTGTAGAGCGACACAGGTCGATGCGGAGAAAGATGTCACCTGGGAGGCCATCACCTGCCAGAGTCACATCTATCGCCGCCACTTGGACAAAACTGAGTACATGTATGTCCTCCAGCGTGAGAGTGGTACCACGGAGTACAAGTACCCACCGGTGCAGCAAGGGACTTCCCATGAGCACATGGACTTGTGCTTGGAAGATGCTTCTATGCTTAGCACTCGACTGGAGGAGTGTCAACAAGAGCTTCAGGATGTCCGAGACACCCTGAAGGAAACGGAGGCATTGCTGCGAGCCTGCTTAAGGGCGAGAGAAAGAGGAGATGGGAATGAACTGTGTGTCACCGTGAATGATACATGGACTCCTGACTCCCCAGATCGCCGGGCGATCAGGCGTCGTCGCACTTCTCCACCAGCAGCCTCCCCACCCAAAGCAGAGTCAGAAGGAAGCCGAAATGATGAGGAAGATCCCGAGGAGCCAGCTCAAGAAAACGAGTAGTGTAGGGTCCTTCCCTTAGTTAGCAAGATGTCGAATAGTCGAGTCGTTACGTTAAGTCAATGGTGTGTTAATGCTTGGTGTGTGACGTAAGTTGTGGAAGCCATGAGCAATTGTCCACAGCCTCGTCTTCAGATTGTTTTGCTTTGGTGTGTGAACCCACATGAAATAATAGTGCATTTATTTGGTGTGAGATATGAACCCTCGTAAAAGTATAACAAAGCCTCAACACTTCAAAGTACAAACAAATGAAAGTAGTAAGATGATACTAAATAACATTGGTTGATTCTGCCAGATGGCCGGAAGAGGAAAAGGACGTGCTGCCAACCCCGCCAACAACAACGATGAGGCATGCAACCCTCATCTTTCTGGAGGCCAGGACCGGGGTGGTCGCCGTGAAGGAGTTGATCCCCTCCACCAAATGCTGGAGAATCAGAATCAGCTCATCCAGAACTTGACTCAAGTGGTGGCGAACTTGCATCAAGTTCCACCTCCACAAGCTGCACCACGCCAACCAAGGTTGAGTGAGTTTCTAGGAACTCAACCTCCAAAGTTTGCAAGTGCTGCTGAACCTCTGGAGGCAGATGATTGGCTGAAGACCATTGAAAGCAAGATGAGGATCATCCAGTGCCAAGGGTATGAGAGGGTACTGTTTGCCTCTCATCAATTGCATGGACCTGCTGCTGATTGGTGGACCACCTACGTGGCCGCCCATCATGACCCTGAGAACATCACTTGGGAAGAGTTCAAGTGTAGCTTCCGCAACCATTACATACCAAGAGGTGAACTCAAAAACAAGAGGAAGGAGTTTTAGGGACTGCAGCAGGGAAACATGATGGTGAGGGAATACCTCGCTAAATTTACTCAACTATCCCGTTATGCCCCACGGGACATAGAGACTGATGAGCAGAAACAAGATTGTTTCATGGAGGGACTTACTGCAGAGATGCAGTGTGCAATGTCCTCAAATGAGTATGAAAGCTTCCAAAAGATGGTGGACAGAGCGTTTGTGGTAGAAAGGAAGCTGAAGGCCTTGGAAAATGAGAACAAGAGGAAGGCCGGGTGGTCACATCAAGCCTGAGGGAGCAACACTCGCCCACGTCTGATGCAGCCACCTGCAGGGCAGACGAACCGTGCTGCGGTACCCTACTCAGCACCAAGAGGGTACAACCCGAACTACAGGCCTCCCGTAGCACCAGCGCAGCCACAACGTCAGTTTGTACAGCAGCCTCGCCCCGCATATCCACCTCGACCAGCAGTACAGGGACCCCCAAACCAACCCCAAGACAACAAAGGCCAGGCACCTAAGGTTGGGGTGCAATGTTTTAGCTGCGGTGAAGTGGGGCACTACGCCCATAAATGCCCAAAGAAGAAGCCTGCGCAGCCACAACAGCAGAATGTAATGAGAGGACGGGTGAACCACGTCACTATGGAGGAAGCACAAGAGGCACCCGACGTGGTAGTTGGTAAGTTTCCTGCCAATTTACACCTTGCAACCCTGCTGTTTGATTCTGGTGCTACCCACTCGTTCATTGCTCAAGGGATTGTTAAGAAGCATGACCTAGCAACCACACAAATGAACCATATGCTAGCTGTAAACTCTCCAGGTGGAGAAATAAGGACAAGACAAGTGTGTCCCAAAGTGAACCTAGACATTAATGGGTTGGTATTTACTGCTAACCTCATAGTGATAGATTCAGAAGGGATAGATATTATCTTCGGTATGGATTGGTTGACAAAACATAATGGAATCATCCATTGTTCGACCAGAACGGTGGAACTAACGCACCCTAGTGGCACAAAAGTTAAATTTATAACAATACAAGAGCCTAGGAGGGATGTTCAATTAAATCAAGTTGAGGTGGAAGTGGAGGAGATCCGAATTATCAGGGAATATCCAGATGTTTTTCCGGAGGAGTTGCCAGGTATGCCTCCCGATCGTGAAGTGGAATTTGCAATTGAGCTAGTACCTGGAACAGCCCCGATTTACAAAAGACCTTATCGGATGGACTCCAAGCAGCTGGAAGAACTCAAGGATCATTTGAGAGAATTGTCGGAGAAGGGATATATTCGTCCTAGTTCCTCACCGTGGGGAGCTCCGGTGATATTTGTGCCCAAGAAGGATGGAACCCAAAGGTTATGTGTGGATTACCGTGCTTTGAATGAGGTAACCATCAAGAACAAGTACCCATTACCCCGCATTGAAGACTTGTTTGATCAGTTGAGAGGCGCTTGTGTGTTCTCGAAAATTGATCTCAGGTCGGGATACCACCAACTCAAGATAAGGCAATCTGATATTCCCAAGACAGCTTTCGTATCTCGGTACGGACTGTATGAATACACCGTCATGCCTTTCGGGCTAACTAATGCTCCGGCATACTTCATGTACCTCATGAACAAGGTATTCATGGAATATCTGGACAAATTTGTGGTGGTTTTCATAGATGACATTCTCGTCTTCTCCAAAGATGAAGAGGAACATGAGAAACATCTAAGGTTGGTGTTGCAGAGGCTAAGAGAACACCAACTATATGCCAAATTGAGCAAGTGTGAGTTTTGGCTGAAGAGAGTTCCCTTCTTAGGACACATAATCTCGGAAGGAGGAATCTCCGTAGATCCCGCCAAAATCGAGGATATGCAGAAGTGAAGACCCCTAAAAATGTCGGGGAAGTTCGAAGCTTTTTGGGATTGGCTGGATACTATCGACGGTTTATTGAGGGATTCTCTAAGATCTCGAGACCTCTCACCAAACTGTTGGAGAAGGGAATCACATTCACATGGACGCCACAGTGCGAGACGAGTTTTCAGGAGTTAAAGGAAAGATTGACAACAGCCCCAGTGCTCGTTATGCTAGATATGCAGAAGAACTTTACGGTGTACTGTGATGCCTTTAGAAACGGGTTGGGATGTGTTCTCATGCAAGAAGGGCATGTCGTGGCTTATGCATCCCGGCAGCTTCGGAAGCACGAGAAGAACTATCCTACACATGACATAGAACTAGCCGCAGTGGTACACGCGTTGAAAATTTGGCGGCACTATTTGATGGGGAAGAGAACCGAGATATATACGGACCATAAGAGTTTGAAGTACATATTCACACAGCCAGATCTCAACCTCAGACAAAGGAGATGGTTAGAGCTAATCAATAACTTTGATGTAGGCATCAACTATCATCCTGGAAAAGCAAACGTCGTGGCCGATGGCTTAAGTCGGAAAGTGCAAGTCAATAAGTTGAGCTTAAAAGACCTGCCTGCAGAATTGAAGGACGAGGTTATAAGGCTCAATCTATGCCTTGTGAATAGTGGTGAAGCCATCGCCATGGAAGTGGACTCCACACTAGAGCAAGACATGCGCGATGGTCAAAAGAAAGACGAGAAGATACAAGAAATCTGGCAGCTCATCAAGGAAAATAAAGCTCCTGGTTTTAGAGAGGATGAACAAGGAACGGTGTGGCACAGGAAAAGAATCTGTGTGCCTGAAATAAAGAAGATACATGAATTGATTTTGAGGGAAGCTCACGATTCTGACTATTCCATTCATCCTAGGAGTACGAAGATGTACCAGGACCTCAAAAGCAGGTATTGGTGGTATGGCATGAAGCGAGATGTTGCGGAACATGTTGCTCTATGTGACACATGTCAGTTGGTGAAAGCAGAACATCAACGACCCGCGGGATTATTGGAACCACTCAAAGTGCCTGAATGGAAATGGGAAGAAATCAGCATGGATTTCATCGTGGGATTGCCTAGAACCCAATCAGGATATGATTCGATATGGGTCATCATTGACAGGCTAACCAAGGTAGCTCATTTCATCCCCGTGAAAGAAAGCTACCGCGGATCCAAATTGGCAGAGTTGTACATGTCAAGGATCGTGTGTTACCATGGAGTGCCAAAGAAGATAGTGTCGGATCGAGGGACACAGTTCACCTCAAGATTCTGGCAGAAGTTGCACGAAACCATGGGAACCCATCTGAACTTTAGTTCTGCCTATCATCCCCAAACTGATGGGCAGACGGAAAGAACCAATCAGATCCTTGAAGATATGCTAAGGGCATGTGCACTAAAAAACAATAGTAGTTGGGACAAGAACTTACCGTATGCGGAGTTTTCCTATAACAACAGCTATCAAGCTAGTATGAAGATGTCACCGTTTGAAGCCTTGTACGGGAGGAAGTGCAGAACTCCCCTATTTTGGAACCAAACAGGGGAATGTAAAGTGTTTGGTCCAGAGGTACTACAAGAAGCCGAGGCGAAGGTGAGGGAAATTCGCAACAACTTGAGGATAGCACAGACACGCCAAAAGAGCTATGCCAATGTACGAAGAAGAGAGCTCGTTTTCAACGTGCGGGACTATGTCTATCTCAAGGTGTCCCCTATAAGAGGACTTCGTCGGTTCAAGGTGAAAGGAAAGTTGTCACCTCGAAACATCGGACCCTTTCAAGTTCTGGAGAGGAAAGGCGAATTGGCGTATCAACTAGAGTTACCGGCTCGTCTATCGGATGTGCACGATGTATTCCATGTGTCACAACTCAAGAAATGCCTGAGGACGCCTGAAGAGGTGTTACCCATGAATGAAGTGGACGTAGCTGAGGATTTGTCTTATGCCGAGCAACCATACAAGATTTTGGAGACAATGGAACGCCTCACTAGAAATAAAAGAATCCGGATGTGCAAGGTGCAGTGGAAGCATCACTCAGAAGAGGAAGCCACCTGGGAGCGGGAAGATGAGCTCAAGGCACAATTTCCGGAATTGTTTTCTTAGAAACACCAATCTCGAGGACGAGATTTCTTTTAAGGGGGGTAGAGCTGTAACACCCCAAAATTTTGATTCAAAACCCTAAATCATGTTAAGAGGGGGATTTAAAATTTTTTGGACGAGTTGCATGTTTTGCAAAAATTCAAATTCAAACTGGAATTCAAATTAAACTCAAATCAGAAAAGAAATAGAAAACAGAAAAAGAGAAAACAGAAAAAAAAACCGGCCAGTGGGCCGAAACCCACCAGCCAGCCCAGCCAGCGCCCGCGCCAGCCCGCAGCCGCGCGCGCCACTTCCTTCCGCTGACCGGTGGGACCCACCAGATCGTCGTCTACCTCGCGCCCGCGCCGGACTCCCTCTCACCCGAATCAAAACCGATCGGGATTTCGGCGTATCCCCGCTGAATTCTGTTCGTAGGCGATGCGGACTTGATCTAAACCACCCCGCCGCCCTCCCCCGTCTATAAAAACCCCGGCCTCGTTCTGTTTTTCCCACACGATCCGCCGATTTTCCTCCGGTGAGAACCGAGACTTCTCCGGCGAATTCTGGCCGATCTAAGCTCGGAAATTCCGATCTAACTCGCTGGTCTTGATCCACCGCCTCCGGGGAACCTTGCAGGTGCAGAAAACTCGGTGACTTGCGGTGTAAACACAGCGCCGACGAGCTTCGCCGTGGTTTCGCCTCGGACCTCGTCGCCGATCACTTTCCAGGACCTCCGAGCTCAAGAAGACCCCCGAGGTGAGATCCCCGACCTCCCCTCTACCGATCTATGCCATAAAATCACAGTTCTAGGAAGAATTCCCGAAGATCCGAAAGTTTCCGGCGAGATCGCCGCTTCCCGCCGCCGTGCGCCGCCGGCAGCGCCGCCCGCACTCGATCAGAGCGACGTGGCCGCTTGTGCGCCGTTTATTTTAAATCGCACGGTAGGGTTTAAACCCTCGCGTACCGGTTCGATGTTATAATCTCGGCCGTCGGTTTAAAATCGGACGGTCCACGTCAGCCCCGCGATATAAAGACTGGAAATCTTACGTGCTACCCCCTCGGGTTCTCGGGAAATAAGAGCTAGCCCCGGAAACTTCTGATCTAGCCCCTGGAACTTCAGAAAATCATGTAAATTCATTTAAAAATTAGTTTTAGCCCCTGGACTTAATAAAAATTAGGAAAAACACCTCTGATAAGTGTAGCTAGACCCCTGGAAATTCTGAAAATAATATTATAGACCCTGTAATGGGGTGAGTTTACCTTTTTAGCCCTGTTTAATATTTAAATTAGGAAATTGAATATGTGGCTAGTGTTTAAAAATTAAAAAGTGGGACAAACATATTGTCATAATTAAATTAAAAACTTTCTCAGTATTTAGAAAACTTTGGAGTGAGATAAAAACATATTTTGGGCTGAATTGAATCTGTTTAATTTATTATTCACATTTAGGGACACATTTTTAAGTAATGACTAGTTTTAGAAAATAGGGGAAATAATTGTGAAATAGTTTACATCTGAGGCAAAGGTCAAAATATGTTATTAAATTTTTTAGGACCAGAACCTAATGATGTGTATTACTATTTTCATAATAAAATACACATTTATGCATAGGAAAGTAAATCTGAAAATATAGCAACTAGTAAATGATAAATGGAGTTTCTAAAATCCAAAGAATTCAGTTTAGGGTTGGTAGAAATTCTGAAGGCACATATGGAGAAGAAAAATATCTTTCATACATAGTTGGTAGTAAAAAGGTGTAGTAGTTAAATATAAGGAATTTATTTAAATTGGAAACTCATATATATATATATATATATGTAGTAGGTAAGTATAAATGTGAACACAAAAGTAGGAATTATATGCACATGATTAAAAGTGCATGCAAGCCACAAATCAACACACATAGAGTAGCCACAACACATATAATGGTGAATGACTTTCATAAATATGAATGTGTGGTTTGTATGAAGTGGAAGTGTGAACTATGTCTTATGGATTGTTGTTTTTCTTTTGCTATGTGTGATGGTATGATGTAGAACCTGCTCAAGAGCAAGTTATTCCTTTCCAAGATCAGGACTACCCATTTCAAGAGCAGCAAGAAGGAGGCAAGTGTCCTCGACCACTTTGATCCTATGCTAGGATGTGTAGATAGAATTATTTGCATTGTCAAATGAAATATGAAACCCATGCTAGGAAGTTTCCCTAGAATTGCATTACCTTGTTTCCTTGTAGCTTGGGTTGGGATTCATTTTATCATGTCATTTATTATTATGCATATGCTTAGCCATGCTTAGAATGTGATATTTGGGATATGAGATCATCAGTTTACTTTACCATACTCTTGAATGAGATCTTGTGAGTTATGTAGAGGTAGGGATCAAGGCAAGTTGGATGTATTGGTTGTGTGCTGGGTGCACGAGACTCGGGTTTGTGTTTAGTACTTGCCTGGATCCTAGGGACCGGTTCATGGAGTATGTAACATGGCTTTACCGTGCCAACCACATGCTGAGATGGGGCAGCTTGGCCAATTAATTAGGTGTATCTCCGGCGTAGTATGGGTGTGTTGGATGGTGCGGGGAGTAGGTGTCAGCTGGACTACCATATGAACCGCAAGGCTCAAGAGGGGGCCACTGCAGCGGGGTTGGAGCCTCTTGTATGCTGTTAGGGGTGAAACCTCAGTGGGCCCACGCTCGATGGGAATCCCTTTGTAAAGGCTTCGTAGTGATCTCCTGGCTACACACCTGGGAAGTGTGAATGTGGATCGTAGCCACTGGCATAATGGAGGTTCTTTTAGTCCACCCGGTAACGGGGGATGAAATCACTACATGTGGGTACAGTGGTACAAACTCTGCAGAGTCAAAACTGTCATGACAGCCGTGCTCACGGTCAAGAGCGGCTTGGACTAATTCATGATTAGAGGAGTGATGATTTTGGAAGTTGTGGATGTTAAGCGGGGAGCTTAACATTGGAAATGATGTTATGGATATGTGATTATGATGATAGGATGGGAGATTGGGACCATTTCACTTGTGTAGTAATGTAGGTGCTTAATAAGCTAAGGTGATAGGTATTAATTGCGTAGTGCTTTAACCATGAGTTCAACCTCTCCTTGTTCTAGCCATGCATGATATAATTTTCCCACACTTGCTGAGTACCATCGGTACTCAACCTTGCATATTTGTTGGTTTATATTGCTGCTCAGGTCAAGATAATGAGGTGATGTATAATGACCAAGACTTTGGACCCGAAGAAGGTTTCTAGGTTCATGGAGACCCCCGGGCAACGCCTGTGTTGGAGCCCTCAAGAATAATATTCCGCTGCTAGTTTATTTACTTGTGATGAACTTATTATTGTCAATCGAGACATTTGCTATGTAAGACTTATTTATATTCGACACCTGGCTTGTAATAAATGATGCTTCACTTTTTGTCATCACATGTATGAGAAAATGATCCTGGCATACATGTGATATTCACTCGGTTGTTCTTCGGAGAAACCGGGTGTGACAGAATTGGAGATGATGATGGCTGCAGCTCCCTGTAGACGGTGAGCCGATTGGTTCCGCCATGAGCACTTTGGAGTGGCGGTGAAACTTTTGTTTTTCACGCGCCAATGAGCCGGGAACGTCAGAACCGAGCTGGGAGGATGATTGTGCACAGCCTTGTGCTTCTTTGTGGTGTTGAACGCTGGAGCCACCACAGTTCGGCCGGTTGTGGGCAAGCTGAACAGAGAGCGTGGTGCCGGTGTGTGTTCTTCATGGGAGAGAACCAAGAGAGAGGTGAGCGAGCGAGAGAAGCGAAGAGGAACTTCGGTGCTGTGACTGTGGCGTTTTGAAGTGAACAAACGATCGATGAAAACAGGAGGTGGCACCGGGACTCATCGGCCGGTGTTCAGCGCTGGGAGCTGGCGCTCGCTCGGTGATCCACCGAAGGAAAACAGAGGCGGTTTAGGCTAAGGTGGCTGAGATGTGTAACCCACCTCACCCAAATTCAACTGATATTTTCCTTTCCTCCTCCAAATTAAAAGCTTTGCTTCACCTCAAAGTCGTGGTTTTAATATTTGAATACAAATGAATTGAATTCTAGTGTGGAACTTGAACTGATTTTGGTTATTTGATTTGAATTTGGTTTTGAATATTCCCTCTTACATTGAATCAAAACACTAGCAAACCAAGCTCAATAAATCTGAATTTTGGCATGGATGCTAATTCAAATGTGGGGAACACATTGGTGCAGCCAAGTTCTCAGTTTGGGAAAGGTTTGAATTTGAAACTGAAATTTGAATTCAGTTTGAGAGCTTCCTCTCTTAATCCCAAACAAATAGTAGAACCCCAACAAATGAGCTGAAATTTGGGAGTCCTAATATTTGAATTATGGACCCAAGTTGTGAATTTAGATCTCCATGTTTGGAAATTTTTGGACAGCTTGAATCATCACTTTAACTCACACCGTTATAATTCAAATTTTTAATTCCCCTCATTTTTCAAAAGTGTTAAAGTGCTGAATTCCTCGCTAGCACTTTTGGGGATTTTACATTAACATACCCGCAAGGACGGGTTCGCCCTCCGGCACATCCTCAATGGCGAGGATGTGGATGTTGTCGTGCTTCGTATTTGCACGCCGTGCATTGTTGTTTCGGGGCTGGTTTCTCCCCGGCAATGGTGGTGCCGCTCTGCTGCCTTGCTGCTTCTCGGGGCAATCCTTTGAGAAATGCCCTGGACAGGCGCACTTATTACACGCATACGGTGGCTGTCCGCTGCCACCTTGTGGACGAAACCCCGGCATGCATTGCTGTTGTGAGAACACACGCGGCATCGCCCTTTGCTGCTGTTGCTGTGGTGCTGGCAGTATGTAAAGGACAAAGTTTTGTGCTTGCTAAAATACTCCTCAACTCACAGACATCTCAGTTCAGATTTTAGAAATCATTTAGACATGGTTGAAGAGCAAGTAACAACAATCAATGGAATAACTAGAGGAAGAAGGCACATAATCCAAAAGTGGTAGTTCCAACATTTTACCTTTTGAGGCTGAGCTCTCTATAGAGTCCTAAACATTCTTAGTAATGCTCATTCCAAGTTTCATGCAAATCCAAACATGTTTGGGATACTTTTGGATAAAATTATTAAAAGGGACAGTTTGAATTCAGATTCCAATTCAAACTGTTATCATCACATGGATTCAAAAGGTTGATTCATAAACTGAGCATATTTTTCTGAGTTACTTCACCAATTTTCATTTCAATTGGAGTTGATCTTGACGCTAGCTAAATTTGCACTAATTCAGAACTGATTTTGAAATTCAAATTCAAGTGTGAATCAAATTTAGTAAAACCAGCCTCCAATCTGAGGAATTTGAATTCCCTAATGTTCATTGGGTAATTCCAACCAATTAGAGGGGCATTGGGGTCCACAGAAATTAATCAAATGCTTTAGGATGAGTATTAGGGTTGTGGGTCCCAGTTGCCAGTGACTGAAGAGGCGGCAACTTGAGCTAATTGGGGCAGACGCAGGTGCTTCGCATTGATCTCCACCGAGTAGGCGCCGGCCAGCTCCAGCTTCAGCTAAGGACGTGGGAAAACAGATGTTGCGCCCTCCACTCTCCTCATTCAGCTATAAAACGGGTAGCCACAGCCGATGGCGAACCCTTTCTCCCGTTTCCGAAACCATCGCACACCTCGCTCGACCGCCGCCGCCGTGAGCCGCCCAATCCCGACTGTCTCCGATCTCGACACCAACGGTAAAATTGTGCGCCAGCTCCTTCAAGAGCTCACCATGTAAACCGTTCTTCGGTTTATCCCTCCTACGCGATGAATTTCAGAATTTACCTTCAGGAGCTCATTTCTGGACCTGACTAGGTTCAGGAAGAATTCGGCATGATCATCGCGTGTTAAGCCAAAAACAGGGAATAGAATTAGCATCTCCAGAGCCTTGGACCCCTTCTCGATCAAAACACGGCAAGAAAACTCCACCAGAACACTAGAACTGTCGGTGAACTGCTCGGCGGAAGGGGGGTCACCGGTGAGGTCCGGTTTCCCCTGCTTTCGGATTTAAACCGAGGCCATGCTGAGCTTCCCGTGATTGCGCTGGTCGTGGTTACGCGGTTAGCGCACGAAGGGGGTGGCCGGAATTCGGAAACATCGCCGATGAGGCTCGGCGGCATAGCTCTCGTCGCCGGCGAGCTATGGTGGTTTCCCGTTGGCAGCACCTTGCCCATTGGTTTCAGCGTCGAATGTTAGATGGCAGCGCCAAGTTACACTGTCACTGGCGAGCTAGGTAGCCGGGAACGCCGACCTCGCCGGAGCTCCTGCGGCGCGGGGCGTCGTCGTCGTGAGGCAGACGAAGCCTCCGGTTCCACGTGTCAGCCTCAGCAGGCGCACATGTGCGGCGCGTTTAGTTTAAACTAAATGCGCAGGGCCCCGGGTCAGCGATTGATTAGGCGCGGGGAAGAATTTCTGTAGGAAAATAAATCCGAATTCAGCCCAAACTTTAGAAAATCCATAAATTCTGAAGAATTTTCCTAATTTAGTCAACAAAATTTTATTGGATTCACCTCTCTAAGTACTATCCAGAAAAACAAATGTCATTCCTTGAAAGTCTTTTTTTCCAGAATTAAATCCTTAAGTTTAAACTGTTAGGAATTTTAACTGGAGATCCCCATTGTGGAAAATTCTAAAATTTGGTTAGGATGTTCATAAATTATAGTTTCCAGAAAGTATAGATTTACTTCATGAAAATCCCTAGAAATCCTTAAAAGCTCTAATAATGGCCTTTTATACATTTATTTGTACAGGGCTCAACGGAGCTTTGCTTCAAATGAAATTTAGCCATTCCTCTCTGTAGGTTTTCACGAATCTACTGTAAAAAATTTCAGACCAAGTACTGATGTCGAGCTAGAGTTAGAGTCTTTTAATTCTCAAATCAATACAATTTCATTTAAACTTGACATGCATTTTTCATTTTATTTTTTGCAGTCGCTAAGGTCAAAAAAGCCCCGGAGATTCTGGATTGTATTCCTCCAGAGGAGAGTTTAGTCAATGACTCGCAGCAAGGCAAGCTCCGAATTGCATTAACCTTATTTAGAAAGTTTTATATTTTACAATTGTTATAGAATGTGTAGAACTTGTGTGCATTAGGTTATTTTTTGAAAACCCAATTGCGTAACCATGAAAACCAGGGAGTTTGAGTCTACATCATGAACCTCGTGTAGCCACTGCTATGCTTTAAATGGTATAGGATTCGGTACAAGTCGAGTAGTCAGAACTACTCGCGAGAATAGGCTTAGGGGTACACAACTCGGTTAGTGAGAACAATCATGAGACACATGACTTGAAATTGAGACCAAGCAGAGGATAGAAGAAGCAGGACTTTCGGGTCCTGTGATGCCGTAGCTCTGCTTGTGTCGGTTTAGGACCGAGTCGTGTGCAGCCTTGTTGAACAAGCTAGAATTGTACCGAAGACATAACAGCATTATGGGAACCGAGAAACCGATGTAATTCGGGTAGCTACATATTGAGGCATTGATTGTCTTCCAAAGGGGTGGTTGAGAGCAGCAAGGTGTAAATCCGCAAGCGGGCACGTGGTTGCTCCGTGTAGGGACCTCCTGCTCAGGACGATAGGACCGGTTCAACACTTGGCTAACGGGTGAAAGGTTGTCTCATACGATGTCCGGGATAGTTGCTGTAGGCAACATCGAGTACAGACGTACGTGACGTGTAACTCGCGTGAACCCTGTAGGTGTAAATCGATTATAATCGCCGTTCCTCGCGGTCAGTGAGTTTCACTTGTTCACTGTACCGTAACATAGATTAAAGATGATACTTGTCATGAAAATGAAGATTCTGTTTGATTGAGACTTGTATTGCCATTGACGTCATTTGAAAGAGAGCTAATCAAAGTTATTTTCAACCTTAGGCTGGAAACAAAGGAATGACACATTTCATGTTTGATTGCGGAAATTCCTTTGTTGCTTACCCCAAGGTTACCACTTTACATGAGGCTAAAACCTCAAAATAGGATTCAAGTAATTAGGCGAGTCATTATGCAAAGTTTCTTCCAATTGTACACCTAAATTTCCAGCATGTAGAGATTCATGTTCTAACAGCGTCGGGTCAGTCTTGCTGAGCCTTCGTGATCACTGCTTGTTGTTGAAGTGTTGTGTAGGTGGGTATGAAGAGGAGGAGGCTCCCAAGGAATATATGGGTCCCCCAGAGGGTACCACCATCGAGTGGGAGTCGTGCACGCTGCCATGTTAGGTGTTGAGTGTGTGTGCTAGTGGGAACACGTTCACGGGCTAAACATTAACTCTTTTGCTTAGTCTACACCCGTGAGCTTAGGCTATAAATGTACATTGCTGTAAATTATGTTTCAAAACACATTATGTAATAAAAGTTAGCTTCCTCTGTTTTGTTTATGAATGTCTTCATACATGTGTTATACGGTGTTGCATATGACAACACCCCTCAGCGAGATCCTGGGATGTCGGGACTCCGGGTCCTCACATCGTGGTATCAGAGCTCTGTTGAGGTCTAGCACACTGAAAAACACTAGATTTTCAAAAACCTGGTGAAGAACTAGTATTATCCCACCTAATGATGTTATTAGTATAGAAAGTGGCAATTCTAACTAATTGTTATGTAGTAAGCATGTGTCTCGGGACGTTTCATGTCCTATGGGGTGCATGGCTGCACTGTCGACCAGTGCGCACAAGCTAAAGGGTGGAGCCTCAGGGGTGGCAGGTAACCCGGCGAGCTTATGTATCCTCTACGACTCCTCATGTCATTTGGGGTATGTGAGAAACGCCAATCTCCGGCTTGCTGCGGGCAAGTAGGCGTAGACCCCATCACGTGGATGGTAACGTGAACATGTAGCTCAAGGCGTGTTTGGCTTGAGAACGCCCATTTGACTGACGACAGACGGGCTTACTAAAATTGTTATGGAGCCGGGTTCAGAGTGCAGCTTAACCTAATGATTATGTGGTTTTCTACAGGTACTCTAACCACGAATCCGTATCCCATTAGTGCCACTGAAATAACGAGGCCGACTAAATCTGGTATATGGTTTCTTTGTGAGGTAACGTAGTGCCGGCATGAATTGATGATGCTTCAAAATCATAGTCCACTATATGACCAAAATCATTGTAAAAGATAAAATTTTTGATCTAGAGGGCTAAAAAGTTGATTAAAACTCCTTATCTTGATCTGGATTTCAAAATTAAGCAAGTTTCAACTCATACGACCTTAGGAACAAAGTCCTCTGTTTTCAGCTGACATAGTGCTGAAGTTATACAGAGTGTAGAGGTTGAGTTCTTTCGACATTAGGGTGGTATGGTACATTTATGGAAATCTATTGAAAAGTTGTACGACTTTTATATTGATGTCCAGAGCGGTTTCAGTAGAGTTGAAACTGTCCAGAAAACAGGGCAGAGTAAAAAATCTCTGGAATTCACTGTAAAATGACCTTAGCTTCCTGCTTAAAAATAAAAAAATAGTAAATGAGACATTTCTGAAAATTTTATGAGATATTTTACATCCTTTTAACATAAAATTTTGTCAAATTAGGCACAGAATTAACCGGAATTCTTGGATCAAGTCAGCACTTCAAGCAGGGAGGTGCTGCTCGATTTTCTCCAGAAATTCTGTTAATTTTGATATCTCATAACTTTTGAACCAGAATAGATCTGAGGGCAAACAAATACATTGTGGAAAGATATTGAAGTTAAATTTAAGTTTAGTATGGAACTCCAGATACGATTTTGCCTTTAGGATTGTCTTATTCTTGGAAGAAGGGAACCTGGTCAGCACTATCAATTTTGGGCAGTGTAGTAAAAATCAACTTATTGATAAGTTTGATTCATGTTACCATGTTTTCTGAGATTAATGACATGTTTTATGTTATAACTCATTGTTTTACTTTTGAAACGAATATTTGACCTTTTTAAATATTTTTCTGCAGATGGAAGTCGATAAACAGTTGGAGAACAGGTGGTTTCCCACTGTTCTCAATGCCGCGGTTATCCTGATTTGTTGAAGCTTATGCTTCAATATTTCGGATATACGGATATGCTGCACTTTCTTTCCGAAGAAGAAGGCCAACACGACATGTGTCATACCTTGTCTTTGTTCGGGCAGGACAAACTACACCTTGATGGGCACCGTTCACCATCACGGTGAAGGGTAGACACCCGGAGGACGTGTGGCAATTGGCAACCCGTGATACCATGTCATGCATCCGCCAACTTCACGTGCGAGCTGTGGAGGGCACTCCATATGTGCTTGTTCCAGTGGAGGGTCAAGCAAATCACATATGGTGGAGGCGGTACACTGACGCAAGTGATGCTAACTGCCAAAGGTACAATCCAGCAGAGGCCAATCTTAGCCTCTATGTCATGGCGGGAGGGAAGGTGATGGACAGCCAGGCTTTCCATATGGCTCATCTTTCCATGGAGCTCAAGGAGAGCACCACCCGCAGAGACCATTAAGAGAGTGCCCATAATGCACTCTGTGATGTACTCGTGCCGACGATGCAACGGTTGAATCAAAAATATAATCAGTCGCGTCATTTGAAGAAGGCGGGAAAGAAAAGTAGTGTTGGTATCACAGCTTTGTAGCAGCAAGTCAAGGCTTTGAACCAGAAAAATGAAGCTCTCACTCAAGAGTGCGATGAAGCGATTGAGGTGGGACAAAACTGGGAGATGGATTACAATCAAGCCGTGGACGAGGTGAATGCGCCGCAGGATCTAGTACCTCTGGTAGTGGGCCTGCCGTTTGCAGGTGCAGTACCCATAGTTCTCGGTATTCCGGTGATACCGGAGACTGAACCAGAAGATGACGTCATGGATCCGGAGCCACCAGAAGAACTGGCGGAGGAGGAAGACCCGCAGGAGGTCGACTTCCACTCCGAGTAGGGAGTTTCCGTTGCCAAATAGGGCAGCGAGGGTTGTTGTAGTGTATAATTTTTGTAACAGCAACATGTAGTGACAACATGAGTGTGACTTCTCGGGTGTTAAAAAGTTGCTGTTATTTTGGACCGAGAATAATGTATCTTCTATAAATTTTTTGCTTTATCAACACATATGAATATCGTGCAAATATCTCAATGCATCACTACATTACCGTACTGTTTTCATGGAGTTTTAATTATGACATGTGCTGATTTTACACGTTATGAAATTAAGAATGACTCGTACTCACACCAACCCGGAAGTTGGGGGTTCAAGTCAGGGAGGAAATGCCTCCCAACATCCGCCCGAGACCTCCTCGGGTCAGGAACAGCAACCACCACTACCACAAACGATCATGCTGGTGGATATCGTTGCGGCCATGGTGGTCTCGCATCAGCAGTACACCGAGCTCCTGAGGACGCTAATCGAGAATACGTCTTGCCCAGAGAGACGTTAAGACCGGGAAGAAAGCCAGCAATGTTCTTACCTGGACTTTCCGTTGACGCATCCCCCTATTCTTGCGGTCGGATGATGTTGTGAGACCCCTTCGGGATCAACACTTCCCGGGAATCGCATTGGTTGGTGTCGTGCGAAGATCATATTACATAAAGGAACATCATATTACATAAATCAATTCGGAAGCTTACAAAGTGTTACTTTACATGTACTTTACCTCAAAATAAACTACAGTGGAAGACTAATACAAGTCACGTATCATATCTAAATTAAGCATCCGAGAAGACGTCCAGCCCACAGACTCTTCTCACTAGCAACACGAAGACATATGGCAGCGGCAGGGGTTTCCACGAGTTAAACGACTCGGATGGCTCCGAGTATCACCGGACAACCTCCTCATAAGCATATATATTAACCTGTAAAACTACTAATATAGCAACCATGAGCACATAGGCTCAGAAAGACTTATCCGTCTCTACTAAAACAAGAAACTCTAGATGCAAGAGACATTTAACAAGGTAGCTGAGTTTTTGCATAAAGGACTCGCCTATAGTTGATCCTTAACTTTCAGATTTTAGAGCATCATTTTAAAGTCTTGAGCCGAGCAGCATCGCAACTCCACAATCAAACAAGAAACCCTTTGTTATGATGCTTCTTGCACAAGGTGAAATAAACTTAATTTGCACTATCTCTAATCCATACATGGTTGTAATACAATTATAACACAATACTTATTAATTCATAGTAATTCACTTCACTTCTTACTACGTCAAGACTCAGAATACAAGTATGCTCATATATCCACGAGCGACAGTGATTCGAACAAAGACACGTCCGGACTGCTCGACACGTACACCCATTTCCGAGTTACCGTCGGCAAACTCGACCAATGTTGAACGCAACCACCTTTCCCAAGATCATCCACACTGGACGCGGTCCTATCGACCCAAACAGCAAGCTCCCTCAAAGTACATCTCCGCTGTGAGATATTCTTGAGCAAGTTACCTATTGCTGTACTGATGCCAAAAGCCTAAGACGATCGGAAAAGTTCCAATATGGATCTCACAAGGTACATCGGTTTCCTGGGTCCCATGTTGCCAGTATGCGCCCGGTACACAACTCAAAATTGTCCAACAGGGCCAAGTACGGACGGGCATTAACCGACGCAGGCAGGGCTACGCACGCACGGGCCTCGTCCCGCTGCTCTCTACATCCCAGCCTGATCTCAAATTCTCATGTGTGAATTTTCCTCAATGTTCTATTCATAAACCAGAACCGAGATTATGCCAAGCCCTAAACTCGCGAGTGGATTCCAACTACTCGTCTTTTATCGGTCCTTCCAAAGGAACATTAAGCGTAGCCTAACTCACTCAACGAGGTACTATTCTACCCAATTCTCTCAGGCTAAATCTGGTCATGCAATTGGGTATTCAACTCATCTATACCTAATGCACATAATAATCTCATACCTATTGTATCTGTGGATGGAAAACTTCATAAATTTTGCTTCAATGCAAACCGTGGCTTGCCTGTTTTGCAGGTGACTACTAGTATATAATTCAGTTAGTTGATGATCACTTGATGCTTAATCACTCGATCTCCTTTCTCCTTGATCTTAGCTAAACATGCTCTACACTTCTCCATGTTAATCACTATACGTTATGAGGATGCACGTGTATTTTATCGCGGGTACCCCTTTTCGAGGTCGCACGCTGTCCTGGGAGTCGCATTGGGTGGTTCCGTGCAATGCGGCACCTAACAGCACGCTTGACATCATGTTACATAAAACAAACCGAAGCTTACAAGATCAGTTTGTAAATAATTTACATGAAGATAAACTACAGCGGAAGACTAGCTTCAACTCACGTTTCATATCTAAACTAAGCACCCGAGAAGACGTCCAGCCCGCGGACTCCTCTAGGTAGCAACATGAAGACATATGACAGAGGCAGGGGTTTCCATGAGTTAACGACTCCGATTTCTTCGAGTCTCACCGGACAACCTTTTCATAAGCACAGATGTTAACCTGCAAAACCACTAATATAGCAAGCGTGAGCACATAGGCTAACGGGGTCCCTGCCACCCGATTACAGGGCCGTGCCGCTCACCCGGGAATCGCATTGGGTGGTGCCGTGATATGCAGCACCCAAAAGCACACATATAAGTAAAACCGTATCACATAAATCAAAGGCGGAAGCTAACAAGTGTTATTTGTAGATAATTTACATCAATTAGCTACAGCAGAAGATTATAATCATCTCCATTGAATAACTACTAAGCACTGGACAAGATGTCCAGCCGTGGACTCTTCTCGCTAGCAACACGAAGACAACTGCAGCGGCTGGGTTCTCCATGTGTTAAATGACTCGGAAGTCTCCAAGTCTCACCGGACAACCTCCTCATAGAATTGATGTTAACCTACAAAACCACTCATATAGCAAGCGTGAGCACATAGGCTCAGGAAGACCGATCCGTCTCTTCTAAACAAGAAACTCTACATGCACGATGGATTGAATAAGGTAGCAAAGTTTGCATAAAGGACTCGCCTACGGTTGATCTTTAACATTCAGATTTTAAGACTCATGTTAACGGCCTTGAGCCGAACAGCATCGCAACTCCACAATCAAACAAGAAACGCTTTGTTGCGATGCTTCTTGCACAAAGTGAAGTAAAGTTTAATTAGCACTATCTCTAATTCAAGCATGGTTACACAAGCCTTATCAAGTTCAAAGGAATTAACTTCAGTTCTTACTACGTCAAGACGCAATGGGCAAGTATGCTCATATGACCTTGAGCAACGGTGATTCGAAGCAGTAGACGCCCGGACTACACGACAGGTACACCCATACTCCGAGTTGACGGCAGCAACCTCGACTGATGTTATACGCAGCCACCTTTCCCAAGTTCTTCCAGACAGGACACAGTCCAATCGCACCGAACAACAAGCTCCCTCAAGGTACATACCCGCAGTGATATTTTATTGAGCGAGTTACCTCCTGCTGTACTGACACAGAAAGCCTAAGCCGATTAGAAAAGTTCCAATGTGGATCTCACGAGGTACATCGGTTTCCTGGGTCCAATATAGCCATTATGCGCCTGGTACACAACTCAAACTTGTCCGATAGGGCCAAGTACGGACGGGCCTTAACTGACACAGGCAAGGCTATGCACGCACGGTCTGCAGCCTGCTGCATCTCAATCTCCCTGCCTGGTCTCCTTTTCTTACTTGTGAACTTTCCTCAATGATTCTATTCATGACCCGCTCCGAAGAAACCAAGCCCTAAACTCGCGAGTATATTCCAACTTCTCAAGTTCTACCAGTCCTTCCAAAGTACATTTAGCATAGCCTAAATCCACACGAGGAGGTGCTACACTACCCATTCTGTCTTGGGTTAATCTGTTCATACAATTGGGTCCTCAATATCTTCTAGACCCAATGCAATCAATAATTTAAAGCTATGATCTCTAGAAATGAAAAGACTTTATAAAATTGTTTGAATGCAAACCGGGGCTTGCCTGTTTTGCAGGTGACTGTGAATGTATATATTTTCAGTTAGTGATGATCACTTGAGGCTTGATCACTTGCTTTCCTCCCTCTTCGATCTCCACTTCAATTACTTCACAATTTTCACGTCGATGTTACACGTTAATTATATGCACAAGTATTTAATTGTAAAGCTTTGGCTAACAAGGTCTAATGACAAGTTAGAAACTGGAAATATGTTTAAGAATTTAAAATGACACTGGTGCTAGTGGTTGGGTTTGGGTTAAGCAAATATGATCAAAGCCAAGTGCATTCCTCACTTGTGTTTTAGTCACCTAAAGAGGATAGAGAGAAAAGTGATGATCCGCAGCTCCAATGGAGTTGAAAATTTTTATGTGATTTCCTTGTAACAATAAAGTGTTCTGGACCAAAAATTAGCACTTTTCATTGAGTGGTTTATTCAGGACAATTCCCTAAGAAATAAAGCAAAAAGAAATAAATTCTGAAGTAACTCAGATGTTCATGTCAAACTTAGTGAAGTAAAATTTCTATTATAGTTCATAGAGCCAGCATGAATTTTCCTAGGATTTTTGGAGCTAAGAATTGCCAAGAACTGAATTTTCAAGTTTTGGGAATTCTCAGAAAATGTTTCTGTATACATTCAAATTCAGTAAATTGTAATCTAAATTCTCCTAACCAAATCAACTCTAAATGAGTTGAATATTTTACAGGGGTTCAATAACATCGTAAGGGTCATTCTGGCAAAATTTGAGGATTTTTGGATGAACCAAGATCCCTCTAAAATTATTTTGCTGAAAAGTTTTAAACAATTTTCCAGATTATTTATTGATTTTCATATAAATTGGGTTGCATATTTGGATAGATTTGTAAATCCTGAATCTAACTCAATTTGAATCACTAAGTTTGGAGTTTCCTAGCAAAAGTTATGCTCTTCCAAAGTTTGGAGGAAATCTGTTGTTCAAATTAAATCGTGAAAAAATCTAAATCCCTGACAGCGGGCCCGGAGCTACATGTCACTTCCTGAGACAAAGACACACGGGGCCAGGGTTATCCCCGCACAGCCACGGACTAATCCGAGGCCGTGGAGGTTCCCAACTCTAATTCCCCTCTCATTGACAGCGGGCCCGGGCATCTTCGTCTTCAACCTTCGGCTCCCGTGCACGCCCGCGTCCGGAGCTCGCCTGAGCTCCTCAGAACCCGCCTCTCAGGCCATCTCCCAAGCTCCTGCTCGCCACAAGCCCCTAAACCGTCATGCTGAGCACGTTAGAAGGACTTCCCCCGGCTGGCGATGGCTCCACCCTAGCTCGCACCGAGCGGCAGCTCAAACCAAGGTCCGACGACGTCGCCCAGCCCTTCTAGCCTGCCAAAACCTTGGTGGAACGGCTCTACAGCACCAGTGGAACATGAACGAGATCTACATGGATTCCAAACGGAACGGGAATGGCTCTAATTACATTCTCATCGTGTGCCCGAAGCTCCCCGCTGGTCGCCGTCGAAATACCCCAAAATAGTCCAGCTACGTGTAGTTTTGTGTTAGGGTTGCGAAGAGAAGATGTTGCCTACCTTGTCTATCTTGTGTGAGCTCAGTTTGGTGCACTAAAAATTAATAATGATCGGGAATTTTGGGGTTTCATACCCGCGTGTCGGTTTGCACCGATCGGAGGAAAACTTCAAAATTTGCCATCGACGATCACTAGTTCGGTGTTTGATCTTCGGAGGTGAGCAGCAGGTGATCCTAGCGCTCCTCTGGGCGTCCTCACTTGGGCGTTAAAAGCCATGGGTTGGGCTGTCCACGTGAGGCTCCACCTTCGGTGGCGTTTGGCCGCCTTGAGAGAATGTTTTGCTTAGTGTTGGGGAGACTGGTAGCACTCGGTTTTGTGTCAAGGAAGTCGAGGACGATGCCCTAGTGCTGTTTTGCTCTTCACCGAGTCCTTGCACGCAATGAAACGCTAGCTCCTGAGCTACTGAGGTGTGGCGGCGGCGTCTCTGTTTTTGAGCGTGAGAGATAACTGAAACAGAGAACTACTTCGGGGTTGTGGCGAAGCTGAGCACGGCTTGGAGCCAAAGAAACACACGAGTAGCTCGCCAGCGCGAGGGAAGCAGCTGGGAAGTTGCCCGCACCGTGTCTCGGTGTCGGCCTGTGCTCTGTCCCGGTGGCATTCGAGTGGAAAAGTAGAGATTGAGGACTGAAACTTCAATTGCAAGTTACAGCCCCAATGACATGTGTGTCCCACAAGTCAGCTCCCTCTTATCCTCTAAAAGATCTCCAAAATTTGGCAAATGATGAAAATAAATTGTGGAGTTGAAATCTGAATTGCATTTGGATAATGGGCAAGTTTCATCCAGATTCGAATGTGTATTTTAATTCATTGCAAATTTAAGTCCATTTGGAAATTGGATAGCAAAATATTTTAAAAATTCATGAAACTTTGCAACCCACTAATCTGGACCTGAGGAACTCAAATATGAAATATGATTTTAAATTTAGCTGCTGCGAATGAGAGTTTGAACACAACAAGTTGCATTTCCATTGTGTTGCCATCATATGAAATTTGAGTTGAACAATTTAGTTCCACAATCTGATTTTAACTTTCTCACACATATGAGAACTTCCCACCTTGGGTTCAAATCCACTTTAGCTCCAAACATTCAAATACATAATTGAACTTGTGTGAAGAGAGCTCTCATGTGCATCATCACATGTGAAAGTTAAACAAGTCCCATTTTTCATACACATGAAACCAAATGCTTGTTCAAACTTGAGTTTCTTTGTATTCATATTTTTGGGACCTTTACATTCCTCCCCCCTTAAAAGGAATCTCTTCCTTAGATTACAAAAGATGAACGAGACGGGAGGTAGTTTACAACATTTATGTCAAAAGTTCCGGATAATTCTTGTGGATGTAATCTTCAATTCCCCACGTCGCCTCTTCCGCGGTATGATTACTCCACAGGACTTTGTAAAAACTTCAAAATCTGGTTCCGGCTGATCCGGGTCTTTTCGTCGATAATCTGCACGGGTCGCTCAGTGTATGTGAGATCTGGCTTTAGCTCGTCGATGTCTTTGATATGGAAAGCAGCGGTAAATTTGAGACATTTCCGTAGCTGGGACACATGAAATATTTCGTGAATACCAGAAAGGATTGCCAGTGGTTCCAGCCAGTAGGCTACGGTGTATAATCCCCAAAGGTGCTAGCAAGGAATTCAGCACATTCACACTTAGGAAAAATGAGGGGAGTTAAAATTTTGATTTACAACGGTGTGAGTTCAAAGTGATGATTCAAACCTCCCAAAACTTCCAAACATGGAGATCTAAATTCATAACTTGGGGCTCCATAATCCAAATATTAATCCTTCCTAATTACAGCTCATTTGGAGGGGTTTTACTATTTGTTGGGAATTAAAAGAGGAAGAAAAGAGGAAGCCCTCGAATCTGAATTCAAATTTCAGTTTCAAATTCAAAATCTTCTAAGGTGACAAATTGGATTCACAAATGTGTTCCCCACATATGAATTAGCATCCATGCCAAAATTCAGATTATTTGAGTTTGGTTTGCTATGCTTTTGGAGCAACGGAAGGAGGGAGATGCATATTCAAATTCAAAGAACCAAATACATTTCAAATTCCGCACAAGAATTAAACCCATTTGAATTCCAAAAATTCAAACCATGACTTGGTGTGGAAGTATAGCTTTTAATTGTGAGTAGCTGTAGCAAAATATCAATGGAAAAATGAAAAAGATTTGAGGGGGTGGGACCCAGCAGTCAGCCTCACAGCTCTAACACAGTCAGTTCCCTGTTTTCACCGCTGCCACCGAGCTGTTGCGCATGCGCGGCCGGCCGAAGAACGCTGCCAACGTGCCCCCACCTCAATCTGTTTTTCTCCACGTCCTAAGCCACAGAGGAGCTTCCAAAGACGTTTAATCCCACGTGCACCGGTGTCCTACCGATCCACAGCCTCACTTGCACACGCACGTTCGTCTCTGTTCTCACCACCCGGGCGCCTTTCGGCTCCCTTTCCATTCCGCGATACAGGCCACAACTCGGGCAATCACCTACAGCAAAAATACGCGCCATCCTCTCCTCGATCTTCCGGTGAATGCCTTCCTCCATTTTGTTCAGTAGAGAGGGAGTATTTTTAGTTTTACCGATCACACGTTCTTAGGACCGAGAGGGGACTCGACTCAAAATTCTTGGTGATCAGTCCAACCCAGCTCGTTTTCCTTTAGCCATACGTCCTAGGCCTTCCAATGAATCTCTAGGATCAACAACCGGCGAAAACCATCGACTATGGGTGCTGTCCTTCAAATTTTTTCGATCGCCGCTGTTTTTAGCTCTAGGTCGACAGTGCAGTCCTAGCCCCGGCCGTTTCCATGGCAAACCGAGTTTGTTTTCGTGCTCAGCATGTAACCGCGGAGCTGTAGGAAGAGACTGTTTTAAAAATAAGGCCTTGCATAGCCTGGGCGACATCACCGGAGTTGGAGCCCCCGCTGTCACCTTTGTGGGATAGTTTCTGTAAGGGCCTAAATTTTTGGATCACATTCAAAGTGTTCACACCACACACACACCCTCATTTGAGGAAACTTGATGAATACATTTGAAGAGCAAGTAAACACCATCAACATGCTCTTTAGAGAATAAACTCACAAAATGCAAAAGTGGCATTTACCACATGCAACATATAGGGGCTGAGCATATGAAAAACTCCTACACCTTGCTAGGAATGCTCATGCCAAATTTCACCTAAATCCAAAACTTTTTTGAGGCATTTTTGGGTATGACCAAAAAGTGGTTAGTTTGAACCCAAATTTAACTTCAAACCACTCCCATCCCATAAGTTCAAAAGTGGGAGGCATATTCTTACTCAGCACATTTTTGTGAGCTCACACACCAATTTTCACTCCATTTGGAGTTGATCTTTACATGAGCTAAGTTTAGCAAATTCAAACTCCATTTAAATTTCAAACTGCATATGTGCTGGAAATATATTCAAACACTCCCCAATTTGAATTCTATCCAATTCAAATGGCCAGAGCGTAGATAATTCAAATGACCAAGGTTATTTGGGTCTTTACTGTTTAGAGCAGTAGCGAAAATTCAATTTCAGAGGTTAAAACCTGAGTGGGACCCACATGTCAGCCTCACTAAGCAGTTTAACCGACTGAAGACTCGATCTCGGTTTCTTGCGCCTGACCGAGCTGCCGCCACGGCAAGAAAACGGCGAGGACAGCAGCTGGTTGCTGTCCCGGCCGCTGAACCGCCTCTCTGGCTCCTTATCTACGCGCCCGAGTCGTCCCCGTTGCTTCTCGCCACAGTTCCGACGTGTTCTCACCCAGAAACCTTGATACACCTCGTCGCTCGTCCGAGCTTTCGGTCCATCGTCGCCCGGCCGAACCTGTGGTTGTCACGGTGATCTGAGGCCATAACCGAGTGCGCCAAGTCTTCCTTGACGTCCTCGCATCGGTTCTTCATTCCTCGGTTTAACCCGAGCCGCTATCACGGGAATGACTCATCTGGCCACCACAGCCCGCCTCTCTCCGAGCCGTGAATAGCAAAAAGGTTCACCTTCAGTCCCTCTTTCATTACCGCAAGCCCCGGCGGCATGACATAAGCTACCCACGCCGGAATTTCACGATTTCGCGACGGTGTACAAAAGAGACACCCAGACCGATTCAAAAAATTTGGAATACACAATGCACCACTCATCCCCTTACATAGAGAAACACTTCTAGGCGTCCGTGTGAGCTCATAGGATCCAAAACTTCGAAGAACCATTGGGTGTAGCCACTGTTCTTCGAGTTTTATGAGAATTCCCTGTTTCCGACCTAGGTCGCACAGTGACAGCCCAGTACAGCCACTTCCGAGCTCCGTGGAGCTCATGTCGATCCTTCTTAGGGTCCACTGATGCTTTACAGCATTTTGCTCCATCGTTTGAGAGGCTAGGAAGCCCGGCCGATGCGGCCGAAGTCCTTCCAATGTTGCCGCTCGTCGCCGGCCATGTTCCGGCGAGTGTCACGACAAGCTGAGACCAGAATCGTGTTCCCTGTGTGGAATTAGGTAGAGGCGGCCGAGATCATGGAGTTTGGCACACGGCAGGGGCCACCGGCGAGCTCTCTGGCGAGGGTTCGCGGCGGCCGAGCGAGGGAGCCTGGAGGTAGACGAAGTCCCCGGCCCCACTTGTCAGTGGCTGATATTTTAAACTGGGGGATTTGCTGTGGCACCAGATCGGGTGCGGCTGCGTGCGAAAGATTCCGTAGCCCCGTGTGTCGACCGCTGAGAAGTTGACACGTAGCCCGGTCCCACGCGCAGTGATTTAAACATTTCCCCGATTTTCAGATTTAGTTCAAACTTCAAACCCACATAATGTTGGCTAGAAAACTCCAAATCAAGTGAACCAAATTTTGTTGGATTCAGCTCTCTGAGTACTTTCCAGCAAATCAAGTTTCACTCCATGAACATCTTTATTTCTCCAGAATTAATTCTTCAAATTTAAACTGTTTAGAAATTTAACTGGGAAACCCTTGGAGGAAAATTCTGAAATTTTACTAGATGTTCACCAAAATGTCTCTGAGCTATCATAAAAATTTCAGATCCATTTGAGCTCATTTGTTTCACCTAAAGGTGTGATTAATAAAACTGTTCCAGAGAAAATAGAAAATGTCCAGAAACATTTTCAGAATTTTCTGAGATTGTTTAGCTCATATCTTTAGCTAGGAACTTCAAATTAAGTGAAACCAACACCATTAGGACCCTCTGAAAATCTAGTTTTCAGAAAGTCATGGCTTGCTCAATGAAAATCCTTAGATCACCCTAGGAGATCCAATTAAGGTCAAGTACATAATTATTTGTGGAGAGCTCAAATGAGCTTTGCTGCAAATGAAACTTGGCCATTTCTCTGTTTAGGTTGTACCCAAACCACAGTGAAAATTTTAGAGTCATTGGGTCTGTTTAGTAAGACATATAGTCCTCACAAGTTTAACTTCAATTCAAATGCATCTAAATTGACACATGTTTATATTTATCATATGTAGTCGCTAAGGTTGAGGAGGAACCCGAAGTCTTAGACTTCGTCACTCCAGAATAGCAGCTAGCCTATGACCAAGAGCAGCAAGGTAAGCTCCGGTTTGCATTAACCTTTTTACAAATTTTTACTGTTTTGAGAACTTACTTTGAGCACCCACTTACTCCAAATGCATAGCCAAGAAAACCCTGGTTTGGGATTAGGTTTGAAAACCTCGTTAGCTACTGCAATGATAAGATACTGTAGGATTTAGTACAAGTCGAGTAGTTGGAACTGCTCGCGAGAATAGGCTAGAGGCACATTGCTCGGGTAAAGATAGCAAATGAAACACATGGCAATAAAAATGAGACCGAGCAGAGAGTAAGGGCAGTAGGATGCTGGGGCCTGGGTGCCATAGCTCCGCTTGTGTCGATTGAGGAACGAGCCGTGTGCGGGCCGGTTTAACAAGCTAGAACAGTACCGAAGACCTACCAGCTATATGGGAACCGGGAAACTGATGTAACTCGGTAGCTGGTTGTTGAGGCATAGCTGGTCGTTTAGATGGTAAGTTGAGAGCTCGAGGTGTAAATCGGCTGGCGGCACTGTGGATGCGCACGCAGAGACCCCTTGCTCGGGACGATTGGACCGGTTCAACATTTGGCTAATCGGTGAAAGGTGGTTGCATGCGATGTCTGTGATGGTTACTGTAGGCAACATCGAGTACGGGCATACGTGATGGGTTATTCAGGTAACAATGCAGGTGTAAATCGATTATAATCGATGTCCCTCGCGGTCAGTGACTACCACTTGTTCACTGTACCGTGACGTAGAAATAATAGGCTAGATACATGTTAAAAGTTTGCTGATTTGAAGGATATACCTTGTTTGTTAATGTCGTGTTGTAGTTTAGAGCTAATTAAAGTTCTTTTCAACTTTGGGCAAAGTACATGAGAGAAATGCATTTCTTTTTTTATTGCGGCTCTCTCATGTGCTTAGCGTAAGGTATTCCACAACCTGCTGCTAAAACATGAAAGTAAGATTCCAATAATTAGGCGAGTCCTTTGCAACTTATTTTACCTCATGTACCCAAAACCAATCATGTAGAAGTTTCATGTATAGGAGAGACGGGTCAGTCTTGCTGAGCCATCATGCTCACTGCTTGTGTTTGAAGCTTTTGCAGGGGTTTATGAGGAAGGGACTCCCGAGAAGGAGACAGAACCCCCGGAGGGGAACCCCGTTGAGTGGGAGTCGCGCACGCTGCCGTGTTAGTGTCTGTGCGTGCTAGCGGGCACACGTTCATGGGCTGAACGTGAACTCGATGCATAGTCTACGCCCGTGATTGTAGACTGAACTATTTTGTTGTAAAATGTTCATAAACTGGTTTATGTAATAAAACTTTGCTTCTGCTTTGTATCTTTGATGTGCGTTATTCGGTGCTGTGCAACGCAGCACCCTCAGCGTGATCCTGTCTCGACGAGGCCATGGGGCCCTCGCAGTTTCCGGCCATCTCCAACCCTGGCCAACCTCCTTAGAGTGTTCCCTGTGTGAATTTAGGCCCAGGCGGCATGTTTGATTGAGCTCCGAGCAGTAGAGCGACGGGCGGCAATCCTCGCTGTAGTGCGCCGTCGTGGGGGAGCGCGGGTGTCGCGAGGAAGACGAAGGGGACCAGGTCCCACAGGTCAGCCTCTGTCTCCACAAGGGGATTGGCTTGCGGCTGTGATCCGGAGCGGGAGCGCGGGTGAAACCCCATAGGCTGCTGTGTGGACGCGATCTCAGTGGGCCGATTTAAATAGTGGGGCCCACAACCAGAGTTTAAACTTTTCCTGAATTTCAGATTTAGGTCAAACTTTGAAACCCCATAACTTTTAGTAGGAATATCCAAAATTTGTGAAACAAATTTTGTTGGATTCCTCTCGTCATTAATTTTCAGAAATGCATAGAATTTGATCTGAAGATCTCTGGAATTTTCTCCAAAATTCATTAAATTTAATGTAAGGGCCTAAGTTTTTTGCACATGTTCAAAGTGTTCATCACCACACACACACCTCATTTGAAGAAACTTGAATACATTAGGAGAGCAAGTAAACACCATCAACATGCTCATTAGAGAATGAACTCACAAGATACAAAAGTGGCATTTCCCACATGCATCATATAGGGGCTGGGCATATGAAAAACTCCTACACCATGCTAGGAATGTCCATGCCAAATTTCACCCAAATCCAAAACCTTCTAAGGTCTTTTTGGGTATAACTAGAAAGAGGGTGGTTTGAACTCAAATTCAAATTCAAACTGTTTCTCTCCCATGAATTCAAAAGTGGGAGGCATATTCTTACTCAGCACATTTTTGTGAGCTCACACACCAATTTTCACTCCATTTGGAGTTGATATTGACATGAGCTAAGTTTAGCAAATTCAAACTTTATTTGAATTTCAAACTGCATATGTGCTGAAAATATATTCAAACAAACCCCAATTTGAATTCTATCAAATTCAAATGGCCAAAGGGTAGATAATTCAAATGACCAAGGTTAATAGGGTCTCTACTGTTTAGAGCAGTGGAGAAAATTGAATTTCAGAGGATAAACCACGGGTGGGACCCACATGTCAGCCTCTAGAGCAATTCAGGTAAAAATGCAGGTGTAAATCGATTATAATCGCTGTCCCTCGTGGTCAGTGAGTACCACTTGTTCACTGTACCGTGACGTAGAAAGAACAGGCTAGATACATGTTAAAAGTTTGCTGATTTGAAAGACATACTTTGCTTGTTAATGTCTTGTTATAGTTTTAGAGCTAATTAAAGTTTCTTTTATACATTGGGCAAAGTACATGAGAGAATACGTTTCTTGTTCGATTGCAGCTCTCTCATGTGCCTTAGCATAAGATTCTCCACGATCTGCTGCTAAAACTTGAAAATAAGGTTCCACTAATTAGACGAGTACTTTGCAACTTATTTTACCTCATGTAACCTATCACCCATCTTGTAGAAGTTTCATGTATAGGAGAGACGGGTCATTCTTGCTGAGCCATCGTACTTACTGCTTGTGTTTGAAGCTTTTGCAGGGGTTTATGAGGAAGGGACTCCCGAGGAGGAGACGGAACCCCCGGAGGGGAACCCCGTCGAGTGGGAGTCGTGCAAGCCGCCGTGTTAGTGTGCGTGTGTGCTAGCGGGAACACGTTCACGAGCTGAATGTGACCTCAATGCGTAGTCTACGCCCGTGAGTATAGACTGAACATGTTTCGTTGTAAAAACGTTCATACACTGGTTTATGTAATAAAACTTTGCTTCCGCTTTGTACCTTTGATGTGTGTTATCCTGTGTTGTGCAACGCAGCACCCCTCAGCGTGATCCTAGCTCGATAAGACCGTTGGGTCGTGTCAGCGTGGTATCAGAGCTCACTTGAGGTTTAACGCACTAAAATCGTCATCTTTTTCAAAAATTCAGTGAGGAACGAGTTAGTAGCCCATATAAGGATGTTATTAGTGGATAGAAAGTGGCATACTAACCTATTTGCTTATGTCGAAAAATCATGCACCTCGGGACGCTTTATATATTGGGGGGGTGCACGTAAGCGCTGTCCACCAGTTCGCACAAGCTGAAGGGTAGAGCCCCACGGGTGGCAGGTAACCCGACCCACTTTAATATCCTCTACGACTCTTCATATCGTTTGGGGTATTCGAGCAACGTCTGTCCCTGGCGTTCTTCGGGCAATTTGGGAGACCCCGTCACGTGGTCAGTAATGTGAACACATAGCTCAAGGCGTGTTTGGCTTGAGAACATCCGGGCGAGTGATGACGACCAGGTGTATGAACTGTATGGATACCGGGCTCGGTGTGCAGCCGAGTCTGACGATTGTTTGAGTTATCTGCAGGTAGTCTAACCATGAAACGGTAGACGTGCAGCATCTGTGTACGAGAGACGTTTAGTGCCAATGAACTAATGAAGCCGGCTAAGTCCGGTATAGGTTTTTCTTTGTGAGGACATAGTACCGACATGCTCTGAAGACGCATCGACGTTACACTCTACTAAATGAACAACTTCATTGTAAAACTTGAAAGTTTTAATCCATAGCACTAAACTTGATGTAACTCCTTCCCTTGAACAG
The DNA here is from genome assembly GCA_030760725.1 of Neostapfia colusana. Taxonomy (NCBI): domain Eukaryota; kingdom Viridiplantae; phylum Streptophyta; class Magnoliopsida; order Poales; family Poaceae; genus Neostapfia; species Neostapfia colusana. Next base: position 59,732,607 of record JASWHV010000004.1, on the reverse strand, counting down.
GACATTCAAAGTTAACAAGTTTTCAACTTATAGGATACTAAGGACAGAGTCCCCTGTTTTCAGCTGAATTAAGGCTGAAGTTAATCAGAGGTTAGAGGTCGAGTTCTTTCGAGGATGGGGTCATATGATACATTTATGGAAAGCTTTGGAAGAGATTTACAACTTTTCTGTTTAGGTCCAGAGGTTTTCCATCTTATAACCTATCGAAAAATACAGTAGAGTTGAAACTGTCCAGAAAACAGGGCAGAGCAAACACTCTCTGTAACTCTCTATAAATTGAGCATAACTTCCTGCAAAAAAATCCAAAAATAGAAAATAAGGTAGTCCCGAAAAGTTCATGAGATGGGTTACAACTTTGTAACAGAAAGCTTTGTCAGATTGGGAGTAGAATTAACTGGAACTCTTGGATCAAATCAGTACCTAAAGCAGGGAGGTGCTGTCCAATTTTCTCCAGAAATTATGTTAATTTTGACATCTCATAAATTTTGAACCAGGACAGATCATAGGCCAAGAAAATACTTTCTGGAAAGCTTTTGAAGTTAAATTTAATTTTGATGTTGAGCTCCATAATTGTTTTTGCCTTTAGCATGGTCTAAATCAGGTTGAAGTGGAAACTGGTCAGGGCTGTCATATTGGACAGCAGATCAGCAGTCAAATTTGTTTAAATTTGAACTATGTTTCCAAGTTTTATGACTTCAATGACATGTTTTATGTTATAACTCAATGGTTTACTGTTCAAATAGATATTTGACATTTCTCAAATATGTTTCTACAGATGACAGCGGATAGACAGTTGGAGAATGAATGGGTGGAATCCCACTGTTCTCACCACAGCGGCTATCCGGAAGCGTTGAGCCACATGCTTCAATATTTTGGGTACAGCAAGATGCCGCGGTACTTCGCCAAGGAAGAAGGCGAGGAGGGGAACAAGACGTGGATGATCCATGTTGAAGTTCCTGCAGGACCTATGCCACCCGGTTGGGTGCCGTTTACCGTTACAGTGAGAGGTAGACAAACGGAGGGAATGTGGCAAGTGGCAGCCCGCGGCACCATGTCGCGTTTCTGCAAACCACACGTGAGAGCTATGGAGGGCACCCCATACACGCTCATTCCGGTGGAGGGACAGGCTAATCATGTGTGGGAAGGGAGGTACATGGAGGCAACAGATCCGGGTTGCCCAAGGTACAACCCCGCGGAGGCGACCCTTAGCCTCCAGATAAGGGCGGGAAAGGCCGTGATGGACAGCCAAGCTGTTCATACAGAATGTCTCACTGTGAAGCTCAAGGAAAGCAACAGCCATGGAGATCATTTCAAGAGTGCTCACAGCGCACTACGCAATGTTCTCCTTCCGATGATTAAGTGACTGAACGAACAGCATAATCAGTTGCATCGTCTGAAGAAGGTGAAGAAGAAAAGCCGTGTTGACATCGCGGCTTTGCAACAACAGGTGCAGGCTCTGACCCAGCAGAACGAGGTCCTTACTCAAGAGTGGGACGACGCTATTGAGGAGGGGCAAGGCTGGGAAGAGGACTACAACCAAGCCATTGACGAGGTGCACACGTTGCAGAACCTCGTACCTCCGGTAATGGGCATACCGGTGGTAGGTGCGGTACCTGTGGTCTTGGGTCTTCCGGCAACGGGAGAACCCGAGCTGGAATAGGAGGTTGTAGACCCAAAGCCACCAGCAGAGGTACCGGAGGAGGACGACCTGCAGGAGGTCGAATTCTACTCCGAGTAGGGGGTTACTGTTGCCAAGTAGGGCAGCTGGGGTGATGTAACCCGAACTCTTGTAATCAGTGACACGACCCCAAGGTCTTGTCGAGCCAGGATCACGCTGAGGGGTGTTGCGTTGCACTGCACCGAATAACACACATCAAAGGTACAAAGCGGAAGCAAAACTTTTATTACATAAAGTGGTTTATGAACATTTTTTACATCAAAATAGGTCCAGTCTACACTCACGGGCGTAGACTATGCATCAAGTTCAAGTTCAGCCCGTGAACGTGTCCTTGCTAGCACACACGCACACTAACACGGTGGCGTGCATGACTCCCACTCGACGGGATTCCCCTCCTGGGGTTCCGCCTCCTCTTTGGGAGTCCCTTCCTCATAGAACCCTGCAAAGGCTTCAAACACAAGCAGTGAGCACGAAGGCTCAGCAAGACTGACCCGTCTCTCCTAAACATGGAACTTCTACATGAGAGATTGATAGGTTACATAAGGTAAAAATCATTTGCAAGGACTCGCCTAATTAGTGGAACCTTACTTTCAAATTTTAGCAGCAGGTTGTTGAGAACCTTACGCTAAGGTACATGAGAGAGCCGCAATCAAACAAGAAACACATTTCTCTCATGTACTTTGCCCAAAGTTGAAAAGAACTTTAGTTAGCTCTAAACTACAATAAATCATTAGCAATCAAGTCCATCTTTCAATCAGCAACATTTTAACATGCAACTAGCCTGTTCTTTCTATGTCACTGTACGGTGAACAAGTGGTACTCACTGACCGCGAGGGACGGTGATTATAATCGATTTACACCTGCAGGGTCACCCGAATAACCCGTCACGTACGCCCGTACTCGTTGTTGCCTACAACAACAATCACGGACGCCGTACGCAACCACCTTTTGCCCGTCAGTCAAATATTGAACCGGTCCCATCGTCCGGAGCAAGAGGTCTCTGCACGCACATCTCAGTGCCGCCACCCGATTTACACCTCGAGCTCTCAACCTACCCTCTGAACGACGGGCAATGCCTCAATACCCAGCTACACGAGTTACATCGGTTTCCCGGTTCCCATATATCCGGTAGGTCTTCGGTAGTGTTCTAGCTTGTTCAACAGGCCCGCACACAGCTCGGTCCTCAATCGACACAAGCGGAGCTATAGCACACAGGCCCCAAAGTTCTGCTGCCCTTACTCTCCGCTCGGTCTCATTTTTCTTGCCATGTGTATCATGTGCTATCTCTACCCGAGTCGAGTGCCTCTAGCCTATGCTCGCGAGTAGTTCCAACTACTCGACTTGTACCGAATCCTACTCTATCTTACCATTGCAGTAGCTAACGGGGTTTTCAATCTTAATCCCAACCCATGGTTTTCTTGGCTATGCAATTTTGTTTCCAAACAAGACTCTAATGCAAAGAATCGTAATACTCAAGTAAGTGCTCAAAACAATAAAACTTTGTAAAGTTAATGCAAACTGGAGCTTGCCTTACTGCTCTTGGTCGTAGGCTAGCTGCCTCTCCGGAGTAACGAAGTCTAGGACTTCGGGTTCCTCCTCGACCTTAGCGACTACATGATATACAAGTACACATATATTAATTTAAATGCATTTGATTGAATTTACACTTGTGAAGTCTATAACTCTTACTAGACAAACCCAATGACTGTGAAACTTTTACTATGCTTGGTTACAACCTAAACACAGACTTGGTCAAGTTTTAGTTGCAGCAAAGCTCATTTGAGCCCTCCACAATTAATTATGTACTTGACCTTAATTGAAGGCTCTTAGGGTGTTCTAAGGATTTTCATAAAAAAAACTATGACTTTCCGAAAACTGATTTTCAGAGGGTTCTAATGGAGTTGGTCTCACTTAATTTGAAGGTTCCTAGCTAAAGATATGAGCTAAACAATTTCAGAGAAAATTCTGAAAATGTTTCTGAACATTTTCTATTTTCTTTGGAACAGTTCCACTAATCACACCATTAGGTGGATCAAATGAGCTCAAATGGATCTGAAATTTTTATGGTAGTTCCGGGATATTTTGGTGAACATTACACAAAATTTCAGGATTTTCCTCCAAAGGATTCTCCAGTTAAAATTCCAAACAGTTTAAACTTTGAGGAATTAATTGTGGAGAAATAATGATTTTCATGAAGTGAAACTTGATTTGCTGGAAAGTACTCAGAGAGCTGAATCCAACAAAATTTGGTTCACTCGATGTGGAGCTTTCTAGCCAAAGTTATGAGGATTTAAAGTTTAAAGAAAATCTGAAAATCGGGGAAAAAGTTTAAATCTGCCGGGGCCCGCGGGGACACGTGTTAGGCGCGGAGGCGACCGCACACTGAGGCCCACAGGGTCTTTGCGCGCCAGCACACCCGATCCCGGCCACACCAGATCCCGATTTAAAATTTTGAGCCGCTGACTCGTCGGCCAGCCGGCTTCGTCTTCCTCCCGACGCGCTCTCGCGCCCGCGCCGCCTCCCCTCGCCGGAGCAGACCCGGAGCTCGCCGGCTCGCTGCTGCCGGCCATCCCATGGTCTGAAACTCGCTGCCAGGGGGTTGTCGATGTCAAGGAACACGTCGGTGGTGTCAGTTCGGGCTCGCGGTGACCGGAAATAGCCCGGCGACGTGCCGCGGCCTCGGTTGAGGTTCGGCGCCGTCGACCGTAGGTTCTAACCCGCCAACACCTCGAACAATCGGTTCTACATCCTCAGTATACCTCTAAGAAGCTCGACAAGGTGTCAAAAGGGTTCAAAGATGGCAGCAAGTCGGTCGGCACCGTGTGACCGAGCGTGCCCGCCATGAGCGCCCTTGAACGAGCTCAAAATTCGTCACTCCTAGTCGGTTTCATACCACGGATGCAGAAAGGAACTTGATCGCCGGCTATTCCAGCGTCTATGTGCAAGATTTGATAGCTAGAGAAGGATCTTAGAGTGAGAATTTGAAGGATCCGTACCAGAAGCTCAGTTTAAGGTCGCCGGAGCAAAAGCTGGAAATTCGCCGTGGACCCTTCACGGTTTGCTTCCAAACATGGAGGAGAGCAGCACGGCTGTTGCGCGCTCCTGCTGCTGCCCTTGCTGGACCATGAAAGCTCCCGTGGAACGCTGTCCACGAGTGCCTGACCTTCGGCTGAGTTTATGTCGCCGCTGTGGCGATCGTTCTCGGGCAAGGGAGGTCGGAGCTCAGGGTTTTTGGTGTAGGGGAGGTGGAGTGCGATCTCAGGTTGTTGTCTAGTAGCTCAGGAACGAAGGAGGAGATCCTTTGCTGGTTTTCCCGATCGAGCAGAGAGCTTCGGGGAGAAAATCTGCCGCTGCTCGGGGTTGCACGTGAGGGGATAAAGCCAGCCGATCCCTGCTCGGGCTGAGGCGGTGCCGGTCGCGTGGAGGCGAGAGCAAGCCGCCCTGGGCGCCAGCGCGCGGGGAAAGAAGCAGCTGGTGGCGTCGGTGGCTTCTCGGTGGCACAGCCGACAGCTGCTCGGTGGAATTTGCCACCGAGGCTGTGACTTTGTGTGCAAGACTTCCCTCCTTCTCTCTATGACATGTGGGTCTGACCCGGGGTTTTAACCTCTGAAATTTACTCCTAATCACTGTTGTAAACAGTGAGCCCCAAAATACCCCTGGTGATTCAAATTATTCACCCATGAGCCATTTGAATTGATTAGAATTCAAATTGGGTTTGTTTTGAATGAATTTCAGCACAAGTTCAGTTTGGAATTCAGATAAAGTTTGAATTTGTCCCACTTAGCTCATGCCAAGATCAACTCCAAATGGAGTGAAAATTGGTGTGTGAGCTCAAAAAAATGTGCTGAATAAGAATATGCCTCCCACTTTTGAATTCATGGGATAAAAACAGTTTGAATTTGAATATGGTTTCAACTATCCTCTTTCTAGCTATACCCAAAATGACCTCAAAAAGGTTTTGAATTTGGGTGAAACTTGGCATGGACATCCCTAGAAATGTGTAGGAGTTTTCATATGCCCAGCCCATCTATATCACATGTGGAAAATGCCACTTTTGCAATATGTGAGTTTGTTCTCTAATGAGCATGTTGATGGTGGTTACTTGCTCTTCATTTGTGTTCATCAACTTTCCTTAAATGAGGTGTGTGTGTGTGTATGGTGATGAACATTTCAAATATATGTCAAAAACTGAGGCCTTTACATTCCTCCCCCCTTAAAAGAATCTCGTCCCGGGATTATAAGGTGAAAATGAGAGAGAGGACGGTGGAAAATTACCGGATATGCGACGTGAAAAATTCGGGGTAGTTAGCGCGAAGAAATCCTTCGCTCTGCCATGTCGCTTCGTCCACTGAGTGATTACTCCATAGAACCTTGTAGATCCACAACATACGGTTGCGTGTGGTTCGGGCCTTTAAGTCAATAATCTGAACCGGTTCCTCCCGATAGGTGAGATCCGGTTGCAGTTCTTCAATGTCTTCCAGCTGAACGGTAGTTGATAGCTTGAGACACTTCCTCAGCTGAGAAATGTGAAAGACGTCATGCACACCGGAAAGTGCTTCTGGTAATCTCAGCCGGTATGCTACTGATCCACATCTTTCGGTAATCTGAAACGGACCGATGAATCGGGGTGCCAACTTCCTTCTCACCCCAAATCTGTTTACGCCCTTCATTGGAGACACACTTAGATATACGTGATCCCCCACTTCAAATTGTAATGGGCGTCTTCTCCGGTCCGCTTACTGTTTCTGACGGGATTGGGCGGCTTTTAGGTTCGCTTCAATCAGTCGAACCTTCTCTTCCGCGTTCTTGACGAGGTCAATCCCGAAGGTAACCCTTTCGCCAGACTCACACCAGTTCAATGGTGTGCGGCATTTTCTTCCGTATAGCGCCTCGTAGGGCGCCATCTTTAAGCTGCCTTGGTACCCATTGTTATACGAGAACTCGGCTAACGGCAAGTGATTATCCCAATTCTTGCCGTGGTTGATAGCGCAAGCTTGTAACATGTCTTCTAAGATCTGATTTACCCTCTCAGTTTGCCCATCCCTCTGCGGGTGGTACACTGAACTACGGATCAGCTTCGTCCCCAATGCAGCGTGCAGCTGCTCCCAAAAACGGGACACAAATAAAGTGCCCCAATCCGATATGATGGTATGGGGTATGCCGTACAAGCATAGGATCCGTGAGATGTACAGTTCAGCGTACTTCATGGCGTTGTAGTTGGTGTTGACCGGGATGAAATGAGCAACTTTGGTGAGCCGATCGATGATCACCCACACAGAATCATGTTTCTGCGAGGTGGTGGGTAAACCGACGATGAAATCCATGCTCACGTCCTCCCACTTCCAGGCAGGAACGCCCAGTGGTTGTAGCAGTCCTGGTTTCCGCATATGGTCTGCCTTCACCCTTCGACATGTATCACATTCGGACACGTACTTTGCGATCTCCCGTTTCATCCGTGTCCACCAAAACTTGCTTCTGAGTTCTTGATAAATTTTGTTGCTGCCTGGGTGAATAGAAAACTTCGAAAAGTGGGCCTCATCCAAGATTTTCTTCCGTAATTCCGGGTTAAGGGGTACGACGATACGGTCCTTGAATCATAGGACGCCGTCTCCGTCCATCCGGAAACATTTAAGCTCCCCACTGTCTACACGTCTCCGCAAATGCGACATGCCCTTGTCATGTTTCTGAGCTGCCGCTATCTCTTCATGGATGGTGGGGATCAAAGCTAGGTTGTAGAGAGCTCCGTGTGGAATCACATGTAGTGGTGGTTCGCTCTCTTCCAACGGTCTGATGGTCAGATTGTTGACGTGTGACTTGCGGCTCAGCGCATCTGCCACTACGTTTGCCTTGCCCGGATGATAATGGATCTCTATTCGTAATCCTTTATCAATTCTAACCATCTTCGCTGCCTCATGTTCAGCTCCTTCTGAGTGAATATGTACTTGAGGCTGTTTTGGTCGGTATATAAATGTACGAGGTTACGGAGTAGGTAATGCCTCCACATTTTATGTCCAAGTACCACGACAGCGAGCTCCAATTCGTGAGTTGGATAATTCTGCTCATGGTTTCTGAGCTGCCGTGATCCATACGCGACCACTCTTAGGTCTTTCATCAGCACACATCCGAGCCCAATGCCGGATGCATCGCAGTACACATCGAACGGTTTTGTTGTGTCTGGCTGCACCAAAACCGATGCTGATGTTAGGTGTTTCACTAATTCCTTGAATGCTGCTTCACACGTTGGACTCCAAACATATTTGGTAGCCTTCTTCAGCAGCTCCGTCATAGGCTTGGCAATCTTCGAGAAGTTTGGAATGAACCTCCGATAATATCCCGCGAGTCCGAGGAAACTCCGTACCTCGTGAACAGTTCTCGGGGATTTCCAATTCAGCACTTGAGTGATCTTGCTCGGGTCTACAGCGATACCCTCCGCTGAGATGATATGCCCGAGAAAAGGCACTTGCGATATCCAGAACTCGCATTTGCTGAATTTCGCGTATAGCTTGTGATCCCGTAGCCATTGCAAGACTATACGCAGATGTTTCTTGTGATCTTCCTCTGACTTGGAATATACCAGTATGTCGTCGATGAAGACCACGACAAACTTGTCCTGCTCCGGCATAAATACCGAGTTCATCAAGTACATGAAGTGAGCTGGAGCATTGGTGAGGCCGAAGGACATGACCAGGAACTCATAAAGTCCGTACCTTGTCGAGAAAGCCGTCTTCAGAATGTCCTCAGCCCTTATCTTAATCTGATGGTACCAGGATCCTAAGTCCATCTTGGAAAAGATCTTTGCTTCGACCAACTGATCAAACAACATGTCGATCTGTGGCAACGGGTACTTGTTCTTGATGGTTACGGCATTTAATGGACGATAGTCCACACAAAGCCGTAACGTCTCATCCTTCTTCTTCACAAATAATGACGAACTGCCCCATGGCGAGGAGCTCGGCCTAATAAAACCCTTTTCCAGCAGGTCCATTAGCTGGATCTTCAATTCAGCCAATTCCTTGGGCACCATCTTGTACGGCCTTCGGGATATTGGCATGGTTCCCAGTGCAAGTTCAATCTTGAACTCCACCTCTCTATCGGGCAGCATCCCCGGCAAATCGTCCAGGAATACGTCAGGGAACTCTCGGACCACTGGAATATCTTCCAATCTGATAGTTGTGGCTTGATATACACTTGGAAGTTTTATGTCTGGACTGTCCAGAAATAAGGAGTGAGACCCGCACTTTTGAGTTCAAGTGCACGACTCGAAGGACAGTGTCTAAAACAGCACCGTGGCGGATTAACCACGACATCCCTAAGATGACATCGACCTTTTGTCCCTCTAAAATTATGAGAGACGTAGGGTAGACTCTACCTGCTAAGCATAATGGTGCTTTGGAAACCATTACGCTTGCGGAAATCCTCCCACCCGGTGAACAAATTAAATATGGACTATCGGTGGGTAGTATTTGTAAGCTGTGTTTAGCAATGAAAGCTTGGCTAATGAAATTATGTGTGGCGCCCGAATCAAACAATATTATGGCGGAATGCTGGTGGAGTTGGAACATACCCGCAAGGATTGGCTCACCCTCCGGCACATCCTCTATGGCAAGCTGGTGGACGGTGCCAGGCCTAGGGTTTGCCCGCCGCGCATTAGTAGGGTTCCGGGGTTGATTCCTCCCCAGAAACTGTGGTGCAACTCCGCCGCCTTGCCTCTCCGGGCATCTGCTGGCGAAGTGTCCTGGACGACCACACTTGTTACATGTGGCCGCTGCTGGTGTCGTGCTCGGGGGACGAAAGCCCGGCACGCGCTGCTGAGGTGCATACGCACGCGGCATCATCCGCTGCTGCTGTTGTTGTTGCGGAGGTGGTGCTGGCAGTGCCGGCCTGAATGCCGGTGAAGAGTACGGCCGACTGCGGAATGGCATCGACCTCTGTGGTGGCTGCCAGCGTGGACCTGATGGTGGGCGATTCACCATCCGAAACTTCTGAGAAGGACCACCTCCTTCTCCACTGCTTTGCGGCGCGCTTCGCTTTCGCTCCGCCGCCGCCAACTCCTTGCCGGAGTCCTCTTGAACAATCGCAGCATCAATAATGTCGTTGAGGCTGCCGCGATTGAACATCGCCAATTTGTCCTTCAGGAGCGGGTTAAGCCCCTGGTAAAAGTGGTCCCGCCGCTTCTCGTCGGTATCTGCGTGATACGACGCGTAGAGCGCGAGATCGTTGAACGCCCTGGAGTATTCCAGTGCATTTCGGCTCCCTTCTGCAGGTGTAGAAACTCCTGCGTCTTCCTCTTCATCAAACCTGGCGGTATGTGATAGGCCCGGAAGGCCATCCGGAACTCCGCCCAGGTCATAACTCGGTCGGTGGGCTGTGAAGCACAGAAGTTTGCCCACCATGCGCTCGTGGATCCTTGGAGCTGCTGGACCGCGAACTGAGTCTTGCACTGCTCACTTATCTGGAGCAGCCCGAACTTCATCTCTATCGCGCGGAGCCAGTTGTCCGTGTCAAGAGGTTCATCCGCCCTTGAGAATACCGGGGGATGAGTCGCTAGGAAGTCAGAGTAGGAGCTCTGTTGACGCTCCTCACGGTCTTGACGTCTCTCTAGGTGAGGCGTATTAGCAATAAGAGTTTGCAGCAACTCCGTGTGCTGCTGATGTGAACCCGCCATTGCCGCCACGATGTCGGCCAATGTAACCGTTGGCAGTGGCGGTGGCGGTGTTTGCTGTTGCTGTTGCTGCTGTTGCTGCTGCTGTCCCGAGTAGTCCTCGGGAGGCTGTTGGGAGGTCTCTCCCCCTTGGCTAGTACCCCCAACGTCCAGGTTGGCACGAGTACGCGTCATTCTGAAATTCAAAACAGCAGCGATTAGCACATGTCGTACTTGAAATTCCATATGCAACAGTAGGTATTGAAGTGACACATGATTAATTTGCACAACATTCACATATATTGATAAAGCATAAACTTTATACAAGATACATTGTTCTCGGTTCTCCGAGAATTCGTGCTTATGTTGTCACTACCTATACATACGCTACTGCCTATACGACATGTCAACGATTACAAAAGTTGGGTTACACTACTCTAGCTGCCCTACTTGGCAACTGTAACCACCTACTCGGAGTAGAACTCGACCTTCTGTGGGTCGTTCTCCTCCGGTACCTCTGCTGGTGGCTCTGGATCTACCACCTCTTCTCCCATCTCAGGTTCTCCCATTGCTGGAAGACCCAACACCACCGGTATGCCCAATACCGGAAGTACGAGGTCCTGCAAAGCATGCACCTCGTCCATAGCCTGGTTGTAGTCCTCTTCCCAGCCTTGCCCTTCCTCAATAGCGTCATCTCGCTCTTGAGCAAGGTCCTCGTTCTGCTGGGTCAGATTCTGTACCAGTTCTTGTAACGCCGCGATGTCGACATGGCACTTCTTCTTTGCCTTCTTCAGACGATGCAACTGATTGTGCTGTTCATTCAGTCGCATGATCGTCGGAAGGATCACATTGCGGAGTGCGCTGTGAGCACTCTCGAAATGGTCTCCATGGCTCGTGCTCTCCTTGAGCTTTGTGGCGAGATGCTCCGTATGAACAGCTTGGCTGTCCATCACGGCATTTCCCGCCCTCATTTGGAGGCCAAGGGTTGCCTCCGCAGGGTTGTACCTTGGGCAACTCGGGTCCGTTGTGTCCAGGTACCTCTCTTCCCACACATGCTGAGACCGTCCCTCCACCGGAACGAGCGCGTATGGAGTGCCCTCCATAGCCTGCACGTGTAGTTGGCAGAAACGTGACATGGTGTCACGGGCTGCCACTTGCCACATTCCCTCGGGTTGCCTACCTCTCACCGTAACGGTGAACGGCGCCCACCCGGGTGGCGTAGGTCCTGCAGGGACTTCGACATGGATTGTCCACGTCTTGTTCCCCTCTTCGCCTTCCTCCTTGGCGAAGTACTGCGGCATCTGGTTGTATCCAAAATATTGAAGCATTTGCCACAATGCTTCCGGATAGCCGCTGCGGTGAGAACAGTGGGACACCACCCACCCGTTCTCCAACTGCTTCTCTGCTGTCATCTGTAAAAATATATTTGAGAAATGTCAAATATTTATTTAAACAGTAAACCATTGAGTTATAACATAAGACATGTCATTGAACCCATAAAACTTGGAAACATAGTTCAAATTTTAAGCAAATTTGACTGCTGATCTGCTGTTCAACATGACAGCCCTGATCAGTTCCCATATCAATCTGATTTAGGCCATGTTAGAAGCAAAACCAATTCTGGAGTTCAACATCAAAGTTAAAGCTAACATCAATATCTTTCCAGAAAGTATTTGCTTGGCCTAAGATCTGTCATGGTTCAGAAGTTATGAGAGGTTAAAGTTAACAGAATTTCTGGAGAAAATTGGACAGCACCTCCCTGTTTTAGGTACTGATTTGATACAAGAATTCCAGTTAATTCTGTTCATAATCTGACAAAACTTTCTGTTACAAAGTTGTAAAACATCTCATAATCTTTACAGAACTACCTCCTTTTCTATTTTTGGATTTTTATGCAGGAAGTTATACTCAATTTACAGAGAATTTATAGAGAGTCTTTGCTCTGCCCTGTTTTCTGGACAGTTTCAACTCTACTGCATTTTTAGATTGGTTAAGGGATGAAACACCTCTGGACTCCAACAGAGGAGTTGTAATCTCTTCAAAAGCTTTCCAGAAATGTATCACATGACCCCAACCTCGAAAGAGCTCAACCTCTAACCTCTGATTAACTTCAGCCTTGATCCAGCTGAAAAACAGAGTGATCTGTCCTTGTTAACGTTGAATATCCTGATTAAGGGAAGGAGTTACTTTAAAGTTTTAGTGCTCTGGATCAAAACTTTCAAGTTTTGCAATGAAGTTGTTCATTTAGTCGGGTGTGATGTCGATGCGTCACCAGATTATGTCGGTACTACGTCCTCACAATGAAAAATCTATACCGGACTTAGGCGGCTTCGTTAATTCAGTGGCACTAAGCGTCTCTTGCACAAGGATGCTACACGTCTACCGTTTCATGGTTAGACTACCTGCAGATAGCTCAAGCAATCGTCAGACTCGGCTGCACACCGAGCCCGGTATCCATACAGTTCGTACACCCGGCCGTCATCACTCGCCCGGATGTTCTCAAGACAAACACGCCTTGAGTTACATGTTCACGTTTCTGACCACGTGACGGGGTCTCCCAAATTGCACCATGCACGCCAGGGACAGACGTTGCTCGAATACCCCAAATGACATGAAGAGTCGTAGAGGATATCAAAGCGGGTCGGGTTACCTGCCACCCGTGGGGCTCCACCCTTCAGCTTGTGCGCACTGGTGGACAGCGCTTACGTGTACCCCCAAGACATAAACGTCCCAAGATACACAATTTTCCGACATAGACAATTGGGTTAGTATGCCACTTTCTATATGCTAAAAACATCCTTATACGGGCTACTAACTCGTTCCTCACTGGATTTTTGAAAAAGATGACCTTTGTAGTGCGTTAAACCTCAAGCGAGCTCTGATACCAACGCTGACACGCCCCCAAGGTCTTGTCGAGCTAGGATCACGCTGAGGGCAGCTGCGTTGCACAGCACTGAATAACACACATCAAAGGTACAAAGCGGAAGCAAAACTTTTATTACATAAAGTGGTTTATGAACATTTTTACATCAAAATAGGTCCAGTCTACACTCACGGGCATAGACTACGCATCAAGTTCATGTTCAGCCCGTGAACGTGTCCTTGCTAGCACGCACGCACACTAACACGGCGACGTGCATGACTCCCACTTGACGGGATTCCCCTCCTGGGGTTCCGCCTCCTCTTCGGGAGTCCCTTCCTCATAGAACCCTGCAAAGGCTTCAAACACAAGCAGTGAGCACGAAGGCTCAGCAAGACTGATCCGTCTCTCCTAAACATGGAACTTCTACATGAGGGATTGATAGGTTACATGAGGTAAAAATCATTTGCAAGGACTCGCCTAATTAGTGGAACCTTACTTTCAAATTTTAGCAGCAGGTTGTGAAGAACCTTACGCTAAGGCACATGAGAGAGCCGCAATCAAACAAGAAACACATTTCTCTCATGTACTTTGCCCAAAGTTGAAAAGAACTTTAGTTAGCTCTAAACTACAACAAATCATTAGCAATCAAGTCCATCTTTCAATCAGCAACATTTTAACATGCAACTAGCCTGTTCTTTCTACGTCACGGTACAGTGAACAAGTGGTACTCACTCACCGCGAGGGACGGCGATTATAATCGATTTACACCTGCAGGATTACCCGAATAAACAGTCACGTACGCCCATACTCGATGTTGCCTACAGCAACCATCACGGACGCCGTACACAACCACCTTTCGCCTGTCATCCAAATATTGAACCGGTCCCATCGTCCCGAGCAAGAGGTCTCTGCACGCGCATCTCAGTGCCGCTAGCCGATTTACACCTCGAGCTCTCAACCTACCCTCTGAACGATGGGCAGTGCCTCAATACCCAGCTACCCGAGTTACATCGGTTTCCCGGTTCCCATATAGCCGGTAGGTCTTCGGTACTGTTCTAGCTTGTTCAACAGGCCCGCACACGGCTCGGTCCTCAATCGACACAAGTGGATATATAGCACACAGGCCCCAAAGTCCTGCTGCCCTTACTCTCCGCTCGGTCTCATTTTTCTTGCCATGTGTATCATGTGCTATCTGTACCCGAGTCGAGTGCCTCTAGCATATGCTCGCGAGTAGTTCCAACTACTCGACTTGTACCGAATCCTACTCTATCTTAGCATTGCAGTAGATAACATGGTTTTCAATCTTAATCCCAACCCATGGTTTTCTTGGCTATGCAATTTTGTTTCCAAACAAGACTCTAATGCAAAGAATCGTAATACTCAAGTAAGTGCTCAAAACAATAAAACTTTGTAAAAGTTAATGCAAACCGGAGCTTGCATTGCTGCTCTTGGTCGTAGGCTAGCTGCTCCTCCGGAGTAACGAAGTCTAGGACTTCGGGTTCCTCCTCGACCTTAGCGACTTCGGGTTCCTCCTCGACATATGTATTAATTTAAATGCATTTGATTGAATTTACACTTGTGATGTCTATAACTCTTACTAGACAAATCCAATGACTGTGAAACTTTTACTGTGGCTTGGTTACAACCTAAACACAGACTTGGTCAAGTTTTAGTTGCAGCAAAGCTCATTTGAGACCTCCACAGTTAATTATGTACTTGACCTTAAGTGAAGGCTCTTAGGGTGTTCTAAGGATTTTCATAAAACAGACTATGCCTTTCTGAAAACTAGATTTTCAGAGGGTTCTAATGGAGTTGGTCTCACTTAATTTGAAGATTCATAGCTAAAGGTATGAGATAAACAATTTCAGAGAAAATTCTGAAAATGTTTCTGAACATTTTCTATTTTCTTTGGAACAGTTCCACTAATCACACCATTAGGTGGATCAAATGAGCTAAAATGGATCTGAAATTTTTATGGTAGTTCAGGGATAGTTTGGTGAACATTACAGCAAAATTTCAGGATTTTCCTCCAAAGGATTCTCCAGTTAAAATTCCAAACAGTTTAAATTTTGAGGAATTAATTCTTTAGAAATAAGGATTTTCATGAAGTGAAACTTCATTTTCTGGAAATTACTCAGAGAGCTGAATCCAACAAAATTTGGTTCACTCGATTTGGAGCTTCCTAGCCAAAGTTATGAGGATTTAAAGTTTGAAGAAAATCTGAAAATCGGGGAAAAAGTTTAAATCTGCCGGGGCCCGCGGGGACACGTGTTAGGCGCGGAGGCGACCGCACACTGAGGCCCACAGGGTCTATGCGCGCTAGCACACCCGATCCCGGCCACACCCGATCCCGATTTAGAATTTTGAGCCGCTGATGTGTGGGCCAGCCGGCTTCGTCTTCCTCCCGACGCGATCTCGCGCCCGCGCCGCCTCCCCTCGCCGGAGCAGACCCGGAGCTCGCCGGCTCGCCGCTGCCGGGCATCCCATGGTCTGAAACTTGCTGCCAGAGGGTTGTCGACGTCAAGGAACACATCGGTGGTGTCAGTTCGGGCTGGCGGTGACCGGAAATAGCCCGGCGACGTGCCGCGGCCTCGGTTGAGGTTCGGCGCCGTCGACCGTGGGTTCTAACCCGCCAACACCTCGAACAATCGGTTCTACAGCCTCAGTATACCTCAAGGAAGCTCGACAAGGTGTCAAAAGAGTTCAAAGATGGTGGCAAGTCGGTCGGCACCGTGTGACCGAGCGTGCCCACCATGAGCGCCCTTGATCGAGCTCGAAATTCATCACTCCTAGTCGGTTTCATACCACCGATGCAGAAAGGAACTTGATCGCCGGCTAGTCCAGCGTCTATGTGCAAGATTTGATAGCTAGAGAAGGATCTTAGAGCGAGAATTTGAAGGATCCGTACCAGAAGCTCAGTTTAAGGTCGCCGGAGCAAAAACTGGAAATTCGCCGTGGACTCTTCACGGTTTGCTTCCAAAATTGGAGGAGAGCAGCATGTCTGTTGCGCGCTCCTTCTGCTGCCCTTGCTGGACCGTGAAAGCTCCCATGGAACGCTGTCCACGAGCGCCTGACCTTCGGCTGAGTTTAGGTCGCCGCTGTGGCGATCGTTCTCAGGCACGGGAGGTCGGAGTTCGGGGTTTTTGGCGTCGGGGGGGGGGGGGGGGGGGGTGGAGTGCGATCTCAGGTTGCTGTCTAGCAGCTCAGGAACGAAGGAGGAGATCGTTTGCTGGTTTTCCCGATCGAGCAGAGAGCTTTGGGGAGAAAATCTGACGCTACTCGGGGTTGCACGCGACGGGATAAAGCCAGCCGATCCCTGCTCGGGCTGAGGCGGTGCCGGTCGCGTGGAGGCGCAAGCAAGCCGCCATGGGCGCCAGCGCGCGGGGAAGGAAGCAGCTGGTGGCGCCGGTGGCTTCTCGGTGGCACAGCCAACAGCTGCTCGGTGGAATTTCCCACCGAGGCTGTGACTTTGTGTGCTAGACTTCCCTACTTCTCTCTATGACATGTGGGTCCCACCCGGGGTTTTAACCTCTGAAATTTACTCCTAATCACTGTTGTAATCAGTGAGCCCCAAAATACCCCTGGTGATTCAAATTATTCACCCATGAGCCATTTGAATTGATTAGAATTCAAATTGGGTTTGGTTTGAATGAATTTCAGCACAAGTTCAGTTTGGAATTCAAATAAAGTTTGAATTTGTTCCACTTAGCTCATGTCAAGATCAACTCCAAATGGAGTGAAAATTGGTGTGTGAGCTCACAAAAATGTGCTGTATAAAAATATGCCTCCCACTTTTGAATTCATGGGATAAAAACAGTTTGAATTTGAATATGGTTTCAACTGCCCTCTTTCTTGCTATACCCAAAATGACCTCAAAAAGGTTTTGAATTTGGGTGAAACCTGGCATGGACATCCCTAGCAATGTGTAGGAGTTTTCATATGCCCAGCCCATCTATATCACATGTGGAAAATTCCACTTTTGCAATATGTGAGTTTGTTCTCTAATGAGCATGTTGATGGTGGTTACATGCTCTTCATTTGTGTTCATCAACTTTCCTCAAATGAGGTGTGTGTGTATGGTGATGAACATTTCAAATATGTGTCAAAAACTGAGGCCCTTACAATCAGTGACATGTCGGGTAGACAGTAGCATATGTATAAGTAGTGAGGACATGAGCACGACTTTTCGGAGACCCGAGACTAATGTATCTTGTATAAAGTTTATGCTTTATCAATATATGTGAATGTTGTGCAAGTTATTCATGCGTCACTTCAAAACCTACTGTTTCATATGGACTTTTATGTATGACATATGCTGATCGCTGCTGTTTTAAATCTCAGAATGACTCGTACTCGTGCCAACCTGGACATTGGAGGTTCCAGTCAGAGGGGGGGAACCTCCCGAGGACTCCTCGGGACAGCAACAGCAGCAGCAGCAGCAACAGCAACATCCGCCACCGCATCACCAATGGTTACTTTGGCGGATATTGTGGCAGCAATGGCGGGCTCTCATCAGCAGCACACGGAGTTGCTGCAAACCCTCATTGCAAATACGTCTCGACCAGAGAGACGTCAAGATCATGAGGAGCGCCAACAGAGCTCCTACTCTGACTTTCTGGCCACCCATCCCCCGGTATTCTCAAGGGAGGAGGAACCCCTCGATGCGGACAACTGGCTCCGTACGATAGAGATGAAGTTCGGGCTGCTCCAAGTGAGTGAGCAGCGCAAGACTTAGTTCGCGGTCCAACAGCTCCAGGGGTCCGCAAGCGCGTGGTGGGCAAATTACTGTGCTTCACAGCCCACCGAGCGTGTTATGACCTGGGCGGAATTCCGGACGGCCTTCAGGGCCTATCACATACCGCCGGGTCTCATGAAGAGGAAGACGCAGGAGTTCTTACGCCTGCAGCAAGGGAGCCGGAACGCGCTGGAATACTCCAGGGTGTTCAATGATCTTGTGCTCTACGCTTCGTATCACGCCGATAACGACGAGAAGAGGGGGGATTATTTCTACCAGGGGCTTAACCCACTCCTGAAGGACAAGCTGGCGATTTTCAATCGCGGCAGCCTCAACGATATAATTGATTCTGCGATTGTTCAGAAGGACTCTGGAAACGAGTTAGCGGCGGCGGAAAGGAAGCAAAGCGCGCCACAAAGCAGCGGAGAAGGAGGTGGTCCTTCTCAAAAATACCGGATGGTGAATCGCCCACCATCGGGTCCACGGTGGCAGCCACCGCAGAGGCCGATGCCATTCCGCAGTCGGCCATATTCTCTACCGGCATTCAGGCCGGCACTGCCAGTACCACCTCCGCAGCAACAACAACAGCGGGTGATGCCGCGTGCGTATGCACCTCAGCAGCGCATGCCGGGCTTTCGTCCCCCGAGCACCGGCCAAGCAGCAGCCACATGCTACAAATGTGGTCGTCCAGTTGTCCGGAGAGGCAAGGCGGCGGAGTTGCACCGCAACTTCCGCGGAGGAATCAGCCCCGGAACCCGACTAATGCGCGGCGGGCAAACCCTAGGCCCGGCACCGTCCCCCAACTTGCCATAGAGGACGTGCCGGAGGGAGAGCCGATCCTTGCGGGTATGTTCAAACTCCACCAGCATCCCGCCATAGTATTATTTGATTCAGGCGCCACACATAGCTTTATTAGCCAAGCTTTCATTGCTAAACACAGCTTGCAAATACTACCCACCGATAGTCCATATTTGATTTGTTCACCGGGTGGGAAAATCTCAGCAAGCATGATGGTTCCAAAAGCACCATTATGCTTAGCGGGTATAGTGTACCCTACATCTCTCATAATTTTAGAGGGACAGAAGGTCGATGTCATCTTAGGGATGTCGTGGTTAACCCGCCGCGGCGCTGTTTTAGACACCGTCCTCCGAATCGTGCACTTGAACTCAAAGGTGCACGAATCACATTCCTTATTTCTGGACAGTCCAGAAATAAAACTTCCAAGTGTGTATCAATCCACAACCATCGGATCAGAAGACATTCCAGTAGTCCGTGAGTTCCCTGATGTGTTCCTGGATGATTTACCAGGGATGCCGCCCGACAGAGAGGTGGAGTTCAAGATTGAACTTGCACTGGGAACCATGCCAATATCCCGAAGGCCGTACAAGATGGCGCCGAAAGAATTGGCTGAACTGAAGATTCAGCTAACGGACTTGCTGGAGAAGGGTTTTATTAGGCTGAGCTCCTCGCCATGTAGGTGTTTGGCATTATTTGTGAAGAAGAAAGATGAGACGTTGCGGCTTTGCGTGGACTATCGTCCATTAAATGACGTAACCATCAAGAACAAGTACCCGTTGCCACGGATCGACACGTTGTTTGATCAGTTGGTCGAAGCAAAGATCTTTTTCCAATATGGACTTAAGATCCGGGTACCACCAGATTAAGATACGGGCTGAGGATATTCCAAAGACGGCTTTCTTGACGAGGTACGGGCTTTATGAGTACCTGGTCATGTCCTTCGGCCTCACCAACGCTCCAGCTACTTCATGTATTTGATGAACTCGGTATTCATACCGGAGCTGGATAAGTTTGTAGTGGTCTTCATCGACGATATATTGGTATATTCCAAGTCGGAGGAAGAGCACAAGAAGCATCTGCGTATAGTCTTGCAACGGCTGCGGGATCACAAGCTATACGCGAAATTCAACAAGTACGAGTTCTGGATATCGCAAGTGCCTTTTCTCGGGCATATCATCTCAGCGGAGGGCATCGCTGTAGACCCGATTAAGATCACACAAGTGCTGAATTGGAAATCGCCGAGAACTGTTCACGAGGTACGGAGTTTCCTCGGACTCGCGGGATATTATCAGAGGTTCATTCTGAACTTCTCGAAGATTGCCAAGCCTATGACAGAGCTGCTGAAGAAGGCTACCAAATATGTTTGGAATCCAGCATGTGAAGGAGCGTTCAAGACATTAGTGAAACACCTAACATCACCGGTTTTGGCGTAGCCAGACACAACAAAACCGTTCAATGTGTACCGCGATGCATCCGGCATTGGGCTCGGATGTGTGCTGATGCTAGACCGAAGAGTGGTCGCGTATGGATCACGGCAGCTCAGAAACCATGAGCAGAATTATCCAACTCACGACTTGGAGCTCGCTGCCATGGTACTTGCACTTAAAATGTGGAGGCACTACCTACTCGGTAACCTCGTACATTTATATACCGACCACAAAAGCCTCAAGTACATATTCACTCAGAAGGAGCAGAACATGAGGCAGCGAAGATGGTTAGAATTGATAAAGGATTACGAAATAGAGATCCATTATCACCCCGACAAAGCAAACGTGGTGGCGGATGCGCTGAGTCTCAAGTCACACGTCAACAATTTGACCATCACACCGTTGGAAGAGAGCGAACCACCACTGCATGTGAACCCACATGGAGCTCTCCACAACTTAGCTTTGATCCCCACCATCCGTGAAGAGATAGCGGCAGCCCAGAAAAATGACAAGGGCATGTCACATTTGCAGAGACGCATAGACAGTGGGTAACTGAAATGTTTCCGGAAAGACGGAGACGGTGTCCTATGGTTCAAGGACTGGAACGTCGTACCCCGTAACCCGGAGTTACGGAAGAAAATCATTGATGAGGCTCACTTGTCAAAGTTTTCTATTCACTCCGGCAGCAACAAAATATCTCAAGAACTCAGAAGCAAGTTTTGGTGGACACGAATGGAGCGGGAGATCACAAAGTACGTGTCCGAGTGTGATACATGTCGAAGGGTGAAGGCAGACCATATGAGGAAACCAGGACTGCTACAACCACTGGGCGTTCCTGCTTGGAAGAGGGAGGATGTGAGCATGGACTT
Organism: Neostapfia colusana; assembly: GCA_030760725.1. Classification (NCBI taxonomy): domain Eukaryota; kingdom Viridiplantae; phylum Streptophyta; class Magnoliopsida; order Poales; family Poaceae; genus Neostapfia; species Neostapfia colusana. The sequence goes on along the minus strand of JASWHV010000004.1, from coordinate 59,711,596 downwards.
CATCGTCGGTTTACCCACCACTTTTCAGAAACATATTCTGTGTCGGTGATCGTCGACCGGCTCACCAAAGTTGCCCATTTCATCCCGGTCAACACCAACTACAACGCCAAGAAGTATGCTGAACTGTACATCTCACGGATCCTATGCTTGTACGGCATACACCGTACCATCATATTGGATCGGGGCACTTTATTTGTGTCCCATTTTTGGGAGCAGCTACACGCTGCGTTGGGGACAAAGTTGATCCGTAGTTCAGCTACTCACTGACCGCGAGGGACGGCGATTATTATCGATTTTCACCTGCAGGGTTACCCGAATAACCCATCACGTACGCCCGTACTCGATGTTGCCTACAGCAACCATCACAGACGCCGTACGCAACCACCTTTCACCCGTTAGCCAAATATTGAACCAGTCCTATCGTCCCGAGCAAGAGATCTCTGCACGCGCATCTCCGTGCCGCCAGCCGATTTACACCTCAAGCTCTCAACCTACCCTCTGAACGACAGGCACTGCCTCAATACCCAGCTACCCGAGTTACATCGGTTTCCCGGTTCCCATATAGCCGGTAGGTCTTCGGTACTGTCCTAGCTTGTTCAACAGGCCCACACACGGCTCGGTCCTCAACCGACACAAGCGGAGCTATAGCACACAGGCCCCAAAGTCCTGCTGCCCTTACTCTCCGCTCGGTCTCATTTTTCTTGCCATGTGATTCATTTGCTATCTCTACCCGAACAATGTGCTTCCAGCCTATTCTCGCGAGTAGTTCCAACTACTTGACTTGTACCGAATGCTACACTATCTTAGCATTGCAGTAGCTAACGGGTTTTTCAATCCTAATCCCAACCCATGGCTTTCTTGGCTATGGATTTGAGTTTCATCAAGACCCTAATGCAAGAAGTCATTGGTACTCAAAGAAAGTTCTCAAAACAGTAAAAATTTGTAAAAAGGTTAATGCAAACCGGAGCTTGCCTTGCTGCTCTTGGTCGTAGGCTAGCTGCTCTTCTGGAGTAATGAAATCTAAGACTTCAGGTTCCTCCTCAACCTTAGCGACTACATATGAGAAATATGAATATGTATCAATTCATATGCATTTCAATTGAATTTAAACTTGTGAAGTTTATGAGTCTCCGTAGACAGACCCAATGACTCTGAAATTTTTATTGTGGTTTGGTTACAACCTAGACAGAGACTTGGCCAAGTTTTAGTTGCAGCAAAGCTCATTTGAGCTCTCCACAAATAATTATGTACTTGACCTTAGTTGGAGCTCTTATGGTGTTCTAAGGATTTTCTTGGATCAAGCTATGACTTTCTGAAACTAGATTTTCAGAGGGTTCTAATGGAGTTGGTTTCACTTAATTTGAAGGTTCCTAGCTAGAGATATGAGCTAAACAATTTCAGAGAAATTCTGAAAATATTTCTGAACATTTTCCATTTTCTCTGGAACAGTTTTATTAATCACACCTTAGGTGGATCAAATGAGCTCAAATGGATCTGAAATTTTTATGGTAGCTCAAGGATATTTTGGTGAACCTTCCAGCAAAATTTCAAATTTTCCTCCAAAGAGTTCTCCAGTTAAAATTCTAACCAGTTTGAATTTTGAAGAATTAATTCTGGAGAAATAGGGGTTTTCATGAAGTGAAACTTGGTTTGCTGGAAAGTACTCAGATTGCTGAATCAAACAAAATTTGGTTCACTTGATTTGGAGTTTCCTAGCCAAAGTTATGAGGATTTGAAGTTTGAGTGAAATCTGAAAATCGGGAAAAGTTCAAATCACTGCGCGTGGGACCCGGGGCTACGTGTCGGCTCCTCATCAGACGACACACACAGCTACAGATTCTTTCGCACGCAGCCGCACCCGATCTGTGCCACAGCAAATTCCGGTTTTAAAATATCTGCCGCTGACAGCCGGGACCCACCCCCTTCGTCTTCCTCCAGCCTCCCGTGCTCTGCCTCCGTGACACCTCGCCGGAGAGCTCGCCGGCGGCCCCTGTGGTTCTCCAAACTTCATGATTCTGGACGCCCCTGCCTAAATCCACTCCGGGAACATGATTCTGGGCCCAGCTTGTCATGAAAATGGCCGGCACATGGTCGACGACAATCGGTAGCTTTGGAAGAACTTTGGCCGTGTTGGCCGGCATTCCTAACACCTCAACCGATCAAACAAAAGGTCATCGAGCACCAGTTGACCCTAGGAAAGGTCGACATGAGCTCCATGGAGCTCGGAAAGGGCTGTGTTGGGCTGTCACCATGCGACTTAGGCCAGAAATTGGAAATTCTTCTAAAACTCAAAGAACAGCGGTTTCCCTCAACGGTCCTTCGTTTTTCCTGCTCCTAAGGGCTCGTACGGGCACCTAGAAGTGATCCCCTTCATGAGAGGATGAGTGGTGCGGTGTGGACTACGAACATGGATCGGTTTGGGTTCCCCTTTTGCACACCGTCGCGAAATCATGAAATTCCGGCGTGACCAGTCTATGTCATGCCACCGGAGCTTGTGGTAATGAAAGAGGGACTGAAGGCAAACCTTTTTGCTGTTCACGGCTCAGCGAACGGAAGGCTGTGGTGTCCGGACGGATCGTTCCCGCGATGGCGGCTCGAGCTGAACCGGCAAAGGGAAGATCGTCACGGTGGAGCTGAACCGGCAAACCACCCTCTTTCTAGCTATACCCAAAAGGACCTCAAAAAGGTTTTGAATTTGGGTGAAAATTGGCATGGACATCCCTAGTAAGGTGTAGGAGTTTTTCATATGTCCAGCCCCTATATGATGCATGTGGGAAATGCCACTTTAGCATTGTGTGAGTTTGTTCTCTAATGATCATGTTGATGGTTGTTACTTGCTCTTCAAATGTGTTCATCAACTTTCTTCAAATGAAGTGTGTGTGTGGTATGATGATGACACGACCCCACGGTCTTGTCGAGCCAGGATCACGCTGAGGGGTGCTGCGTTGCACAGCACCAAATAACACATATCAAAGGTACAAAGCGGTGGCAAAGTTTTATTATATAAGAGGGTTTATGAACATTTTTATAACAAAATATGTTCAGTCTACACTCACGGGCGTAGACTACGCATCAAGTTCACGTTCAGCCCGTGAACGTGTCCTTGCTAGCATGCACGCACACTAACACGGCGGCGTGTACGACTCCCACTCGACGGGGTTCCCCTCCTAGGGTTCTGTCTCCTCCTTGGGGGTCCCTTCCTCATAGAACCCTGCAAAAGCTTCAAACACAAGCAGTGAGCATGAAGGCTGAGCAAGACTGACCCGTCTCTCCTATACATGGAACTTCTACATGATTGATGATAGGTTACATGGGGTAAAACAAGTTGCAACGGACTCGCCTAATTAGTGGAACCTAACATTCAAGTTTTAGCAACAGGTTGTGGAGACTATACGCTAAGGCACATGAGAGAGCGGCAATCAAACAAGAAACGCATTTCTCTCATGTACTTTGCCCAAAGTGGAAAAGAACTTTAGTTAGATCTAAACTATAACAACTCATTAACAATAAAGGTCCATCTTTCAATCAGAAACATTTTAACATGGAACTAGCCTATTCTTTCTACGTCACGGTACAGTGAACAAGTGGTACTTACTGACCGTGAGGGACGGTGATTATAATCGATTTACACCTGCAGGGTTACCTGAATAACCCGTCACATACGCCCGTACTCGATGTTGCCTACAGCAACCATCACGGACGTCGTATGCAACCACCTTTCACCCATCAGCCAAATGTTGTACTGGTCCAATCGTCCCGAGCAAGAGTTCTCTGCATGCACATCTCAGTGCCGCCAGCTGATTTACACCTCGAGCTCTCAACGTACGCTCTGAACGACCAGCTATGCATCAACACCCAGCTACCCGAGTTACATCGGTTTCCCGGTTCCCATATAGCCGGTAGGTATTCGGTACTGTTCTAGCTTGTTCAACAGACCCGCACACGGCTCGGTCCTCAATCGACACAAGCAGAGCTATAGCACCCAGGCCTCAAAGTCCTGCTGCCCTTACTCTCCGCTCGGTCTCATTTTTCTGCCATGTGTTTCATTTGCTATCTCTACCCGAGTCGAGGGCCCCTAGCCTATCCTCATGATTAGTTCCAACTACTCGACTTGTACCAAATCCTACACTATCTTAGCATTGCAGTAACTAAACGGGGTTTCAATCCTAATCCCAACCCATGGTTTTATTGGCTATGCATTTGGTTTTTCAAACAAGACTAATGCATGAAGAAATGGTACTCAAAGTAAGTTCTCAAAAAAATAAAATTTATAAAAAGGTTAATGCAAACCGGAGCTTGCCTTGCTGTTCCTCCTCGACCTTAGCGACTACATATGAGAAATATGAATATGTATCAATTCATATGCATTTCAATTGAATTTAAACTTGCGAAGACTATAAGTCTCACTAGACAGACTCAATGACCCTGAAATTTTTACAGTGGCTTGGTTACAACCTAAACAGAGAATTGGCCAAGTTTTAGTTGCAGCAAAGCTCATTTGTGCCCTCCACAAATAATTATGTACTTGACCTTAATTGGAGCTCTTAGTGTTTTCTATAAATTTTCATGGAGCAAGCCATGACTTTCTGGAAACTAGATTTTCAGAGGGTTCTAATGGAGTTGGTGTCACTTAATTTGAAGGTTCCTAGATACAGATATGTGCTAAACAATTTCAGAGAAATTCTGAAAATGTTTCTGGACATTTTCTATTTTCTCTGGAACAGTTTTATTAATCACACCATTAGGTGGATCAAATTAGCTCAAATGGATCTGAAATTTTTATGGTAGCTCAGGGATATTTTCGTGAACATCCCAGCAAAATTTCAGAATTTTCCTCCAAAGGGTTCTTCAGTTAAAATTCTGAACAGTTTAAATTTTGAAGAATTAATTCTGGAGAAATAAGGATTTTCATGTGGCGGACCGGAATCCGCTCATCCAGGATCGCAGAGGGTGGTGCCGCGCGATGCGACACCCGACAGCACACGTCATAAGAACACATTATATTACATGAGAAAACAAACTGAATGTACAAAGTAGTACACTTCTCAGTTACAAACTAGGGTCTTTCTTACACAGCGGAAGTTTCTTTTGTACAACTCACGCCCGCCTATCTAGCAAAAGTCGGTTGCCCAGCCCTAGGGCAACCCACACTAGCTGCACGTCTCAGCTCAGCGCGGCGTGTACGGCTCCCACTCAGCCGTGGTCCCCGACGGAGGGTAACCCTCGCCGGTGGACTCGTACTCCGAGTCCGTGGGTGGCTCCTCACCTGAAAAACACTTAAGCAGCAACAGTGAGCACGAAGGCTCAGTAAGGCTTAACCGACTCACCTAAGCATGAAACTCTACATGAGGTGTACCATGATGTAGGATAGTCATATTGCAACAAATGGACTCGCCTACAAGTTCATCCTTAGTTCAACTTTTAGCAACAAGTTAACAGTTCAGGAAGCTGAAATTTAGTAAGCAATATTTGGTGGCAAACATGTAGCAATACAATATTATATAAAATCAGCAGTATTGAATCACCATATTTCATACATTAGTCTACGTCACGACTCAGTGACCAAGTGCTACTCTTCACCGCGAGGGACGGCGAATCGACTCGATATACACCGGCAGGGAAACCCAAAGAGCACGTCACGTACGCCCACCCGTGGAGTTGCACAGCACGCTCACTCGATGTCGTACGGGACAACCTTTCACCCAACAGCCCAAACGTCGAACCGGTCGCACCGAAACGAGCAGGAGATTCCCCACACGGAGCATCTCTCTATGCCCGTTGGCAGATTTCCACCTTGCTGCCCTCAACCTACACCTATAAATCGGTGTGCTATGCCTCGACGCCCGGAGGTTTAGGTTACATCGGTTTATCGGGGCCCATATATCCGATATGCCTTCGGTACGTTCAAACTTGATCAGCGTGGGCCGCACACGGATCGGTCCTCAATCGACATGGACAGGGCTGCGCACACAAGACTCCCTCTTGCTGCACCCTAGCCCCTGCCTAGTCTCATTTTCATTACTAAAGTGATCTCACATCACTCAACCAAACCCGTGCGTCCCAAGCCTATCTCGCGAGTAGATTCCAACTACTCGACTTGTACCGAAGCCCTATGAATCTTTAAGCATAGCCTATCTACTCGAGGTCTTAGACACTACCATCACTCTTATGGAAAAATTTCTGGTCATGCAAGTGGGGTTCCATCCATCCTACACCTAATGCACAATCATACTTCACATGACTCACGTAAACAAAGTAAAACTTATAAAAGGGTTAATGCAAACCGGGGCTTGCCTTGTTGCTGCTGGTCAGTAGTTAGCTCTTCTTCCGGAAGGAGGAAGTCCAGCACTTCCGGAGTCTCTTCTTCAGTGACTACACGTTTAATGAAATACGACATGTAAATTTAAATGCAATGTGTAAACTTGAATACTTAACTACTAATAACTCTAGCTAGCCCTCCCCTTTAGTTCTGAAATTTTTATGGTGGATTGGTAGGGTCCTAACCAGAGTTGTGACCAAGTTTTATTTGAAACAAAGTTCAATTGAACCTTGTACAAATAAAAGCCTATTTGGTCAATATTTGAGCCTCTATGTAATTCCAGGGTTTTTCATGGCTCCCACCATTACTTTCTGGAAACTAGAATTTAGGATGGTTCTAATGGAGTTGGTTTCATGTCATGAAGAATTCCACTGAAAGTTATGCCCTAATTAAGATTGGAGAAAATCTGAAAAATGTTTCTGTACATTTTTCTATTTTCTCAGGGCAGTTCTCTTAATCACCTCATTAGGGTAACTAAATGAACTTGGATGAGTCTGAAAATTCTACTGGGATTCAGGGATTTTCCAATGAACCTCTCAGCCAAATTTCAGAATTTTTCATGAAGTAGTTCTCCAGATAAAATTCCCAACAGTTTAAACATTAGGGATTTAATTCTGGAGAACTATTCACTTTCATGAGCTGAATTTGGTATTGCTGGAAAGTACTCAGAATTCTGAGTTCAGAAAAAATTTGGTTCATAGAATTTGGAGTTTCCTAGCGAAAGTTCTATCCCTTTGAAGTTTGTACTAAAACTGGAAATTCCAAAAATGTTTAAATCCTGCAGGTGGGACCCACTCCTCGAGCCGGCCCACTCAGAATGCGGCCACACCGCGGCCCACGGGGTTTTACCCGTGCTGCCGCACCGAATCCCGGCCGCAAACCGATCCCCGCGCGAGATCAGAGGCTGACCGGTGGACCCGGCCCCCCTTCGTCTACCTCGCGCCCTCCCACAGCTCCCGTGGCGGCGCATCGCCGGAGCGCTCGCCGCCGGGCATTTCACCGCCCGAACTTCGATGAAACTTACCGCCTGTGCCTAACTCGACTCGGAGAACACACTGGTGCCCTCACCGGAGCTCGGCAATGGCCGAAACTATGCCCGGGACGGTGACAGAGCTTCCCTCTACTCCGGCAACGTCGCCCAGGCTAGTCCGGGCCTTATTTATCAAGCGGTTTGCTCCTACAGCTCCGCCGTGGCATGCTGCGCCCTGATATGAGCTCGGTTGGCCATGGAACTGGCCGGAACTAGGACCTCACCGTCGTCCTAGGCCCGATATTGGCTGTTGCTCGAAAAACATGGATATCAGCGCAAAAACTCGACGGTTCTCGATGGTTTTCGATCCTAGATGGCCGTGGGGACGTGTAGAACATGTGCTCGGCTGGGTTTATGCCGTGCCGGACCGATCGCCGCGCATTTCAGAATGTTTTCTCACTCGTTTTTGTCGAACAGCGAGGACTAGACGGGGAAATACTCCCCCTAGAAAGCATGGAAGAGGGTAGGGTCTTCACCGTGAGTTCGAGCAGTCCCCGGCGCGTATCTTTGCTGTTGAGCTCCGGTCGTGAGGTCGCCTGGATCAACGGCGCGACGAGGAGCCGAGGGGAGCGGCGGGTGCCGTTTTTCGTTTCGGTGTGAACGAGCAGAGCGGAGGAGATGAGGTCGGCACACGTGGGCTGGGGACATTAACCGCGTCGGGCACGCGTGCGCTCGGTCGCCGAGCGGGACGTGGCGCCGGATTGAGTCGGTCGGCCGCCAGGCGATCGTGCTGGCGCGCGCGTGAGGCCTCGGCCGAGGGAAAAATCAACCGAGGAGACTTCAGTCTGAAGTCTGCTGACATGTGGGCCTCCCCTCTTATTCTTTTGTTTTTCCCAATTTTCTGAATTCTGTTGTGCCCAAAATATCCTCAGCTACTCACAATTTAATGTGAGACTTAGTCACCAAGTCTTAGTTGGAATTTGAATTCTCAAATTTGAACTGTGTTTGGCTAAATTTGCTGCATGTTTAAACTGAAATTCAAATTTAGTTTTGAATTCTTGCAAATTTAGCTCTTGACAAGATGAACTCCAATGAGGATGAAAATTGGTGGGCTTACTCAGAAAAATGTGCTGAATTTGAATATGAAGCTAACTTTTGAATTTGAGGGGTGAAAGCTGCTGCAATTTGAATTTACCTTCAAATTGGCCTCCTTTTTCAAATACCTCCAAAAGTGCCTCAAAAGGGTGTTGAATTTACATGAAATTTGGCCTGAACCTTTCCAAGATTTTTTAAGTTCTAGGGGTGAGCTCAACCTCTCATGTTCATGTGTACAAATCCCCCTTTGTGAAAATGAAGGCTTTCCCCTCTAATCACTGTTTTGATGGAGGTTACTAGCTCTTCACAATATTTCATAAGATATCCACAATAAAAACTGTGGTGTTGTGAGGTGAAGAAAAGTTTTTGCAAGTCCCTTTTCTTGGGCTTTTACATCCCTCCCCCCTTAAAAGAATCTCGTCCCAAGATTACAAAAGAATAGATAGCGATATAATAGGGACTTACCTGTGTTGAGGAGCCATGAACTCCGGGTAATTTGAGCGAAGGAACTCCTCGCTCTCCCACGTCGCTTTTTTGGCGGTGTGGTTGCTCCAGAGTATTTTGTAGAACCACAACGTTCTGCTACGCGTGGTTCGGGCTTTCTCATCAAGAATTTCCACTGGATACTCATCGTATGTTAAATCCGGTTTCAGCTCGCCGATGTCTTCAGTGGGAACAGCAGCTGTATGCTTTAAACATTTTCGCAGTTGTGAAACATGAAAAACATCATGGACACCAGCAAGGGATGCTGGTAACTCCAATCGATACGCCGCTGGTCCGCACTTCTCGGTGATGGCATAGGGTCCAATGAAACGAGGAGCGAGCTTCCCCTTGACGGCGAACCGGTGTGCGCCCTTCATCGGAGACACGCGGAGGTACACGTGTTCCCCAACGTCAAAGTGCAACGGTCTACGCCTCTTATCAGCGTAGCTCTTCTGTCGGGATTGAGCAGCCTTCAAGTTAGCTTGAATCGCCCGAATGCGCTCTTCGGCGTCGTTCACCACATCAACCCCAAATGTGACCATTTCACCGGACTCGCACTAGTTTAATGGGGTGCGGCATTTTCGACCGTAGAGAGCTTCGTAGGGTGCCATCTTGATACTCGCCTGATAGCTGTTGTTGTACAAGAATTCCGCCAATGGTAGCTGATCATCCCAGTTCCTACCATGGTGGATGGCACATGCTCTCAACATGTCTTCTAGAACCTGATTCACCCTCTCTGTTTGGCCATCTGTCTGAGGGTGGTAGGCGGAGCTTTTAATCAGTTTAGTACCCAAAGCAGCATGCAACTGCTCCCAAAAGCGAGATACAAACAATGCACCTCGGTCTGAGAATATGGTCTTGGGTACGCCATGCAAACATAGGATCCTAGCGATATATAACTCCGCATATCTGTTGGCATGGAAATGTGTATGTACGGGGATGAAGTGAGCTGACTTGATCAGTCGGTCAAAGATCACCCAAATGGAATTATGTTTGTTGGATGTTAAGGGTAATCCCACAATGAAATCCATGCTCACATCTTCCCATTTCCATGCTGGAATTGTCAGGGGTTTCAACAGCCCTGACTTCCTCATATGATCCGCCTTCACTCGTCTACACGTATCGCACTCGGATACGTACTTAGCTACCTCCCGTTTCATCCGTGTCCACCAAAATTTCTTTTTCAAATTTTGGTACATTTTGTTGCTTCCCGGATGAATGGAGTATTTGGACAAGTGAGCTTCATCGAGGATCTTCCTCCTCAGTTCCATATCTCGGGGTACGACTATTCGATCATTGAACCACAGCGTCCCCTCATCATCTTTCCGGAAACACATGATCTCTCCATTGTCTATTCGTCTCCGGAGATGTGCCATGCCTTTGTCAGTCTTCTGAGCTGCAATGATATCTTCCCTAATGGTAGGGATGAGGGCAAGGTTGTACAGCGATCCATAAGGAACCAAGTATAAACTCGGCTCTTCCTCCTCCACCGGTGTAATGGTGAGGTGATGGACATGTGATTTCCGACTCAACGCGTAGGCAACCACATTCGCCTTGCGGGGGTGGTACTGGATCTCAATCTCATAATCTTTGATCAGCTCTAACCACCTCCTTTGCCTCATGTTCAGCTCCTTCTGGGTGAAAATATATTTTAAGCTCTTGTGGTCAGTGTAGAGATGCACCAGATTCCCCAGGAGATAGTGCCTCCACATTTTTAGCGCCAACACCACGGCAGCAAGCTCAAGATCATGAGTCAGATAATGCTGCTCATGGTTCTGAAGTTGGCATGAGTCATAAGCGACCACACGTCCTTCCTGCATCAACACGCAGCCAAGCCCAATACCAGACGCGTCACAATACACGTCGAAGGGCTTTGTTGTATCCGGCTGAGCTAAGACCGGGGCTGTGTTGAGATGCTTCACCAATGCTTGGAACGCTCCTTCACACGCCGTGTTCCAAACATATTTCATCCCTTTCTTCAGCAATTATGTCATCGGTTTAGCGAGCTTGGAGAAGCTTGGAATGAATCTCCGGTAGTATCCCGCTAACCCGAGGAAGCTTCTGACTTCATGGACTGAAGTGGGAGCTTTCCATTTCAGCACTTGCTCTATTTTGCTTGGGTCAACCGCAATGCCTTCTGCTGAGATGATATGTCCCAAGAATGGCACTTGGCTGATCCAAAACTCGCATTTACTGAACTTGGCGTAGAGCTTGTGGTCTCGCAATCGTTGAAGAACAATCCGCAAGTGTTCAGCATATTCGGCTTCCGTCTTGGAGTAAACCAAGATATCGTCGATGAACACTACCACGAACTTGTCCAGATCCGGCATGAACACCGAGTTCATGAGATACTTGAAATGGGTGGGAGCATTTGTGAGACCAAAGGACATGACGAGATACTCATATAATCCATATCTCGTCGAGAAGGCCGTCTTCGGAATATCGTCCGCCCGGATCTTTATCTGGTGATATCCAGAGCGAAGGTCCATCTTGGAGAACACACTTGCACCCACAAGTTGATCAAACAATATGTCGATGTGGGGCAGTGGATACTTATTCTTGATGGTGACGGCGTTGAGCGGCCGGTAGTCCACACACAGCCTTAAGGTTTCATCCTTCTTCTTCACGAACAGCGCCGAGCATCCCCAAGGCGAGGAACTCGGCCTAATGAAACCTTTGCTCAACAGATCATTGAGCTTTTCTTTCAGTTCAGCCAGCTCATTTGGAGCCATTTTATATGGTCTCCATGATATGGGCGTAGTCCCGGGTGCAAGTTCAATCTTGAACTCGACATCCCGCTCAGGTGGCATGCCCAGAAGATCATCCGGAAACACGTCGGGGTACTCCCGGACTACGGGGATGTCTTCTAACTTGAGAGCTTCAGCATTATTAATTGCTAAAACTTCCCGGACTGGCGTGTCTAACACCATGGAATGCGGATGGTGGAATGGAGAATTTAAGTGAACCGTCCGTGTCCGAGTCTCTAGGACAGTGCCATGGTATTGTAGCCATGACATCCCTAAGATTGCATCAATCTTTTGGCACATAAGGATTATCAAGGTTGTGGGATACAGTTTCCCACCTAAGCACAGAGGTGCCTTTGGAATCATCATATTAGCTGAAATCTTCCCTCCCGGAGAGCAGATCATATAAGTGCAGTCGGTTGGGAAGACTTGTATTTGATGCTTAGCCGCATAGGATGCACTTATAAAGCTGTGGGTTGCACCAGAATCAAACAATACGACGATGGCTTGATTGTTGAGAGTAAACGTACCCGCCAGCACGTTGTCTCCCTCTGGGGCGTCCTCATTGTCGAGGTTGCGGACACCCCCAGTCCGCTGACCAACCTTCTTCACCGGAGGTCGGCCTCGAGCACCGCCCTGGAACTGGGCTTGCCCACTGCTCTGCTGCCCCTGGGGACAGTCCTTCGCGAAGTGGCCCGCCTGGCCACATGTGAAACAGGTGAAACGGGGTGATCCCCCGCTGATCGGTGGACGGAATCCCGGGGCGCGTTGTGGCCGTGGAAACGCCCGGGCTACCGTTTGCTGCTGCTGCTGCTGTCTTAGTGGTGGCATCGGAGGACGGAACGGGGGTGCTTGGAACGAACGGCCCCCGAACTGTTGAGGCCGCGCTGGTTGTCGCCACTGCTGCCCGGATGGTGTCCTATACACCATACGGTATTTCTGGGGAGCGCCACTCCCACCGCTGGGTGGAGCGCTGCGCTTCCGCTGCTCAGCTGCCAACTCCCGCTGAGCATCCTCTTGCATGATCGAGGCATTGACTAAGTCGTTGAATGTGCCGCGATTCCACTGAACGATATGTGTCTTCATTTCGGGGTGTAACCCCCGATAGAAGTGTTCCGGCTTCTTCTCCTCAGTGGAGATATAGTCTGACGCGTATTGCACCAGATGGTTGAAGGCACGGGAGTAGTCGTGGGCACTCCTCCCGCCCTGCTTCAGCTCCAAGAATTCTTGGAACTTCCTCTTCATGATCCCGGGAGGGATATGATAGGCGCGGAACGCCTCCCGGAACTCTTGCCATTCCACAGCATGGCCAGTCGGACGTGAGGCGACATAGTTCACCCACCACGCACCAGCGGCACCGTGGAGTTGTTGCGCTGCGAACAGAGTCTTTTGCCGCTCCGTGCATTGGAGCAGCCCGAATTTGGACTCAATGGTCCGCAGCCAGTTGTCAGCCTCCAGTGGTTCTTCGGCTTCTGTGAACACTGGAGGGTTCGTACTCATGAAATCCGAGTACGACACTTCCCGGGGCTCACGAGGCCCTCTATCTTGATGTCCCCCCGCCTGGGACGTATTCTGCACGATCGTGCGGAGCAGGTCGGTCTGCTCCTCACGACCTCCCACCAATGCCGCTATCACATCCGCTAGAGTAAGCGGAGGCGGCGGTGGTGGCTGCTGCTGCGGGGTGCTGTCGTAGGCCGGTGGCTGGGAGTCATCACCTCCCTGTTGGCTAGAGCCACCAACCTCGTGCGTGGTCCTAGTACGAACCATCTGCAACCACACGACAATAATCATCAGTCCCGCAACATTTTGCATGCAGGCCAATAAAAATAGGCGTAAAAACATAATGACAATAAAACATGTGATACATCTCGTATGTAGATAATGTAATAACTTTGCACAAGCTAGACCATTACCAGACCAAATACAAGCTAGTTACATCCAACTTGATGAACCTCCACTTTGGAAGCTCACCGTAACTAGGTTTGGTCACTACGAGATATTAATATCGCTTTGTCGTCACGTATACCCCCATTAGGGTCCAACACCCTCTCCAATGAGTTCAACTGTCATTCTTCTGTCAGAATGACCAGTTTCTACCTATTCCAAGTTTTGATCTGGTTCTGGGCATTTTCATGACTCAAGATGAACACCAAAGTTAAAGTCAACTTCAGTATCTTTCCAACGAGTATTCATTTGCCCCCAGATCAGCTTTGGTTAAAAAGTTATGCTAATTCAAAGTCAGCAGAGTTTCTGGAAGAATTTTAACAGCACCTCCCTTGGAAAGTTGCTGTTTTCAACTCTGGTTTCCACTGAATTCTGTGCTGCAATTTCAGAAACTTTGAATTACAAAGATGTAACACATATTATACCCTTGCTAAGGATGTATCATATGAAAATTTTTGGTTTTTATACTGGGAGTTATCATTGAAAAACAGAACAGTTCAGAGAACGTTTTACTCTGTCCGGGTTCTGGACAGTTTACATTTCTCTACGTTTTAAGCCATCTCAAGGTGTGTTTCAGCTCTGGAAGTCTACAACAAAGCTGTAGAGCACTTAAATACCTTCCCATAACTATACACCACACCTTCCTGGGCTAAAATACCTGTGAGTTATGCTCTGTTGAAGATCAGCAACTTGCTGCCCAAAACAGAGCACTCTGTTTTTCAGTCTTTTGGAACTACACTCAACATCCTCCAATTTTTCTACCCAACCAGGGTCCTAAATGTTGAACCTAGTGATTTTAATTCTTTGTTCTCATTATTTTGTATGCATATGCCTATGATATCTCGGTACTACGCTCCTCACAAAAGAAAAAACCTAACCGGATTATACCGGCATTACGTCTCCAGTGTGGCACTAAACGGTCTCTCGCACATGTTTACTACACGGATACATACGTGGTTAGTAACTGCAGAAGACCACACAATAGTGATGCACTCAAAGGTTGTTCATTTCAGGCAGTTCCATATTTAAAAGTAAATACAAACGCCCGTATCATTGTCATACGGCCGTCCTTGAGTTAGGTCACGTCTTAAGGTACGTGATCGTGTTTCAACACCACACGACAGGGAACCCGAGTAGGTCATGAATGGGTAGTCACGGTTGGGATTGTTATCAACCCAACAGATACCACCTACTGCCCTGCAGGGCACGCAGATGGCAAGCGCTGCGTATGTCCTCCTGGGCTACTTCCAGACGAACACACTCTCGCGTTACTAACCACGCGATGGGGTCTCCACTTACTTGCCTAATGCACGCTAGGTATCAGCGGGTCATATAAACTCAGGGACATGAAGAGTCCAAGAGTTTCATATTGACATCTCACACCAAGCTGTGAGACCAATCCCTGAACCACTTTCCTCGTTAGGGGGAGCTAACCGAAATTGACCCTCTTTCGGTGGCGTTCCTTACCATACTTACCAGAGCGTAGGTGCGTCGTTACATAATTGAAATTCAGAATTATAACACATAAGTTAGTCTTTGCCACTTTAAGTAACTATGCTATTATAGTCCTTACTTGGGCAACTACCGAATCCTCACCGTAATCCTATGTTTTCCCATAATATAGTCCTTAAGTACTGTGCTATCCCCAAAGCAGCTCTGATACCAGGCTGTGGCGGACCGGAATCCGCTCATCTAGGATCGCAGAGGGTGGTGCCGCGCGATGCGACACCCGACAGCACACGTCATAAGAACACATTATATTACATGGGAAAACAAACTGAATGTACAAAGTAGTACACTTCTCAGTTACAAACTAGGGTCTTTCTTACAGAGCGGAAGTTTCTTTTGTATAACTCACACCCGCCTATCTAGCAAAAGTCAGTTGCCCAGCCCTAGGGAAACCCACACTAGCTACACGTGTCAGCTCAGTGCTGCGTGTATGGCTCCCACTCAGCCGTGGTCCCCGACGGAGGGTAACCCTCGCCGGTGGACTCGTACTCCGAGTCCGTGGGTGGCTCCTCAGCTGAAAAACACTTAAGCAGCAACCGTGAGCACGAAGGCTCAGCAAGGCTTAACCGACTCACCTAAGCATGAAACTCTACATGAGGTGTACCATGACGTAGGATAGTCATATTGCAACAAATGGACTCGCCTACAAGTTCATCCTTAGTTCAACTTTTAGCAACAAGTTAACAGTTCAGGAAGCTGAAATTTAGTAAGCAATATTTGGTGTCAAACATGTAGCAATACAATATTATATCAAATCAGCAGTATTGAATCACCATATTTCATACATTAGTCTACGTCACGACTCAGTGACCAAGTGGTACTCTTCACCGCGAGGTACGGCGAATCGACTCGATATACACCTGCAGGGAAACCCAAAGAGCACGTCACGTATGCCCACCCGTGGAGCTGCACAGCACGCTCACTCGATGTTGTACGGGACAACCTTTCACCCAACAGGCCAAACGTCGAACCGGTCGCGCCGAAACGAGCAGGAGGTTCCCCACACGGAGCATCACTCTATGCCCGTTGGCAGATTTCCACCTTGCTGCCCTGAACCTACACCTATAAATCGGTGTGCTATGCCTCGACGCCCGGAGGTTTAGGCTACATCAGTTTATCGGGGCCCATATATCCGATATGCCTTCGGTACGTTCAAACTTGATCAACATGGGCCGCACAAGGATCGGTACTCAATCGACACGGACAGGGCTGCGCACACAAGACTCCCTCTTGCTGCACCCTAGCCCCTGCCTAGTCTCATTTTCATTACTAAAGTGATCTCACATCACTCAACCGAACCGTGTGTCCCAAGCCTATCTCGCAAGTAGATTCCAACTACTCGACTTGTACCGAAGCCCTATGAATCTTTAAGCATAGCCTATCTACTCGAGGTCTTAGACACTACCCTCACTCTTATGGAAAAATTTCTGGTCATGCAAGTGGGGTTCCATCCATCCTACACCTAATGCACAATCATACTTCACATGACTCACGTAAACAAAGTAAAACTTATAAAAGGGTTAATGCAAACCGGGGATTGCCTTGTTGCTGCTGGTCAGTAGTTAGCTCTTCTTCCGGAAGGAGGAAGTCCAGCACTTCCGGAGTCTCTTCTTCAGTGACTACACGTTTAATGAAATACGACATGTAAATTTAAATGAAATGTGTAAACTTGAATACTTAACTACTAATAACTCTAGCTAGCCCTCCCCTTTAGTTCTAAAATTTTTATGGTGGATTGGTAGGGTCCTAACAAAAGTTGTGACCAAGTTTTATTTGAAACAAAGTTCAATTGAACCTTGTACAAATAAAAGCCTATTTGGTCAATATTTGAGCCTCTAAGTAATTCCAGGGTTTTCATGGCTCCCACCATTACTTTATAGAAACTACAATTTAGGATGGTTCTAATGGAGTTGGTTTCATGTCATTTGAAGAATTCTACTGAAAGTTATGCCCTAATTAAGATTGGAGAAAATCTGAAAAATGTTTCTGTACATTTTTCTATTTTCTCAGGGCAGTTCTCTTAATAACCTCATTAGGGTAACTAAATGAACTTGGATGAGTCTCAAAATTTTACTGGGATTCAGGGATTTTCCAGTGAACCTCTCAGCCAAATTTCAGAAATTTTCATGAAGTAGTTCTCCAGATAAAATTCCCAACAATTTAAATTTTAGGAATTTAATTCTGGAGAACTATTCACTTTCATGAGCTGAACTTGGTATTGCTGGAAAGTACACAGAATTCTGAGTTCAGAAAAATTTGGTTCATCGAATTTGGAGTTTCCTAGACAAAGTTCTATGTATTTGAAGTTTGAACTAAAACTGGAAATTCCAAAAATGTTTAAATCCTGCGGGTGGGACCCACTCCTCGAGCCGGCCCACTCAGAATGCGACCACACCGCGGCCCACGGGGTTTTACCCACGCTGCCGCACCGAATCCCGGCCGCAAACCGATCCCCGCGCGAGATCAGAGGCTGACCGGTGGACCCGGCCCCCCTACGTCTACCTCGCGCCCTCCCGCAGCTCCCGCGGTGGCGCTTCGCCGGAGCGCTCGCCGCCGGGCGTTTCACCGCCCGACCTTCGACGAAACTTACCGCCTGTGCATAACTCGACTCGGAGAACACACTGGTGCCCTCACCGGAGTTCGGCAATGGCCGGAACTATGCCCGTGACGGTGACAGGGCTTCCCTCTACTCCGGCGACGTCGCCCAGGCTACTCCGGGCGTTATTTCTCAAGCGGTTTGCTCCTACAACTCCGCCGTGGCATGCTGCACCCGGATATGAGCTCGGTTGGCCATGGAACTGGCCGGAACTAGGACCTCACCTTCGACCTAGGCCCCATATCGGCTGTTGCTCGAAAAACTTGGATATCAGCGCAAAAACTCGACGGTTCTCGATGGTTTTGGATCCTAGATGGCCGTGGGGACGTGTAGAACATGTGCTCGGCTGGGTTTACGCCGTGCAGGACCGATCAAACACCGAGGACTAGACGGGGAAATACTCCCCCTACAAAGCATGGAAGAGGGTAGGGTCTTCACCGTGAGTTCGAGCAGTCCCCGGCGCGTATCTTTGCTGTTGAGCCCCTGTCGCGAGGCCGCCTGGATCAACGGCGCGACAAGGAGCCGAGGGGAGTGGCGGGTGCCGTTTTTCGTTTCGGGGGGAACGAGCAGAGCGGAGGAGATGAGGTCGGCACACGTGGGCTGGGGACTTTAACCACGTCGGGCACGCGTGCGCTCGGTCGCCGAGCAGGAGGTGGCGCCGGATTGAGTCGGTCGGCCGCCGGGCGATCGTGCTGGCGCGCGTGTGAGGCCTCGGCCGAGGGAAAAATCAACCGAGGAGACTTCAGTCTGAAGTCTGCTGACATGTGGGCCTCCCGTCTTATTCTTTTGTTTTTCCCAATTTTCTGAATTCTGTTGTGCTCAAAATATCCTCAGCTACTCACAATTTAATGTGAGACTTAGTCACCAAGTCTTAGTTGGAATTTGAATTCTCAAATTTGAACTGTGTTTGGCTAAATTTGCTGCATGTTTAAACTGAAATTCAAATTCAGTTTTGAATTCTTGCAAATTTAGCTCTTGACAAGATGAACTCCAATGAGGATGAAAATTGGTGGGATTACTCAGAAAAATGTGCTGAGTTTGAATATAAAGCTAACTTTTGAATTTGAGGGGTGAAAGCTGCTGCAATTTGAATTTACCTTCAAATTGGCCTCCTTTTTCAAATACCTCCAAAAGTGCCTCAAAAAAGTGTTGAATTTACATGAAATTTGGCCTGAACCTTCCCAAGACTTTTTAAGTTCTAGGGGTGAGCTCAACCTCTCATGTTCATGTGTACAAATCCCCCTTTGTGAAAATGAAGGCTTTCCCCTCTAATCACTCTTTTGATGGAGGTTACTTGCTCTTCACAATATTTCCTAAGATATCCACAATAAAAACTGTGGTGTTGTGAGGTGAAGAAAAGTTTTTGCAAGTCCCTTTTCATGGGCTTTTACATCTCATGAAGTGAAACTTGGTTTTCTGGAAAGTACTCAGAGAGCTGAATCCAACAAAATTTGGTTCACTTGATTTGGAGTTTCCTAGTCAAAGTTATGAGGATTTGAAGTTTGAATGAAATCTGAAAATCAGGAAAAGTTCAAATCTGCCGGTGGGTCCACGGGTACACGTGTTGAGCGCTGGAGCGATGGCACACCGGGCCACAGGTTTTATTCCCGTGCTTCCACAGTCGATCCGTGCCCACAGAAGATCAGACCGCCCGGGTTCCTCCCACTGACAGGGGGCCCGGCTCGGCCGTCTTCAACCTCGCGCCTCCCGCGCGGTAGCGCCGCCGGGGTCGCCGGAGCGTCGCTGAACTCGCTCGTCCGGTCAGCTCCCGAGCTCCAACTCGCCGCTAGCCCCTAATTTTGTGTGCTGAACACGTTGGGAGGGTTTCCCCTCATCAACGTTGGCTCTAACCGAGCCCGTGAGGGCGCAGCGGCTCGGGGAGAGTCCGGTGACGTTGTCCCGGCGTACTAGCCTGCCAAACGCCTGGCGAAGCGTCTCTACAGCACCAGTGGTGGCTCGCAAAGCTTGCCATGGCCATGGAAAGGCTTGGGGAGGGTCCCAACGTGGGTCTCACCGTGCGCCTGAAGCTGCCCGCAGAATCCGCCGTTGGCAAGCATCGAAACACGCCGGTTACAGGGGTTCTCAGGCTAAAGGTTGTGATGGCAACTTGTGTGCCATCAAGTCTAGTCTGTGTAGGAACGGATTGAGACTCTCTAGCCCTTTCTAGAGTGCGAATTTGACAGAACCGCACCCGAAGGTCGGTCTGTACCGAGAGAAAGGAAAACTGAAAATCCATCGCCGGCGATCAAGCACTCGGGCTGTGGCTCGGGGGTGAGCATCACCGGCCCCTAACGCGTCCAGGGACGCCTTAGCACAGGCGTGACAACCTCCCGGTTGGGCTGTCCACGGGAGCCCGAGATGCGGTGGACTCAGTTCACTGAAAAGAACTCTCGGTACAGTCGAGATCATCCATGTTAGGCCGATTTCCCGCAACGGGGAAGGAGGAGGGGAGTCCCTAGTACCTTGTCATAGCTTTGGAGGGAGTGGAGAGGCGTTGATCGCGGTTCCCTGATCAGCTCCGAGCGATCGACAGCGAGGGTGGTGTTTCTGGTGCGAGGAAGCAGAAAGTGTGCTGTTCTCCATCCGATCAGGGCGGCCACGGGGATAAGTAGGGCGCGAGGCAGTTCAGCAGGTCGGGGTGGCAAGCAGCTGCTGTCCCGATCACGCCTTCGCCGTGTCGGCTGCTGCAGCGCGCGCGAGTACCCGAGCTCGGTAGCTTCAGTCGGTTGAACTGGTATACAGACTGACATTTGGGTCCAATCCGTGGGTTTAATCCCTGAAATTAACTTTTCTCCACTGTTCTAAACAGTAGAGACCAAATTAACCCAAAGGATTTGAATTAGCTACCCTTGTGCCATTTGCATTGGGTAGAATTCAATGTTGGTTGGGTTTGGCTAAATTTCAGCACATATTCAGTTTGGAATTCAAATAAAGTTTGAATTTGCTAAACTTAGCTCATGTCAAGATCAACTCCAAATGGAGTGAAAATTGGTGTGTGAGCTCACAAAAATGTGCTGAGTAGGAATATGCCTCCCACTTTTGAATTCATGGGATGAAAACGGTTTGAATTTGAATTTGAGTTCAAACCACCCTCTTTCTATCTATACCCAAAAGGACCTCAAAAAGATTTTTAATTTGGGTGAAACTTGGCATGGACCTTACTAGCAAGGTGTAGGAGTTTTTCATATGCCCAGCCCCAATAGGATGCATGTGGGAAAAGCAACCTTTGCATTGTGTGAGTTTGTTCTCTAGTGATCATGTTGATGGTGGTTACTTGCTCTTCAAATGTGTTCATCAACTTTCTTCAAATGAAGTGTGTGTGTGGTGTGATGAGCACCATGAGTATGTGCCAAAAACTTAGGCCCTTACATTCCTCCCCCCTTAAAAGAATCTCGTCCCGAGATTATAAGGTGAACATGAGAGAGACGATGGTGGAAAAATTACCGGATATGCGACGCGAAAAAGTCGGGGTAGTTAGCGCGAAGAAATCCTTCGCTCTCCCATGTCGCTTCGTCCATGGGGTGATTACTCCATAGAAACTTGTAGAACCACAACGTACGGTTGCGTGTGGTTTGGGCCTTTTCATCAATAATCTGAACCGGTTCCTCCCGATATGTGAGATCCGGTTTCAAATCTTCTATGTCCTTCAGCTGAATGGTAGTTGATAGCTTAAGACACTTCCTCAGCTAGGAAATATGAAAGGCGTGGTGCACACCGGAGAGTGCTTCTGGTAATTTCAGCCGTTATGCTACTGATCCACATCTTTCGGTAATCTGAAATGGACCGATGAATCGGGGTGCCAACTTTCCTCTCACCCCGAATCTGTTCATGCCCTTCATTGGAGACACACGCAGGTATACGTGATACCCAACTTCAAATTTTAATGGGCGTCTTCTCCGGTCCGTATACTGTTTCTGTCGGGATTGGGCGGCTTTTAGGTTCGCTTGAATCAGCCGAACCTTTTTCTCCACGTTGTTGACAAGGTCAATCCTGAAGGTAACCCTTTCGCCAGACTCACACCAATTCAATGGTGTGCGCCATTTTCTCCCATATAGCGCCTCGTAAGGCGCCATCTTGATGCTGGCTTGGTACCCATTGTTGTACGAGAACTCGGCTAACGGCAAGTGATCATCCCAATTCTTGCCATGGCTGATAGCGCAAGCTCGTAGCATATCTTCTAGAATCTGATTTACCCGCTCGGTTTGCCCATCCGTCTGCGGGTGGTATGCTGAACTACGGATCAGCTTCGTCCCTAACGCAGCGTGTAGCTGCTCCCAAAAACGGGACACAAATAAAGTGCCCCGATCTGATATGATGGTAGGGTACGCCGTACAAGCATAGGATCTGTGAGATATACAGTTCAGCATACTTCCTGGCGTTGTAGTTTGTGTTGACCGGGATGAAATGGGCAACTTTGGTGAGCCCGTCGACGATCACCCACACAGAATCATGTTTCTAAAAGGTGGTGGGTAAACCGACGATGAAGTCCATGCTCACATCTTCCCATTTCCAGGCAGGAATGCCCAGTGGTTATAGCAGTCCCGGTTTCCGCATATGATCTGCCTTCACCCTTCGACATGTATCACACTCGGACACGTACTTTGCGATCTCCCGCTTCATCCATGTCCACAAAAACTTGCTTCTAAGTTCTTGATACATTTTGTTGCTGCCAGGGTGAATAGAAAACTTTGACAAGTGAGCCTCATCAAAGATTTTCTTCCGTAATTCCGGGTTACGGGGCACGACGATCCGTTCCTTGAACCATAGGACGCCATCTCCGTCTTTCCGGAAGCATTTCAACTCCCCACTGTCTATACATCTCCGCACATGTGACATGCCCTTGTCATTTTTCTGGGCTGCCGCTATCTCTTCACGGATGGTGGGGATCAAAGCTCAGTTGTAGAGAGCTCCATGTGGAATCACATCCAGTGGTGGTTCGCTCTCTTCCAACGGTCTGATGGTCAGGTTGTTGACGTGTGACTTGCGGCTCAGCACATCTGCCACTACGTTTGCCTTGCCGGGGTGATAATGGAACTCTATTTCGTAATCCTTTATCAACTCTAACCATCTTCGTTGCCTCATGTTCAGCTCCTTCTGAGTGAATATGTACTTGGGGCTCTTGTCGTCGGTATATAAATGTACGAGGTTACCGAGTAGGTAGTGCCTCCACATTTTAAGTGCAAGTACCACGACAGCGAGCTCCAAGTCGTGAGTTGGATAATTCTGCTCATGGTTTCTAAGCTGCCGTGACCCATACGCGACCACTCTTCGGTCTTGCATCAGCACACATCCGAGCCCAATGCCGGATGCATCGCAGTACACATCGAACGGTTTTGTTGTGTCTGGCTGCGCCAAAACCGGTGCTGATGTTAGGTTCTTGACTAATGCCTTGAACGGTGCTTCACATGCTGGACTCCAAACATATTTGGTAGCCTTCTTTAGCATCTCTGTCATAGACTTGGCAATCTTCGAGAAGTTCAGAATGAACCTCCGATAATATCCCGCGAGTCGGAGGAAACTCCTTACCTCGTGAACAGTTCTAGGGGACTTCCAATTCAGCACTTGTGTGATTTTACTTGGGTCTACAGCGATGCCCTCCACTGAGATAATATGCCCGAGAAAAGGCACTTGCGATATCAAGAATTCGCATTTGCTGAATTTTGCGTATAGCTTGTGATCCCGCAGCCGTTGCAAGACTATACGCAGATGCTTCTTGTGATCTTCCTCCGACTTGGAATATACCAATATGTCATCGATGAAAACCACGACAAACTTGTCCAGCTCCGGCATGAATACCGAGTTCATCAAATACATGAAGTGAGCTCGAGCGTTGGTGAGGCCGAAGGACATGACCAGGTACTCATAAAGTCCGTACCTCGTCGATAAAGCTGTCTTCGGAATGTCCTCAGCCCGGATCTTAATCTGGTGGTACCCGATCTTAAATCCATCTTGGAAAAGATCTTTGCTTCGACCAACTGATCAAACAACATGTCGATCCGTGGCAACGGGTACTTGTTCTTGATGGTTACGGCGTTTAATGGACGATAGTCCATGCAAAGCCACAACGTCTCATCCTTTTTCTTCACGAATAATGCCGAACAGCCTCATGGCGAGGAGCTCGGCCTAATAAAACCCTTCTCTAGCAGGTCCGTTAGTTGGGTCTTCAGTTTAGCCAACTCCTTGGGCGCCATCTTGTACGGCCTTTGGGATATTGGCATGGTTCCCGGTGCAAGTTTAATCTTGAACTCCACCCCTCTATCGGGCGGCATCCCCGGTAAATCATCCGGGAACACGTCAGGGAACTCTTGGACAACTGGAATGTCTTCCAATCTGATGGTTGTGGATTGATAGACGCTTGGAATTTTATTGGAATGAGATTCATGCACTTCTGAGTTCAAGTGCACAATTCGGAGGACGGTGTCTAAAACAGCGCCGTGGCGGGTTAACCACGACATCCCTAAGATGACATCGACCTTCTGTCCCTCTAAAATCATGAGAGACGTAGGGTATACTCTACCCTCTAAGCATAATGGCGCTTTTGGAACCATCATGCTTGCTGAAATTTTCCCACCCAGTGAACAAATCAAATATGGACTATCGGTGGGTAGTATTGGCAAGCTGTATTTAGCAACGAAAGCTTGGCTAATAAAGATATGCGTGGCGTTTGAATCAAATAATACTATGGCCGGATGCTGGTGGAGTTGGAACATACCCGCAAGGATTGGCTCACCCTCCGGCACGTCTTCTATGGCAAGTTGGTGGACGGTCCGGGCCTAGGGTTTGCCCGCCGCGCATTAGTAGGGTTCCGGGGCTGATTCCTCCCCGGAAACTGCGGTGCAACTCCACCTCCTTGCCTATCCGGGCAACTGCTGGCGAAGTGTCCTGGACGACCACACTTGTAACATGTGGCTGCTGCTTGTCCGGTGCTCGGGGGACAAAAGTCTGGCATGCGCTGCTGAGGTGCATACGCACGCGGCATCGCCCGCTGCTGCTGTTGTTGTTGCGGAGGTGGTACTGGCAGTGCTGGCCAGAATGCCGGTGAAGAATATGGCCGACTGCGGAATGACATCGGCCTTTGTGGTGGCTGCCAGCGTGGACCCGATGGTGGGCGACTCACCATCCAAAATTTCTTAGAAGGACCGCCTCCTTCTCCGCTGCTTTGCGGCACGCTTCGTTTTCTTTCCGCCGCTGCTAACTCCTTGCCCGAGTCCTCCTGAACAATCACAGCATCAATTATGTCGTTGAGGCTGCTGCAATTGAACATTGCCAGCTTGTCCTTCAGGAGCGGGTTAAGCCACTGGTAGAAGTGATCCACCGCTTCTCGTCAGTATCGGCGTGATACGAAGCATAGATCGCGAGATCGTTGAACGCCCTGAAATATTCCAGCGCATTCCGGCTCCCTTGTTGCAGGTGCAAGAACTCCTGCTTCTTCCTCTTCATAAGACCGGGCGGTATGTGATAGACCCTGAAGGCCATCCGGAACTCCGTCCAGGTCATAACTCGGTCGGTGGGCTGTGAAGCACAGTAGTTCGCCCACCACGTGCTCGCGGATCCCTGGAGCTGTTGGGCCGCGAACTGACTCTTGCGCTGCTCACTCACTTGGAGCAGTCCGAACTTCATCTCCATCTTGCGGAGCCAGTTGTCCACATCGAGGGGTTCATCTGCCCTTGAGAATACCGGGGGATTAGTTGCTAGAAAGTCGGAGTATGAGCTCTGTTGGCGGTCCTCACGATCTTGACGCCTCTCTGGTCAAGACGTATTTGTGATGAGAGTTTGCAGCAACTCCGTGTGCTGCTGGTGAGAACCCGCCATTGCCGCAACGATGTCGGCCAATGTAACCGTTGGTGGTGGCGGTGGCGGTGGCGGTGTTTTCTGTTGCTGTTGCTGCTGTTGCTGTCCCGATGAGTCCTCGGAAGGCTGTTGGGAGGTTTCTCCCCCTTGTCTAGAACCCCCAACATCCGGGTTGGCACGAGTACGAGTCATTCTGAAATTCAAAACAGCAGCGATCAGCACATGTCGTACTTAAAAATTCCATATGAAACAGTAGGCATTTGAAGTGACGCATAAATAATTTGCACAACATTCACATATATTGATAAAGCATAAACTTTATACAAGATACATTATTCTCGGGTCTCCGAGAAGTCGTGCTCATGTAGTCACTACCTATACATACGCTACTGCCTACACGACATGTCACTGGTTACAAAAGTTTGGGTTACACCACTCTGGTTGCCCTACTTGGCAATGGTAACCTCCTACTCGGAGTAGAACTCGACCTCCTTCGGGTCGTCCTCCTCCGGTACCTCTGCTGGTGGCTCTCGATCTACAACCTCCTCTCCCATCTCGGGTTCTCCCATTGCCGGAAGACCCAAGACCACCGGTATGCCCAATACCGGGGGTACGAGGTCCTGCAATGCGTGTACCTCATCCATGGCCTGGTTGTAGTCTTCTTCCCGACCTTACCCTTCCTCAATGGCGTCATCTTACACTTGAGTAAGGACCTCGTTCTTCTGCGTAAGAGCCTGCACCTGTTCTTGCAACACCGCGATGTCGACACGGCTTTTCTTCCTTGCCTTCTTCAGACGATGCAACTGATTATGTTGTTCGTTCAGTCACTTAATCATCGGAAGGAACACATTGTGGAGTGCGCTGTGAGAACTCTCGAAATGGTCTCCACGGCTTGTGCTCTCCTTGAGCTTCGCAGCAAGATAATCCGTATGAACAGCTTGGCTGTCCATCACGGCTTTTCCTGCCCTCAATTGGAGACTAAAGTTTGCCTCCGCGGGATTATACCTTGGACAACCTGGGTCGGTTGCCTCCATAAACCTCCCTTCCCACACGTGATTAGCCCATCCCTCCACCGGAACGAGAGTGTATGGAGTGCCCTCCATAGCTCTCACGTATAGTTGGCAGAAACGCGACATGGTGTCGCGGACTGCCACTTCCACATCCCCTCCGGTTGTCTACCTCTCACCGTGACGGTGAACGGCGCCCAACCGGATGGCGTAGGTCCTGCAGGAACTTCGACATGGATCGTCCACGTCTTGTTCCCCTCCTCGACTTCTTCCTTGGCGATGTACTGCGACATCTTGCTGTATCCAAAATATTGAAGCATTTGCCTCAATGTTTCCGGATAGCCGCTGCGGTGAGAACAGTGGACACCACCCACCCGTTCTCCAACTGTCTATCCACTGTCATCTGTAAAAACATATTTGAGAACTGTCAAATATTTAATTGAAAAGTAAACCATTGAGTTATAACATGAAACATGTCATTGAACTCATAAGGCTTGGAATCATAGTTCAAATTTAAACAAATTTGACTGCTGATCTGCTGTCCAACATGACAGCCCTGACCAGTTTCCGTTTCAACCTTATTTATGCCATGCTAAAGGAAAAACCAATTATGGAGCTCAATATCAAAGTCAAATCTAACTTCAATGGCTTTCCATAAAGTATTTGCTTGTCCTAATATCTGTTCTAGTTCAAGAGTTATGAGATATCAAAGTTAACAGAATTTCTGGAGAAAATTGGACACCACCTCCCTGCTTGAGGTACTGATTTGATCCAAGAATTCCAGTTAATTCTACTCCCAATCGAACATAACTTTCTGTTACAAAGTTGTAACCCATCTCATAAACTTTTCATAACTACTTCATTTTATCTTTTTGGATTTTTATGCAGGAAGTTATGCTCAATTTAAAGAGAGTTACAGAGAGTATTTGCTCTGCCCTGTTTTCTAGACAGTTTCGATTCTACTGCATTTTTCGATTGGTTAAGGGATGAAGCACCTCTGGACCTCAACAGAAAAGTTGTAAATCTCTTCCAATGCTTTCCATAAATGTATCATATGACCCCACCCTCGAAAGAACTCAACCTCTAACCTCTGATTAACTTCAGCCTTAATTCAGCTGAAAACAGGGGACTCTGTCCTTAGCAGTCTATAAATTGAAAACTTGTTAACTTTGAATATCCTGATTAAGGGAAAGAGTTACATCAAGTTTTAATGCTTTGGATTAAAACTTTCAAGTTTTATAATGATGTTGCTCATTTAATGGGGTGTGACGTCGATGCGTCAACAGATCATGTCGGTACTACGTCCTCTCAAAGAAAAACCTATACCTGACTTAGTCGTCTTTGTTAACTCAGTGGCACTAACCGACTCTCGCACACAGATGCTACACGTCTACCGTTTCGTGGTTAGACTACCTGCAGAAAACTCAAACAATCGTCAGACTCGGCTGCACACCGAGCCGGTATCCATACAGTTCGTACACCCGGCCGTCATCACTCGCCCAAATGTTCTCAAGCCAAACACGCCTTGGGCTACGTGTTCACGTTACTGACCACGTGACGGGGTCTCCCAAATTGCCCGAAGCACGCCAGGGACAGACGTTGCTCAAATACCCCAGACGACATGAGAAGTCATAGATGATATTAAAGCGGGTCGGGTTACCTGCCACCCGTGGGGCTCCACCCTTCAGCTTGTGCGCACTGGTGGACAGCGCTTACGTGCACCCCTCAAGACATAAACGTCCTGAGATGCACGATTTTCTGACATAATCATATAGGTTAGTATGCCACTTTCTATACACTAATGACATCCTTATATGGGCTACTAACTCGTTCCTCACTGGATTTTTGAAAAACATAACCTTTGTAGTGCGTTAAACCTCAAGCAAGCTCTGATACCAACGCTGACACGACGCCACGGTCTTGTCGAGCCAGGATCACGCTGCGGGGTGCTGCGTTGCACAGCACCGGATAACACACATCAAAGGTACAAAGCGGAAGCTAAGTTTTATTACATAAACCAGTGTATGAACAATTTTACAACAAAATATGTTTAGTCTACTCTCACGGGCGTAGACTACGCATCGAGTTCACGTTCAGCCCGTGAACGTGTCCCTGCTAGCAGGCACGCACACTAACACGGCGGCGTGCACGACTCCCACTCGACTGGGTTTCCCTCCTAGGGTTCCGTCTTGTAACAGCCGCTCTGGTATCAACTGTGACAGGGCTCTGGCACCACTTGTCACAGCTCTGATACCTCGCTGTGAGGGACAGGATCTCGTTGGGTGGTGCCGTGTTATGCAGCACCCAACAGCACACGGGTTGACGAAACACATCACATTATATAAATGAATTGTGGAAGCGTACAGAAGTATTTTTACAAATAAATGTATCAATGTAAGCTACAGCAGAAGACTATCACTCTCACGACTCATTTCTAAGCTAGCAACAAGGAAACAGTCCAGCCCACAGACGTTTCTCACTAGCAACACAAAGAACAATCTGCAGCGGCGAGGATGCTCTTTGAGTAAGCACTCGGAGGTTCCCGAGTCTCATTGGCATCCCTTCTCATAAGCATGAAGTCAAATACCTGCAAAACAACTCGGATAGCATCCGTGAGCATAACGCTCAGCAACACTTAACCGTCACCCTAAATATGAAACTCTATGTGAGGTTATGAACCTAATATAGGATGGCATAAGCATAATTAAACTCGCCTAAAAGTGAATCCTTACTTTCAGATATTAATTGCAGAATTTTAAGTAAGCTTGGGCACGCCACATCGGGAGTCCACAATAAAAGAAGAAATGCTTTCCGCCGATGTAAATTGCTCATGGAATAAAAGAATCGAGTTTGCACTAGTCTATTCATCAAGATCCAATACAACGCTAGTATAAAACTTCAAACCTTAGTGTTGTAGCAAGTTCTTACTACGTCACGACTGTGAGAACAAGTATGCTCGGTCCATTCCACGAGCGGCGGTGATTCGAATCAATAACACCCGGACTACACGACACGTATGCCCGTACTCGACGTTGCCTACAGCAACCATCTTTGACGTCGTACGCGGCAGCCTTTCTCCCGTTTCACCCCCGTTGAATCGATCAAGTCGCCCCATACAGTAGCCACTCTCATGGTGCACCTGCCAACGTGAGATGTCATGAGAATATTCCCCACATACTGCACACCGGCCGTCAGCCTGAGGTGACCTGAAAAGTCCCAACGACAGCTTCCCGAGGTACATCAGTTTACTGGGTCCCATATACCAGCATGAGTCCAGTACACAACTCAAACTGTTCGATAGGGCCGCATACGGATCGGTCCTTGACCGACACGGACAGGTCTACAGACCCAGGCCCCTATGTCCTGCTGCCCCTACAACCTTGCGGTCTCAACTTTAACTTGCTAATTCATTTATGAACCAATCCCGTATGCCCCTGTTGTTCCTGAACCTGCGAGTAGCATCTCACCACTCGACTTCTACCGAACCGTACTTAAGCATGACAGTTCTACACGGTGAAAGACACCTACCCAATACTCCATGGGTCAATTGGCTATGCAAGAGGAGTATCAAATCCTAGACCTAATGCATAATTCATATCTTAACAGAAAGTGAATACAAAATAAAAACTTAACAGTTGTTAAATGCAAACCGGAGCTTGCCTGTTTTGCAGGGTAGTCGTATATAATCAGTTAGTGTCCTTGCTGATCCACCCATGATTCTCCGGAGCTTGATCCACTTCAACGAATCACTCATTTGAATCCCCTTCGTTGTGGTTCCTATTGAAATGCATATGCATATGTTTTATAGAATGTAATGGAAAGAAGTTATAGAATGAAGTTCTTTGGAACAGAGGTTGTGTGGAGAAGCCAAGAATGGCTTGGTTTGCCTCTGTTGTGCAAAGTAACAGATATGAACTAAATTGACCTTAGTGTTGTAGCTCTACCCTAACTACTTTCTCTAATAACATAATAAACGAGCTGAAAAGGATTGGATGCACTGAAGAACAAGAACTCCAATGGCCTCAAAACTTTTACAGCAGGTTCTACACTACCGAGCGATTTAGCTTGCCAAATTGCAGCTAATGTGGAGTCAATTTGTGTTCTCCATAATTCTCACATGTCTCTCATGTATTTCCACCTATACATAAGTATGGAGAATAAGAACAGGGAGTTCAAGGGCTTAACTTGAGCTGATAATTTACATGTGAGTTCTTGGTCACATGAAAGTAATTTGATCCAAGATTCAGCCCTTTTACTTGACAAGTTCTTCCAGAACAATTCTTTAAGTATTTCTACTTAAAAGAATTAGTTCTGAAATAATGGACATTTTCATGCTCAATTAAGTAAACTATAATTTCAAATATGTCTCAGCTAGCTTACCTAAATTTTCCTATGATTATTGGAGCTATGGATTTCCCAGAATAGATTTTTGAAGTGGGAAACATTTTCTGAAATTGTTTCTGGACTCTTCTGAACACATCAGATTGTGTTTAGAAAATTCCTATACAAATGATCTTTAAATGAGCTGAAAATTTGCTAGAAGGTCAACAATATGCTAAAGAATATTCTGTCAAAATTTGAGGATTTTTGGATAACCCAAACTCCCTCAATAATTCTTTTTCAGAAACACTTCACATAATTTTCCAGAATATAATATTGACTTTCATATAAATCTGAGTTTACATTTGGATAGAACTCTGAAAGATGAATCCAACCCAATTGGAATCACTGAATTTGGAGGTTTCTACAAGGAGCTATGAATTCCCAAAGTTTGAACCCTCACTGGAATTGTTTTCCTACGGAAAACTCTACTGGGCCCGCTTATTTAAATTCCAGCCAATCAGGACTGGGCCACACCGGGGTCACGGGGTTTTTGCGTGCCAGCACACCGGATCTGAGCCACACCTGATCGCGGATTTAAATTCTGAGCTTCTGACAGACGGCCCCGCCATTTTCTTCCACCTTCCCCGGTTCCCAGCGCGCGCGCCGCCTCCCCTCGCCGGAGCAGAACCGGTGCCTCCTGGATCGCCGCTGCCGGTCACCGCACGAGCTGAAGTTCACCGTCAGAGGGTTATCGCCGTCGAGGAATACGATGGTGGTGTGTGTTGAGGCTGCCGATGACCGGAAAATGGCCGGCGACATGCCACGGCCTCTGTTGGGGTTCGGCAGCGTCGGCCGGGAGTTCTAACCCGCCACAACCTGTTTCGACGAGCTCTCCAGAACCAGTGGGTCTTAGGAAGAACCGACATGGTCTCAAATCAGCTCAGAAACGGCCGCAATTATGGTTTCATCGTGCAACCGAATGGGTCCATGACGAGCACCCTTAGTAGAGCTCAAAATCCATCGCTCTGACGTGTTTTCACGCGATGGATGCAAAACGGAAAATGATCGCTGGCTAGTCCAGCACCTATGTGGAAGAATTGAAGACGTAAGGAGGAGCAGAGAGCGGGAATCCAATGAAACCATATGGGAAGCTCGGGATGAGGCCGCCGGAGCAAAACTTCGAAATTCGCCGTCAATAGCTCACGGCATGGCCTGAGCTTTGGGTGCGAGCAGCGCGGTGGCCGTGCGCTCCCGTTGCCGCCCTTGCTTGGCCGTGAAGACTGCTGTGGTGAGCTGCCCACGTGCGCCCTATCACTTTCTTGAACTAGGTCGCCGCTGTGGTGGTTGTTCTCGGGCTAGGGAGGCCAAAGCTCGAGGTTTAGGCGTCGGGGGAGTGGATTTCAAGCTCAGGGCGCGCTGTCTAGCAGCTCGGGGAGGAGGGGGCGCGAGCGTGCCTTCGGTTTCTCGATCGACCGAGCAGCGGAGGTGAAGGAAACGGGCCTGTGCGGCGTTCTCGTGGGGAGGAGAAAGCAAGCGTCTCTTTGCTCGGGCTGAGGAGGGGATCACGTTGAAGTCAGTGAGTGCACCGTCTCTGGGCGCCCGCGCGTGGGGGAATGAAGCAGCTGGTGTCGCTGCCGATGCCTCTGTCGGCTCCACGGTGAGGGTTCTTGGTGAGCTGAAAACAGATAGGATTTGCTTCCTCTGTAAGTTAACCTTTGCTCACTGACATGTGGGTCCCACCCCACAACTTCCCCCCAAAAGATCTTCTCAAGTCAATCTCTCTACATTCACAATTCTGAGTTGAAAGGTGGGTTGAATTTGAATTCCCCAAATTCAATTTGAATTTACATGACAAAGTTGAATTTGGATAGAATTTACAAATGCTTTTCTTTAACTTATTTTTGAGCCCACCCTACAAATGAAGAGTTTGTGATCAAACTTTTCCCTACAAATTCCAACTATATGGCTGCATGTTTATTCAAAGTTTTTGGCCACCACATGTGTGAACTTTGATTTCAAATCTGATTTTTAAACTTGCATGCACAGAGGTATTTAACTCCTTATTGGTTCAACACTTTTAAATAAAAATGTGAGCCTCTCTTTTGGATGCTCATCCATGTATTACTTTGCATGAAGTAAAGTTTTAGCAAGTCCCATCTTTCATGTCTTTGCCACACATATGAACTCAAACCTTGGTTTTTATTCATACACATTTTTGGGACTTTTACATTCCTCCCCCCCTTAAAAGAATCTCATCCTGAGATTACAAAAGCGGAACGATACGGGAGCGGTGATTACAAACTATACAACGCTAAAAGTTACGGATAGTTGGTGCGGAAGTAATCTTCACTTTCCCACGTCGCCTCATCCGCGTTATGATTACTCCACAGCACCTTGAAAAATTTGATCGTCCGGTTCCGTGTTACCCAGGTCTTTTCATCAAAAAATCTGAAACGGTCGCTCGGTGTAGGTAAGGTCCGGTTTCAATTCGTCAATTTCCTCGGTGTGAACAGCAGCGGTGAATTTGAGTCACTTCCGCAGCTGTGACACATGAAATACATCATGAACACCCGCTAGACTTGCCGGTAGTTCCAGCCGGTAGGCTACAGTTCCGCACTTCTCCGTGATAGCAAAAGGACCAATAAAACGGGGAGTGAGTTTCCCCTTTACACCGAACCGTTGAATTCCCTTCATCAGAGATACACGAAGATAAACGTGCTCTCCAACATCAAAATTCAAAGGCCTATGCCGTTGATCAGCGTAGCTCTTCTGTCGGGATTGTGCAGCCTTCAAGTTCTCTTGTATCAACCGAACTCGGTATTTGGCTTCGTTGACAAGATCAACCCCAAATAGAACTCTTTCGCCGGACTCACACCAATTCAGCGGCGTGAGACACTTCCGGCCGTAGAGAGCTTCATATGGTGCAATTTAATAATCTCTTGATACCCGTTGTTGTATGAAAACTCGGCCAACGGCAAGTGATCATCCCAATTCTTACCGTGGTGGATGGCACACATTCTCAACATGTCCTCAAGCACCTGATTCACCCTCTCAGTTTGTCCATCGGTTTGAGGGTGATATGCGGAGCTTCTAATCAGCTTGGTGCCCAACGAGGCATTCAGCTTCTCCCAAAAACGAGCAACAAACAGCGCCCCTCGATCTGAAATGATGGTCTTCGGGACACCATGTGAGCAAATAATCCTCGAGATATATAGCTCCGCATATTGCCTTGCTCGATAATGAGTGTTCACCAGTATGAATTGAGCTGATTTCGTCAACCGGTCGACGATCACCCGTATCGAGTCATGCTTCCGGGATGTGAGCGGTAATCCGCTGATGAAATCCATACCCACATCCTCCCATTTCCATGCCGGTATCTTTAAAGGTTGTAGCGGTCCGGCTTTCCGCATATGATCAGCCTTGACCCGTCTACACGTATCACACTCGGATACGTACTTCGCAATTTCTCTCTTCATCCTCGTCCACCAAAATTTCTGTTTCAAATCTTGGTACATTTTGTTACTTCTGGGATGAATGGAAAACTTAGACAGGTGGGCTTCATCCAAGATCTTCTTCTGGAGTTTCATATTGCGTGGTACCACTATACGGTTATTAAACCATATCGTACGGTTCTCATCCTTCCAGAAGCATTTTACTTCTCCGTTGTCTAGTCTTCTCCGTATGTGAGACATACCTTTGTCTCTTCTTTGAGCCTCAACAATCTCTTCACGGATTGTTGGAATGAGAGCGATATTGTAAAGCGCTCCATACGGAATGACACGGAGACTCGGTTCTTCATCTTCCAACTCAGCAATCGCCAAGTTGTGAACGTGGGCTTTCCGACTAAGCGCGTCGGCGACCATGTTTGCTTTGCCCGGATGGTAGTGGATCTCAATTTCATAATCTTTGATGAGCTCCAACCATCTCCGTTGTCTCATATTCAGCTCCTTCTGCGTGATGATATACTTCAGGCTTTTATGGTCGGTGTAGAGGTGAACAAGATTATCATGTAGATAATGCCTCCACATTTTTAACGCCAATACCACAGAAGCAAGCTCAAGATCATGAGTTGGATAATGCTGCTCGTGGTTTTGCAGTTGACGAGACCCATAGGCGACTACACGCCTGTCTTGCATAAGAACGCAGCCGAGACCGATGCCGGATGCATCACAGTATACATCAAATGGCTTCGTCGTGTCCGGCTGAGCAAGAACTGGAGCTGTTGTGAGATGTTTCACCAAAGTTTTGAATGCAGCTTCACATGTGTCACGGGCCGGATACCGACTGAGACAGGGCTCAGCTACTGATACCACTTGTCACAGTTCTGATACCACGATGAGACGGCCCGACGCCGCCCGTTTAGTCACGGGGACGGGGCACTCGCCGGGAATCGCATTGGGTGGTGCCGTGTTGTGGGGCACCCAACAGCACACATACAAGGAACAATGTATTGCATAAAACAATAGTGGAAGCTTACAAGTTTTTCTCTGTGAATAGTTTACATCAAATAGCTACAGCGGGAGTCTATAACAACTCACGTCGAATAACTAAGAGCACTCGACATGAAGTCCAGCCCGCAGACTCCTCTCGCTAGCAACACGAAGGCAAGCAGCAGCGGCTGGGTTCTCCATGTGTTACCTGACTCGGAAGTCTCCGAGTCTCACCGGAAAACCTCTATCTTAGCATCGATGTTAACCTGCAAAACCACTTATATAGCAAGCGTGAGCACATAGGCTCAGCAAGACTGATCCATCTCTCCTAAACAAGAAACTCTACATGCACGACGGTTACAATTGGGTTAGCTAGATTTGCATAAAGGACTCGCCTAAAGTTGATCCTTAACTTTCAGATTTAAAGCCTCATTATGCATACCTTGAGCCAAAAAGCATCACAACTCCACAATCAAACAAGAAACGCTTTGTTGCGATGCTCTTTGCACAAGGAGAAAATAAAGTTTAATGAGCCTATCTCTAATTCAATCATGGTTGCAATACAATTTACATCACAGCCTTATCAGGTTCAAAAGATAACCATTTCAGTTGTTACTACATCAAGATGCAGTGGGCAAGTATGATCATATAACCGCGAGCGACGGTGATTCGAATCAGTACACGTCCGGACTACATGACACGTACACCCATACTCCGAGTTGCCGGCAGCAACCTCGACTGACGTTGTACGCGGCCACCTTTCCCAAGATCATCCACATTGGACACAGTCCAACTTCCCCGAGTACGCAAGCTCCCTCAAGGTTCATACCAGCAGTGGTATGTTCTTAAGTGAGTTACCTCCTGCTACCCTGACGCCGAAAGCCTAAGGCAGTTGGAAAAGTTCCACTATGGATCTCCCAAGGTACATCGGTTTCCTGGGTCCCATATAGCCAGTATGCGCCCGGTACACAACTCAAACTTATCCAACAGGGCCAAGCACGGACGGGCCTTAACCGACACAGGTAGTACTATGCACGCACGGTCCGCAACCTGCCGCATCTAAACCTCCCTGCTAGGTCTCCATTTCTTATGTGTGAACTTTCCTCATCTTTTCTATTTTGGACCCATTCCGAGTAAACCAGCCCTAAACTCGCGAGTAGCTTCCAACTACTCGACTTCTACCAAACCTTTCCTACTAACATTTAGCTTAGCCAAATTCACTCGAGGAGGTGCTATTCTACCGTTTCTCTCTTAGGTATTTCTGGTTATGCAAGTGGGGTTTTCAAAATCAACTAGACGTAATGCAATTAAACGATTCAAAACTATGATCTCTAAAAATGGAAATACTTTATAAAACTGTTTAAATGCAAACTGGGGCTTGCCTGTTTTGCAGGTGACTAATATTACAATCAGTTAGTGACGATCACTTGGAGCTTGATCACTTGCTTTCTTTCTTCCTGGACCTTCACTTTAAGTCCTTCTCACGTTCTTCACGTAGATGCTACACGATATGATCATGTATATGTATTTAATTGAAAAGATTTTGCTAATAAGATCTAATGGTTGTTTTAAAACTGGAACTCTGTTTAAGAATTTAAAATGACACCGGTGCTAGTGGTTTGGGTTGGGTTTAAAGACCATGATCAAAGGTTAAGTGCTTTTCCCACTTAAGTGTTGATCACCTTAAAAGGTTACACATGAAAGTGGTGATCCAGGGCTCCAATGGGGTGGAGAATTTTCATTTGAGTTCCTTATCACAAGAAAGTCATCTGGACCAAAAATTAGCACTTTTCATTAAGTGGTTTATGCAGAACAATTCTCTAAGTAATTAAGCAAAGAGGAATTAATTCTGACGTAACACCTATGTTCATGTCAAGCTCAGTGAACCACAATTTCAATTATAGTTCATAGAGCTTGCATGAATTTTCCTAGGATTTTTGAAGCTAAGAATTGCCCAAAACTGATACAAGTTTTGGAAATTCTCTGAAAATGTCTCTGTATTCTATTGGACACAGCAACTTACAATCTGAATTCTCTTGACCAATTCAACTCCAAATGAGCTGAAACTTTTACAGGAGTATAAGAAAACCCTAAACAATATTCTGGCAAAATTTGAGGATTTTTGGATACACCAAACTCCCTCTAAAATTCTTTTGCTGAAAAGTTTAAAGAATTTTCCAGAATTAAATAAAGACTTTCATACAAATTAGGTTGCATATTTGGATAGAGTTTGTCAATCTGAATCTAACCCAATTTGAATCACTAAATTTGGAGGTTCCTAGCAAAAGTTATACTCTTCTAAAGTTTGGGTAAATTCTGGAATTTGAATAAATTCAGGAAAAGTTTAAATCTGATTGTGGGTCCAGGGGACACGTGTCCGTTGCCGGGAGAGCGCCACACGGGGTCAAAGGATTGTTTCCCGCGCTGTCACAGATGATCCGGCGCCACAGAGTATCCAGCTCCTGTTGCTGTGTGACTGACGCGTGGGGCCGGCAGTATCTTCGTCTACCTCCCGCCCCGAGCTCCCGCGCCACCGGGCTCGCCGGAGTTCGCCGGTTTTTGTCGCTCCGGCCAACTCCCGAGCTGTTACTCGCTGCCAGGCCCTCATTTTGTGCGAGGAACACGCTGGTGTGACTTCCACAGACCGGCGACGTCTCTAAACCACCCCGCACCGGTGCAGCGACTCGGATGCGGTTCGGCGACGTTACCCCGACGCCCTAAGCCTCCCAAGCTCCGGTTTCCAGGTTTTAAAGCACCCGTGGACACTACGGAAAGTCGACATGGGAATGAAACGGCTCGGAGACGGCTCTAAACTAGGGTTCACCGTGCACCCGAACCTTTCCGCCATAGCCGCCGTCAGAAAGACCGGAAATACGCCATGCAGGGTGTGTTTCTTGCTAGGTTTCAAAAGCAAACTGGTGCGCCCTCAAGTCTAGCCCTCGTTTGTGAAGTTTCGTGATATCTAAACAACAATCAACCGGGAATTTCACGGAAACATACCGGAAGGTCGGTTTGCACCGATCAGGAGAAAATCTCGAAATTCCCTGCCGATGATCCGTGGTTGATCCTGAGCTTCGGGGGTGAGCTGCGTGGACATCTTGCGTGTTTAGAAGTGGCCTAGCTCGGCCATGACAAGCCGTGGTTGAGGCTGTCCACGAGAGCACTTGCTCTCGGTTCTATGACGGCCGTAGCGGAAACTCGCCGTTCTCGGTGCAGAGAGCACGACTCGCTCGGTGATGGCTCGAGGATGTCGTGGGAGGTATGGTGGTATGGTTTTGCTGCTCAGAGGCGCTGCTCACTTGAACTGCCCGGGTTCCCAAGTGATGGAAGAAGAGCGACCGGGTTTCTTTCTCTCGGTGATAAGGCGAAGGAAAACATGGCAGGGGAGATGAGTACAGGGAGGAGCAGTTCGCCAGCACATGTACGGCAGAGGAACGTCGGTTTCACTGGGGGACTCGATGTCGCACGGTGAGAAGCCTCGGTGGCTCGAGTGAACCGACTGCAGAACTCAAACAGAGACTACACTCTGAGATCTTTTTGCAATTTTTCTCCCACTCAATGACAGGTGGGTCCCACAATTCAGAGCCTCCTTATCCTCTAAAATATCTGCCAAAATTGGCAAATGATGGAATTCCATTGTGGAAGTTTAAATCTGAGAGGCATTTGGACAATTGGGCAAGTTTCATCCAAATTCATATATGCATTTGAATTCTTTGTTATTTAAGTCCATTTTTGAAAACGGGTTACAAATCATTTCCATAAATCATGAAACTTTGCACACCCCCTAATTTGAACCGAAGGAATTCAAATATGAAATCTGATTTTTATTTTGGCTGGTGCAAAATGAGATTTGTAGCACAACAGTTTTGAAATTCATAGTGTTACTTTCATTTAAATTTTGAGTTGCACAAGTTTGTTCCAAATCTGACATT
This sequence comes from Neostapfia colusana, assembly GCA_030760725.1. Classification (NCBI taxonomy): domain Eukaryota; kingdom Viridiplantae; phylum Streptophyta; class Magnoliopsida; order Poales; family Poaceae; genus Neostapfia; species Neostapfia colusana. The sequence goes on along the minus strand of JASWHV010000004.1, from coordinate 59,672,453 downwards.
AGCTTTCTGACACATATGGGAACTTTCCATCTTGGTTTTAGACCCCCCCTTGGGTTCCAAGTCTTCAAACAAACATTTGAACTTGTGTGAAGAAAACCCTCATGTGTGTTATCACATGTGGAAAAGTTTTAACAAGTCCCAAATTTCATACAATGAAACCAACTTTTGCAAACAAGCGTTTCTTTGTATTCACATTTTTGGGACCTTTACATTCCTCCCCCCTTAAAAGGAATCTCGTCCCGAGATTACAAACGAAGAACGAGACGGGAGGTAATGACAAAGTTTATGACAAAAGTTCCGGATAGTTCTTGTGGATGTAATCTTCGGTTTCCCACGTCGCCTCTTCCGGGGTATGATTACTCCACAGGACTTTGTAGAATCTCGAAGTCCGGTTCCAGGTGATCCGGGTCTTTTCGTCGATATTCTGAATAATTTGCTCGGCTTAGGTGAGATCCGGCTTCAACTCATCGATGTCTTCAGTGCGGATGGCAGCGGTAAACTTGAGACATTTACGCAGCTGGGACACGTGAAATATGTCGTGAATACCGGCAAGGCTTGCCTGTAGTTCCTGCCGGTAGGCTACAGTCCCATACTTCTCCGTTATGGCAAATGGACCGATGAATCGGAAGCAAGTTTCCCCTTGACACCGAACCGATGAATCCCTTTCGTCGGAGACACACGAAGATACACGTGCTCTCCGACATCGAAATGTAGCGGTCGACGTCTCTGATCCGCGTAGCTCTTTTGATGAGATTGGGCAGCTTTGATGTTCTCTTGTATTATCCGAACTCTCCCTTCGGCTTCATTGACAAGATCAACCCCGAACGTTACTCGTTCAACGGACTCACACCAGTTCAATGGCGTACGGCACTTCCGGCCGTATAGAGCTTCATATGGTGCCATTTTGATGCTCGTCTGATATCCGTTGTTGTACGAGAACTCCGCCAACGGTAAGTGATCATCCCAGCTCTTACCGTGATGGACGGCACATGCTCTTAGCATATCTTCCAGTATTTGATTCACCCTCTCAGATTGCCCATCGGTTTGAGGGTGATACGCAGAGCTTCGAATCAGTTTGGTCCCCAAGGATGTGTGTACCTGCTCCCAGAAACGAGCTACGAACAGCGATCCTCTATCGGACACAATGGTACGGGGAACTCCATGTAAGCACAAGATCCGTGCTATGTACATCTCTGCATACTGCTTTGCATTATATCTTGTACGCACAGGGACGAAATATGCTGATTTGGTTAACCGGTCCACGATTACCCAAATCGAATCATGGTTATGGGAGGTCATCGGCAACCCGACGATGAAGTCCATGCTCAAGTCTTCCCACTTCCATGCCGGTACTTGCAGTGGTTGCAACAGGCCTGACTTCTTCATATGGTCGGCCTTGACTCTTCGACACGTATCACATTCTGAAATGTACTTTGCAACTTCACGTTTCATACGTGTCCACCAAAACTTCTTCTGGAGATCTTGGTACATTTTATTACTCCCCGGATGAATGGAAAACTTGGACAAATGAGCTTCATCCAAAATTTTCTTCCGTAGTCCCATATCCCGGGGTAATACAATCCGGTTGTTGAACCACAAAGTACCTTCATCGTACTTCCGGAAGCACTTCATTTCTCTGTTGTCTATCATTCGCCATATGTGAAACATGCCCTTGTCTTTTCTTTGAGCTTCAATGATCTCCTCTCGGATGGTAGGAATGAGAGCGAGATTATAGAGATCTCCATACGGGACGACACGGAGGCTTGGTTCTTCATCATCCATTTCAGAAATAGTTAGGTGATGGATATGCGCCTTACGACTGAGCGCATCGGCGACCACATTCGCCTTTCCTGGATGATAATGAATATCAAGTTCATATTCTTTAATGGGCTCTAGCCATCTTCGTTGCCTCATGTTCAATTCTTTCTGAGTGAAGATGTACTTCAAGCTCTTGTGGTCGGTGTAGAGGTGTACAAGATTTCCGAGCAAGTAATGCCTCCACATCTTCAAAGCAAGGACCACTGCAGCTAACTCAAGATCATGAGTTGGATAATGCTGCTCGTGATTTCTGAGTTGACGAGATCCATAAGCGACCACTTGTCTATCTTGCATCAGCACACAGCCAAGATCGATGCCAGATGCATCGCAATACACGTCGAATGGCTTCGTCATATCCGGCTGAGCAAGAACTGGGTCTGTTGTGAGATGCTTTACTAAAGTCTTGAAAGCTTGTTCACACGCAGCACCCCACATAAATCTGGTATTCTTCTTTAATAATTTCGTCATCGGTTTAGCAATCTTAGAGAAACCTGGAATGAACCTCCAGTAATAACCCGCTAAACCGAGGAAGCTACGGATTTCATGCACAGACTTTGGTGACTCCCATTTCTGTACTTGGATAATCTTACTCGGATCTACAGCGATGCCCTCCGCTGAAATGATGTGTCTGAGAAAAGATACTTGATTAATCCAGAATTCACACTTGCTGAATTTTGCATAGAGCTGATGATCTCGCAATCTTTGTAGCACAATATGCAGATGTTCAGCATGTTCTTCCTCTGACTTGGAGTACACCAAGATATCGTCGATGAAGACAACGACGAATTTATCCAACTCCGGCATGAACACTGAATTCATCAGGTACATAATGTGTGCCGGGGCGTTGGTAAAACCAAAAGACATAACGAGATACTCATACAGCCCGTATCTCGTTGAGAATGCCGTCTTCGGAATATCTTCTGCCCGGATTTTAATCTGATGATATCCGGAACAAAGATCCATCTTCGAAAATACCTTCGCACCCACTAATTGATCGAAGAGCATATCAATGCGAGGTAGTGGATACTTGTTCTTGATGGTAACAGCGTTCAAAGGACGATAATCAACACAAAGCCGTAGTGTTTCGTCCTTCTTCTTGAGAAACAATGCTGAACAACCACAAGGTGACGAACTTGGTCGTATAAAGCCCTTGCTCATTAGGTCATTCAATTGTGTCTTCAATTCTGATAGTTCATTGGGTGCCATCTTGTACGGCCTTCGTGATATCGGTGTTGTTACCTGTATAAGTTCAATCTTGAACTCAACGTCTCGCTCGGGTGGCATGCCCGGTAAATCATCGGGAAATACATCCGGATACTCACGTACCACCGGAACGTCCTCTATCTTAACAGCTTCCGTGTGGTTCACTGTTGCAATCTGCTGCCGTCTGGCGCCCAGAATTAATATATGAAGACCATGCTGTGGGGAGTTGAGCTCAACGGTCCTAGAGCTGATGTTAAGAACTGCCTGGTGGTAATTTAACCACGACATCCCCAAAATGATGTCGATCTTCAGACCCTCAAGAATAATGAGAGTCGTAGGGTATATTCTACCCCCCAAACAAAGAGGTGCTCCAGAGACAACCTCGCTTGCGGTACTGCTGCCCCCGGGCGAAGACATGAGGTATTGCCTCTTTGTATAAACTGTTTGGAGCAGATGTTGTGCAACAAAAGACTGACTAATGAAATTGTGTATGGCACCGGAATCAAAGAGATTCAAAACCGGTATTTGGTTCAGAGAAAATATCCCTGCTAAAGCGGCTTCTCCTTCCGGAACATCATCAATCACAGTATAGTGAATGTTGCCCCTTATCTGCCCTCCTATCTGCAGATTGTGGTACAGGTCGTATTGTTGTAAATATGATGACCCGCATCCTCGAATTCCCCTCCGGAAAGTGCATAGCATAATGGCCCATACTCCTACAAGTGAAACACGGATGTCTCTCCGGTTCTTTGTTGACTTGCGGTTGGATGCCTTGTACACATGGCTGCAGCGATGGAGCACAAACCACCATCTGATGCTGCGGCTGTGGACGTGGTGCAAGTTGTAGAACTTGACCAGCAATCAACCTCTGAGGAGTTGATCGTACAGGTGGCCTCCATCCTTCACCGGGTGGCGTTAGATACACCAAATGATACTTCTGAGGCACATATCTTGTGCTGGCCTGCTCGATTTCCCTCATCTTTCTCTTCTCAGCTTGCCACTCAAGTGTCGGCTTCTCTTGAATGAAAGCTGCATCGACCATGTCGGTCACACCGTGCCTCTTCTTCCGCCACATACTCGGGAGCATATTGGGCCAAAAGGTTAAACTTTTGGACATACTCGAGGACACTCATGTCCCCTTGCTTCAAACCCAAAATTCCTCCCGCTTTGCCTTGACAATACCTAGTGGTATTTGACGAGTACGAAAGGCTTCACAAAACTCACTCCATGTTATTTGATGGTCATCCGGAATGGTGGCAAGATGATTAACCCACCAGTTTCCGGCGGTTCCATAGAGCTGCTGAGCGACAAACTTGGTCTTCTGCACTTCATCACACTCGAATACTCCAAATTTTGACTCCATGACACGAAGCCATTGTTCTGCTTCCACAGGTTTGGTGGCTTCAGTAAAGATAGGCGGTTGAGTCGCCAAGAAATCCAGATAAGCGTTCCGAGGTGAACGACTTGTTGCGTGTTCTGGAGTACGCCTTGCTGTATCAAAGCTTGGAGTAAGCGTGTGTGTTCATGTGTTGCTTCTTGGAGTAGCCTAGTGTTCTCTTGGTTAGACTCGATGACCCGAGTCATAAGATCCATCCATCCCGTGGATGGTGGTTCCAATGGTGGAATAGAAGCATCACCGCCTCGACGACAACTCCCGGCCCTACTCCTAGAGCGGTTACGAACCATACTGCAAAAATGTAGTTGAGAAGAGTTAAACAAGAACTCAGCAGTATGTGAGACTAATGGAAACATGAATATGTCAAAACTTTATGAAAGCAGTAACAAAATCCATGTTTACACAACTACTTAGTAGGTATAGCTATCCAGCCTATCTGTACCGAACATACCTTTATGCACTATCTCCAGATTTTGATCTAGTTAAGAGCATTTTCATAACTCAAGTTGAATACCAAAGTTAAAGTTAACTTCAGTATCCTTCGAACTAGTATTCATATGCCTCCAGATCATCTCTGGATTGAAAGTTATGATTTTTCAAAGTTGATAGAATTCCTGGATAAAATTTGCCAGCACCTCCTTTGTGCGTGGCTGATTTTATCACAGTTGTATATGTAAGATGGTTAGAATTGATAAAGGATTACGAAATAGAGATCCATTATCATCCCGACAAAGCAAACGTGGTGGCGGATGCGCTGAGTCGCAAGTCACACGTCAACAATCTGACCATCACACCGTTGGAAGAGAGCGAACCACCACTGCATGTGATCCCACATGGAGCTCTCTACAACTTAGCTTTGATCCCCACCATCCGTGAAGAGATAGTGGCAGCCCAGAAAAAATGACAAGGGCATGTCACATTTTCGGAGACGCATAGACAGTGGGGAACTGAAATGTTTCCAGAAAGACGGAGACGGCGTCCTATGGTTCAAGGACCGGACCGTCGTACCCCATAACCCGGAGTTACGGAAGAAAATCTTTGAAAAGGCTCACTTGTCAAAGTTTTCTATTCACCCCGGCAGCAACAAAATGTATCAAGAACTCAGAAGCAAGTTTTGGTGGACACGAATGAAGCCAAAGTACGTGTCCGAGTGTGATACATGTCGAAGGGTAAGGGCAGACCATATGAGGAAACATGGACCGCTACAACCACTGGGCGTTCCTGCCTGGAAGTGTGAGGATGTGAGCATGGACTTCATCGTCGGTTTACCCACCACTTTTCAGAAACATAATTCTGTGTGGGTGATCATCGAACGGCTCACCAAACTTGCCCATTTCATCCCGGTGAACACCAACTACAACGCCAAGAAGTATGCTGAACTGTACAACTCACGGATCCTATGCTTGTACGGCGTACCCCGTACCATCATATCGGATCGGGGCACTTTATTTGTGTCCCATTTTTGGGAGCAGATACACGCTGCGTTGGGGAATAAGTTGATCCGTAGTTCAGCATACCACCCGCAGACGGATGGGCAAACTGAGCGGATAAACCAAATTTTAGAAGATATGCTACGAGCTTGCGCTATCAACCACGGCAAGAACTGGGATGATCACTTGCCGTTAGCCGATTTCTCGTATAACAATGGTTACCAAGCCATCATCAAGATGGCGCCTTACGAGGCACTATACGGGAGAAAATGCCGCACACATGGTATGAGTCTGGCGAAAGGGTTACCTTCGCGATTGATCTTGTAAACAACGCGGATGAAAAGGTTCGGCTAATTCAAGTGAACCTAAAAGACGCACAATCCCGACAGAGACAATATGTGGACCGGAGAAGACGCCCATTACAGTTCGAAGTCGGGGATCACGTATATCTACGTGTGTCTCCAATGAAGGGTGTGAACAGATTCGGGGTGAGGGGAAAGTTGGCACCCCGATTCATCGGTCCATTTCAGATTACAGAAAGATGTGGATCAGTAGCATACCGGCTGAAATTACCAGAAGCACTTTCCAGTGTGCACGACATTTTTCACATCTCCCAGCTGAGGAAGTGTCTCAAGCTATCAACTACCATTCAGCTGGAGGATATAGAAGAACTGAAACCAGATCTCACGTATCGGAAGGAACCGGTTCAGATTATTGATGAAAAGGCCCGAACCACACGCAACCGTACATTGTGGTTCTACAAAGTTCTATGGAGTAATCACTCCGTGGATGAAGCGACATGGGAGAGCGAAGGACTTCTTCACGCAAACTACCCCGACTTTTTCACGTCGCATATATGGTAATTTTCCACCGTCCTCTTTCACCTTATAATCTCGGGACGAGTGACACGACCCCACGGTCTTGTCGAGCCAGGATCACGCTGAGGGGTACTGCGTTGCACAGCACCGAATAACAACCATCAAAGGTACAAAGCGGAAGCAAAACTTTATTACATAAACGGGTTTATGAACATTTTTACAACAAAATATGTTCAGTCTACACTCACGGGCGTAGACTACGCATCAAGTTCACGTTCAGCCCGTGAACGTGTCCTTGCTAGCACACACACACTAACACGGCGGCGTGCATGACTCCCACTCGACAGGGTTCCCCTCCTGGGGTTCCGTCTCCTCCATGGGAGTCCCTTCCTCATAGAACCCTGCAAAAGCTTCATACACAAGCAGTGAGCACGAAGGCTCAGCAAGTCTGACCAGTCTCGCCTAAACATGAAACTTCTACATGAGGGATGATAGGTACAGGAGGTAAAAACAGTTGCAAGGACTCACCTAATTAGTGGAATCTTACTTTCAAGTTTTAGCAGCAAATTTTGGAGAACCTTATGCTAAGGCACATGAGAGAGCCGCAATCAAACAAGAAACGCATTTCTCTCATGTACTTTGCCCAAAGTTAAAAGGAACTTTAATTAGCTCTAAACTACAGCAAATCATTAACAATCGAAGTCCATCTTTCAATCAGCAACATTTTAACATGTAACTAGCCGGTTCTTTCTACGTCATGGTATAGTGAACAAGTGGTACTCACTGACCACGAGGGATGGCGATTATAATCGATTTACACCTGCAGGGTTACCCGAATAACCCGTCACGTATGCCCCTACTCGATGTTGCCTACAACAACCATCACGGACGCCGTATGCAACCACCTTTCGCCCGTCAGCCAAATGTTGAACCGGTCCAATCGTCCCGAGCAAGAGGTCTCTGCACGCGCATCTCAGTGCCGCCAGCCGATTTACACCTCGAGCTCTCAACCTACCCTCTGAACGACCAGCTATGCCTCAACACCCAGCTACCCGAGTTACATCGGTTTCCCGGTTCCCATATAGCCGGTAGGTCTTCGGTACTGTTCTAGGTTGTTCAACAGGCCCGCACACGGCTCGGTCCTCAATCGACACAAACGGAGCTACAGCACACAGGCCCCAAAGTCCTGCTGCCCTTACTCCCCGCTCGGTCTCATTTTTCTTTCCATGTGTATCATGTGCTATCTCTACCCGAGTCGAGTGCCTCTAGCCTATGCTCGCGAGTAGTTCCAACTACTCGTCTTGTACTGAATCCTACACTATCTTAGCATTGCAGTAGCTAAATGAGTTTTTCAATCCCTATCCCAACCCATTGTTCTCTTGGCTATGCAATTGGGTTTTCAAACAAGACTCAAATGCAAGAAATTGTCATACTCAAGTAAGTGCTCAAAACAATAAATATCTGTAAGAAGGTTAATGCAAACCAGAGCTTGCCTTTCTGCTCTTGGTCGTAGGCTAGCTGCTCCTCCGGAGTAACAAAGTCTAGGACTTCGGGTTCCTCCTCGACCTTAGCGACTACATGATATAAGAAGTACATGTATTAATTTAATGCATTTGAATTGAGTTTTAAACTTGTGAACCTTCTAAGTCTCACTAGACAGACCCAAAAACTGTGAAACTTTTACTATGGCTTGTGGACAACCTAAACAAAGACTTGGTCAAGTTTTAGTTGCGGCAAAGCTCATTTGAGCCCTCCACAATTAATTAAGTCCTTGACCTTAATTGGAACTCTTAGGGTGCTCTAGGGATTTTCATGGAACAAGCCACGACTTTATGAAAACTAGATTTTCAGAGGGTTGTAATGGAATTGGTCTCACTTAATTTGAAGGTTCCTAGCTAAAGATATGAGCTAAACAATTTCAGAGAAAATTCTGAAAATGTTTCTGAACATTTTCTATTTTCTCTGAAACAGTTACATTAATCACACCATTAGGTGGATTAACTGAGCTCAAATGGATCTGAAATTTTTATGGTAGTTCAAGGATATTTTGGTGAACATCCCAGCAAAATTTCAGAATTTCCTCCAAGGGATTCTCCATTTAAAATTCCAAACAGTTTGCCCGAGAAATAAAGTTTTTCATGAAGTGAAATTTGATTTGCTGGAAAGTACTCAGAGAGTTGAATCCAACAAAATTTTGTTCACTCGATCTGGAACTTCCTAGCCAAAGTTATGTGGTTTTCAAGTTTGAACTAAAACTGAAAATCGAGTAAAAGTTTAAACTTCTGCCCGTGGGCCCCGCATACAGTGCTTCTTCTCCCTCCTCGCGCCAAATGCTCGGCGGCGGCGGTCTCCGGCGACCCTCGCCGGAATTGAGTTCCCGGCCACCCCCGGCCCGAAACTCGCCGCCTGCCCCTTTTCTGACCCCCTGGACTCGATGGTGGGCTCGCCGGCCGCCGGCGATGACCGGAAACCCATGCGCACCGGTGACAGCACCTGTTAGGGTTCCGGTGAGGTCGGTTTCGCTCTCCCGTGCACCAAAGCGATGGGGAATCGGGCGGGGAGCATCAGTGGAGCACGGGGATCATGAACCAGGGCTGGGTGGAAGCTAGAAATGCCGGCAACTATGCTCTCGACGGTGAGCCGAGGTACTCAACCATGGCGGTGGGGAAAACGACCATATCACGGCCGATTCTTGATGGTTTTCTCTGATTCCAGTTCGAGCGTGGGTGCTAACATGCGTAGAATCTACTGGGTAACGGGCTTGACCAACCCTAGCGTGTAGAGCACGAATTTCACTCGAAAGTGGGTTCGGTTCCTATGAACTGGCCGAGTGTAAATTTGGAAATTCTCGATCAATGGTTGATCAATTTCCAAACGGCTTTTTGCTACTGCATCTGCATATGATCATGCACCTTTGTTGTGTAGAGAAGTGGACGTGACAATAGCTGTGTCGTGCTGTCCACGAGAGCCCGATCGGCGGCGACGCTTTGTCCGCCGGAGAAGAGGTCCGGTGTAGCTCGAGGACGCCTGCTCACTGGCCAACACGGGGTCTAGGATGTGGCTCACGATCTCCCGGTACCGTTTTGCTGCGGAGGAGGCTGTGCTCGCGGGTGATCGGACTGATCAAGCGCAAGGTCGAGAGGCGGCGGGTTGTGGTGGAGCTCGGGTGGAAAACAGGCCGAGCACGTCGGAAACTCAGGAGATAAGTGATGGGAACACTCTGGGGGGGATAAGAAGCCCGGGCAGCTGGTCTCCAGCTCGGAGCACGCAGCAGGAGCTGGCGCCGGCCGGCCCCTCGGTGGCGCGCGCAGGCTGCACCCGAGAACCGAGTGTTCTCTGTTTCAGTCGGTTTGATTTGAAGCAGTGGCTGACATGTGGGTCCCACTTTTAATTTTAACCTCTGAACTGAACTCCAATTCACTGTTGTAAACAGTAGTCCCCACAAAGCCCATGGTGATTTGAATTATCTACCCTTGAGCCATTTGAATTGGTTAGAATTCAAACTGGGTTTGGTTTGAATAAATTTCAGCACATGTTCAGTTTGAAATTCAAATAAAGTTTGAATTTGCTCCACTTAGCTCATGTCAAGCTCAACTCCAAATGGAGTGAAAATTGGTGTGTGAGCTCACAAAAATGTGCTGAGCAAGAATATGCCTCCCACTTTTGAGTTCATGGGATAAAAACAGTTTGAATTTGAATGTGGTTTCAAACTGCCCTCTTTCTAGCTATGCCCAAAATGACCTCAAAAAGGTTTTGAATTTGGGTGAAACTCGGCATGGACATTCCTAGAAATGTGTAGGAGTTTTCCCAATGCCCAGCCCTTATATGATGTTTGTGGGAAATGCCACTTTTACACTTTGTGAGTTTGTTTTCTAATGAGCATGATGATGGTGGTTACTTGCTCTTCAAATGTGTTCATCAACTTGCTTCAAATGAGGTGTGTGTGTGGTCTTGAACACTTCAAACATGTGTTAAAAACTGAGGCCTTTACATTCCTCCCCCCTTAAAAGAATCTCGTCCCGAGATTATAAGGTAGAAATGAGAGAGAGGACGGTGGAAAATTACCGGATATGCGACGTGAAAAAGTCGGGGTAGTTAGCGTGAAGAAATCCTTCGCTCTCCCATGTCGCCTTGTCCACGAGTGATTACTCCATAGCACTTTGTAGAACCACAACGTGCAGTTGCGTGTGGTTCAGGCCTTTTCGTCAATGATCTGAACGGGTTCCTCCCGATAGGTGAGATCCGGTTTCAGTTCTTGAATGTCCTCCAGCTGAACGGTAGTTGATAGCTTAAGACACTTCCTCAGCTGGGAAATGTGAAAGACGTCGTGCACACTGGAACGTGCTTCTGGTAATTTCAGCCGGTATGCTACTGATCCACATCTATCGGTAATTTGGAATGGACCGATGAATCGGGGTGCCAACTTTCCGCTCACCCAAATCTGATTACGCCTTTCATTGGAGACACACGTAGGTATACGTGATCCCCTACTTCGAATTGTAATGGGCGTCTTTTCCGGTCCGCATACTGTTTCTGACGGGATTGGGCGGCTTTTAGCTTTGCTTGATTCAGTCGAACCTTTTCTTCCGCGTTGTTGACAAGGTAAATCCCGAAGGTAACCCTTTCGCCAGACTGACACCAATTCAGTGGTGTGCGGCACTTCCTCCCGTATAGCGCCTCATATGGCGCCATCTTGATGCTGGCTTGGTACCCATTGTTGTACGAGAACTCGGCTAACGGCAAGTGATCATCCCAATTCTTGCCGTGGTTGATAGCGCAAGCTCGTAGCATGTCTTCTAAGATCTGATTTACCCACTTGGTTTGCCCATCCGTCTGCAGGTGGTAGGCTGAACTATGGATTAGATTCGTCCCCAATGCAGCGTATAGCTGCTCCCAAAAACAGGACACAAATAAAGTGCCCCGATCCGGTATGATGGTACGGGGTACGCCATACAAGCATAGGATCCGTGAGATGTACATTTCAGCGTACTTCTTGGCACTGTAGTTGGTGTTGACCGGGATGAAATGGGCAACTTTGGTGAGCCGGTCGACGATCACCCACACAGAATCATGTTTCTGAAAGGTGGTGGGTAAACCGACAATGAAATCCATGCTCACATCCTCCCACTTCCAGGCAGGAACGCCCAGTGGTTGTAGCAGTCCCGGTTTCCGCATATGATCTGCCTTCACCCTTCGACATGTATCACACTCGGACACGTACTTTGCGACCTCCCGCTTCATCCGTGTCCACCAAAACTTGCTTCTGAGTTCTTGATACATTTTGTTGCTGCCAGGGTGAATAGAAAATTTTGATAAGTGAGCCTCATCAAAAATTTTCTTCCGTAGCTCTGGTTACGGGGTACGACGATCAGGTCCTTGAACCATAGGACGCCGTCTCCGTATTTCTGGAAAGATTTTAACTCCCCACTGTCTACACGTCTCCGCAAATGCGACATGCCCTTGTCATGTTTCTGAGCTGCCTCTATCTCTTCACGGATGGTGGGGATCAAAGCTAAGGTTTAGAGAGCTCCATGTGGAATCACATGTAGTGGTGGTTCGCTCTCTTCCAACAGTGTGATGGTCAGATCGTTGACGTGTGACTTGCGACTCAGCGCATCCGCCACTACGTTTGCTTTGCCCGGGTGATAATGGATCTCTATTTCGTAATCCTTTATCAGTTCCAACCATCTTCGCTGCCTCATGTTCAGCTCCTTCTGCGTGAATATGTACTTGAGGCTCTTGTGGTCGGTATATAGATGTACGAGATTACCGAGTAGGTAGTGCCTCCACATTGTCACACCCGGTTTTTCCGAAGAAACAACCAAGTGAATATCACATGTATGCCAGGATCATTTTCTCATACATGTGATGACAAATAGTGAAGCATCATTTATTACAAGCCAGGTGTCGAATATAAATAAGTCTTACATCACAAATGTCTCAATGGACACTAATGCTTCATCACAAGTAAATAAACTAGCAGTGGAATATTATTCTTTAGGGCTCCATCACAGGCGTTGCCCGGGGGTCTTCATGAACCTAAAATCCTTCCTCGGGTCCAAAATCTTGGTCATTATACACCACCTCATTATCTTGACCTGAGCAGCAATATAAACCAACAAATATGCAAGGTTGAGTACCAATGGTACTCAGCAAGTGTGGGAAAATTATATCATGCATGGCTAGAACAAGGAGAGGTTGAACTCATGGTTAAAGCACTACGCAATTAATACCTATCACCTTAGCTTATTAAGCACCTACATTACTACACAGGTGAAATGGTCCCAATCTCCCAACCCATTATCAGAATCCAATAACCATAACATCATTTCCAATGTTAAGCTCCCCGCTTAACTTTCAAAACCATCAATTCCTCTAATCATGAATAAGTCCAGGCCGCTCTTAACCGTGAGCACGGCTGTCAAGACAGTTTTGACTCTGCAGAGTTTGTACCACTGTACCCACAAGTAGTGATTTCATCCCCCGTTGCCGGGTGGACTAAAAGAACCTCCATTATGCCAGTGGCTACGATCCACATTCACACTTCCCAGGTGTGTGGCCAAGAGATCACTACGAAGCCTTTACAAAGGGATTCCCGACGAGCGTGGGCCCACTGAGGTTTCACCCCTAACAGCATACAAGAGGCTCCAACCCCGCTGCAGTGGCCCCCTCTTGAGCCTTGCGGTTCATATGGTAGTCCAGCTGACACCTACTCCCCGCACCATCCAACACACCCATACTACGCCGGGGATACACCTAATTAATTGGCCAAGCTGCCCCATCTCAGCATGTGGTTGGCACTGTAAAGCCGGGTTACATGCTCCATGAACCGGTCCTTAGGATCCAGGCAAGTACTAAACACAAATCCAAGTCTCGTGCACCCAGCACACAACCAAAACATCCAACTTGCCTTGATCCCTACCTCTACATAACTCACAATGTCTCATTCAAGAGTATGGTAATATAAACTGATGATCTCATATCCCAAATATCCCATTCTAAGCATGGCTAAGCATATGCATGTAAATAAATGACATGGTAAAATAAATCCCAACCCAAGCTTCAAGGAAACAAGGTAATGCAATTCTAGGGAAACTTTCTAGCATGGGTTTCATATTTAACTTGACAATGCAAATAATTCTATCTACACATCCTAGCATAGGATCAAAGTGGTCAAGGACACTTGCCTCCTTCTTGCTGCTCTTGAAATGGGTAGTCCTGATCTTGGAAAGGGTTAACTTGCTCTTGAACAGGTTCTACTTCATACCATCACACATAGCAAAAGAAAAACAACAATCATAAGACATAGTTCACACTTCTACTTCATAAATACCACACATTCACATTTATAAAAGTTCTTTACCATTATATGTGTTGTGGTTACTTTATGTGTTGATCTGTGGCTTGCACACACTTTTATTTATATGTGTATGATTCCTACTTTGGTGTTCATATTTATACTTACATACTATATATATATATATGTGTGTGTGTGTGTTTCAGTTTTTAAATAAATTCCTTATATTAAACTACCAAGTATGTAAGAAAAGTATTTTTCTTCTCCATATGTGCCTTCATAATTTCTATCACCCTAAACTGAATTCTTTGGATTTTAGAAACTCCATTTATCTTTTACTAATTGCTATATTTTCAGATTTATATTCCTATGCATAATTGTGTATTTTATTATGAAATTAGTAATACACATCATCTAAACAGAATAGGTTCTGGTCCTAAATAATTTAAAATCATATTTTGACCTTGGCTTCTGATGTAGACTATTTCATAATTATTTTCCTTATTTTTCTATAACTATTCTTTACTTAAAAATGTGTCCCTATACTAATAAATGTGAATAATAGATGAAACAGATTCATTTCAGCCCAAAAATATATTTTTATCTCACTCCAAAGTTTTCTAAGTACTGAGAAAGTTTTTAATTAATTTTGACAATTATGCTTGTCCCCCTTTTTAATTTTTAAACACTAGTTACATATTCAATTTTCTAAATTAAATACTAAACAGGGCTAAAAAGTATACTCACCCCATTACAGGGTCTATAATATTATTTTCATAATTTCCAGGGGTCTAGCTACACTTATCAGAGGTGTTTTTCCTAATTTTTTATTAAGTCCAGGGGCTAAAACTGATTTTTAAATGAATTTACATGATTTTCTGGAGTTCCAGGGGCTAGATCTGAAGTTTCCGGGGCTAGCTCTCAATTCCAGAGAACCCCAGGGGGTAGCACGTAAGAATTTCAGTCTTTATAACGCGGGGCTGATATGGACCGTCCGATTTTAAACCGACGGCTGAGATTATAACATCGAACCGGTACGCGGGGTTTTAAAGTCTACCGTGCGATTTAAAATAAATGGCGCACAAGCGGCCACGTCGCTCTGATCGAGCGCGGGCGGCGCTGCCGGCGGCGCACGGCGGCGGGAAGCGGCGATCTCGCCGGAGAGTTTCGGATCCTCGAGAATTCTGCCTAGAACTGGGATCTTATGTCCTAGATCGGTAGAGGGGAGGTCAGGTATCTCACCTCGGGGGTTTTCTCGAGCTCGGGGGTCCTGGAAAGTGATCGGCGGCGAGGTCCGAGGCAAAACCACGGCGAAGCTCGTCGGCTCTGTGTTTACACCGTAACTCTCTGAGTTTTCTGCACCTGCAAAGTTCCCCGGAGGCGGTGGATCAAGACCAGCGAGTTAGATCAGAGTTTCCGAGCTTAGATCGGCCAGAATTCACCGGCGAAGTCTCGGTGCTCACCGGAGTGAAAATCGGCGATCGCGTGGGAAAAACTGATCGGGGCTGGGGTTTTTATAGCCGGGGGAGGGCGGTGGGTCTGTTGTGATCGAGTTGGAGTCCTCTGGGACCGGAATTCGGGCTGCGGGACGGGTTTTCCGATCGGTTAAGATCGCGCGCGCTCGGGGAAAAGTCCGGGGTCGCGGGGTTAGGGATGACAGGCGGGTCCCACCTGTCTGCGAGAGACAGCACGGCGCGCGCGGGGGCGGGCTGGCTCGGGGAAGCTGGGCCGGCTGGCGGGTTTCGGACCACTGGCCGGTTTTTTTCCCGTTTCTCTTTTTTTCTTTTTCCATTTCTTTTCTGTTTTGGGTATAATTTGAATTCCAGTTTGAATTTGAATTTTTGCAAAACATGCAACACGTCCAAAAATTTTTAAATTCCCCTCTGAACATGGTTTAGAGATTTGAATCAAAATTTGGGGTGTTACAGCTCTACCCCCCTTAAAAGAAATCTCGTCCTCGAGATTGGTGTTTCTAAGAAAACAATTCCGGAAATTGTGCCTTGAGCTTATCTTCCCGTTCCCAGGTAGCTTCCTCTTCTGAATGATGCTTCCACTGCACCTTGCACATCCGGATTCTCTTGTTTCTGGTGAGGCGTTCCATCGTCTCCAAAATCTTGTATGGTTGCTCGGCATAAGACAAATCTTCAGCTACATCCACTTCATTCATGGGTAACACCTCTTCAGGCGTCCTCAGGCATTTCTTGAGTTGTGACACATGAAATACATCGTGCACGTCCGATAGATGGACCGGTAACTCTAGTTGGTACGCCACTTCGCCTTTTCTTTCCAAAACTTGAAAGGGTCCGATGTATCGAGGTGACAACTTCCCTTTCACCTTGAACCGACGAAGTCCTCTGATAGGGGACACCTTGAGATAAACATAGTCTCCCACGTTGAAAACGAGTTCTCTTCTTCGTACATCAGCATAACTCTTCTGGCGTGTTTGTGCTATCCTCAAGTTTTTGCGAATCTCCCTCACCTTCGCTTCGGCTTCTTGCAGCACTTCTGGACCAAACACTTTGCTTGCTCCTGTTTGGTTCCAAAATAGGGGAGTTCTGCACTTCCTTCCATACAAAGCTTCAAACGGTGACATCTTCATACTAGCTTGATAACTGTTGTTATAGGAAAACTCCGCATACGGTAAGTTCTTGTCCCAACTCCTATTGTTTTTGAGAGCACATGCCCTTAACATATCTTCAAGGATCTGATTGGTTCTCTCCGTCTGCCCGTCAGTTTGGGGATGATAGGCAGAACTGAAGTTCAGATGGGTTCCCATGGTTTCATGCAACTTCTGCCAAAACCTCGAGGTGAACTGTGTCCCTCGGTCCGACACTATATTCTTTGGCACTCCATGGTAACACACAATCCTTGACATGTACAATTCTGCCAATTTGGATCCGCTGTAGCTTTCTTTCACCGGAATGAAATGAGCTACCTTGGTTAGCCTATCAATAATGACCCATATTGAATCATACCCGGATTGGGTCCTAGGCAATCCCACGACAAAATCCATGCTGATTTCTTCCCACTTCCATTCAGGTACTTTAAGTGGTTGCAATAATCCCGCGGGTCGTTGATGTTCTGCTTTCACCAACTGACATGTGTCACATAGGGCAACATGTTCCGCGACATCTCGCTTCATGCCATACCACCAATACCTGCCTTTGAGGTCCTGGTACATCTTCGTACTCCCAGGATGAATGGAATAGTCAGAATCGTGAGCCTCCTTCAAAATTATTTCACGGATCTCTTTTACTTCTGGCACACAGATCCTTTTCCCATGCCACACCGTTCCCTGTTCATCCTCTCTAAAACCAGGAGCTTTATTTTCCTTGATGAGCTGTCTGATCTCTTGTATCTTCTCATCATTCTTTTGGCCCTCGCGTATGTCTTGCTCGAGTGTGGAGTCCACTTCCATAGCGATGGCTTCACCACTATTTACTAGACATAGATTGAGTCTTATAACCTCGTCCTTCAATTCTGCAGGCATGTTCTTCAAACTCAACTTATTGACCTGCACTTTCCGACTCAAAGCATCGGCCACGACATTTGCTTTTCCGGGATGATAGTTGATGCCCACATCAAAGTCATTGATTAGCTCTAACCATCTCCTTCGTCTGAGGTTGAGATCTGGTTGTGTGAATATGTACTTCAAACTCTTATGATCCGTATATATTTCTGTCCTCTTCCCCATCAAATAGTGCCGCCAGATTTTCAACGCGTGTACCACTGCAGCTAGTTCTAGGTCATGTGTAGGATAGTTCTTCTCGTGCTTCCGAAGCTGCCGGGATGCATAAGCCACGACATGTCCTTCTTGCATGAGAACACATCCCAACCCATTTCCAGAGGCATCGCAGTACACTGTGAAATTCTTCTGCATATCTGGCATAACCAGCATTGGGGCTGTTGTCAATCTCTTCTTTAGCTCCTGAAAGCTCGTATCGCACTGTGGCGTCCAGGTGAATGTGATTCCCTTTTCCAACAGTTTGGTGAGAGGTCTCGAGATTTTGGAGAATCCCTCAATAAACCGTCGATAGTATCCAGCCAATCCCAAAAAGCTTTGAACTTCCCTGACATTTTCAGGGGTTTTCCACTTCTGGATATCCTCGATTTTGGCGGGATCTACGGAGATTCCTCCCTCCGAGATTATATGTCCTAAAAAGGGAACTCTCTTCAGCCAAAACTCACACTTGCTCAACTTGGCATATAGTTGGTGTTCTCTCAGCCTCTGTAACACCAACCTTAGATGTTTCTCATGTTCTTCTTCATCTTTGGAGAAGACGAGAATATCATCTATGAAAACCACCACAAATTTGTCCAGATATTCCATGAATACCTTGTTCATGAGGTACATGAAATATGCCGGGGCATTAGTTAGCCCAAAAGGCATGACAGTGTATTCATACAGTCCGTACCGAGATACGAAAGCTGTCTTGGGAATATCAGATTGCCTTATCTTGAGTTGGTGATATCCCGACATGAGATCAATTTTTGAGAACACACAAGCTCCCCTTAACTGATCAAACAAGTCTTCAATGCGGGGTAATGGGTACTTGTTCTTAATGGTTACCTCATTCAAGGCACGGTAATCCACGCATAACCTTTGGGTTCCGTCTTTCTTGGGCACAAATATCACCGGAGCTCCCCATGGTGAGGAACTAGGGCGTACATACCCCTTCTCCGTCAATTCTCTCAAATGATCCTTGAGCTCTTCTAGCTGCTTGGAGTCCATTCGATAAGGTCTCTTGTATATCGGGGCTGTTCCCGGTACTAGCTCAATTGCGAACTCCACGTCACGGTCGGGAGGCATACCTGGCAACTCCTCCGGAAAAACATCTGGATATTCCCTGATAGTCCTGATTTCCTCAACTTTCACCTCCACTTGATTTAATTTAATGTCCCTCCTAGGCTCGTGTATCGTTATGAACTTTACTCTTGTGCCATTGGGGTGAGCTAGTTCCACCGTTCTGGTCGAACAATGGATGATTCCTTTATGTTTGGTCAACCAATCCATACCCAAAATAATATCTATCCCTTGTGAATCTATCACTATGAGGTTAGCCGTAAATACTACCCCATTAATGTCTAGGCTCACTTTGGGACACACTTGTCTTGTCCTTATTTCTCCACCTGGAGAGTTTACCGCTAGCATATGGTTCATTTGTGTGGTTGCTAGGTCATGCTTCTTAACAAACCCTTGAGCAATGAACGAGTGGGTAGCACCAGAATCAAACAGAAGAGTTGCAAGGTGTAAATTGGCAGGAAACTTACCAACTACCACGTCGGGTGCCTCTTGTGCTTCCTCCATAGTGACGTGGTTCACCCGTCCTCTCACTACATTCTGCTGTTGTGGCGGCGCATGCTTCTTCTTTGGGCATTTATGGGCGTAGTGCCCCACTTCACCACAGCTGAAACATTGCACCCCAATCTTAGATGCTTGACCCTTGTTGTCTTGGGGTTGGTTTGGGGGTCCTTGCACTGCTGGTCGAGGTGGATATGCGGGGCGAGGCTGCTGCACAAACTGACGTTGCGGCTGTGCTGGTGCTGCGGGAGGCCTGTGGTTTGGGTTGTACCCTCTTGGTGCTGAATAGGGTACCGCAGCACGGCTTGTCTGCCCCGTAGGTTGTTGCATCATACGTGGGCGGGTGTTGCTCCCTGAGGCCTGATGTGACCACCCCGCCTTCCTCTTATTCTCATTTTCCAGGGCCTTTAGCTTCCTTTCCACCACAAATGCTCTGTCCACCATCTTTTGAAAACTTTCATACTCATTGGAGGACATTGCACACTGTATCTCTGCGGTAAGTCCTTCCACGAAACAATCTTGTTTCTGCTCATCGGTCTCTATGTCTCGTGGAGCATAACGGGATAGTTGAGTAAATTTAGTGAGGTATTCCCTCACAGTCATGTTTCCCTGCTGCAGTCCCAAAAATTCCTTCCTCTTGTTTTTGAGTTCACCTCTTGGGATGTAATGGTTGCGGAAGCTACGCTTGAACTCTTCCCAAGTGATGTTCTCAGGGTCATGATGGGCGGCCACGTAGGCGGTCCACCAATCAGCAGCAGGTCCCTGCAATTGATGAGAGGCAAACAGCACCCTCTCATACCCTTGGCATTGTATAATCCTCATCTTACTTTCAATGGTCTTCAGCCAATCATCTGCCTCCAGAGGTTCAGCAGCACTTGCAAACTTTGGAGGTTGAGTTCCTAGAAACTCACTCAACCTTGGTTGGCGTGGTGCAGCTTGTGGAGGTGGAACTTGATGCAAGTTGGCCACCACTTGAGTCAAGTTCTGGATAAGCTGATTTTGATTCTCCAGCATTTGGTGGAGAGGATCAACTTCTTCACGGCGACCACCCCTGTCCTGGCCTCCAGAAAGATGAGGGTTGCATGCCTCATCATTGTTGTTGGCGGGGTTGGCAGCACGCCCTTTTCCTCTTCCGGCCATCTGGCAGAATCAACAAATGTTAATTTGATATCATTTAGTATCATCTTACTACTTTCATTTGTTGGTGCTTTGAGGTGTTGAGGCTTTGTTAAAATTTTACGAGGGTTTATATCTCACACCAAATAAATGCACTATTATTTCCTGTGGGTTCACACACCAAAGCAAAACAATCTGAAGACGAGGCTGTGGACAATTGCTCATGGCTTCCACAACTCACGTCACACACCAAGCATCATCACACCATTAACTACGTAACGACTCGACTACTCGACCTCTTGCTAGCTAGGGGAAAGACTCTACACTACTCGTCCTCTTGAGCTGGCTCCTCGGGATCTTCCTCCTCATTTCGGCTACCTTCTGACTCTGCTTTGGGTGGGGAGGCTGCTGGTGGAGAAGTGCGACGACGCCTGATTGCTCGGCGATCCGGGGAGTCAGGAGTCCATGGATCACTCACGGTGACACACAGTTCATTCCCATCTCCTCTTTCTCTCGCCTTTAAGCAAGCTCGCAGCAACGCCTCCGTTTCCTTCAGGGTGTCTCGGACATCCTGAAGCTCTTGTTGACACTCCTGCAGTCGAGTGCTGAGCATAGCAGCATCCTCCAAGCACAAGTCCATGTGCTCATGGGAAGTCCCTTGCTGCACCGGTGGGTACTTGTACTCCGTGGTACCACTCTCACGTTGGAGGACATACATGTACTCAGTTTTGTCCAAGTGGCGACGATAGATGTGACTCTGGCAAGTGATGGCCTCCCAGGTGACATCTTTCTCCGCATCAACTTGTGTTGCTCGACAAGCTGGGGAGTGGTGAATCTTAAGCAGCTGATTCTCGTGTATAATCCTCATTTCCGAACTCCATTCTTCCCTCTTCTCACGGATGGTCCTGGTGGAGTTATAGTGGATGATTAGCTTGCCCGTATTGCCGGCGGCTTCGAGCATACGCCGAAGACGGCGCAACAAATCTCCTACTGCCAATCCATAGGAAAGGTACGTCACGGGGCGACTCTCCTCTCTTTCGGCACGGGCAACTACGGGAACTCTCCCTCCCGTGGACTTGCGAGCAGTGCGAATCATGCGAACCATCTAAAACCAAAAAGAATTTAAAATTAGGTTAGATAAACTTTTTAAACAAAAATCCCGTTTTGAATGAAAATTTGGGATAAGATGAAGAAAATGACTCCTTTAATAACACTTTTCCACCCACACCTTGGAAAATAGTATTTAAGAAAATAGGGTCCTTAAATACGTCCATTTCTACCTAGGTCCACGTTCCTACGGGCAACCTTGGCTCTGATACCACCTCTGTCACACCCGGTTTTTCCGAAGAAACAACCAAGTGAATATCACATGTATGCCAGGATCATTTTCTCATACATGTGATGACAAATAGTGAAGCATCATTTATTACAAGCCAGGTGTCGAATATAAATAAGTCTTACATCGCAAATGTCTCAATGGACACTAATGCTTCATCACAAGTAAATAAACTAGCAGCGGAATATTATTCTTTAGGGCTCCATCACAGGCGTTGCCCGGGGGTCTTCATGAACCTAAAATCCTTCCTCGGGTCCAAAATCTTGGTCATTATACACCACCTCATTATCTTGACCTGAGCAGCAATATAAACCAACAAATATGCAAGGTTGAGTACCAATGGTACTCAGCAAGTGTGGGAAAATTATATCATGCATGGCTAGAACAAGGAGAGGTTGAACTCATGGTTAAAGCACTACGCAATTAATACCTATCACCTTAGCTTATTAAGCACCTACATTACTACACAGGTGAAATGGTCCCAATCTCCCAACCCATTATCAGAATCCAATAACCATAACATCATTTCCAATGTTAAGCTCCCCGCTTAACTTTCAAAACCATCAATTCCTCTAATCATGAATAAGTCCAGGCCGCTCTTAACCGTGAGCACGGCTGTCAAGACAGTTTTGACTCTGCAGAGTTTGTACCACTGTACCCACAAGTAGTGATTTCATCCCCCGTTGCCGGGTGGACTAAAAGAACCTCCATTATGCCAGTGGCTACGATCCACATTCACACTTCCCAGGTGTGTGGCCAAGAGATCACTACGAAGCCTTTACAAAGGGATTCCCGACGAGCGTGGGCCCACTGAGGTTTCACCCCTAACAGCATACAAGAGGCTCCAACCCCGCTGCAGTGGCCCCCTCTTGAGCCATGCGGTTCATATGGTAGTCCAGCTGACACCTACTCCCCGCACCATCCAACACACCCATACTACGCCGGGGATACACCTAATTAATTGGCCAAGCTGCCCCATCTCAGCATGTGGTTGGCACTGTAAAGCCGGGTTACATGCTCCATGAATCGGTCCTTAGGATCCAGGCAAGTACTAAACACAAACCCAAGTCTCGTGCACCCAGCACACAACCAAAACATCCAACTTGCCTTGATCCCTACCTCTACATAACTCACAATGTCTCATTCAAGAGTATGGTAATATAAACTGATGATCTCATATCCCAAATATCCCATTCTAAGCATGGCTAAGCATATGCATGTAAATAAATGACATGGTAAAATAAATCCCAACCCAAGCTTCAAGGAAACAAGGTAATGCAATTCTAGGGAAACTTCCTAGCATGGGTTTCATATTTAACTTGACAATGCAAATAATTCTATCTACACATCCTAGCATAGGATCAAAGTGGTCAAGGACACTTGCCTCCTTCTTGCTGCTCTTGAAATGGGTAGTCCTGATCTTGGAAAGGGTTAACTTGCTCTTGAACAGGTTCTACTTCATACCATCACACATAGCAAAAGAAAAACAATAATCATAAGACATAGTTCACACTTCTACTTCATAAATACCACACATTCACATTTATAAAAGTTCTTTACCATTATATGTGTTGTGGTTACTTTATGTGTTGATCTGTGGCTTGCACACACTTTTATTTATATGTGTATGATTCCTACTTTGGTGTTCATATTTATACTTACATACTATATATATATATGTGTGTGTGTGTTTCAGTTTTTAAATAAATTCCTTATATTAAACTACCAAGTATGTAAGAAAAGTAATTTTCTTCTCCATATGTGCCTTCATAATTTCTATCACCCTAAACTGAATTCTTTGGATTTTAGAAACTCCATTTATCTTTTACTAATTGCTATATTTTCAGATTTATATTCCTATGCATAATTGTGTATTTTATTATGAAATTAGTAATACACATCATCTAAACAGAATAGGTTCTGGTCCTAAATAATTTAAAATCATATTTTGACCTTGGCTTCTGATGTAGACTATTTCATAATTATTTTCCTTATTTTTCTATAACTATTCTTTACTTAAAAATGTGTCCCTATACTAATAAATGTGAATAATAGATGAAACAGATTCATTTCAGCCCAAAAATATATTTTTATCTCACTCCAAAGTTTTCTAAGTACTGAGAAAGTTTTTAATTAATTTTGACAATTATGCTTGTCCCCCTTTTTAATTTTTAAACACTAGTTACATATTCAATTTTCTAAATTAAATACTAAACAGGGCTAAAAAGTAAACTCACCCCATTACAGGGTCTATAATATTATTTTCATAATTTCCAGGGGTCTAGCTACACTTATCAGAGGTGTTTTTCCTAATTTTTTATTAAGTCCAGGGGCTAAAACTGATTTTTAAATGAATTTACATGATTTTCTAGAGTTCCAGGGGCTAGATCTGAAGTTTCCGGGGCTAGCTCTCAATTCCAGAGAACCCCAGGGGGTAGCACGTAAGAATTTCAGTCTTTATAACGCGGGGCTGACGTGGACCGTCCGATTTTAAACCGACGGCTGAGATTATAACATCGAACCGGTACGCGGGGTTTTAAAGTCTACCGTGCGATTTAAAATAAACGGCGCACAAGCGGCCACGTCGCTCTGATCGAGCGCGGGCGGCGCTGCCGGCGGCGCACGGCGGCGGGAAGCGGCGATCTCGCCGGGAGTTTCGGATCCTCGAGAATTCTTCCTAGAACTGGGATCTTATGGCCTAGATCGGTAGAGGGGAGGTCAGGTATCTCACCTCGGGGGTTTTCTCGAGCTCGGGGGTCCTGGAAAGTGATCGGCGGCGAGGTCCGAGGCAAAACCACGGCGAAGCTCGTCGGCGCTGTGTTTACACCGTAACTCTCCGAGTTTTCTGCACCTGCAAAGTTCCCCGGAGGCGGTGGATCAAGACCAGCGAGTTAGATCAGAGTTTCCGAGCTTAGATCGGCCAGAATTCACCGGCGAAGTCTCGGTGCTCACCGGAGTGAAAATCGGCGATCGCGTGGGAAAAACTGATCGGGGCTGGGGTTTTTATAGCCGGGGGAGGGCGGTGGGTCTGTTGTGATCGAGTTGGAGTCCTCTGGGACCGGAATTCGGGCTGCGGGACGGGTTTTCCGATCGGTTAAGATCGCGCGCGCTCGGGGAAAAGTCCAGGGTCGCGGGGTTAGGGATGACAGGCGGGTCCCACCTGTCTGTGAGAGACAGCGCGGCGCGCGCGGGGGCGGGCTGGCGCGGGGAAGCTGGGCCGGCTGGCGGGTTTCGGCCCACTGGCCGGTTTTTTTCCCGTTTCTCTTTTTTCTTTTTCCATTTCTTTTCTGTTTTGGGTATAATTTGAATTCCAGTTTGAATTTGAATTTTTGCAAAACATGCAACACGTCCAAAAAATTTTAAATTCCCCTCTGAACATGGTTTAGAGATTTGAATCAAAATTTGGGGTGTTACACACATTTTCAGTGCAAGTACCACAGCAGCGAGCTCCAAATCGTGAGTTGGATAATTCTGCTCATGGTTTCTAAGCTGCCGTGATCCATACCTGACCACCCTTCGGTCTTGCATCAGCACACATCCGAGCCCAATGCCGGATGCATCGCAGTACACATCGAATGGTTTTGTTGTGTCTGGCTGCGCCAAAACCGGTGCTGATGTCAGTTGCTTCACTAATGCCTTGGGGTGTCGTATGAAAGGTTGCTGCATACAACGTAAGAAAGAGCTCTTGAGAGAGTCTTTCTAGGCGGGTGTACGTGTCGTGTATTCCGGGTTGTTATTGATTCGAATCACCGTCGATCGCGGAAGAGGATTGAGCATACTTGCCCACAGCGCCATGACTTAGTAAGAAGAGGAACTAAGTCTCTTAACTTGTTCTATGTGGATTAATCACTGTATTGGAACCTTGACTGAAGTAGATATAGAGCCAACTAAACATCACTTCCACCTTAGGCTAGCAACATCGGGATAAGCATTTCTTGTTTGATTGTGGACTTCCGATGTTGTGAGGCGTGAGGACCACTAAAATGAAGGCTAAAAGAATCTGAATATAAGGATCAAGTTTAGTCGAGGTGCATTTTGCAAATTCCTATTCCTACTGTCTTGCTACCCCTGCATTTAGAGTTACATGTTTAGGAGTGACGGTTAAGTCTTGCTGAGCCTTAGTGCTCACGGTTGCTTCTGAGTTATTTTTGCAGGTAGCAGGATGCCTGCTATGAAGAGGGTTGTTCGGTGAGACGATGAACCTCATAGTTTGTTCAACTCATCGGAAACCTAGCCGCTGCCTTTCTTTGGTGAAGCTAGTAGGAAGCGTTCACGGGCTGAACGACTTCTCTTCAGCGTAGTTAGGGTCGAGAGTGAGTAGTTTGTCCAGCAAATTTTAATTTCCGCTGCGTGTGTACATTATGTTGTAAAAGAAATTAACTTGAGTAACAAAATGGTTCCGTTATGTTCTTATCGTCTTTTCGTGCATGCTGTTGGGTGCCGCATCGCACGGCACCACCCACTGCGATTCCCGGGCCTCACACCTTACTTTCAAGTTTTAGCAACAGGTTATGGACGCTTTACGCTAAGGCACATTAGAGAGCCGCAATCAAACAAGAAACGCATTTCTCTCATGTACTTTGCCCAAGGTGGAAAAGAACTTTAGTTAGCTCTAAACTATAACAACTCATTAACAATCAAGGTCCATCTTTCAATCAGCAACATTTTAACATGGAACTAGCCTATTCTTTCTATGTCACGGTACAGTGAACAAGTGGTACTCACTGACCGTGAGGGACGGCGAATATAATCGATTTACACCTGCAGGGTTACCCAAATAACCCGTCACGTACCTCCGTACTCGATGTTGCCTACAGCAACCATCATGGACGTTGTACACAACCACCTTTTACCCGTCAGCCAAATGTTGAACCTGTCCAATCGTCCCGAGCAAGAGGTCTCTGCACGCCCATCTCAGTGCCGCCAGCCGATTTACACCTCGAGCTCTCAACGTACCCTCTGAACGACCAGCTATGCCTCAACACCCAGCTACCTGAGTTACATCGGTTTCCCGGTTCCCATATAGCCGGTAGGTCTTCGGTACTGTTCTAGCTTGTTCAACAGGCCCGCACACGGCTCGGTCCTCAATCGACACAAGCGGAGCTATAGCACCCAGGCCCCAAAGTCCTGCTTCCCTTACTCTCCGCTCGGTCTCATTTTCTTGCCATGTGTTTCATTTGCTATCTCTACACGAGTCGAGTGCCCCTAGCCTATCCTCACGAGTAGTTCCAACTACTCGACTTGTACCGAATCATACACTATCTTAGCATTGCAGTAACTAAACGGGGTTTCAATCCTAATCCCAAACCATGGTTTTCTTGTCTATGCATTTGGGTTTTCAAACAAGACTCTAATGCATGACGAAATGGTACTCAAAGTAAGTTCTGAAAACAATAAAATTTATAAAAAGGTTAATGCAAACCGGAGCTTGCCTTGCTGCTCTTGGTCGTAGGCTAGCTGCTCTTCCGGAATAACAAAGTCTAAGACTTCGGCTTCCTCCTCGACCTTAGCGACTACATATGAGAAATATGAATATGTATCAATTCATATGCATTTCAATTGAATTTAAACTTGCGAAGACTATAAGTCTCACTAGACAGATTAAATGACCCTGAAATTTTTACTGTGGCTTGGTTACAACATAAACAGAGACTTGGCCCAGTTTTAGTTGCAGCAAAGCTCATTTGAGCCCTCCACAAATAATTAAGTACTTGACCTTAATTGGAGCTCTTAGGGTTTTCTAGAAATTTTTATGGACCAAGCCATGACTTTATGGAAACTAGATTTCAGAGGGTTCTAATGGAGTTGGTGTCACTTAATTTGAAGGTTCCTAGCTACATATATGAGCTAAACAATTTCAGAGAAATTCTCAAAATGTTTCTGGACATTTTCTATTTTCTCTGGAACAGTTTTATTAATCACGCCATTAGGTGGATCAAATTATCTCAAATGGATATGAAATTTTTATGGTAGCTCAGGTATATTTTGGTGAACATCCCAGCAAAATTTCAGAATTTTCCCCCAAAGGGTTCTCCAGTTAAAATTCTGAACAGTTTAAATTTTGAAGAATTAATTCTGGAGAAATAAGGATTTTCATGAAGTGAAACTTGATTTGCTGGAAAGTAATCAGAGAGCTGAATCCAACAAAATTTGGTTAACTTGATTTGGAGTTTCCTAGCCAAAGTTATGAGGATTTGGATTTTGAATGAAATCTGAAAATCGGGAAAAGTTCAAATCTGCCGGTGGTTCCACGGGTACACGTGTTGAGCGCTGGAGCGATGGCACACCAGGCCACAGGTTTTATTCCCGTGCTGCCACAGTCGATCCGTGCCCACAGAAGATCAGACCACCTGGGTTCCTCCCACTGACAGCGGTCCCGGCTCGGCCGTCTTCATCCTAGCGCCGCCGGGGTCGCCGGAGCGTCGCTGAACTCGCTCGTCCGGTCAGCTCCCGAGCTCCAACTCGCCGCTAGCCCCTAATTTTGTGTGCCGAACACGTTGGGAGGGTTTCCCCTCGTCGACGTTGGCTCTAACCGAGCCTGCGACGGCGCAGCGGCTAGGAAAGAGTCTGGTGACGTTGTCCCGGCGTACTAGCCTGCCAAACGCCTGGCGAAGAGGCTCTACAGCACCAGTGGTGGATCGCGAAGCTCGGCATGGCGATGGGAAGGCTTGGGGAGGGTCCCAACGTGGGTCTCACCGTCCGCCTGCAGCTGCCCGTAGAATTCGCCGTTGGCAAGCTTCGAAACACGCCGGTTACAGGGGTTCTCAAGCTAAAGGTTGTGAAGGCAACTTGTGCCCCATCAAGTCTAGTCTGTGTAGGAACGGATTGAGATTCTCTAACCCTTTCTAGAGTGCGAATTTGACAGAACCGCGCCC
The DNA here is from genome assembly GCA_030760725.1 of Neostapfia colusana. Taxonomy (NCBI): domain Eukaryota; kingdom Viridiplantae; phylum Streptophyta; class Magnoliopsida; order Poales; family Poaceae; genus Neostapfia; species Neostapfia colusana. Next base: position 59,643,862 of record JASWHV010000004.1, on the reverse strand, counting down.
GAAGGTCGGTCTGTACCGAGGAAAGGAAAACTGAAAATTCGTCGCCGGCGATCAAGCACTCGGGCTGTGGCTCGGGGGTGAGCATCACCAGCCCCTAACGCGTCCAGGTATGCCTTAGCTCGGGCGTGACAACCTACCGGTTTGGCTGTCCACGGGAGCCGGAGGTGCGGTGGACTCAGTTCACTAAAAGAACTCTCGGTACAGTCGAGATCATCCAAGTTAAGCCGATTTCCCGCAACGGGGAAGGAGGAGGGGAGTCCCTAGTACCTTGTCGTAGCTTTGGATGGAGTGGAGAGGCGGTGATCGCGGTTCCCCGATCAGCTCCGAGCGATCGGCAGCGAGAGTGGTGTTTCAGGTGCGAGGAAGCAGAAATTGTGCTGTTCTTCATCCGATCAGGGCGTCCACGGGGATAAGTAGGGTGTGAGGCGGTTCAGCAGGTCGGGGCGGCAAGCAGCTGTTGTCCCGATCGCGCCTTCTCCGTGTCGGCTGCTGCAGCGCGCGCGAGTACCCGAGCTCGGTAGCTTCAGTCGGTTGAACTGGTATAGAGACTGACATGTGGGTGCCACCTGTGGGTTTAACCCCTGAAATTAACTTTTCTCCACTGTTCTAAACAGTAGAGACCAAATTAACCCCAAGGATTTGAATTAGCTACCCTTGTGTCATTTGCATGGGGTAGAATTCAAAGTTGGTTGGGTTTGGCTAAATTTCAGCACATATTCAGTTTGAAATTCAAATAATGTTTGAATTTGCTAAACTTAGCTCATGTCAAGATCAACTCCAAATGGAGTGAAAATTGGTGTGTCAGCTCACAAAAATGTGCTGAGTAAGAATATGCCTCCCACTTTTGAATTCATGGGATGAAAACGGTTTGAATTTGAATTTGAGTTCAAACCACTCTCTTTCTAGCTATACCCAAAAGGACCTCAAAAAGGTTTTTAATTTGGGTGAAACTTGGCAGGGACCTTACTGGCAAGGTGTAGGAGTTTTTCATATGCCCAGGCCCTATAGGATGCATGTGGGAAATGCCACCTTTGCATTGTGTGAGTTTGTTCTCTAATTATCATGTTGATGGTGGTTACTTGCTCTTCAAATGTGTTCATCAACTTTCTTCAAATGAAGTGTGTGTCTGGTGTGATGAGAACCTTGAGTATGTGCCAAAAACTTAGGCCCTTACATTCCCCCCCCCTAAAAGAATCTCATCCCGAGATTATAAGGCGAAAATGAGAGAGAGGATGGTGGAAAAACTACCGGATATGCGACGTGAAAAAGTCGGGGTAGTTAGTGTGAAGAAATCCTTCGCTCTCCCATGTCGCTTCGTCCATGGATTGATTACTCCATAGAACCTTGTAGAACCACAACGTACGGTTGCTTGTGGTTCGGGCCTTTTCATCCATAATCTGAACCGGTTCCTCCCGATATGTGAGATCAGGTTTCAATTCTTCTATGTCCTCCAGCTGAATGGTAGTTTATAGCTTAAGACACTTCCTCAGCTGGGAAATATGAAAGACGTCATGCACACCGGAGAGTGCTTCTGGTAATTTCAGCCGGTATGCGACTGATCCACATCTTTCGGTAATCTGAAATGGACCGATGAATCGGGGTGCAAACTTTCCTCTCACCCCGAATCTGTTCACACCCTTCATTGGAGACACGCGCAGGTATACGTGATCCCCGACTTCAAATTGTAATGGCCGTCTTCTCCGGTCTGTATACTGTTTCTGTTGGGATTGGTCGGCTTTTAGGTTCACTTGAATCAGCCGAACCATTTCCTCCGCGTTGTTGACAAGGTCAATCCCGAAGGTAACCCTTTCACCAGACTCACACCAGTTCAATGGTGTGCGGCATTTTCTCCTGTATAGTGCCTCGTAAGGCGCCATCTTGATGCTGGCTTGGTACCGATTGTTGTACGAGAACTCGGCTAACGGCAAGTGATCATCCCAATTCTTGCCACGGTTGATAGCGCAAGCTCATAGCATATCTTCTAGAATATGATTTACCCGCTCGGTTCGCCCATCCGTCTGCGGGTGGTACACTGAACTACGGATCAGCTTCGTCCCCAACGCAGCGTGTAGCTGCTCCCAAAAATGGGACACAAATAAAGTGCCCCGATCCGATATGATCGTACGGGGTACGCCGTACAAGCATAGGATCCGTGAGATATACAGTTCAGCATACTTCCTGACCTTGTAGTTTGTGTTGACCGGGATGAAATGGGCGACTTTGGTGAGCCCGTCGACGATCACCCACACACAATCATGTTTCTAAAAGGTGGTGGGTAAACCGACGATGAAGTCCATGCTCACATCTTCCCATTTCCAGGCAGGAATGCCCAGTGGTTATAGCAGTCCTGGTTTCCGCATATGATCTGCCTTCACCCTTCGACATGTATCACACTCGGACACGTACTTCGCGATCTCCTGCTTAATCCGTGTCCACCAAAACTTGCTTCTGAGTTCTTGATACATTTTGTTGCTGCCGGGGTGAATAGAAAACTTTGACAAGTGAGCCTCATCAAAGATTTTCTTCCGTAATTCTGGGTTACGGGGCACGACGATCCAGTCCTTGAACCATAGGACGCCATCTCCGTCTTTCCGGAAGCATTTCAACTCCCCACAGTCTATACGTCTCCGCAAATGTGACATGCCCTTGTCATTTTTCTAGGCTGCTGCTATCTCTTCACGGATGGTGGGGATCAAAGCTCAGTTGTAGAGAACTTCATGTGGAATCACATGCAGTGGTGGTTCACTCTCTTCCAACGGTGTGATGGTCAGGTTGTTGACGTGTGACATGCGGCTCAGCGCATCTGCCACTATGTTTGCCTTGCCGGGGTGATAATGGATCTCTATTTCGTAATCCTTTATCAACTCTAACCATATTCGCTGCCTCATGTTCAGCTCCTTCTGAGTGAATATGTACTTGAGGCTCTTGTGGTCGGTATATAAGTACGAGGTTACCGAGTAGGTAGTGCCTCCACATTTTAAGTGCAAGTACCACGGCAGAGAGCTCCAAGTCGTGAGTTGGATAATTCTGCTCATGGTTTCTAAGCTGCCGTGACCCATACGCGACCACTCTTCGGTCTTGCATCAGCACACATCCAAGCCCAATGCCGGATGCATCGCAGTACACATCAAACGGTTTTGTTGTGTCTGGCTGCGTCAAAACCGGTGCTGATGTTAGGTGCTTGACTAATGCCTTGAACGCTGCTTCACATGCTGGACTCCAAACATATTTGGTAGCCTTCTTTAGCAGCTCTGTCATAGGCTTGGCAATCTTCGAGAAGTTCGGAATGAACCTCCGATAATATCCCGCGAGTCCGAGGAAACTCCATACCTCGTCAACAGTTCTTGGGGACTTCCAATTCAGCACTTGTGTGATTTTACTTGGGTCTACAGCGATGCCCTCTGCTGAGATAATATGCCCGAGAAAAGGCACTTGCGATATCCAGAATTTGCATTTGCTGAATTTTGCGTATAGCTTGTGATCCCGCAGCCCTTGCAAGACTATACACAGATGCTTCTTGTGATCTTCCTCCGACTTGGAATATACCAATATGTCATCGATGAAGACCAGGACATACTTGTCCAGCTCCGGTATGAATACCGAGTTCATCAAATACATGAAGTGAGCTGGAGCGTTGGTGAGGCCGAAGGACATGACCAGGTACTCATAAAGTCCGTACTTCATCGATTAAGCTGTCTTCGGAATGTCCTCACCCCGGATCTTAATCTGGTGGTACTCGGATCTTAAATCCATCTTGGAAAAGATCTTTGCTTTGACCAACTAATCAAACAACATGTTGATTCGTGGCAACGGGTACTTGTTCTTGATGGTTACGACGTTTAATGGACGATAGTCCACGCAAAGCCGCAACTTCTCATCGTTTTTCTTCACGAATAATGCCGAACAGCTCCGTAGCGAGGAGCTCGGCCTAATAAAACCCTTCTGCAGCAGGTCCGTTAGTTGGGTCTTCAGTTCAGCCAACTCCTTGGGCGCCATCTTGTACGGCCTTCGGGATATTGGCATGGTTCCCAGTGCAAGTTCAATCTTGAACTCCACCTCTCTATCGGGCGGCATCCCCGGTAAATCATCCGGGAACACGTCAGGAAACTCTCGGACCACTGGAATGTCTTCCAATCTGATGGTTGTGGATTGATAGACGCTTGGAATTTTATTTCTGGACTGTCCAGAAATAAGGAATGAGATTCATGCACTTTTGAGTTCAAGTGCACAATTCGGAGGACGGTGTCTAAAACAGCGCCGTGGCGGGTTAACCACGACATCCCTAAGATGACATCGACCTTCTGTCCCTCTAAAATCATGAGAGACGTAGGGTATACTCTACCCTCTAAGCATAATGGCGCTTTTGGAACCATCATGCTTGCTGAAATTTTCCCACCCGGTGAACAAATCAAATATGGACTATCGGTGGGTAGTATTGGCAAGCTGTATTTAGCAATGAAAGATTGGCTAATAAAGCTATGCGTGGCGCCTGAATCAAATAATACTATGGCCGGATGCTGGTGGAGTTGGAACATACCCGCAAGGATTGGCTCATCCTCCGGCACGTCCTCTGTGGAAAGTTGGTGGATGGTTCCGGGCCTAGGGTTTGCCCGCCGCGCATTAGTAGGGTTCCAGGGCTGATTCCTCCCCGGAGACTGCGGTGCAACTCCGCCTCCTTGCCTCTCCGTGCAACTGTTGGCGAAGTGTCCTGGACGACCACACTTGTAACATGTGGCTGCTACTTGTCCGGTGCTCGGGGGACGAAAGCCTGACATGCGCTGCTGAGGTGCATACGCACGCTGCTGCTGTTGTTGTTGCGGAGGTGGTACTGGCAGTGCTGGCCTGAATGCCGGTGAAGAATATGGCCGACTGCGGAATGGCATCGGCCTTTGTGGTGGCTGCCAGCGTGGACCCGATGGTGGGCGACTCACCATCTGAAATTTCTGAGAAGGACCGCCTCCTTCTCCGCTGCTTTGCGGCGCGCTCCATTTTATTTCCGCCGCCGCTAACTCCTTGCCGGAGTCCTCCTGAACAATCGCAGCATCAATTATGTCGTTGATGCTGCCGCGATTGAACATCACCAGCTTGTCCTTCAGGAGCGGGTTAAGCCCCTGGTAGAAGTGATCCCACCGCTTCTCGTCGGTATCAGCGTGATACGAAGCATAGAGCGCGAGATCATTGAACACCCTGGAATATTCCAGCGCGTTCCGGCTCCCTTGTTGCAGGTGCAAGAACTCCTGCGTCTTCCTCTTCATAGGACCCGGCGGAATGTGATAGGCCCTGAAGGCCGTCCGGAACTCCCTCCAGGTCATAACTTGGTCGGTGGGCTGCGAAGCACAGTAGTTCGCCCACCACGCGCTCGGGGATCCCTGGAGCTGTTGGGCCACGAACTGAGTCTTGCGCTGCTCACTCACTTGGAGCAGCCCGAACTTCATCTCCATCGTGCGGAGCCAGTTGTCCGCATCAAGGGGTTCATCTTCCCTTGAGAATACCGGGGGATGAGTTGCTAGAAAGTCGGAGTAGGAGCTCTGTTGGTGCTCCTCACGATCTTGACGCCTCTCTAGTCAAGACGTATTTGTGATGAGAGTTTGCAGCAACTCCGTGTGCTGCTGGTGAGAACCCACCATTACCGCAACGATATCGGCCAATGTAACCGTTGGCGGTGGCGGTGTTTGCTGTTGCTGTTGCTGCTGTCCCGAGGAGTCCTCGGGAGGCTGTTGGGAGGTTTCTCCCCCTTGACTAGAACACCCAACATCCGGGTTGGCACGAGTACGAGTCATTCTGAAATTCAAAACAGCAGCGATCAGCACATGTCATAATTAAAAATTCCATATGAAACAGTAGGAATTTGAAGTGATGCATGAATAATTTCCACAACATTCACATATATTGATAAATCATAAACTTAATACAAGATACATTATTCTCGGGTCTCCGAGAAGTCGTGCCCATGTCGTCACTACCTATACATACGCTACTGCCTACACGACATCTCACTGGTTACAAAAGTTTGGGTTACACCACTCTGGTTGCCCTACTTGGCAACGGTAACCTCCTACTCGGAGTAGAACTCGACCTCCTGTGGGTCGTCCTCCTCCGGTACCTCTGCTGGTGGCTCTGGATCTACAACCTCCTCTCCCATCTCGGGTTCTCCCATTGCCGGAAGACCCAAAACCACCGGTATGCCCAATACCGGGGGTACGAGGTCCTGCAATACATGTACCTCGTCCATGGCCTGGTTGTAGTCTTCTTCCCAGAGTTGCCCTTCCTCAATGGCGTCATCCCGCACTTGAGTAAGGACCTCGTTCTGCTGGGTCAAAGCCTGCACCTGTTATTGCAACACCGCGATGTCGACACGGCTTTTCTTCCTTGCCTTCTTCAGACGATGCAACTGATTATGTTGTTCGTTCAGTCGCTTAATCGTCGGAAGGAGCACATTGCGGAGTGCGCTGTGAGAACTCTCGAAATGGTCTCCACGGCTTGTGCTCTCCTTGAGCTTCGCAGCAAGACATTCCGTATGAACAGCTTGGCTGTCCATCACGGCTTTTCCTGCCCTCAATTGGAGACTAAAGTTTGCCTCCGCGGGATTGTACCTTGGACAATCCGGGTCGGTTGCCTCCATATACCTCCCTTCCCACACGTGATTAGCCTGTCCCTCCACCGGAACGAGCGCGTATGGAGTGCCCTCCATAGCTCTCACGTATAGTTGGCAGAAATGCGACATGGTGTCGCGGGCTGCCACTTGCCACATCCCCTCCTGTTGTCTACCTCTCACCGTGACGGTGAACAGCGCCCAACCGGGTGCCGTAGGTCCTGCAGGAACTTCGACATGGATCGTCCACGTCTTGTTCCCCTCCTCGCCTTCTTCCTTGGCGAAGTACTGTGGCATCTTGCTGTATCCAAAATATTGAAGCATTTGCCTCAATGTTTCCTGATAGCCGCTGCGGTGAGAACAGTGGGACACCACCCACCCGTTCTCCAACTTCTATCCGCTGTCATCTGTAAAAACATATTTGTGAACTGTCAAATATTTAATTGAACAGTAAACAATTGAGTTATAACATGAAACATGTCATTGAACTCATAAGGCGTGGAATCATAGTTCAAATTTAAACAAATTTGACTGCTGATCTGCTGTCCAATATGACAGCCCTGACCAGTTTCCATTTCAACCTGATTTAGGCTATACTAAATGCAAAACCAATTCTGGAGCTCAACATAAAAGTCAAATCTAACTTAAATAGATTTCCAGAAAGTATTTTCTTGTCCTAAGATATGTCCTGGTTCATGAGCTATGAGATATCAAAGTTAACAGAATTTCTGGAGAAAATTGGACAGCACCTCCCTGCTTGAGGTACTGATTTGTTCCAAGAATTCCAGTTAATTATACTCCCAATATGACATAACTTTCTGTTACAAAGTTGTAACCCATCTCATAAACTTTTCAGAACTACCTCATTTTCTATTATTGGATTTTTATGCAGGAAGTTATGCTCAATTTACAGAGAGTTACAGAGAGTATTTGCTCTGCCCTGTTTTCTGGACAGTTTCGACTCTACTTCATTTTTCGATTGATTAAGGGATGAAACTCCTCTGTACATCAACAGAAAAGTTGTAAAGCTCTTCTAATGATTTCCAGAAATGTATCATATGACCCCAACCTCGAATGAACTCAACCTCTAACCTCTGATTAACTTCAGCCTTAATTCAGCTGAAAACAGGGGACTCTGTCCTTAGCAGCCTATAAATTGAAAACTTGTTAACTTTGATATCCTGATTAAGGGAAAGAGTTACATCAAGTGTTAATTCTTTGGATTAAAACTTTCAAGTTTTATAATGACGATGCTCATTTAATGGGGTGTGACGTCGATGCCTCAACAGATCATGTCGGTACTACGTCCTCACAAAGAAAAACCTATACCGGACTTAGCCGGCTTTTTTAACTCAGTGGCACTAAGCGTCTCTCGCGCACTCATGCTACACGTATACCGTTTTGTGGTTAGACTACCTGCAGATAACTCAAACAATCGTCAGACTCGGCTGCACACTGAGCTGGTATCCATACAGTTCGTACACCCGGCCGTCATCACTCGCCCGGATGTTCTCAAGCCAAACACGCCTTGAGCTACGTGTTCACGTTACTGACCATGTGACGGGGTCTCCCAAATTGCCCGAAGCACGCCAGGGACAGACGTTGCTCAAATACCCCAAATGACATGAAGAGTCGTAGAGGATATTAAAGCAGGTCGGCTTACCTGCCACCCGTGGGGCTCCACCCTTCAGCTTGTGCGCACTGGTGGACAACGCTTACGTGCACCCCCCAAGACATAGACGTCCTGAGATGCACGATTTCCAGACATAATCAAATAGGTTAGTATGCCACTTTCTATACACTAATGACATCCTTATATGGGCTACTAACTCGTTCCTCACTGGATTTTTGAAAAAGATAACCTTTGTAGTGCGTTAAACCTCAAGCGAGCTCTGATACCAACGCTGACACGACCCCACGGTCTTGTCGAGGCAGGATCACGCTTAGGGGTGCTTCGTTGCACAACACCGGATAACACACATCAAAGGTACAAAGCGGAAGCAAAGTTTTATTACATAAACCAGTGTATGAACAATTTTACAACAAAATATTTTTAGTCTACTCTCACGGGCGTGGACTACGCTTCGAGTTCACGTTCAGCCCGTGAACGTGTCCCCGCTAGCAGCCACACACACTAACACAGCGGCGTGCACGACTCCCACTCGATGGGGTTTCCCTCCTAGGGTTCCGTCTTGTAACAGCCGCTCTGGTATCAACTGTGACAGGGCTCTGGCACCACTTGTCACAGCTCTGATACCTCGCTGTGAGGGACAGGACCTCGTTGGGTGGTGCCGTGTTATGCGGCACCCAACAGCACACGGGATGACGTAACACATCACATTACATAAATGAACTGTGGAAGCATACAGAAGTATTTTTACAAATAAATGTATCAAAGTAAGCTACAGCGGAAGACTATCAATCTCACGACTCATTTCTAAGCTAGCAACAAGGAAACAGTCCAGCCCGGGGACGTTTCTCACTAGCAACACAAAGAACAATCTGCAGCGGCGAGGATGCTCTTTGAGTAAGCACTCGGAGGTTCCCGAGTCTCATCGGCATCCCTTCTCATAAGAATGAAGTCAAATACCTGCAAAACAACTCGGATAGCATCCGTGAGCATAACGCTCAGCAAGACTTAACCGTCACCCTAAATATGAAACTCTATGTGAGGTTATGAACCTAATATAGGATGGCATAAGCATAATTAAACTCGCCTAAAAGTGAATCCTTACTTTCAGATATTAATTACAGCATTTTAAGTAACCTTGGGCACGCCACATCAGGAGTCCACAATCAAACAAGAAACGCTTTCCCCTGATGTAAATTGCTCATGGCATAAAAGAATCGAGTTTGCACTAGTCTATTCATCAAGATCCAATACAACGCTAGTATAAAACTTCAAACCAATGTGATTAGTTCCTTTCTCATGCAAGTTCTTACTATGTCACGACTGTGAGAACAAGTATGCTCGGTCCATTCCGTGAGCGACGGTGATTCGAACCAATAACACCAGGACTACACGACACGTACGCCCGTACTCGACGTTGCCTACAGCAACCATCACTGATGTCGTGCGCGGCAGCCTTTCTCACATGTCACCCCCGTTGAATCAATCAAGTCACCCCATACAGTAGCCACTCTCATGATGCACCTGCCGACGTGAGATGTCATGAGAATGTTCCCCACATATTGCACACCGGCCGTCCGCCTGAGGTGACCTGAAAAGTCCCAACGACAGCTTCCCGAGGTACATCGGTTTACTGGATCCAATAATACCAGCATGAGTCCGGTACACAACTCAAACTTGTTCAACACGGCCGCATACGGATTGGTCATTGACCGACACGGACAGGTCTACAGAACCCAGGCCCCTATGTCCTGCTGCCCCTACAACCTTCGGGTCTCAACTTTAACTTGCTAATTCATTTATGAACCAATCCCGTGTGCCCCTGTTGTTCCTGAACCTGCGAGTAGCATCTCACCACTCGACTTCTACTGAACCGTACTTAAGCATGGAAGTTCTACACGGTGAAAGACACCTACCCAATACTCCATGGATCAATTGGCTATGCAAGAGGAGTATCAAATACTAGACCTAATGCACAATTCATATCTTAACCGAAAGTGAATACAAAATAAAAACTTAACAGTTGTTAAATGCAAACCTGAGCTTGCCTGTTTTGCAGGGTAGTCGTATATAATCAGTTAGTGTCCTTGCTTATCCACCCTTGATTCTCCGGAGCTTGATCCACTTCAATGAATCACTCCTTTGAATCCCCTTTGTTGTGGTTCCTATTGAAATGCATATGCATATGTTTTATAGAATGTAATGGAAAGAAGTTATAGAATGAAGTTCTTAGGAACAGAGGTTGTGTGGAAAAGCTAAGAATGGCTTGGTTTGCCTCTGTTGTGCAAAGTAACAGATATGAACTAAATTGACCTTTGTGTTGTAGCTATACCCTAACTACTTTCTCTAATAACATAATAGATGAGCTGAAAAGGATTGGATGCACTGAAGAACAATAACTCCAATGGCCTCAAAACTTTTACAGCAGGTTCTACACTACCTAGGGATTTAGCTTGCCAAATTGCAGCTAATGTGGAGTCAATTTGTTTTCTCCATAATTCTCACATGTCTCTCATGTATTTCCACCTATACATAAGTATGGAGAATAAGAACAGGGAGTTCAAGGGCTCAACTTGAGCTGATAATTTACATGTGAGTTCTTGGTCACATGAAAGTAATTTGGTCCAAGATTCAGCCCTTTTACTTGAGTAGTTCTCCCAGAACAATTCTTTAAGCATTTCTACTTAAAAGAATTAATTCTGAAATAATGGACTTTTTCATGCTCAATTAAGTGAAATACAATTTCAAATATGTCTCAGCGAGCTTACCTAAATTTTACTATGATTTTTGGAGCTATGGATTGCCCACGATAGATTTTTGAAGTGGGAAACATTTTCTGAAATTGTTTCTGGGCTCTTATGAACACAGCAGTTCCTGTTTAGAAAATTCCTACTCAAATTATCTTTAAATGAGCTGAAAATTTGCTAGAAGGTCAACAATATGCTATAGAATATTCTGGCAAAATTTGAGGATTTTTGGATAACCCAAAGTCCCTCAATAATTCTTTTTCAGAAACACTTCAAATATTTTCCAGAATATAATATTGACTTTCATACAAATCTGAGTTCACATTTGGATAGAACTCTGAAAGAAGAATCCAACCCAATTGGAATCACTCAATTTGGAGGTTTCTACAAGGAGCTATAAATTTACAAAATTTGAACCCTCACTGGAATTGTTTTCCTACGGAAAACTCTACTGGGCCCCCTTATTTAAATTCCAGCCAATCAGGACTGGGCCACACCGGGGTCACGGGGTTTTTGCGCGCCAGCACACCGGATCCGAGCCACACCCGATCGCGGATTTAAATTCTGAGCTGCTGACAGACGGACCCGCCATTTTCTTCCAAATTCCGCCGGTTCCCAGCGCGCGCGCCGCCTCCCCTCGCCGGAGCAGAACCGGTGCTCGCCGGATCGCTGCTGCCATCCACCGCACAATCTGAAGTTCGCCGCAAGAGGGTTATCGACACCGAGGAATACGATGGTGGGGTGTGTTGAGGCTGCAGATGACCGGAAAATGGCCGGCGACGTGCCACGGCCTCTGTTGGGGTTCGGCAGCGTCGGCCGGGAGTTCTAACCCGCCACAACCTGTTCCGAAGAGCTCTCCAGCAACAGTTGGGTCTTAGGAAGAACCGACATGGTCTCAAATCAGCTCGGAAACGGCCGCAATTATGGTTTCATCGTGCAACCGAATGGGTCCGCAACGAACACCCTTAGTAGAGCTCGAAATCCGTCGCTCTGAGGTGTTTTCACGCGATGGATGCAAAAGGGAAAATGATCGCTGGCTAGTCCAGCGCCTATGTGCGAGAATTGACGACTTAAGGAGGAGCAGAGAGCAGGAATTCGAAGAAACCATACCGGAAGCTCGGGATGAGGCCGCCGGAGCAAAACTTCGAAATTCGCCGTCAATAGCTCACGGCATGGCCTGAGCTTTGGGTGAGATCAGCGCGGTGGCCGTGCGCTACCGTTGCCGCCATTTCTTGGCCGTGAACACTGCTGCGGCGAGCTGCCCACGTGCGCCCGATCACTTTCTTGAACTAGGTCGCCGCTGTGGCGGTTGTTCTCGGGCTAGGGAGGCCAAAGCTCGGGGGTTTAGGCGTCGGGGGAGTGGAGTTCGAGCTCAGGGCGCTGTCTAGCAGCTCGGGGAGGAGGGGGCGCGAGCGTGCCTTCGGTTTCCCGATCGACCGAGCAGCGGAGGTGAAGGAAACGGGCCTGTGCGGCATTCTCGTGAGGAGGAGAAAACAAGCGTGTCTTTGCTTGGGCTGAGTAGGGGATCACGTTGAAGTTTGTGAGTGCACCGCTCTGGGCGCCCGCGCGTGGGGGAATGAAGCAGCTGGTGTCGCTGCCGATGCCTCTGGCGGCTCCACGGTGAGGATTCTCGGTGAGCTGAAAACAGAGAGGATTTGCTTCCTCTGTAAGTTAACCTTTGCTCACTGACATGTGGGTCCAATCCCACGACTTCCCCCCAAAAGATCTTCTCAAGTCAATCTCTCTACATTCACAATTCTGAGGTCAAAAATGAGCTAGAATTTGATTTCCCCAAATTCAGTTTGAATTTGAATGACAAAGTTGAATTTGGCTAGAATTTACAAATGCTTTTCTTTAACTTCTTTATGAGCCCACCCTAAAAATGAAGAGTTTGTGATCAAACTTTTCCCTACAAATTCCAACTATATGGCTGAATGTTTATTCAAAGTTTTTGGCCACCACATGTGTGAACTTTAAATTTCAAATTTGATTTTTAAACTTGCATGCAAAATGGTATTTAAGTCCTTATTGGTTCAACACTTTTAAATAAAAATGTGAGCCTCTCTTTTGGATGCTCATCCATGTATTACTTTGCATGAAGAAAAGTTTTAGCAAGTTCCATCTTTCATGTCTTTGTCACACATATGAACTCAAACCTTGGTTTTTATTCATACACATTTTTTGGACTTCTACATTCCACCCCCCTTAAAAGAATCTTGTCCCGAGATTACAAAAGAGGAACGAGAAGGGGGAGGTGATTACAAACTGTACAACGCTAAAAGTTCCGGGTAGTTGGTGCGGAGGTAATCTTCACTTTCCCACGTCGCCTCATCCGCGGTATGATTACTCCACAGCACCTTGAAAAATTTGATCGTCCGGTTCCGTGTTACCCGGGTCTTTTCATCCTAAATCTGAACCGGTCGCTCGGTGTAGGTAAGGTCCGGTTTCAATTTGTCGATTTCCTAGGTGCGAACAGCAGCGGTGAATTTGAGGCACTTCCGCAGCTGTGACACATGAAATACATCATGAACACCCGCTAGACTTGCCGGTAGTTCCAGCCGGTAGGCTACGGTTCCGCACTTTTCCGCGATAGCAAAAGGACCAATAAAACAGGGAGCGAGTTTCCCCTTTACACCGAACCGGTGAATTCCCTTCATCGGAGATACACGAAGATAAACGTGCTCTCCGACGTCAAAATCCAAAGGCCTACGGCGTTAATCAGCGTAGCTCTTCTGTCGGGATTGTGCAGCCTTCAAGTTCTCTTGTATCAACCGAACTCGGTCTTTGGCTTCGTTGACAAGATCAACCCCAAACAGATCTCTTTCGCCGGACTCACACCTATTCAGTGTAAAAGCCCAAGAAAAGGGACTTGCAAAAACTCTTCTTCACCTCACAACATCACAGTTTTTATTGTGGAAATCTTAGGAAATATTGTGAAGAGCATGTAACCTCCATCAAAAGAATGATTAGAGGGGAAAGCCTTCACTTTCACAAAGTAGGGTTTCTACACATGAACATGAGAGGTTGAGCTCACCCCTAGAATTTAAAAAGTCTTGGGAAGGTTCAGTCCAAAGCTCATGCAAATTCAACACTTTTTGAGGCACTTTTGGGTTATTTCAAAAAGAGGCCAATTTGAATGTAAATTCAAATTGCAGCAACTTTCATCACCCAAATTCAAAAGTTAGCTCCATATCTATACTCAGCACATTTTTCTGAGTAAACCCACCAATTTTCATCTCCATTGGAGCTCATCTTGTCAAGAGCTAAATTTGCAAGAATTCAAAACTGAATTTGAATTTCAGTTTAAATATGAAGCAAATTTAACCAAACAAAGTTTGAATTTGAGAATTCAAATTCAAACAAAGACTTGGTGACTAAGTCTCACATTAAATTGTGAGTAGCTGAGGATATTTTGGCACAACAGAATTCAGAAAATTGGAAAAACAAAAGAGTTAGAGGGGAGGCCCACTGGTCAGTAGACTTAGCACAGAGTCTCCTCAGCCGACTTCCTCGACCGAGCGCGCTCGCCAGCTGCAGCCAGCGTCGGCGCCCGACCACCTCGGCCGGCCAGCTCCTGCTTCGGCAGAGGAGGTGGCACAGCAGGTGTCGCGCTCTCCACTGGCCTCAGGGGCCTATAAAAGGCCCGAGACCGCCGGCGAGTTACTGATTTTCGCGAGTTCCGTAACCAACAGCCTAGTCGCCCGAGCTCCGATCGTATGCCACCCCAGCTGTGATCATCTTCCGGCTTTGACCTCCATAGGAAAGTGAAGCGCTAGCTCGTCCTCAAGACCACCGCGCAAACCGTTCCAAGGTTCGACCTTTGTGCGCGGATAATTTTCCAGTTTAGGACGAGTAGCTCCTTTCGGGACCTGATTAGGTTTAGCAGAAATTCGGGAAGCTTAGTGGGTGGGAGGTCGAACGGAGCTGTGAGAGAGCATCTAGAGGTTCTGGCGACCCTTCTCGATCGAAAACCGGGAGGAAATCACCGCCGGAACCCTAAGTTCACCCTAGGACAGTATGGCGGAGGAGGGGGTCTCCAATGAGGTCTGGGTTGCCGGCCGTTTAGGGCCCAACAGAGCTCATGCCGAGTTTCCCGAGGTTTCCCTGAGTGTGGCGACGCGATTAGCGCACGAAGAAGCTGGTCAGAAGGGCGGGAACACGTTGCCGAGGTAGCACAGAGGCATAGGGCTCGTCGCCGGCGAGCTATGGCGGTTAGCCGGCGGCGACATGGTGTCCAGCGGGTTCAGCACCCGAGGTTACGTGGGGGCGGCGAGTCTCGTCGGCTCCGGTGAGCTAGATCGCCGGAAACGCTGACCTCGCCGGAGCTCCGGCGGCTCGGGGCGGCGACGTCGGGAGGTAGACGAAGGGCGCGGCCCCACCTGTCAGCCCCTGTGTTAATCGCATGCGAGAGCGCGGTTAGTTCAATTTAAACGGGCGGGCCCCGCTGTCAGCCTCTGGTTTAGCGCGGGAGGGGATTTTCTGTAGGAAAATAATTCAGGGATTAGCTCAAACTTTAGAAATCCATAACCTTGGCTAGGAAGCTCCAAATTTAGTGATTCAAATTGGGTTGGATTCATCTTGCCTAGCTCTGTCCAGATATACAACCCAATTTGTATAAAACCCATTAATTAAATCTGGAAAATTCTTTAAAGCTTTTCAGCAAAAGAATTTTAGAGGGAGTTTGGTTCATCCAAAAATCCCCAAATTTTGCCAGAATGTTCTCTAGGACATTAGTAAACCCCTGTAAAAGTTTCATACCATTTGGAGTTGATTTGGTCAGAGGAATTCAAATTGGAAAGTGCTGTGTTCATTTGAACGCAGAAACAGTTTCAGAGAATTTCCAAAACTTGGAAATTCAATTATGGGCAAACCTTAACTCCAAAAATGCTAGGAAAATTCATGCAAACTCTAGGAGCTATAATTGAAATTTTAGTTCACTAAGTTGGGTATGAACAGGGGTCTGAACTCAGAATTAAGTCCTACTTGCTTATTTGCTAAGAAAATTATTCTGAGCAAACCACTCCATGAAAAGTGCTAAGGTTCGGTCCAGAGGGTTTTCATACCATTTGGAGCTCTAGATCACCACTGTCCTGTTTAACCACTTAAGGGATTAATGTGGAAAAGGGGGGAAAACCACTTAGCATTTAACCATGTGATTAAGTCCAAGCCAAACCACCAACACCAGTTCATCTTTAAATTCTTAAACAAAGTTCCAGGTGTTAGAGGCTGGTTATTATAACTAATAGTAGAAGTCTTACTCTAAAACTCGCATTGGCATCTAAATTAACATGTAATATTTCATTAACGTGTAGCCGTTGAAGAAGAGACTCCGGAAGTGCTGGACTTCCTTCTTCCGGACGAGGAACTAACTACTGACCAGCAGCAACAAGGCAAGCCCCGGTTTGCATTAACCTTTTTATAAGTTTTCTTTTGTTTACATGAGTCATGTGAAGTATGATTGTGCATTAGGTGTAGGATGAATGGAACCCCACTTGCATAACCAAGGGTTCCTAAAAGAGTGAGGGTAGTGTCTAAGACCTCGAGTCTACCGGCTATGCTTAATGAGTCATAGGACTTCGGTACAAGTCGAGTAGTTGGAATCTACTCGCGAGATAGGCTTGGGACACACGGGTTCGGTTGAGTGATGTGAGATCATTTTAGTAATGAAAATGAGACTAGGCAGGGGCTAGGGCGCAGCAAGAGGGAGTCTTGTGTGCGCAGCCCTGCCCGTGTCGATTGAGGACCGATCCGTGTGCGGCCCTGCTGAACAAGTATTGAACGTACCGAAGGCATATCGGATATATGAGCCCCGATAAACCGATGTAGCCTAAACCTCCTGGCGTCGAGGCATAGCACACCGATTTATAGGTGTAGGTTGAGGGCAGCAAGGTGGAAATCTGCCAACGGGCATAGAGAGATGCTCCGTGTGGGGAACCTCCTGCTCGTTTCGGTGCGACCGGTTCGACGTTTGGGCTGTTGGGTGAAAGGTTGTCCCGTACGACATCGAGTGAGCGTGCTGTGCAGCTCCACGGGTGGGCGTACGTGACGTGCTCTTTGGGTTTTCCCTGCAGGTGTATATCGAGTCGATTCGCCGTCCCTCGCGGTGACGAGTACCGCTTGTTCACTGCGTCGTAACGTAGACTAATGGATGAAATATGTTGATTCAATGATGCTGATTGATATAATTGTATTGCTACATGTGTGCCACCAAATACTGCTTACTAAATTTCAGATTTCATGAACTGTTAACTTGTTGCTAAAAGATGAACTAAGGATGAACTTGTAGGCATGTCGTTTTGGCTGAAATGTTACTAACCTATGCCTTGGTATACCTCACGTAGAGTTTCATGCTTAGGTGAGTCGGTTAAGCCTTGCTGAGCCTTCGTGCTCATGGTTGCTGCTTAAGTGTTTTTCAGGTGAGGAGCCACCCACGGACTCGGAGTACGAGTCAACCGGCGAGGGTTACCCTCCGTCGGGTACCACGGCTGAGTGGGAGCCGTACACGCCGCGCTGAGCTGAGGAGTGCAGCTAGTGTGGGTTGCCCTAGGGCTGGGCAACCAACTTTTGCTAGATAGGCGGGCGTGAGTTGTATAGTGTAGACTTCCGCTGTGTAATATAAACAATAGTTGTACTGAAGTTTGTACCTGTTTGTACAGTTTCAGTTGTTTTTCCCATGTAATATATTATGTTCTTATGACGTGTGCTGTCGGGTGTCGCATCGCGTGGCACCACCCTCTGCGATCCTGGATGAGCGGATTCCGGTCCGCCACAGCCTGGTATCAGAGCTGCAGTGGGGATAGCACAGTACTTAAGGACTGCATTAGGGGAAAAACTTAGGTATACGGTGAGGATTCGGTAGTTGCCCAAGTAAGGACTATATTAGCATAGTTACTTAAAGTGGCAAAGACTAACTTATGTGTTATAATTCTGAATTTCAATTATGTAACGACGCGCCTACGCTCTGGTAAGTATGGTAAGGAACGCCACCGAAAGCGGTTCAATTTCGGTTAGCTCCCCCTGACGAGGAACGTGGTTCAGGGATTTGTCTCCCAGCTTGGTGTGAGACGTTAATATGAACCTCTTGAACTCTTCATGTTCCTGAGTTCATATGAAACGCTGATCCCTAGCGTGCATTAGGCAAGTAAGTGGAGACCCTATCGCGTGGTCAGTAACGCGAGAGTGTGTTCGTCTGGAAATAGCCAAGAAGGACATACGCAGTGCTTGCCATCGGCGTGCCCCTGCAGGGCAGTAGGTAGTATCTGTTGGGTTGATAACATTCCCAACCGTGACGACCCGTTCATGACATACTCGGGTTCCCCGTCGTGTGGTGTTGAAACACGATCACGTGCCTTGAGACGTGACTTAGCTCAAGGACGGCCGTATGACAATGATACGGGCGTTTGTATTTACTTTTAAATATGGAACTGCCTGAAATGAACAACCTTTGAGTGCACCATCATTGTGTGGTCTTCTGCAGGTACTAACCACGTATGTATCCGTGTAGAAAACGTGTGCGAGAGACCGTTTAGTGCCACACTCGAGACGTATATGCCGGTATGATCCGGTTAGGATTTTCTTTTGTGAGGAACGTAGTACCGAGATATTGTAGGCATATGCATGAGTATAATGATAACAAAGAATTAAAATCTATAGGTTCAACATTTAGGACCCTGGTTGGGTATAAGAATGGGATAGTGATGATTGTAGTTCCAAAAAGACTGAAAAACAGAGTGCTCTGTTTTGGGCAGCATGTTTGCTGATCTTCAACAGGGCGTAACTCACCGGTCTTTTAGCTCAGAGGGGGTGCTACATAGCTTTGGAAAGGTATTGAAGTACTCTACAACTTTGTTGTAGACTTCCAGAGCTGAAACTCACCTTAAGATGGCTTAAAGCCCAGAGAAATGTAAACTGTCCAGAACCAGGGTAGAGTAAAACATCCTCTGAACTGATCAGTTTTTCAAATATAACTCCCAGTAGAAAAATCTAAAATTGTCATATAATACATCCTTAGGAAGAGTAGAAGATGTGTGACATCTTTGCAATTCAAAGTTTCTGAAGTTTCAGCACAGAATTTAGTGGAAATCAGGGTTGAAAACAGCCACTTCCAAGGGAGGTGCTGTTAAAATTCTTCCAGAAATTCTGCTAACTTTGAATTAGCATAACTTTTTAATCAAAGCTGATCTGGGGGCAAATGAGTACTCGTTGGAAAGATACTAAAGTTAACTTTAACTTTGGTATTCAACTTGAGTCATGAAAATGCCCATAAACGGATCAAAACTTGGAATAGGTAGAAACTGGTCATTCTGACAGAAGAATGACAGTTGAACTCATTGGAGAGGGTGTTGTACCCTAAGGGTGGTATATGTGATGACAACGCGATAATAATGTCTCGTAGAGACCAAACCCAGTTATGGTGAGCTTCCAAAGAAGGGGTTCATCAATTTGGATTAAACTAACTTGTGTTTGGTCGCGTAATGGTGTAGCTTGTGCAAAGTTATTACATTATCTGCTTACAAGATATATCGCATGTTTTTGTTGTCATAATATTTTTACGCCCATTGTAATGGAACTGCATGCAAGTGTTGCGGGACTGATGTTATAGTCGTATGGTTGCAGATGGTTCGCACTAGGACCACGCACGAGGTAGGTGGCTCTTGCCAAGGGGGAGGCGATGACTCCCAGCCACCGGCCTACGACAGCACCCCGCAGCAGCAGCCACCACCGCCGCCTCCGCTTACTCTAGCGGATGTGATAGCGGCATTGGTGGGGGGTCGTGGGGAGCAGACCGACCTGCTCCGCACGATCGTGCAGAATACGTCCCAGGCGGGAGGACGTCAAGAGCGAGGGCCTTGTGAGCCCCGCGAAGTGTCGTACTCGGATTTCATGAGTACGCACCCTCCAGTGTTCACCGAAGCTGAAGAACCACTGGAGGCGGACAACTGGCTGCAGACTATCGAGTCCAAGTTTGGGCTGCTCCAGTGTATGGAGCGGCAGAAGACACTGTTCGCAGCACAGCAGCTCCACGGTGCCGCTGGTGCGCGGTGGGCGAATTATGTCGCCTCACGTCCGGCTGGCCATGCCGTGGAATGGCAAGAGTTCCGGGAGGCGTTCCGCGCCTATCACATTCCTCCCGGGATAATGAAGAGGAAGTTCCAAGAGTTTTTGGAACTGAAGCAGGGCGGGAGGAGTGCCCACGACTACTCCCGTGCCTTCAACCATCTGGCGCAGTATGCGTAAGACTACATCTCCACGGAGGAGAAGAAGAGGGAGCACTTCTATCGGGGGTTACACCCCGAAATGAAGACCCATCTCGTACAGTGGAACCGCGGCACATTCAACGACTTAGTCAATGCCGCGATCATGCAAGAGGATGCTCAGCGGGAGTTGGCAGCTGAGCAGAGGAAGCGCAACGCTCCACCTAGCAGCGGTGGTGGCGCGCCTCAGAAGTACCGTATGGTGTATCGGACACCATCCGGGCAGCAGTGGCGTCCACCGGCGTGACCTCAACAGTTCGGGGGACGTTCGTTCCAAGCACCCCCGTTCCGTCCGCCGATGCCACCACCGAGACAGCAACAGCAGCAGACGGTACCCCGGGCGTTTCCACCGCCACAACGCGCCCCGGGATTCCGTCCACCGATCAGCGGGGGACCGCCCCGTTTCACCTGCTTCACGTGTGGCCAGGCGGGCCACTTCGCGAAGGACTGTCCCCAGGGGCAGCAGAGCAGCGGGCAAGCCCAGCTCCAGGGCGGTGCTCGAGGCCGACCTCCGGTGAAGAAGGTTGGTCAGCGGACGGGTGGCGTCCGCAACCTCGACAATGAGGACGCCCCAGAAGGAGACAACGTGCTGGCGGGTACGTTTACTCTCAACCATCAAGCCATCGTCATATTATTTGATTCTGGTGCAACCCACAGCTTTATAAGTGCATCCTATGTGGCTAAACATCAATTGCAAGTCTTCCCAACCGACTGCACTTATATGATCTGCTCACCGGGAGGGAAGATTTCAGCTAATATGATGATTCCAAAGGCACCTCTGTGCTTAGGTGGGAAACTATATCCCACCACCTTGATAATCCTTATGGGACAAAAGATTGATGCAATCTTAGGGATGTCATGGCTGCAATACCATGGCGCTGTCCTAGAGACTCGGACACGGACGGTTCACTTAAATTCTCCATTCCACCGTCCGCATTCCATGGTGTTAGACACGCCAGTCCGGGAAGTTTTAGCAATTAATAATGCTGAAGTTCTCAAGTTAGAAGACATCCCCGTAGTCCGGGAGTATCCCGACGTGTTCCCGGACGATCGTACGGGCATGCCACCTGAGCGGGATGTCGAGTTCAAGATCGAGCTCGCACCCGGGACTACGCCCATATCACAGAGACCATACAAGATGGCTCCAAATGAGCTGGCGGAACTGAAAGAACAGCTCAATGATCTGTTGAGCAAGGGTTTCATTGGGCCGAGTTCCTCGCCTTGGGGATGCTCGGCGCTATTTGTAAAGAAGAAGGATGAAACCCTGAGGCTGTGTGTGGATTACCGGCCGCTCAACGCCGTCACCATCAAGAATAAGTACCCACTGCCCCGTATTGACATCTTGTTTGACCAACTTGTGGGGGCAAGTGTATTCTCAAAGATGGACCTTCGCTCTGGATATCACCAGATCAAGATCCGGGCGGAGGATATCCCGAAGACGGCGTTCTCGATGAGATACGGCTTATACGAATATCTCGTCATGTCCTTTGGTCTCACAAATGCTCCAGCCCATTTCATGTATCTCATGAACTCGGTGTTCATGCCGGAGCTGGACAAGTTCGTGGTAGTGTTCATCGACGATATCTTGGTTTACTCCAAGACAGAAGCCGAGCATGCCGAACACTTACGGATTGTTCTTCAATGATTGCGAGACCACAAGCTCTACGCCAGGTTCAGCAAATGCGAATTTTGGATCAGCCAAGTGCCATTCTTGGGACATATCATCTCAGCTGAAGGCATTGCGGTTGACCCAAGTAAAATAGAGCAAGTGTTGAAATGGAAAGCTCCCACTTCAGTTCATGAAGTCAGAAGCTTCCTCGGGTTAGCGGGATACTATCGGAGATTCATTCCAAGTTTCTCCAAGCTCGCTAAGCCGATGACAGAGTTGCTGAAAAAAGGGAAGAAATATGTTTGGAACACGGCGTGTGAAGGAGCGTTCCGAACATTGGTGAAGCATCTCACAACAGCCCCGGTCTTAGCTCAACCGGATACAACAAAGCCCTTCGACGTGTATTGTGACGCGTCCGGTATTGGGCTTGGCTGCGTGTTGATGCAGGAAGGACGTGTGGTCGCTTATGGCTCACGCCAACTTCGGAACCATGAGCAGAACTACCCGACTCACGATCTTGAACTTGCTGCCGTGGTGTTGGCGCTAAAAATGTGGAGGCACTATCTCCTGGGGAACTTGGTGCATCTCTACACCGACCACAAGAGCTTGAAATACATTTTCACCCAGAAGGAGCTGAACATGAGGCAGAGGAGGTGGTTAGAACTGATCAAAGATTATGAGGTTGAGATCCATTACCACCCCGGCAAGGCGAATGTGGTTGCCGACGCGCTGAGTCGGAAATCACATGTCCATCACCTCACCATTACACCGATGGAGGAGGAAGAGCCAAGTTTATACTTGGTTCCTTATGGATCGCTGTACAACCTTGCCCTCATCCCTACTATTAGGGAGGACATCATTGAAGCTCAGAAAACGGATAAAGGCATGGCACATCTCCGGAGACGGATAGACAATGGAGAAATTAAATGTTTCCGGAAAGATGGTGAGGGGACGCTGTGGTTCAATGACCGCATAGTCGTACCCCGAGATATGGAGTTGAGGAAAAAGATCCTCGATGAAGCTCACTTGTCCAAATACTCCATTCATCCGGGCAGCAACAAAATGTACCAAGATTTGAAAAAGAAATTTTGGTGGACACGGATGAAGCGGGAGGTAGCTAAGTACGTATCCGAGTGTGATACGTGTAGACGAGTGAAAGCTGATCACATGAAGAAATCAGGGCTGTTGCAACCCCTGAAGATTCCGGCATGGAAATGGGAAGATGTGAGCATGGATTTCATTGTGGGATTACCCCTAACAGCCAACAAGCATGATTCCATATGGGTAATCGTTGATCGCTTAACCAAGACGGCTCATTTCATTCCGGTGAATACACGTTACAATGCCGGCAAATATGCGGAGCTATACATAGCGAAGATTCTATGCCTATACGGGGTACCCAAGACCATTGTCTCAGATCGAGGTGCATTATTTGTATCTCGCTTTTGGGAGCAGCTACACGCTGCATTGGGTACTAAGTTGATCAGGAGCTCCGCTTATCACCCTCAAACAGATGGCCAGACAGAGAGGGTGAATCAAGTTCTGGAAGACATGTTGAGAGCATGTGCCATCCACCATGGTAGGAACTGGGATGATCACCTACCATTGGCGGAATTCTCGTACAACAACGGTTATCAGGCGAGTATCCAGATGGCACCCTACGAAGCTCTCTACGGTCGTAAATGCCGCACCCCATTAAATTGGTGCGAGTCCGGTGAAAGGGTCACATTCGGAGTTGATGTGGTGAACGACGCCTAAGAGCGCGTTCGGACAATTCAAGCCAATTTGAAGGCCGCTCAATCCCGACAAAAGAACTACGCTGATAAGAGGCGTAGACCGTTGCAGTTTGACGTTGGGGAACACGTGTACCTCCGCGTGTCTCCAATGAAGGGTGTGCACCGGTTCGGTGTGAAGGGGAAGCTCGCTCCCTGTTTTATTGGACCCTACGCTATCACCGAGAAGTTTGGACCAGCGGCGTATCGATTGGAACTACCGGCATCTCTGGCTGGTGTCCACGATGTTTTCCATGTTTCGCAACTGCGAAAATGCTTGAAGCATACAGCTGCTGTTCCTATCGAAGACATTGGCGAGTTGAAACCGGATTTAACATATGATGAGTATCCGGTGGCCATTCTTGAGGAGAAAGCCCGAACCACGCGTAGCAGAACGTTGTGGTTCTACAAAATACTCTGGAGTAACCACACCGCCGAAGAAGCGACGTGGGAGAGCGAGGAGTTCCTTCGCTCAAATTACCCGGAGTTCATGGCTTCTCAACATGGGTAAGTCCCTATTACATCGCTATCTCTTCTTTTATAATCTCGGGACGAGATTCTTTTAAGGGGGGAGGGATGTAAAAGCCCAAGAAAAGGGACTTGCAAAAACTCTTCTTCACCTCACAACACCACAGTTTTTATTGTGGAAATCTTAGGAAATATTGTGAAGAGCATGTAACCTCCATCAAAAGAATGATTAGAGGGGAAAGCCTTCACTTTCCCAAAGTAGGGTTTCTACACATGAACATGAGAGGTTGAGCTCACCCCTAGCATTTAAAAAGTCTTGGGAAGGTTCAGTCCAAAGCTCATGCAAATTCAACACTTTTTGAGGCATTTTTGGGTTATTTCAAAAAGAGGCCAATTTGAATGTAAATTCAAATTGCAGCAACTTTATCACCCAAATTCAAAAGTTAGCTCCATATCTATACTCAGCACATTTTTCTGAGTAAACCCACCAATTTTCATCTCCATTAGAGCTCATCTTGTCAAGAGCTAAATTTGCAAGAATTCAAAACTGAATTTGAATTTCAGTTTAAATATGAAGCAAATTTAACCAAACAAAGTTTGAATTTGAGAATTCAAATTCAAACAAAGACTTGGTGACTAAGTCTCACATTAAATTTTGAGTAGCTGAGGATATTTTGGCACAACAGAATTCAGAAAATTGGAAAAACAAAAGAGTTAGAGGGGAGGCCCACTGGTCAGTAGACTTAGCACAGAAGTCTCCTCAGCCGACTTCCTCGACCGAGCGCGCTCGCCAGCTGCAGCCAGCGTCGGCGCCCGACCACCTCGGCCGGCCAGCTCCTGCTTCGGCAGAGGAGGTGGCACAGCAGGTGTCGCGCTCTCCACTGGCCTCAGGGGCCTATAAAAGGCCCGAGACCGCCGGCGAGTTACTGATTTTCGCGAGTTCCGTAACCAACAGCCTAGTCTCCCGAGCTCCGATCGTATGCCACCCCAGCTGTGATCATCTTCCGGCTTTGACCTCCATAGGAAAGTGAAGCGCTAGCTCGTCCTCAAGACCACTGCGCAAACCGTTCCAAGGTTCGACCTTTGTGCGCGGAGAATTTTCCAGTTTAGGACGAGTAGCTCCTTTCGGGACCCGATTAGGTTTAGCAGAAATTCGGGAAGCTTAGTGGGTGGGAGGTCGAACGGAGCTGTGAGAGAGCATCTAGAGGTTCTGGCGACCCTTCTCGATCGAAAACCGGGAGGAAATCACCGCCGGAACCCTAAGTTCACCCTAGGACAGTATGGCGGAGGAGGGGGTCGCCGGTGAGGTCTGGGTTGCCGGCCGTTTAGGGCCCAACAGAGCTCATGCCGAGATTCCCGAGGTTTCCCTGAGTGTGGCGACGCGATTAGCGCACGAAGAAGCTGGTCAGAAGGGCGGGAACACGTTGCCGAGGTAGCACAGAGGCATAGGGCTCGTCGCCGGCGAGCTATGGCGGTTAGCCGGTGGCGACATGGTGTCCAGCGGGTTCAGCACCCGAGATTACGTGGGGGCGGCGAGTCTCGTCGGCTCCGGTGAGCTAGATCGCCGGGAACGCTGACCTCGCCGGAGCTCCGGCGGCTCGGGGCGGCGACGTCGGGAGGTAGACGAAGGGCGCGGCCCCACCTGTAAGCCCCTGTGTTAATCGCGCGCGAGAGCGCGGTTAGTTCAATTTAAACAGGCGGGCCCCGCTGTCAGCCTCTGGTTTAGCGCGGGAGGGGATTTTCTGTAGGAAAATAATTCAGGGATTAGCTCAAACTTTAGAAATCCATAACCTTGGCTAGGAAGCTCCAAATTTAGTGATTCAAATTGGGTTGGATTCATCTTGCCTAGTTCTGTCTAGATATACAACCCAATTTGTATAAAACCCATTAATTAATTCTGGAAAATTCTTTAAAGCTTTTCAGCAAAAGAATTTTAGAGGGAGTTTGGTTCATCCAAAAATCTCCAAATTTTGCCAGAATGTTCTTTAGGACATTAGTAAACCCCTGTAAAAGTTTCATACCATTTGGAGTTGATTTGGTCAGAGGAATTTAAATTGGAAAGTGATGTGTTCATTTGAATGCAGAAACAGTTTCAGAGAATTTTCAAAACTTGGAAATTCAATTCTGGGCAAACCTTAACTCCAAAAATGCTAGGACAATTCATGCAAACTCTAGGAGCTATAATTGAAATTGTAGTTCACTAAGTTGGGTATGAACAGGGGTCTGACCTCAGAATTAAGTCCTACTTGCTTATTTGCTAAGAAAATTATTCTGAGCAAACCACTCCATGAAAAGTGCTAAGGTTTGGTCCAGAGGGTTTTCTTGTGACAAGGAACTCACACAAAAATTCTCAGCTCCATTGGAGCTCTAGATCACCCCTGTCCTGTTTAACCACTTAAGGGATTAATGTGGAAAAGGGGGGGAAACCACTTAGCATTTAACCATGTGATTAAGTCCAAGCCAAACCACCAACACCAGTTCATCTTTAAATTCTTAAACAAAGTTCCAGGTGTTAGACGCTGGTTATTATAACTAATAGTAGAAGTCTTACTCTAAAACTCACATTGGCATCTAAATTAACATGTAATATTTCATTAACGTGTAGCCGTTGAAGAAGAGACTCCGGAAGTGCTGGACTTCCTTCTTCCGGACGAGGAACTAACTACTGACCAGAAGCAACAAGGCAAGCCCCGGTTTGCATTAACCTTTTTATAAATTTTCTTTTGTTTACATGAGTCATGTGAAGTATGATTGTGCATTAGGTGTAGGATGAATGGAACCCCACTTGCATAACCAAGGGTTCCTAAAAGAGTGAGGGTAGTGTCTAAGACCTCGAGTCTACCGGCTATGCTTAATGAGTCATAGGACTTCGGTACAAGTCGAGTAGTTGGAATCTACTCGCGAGATAGGCTTGGGACACACGGGTTCGGTTGAGTGATGTGAGATCATTTTAGTAATGAAAATGAGACTAGGCAGGGGCTAGGGCGCAGCAAGAGGGAGTCTTGTGTGCGCAGCCCTGCCCGTGTCGATTGAGGACCGATCCGTGTGCGGCCCTGCTGAACAAGTATTGAATGTACCGAAGGCATATCGGATATATGGGCCCCGATAAACCGATGTAGCCTAAACCTCCGGGCGTCGAGGCATAGCACACCGATTTATAGGTGTAGGTTGAGGGCAGCAAGGTGGAAATCTGCCAACGGGCATAGAGAGATGCTCCGTGTGGGGAACCTCCTGCTCGTTTCGGTGCGACCGGTTCGACGTTTGGGCTGTTGGGTGAAAGGTTGTCCCGTACGACATCGAGTGAGCGTGCTGTGCAGCTCCACGGGTGGGTGTACGTGACGTGCTCTTTGGGTTTTCCCTGCAGGTGTATATCGAGTTGATTCGCCGTCCCTCGCGGTGACGAGTACCGCTTGTTCACTGCATCGTAACGTAGACTAATGGATGAAATATGTTGATTCAATGATGCTGATTGATATAATTATATTGCTACATGTGTGCCACCAAATACTGCTTACTAAACTTCAGATTTCATGAACTGTTAACTTGTTGCTAAAAGATGAACTAAGGATGAACTTGTAGGCGTGTCGTTTTGGCTGAAATGTTACTAACCTATGCCTTGGTATACCTCATGTAGAGTTTCATGCTTAGGTGAGTCGGTTAAGCCTTGCTGAGCCTTCGTGCTCATGGTTGCTGCTTAAGTGTTTTTCAGGTGAGGAGCCACCCACGGACTCGGAGTACGAGTCAACCGGCGAGGGTTACCCTCCGTCGGGTACCACGGCTGAGTGGGAGCCGTACACGCCGCGCTGAGCTGAGGAGTGCAGCTAGTGTGGGTTGCCCTAGGGCTGGGCAACCTACTTTTGCTAGATAGGCGGGCGTGAGTTTTATAGTGTAGACTTCCGCTGTGTAATATAAACAATAGTTGTACTGAAGTTTGTACCTGTTTGTACAGTTTCAGTTGTTTTTCCCATGTAATATATTATGTTCTTATGACGTGTGCTGTCGGGTGTCGCATCGCGTGGCACCACCCTCTGCGATCCTGGATGAGCGGATTCCGGTCCGCCACATTCAGCGGCGTGCGACACTTCCGGCCGTAGAGAGCTTCATACAGCGACATTTTAATACTCGCTTGATACCCGTTGTTGTATGAAAACTCCGCCAACGGCAAGTGATCATCCCAATTCTTACCATGGTGGATGGCACACGCTCTCAACATGTCCTCAAGCACCTGATTCACCCTCTCAGTTTGTCCATCGGTTTGAGGGTGATATGCGGAGCTTCTAATCAGCTTGGTGCCCAACGAGGCATGCAGCTGCTCCCAAAAATGAGCAACAAACAGCGCCTCTCGATCTGAAATGATGGTCTTCGGGACACCATGTGAGCAAATAATCCTCGAGATATATAGCTCCGCATATTGCCTTGCTCGATAATGAGTGTTCACCTGTATGAAATAAGCTGATTTCGTCAACCGGTCGACGATCACCCATATCGAGTCATGCTTCCGGGATGTAAGCGGTAATCTTCCGATGAAATCCATACTCACATACTCCCATTTCCATGCTGGTATCTTTAAATGTTGTAGCGGTCCGGCTTTCGGCATATGATCAGCCTTGACCCGTCTACATGTATAACACTCGGATACGTACTTCGCAATTTCTCTCTTCATCCTCGTCCACCAAAATTTCTCTTTCAAATCTTGGTACATCTTGTTACTTCTGGGATGAATGGATAACTTAGACAGGTGGGCTTCATCCAAGATCTTCTTCCAGAGTTTCATATTGCGCGGTACCACTATACGGTCATTAAACCATATCGTACCGTTCTCATCCTTCAGGAAGCATTTTACTTCTTCGTTGTCTAGTCTTCTCCATATGTGAGACATACCTTTGTCTCTTCTTTTAGCCTCAACAATCTCTTCACGGATTGTTGGAATGAGAGCGATATTGTAAAGCGCTCCATACAGAATGACACGGAGACTCGGTTCTTCAGCTTCCAACTCAGCAATCGCCAAGTTGTGAATGTGGGCTTTCCAGCTAAGCGCGTCGGCGACCACGTTTGCTTTGCCCGGATGGTAGTGGATCTCAATTTCATAATCTTTGATGAGCTCCAACCATCTCCGTTGTCTTATATTCAGCTCCTTCTGCGTGAAGATATACTTCAGGCTTTTATGGTCGGTGTAGAGGTGAACAAGATTACCAAGTAGATAATGCCTCCACATTTTTAACGCCAATACCACAGAAGCAAGCTCAAGATCGTGAGTTGGATAATGCTGCTCATGGTTTCGCAGTTGACGAGACCCATAGGCCACTACACGCCCGTCTTGCATAAGAACGCAGCCGAGACCGATGCCGGATGCATCACAGTATACATCAAATGGCTTCGTCGTGTCCGGCTGAGCAAGAACTGGAGCTGTTGTGAGATGTTTCACCAAAGTTTTGAATGCGGCTTCACATGTGTCACGGGCCGGGTACCGACTGAGACAGGGCTCAGCTACTGATACCACTTGTCACAGTTCTGATACCACGATGAGGGGCCCAATGCCACCCGTTTAGTCCCGGGGACGGGGCACTCGCCCGGGAATCGCATTGGGTGGTGCCGTGTTGTGCGCACCCAACAGCACACATACAAGGAACAATGTATTACATAAAACAATAGCGGAAGCTTACAAGTTTTTCTTTGTAAATAGTTTACATCAAATACCTACAGCGGAACTTTATAACAACTCACGTCGAATAACTAAGAGCACCCGAGATAAAGTCCAGCCCGCGGACTCCTCTCGCTAGCAACACGAAGAAAAGCAGCAGCCGCAGGGTTCTCCATGTGTTACCTGACTCGGAAGTCTCCGAGTCTCACCGGACAACCTCCATCTTAGCATCGATGTTAACCTGCAAAACCACTTATATAGCAATCGTGAGCACATAGGCTCAGCAAGACTGATCCGTCTCTCCTAAACAAGAAACTCTACATGCACGACGGTTACAATTGGGTTAGCTAGATTTGCATAAAGGACTCACCTAAAGTTGATCCTTAACTTTCAGATTTTAAGCCTCATTATGCATACCTTGAGCTGAAAAGCATCACAACTCCACAATCAAACAACAAACGCTTTGTTGTGATGCTCCTTGCACGAGGAGAAAATAAAGTTTAATGAGCCTATCTCTAATTCAATCATGGTTTCAATACAATTTACATCACAGCCTTATCAGGTTTAAAAGATAACAATTTCAGTTGTTACTACGTCAAGACGCAGTGGGCAAGTATGCTCATATAACCGCGAGCGACGGTGATTCGAATCAGTACACGCCCGGACTACACGACACGTACACCCGTACTCCGAGTTGCCGGCAGCAACCTCGACTGACGTTGTACGCGGCCACCATTCCCAAGATCTTCCACAGTGGACGCAGTCCAACTGCCCCGAGTACGCAAGCTCTCTCAAGGTACATACCCGCAGTGGTATGTTCTTAAGCGAGTTACCTCCTTCTACCGTGACGCCGAAAGCCTAAGGCAGTTGGAAAAGTTGCACTATGGATCTCCCAAGGTACATCGGTTTCCTGGGTCCCATATAGCTAGTATGCGCCCGGTACACGACTCAAACTTGTCCAACATGGCCAAGCACGGACGGGCCTTAACCGACACAGGCAGTACTATGCACGCACGGTCCGCAACCTGCTGCATCTAAACCTCCCTGCCCGTTTTCCATTTCTTATGTGTGAACTTTCCTCATCTTTTCTATTTTGGACCCATTCTGAGTAAACCAGCCCTAAACTCGCGAGTAGCTTCCAACTACTCGACTTCTACCGAACCTTTCCTACTAACATTTAGCGTAGCCAAATCCACTCGAGGAGGTGCTATTCTACCCTTTCTCTCTTAGGTATTTCTGGTTATGCAAGTGGGGTTTTCAATATCGACTAGACGTAATGCAACCAAACGATTCAAAACTATGATCTCTAAAAATGGAAATACTTTATAAAACTGTTTAAATACAAACCGGGGCTTGCCTGTTTTGCAGGTGACTAAGATTACAATCAGTTAGTGATGATCACTTGGAGATTGATCACTTGCTTTCTTTTTCCTGGATCTTCACTTTAAGTCCTTCTCACGTTCTTCACGTAGATGCTACACGATATGATCATGTATATGTATTTAATTGAAAAGCTTTTGCTAATAAGATCTAATGATAGTTTTAAAACTGGAACTCTGTTTAAGAATTTAAAATGACACTGGTGCTAGCGGTTTGGGTTGGGTTTAAAGACCATGATCAAAGGTTAAGTGCTTTTCCCACTTAAGTGTTGATCAGCTTAAGAGGTTACACTCGACAGTGGTGATCCAGAGCTCTAATGGGGCTGAGAATTTTTATGTGAGTTCCTTGTCACAAGAAAGTCATCTGGACCAAAAATTAGCACTTTTCATTAAGTGGTTTATGCATAACAATTCTCTAAGTAATTAAGCAAAGAGGAATTAATTCTGAGGTAACACCTATGTTCATATCAAGATCAGTAAAACACAATTTCAATTATAGTTCCTAGAGCTTGTATGAATTTTCCTAGGATTTTTGAAGCTATGAATTGCCCAAAACTGAATTTACAAGTTTTGGAAATTCTCTGAAAATGTCTCTGTATTCAATTGAACACAGCAACTTAAAATCTAAATTCTCCTCACCAAATCAACTCCAAATGAGCTGAAACTTTTACAGGAGTCTAAGAAAACCCTAAGCAATAATCTGGCAAAATTTGAGGATTTTTGGATAAACCAAACTCCCTCTAAAATTCTTTTTTCTGAAAAATATTAAAGAATTTTCCAGAATTAAATAAAGACCTTCATAAAATTTAGGTTGCATATTTGGATAGAGTTTGTCAATCTGAATCTAACCACATTTGAATCACTAAATTTGGAGGTTCCTAGCAAAAGTTATACTCTTCTAAAGTTTGGGGAAATTCTGGAATTTTAATAAATCCGGGAGAAGTTTAAATCTGATTGTGGGTCCAGGGGACACGTGTCTGTTGCCAGGAGGGCGCCACACGGGGTCAAAGGATTGTTTCCCGCGCTGTCACAGACGATCCGGCGCCACAGAGTATCCAGCTCCTGTTGCTTGCGACTGACGCGTGGGGGCGGCAGTATCTTTGTCTACTTGCCGCACCCGCGCTCCCGCACCGCCGGGCTCGCCGGAGTTCACCGGTTTTCATCGCTCCGGCCAACTCCCGAGCTGTCACAAGCCGCCAGGCCCTCATTTTGTGCGAGTAACACGCTGGCGTGACTTCTACAGACCGGCGACGTCTCTAAACCACCCTGCACCGGTGCAGCGACTCGGATGAGGTTCGGCGACGTTACCCCGATGCCCTAAGCCTCCCAAGCTCCGGTTTCAATGTTCTAATGCACCGGCGGATGCTACGGAAAGTCGACATGGGAATGAAACGGCTCGGAGATAGCTCTAAACTAGGGTTCACCGTGCACCCGAACCTTCCCGCCATAGATGCCGTCGGAAAGACCGGACATACGCCGTGCAAGGTGTGTTTCTTGATAGGTTTCA
This sequence comes from Neostapfia colusana, assembly GCA_030760725.1. NCBI lineage: Eukaryota > Viridiplantae > Streptophyta > Magnoliopsida > Poales > Poaceae > Neostapfia > Neostapfia colusana. The sequence goes on along the minus strand of JASWHV010000004.1, from coordinate 59,611,263 downwards.
AAAGCAAACTGGTGCATCCTCAAGTCTAGCCCTCTTGTGTGAAGTTTCGTGCTATCTAAACAACAATCAACCGGGAATTTCATGGAAACATACTGGAAGGTCGGTATGCACCGATCAGGAGAAAATCTCGAAATTCCCTGCCGATGATCCGTGGTTGACCCTGAGCTTTGGGGGTGAGCTGCGTGGACGTCGTGCGCGTCTAGAAGTGGCCTAGCTTGGCCGTGACAAGCCGTGGTTGATGCTGTCCACGAGAGCACTTGCTCTCGGTTCTACGGCGGCTGCCGCAGAAACTCGCCGTTCTCGGTGCAGAGAGCACGACTCGCTTGGTGATGGCTCGAGGACGTCGTGGGAGGTATGGTGGTACGGTTTTTCTGCTCAGAGGCGCTGCTCACTTGAACTGCCCGGGTTCCCGAGTGATCGAAGAAGAGCGACCGGGTTTCTGTCTCTCGGTGATAAGGCGAAGGAAAACATGGCAGGGGACATGAGTACGGGGAGGAGCAGCTCGCCAGCACACGTACGACAGAGGAACGTCGGTTTCCCTGGGGGACTCGTTGTCGCACGGTGAGAAGCCTCTGTGGCTCGAGTGAACCGACTGCAGAACTCAAACAGAGACTACACTCTGAGATCTTTTTGCAATTTTTCTCCCCCTCAATGACAGGTGGGTCCAACAATTCAGAGCCACCTTATCCTCTAAAATATCTCCCAAAATGGCAAATGATGGAATTCAGTTGTGGAAGTTTAAATCTGAGAGGCATTTGGACAATTGGGCAAGTTTCATCCAAATTCAAATATGCATTTGAATTCTTTGTTATTCAAGTCCATTTTTAAGAATGGGTTGCAAATCATTTCCATAAATTATGAAACTTTGCGCACCCCCTAATTTGGACCCAAGGAATTCAAATATGATATCTTATTTTTATTTTGGCTGGTGCAAAATGAGATTTGTAGCACAACAGTTTTGAAATTCATAGTGTTGCTCTCATTTGAATTTTGAGTTGAACAAGTTTTTTCCAAATCTGACTTTAGTTTTCTCACACATATGGGAACTTTCCATCTTGGTTTTAGACCCCCCCCCCCTTGGGTTCCAAGTCTTCAAACAAACATTTGAACTTGTGTGAAGAAAACCCTTATGTGTGTTATCACATGTGGAAAAGTTTTAACAAGTCCCAAATTTCATAATATGAAACCAACTTTTGCAAACAAGCATTTCTTTGTATTCACATTTTTGGGACCTTTACATTCCTGCCCCCTTTAAAGGAATCTCGTCCCGAGATTACAAACGAAGAACGAGACGGGAGGTAATTACAAAGTTTATTACAAAAGTTCCGGATAGTTCTTGTGGATGTAATCTTCGGTTTCCCACGTCGCCTCTTCCGGGGTATGATTACTCCACAGGACTTTGTAGAATCTCAAAGTACGGTTCCGGGTGATCCGGGTCTTTTCGTCGATAATCTGAATAGGTTGCATGACGTAGGTGAGATCCAGCTTCAACTCGTCGATGTCTTCAGTGCGGAATGCAGCGGTAAACTTGAGACATTTACGCAGCTGGGGCACGTGAAATATGTCGCGAATACCGGCAAGGCTTGCCGGTAGTTCCAGCCGGTAGGATACAGTCCCGCACTTCTCGGTTATGGCAAATGGACCGATGAATCGGGGAGCAAGTTTCCCCTTGACACCGAACCGATGAATCCCTTTCATCGGAGACACACGAAGAAGATACACGTGCTCTCCGACATCAAAATGTAGCGGTCGACGTCTCGGATCTGCGTAGCTTATTTGACGAGATTGGGCAGCTTTGAGGTTCTCTTGTATTATCCGAACTCTCTCTTCGGCTTCATTGACAAGATCAACCCCGGACATTACTCGTTCACCGGACTCACACCAGTTCAATGGCGTACGGCACTTCCGGCCGTATAGAGCTTCATATGGTGCCATTTTGATGTTCGTCTGATATCCGTTGTTGTATGAGAACTCCGCCAACGGTAAGTGATCATCCCAGCTCTTACAGTGGTGGACGGCACATGCTCTTAGCATATCTTCCAGTATTTGATTCACCCTCTCAGTTTGCCCATCGGTTTGAGGGTGATACGCAGAGCTTTGAATCAGTTTGGTCCCCAAGTATGTGTGTAGCTGCTCCCAGAAACGAGCTACGAACAGCGATCCTCTATCGGACACAATGTTACGGGGAACTCCATGTAAGCACAAGATCCGTGCTATGTACAGCTCTGCATACTGCTTTGCGTTATATCTTGTATGCACAGGTATGAAATGTGCTGATTTGGTTAACCGGTCCATGATTACCCAAATTGAATCATGGTTGTGGGAGGTCATCGGCAACCCGACAATGAAGTCCATGCTCAAGTCTTCCCACTTCCATGCCGGTACTTGCAGTGGTTGCAACAGGCCTGACTTCTTCATATGGTCGGCCTTGACTCTTCGACACGTATCACATTCTGAAGCGTACTTTGCAACTTCACGTTTCATACGTGTCCACCAAAACTTCTTCCGGAGATCTTGGTACATTTTATTACTGCCCGGATGAATGTAAAACTTGGACAAATGAGCTTCATCCAAAATTTTCTTCCGTAGTCCCATATCACGGGGTATTACAATCCGGTCGTTGAACCACAAAGTACATTAATCGTCCTTCCAGAAGCACTTCATTTATCCATTGTCTATCCTTCGCCGTATGTGAAACATACCCTTATCTTTTCATTGAGCTTTAATGATCTCCTCTCGGATGGTAGGAATGAGAGTGAGAGAATAGAGAGCTCCATACGGGACGAAACGGAGTCTTGGTTCTTCATCATCCATTTCAGCAATAGTTAGGTGATGGATATGCGCCTTACGACTGACCGCATCGGCGACCACATTTGCCTTTCCTGGATGATAATGAATCTCAAGTTCATAGTCTTTAATGAGCTCTAGCCATCTTTGTTTCCTCATGTTCAATTCTTTCTGAGTGAAGATGTACTTCAAGCTCTTGTGGTCGGTGTAGAGGTGTACAAGATTTCCGAGCAAGTAATGCCTCCACATCTTCAAAGCAAGGACCACGGCAGCTAACTAAAGATCATGAGTTGGATAATGCTGCTCGTGATTTCTGAGTTGACGAGATCCATAAGGGACCACTCGTCTATCTTGCATCAGCACGCAGTCAAGACCGATGCAAGATGCATCGCAATACACGTCGAATGGCTTCGTCGTATCCGGCTGAGCAAGAACTGGGGCTGTTGTGAGATGCTTTACTAAAGTCTTGAAAGCTTGTTCACACGCAGCACCCCACATAAATCTGGTATTCTTCTTTAATAATTCCATCATCGGTTTAGCAATCTTAGAGAAACCTGGAATGAACCTCCGGTAATAACCCTCTAAACCGAGGAAGCTACGGATTTCATGCACAGACTTTGGTGACTCCCATTTCTGTACTTGGATAATCTTACTTGGATCTACAGTAATGCCCTCCGCTGAAATAATGTGTCCGAGAAAGGGTACTTGATTAATCCAGAATTCACGCTTGCTGAATTTTACATAGAGCTGATGATCTCGCAATCTTTGTAGCACAATATGCAGATGTTCAGCATGTTCTTCCTCTGACTTGGAGTACACCAAGATATCGTCGATGAAGACAACGACGAATTTATCCAACTCCGGCATGAATACTGAATTCATCAGGTACATAAAGTGTGCCGGGGCGTTGGTCAAACCAAAATACATAACGAGATACTCATACAGCCCGTATCTCATTGAGAATGCCGTCTTCGGAATATCTTCTGCTCGGATTTTAATCTGATGATATCCGAACCGAAGATCCATCTTCGAAAATACATTTGCACCCACTAATTGATCGAAGAGCATATCAATGCGAGGTAGTGGATACTTGTTCTTGATGGTAACGGCATTCAGAGGACGATAATCAATACAAAGCCGTAGTGTTTCGTCCTTCTTCTTGACAAACAATGCTGAACAACCCCAAGGTGACGAACTTGGTCGTATAAAGCCCTTGCTCATTAGGTCATTCAGTTGTGTCTTCAATTCTGCCAGTTCATATATTGGGTGCCATCTTGTATGGCCTTCGTGATATCGGTGTTGTTACCGGTATAAGTTCAATCTTGAACTCAACGTCTCGCTCGGGCGGCATGTCCGGTAAATCATCGGGAAATACATCCGGATACTCACGTACCACCGGAATGTCCTCTATCTTAACAGCTTCCATGTTGTTCACTGTTGCAATCTGCTGCCGTCTGGTGCCCAGAATTAATATATGAAGACCGTGCTGTGGGGAGTTGAGCTCAACGGTCCTAGAGCTGATGATAAGAACCGCCTGGTGGTAATTTAACCATGACATCCCCAAAATGATGTCGATCTTCAGACCCTCAAGAATAATGAGAGTCATAGGGTATATTCTGCCCCCCCAAACAAAGAGGTGCTCGGGAGACAACCTCGCTTGCGGTACTGCTGCCCCGGGGCGAAGATATGAGGTATTGCCTCTTTGTATAAACTGTTTGGAGCTGATGTTGAGCCACAAAAGACTGACTAATGAAATTGTGTGTTGCACCGGAATCAAAGAGAATCAAAACCGGTAGTTGATTCAGAGAAAATATCCCTGCTAAAGCGGCTTCTCCTTCTGGAACATCATCAATCACAGTATAGTGAATGTTGCCCCTTATCTGCCCTCCTATCTGCAGATTGAGGTACGGGTCGTATTGTTGTAAATATGATGACCCGCATTCTCGAATTCCCTCCGGACAGTGCCTAGCATAATGGCCCATACTCCTACAAGTGAAACACAGATGTCTCTCTGGTTCTTCGTTGACTTGCGGTTGGATGCTAGGTACACATGGCTGCAGCGATGGAGCACAAACCACCGTCAGATGCTGCGGCTGTGGAGGTGGTGCAAGTTGTAGAACTTGACCAGCAATCAACCTCTGAGAAGTTGATCGTACAGGTGGCCTCCATTCTTCACAGGGTGGCGTTTGATACACCAAACAGTACTTCTGAGGCACATAACTTGTGCTGGCCTGCTCGATTTCCGTCATCTTTCTCTTCTCAGCTTGCCACTCAAGTGTCGGCTTCTCTTGAATGAACGCCGCATCGACCATGTCGGTGTAACTGCCGTTATTGTGTACGGCCAACTTCTCTTGTAATATTGCACTCAGGCCATGGAAGAATAGGTCACACCGTGCCTCTTCTTTCGCCACATATTTGGGAGCATATTGGGCCAAAAGGTTAAACCTTCGGACATACTCAAGGACACTCATGTCCCCTTGCTTCAATTCCAAAAATTCCTCCCGCTTTGCCTTGACAATACCTAGTGGTATGTGACGAGTACGAAAGGCTTCACAAAACTCACTCCATGTTACTTGATGGTCATCCGGAATGGTGGCAAGATGATTAACCCACCAGTTTCCGGCGGTTCCATGGAGCTGCTGAGCGGCAAACTTGGTCTTCTGCACTTCATCACACTCGAATACTCCAAATTTGGACTCCATGACACGAAGCCATTGTTCTGCTTCCACAGGTTCGGTGGCTTCAGTAAAGATAGGCGGTTGAGTCGCCAAGAAATCCAGATAAGCGTTCCGAGGTGGAACAACTTGTTGCGTGTTCTGGAGTACGCCTTGTTGTACCAAAGCTTGGAGTAAGCGTGTGTGTTCATGTGTTGCTTCTTGGAGTAGCCTAGTGTTCTCTTGGTTAGACTCGACAACCCGAGTCATAAGATCCATCCATCCCGTGGATGGTGGTTCCGATGGTGGAATAGAAGCATCACCGCCTCTACGAGAACTCCCGGCCCTACTCCTAGAGTGGTTATGAACCATACTGCAAAAATGTAGTTGAGAAGAGTTAAACAAGATATCAGCAGTATGTGAGACTAATGGAAACAAGAATATGTCAAAACTTTATGAAAGCAGTAACAAAATCCATGTTTACACAACTCCTTAGTAGGCATAGCTATCCAGCCTATCTGTACAGAACAGACCTTTATGCACTATCTCCAGATTTTGATCTAGTTAAGAGCATTTTCATAACTCAAGTTGCATACCAAAGTTAAAGTTAACTTCAGTGTCCTTCCAACGAGTATTCATATGCCTTCAGATCATCTCTGGATTAAAGGTTATGATTTTTCAAAGTTGACAGAATTCCTGGATAAAAATTTGCCAGCACCTCCTTTGTACGTGGCTGATTTTATCACAGTTGTATATGTATATACAATAATAATCTGAACAAACTTTGAACTACAAAACTGTGGCACAATTCATAACCTTTCCAACGGCGTATCATATGCTTCTTAAGGATTTTTTTACAGAATGTTATGGCTTAAAAACCGAAAGGTCCAGAGAGGTTTTTGCCGCTGTCCTGGTTCTGGACAGTTTACCTTCCTCTGAACTTTCTACCCATTTAACGTGTGATTTTGCTCTGGAGGTCTACAAGGAAGTTGTAGCTCACTTGAAAATATTTCCAGAACTGTATCATACACCTTAATTGGGTCAATCTACTCAGAGTTATGTTCTGTTAAAGTCCAGCAAGAATTCCTGCCGAAAACAGAGCACTCTGTTTTTGAAATCTTTGAAGCCTAGTCTTCCTCTCATTTGAATCTTAGCTCAAAATAAGAGTTCAGTAACTAATATTTGTTTCAAGCTTCTATTTTTTAGTTGAAAGTTAGTTCATGAGTCATTTCTTCAAAGGAAAGGGGTTATTAAGTTTAGTACGGCGTCGATGCGCCGTAAGAAGCATGTCGGTACTACGTAGCCACACCAAAAGAAAAACTTAACCGGATTATACCGGCATATTCGTATCTTAGGTGGCACTAAAACGGTCAATCGCAAACGTGTAGTATTCTACTATTGTTTCGTGGTTAATCCTGCATAAGTCACACTCAATCGTCAGGTCCGGCTACACACCGAACCCGGTATCCATACAGTTTTTACACCCGTCCGTCGTCACTCGCACAGGTGTTCTCAAGCCAAACACGCCTTGATCTACGTGTTCACATTACTAACCACGTGACGGGGTTTCCCAAACTTGCCCGTAGCATGCCAGGGAAGGGCGTTGCTTGTGAGGGCCCGTCGTCCCGGTTCACGGGGATGGGGCACCTCGCCCGGGAATCGCATTGGGTGGTGCCGTGCGATGTGGCACCCAACAGCACACATAATAAAGCATCATATTACATAAATCAAGCGGAAGCTTACAAAGTGTAAATTTTACAAATACTTCTCAAAATATTCTACAGCGGAAGACTATTACAACTCACTTCTCATATTTATGCTAAGCAACATAGAAGGTGTCCAGCCCACGGACCCTTCTCGCTAGCAACACTATCACCGTAGCAGCGGCAGGGGTTGCCATGAGTTCACCACTCGGAGATCTCCGAGTCTCATCGGACACCCGTACATATCAGTGTACAGTTATTTACTGCAAAACAAATTATGCAGTATCTGTGATCACGAAGCTCAGCAAGACTTAACCGTCACCCTAGTCATGAAACTCTACATGATGAAAATAGAGGGCTGAATATAGCAGTTTGCACAAAAGATAAACTTAAGCTAAAGGAGAGTCCTTACTTCAAGTTTTAAGCAACTTTTATAACCCTCGCGCAATTTACATCGAGACTTCACAATCAAACAAGAAACGCTTCATCTCGATGTCACTTGCCCGAGGTGAAATTAACTTTAGTGAGCTACCCTAGACTCATACAGACCTTGCGCCACTACCGTCGAGACTCCACAATCAAACAAGAAACGCTTTGCCTCCACGCTACTAGCCCAAGGTGGAAAATAAATTTATTGAAAGTGTAAATCATTCCTCATCTCCATTATGAGGATTATTCACAAAGCATATTAAACGTTTCCCAGTTATTACTACGTCACGACTCAGTGTACAAGTATGCTCACTACCGCGAGCGACGGTGATTGCAATCAAAAACACCCAGCTGACATGACACGCACGCCCGTACTCGATGTTGCACACAGCAACCATCATTGACGTCGTACGTGGCAACCTTTCACACGACACCCAAATGTCGAACCGGTCCCACCGACTGGGATTAAGTCCCTCTACGGCAAACCCTCGTAGAGCCGACTTCTCTATCAGCATCGGCATCAGACAGTGAGGTATTCCTCGACACCCGGGTAAACATGTTACATCGGTTTCCTGGCCCCCGTGCACATCTCAAACTTGTCAAGTGGGGCCGCACACGAGAACGGGCCTTAATCGATTCAGACATAGACTAGGTTCACAGAACCACGTCCTTGAGCCTTCCATCCACTGCCCGGTCTCCATTCCCAACTATGAGCATCAATTCCCAACTCTTCCAATTGATCCCCCCTTAATCCCGATTCACGAGTAGGAAACTGCCCACTCGAGTTATGCCTCTTTTAATCCACTTTTGCTAACTTGAGATCAGCAGTGATAATCAAGTGTTAACCTACTCTACATTATACTCCAGGGTTTTCCGGGTCATGCATTTGGAGTGTCATACCACCTATACTTAATGCAAGAAACTAAATGCTAGACAATATAAAGTGAATACAAATGAAAACTTGTAAGTTTTGTTGCAAACCGGGGTTTGCCTTTGTTTTGCAGGGAACTAATATATATATATATATATATATATCTAAGTTAGTGAAGACCACTTGGCTTGATCTCTTGCCTCCCCCTTTGATCTCTACTCCAATGCCTTCAAGTTCTTCACGTAGATGCTACACGTAATGAATATGCACATATGTTCAATTGTAAAGATTTTGATACAAGTTCTAATGACAAGTTTTAAAAAAACTGGAACTCTGTGTAAGAATTTAAAATGACACTGGTGCTAGGGGTTTGAGTTTGGATTTAAGCACATGATTAAGTGCTAAGTGGTTTCCCACTCTTCTCTATTAATCACCTTAAGAGGTTAAACATAACAGGGGTGATCCAGAGCTCCAATGGAGCTGAGAATTTTCATGTGAGTTCCTTGTCACAAGAAAGTCCTCTGGATCAAAAATTAGCACTTTTCATTGAGTGGTTTGTTCACAACAATTTTCTAAGAAATTAAGCAAGGAAGAATTAATTCTGAGATAACACCCATGTTCATGCCAAACTTAGTGAACTACAATTTCAATTATAGTTCATAGAGCTTGCATGAATGTTTCTAGGATTTTTGGAGCTAAGGATTTCCTAGAACTGAATTTCCATGTTTTGGAAATTCTCTGAAAATGCTTCTGTATTTAAGTGAACACAGCAACTTCAAATCTGAATTGCCCTGATCAAATCGACTCCAAATGAGATGACACTTTTACAGGCGTTCACTAAAATCCTAAAGAATATTCTGGCAAATTTTGAGGGTTTTTGGATGAACCAAACTCCCTCAAGAATTCTTTTGCTGAAAAGCATTAAAGAATTTTCCAGAATCAAATAATGAGTTTCATACAAATTGGGTTGCATATTTGGATAGAGCTATTCAACCTGAATCCAATCCAATTTGAATCACTAAATTTGGAGCTTCCTAGCAGAAGTTATGAGGTTCTAAAGTTTGGGGAAATTCTGGAATTTGGATTAACCGGGAAAAGTTCAAATCCCTGACAGCGGGTCCGGCCCACACATGTCAATCCTTCGGATACACCACACGGGGCCACAGGACTGTTTTCCGCATTGTCACAGATGATCCGGTGCAACAGAAGATCCCAACACTATTTACGGAGCGACTGACGAGCGGGCCCGGCCAACTCGTCTTCTTCCTCGCGCTCCAGTGCCCGTGCGCCGCCGGGCTCGCCGGAGCCGCGCTGATTTTCACCGTCCGGCCAGCTTCCGCACCCTCCCTCACCGTTAGGGCCTAAAACCGTGCGCTGAACACGATGGGAGCCTTTTCCCCAACCGGCAGTGGCTCTAACTTGGCCAGCGACGGTGTGGCGGCTCGGGATCATTTCGGCGATGTCGCCAGACTCCTCTAGCCCGCCAAAGCCTCGGTGGACGGGCTCTACAGCACCGGGGGATCCCAGGAAAAGTCGACATGGCCATGCAAAGGCTCAGGGAAGGCTCTAACCTAACTGTCACCGTGAGCCCGATCCTCCCCGCCATAATTGCCGTTACAAAACCTAGAAATACTCGGCCTACGTGCAGTTTCAAGCTAGGGATGTGAAGGGCTAATGATCGCCGACTGCTGGCGGTCCTGTGTGCAAGAATTGACGAGCTAAGAACAAGGGTGGCAGGTGAATTTGAAGTTACCGTGCCGGGAGGTCAGTTCGTGCCCACTGGGGAACTTTCTTCCAATTCTCGCTCGGTAGATCATGTCACGGTTTGAGCTTTGGAGGTGAGCAACAGAGGGTCCTGGCGCGTCCAAGGGTGCTCTCGCTCGGGCATGACAAGCTCCCTGCAGCGCTGTCCATGTGCGACCTCTTCGTCAGTTCTCAGCCAGCCACCACGGAAGCAGGGATTTCTCGGTATAGAAGCTGAACACTGATCAGTGGCACGTCGAGGATGGAGAGGGAGATGCCATGGTGCAATTTTGTCGCTCTGCCGAGGCTTGCACGCGATGGAACGACGGCAGCATGGTGGATCGGTGGTGGCGGCAGCGAGCGGCACTGTTCTTGGGCGTGGGCACGAAGTAAAGACCACGGGGTTTCATCTGGTGCGTGAGAGGATCAGGCTGGGGCTTAAGAAGCGTCTAAGCGACTCGCCAGCATGATGAAACGTTCGGAGGGTGGCTGCTGCGTGGAGAACTCGGTGGCGCCCGGGGAGTCTTTGGCTCTGTCTCGGTTACTTGTGAGGAGATAACGCAGAGCCAACAGCTCGGGGTAGCAAGGAGAGGATCACACCGAGGAAATTTCAACGAGGAGGTGGCGCGGTGACCTGCTCGGTGTGGCGCCCGGAGAGAACTCCTCGGTGGAGTGAAAGACAGAGAGAAGACTTAGTGCGTAAGTCTAAATATCACTATGACATGTGGGCCCCACTGTCCCCCTTATCCCCTCTCATTTTTCTCGCAAATATCTCCACACTTTGGCAAATGTTGGAAATCAAATGGTGAGAATTCAAACCTGTATTGTGTTTGGGTAATTTGGACAAGTTCCATCGAAATTCAAATATATATTTGAATTCATTGCACATTTAAGTCCATTTGGAAAAAAATGGGTAGCAAACATCTTCAAAAATTTATGAGACTTTGCCTACCCCCTAATTTGGACCTAAGGAATTCAAATATGAACTCTGATCTTTAATCTGGCTGCTGCAAATGAGCATTTTAATACAACAGTTTGAAAACCATTGTGTTACTCTCATTTTAATTTTTGAGTGGAACAATTTGTTCTCAAAATCTAACTTTAGCTTCCTCACAGATATGGGAACTTCCCACTTAGTTTTAGATCCCTCTTGGGTTCCAAGTCTTCAAATATATATTTGAACTTGTGTGCAGAAGGCTCTCATGTGTATTATCACATGTGGAAAAAGTTTTAACAAGTCCCATTTTTCATACATGTGAAACCAACTTTGTGCAAACAAGAGTTTCTTTGTATGCATATTTTGGGACCTTTACAATCCTCCCTGCTTAAAAGAATCTCATCCCGAGATTACAAGGTAAAAATAAGAGGAAGGCTGGTGGAAAATTAACTATCGTGCGACATCTAAAGTCGGGATAATTGGTGCGAAGAAATCCATCGCTCTCCCCTTTCGCTTCAACCTTGGAGTGATCACTCCATCCACCTTATAGAACCACAACGTACCGTCGCGTGTGGTTCGGTCCTTTATGTCGATGATCTGATCCAGTCCCACTTGAGGTGTGAGATCTGGTTTCAGTTCCCCGGTATTTCCCAGCTGAATGGTGGTTAAACACTTGAGACACTTCCTCAGCCGAGAAATGTGGAAGATGTCGTACACACCGTTGAATGTTGCTAGGCATTCCCGTCGGTATGAAACTGATTCACATCTTTCCGAAAACCTGGAATGGACTGATGAATTGAGACGAATAGAAATTTGACAAGTGAGCCTCGTCAGAATCTTTCTTCCTCGACTCCGGTTTACGGGGTACGACAACTTTTGTCCTTAAACCTCAGGACGCCATATCCGTCTTTCCGGAAATACTTCAGTTCCTCACTGCCTATACATCTCTGCAAATGTGACATGCCCTTATCATGTTTCTGGGCTGCCACCCTTTTTCACGGGTGGTGGGGATAAAAGCTAAATTGTAGAGAGCCCTAGAGTGAACCATACGTAATGGTGGCTCGCTCTCTCCCAACGGGGTGATGGTTGGATTACGAACGTGTGACTTGTGACTCCCGCATTCGCCCATGTTAACCTGGCCGGGGTGATAATGGATCTCTATTTCGTAATCCTTTATCAACTCCAACCATCTTTTCTGCCTCCTGTTTCACTCTTTCCGAGTGAATATGTACTTGAGGCGCTTGTGGTCGGTATATAAATGCACGAGGTTACCGAGTAGGTAGTGCCTCCACGTTTTAGTGCGAGTACCATGGCAGTGAGTCCTTAGTCATGAGTCCGGTAGCGTTGCTCATGATTCCTGAGTTGTCGTGATCCATACATGACCACCCTTTGGTCTTGCATCAGCACACATCCCAGCCCAATGCCGGATGCATCGCAGTACACAACGAACGGTCTTGTTGTGTTTGGCTGCGCCAAAACCGGTGCTGATGTTAATTGTTTTATTAATGCTTTGAGCGCTGCTTTACATGCTGAGCTCCAAACCGATTTGGTAGCCTTCTTCAGCAGCTATGCCCTAGGCTTGGCAATCTTCGAGAAGTTCGAGATGAACCTCCGATAACATCCCACGAGTCCGAGGAAACTCCATACCTCGTGAGCAGTTCTCGGGGATTTCCAATGCAGCACTTGTGCAATATTACTCGGGCTTACAGCGATGCCCTTCGCTGAGGTGATATGCCCGAGACAAGTACTTGTGATATGCAAAATTTGCACTTGCTGAATTTCACGTATAGCTTGTGATGCCGCAGCCGTTGCAAGACTATACGCAGGTGCTTCTCGTGTTCCTCCTCTGACTTGGAATAAACCAGTAGGTCGTCGATGAAGACCACGACAAACATGTCCAGCTCCGGCATGAATACCGAGTTCCTTAAGTACATGAACTGAGCTGGAGTGTTGGTAAGGCCAAAGATTATGACAGGTACTCATAAACTCCGTACCTCACCGAAAAACTGTCTTCAAAATAGCCTCAGCCCTTATCTCAATCTGATGGTACCCTGATCGTAAGTCCATCTTGGAAAAGATCCTTGGTTTGACCAACTGATCAAACTATATGTTGATTTGTGGTAACGGGTACTTGTCCTTGATTCTCACAATGCTAAGCGGACGAAATTAACACTAAGCTGAAGTGTTTCGTCCTTCTTCCTACTACACAGCACAGAGCAACCCCAAGGTCATGAGCTTGGTTGTATAACACATTTGCTCATGGTCTCCCTTAGTTGCTCCTTTAACCGTTCTCTTTGTTGTGCAGAACAGGCTCTTCTGTCCTAACCCAGATTTTGATCCGTTTAGAAGAATTTTCATACTCACGTTGAATACCAAAGTTAAAGTTAACTTCAATACCTTTCCAACGAGTATCCAAATGCCTCCATATCACTTCTGGATCAAAAGTTATGATTGCGCAAAGTTGACAGACTTTCTGGATAAAATTTGCCACCATCTCCTTTGTATGTGGCTGACTTTATCACAGTTGTATACGCAGATACATTATGAATCTGAACCAACTTTGAACTACAAAAATGTTGCCTATCTCATAACCTTTAAAAAGGTGTGTCACAGGCTCCTTAGGGGTTATTCTACAACAAGTTAAGGCTTAAAAACAGAAAGGTCCAGAGGGGTTTTTCTACTGTCCTGGTTCTGGACAGTTTGCCTTCAACTGGACTTTTCACCAACTTAAGGTGTGATTTTGCTCGGGAGGTCTACAAGAAAGTTGTAGAGAACTTGAAAAGCTTTCCAGAACAGTATAATGCACCTTAATTGAATCAGGCTACTCAGAGTTATGCTCTGTTAAAGTCCAGCAAGAATTCCTGCCAGAAACAGAGCACTCTGTTTTCGAAATCTTTGAAACCTAAACCTTCTCTCATTTGAATCTTAGCTCAAAATAAGAGTTCAGTAACTAATATTTGTTTCAAACTTCCAGTTCTAGTTGAAAGTTAGCTCATTTCTGCATAGGGAAGGAGTTATTAAGTGTAGTACGGTGTCGATGCACCGTAAGAAGCATGTCGGTACTACGTAGCATCACCAAAGAAAATCCTAAACCGGATTATACCGGCATATATGTTTAACCAGTGGCACTAAGACGGTCTCTCGCACACGTGTACTACATGGGATACATACGTGGTTGGTACCTGCAGAAGAACACTCAATAGTGGTGCACTCAAAGGTTGTTTCATTTCAGGCAGTTCCATATTTGAAAGTAAATACCAACGCCCGTATCATTGCCATACGGCCGTCCTTGAGTTAAGTCACGTCTCAAGGTACGTGACGTGTTTCAACAGCACACGACGGGGAACCAGAGTATATCATGAACGGGTCATCACGGTTGGGAATGTTATTAACCCAACGGATACCACCTACTGCCCTGCAGGGCACGCCGATGTCAAGCGCTGCGTATGTCCTCCTGGGCTATTTCCAGATGAACACACTCTCGCGTTACTGACCACGCGATGGGGTCTCCACTTACTTGCCTAATGCCCGCTAGGGATCAGCGTTTTATATGAACTCAGGAACATGAAGAGTCCAAGAGTTTCATATTAACGTCTCACACCAAGCTGTGAGACCTATCCCTGAACTACTTTCCTCGTCAGGGGAGCTAACCAAAATTTAACCGCTTTCGGTGGCATTCCTTACCATTCTTACCTGAACGTAGGTGCGTCGTTACATAATTAAAATTTCAGAATTATAACAAGTATGTTAGTACTGCCACCTTAAGTAACTATACTACTATAGTCCTTATATGGGCCTAATACCATTTCCTCACCGTATCCTAAGTTTTGTCGTTATACGATCCTTATTCCTTGCGCTATTACCAATGCGGCTCTGATACCACGCTGTGAGGGCCCGTCATCTCGGTTCACGGGGACAGGGCACCTCGCCCGGAAATCGCATTGGGTGGTGCCGTGCGATGCGGCACCCAACAGCACACATAATAAAGCATCATATTACATAAATCAAGTGGAAGCTTACAAAGTGTAAATTTTACAAATACTTCTCAAAATATTCTACAGCGGAAGACTATTACAACTCACGTCTCATATTTATGCTAAGCAACAGAGAAGGTGTGCAGCCCGTGGACCCTTCTCGCTAGCAACACTATCACCGTAGCAGCGGCAGGGGTTGCCATGAGTTCACCACTCGGAGATCTCCGAGTCTCATTGGACACCCATACATATCAGTGTACAGTTATTTCCTGCAAAACAACTTATGCAGTATCTGTGAGTACGAAGCTCAGCAAGACTTAACCGTCACCCTAGTCATAAAACTCTACATGATGGAAAATAGAGGTCTGAATATAGCAGTTTGCACAAAGGATGAACTTGAGCTAAAGGAGAGTCCTTACTTCATGTTTTAAGCAACTTTTATAACCCTTGCACAATTTACACTGATACTCCACAATCAAACAATAAACTCTTCATCTCGATGTCACTTGCCCGAGGTGAAATTAAATTTAGTGAGCTACCCTAGACTCATACAGACCTTGCGCCATTACCGTCGAGACTCCACAATCAAACAAGAAACGCTTTGCCTCTACGCTACTAGCCCAAGGTGGAAAATAAATTTAGTGAAAGTGTTGATCATTCCTCATCTCCATTATGAGGGTTACTCACAAAGCATATTAAACGTTTCCCAGTTATTACTACGTCACAACTCAGTGTACAAGTATGCTCACTACCGCGAGCGACGGTGATTGCAATCAAAAACACCCGGCTGACACGACACGTACGCCCGTACTCGACGTTGCACAGCAACCATCACTGACGTCGTACGTGACAACCTTTCACACGACACCCAAATGTCGAACCGGTCCCATCGACTTGGATTAAGTCTCTCTACGGCAAACCCTCGTAGAGCCGACTTCTCTATCCTTTCAGCATCGGCATCAGACGGTGAGGTATGCCTCGACACCCGGGTTAGCATGTTACATCGGTTTCCTGGTTCCCATATAGCCAGTATTCATCCGGTAAACATCTCAAACTTGTCCAGCGGGGCCGCACACGAGAACGGGCCTTAATCGACTCAGACATAGACTAGGTTCACAGGACCACGTCCTTGAGCCTTCCATCCACTGTACGGTCTCCATTCCCAACTATGAGGATCAATTCCCAACTCTTCAGATTGATCCCCCCTTAATCCCTGTTCACGAGTAGGAAACTGCCCACTCGAGTTATGTCTCTTTTAATCCACTTTTGTTAAATTGAGATCAGCAATGATAATCAAGTGTTAACCTACTCTACATTATACTCCAGTGTTTTCTGGGTCATGCATTTGGAGTGTCATACCACCTATACTTAATGCAAGAAACTAAATGCTAGACAATATAAAATGAATACAAATGAAAACTTGTAAGTTTTGATGCAAACCGGGGCTTGCCTTTGTTTTGCAGGGAACTAATATATATATCTAAGTTAGTGAAGACCACTTGGCTTGATGTCTTTCCTCCCCCCTTTGATCTCTACTCCAATGCCTTCAAGTTCTTCACGTAGATGCTACACGTAATGAATATGCACATATGTTCAATTGTAAAGATTTTGCTACAAGTTCTAATGACAAGTTTTTTTAAAAAAAAACTGGAACTCTGTGTAAGAATTTAAAATGACACTTGTGCTAGGGGTTTGGGTTTGGATTTAAGCACGTGATTAAGTGCTAAGTGGTTTCCCCCTCTTCTATATTGATCACCTTAAGAGGTTAAACAGAACAGGGGTGATCCAGAGCTCCAATGGAGCTGAGAATTTTCATGTGAGTTCCTTGTCACAATAATGTCCTCTGGACCAAAAATTTGCCCTTTTCATTGAGTGGTTTGTTCAGAACAATTTTCTAAGCAATTAAGTAAGGAAGAATTAATTCTGAGATAACACCCATGTTCATGCCAAACTTAGTGAACTAAAATTTCAATTATAGTTCATAGAGTTTGCATGAATTTTCCTAGGATTTTTGGAGCTAAGGATTTCCTAGAACTGAATTTCCAAGTTTTTGAAATTCTCTGAAAATGTTTCTGTATTTAAGTGAACAAAGCAACTTCAAATACGAATTGCCCTGACCAAATCAACTCCAAATGAGCTGACAATTTAACAGGTGTTCACTAACATCCTAAAGAATATTCTGGCAAAATTTGAGAGGTTTTGGACGAACCAAACTCCCTCATGAATTCTTTTGCTGAAAAGCTTTAAAGTATTTTACAGAATTAAATATTGAGTTTCATACAAATTGGGTTGCATATTTGGATAGAGCTATTCAACCTGAATCCAACCCAATTTGAATCACTAAATTTGGTGCTTCCTAGCAGAAGTTATGAGGTTCTAAAGTTTGGGGAAATTCTGGAATTTGGATTAACCAGGAAAAGTTCAAATCCATGACAGCGGGTCTGGCCCACACGTGTCAATCCCTAGGATACACCACACGGGGGCACAGGACTGTTTTCTGCATTGTCACAGATGATCCGGTGCAACAGAAGATCCCAACACTATTTACTGAGCGACTGATGAGCGGGCCCGGCCAACTCGTCTTCTTCCTCGTGCTCCCATGCCCGCGTGCCGCCGGGCTCGCCGGAGCCGCGCTGGTTTTCGATGTCCGGTAAGCTCCCGCACCCTCCCTCGCCGCTAGGGCCTAAAACCGTGCGCTGAACACGATGGGAGTCTTTTCCCCAACCGGCAGTGGCTCTAACTTGGCCGGCGACGGTGTGGCGGCTCGGGATCATTTCGGCGATGTCGCCCGATTCCTCTAGCCCGCCAAAGCCTCGGTGGAAGGGCTCTACAGCAACGGGGGATCCCAGAGAGAGTCGACATGGCCATGCAAAGGCTCGGGGAAGGCTCTAACCTAACTGTCACCGTGAGCCCGATCCTCCCCGCCATAATTGCCGTTACAAAACCTAGAAATACTCGGCCTACGTGCAGTTTCAAGCTAGGGATGTGAAGGGCTAACGATCGCCGACTGCTGGCGGTCCTGTGTGCAATAATTGACGAGCTAAGAACAAGGGTGTCGGTGAATTTGATGTTACCATGCCGGAAGGTCAGTTCGTGCCCGATGGGGAACTTTCTTCGAATTCGCGCTCGGTAGATCACATCACGGTTTGAGCTTCGGAGGTGAGCACCAGAGGGTCCTGGCGCATCAGAGGGTGCTCTCGCTCGGGCATGACAAGCTCCCTGCAGCGCTGTCCACGTGCGACCTCTTCGTCGGTTCTCAGCCGGCCACCACGGAAGCAGGGATTTCTCGGTATAGAAGCTGAACACCGATCAGTGACACGTCGAGGATGGAGAGGGAGATGCCCTGGTGCCATTTTGTCGCTCTGCCGAGGCTTGCACGCGATGGAACAACGGCGGCACGGTGGATCGGTGGTGGCGGCAGCGAGCGGCGCTGTTCTCGGGCGTGGCACGAAGCAAAGAACACAGGGTTTCATCTGGTGCGTGAGAGGATCAGGCCGGGCTTAAGAAGCATCTAAGCGAATCGCCAGCACGATGAAACGTTCGGAGGGTGGCTGCTGCGTGGAGAACTCGGTGGCGCCCGGGGAGTCTTCGGCTCTGTCTCGGTTACTCGTGAGGAGATAACGCAGAGCCAACAGCTCGGGGTAGTGAGGAGAGGATCACACCGAGGGAACCGAGAACCATACGTACGGTGCCAGCACGAGGAAATTTCAACGAGGAGGTGGCGCGGTGACCTGCTCGGTGTGGCGCCCGGAGAGAACTCCTCGGTGGAGTGAAAGACAGAGAGAAGACTTAGTGTGTAAGTCTAAATATCACTATGACATGTGGGCCCCACTGTCGCCCTTATCCCCTCTCATTTTTCTCGCAAATATCTCCACACTTTGGCAAATGTTGGAAATCAAATGGTGAGAATTCAAACCTGTATTGTGCTTGGGTAATTTTGACAAGTTCCATCCAAATTCAAATGTATATTTGAATTCATTGCACTGTTAAGTCCATTTGAAAAAAAATGGGTAGCAAACATCTTCAACAATTTATGAGACTTTGCCTACCCCCTAATTTGGACCTAAGGAATTCAAATATGAACTCTAATCTTTGATCTGGGTGCTGCAAATGAGCTTTTTAATACAACAGTTTGAAAACCATTGTGTTACTCTCATTTGAATTTTTGAGTGGAACAATTTGTTCTCAAAATCTAACTTTAGCTTCCTCACACAAATGGGAACTTCCCAACTTAGTTTTAGATCCCTCTTGGGTTCCAAGTCTTCAAATAAATATTTGAACTTGTGTGAAGAAGGCTCTCATGTTTATTATCACATGTGGAAAAAGTTTTAACAATTCCCATTTTTCATACATGTGAAACCAACTTTGTGCAAACAAGAGATTCTTTGTATGCATATTTTGGGACCTTTATATTGCTTGAGTACCCCAAACGGCATGAAGAGTCGTAGAGGATACTAAAGCGGGTCGGATTACCTGCCACCCGTGGGGCTCCACCCTTCAGCTTGTGCGCACTGGTGGACAGTGATTACGTGCACCCCCCAAGACATAAATCGTCCAGAGACGCACGATTTTCTGACATATCAAATAAGTTAGGTTGCCACCTTCATATTAGGCTAATAGTAGTCATTATGTGGTCCTAGTACCGTATCCTCACCGCAACATAAACTTTTGTCCTAATGCCTTCCTTATTCCGTGCGCTCTTACCAATGTGGCTCTGATACCAGCTGTCACGGGCCGGGTACCGACTGAGACAGGGCTCAGCTACTGATACCACTTGTCACAGTTCTGATACCACGATGAGACGGCCCGACGCCGCCCGTTTAGTCACGGGGACGGGGCACTCGCCCCGGGAATCGCATTCGGTGGTGCCGTGTTGAGCGGCACCCAACAGCACACATACAAGGAACAATGTATTACATAAAACAATAGCGGAAGCTTACAAGTCTTTCTTGTAAATAGTTTACATCAAATAGCTACAGCGGAAGTCTATAACAACTCACGTCCAACAACTAAGAGCACTCGAGATGAAGTCCAGCCCACGGACGGTGAAAGACACCTACCAAATACTCCATGGGTCAATTGGCTATGCAAGATGAGTATCAAACACTAGACCTAATGCACAATTCATATATTAACCAAAAGTGAATACAAAATAAAAACTTAACAGTTGTTAAATGCAAACTGGAGCTTGCCTATTTTGCAGGGTAGTCATATATAATCAGTTAGTGTCCTTGCTGATCCACCCTTGATTCTCCGGAGCTTGATCCACTTCAATGAATCACTCCTTTGAATCCCCTTCGTTGTGGTTCCTATTGAAATGCATATGCATATGTTTTATAGAATGTAATGGAAAGAAGTTATAGAATGAAGTTTTTAGGAACAGAGGTTGTGTGGAAAAGCCATGAATGGCTTGGTTTGCCTCTGTTGTGCAAAGTAACAGACATGAACTAAATTGACCTTAGTGTTGTAGCTATACCCTAACTACTTTCTCTAATAACATAATAGATGAGCTGAAAAGGATTGGATGCACTGAAGAACAAGAACTCCAATGGCCTCAAAACTTTTACAGAAGGTTCTACACTACCTAGGGATTTAGCTTGCCAAATTGCAGCTAATGTGGAGTCAATTTGTGATCTCCATAATTCTCACATGTCTCTCATGTATTTCCACCTATACATAAGTATGGAGAATAAGAACAGGGAGTTCAAAGGCTCAACTTGATCTGATAATTTACATGTGAGTTCTTGGTCACATGAAAGTAATTTGATCCAAGATTCAGCCCTTTTACTTGAGTAGTTCTTCCAGAACAATTCTTTAAGCATTTCTACTTAAAAGAATTAATTCTGAAATAATGGACATTTTCATGCTCTATTAAGTGAACTAAAATTTCAAATATTTCTCAACGAGCTTACCTAAATTTTCCCATGATTTTTGGAGCTATGGATTGCCCAGAATAGATATTTGATGTGGGAAACATTTTCTGAAATTGTTTCTGGACTCTTATGAACACAGCAGATTCTTTTTAGAAAATTCATACTCAAATGATCTTTAAATGAGCTGAAATTTTCTAGAAGGTCAACAATATGCTGAAGAATATTCTGGCAGAATTTGAGGATTTTTGGATAAACCAAACTCCCTCAATAAATATTTTTCAGAAACACTTCAAATAATTTTCCAGAATGTAAAATTGACTTCCATACAAATCTAAGTTCACATTTGGATAGAACTCTGAAAGATGAATACAACCCAATTAGAATCACTCAATTTAAAGGTTTCTACAATGAGCTATGAATTTCCAAAGTTTGAACCCTCACTAGAATTGTTTTCCTACGGAAAACTCTACTGGGCCCGCTTATTTAAGTTCCAGCCAATCAGGACTGGGCCACACCGGGGTCACGGGGTTTTTGCGTTTCAGCACACCGGATCCGAGCCACACCCGATCGCGGATTTAAATTCTTAGCTGCTGACAGACGGGCCCACCATTTTCTTCCACCTCCCGCCGGTTCCCAGCACACACGCCGCCTCCTTTTGCCGGAGCAGAACCGGTGCTCGCCGGATCGCCGCTGCCAGCCACCGCACGAGCTGAAGATCGCCGCCAGAGGGTTATCAATGTCAATGAATATGATGGTGGGGTGTGTTGAGGCTATCGATGACCGGAAATGTCACGGCCTCTGTTGCGGTTCGGCAGCGTCGGCCGGGAGTTCTAACCCGCCACAACCTGTTCCGACGAGCTCTACAGCACCAGTGGGTCTTAGGAAGAACCGACATGGTCTCAAATCAAATCGGAAACAGCCGCAATTATGGTTTCATCATGCAACCGAATGGGTCCGCGACGAACACCGTTAGTAGAGCTTGAAATCCGTCACTCTGAGGTGTTTTCACGCGATGGATGCAAAAGGGAAAATGATCGCTGGCTAGTCCAGCGCCTATGTGCAAGAATTGATGACTTAAGGAGGAGCAGAGAGCGGGAATTCGAAGAAACCATACCGGAAGCTCGGGATAAGGCTGCCGGAGCAAAACTTCGAAATTCGCCGTCAATAGCTCACGGCATGGCCTGAGCTTTGGGTGAGAGCACCGCGGTGGCCGTGCGCTCCCGTTGCCGCCCTAGCTTGGCCGTGAAGACTTCTGTGGCGAGCTGCCCACCTGCGCCCGATCACTTTCTTGAACTAGGTCGCCGCTGTGGCGGTTGTTCTCGGGCTAGGAAGGCCAAAGCTCGGGGGTTTAGGCATCGGGGGAGTGGAGTTCGAGCTCAGGGTACTGTCTCGCAGCTCGGGGAGGAGGGGGCGCGAGCGTGCCTTCGGTTTCCCGATCGACCTAGCAGCAGAGGTGAAGGAAACGGGCCTGTGCAGCGTTCTCGCGAGGAGGAGAAAACAAGCGTGTCTTTGCTCGGGCTGAGGAGGGGATCACGTTGAAGTCACGGAGTGCACTGTCTCTGGGCGCCCGCCCGTGGGGGAATGAAGCAGCTGGTGTCGCTGCCGATGCCTCTGGCGGCTCCGCGGTGAGGGTTCTCGGTGAGCTGAAAACAGAGAGGATTTGCTTCCTCTGTAAGTTAACCTTTGCTCACTGACATGTGGGTCCCACCACACAACTTCCCCGCAAAAGATCTTCTCAAGTCAACCTCTCTACATTCACAATTCTGAGTTGAAAGGTGAGCTAGAATTTGAATGCCCCAAATTCTGTTTGAATTTGCATGACAAAGTTGAATTTGGCTAGAATTTACAAATGCTTTTCTTTAACTTCTTTTTGAGCCCACCCTACAAATGAAGAGTTTGTGATCAAACTTTTCGCTACAAATTCCAACTATATAGCTGCATGTTTATCCAAAGTTTTTGGCCACCACATGTGTGAACTTTGAATTTCAAATCTGATTTTTAAACTTGGATGCAAAGAGGTATTTAACTCCTTATTGGTTCAACACTTCTAAATAAAAATATGAGCCTCTCTTTTGGATGATCATCCATGTATTACTTTGCATGAAGAAAAGTTTTAGCAAGTCCCATCTTTCATGTCTTTGCCACACATATGAACTCAAATCCTTGTTTTTATTCATACACATTTTTGGGACTTTTCCACGTCTCCTCCTCGGGAGTCCCTTCCTCATAAAACCCTGCAAAAGCTTCAAACACAAGCAGTGAGCACGACGGCTCAGCAAGACTGACCCGTCTCTCTTAAACATGAAACTTCTACATGGAAGGTTATAGGTTACATGAGGTAAAGTAAGTTTCAAGGACTTTCCTAATTAGTGGAACCTTACTTTCAAGTTTTAGCAGCAGGTTGTAGAGACTTTACGCTAAGGCACATGAGAGAGCCGCAATCAAACAAGAAACACATTTCTCTCATGTACTTTGCCCAAAGTTGAATGGAACTTTAGTTAGCTCTAGACTACAGCAAATCATCAACAATCAAAGTCCAGCTTTCAATCAGCAACATTTTAACATGTGACTAGCCTGTTCTTTCTAAGTCACGGTACAGTGAACAAGTGGTACTCACTGACCGCGAGGGATGGCGATTATAATCGATTTACACCTACAGGGTTACCCGAATAATGACACGACCCCAAGGTCTTATCGAGCCAGGATCACGCTGAGGGGTGCTGTGTTGCACAGCACCGGATAACACACAACAAAGGTACAAAGCGGAAGCAAAGTTTATTACATAAAGAAGTTTATGAACATTTCTACAACAAAATATGTTCAGTCTACACTCACGGGCGTAGACTACGCATCGAGTTCACGTTCAGCCCGTGAACGTGTCCCCGCTAGCACGCACACACACTAACACGGCGGCGTGCACGACTCCCACTCGACGGGGTTCCCCTCCTTGAGTTCCGTCTCCTCCTCGGGAGTCCCTTCCTCATAGAACCCTGCAAAAGCTTCAAACACAACCAGTGAGCATGAAAGCTCAGCAAGACTGACCCGTCTCTCCTAAACATGGAACTTCTACATGAGGGGTGATGGGTACATGAGATAAAACAATTTGCAAAGGACTCGCCGAATTGTTGGAACCTTACATTCAAGTTTTAGCAGCAGGTTGTGGAGAACCTTACGCTAAGGCACATGAGAGAGTCGCAATCAAACAAGAAACGCATTTCTCTCATGTACTTTGCCCAAAGTTGAAAAAAACTTTAGTTAGCTCTAAACTACAACAAATCATTAACAATCAAAGTCCATCTTTCACTCAGCAACATTTTAACATGTAACTAGCCTGTTCTTTCTACGTCACGGTACAGTGAACAAGTGGTACTCACTGACCGCGAGGGACGGCGATTATAATCGATTTACACCTGCAGGGTTACCCAAACAACCCGTCACCTCGCCCATACTCGATGTTGCCTACAATAACCATCACGGACGCCGTACGCAACCACCTTTCACCCGTTAGGCAAATGTTGAACCGGTCCAATCATCCCGAGCAAGAGGTCTCTGCACGCGCATCTTAGTGCCGCCAGCCGATTTACACCTCGAGCTCTCAACCTACCCTCTGAACGACCAGCTATGCCTCAACACCCAGCTACCTGAGTTACAACGGTTCCCCGGTTCTCATATAGCCGGTAGGTCTTCGGTACTGTTCTAGCTTGTTCAACAGGCCCGCACATGGCTCGGTCCTCAATCGACACAAGCGGAGCTATAGCACACAGGCCCCAAAGTCCTGCTGCCCTTACTCTCCGCTCGGTCTCATTTTTCTTGCCATGTGTATCATGTGCTATCTCTACCCGAGCCGAGTGCCTCTAGCCTATGCTCGCGAGTAGTTCCAACTACTCGACTTGTACCGAATCCTACTCTATCTTTAGCATTGCAGTGGCTAACGAGGTTTTCAATCCTAATTCCAAACCATGGATTTCTTGGCTATGCACTTGGGTTTTCAATCAAGACGCTAATGCAAACAGTAATGGTACACAAACTAAGTTCTCAAAACAATAAAAACTCATAAAAAGGTTAATGCGAACCGGAGCTTGCCTTGCTGCTCTTTGTCGTAGGCTAGCTGTTCCTCCGTAGTAATGAAGTCTAAGACTTCAGGTTCCTCCTCGACCTTAGCGACTACATGATATGCAAGTATATGTATTAATTTAAATGCATTTGAATTGAATTTTAAACTTATGAAGGCGATAAGTCCCACTAGAGAGACTCAATGACTCTGAAATTTTTACTGTGGTTTGGATACAACATACACAGAGACTTGGTCAAGTTTCAGTTGCAGCGAAGCTCATTTGTGCTCTCCACAATTAATTATGTCCTTGACCCTAATTGGAACTCTTATGGTGTTCTAGGGATTTTCATGGGGAAACTCATGACTTTCTGAAAACTAGATTTTCAGAGGGTTCTAATGGAGTTGGTCTCACTTAATTTGAAAGTCCCTAGCTAAAGATATGAGCTAGACAATTTCAGAGAAATTCTGAAAAAATGTTTCTGAACATTTTCCATTTTCTCTGGAACAATTTTATTAATCACACCATTAGGTGGATCAAATTAGCTCAAATTGATCTGAAATTTATGTGGTAGTTCAGGGACATATTGGTGAACATCCCAGCGAAATTTCAGAATTTTCCTCCAAAGGATTCTCCAGTTAAAATTCCAAACAGTTTAAATTTTGAGGAATTAATTCGGGAGAAATAAGGATTTTGATGAAGTGAAACTTACATGCTGGAAAGTACTCAGAGATCTGAATCCAACAAAATTTGGTTCACTCGATTTGGAGTTTCCTAGCCCAAGTTATGAGGATTTGAAGTTTGGATGAAATCTGAAAATCGGGGAAAAGTTTAAATCTGCCGGTGGGTCCACGGTACACGTGTCGGACACGGGAGCGATGACACACCAGGGTCTACGGGGTTTTTGCGCGCCAGCATAACGGATCCGAGCCGTAGCCCGATCCCGATTTAAAATACGAGCCGCTGACAGCCGGGTCCCACCCCCTTTGTCTACCTCTCGCCGCCCGTGCTCTGCCGCCGCGATACCCCTGCCTACTTTTACTCGGGGAACATGATTTCGGGCTCAGTTCATCATGAAAATGGCCGGTACATGGTCGGCGACGAGCGGCAGCCTCGGGAGAACTTCGGCCGCGTCGGCCGACCTCCCTAGCACCTCAATCACTCGAGCAAACGGTTGGGAAGCATCAGTGGACCTTAGGAAAGGTCGACATAAGCTCCACGGAGCTCAGGAAGGGCTGTGTTGGGCTGTCACCGTGCGACCTAGGCCGGAAATTAGGATTTCTACTAAAACTCGAAGAACAGCGGTTTCCCTCCATGGTTCTTCGTGGTTCCTGCTCCTATGGACTCGTACGGGCACGTAGAAGTGATCCTCTCCACGAGAGGATGAGTGGTGCAGTGTGGATCATGAATTTCGTGGATCGGTGCAGACTCCACTTTTGCACACCGTGGCGAAAACATGAAATTCCAGCGTGAGCGGTCTTTGTCACGCCACCGGAGCTTGCGGGAATGAAAGAGGGACTGAAGGCGAACCTCCTTGCTGTTCACAGCTCGGTGAACGGTGGGCTGTGGTGGCCAGACGGATCGTTCCCGCGGTGGTGGCTCGAGCTGAACCAGCAGGTAAAAGATCGTCGCGGTGGAGCTCGGGGAGGACTGCTCCGGGCTTGGAACCGACGTGAGGGTGTCGAGGTGGCTCGGCACACCTGGTGCTGGTCTCAGATCACAGGGAGGATCACTGGATCGGCCGGGCAATGAGGAACAGAAAGTTCAATCGGGCGGCAAGGAGTTTCAGTCTGTTGAGCGAGAACGTGTCGGGATAGGGATGGAGAGCACCGGCGACCGTTCGGGCGCATAGATAAGAGCCCCGGGAGTCGGTTCAGCGGCCAGGGCAGCAAGCAGCTGGTGGCGCGGCGACCTCCCCCAGGTGGCGCTCTCGGGAGAAGCTCGGGGACCCGAGCACTGAAAGTCCACTCGGTTAAATTTCCTCAGTGGCTGACATGTGGGTCCCTGTTTTCTTTTAACCTCTGAAATTAACTCCAAATTACTGTTGTAAACAGTAATCCTCACAATGCCCATGGTGATTTGAATTATTCACCTCTGAGCCATTTGAATTGGTTAGAATTCAAATTGGGTTTGGTTTGACTGAATTTCAGCACATGTTCAGTTTGAAATTCAAATCAAGTTTGAATTTGCTACACCTAGCTCATGTCAAGATCAACTCCAAATGGAGTGAAAATTGGTGTGTGAGCTCACAAAAATTTTCTGAGTAAGAATATGCCTCCCACTTTTGAATTCATGGGATAAAAACAGTTTGAATTTTAATTTGGGTTCAAACTACCCTCTTTCTAGCTATACCCAAAAGTACCTCAAAAAGGTTTTGAATTTGGGTGAAACTTGGCATGGACATCCCTAGCAAGGTGTAGGAGTTTTCATATGTCCAGCCCGTAGTTGATGCATGTGGGAAATACCACTTTTGCATTTTGTGAGTTTATTCTCTAATGAGTATGTTGATAATGGTTACTTGCTCTTCAAACGTGTTCATCAACTTTCTTCAAATGAGGTGTGTTGTGTGGTGATGAACACTTTAAACATGTGTCAAAAACTGAGGCCCTTACATTCCTCCCCCTTAAAAGAATCTCGTCCCGATATTATAAAGTGAAAATGAGAGAGAGGACGGTGAAAAATTACCGGACATGCGATGTGAAAAACTCAGGGTAGTTAGTGCGAAGGAATCCTTCGCTCTCCCATGTCGCTTCGTCCACGGAGTGATTACTCCACAGAACTTTGTAGAACAACAACGTACGGTTGCGTGTGGTTCGGGCCTTCTCGTCTATGATCTGAACTGGTTCCTCCCGATAGGTGAGATCCGGTTTCATTTCTTCAATGTCTTGCAGCTGAACGATAGTAGATAGCTTGAGAAACTTCCTCAGCTGGGAAATGTGAAAGACGTCGTGCACACCGGAAAGTGCTTCTGGTAATTTCAGCCGGTATGCTACTGATCCACATCTTTCGGTAATCTGGAATGGACCAATGAATCGGGGTGCCAACTTTCCTCTCACCCCAAATCTGTTTACCCCCTTCGTCGTAGACACACGTAGGTATACGTGATCCCTGACTTCGAACTGCAATGGGCGCCTTCTCCGGTCCGCATACTGTTTCTGCCGGGATTGGGAGGCTTTTAGGTTCGCTTGAATCAGCTGAACCTTTTCTTCCGCGTTGTTGACAAGGTCAATCCCGAAGGTAACCCTTTCGCCAGACTCACACCAATTCAATGGTGTGCGGCATTTTCTCCCGTATAGCGCCTCGTAAGGCGCCATCTTGATGCTGGCTTGGTACCCATTGTTGTATGAGAACTCGGCTAACGGCAAGTGATCATCCCAATCCTTGCCGTGGTTGATAGCGCAAGCTCGTAGCAAGTCTTCTAGGATCTGATTTACACGCTCGGTTTGCCCATCCGTCTGCGGGTGGTATGCTGAGCTACGGATCAGCTTTGTCCCCAATGCTGCACGCAGCTGCTCCCAAAAACAGGACACAAATAAAGTGTCCCGGTCCGATATGATGGTACGGGGGTACGCCGTACACGCATAGGACCCTTGAGATGTACAGTTCAGCATACTTCTTGGCGTTGTAGTTGGTGTTGACCGGGATGAAATGGGCAACTTTGGTGAGCCGATCGACGATCACCCACACAGAATCATGTTTCTGAAAGGTGGTGGGAAAACCGACGATGAAATCCATGCTCACATCCTCCCACTTCCAGGCAGGAACGCCCAGTGGTTGTAGCAGTCCCGGTTTCCGCTTATGATCTGCTTTCACCCTTCGACATGTATCACACTCGGACACGTATTTTGCGATCTCCCGCTTTATCCGTGTCCACCAAAACTTGCTTCTGAGTTCTTGATATATTTTGTTGCTGCCGGGGTGAATAGAGAATTTTGATAAGTGAGTCTCATCAAAAATTTTCTTCCGTAACTCTGGGTTACGGGGTACGACGATCCGGTCCTTGAACCATAGGACGCCGTCTCCGTCCTTCTGTAAACATTTCAACTCCCCACTGTCTACACGTCTCCATAAATGAGACATGCCCTTGTCATGTTTCTGAGCTGCCGCTATCTCTTCATGGATGGTGGTATCAAATCTAAGTGGTAGAGAGCTCCATGTGGAATCACATGCAGTGGTGGTTCGCTCTCTTCCAACGGTGTGACTCTCAGATTGTTGACGTGTGACTTGCGACTCAGCGCATCCGCCACTACGTTTGCCTTGCCGGGGTGATAATGGATCTCTATTTCGTAATCCTTTATCAGTTCTAACCATCTTCGCTGCCTCATGTTCAGCTCCTTCTGAGTGAATATGTACTTGAGGCTCTTGTGGTCGGTATATAAATGTACGAGGTTACCGAGTAGGTAGTGCCTCCACATTTTCAGTACAAGTACCACGGCAGCGAGCTCCAAGTCATGAGTTGGATAATTCTGCTCATGGTTCCTAAGCTGCCGTGACCCATACAAGACCACTCTCCGGTCTTGCATCAGCACACATCCGAGCCCAATGCCGGATGCATCGCAGTACACATCGAACGGTTTTGTTGTGTCTGGCTGCGCCAAAACCGGTGCTGATGTTAGGTGCTTAACTAAAGCCTTGAATGCCGCTTCACATGCTGGACTCCAAACATACTTGGTAGCCCTCTTCCGCAGCTCTGTCGTAGTCTTGGCAATCTTCGAGAAGTTCGGAATGAACCTCCGATAATATCCCGCGAGTCCGAGGAAACTCCGTACCTCGTGAATAGTTCTTGGGGATTTCAAATTCAGCACTTGTGTGATTTTACTCGGGTCTACAGCGATACCCTCCGCTGAGATGATATGCCCGAGAAAAGGCACTTGCGATACCCAGAACTCGCACTTGCTGAATTTCGCGTATAGCTTGTGATCCCGCAGCCGTTGCAAGACTATACGCAGATGCTTCTTGTGATCTTCCTCCAACTTGGAATATACCAGAATGTCGTCGATGAAGACCACAAAAAATTTGTCCAGCTCCGGCATGAATACCGAATTCATTAAATACATGAAGTCAGCCGGAGCGTTGGTGAGGCCGAAGGACTGACCAGGTACTCATAAAGCCCATACCTCGTCGAGAAAGCCGTCTTCGGAATGTCCTCAGCCCGTATTTTAATCTAGTGGTATCCGGATCTTAAATCCATCTTGGAAAAGATCTTTGCTTCGACCAACTGATCAAACAACATGTCGATCCGTGGCAACGGGTACATGTTCTTGATGGTTACAGCGTTTAGTGGACGATAGTCCACACAAAGTCGCAACGTCTCATCCTTCTTCTTCACAAATAATGCCGAACAGCCCCATGGCGAGGAGCTCGGCCTAATAAAACCCTTCTCCAGCAGGTCCGTTAGCTGGGTCTTCAATTCAGCCAATTCCTTGGGCGCCATATTCTACGGCCTTCGGGATATTGGCATGGTTCCCGGTGCAAGTTCAATCTTGAACTCCACCTCTCTATTGGGTTGCATCCCCGGTAAATCATCCGGGAACACGTCAGGGAACTCTCGGACCACTGGAATATCTTCCAATCTGATGGTGGTGGACTGATAGACGCTTGGAAGTTTTATTTCTGGACTGTCCAGAAATAAAGAATGAGATTCGTGCACTTCTGAATTCAAGTGCACAATTCGGAGGACGGTGTCTAAAACAGCACCGTGGCGGGTTAAACACGACATCCCTAAGATGACATCGACCTTTTGTCCCTCTAAAATTATGAGAGACGTAGGGTACACTCTACCATCTAAGCATAATGGCACTTTTGGAACCATCATGCTTGCTGAAATTTTCCCACCCGGTGAACAGATCACATAAGGACTATCGGTGGGTAGTATTTGCAGGCTATATTTATCAATGAAAGCTTGGCTAATAAAGCTATGCATGGCACCTGAATCAAAAAATACTATGGCGGGATGCTGGTGGAGTTGGAACATACCCACAAGGATTGGCTCACCCTCCGGCACGTCCTCTATGGCAAGCTGGTGGACGGTGCCGGGCCTCGGGTTTGCCCGCCGCGCATTAGTAGGGTTCCGGGGCTGATTCCTCCCCGGAAGTTGCGGTGCAACTCCGCCGCCTTGTCTCTCCCGACAACTGCTGGCGAAGTGTCCTGGCTGACCACATTTGTAGCATGTGGCTGCTTCTTGTGCGGTGCTCGGGGGACGAAAGCCCGGCATGCGCTGCTGAGGTGCATAGGCACGCGGCATCGCCCACTGCTGCTGCTGTTGTTGCGGAGGTGGTGCTGGCAGTGCCGGCCTGAATGCCGGTGAAGGATACGGCCGACTGCGGAATGGCATCGACCTCTGTGATGGTGCGAGGTGGTGGGCGATTCACCATCCGAAACTTCTGAGAAGGACCGCCTCCTTCTCTGCTGCTTTGCAGCACGCTTCACTTTCTCTCCACCGCCGCTAACTCCTTACCGGAGTCCTCCTGGACAATCGCAGCATCAATGATGTCGTTGAGGCTGCCCCGATTGAACATCGCCAATTTATCCTTCAGGAGCGGGTTAAGCCCCTGGTAAAAGTGGTCCAGCCGCTTCTCATCGGTATCTGCGTGATACGACGCGTAGAGCTCGAGATCGTTGAATGCCCTGGAGTACTCCAGCGCGTTCCGGCTCCCTTGTTGCAGGTGTAAGAATTCCTGCGTCTTCCTCTTCATCAGACCCGGCGGTATGTGATAGGACCTGAAGGCCGTCCGAAACTCCGCCCAGGTCATAACTCGGTCGGTGGGCTGTGAAGCACAGAAGTTTGCCCACCACGTGCTCGCGGATCCCTGGAGCTGCTGGACCGCGAACTGAGTCTTGCGCTGCTCACTTAGTTGGAGCAGCCCGAACTTCATCTCTATCGTGCGGAGCCAGCTGTCCGCATCGAGAGGTTCATCTGCCCTTGAGAATACCGGGGGATAAGTCGCTAGGAAGTCGGAGTAGGAGCTCTGTTGGCGCTCCTCACGATCTTGACGCCTCTCTGGTCGAGACGTATTGGCAATGAGGGTCTGCAGCAACTCCGTATGCTGCTGATGAGAGCCCGCCATTGCTTCTGCAATATCCGCCAAAGTAACCGTTGGCGGTGGCGGTGTCTGCTGTTGCTGTTGCTGCTATTGTTGCTGCTGTCCAGAGGAGTCCTCGGGAGGCTGTTGGGAGGTTTCTCCCCCTTGACTGGAACCCCCAACGTCTGGGTTGGCACGAGTACGAGTCATTCTGAAATTTGAAACAGCAGCGATCAGTACATGTCATACTTAAAATTCCATATGC
The DNA here is from genome assembly GCA_030760725.1 of Neostapfia colusana. NCBI lineage: Eukaryota > Viridiplantae > Streptophyta > Magnoliopsida > Poales > Poaceae > Neostapfia > Neostapfia colusana. The sequence continues at coordinate 59,578,953 of JASWHV010000004.1, read as the reverse complement.
AACAGTAGGCATTGAAGTGACGCATGAATAATTTGCACAATATTCACATATATTGATAAAGCATAAACTTTATACAAGATACATTATTCTCGGGTCTCCGAGAAGTCGTGCTCATGTCGTCACTATCTATACATACGCTACTGCCCAAACGACATGTCACAGGTTACAAAAGTTTGGGTTGCACTATCCTGGTTGCCCTACTTGGCAACGGTAACCCCCTACTCGGAATAGAACTCGACCTCCTGCGGGTCATCCTCCTCCGGTACCTCTGCTTGTGGCTCCGGATCTACCACCTCTTCTCCCATCCCAGGTTCTCCCACTGCCGGAAGACCCAAGACCACCGGTATGCCCAATACCGGAGGTACGAGGTCCTGCAACGCGTGAACCTCGTCCATGGCCTGGTTGTAGTCTTCTTCCCAGCCTTGCCCTTCCTCAATAGCATCATCTCGCTCTTGAGTAAGGTCCTCGTTCTGCTGGGTTAGAATCTGCACCAGTTCTTGCAATGCCTCGATGTCGACACGGCTCTTTTTCTTCGCCTTCTTCAGACGATGCAACTGATTTTGCTGTTCGTTCGGTCGCTTGATCGTCGGAAAGAGCACATTGTGGAGTGCGCTGTTAGCAGTTTCGACATGTTCTCCACGGCTGGTACATTCTTTGAGCTTCGAGGCGAGATGCTCCATCTGAACAGCTTGGCTGTCCATCACGGCATTTCCCGCCCTCAACTGGAGGCTAAGGCTTGCCTCCGCCAGGCTGTACCTTGGGCAACTCGAATCAGTTGCCTCCCGGTACCTCCTTTCCCACACATGATGAGCCCATCCCTCCACCGGAACAAGCACGTATGGAGTGCCCTCCATCGCTCTCACGTGTAGCTGGCAGAAACGTGACATGGTGTCACGGGCTGCCACTTGCCACATTCCCTCAGGTTGTCTACCTCTCACCATGACGGTGAACGGCGCCCACCCAGGTGGCGTAGGTCCTGCAGAAACCTCGATATGGATTGTCAACATCTTGTTCCCCTCCTCACCTTCTTCCTTGGCGAAGTACTGCGGCATCTGGTTGTACCCTAAATATTGAAGCATCTGCCTTAATGCTTCCGGATAGCCGCTGTGGTGAGAACAGTGAGACTCCACGCACCCGTTCTCGAACTGTTTATCCGCTGTCATCTGTAAAAATATATTTGAGAGATGTAAAATATTTATTTGAACAGTAAACCATTGAGTTATAACAGAAAACATGTTATTGAACCCACAAAATTTGGAAACATAGTTCAAATTTAAACAAATTTGACTGCTGATCTGCTGTCCAACATGACAGCCCTGATCAGTTTCCATTTCAAGCTGATTTGGGCCATGCTAAAGAGAAACAAAATCTGGAGCTCAACATCAAAGTTAAAGCTAACTTTAATAGCTTCCCAGAAAGTATTTGCTTGGCCTAAGATCTGTCCTGGTTCAAGAGTTATGAGATGTCAAAGTTAACAGAATTTCTGGAGAAAATTGGACAGTACCTCCCTGCTTTAGGTACTGATTTGATCCAAGAATTCCAGTTAATTCTCCTCCCAATCTGACAAAACTTTATGTTACAAAGTTGTAACCCATCTCATAATATTTCCAAAACTACCTCATTTTCTATTTTTGGATTTTTATGCAGGATGTTATGCTCAAATTACAGAGAGTTTACAGAGAGTCTTTGCTCTGCCCTGTTTTCTGGACAGTTTCAACTCTACTGTGTTTTTCGATTGGTTAAGGGATGAAACACCTCTGGACCTCAATAGAAGAGTTGTAAAGCTCTTCCAAAGATTTCCAGAAATGTATAATATGACCCCAACCTCGAAATAACTTCAGCCTTAATCCAGCTGAAAACAGAGTGCTCTGTCCTTAGCATCCTATAAGTTGAAAACTTGTTAACTTTGAATATCCTGATTAAGGAAAGAGGTTACAGCAAAGTTTTAGTGCTCCAGATTAAAACTTTCAAGTTTTACAATGAAGTTGTTCATTTAGTGGGGTGTGACATCGATGCGTCACCAGATCATGTTGGTACTACGTCCTCACAAAGAAAAACCTATACCGGGCTTAGCCGGCTTCGTTAGTTCAGTGGCACTAAACGTCTCTCGCACACGGATACTACACGTCTACCATTTCGTGGTTAGACTACCTGCAGATAATTCACACAATCGTCAGACTCGGCTGCACGCCGAGCCCGGTATCCATAAAGTTCGTACACACGGCCGTCATCACTCGCCCGGATGTTCTCAAGCCAAACACGCCTTGAGCTACGTGTTCACGTTACTGACCACGTGACGGGGTCTCCCAAATTGCACCACACACGCCAGGGACAGACGTTGCTCGAATATCCCAAACGACATGAAGAGTCGTAGAGGATATCAAAGCGGGTCGGGTTACCTGCCACCCGTGGGGCTCCACCCTTCAGCTTGTGCGCACTGGTGGACAGCGCTTACGTGCACCCCCCCCCCCAAGACATACACGTCCCGAGATACACGATCTTCCGACATAATCAAATAGGTTAGTATGCCACTTTCTAAACACTAATAACATCCTTATACGGGCTACTAACTCGTTACTCACTGGATTTTTGAAAAAGATGACCTTTTTAGTGCGTTAAACCTCAAGCGAGCTCTGATACCAACGCTGACACAACCCCAAGGTCTTGTCGAGCCAGGATCGCACTGATGGGTGCTGCGTTTGCACAGCACCGGATAACACACATCAAAGGTACAAAGCGGAAGCAAAGTTTATTACATAAAGAGGTTTATGAACATTTGTACAACAAAATATGTTCAGTATACATTCACGGGCGTAGACTACGCATCGAGTTCACGTTCAGCCCGTGAACGTGTCCCCACTAGCACGCGCACACACTAACACGGCGGCGTGCACGACTCCCACTCGACGGGGTTCCCCTCCTGGAGTTCCGTCTCCTCCTCGGGAGTCCCTTCCTCATAGAACCCTGCAAAAGCTTCAAACACAAGCAGTGAGCACGAAGGCTCAGCAAGACTGACCCGTCTCTCCTAAACATGGGACTTCTACATGAGGGGTGATGGGTACATGAGATAAAACAATTTGCAAAGGACTCGCCTAATTATTGGAACCTTACTTTCAAGTTTTAGCAGCAGGTTGTGGAGAACCTTACGCTAAGGCACATGAGAGAGCCGCAATCAAATAAGAAACGCATTTCTCTCATGTACTTTGCCCAAAGTTGAAAAGAACTTTAGTTATCTCTAAGCTACAACAAATCATTAACAAGCAAAGTATATCTTTGACTCAGCAACATTTTAACATGTAACTAGCCTGTTCTTTCTACGTCACGGTACAGTGAACAAGTGGTACTCACTGACCGCGAGGGACGGTGATTATAATCGATTTACACCTGCAGGGTTACCCGAACAACCCGTCACGTACGCCCGTACTCGATGTTGCCTACAGCAACCATCACGGACGCCGTACGGAACCACCTTTCACCCGTTAGCCAAATGTTGAACCGGTCCAATCGTCCCGAGCAAGAGGTCTCTGCACGCGCATCTCAGTGCCGCCAGCCGATTTACACCTCGAGCTCTCAACCTACCCTCTGAACGACCAGCTATGCCTCAACACCCAGCTACCCGAGTTACATCGGTTTCCCGGTTCCCATATAGCCGGTAGGTCTTCGGTACTGTTATAGCTTGTTCAACAGGCCCGCACACGGCTCGGTCCTCAATCGACATAAGCGGAGCTATAGCACACAGGCCCCAAAGTTCTGCTGCCCTTACTCTCCGCTCGGTCTCATTTTTCTTGCCATGTGTATCATGTGCTATCTCTACCCGAGTCGAGTGCCTCTAGCCTATTTTCGCGAGTAGTTCCAACTACTTGACTTGTACATAATCCTACACTATCTTAGCATTGCAGTAGCTAACAGGGTTTTCAATCCTAATCCCAACCCATGGCTTTCTTGGCTATGCATTTGGGTTTCAATCAAGACTCTAATGCCAGAAGCCATTGGTACTAAAAGAAAGTTCTCAAAACAGTAAAAATTTGTAAAATGGTTAATGCAAACCGGAGCTTGCCTTGCTGCTCTTGGTCGTAGGCTAGCTGCTCTTCCAGAGTAATAAAGTCTAAGACTTCAGGTTCCTCCTCGACCTTAGCGACTACATATGAGAAATATGAATATGTATCAATTCATATGCATTTCAATTGAATTTAAACTTGTGAAGTTTATGAGTCTCCCTAGACAGACCCAATGACTCTGAAATTTTTATTGTGGTTTGGTTACAACCTAGACAGAGACTTGGCCAAGTTTTAGTTGCAGCAAAGCGCATTTGAGCTCTCCACAAATAATTATGTACTTGACCTTAGTTGGAGCTCAGATGGTGTTCTAGGGATTTTCATGGAGCAAGCTATGACTTTCTGAAACTAGATTTTCAGAGGGTTCTAATGGAGTTGGTTTCACTTAATTTGAAGGTTCCTAGCTAGAGATATGAGCTAAACAATTTCAGAGAAATTCTGAAAATGGTTCTGAACATTTTCCATTTTGTCTGGAACAGTTTTATTAATAACACCACTAGGTGGATCAAATTAGCTCAAGTGGATCTGAAATTTTTATGATAGCTCAGGGATATTTTGGTGAACCTCCCAGCAAAAATTCATAATTTTTCTCCAAAGGGTTCTCCAGTTAAAATTCTAACCAGTTTGAACTTTGAAGAATTAATTCTGGAGAAATAGGGGTTTTAATGAAGTGAAACTTGGTTTTCTGGAAAGTACTAAAAGATCTGAATCCAACAAAATTTTGTTCACTTGATTTGGAGTTTCCTAGCCAAAGTTATGAGGATTTGAAGTTTGAATGAAATCTGAAAATCGGGAAAAGTTCAAATCACTGTGCGTGGGACCCGGGGCCACGTGTCGGCTCCTCATCGGACGACACACGCGGCTACAAATTCTTTTGCGTGCAGCCACACCCGATCCGTGCCACAGCAGATCCCGATTTTAAAATATCTGCCGCTGACAGCCGGGACCCACCCCCTTCGTCTTCCTCCCGCCTCCCGTGCTCTGCCGCCACGACACCTCGCCGGAGAGCTCGCTGGCGGCCCCTGTGGTGCTCCAAACTTCATGATTCTGGCCGCCCCTGCCTAAATCCACTCGGGGAACATGATTCTGGGCCCAGCTTGTCATGAAAATGGCCGGCACATGGTCAACGACGAGCGGTAGCTTACGAAGAACTTTGGCCGTGTCGGCCGGCCTTCCTAACACCTCAACTGATCGAACAAAAGGTCGTCGAGCACCAGTGGACCCTAGGAAAGGTCGACATGAGCTCCACGGAGCTCGGAAAGGGCTGTGTTGGGCTGTCACCGTGCGACCTAGACCGGAAATCGGAAATTCTTCTAAAACTCAAAGAACAGCGGTTTCCCTCAACGGTTCTTTGTTGTTCCTGCTCCTAAGGGCTCGTACGGGCACCTAGAAGTGATCCCCTCCACGAGAGGATGAGTGGTGTGGTGTGGACTACGAATTTCGTGGATCGGTTCGGTCTCCCCTTTTGCACACTGTCGCGAAATCGTGAAATTCCGGTGTGAGCATTCTATGTCATGCCGCCGGAGCTTGTGGTAATGAAAGAGGGACTGAAGGCGAACCTTTTTGCTGTTCACGGCTCGGCGAACAGAAGGCTGTGGTGGCCGGACGGATCGTTCCTGCGATGGCGGCTCGAGATGAACCGGCAAAGGGAAGATCGTCGCGGTGGAGCTCGGGGAGGATTGCTCAGGGCCTGGAACCGGTGCGAGGCCGTCAAGGAAGATTTGGCGCACCAGGTGCTGGCCTCAGATTGCCGGAAAGATCACTGGATCGGCCGGGCGGTGAGGGACCGAGAGCTCAACCGAGCGGCGAGGGCTTTCGGTTTGCTGGGCGAGAACGTGTCGGGACAGCGGTGAGGAGCACCGGAGACCGCTTGAGCGCATAGATAAAGGCCCCGAGAGGCGGTTCAGCGGCCGAGGGCGGCAAGCAGCTGGTGGCGTGGAGGCCTTCCATCAGTGGCGCCCTCGGAGGCATCTCGGGGACCCGAGCACTGAAGGTTCAGTCAGTTGAATTTCTTCAGTGCCTGACATGTGGGTCCCACTTCCTTTTTAACCCCTGAACTTAACTCCCTCTTACTGTTGCAAACAGTAATCCCACTTATACCCCTGGTGATTTGAATTATCTACCCCTGAGACATTTGAATTGGTTAGAATTCAAATTGTGTTTGTGTTTGACTAAATTTCAGCACATCTGCAGTTTGAAATTCAAAGAGAGTTTGAATTTGCTAGACTTAGCTCATGTCAAGATCAACTCAAAATGGAGTGAAAATTGGTGTGTGAGCTCACAAAAATGTGCTGAGTAAGAATATGCATCCCACTTTTGAATTCATGGGATGAAAACAGTTTGAATTTGAATTTTAGTTCAAACCACCCTCTTTCTAGCTATACCCAAAAGGACCTCAAAAAGGTTGTGAATTTGGGTGAAACTTGGCATGGACATTCCTAGTAAGGTGTAGGAGTTTTTCATATGTCCAGCCCCTATATGATGCATGTGGGAAATGCCACATTTGCATTGTGTGAGTTTGTTCTCTAATGATCATGTTGATGGTGGTTACTTGCTCTTCAAATGTGTTCATCAACTTTCTTCAAATGAAGTGTGTGTGTGGTGTGATGAGCACCTTGAGTATGTGCCAAAAACTTAGGCCCTTACACTTCTCCGTCGCGACCAACGTGTCTCCGAGGTTAGCATCCAAGTCTAGTAACTCTCCCCGGACTCCCTAGGTCCCTCTTAGTACTGGTACGCCAGAATTTCAATGTTTCCGTTGATCGCCGAAAGGAACACCGAGAACCAAAACTCGAAATTCACCTCGATCACTTGACCACCGGAAATCCTGGTCGATCTGAAGCTAGAGTAGCACTTCGCGGTCACTTCAGCAAAATACTAGCGGTGATGATCAACCCAGTGACCCGAGCACCGAGGTTTGGCCATCGCCGGTGAAAATGGCTCAGGTCGCCAGTGAAGTCTACTTTCCCGGCGATCTCCGGCCAAGAGGAGGGCAGGGTTAGCTTCCTCGTACCCCAGTAGTGCTTTGCGACCCATTGGTTGATCATGTTCACCACCGAGACGAGCTAGCGCTGTCGGACCCGAGCTCCTCTTCCGCCTCCACCGTCGCCGACTAGGTTTCCTGCGATGTCGAGGTCCGAGAAGGTGCCCGGCGTGTGCGCCGTGCTCCAAGGATCATATAGGAAGAAACCACGTAGCAAATTAGGAAGTAGCGGTCGAGAACGAACCGCGCCACCGTTGCTGGAAGTGTTGCGCTCAGGCGCTGGCGGGAGGTAGACCAAGGCACTGTGCATGGGACCCACGTGCAGTATTTTAAACATTTCCCAATTTTCAGTTTCAGTTCAAACTTGAAACCCACATAACTTTGGCTAAGAAGCTCCAAATCGAGTGAACCAAATTTTGTTGGATTCAGCTATCTCAGTACTTTCCAGCAAAGCAAGTTTCACTTCATGAAAATCCTTATTTGTCCAGAATTAATTCTTCAAAGTTCAAACTGATTAGAATTTTAACTGGAGAACCCTTTGGAGGAAAATTCTGAAATTTTGCTGGGATGTGCACCAAAATATCCCTGAGCTACCATAAAAATTTCAGATCCATTTGAGCTCATTTGATCCACCTAATGGTGTGATTAAGAAAACTGTTCCAGAGAAAAAGGAAAATGTCCAGAAACATTTTCAGAATTCCTCTGATATGGTTTAGCTCATATCTTTAGCTAGGAACCTTCAAATTAAGTGAGACCAACTCCAATAGAACCCTATGAAAATCTAGTTTTCAAAAATTCATTGCTTGCTCCATGAAAATCCCTAGAACACCCTAAGAGCTCCAATTAAGGTCAAGTACATAATTATTTGTGGAGAGCTCAAATGAGCTTTGCTGCAAATAAAACTTTGCCAAGTCTCTGTTTAGGTTGTATCCAAACCCCAGTAAAAATTTCAGAGTCATTGAGTCTGTCTAGTAAGACTTATAGTCTTCACAAGTTTAAATTCAATTCAAATGCATTTAAATTAATAAATATACATGTTATCTCATTATAGTCGCTAAGGTTGAGGAGGAACCCGAAGTCTCGGACTTCGTCACTCTGGAAGAGCAGCTAGCCTACAACCAAGAGCAGCAAGGCAATCCCAGGTTTGCATTAACCTTTTTATAAATTTTTATTGTTTTGAGAACTTACTTTGAGTACCACTTACTTCTTGCATTAGTCTTGTTTGAAACCCAAATGCATAGCCAAGAAAACCATGGGTTGGGATTAGTATTGAAAACCCTGTTTAGCTACTGCAATGCTAAGGTAGTGTAGGATTCGGTACTAGTCGAGTAGTTGGAACTACTCGCGAGGATAGGCTAGAGGCACATTGCTCGGGTAGAGATAGCAAATGAAACACATGGCAAGAAAAATGAGACAGAGCGGAGAGTAAGGGCAGCAGGACGTTGGGGCCTGAGTGCTATGGCTCTGCTTGTGTCGATTGAGGACCGAGCCGTGTGCGGGCCTGTTGAACAAGCTAGAACAGTACCGAAGACCAACCGGCTATATGGGAACCGGGAAACCGATGTAACTCAGGTAGCTGGGTGTTGAGGCATAGCTGGTCGTTCAGAGGGTAGGTTGAGAGCTCGAGGTGTAAATCGGCTGGCGGCACTGTGGATGCGTGCGCAGAGACCTCTTGCTCGGGGCGATTGGACCGGTTGAACATTTGGCTGACGGGTGAAAGGTGGTTGCGTATGACGTCCGTGATGGTTGCTGTAGGCAACATCGAGTACGGCGTACGTGACGGGTTATTCCGGTAACCCTGCAGGTGTAAATCGATTATAATTGCCGTCCCTCCCGGTCAGTGAGTACCACTTCTTCACTGTACCGTGACATAGAAAGAACAGGCTAGATACATGTTAAAAGTTTGCTGATTTGAAAGACATACTTTGCTTGTTAATGCCTTGTTGTAGTTTTAGAGCTAATTAAAGTTTCTTGTTTGATTGTGGCTCTCTCATGTGCCTTAGTGTAAGGTTCTCCATGATCTGCTGCTAAAACATGAAAATAAGGTTCCACTAATTAGGTGAGTCCTTTGCAACTTATTTTACCTCATGTAACCTATCACCCTTCATGTAGAAGTTTCATGTATAGGAGAGACGGGTCAGTCTTGCTGAGCCATCGTGCTCACCGCTTGTGTTTGAAGCTTTTGCAGGGGTTTATGAGGAAGGGACTCCCGAGGAGGAGACGGAACCCCCGGAGGGGAACCCCTTCTAGTGGGAGTCGTGCACGCCGCCGTGTTAGTTTGCGTGCGTGCTAGCGGGAACACGTTCACGGGCTGAACGTGAACTCGATGCGTAGTCTACGCCCGTGAGTGTAGACTGAACATATTTTGTTGTAAAAATGTTCATACACTGGTTTATGTAATAAAACTTTGCTTCCGCTTTGTACCTTTGATGTGTGTTATCCGGTGCTGTGCAACGCAGCACCCCTCAGCGTGATCCTGGCTCGACAAGACCGTGGGGTCGTGTCAATTAAATTTTTGGGAATTAATTCCAGAAGATCCTTGTTGTGGAATTTCCTCAAATTTTGCTAGAAGATTCTTCATAACATTAGTGATCTCCTGTAAAAATTTGAGCTTCATTGGAGTACATTTGCTAGGCTAAACTCTGATCCAAAGTTCAGCCTTCATTTGGAACTTTCCAGTTCTAACTTTTCAGCATTTCAAATCAACTTCAAAAATTCATATCTCCCTGTAGACAACTCGAAAAGTTGTGAAACAAATTTTGTTAGAACAAGGGAGATTTTCTATAATTAGATCTTTCACTGTTATCCATGTCAAAACTTCATATTCGGGATCAAAATCAGAGAATCCTTGTACTTGTGGGAATTTTGGAGACCACAAGGTTCAATCAAATTTCTCCAAATTTTGCTCAGATCATCCTTATAGAGTCTAGTGTCCACTGGAAAAATTCCAAAGCCAATTAAGGAACCTAAATAGCAGTAGATATGAATAGAAGTTTACTTCTTATACTTCATTAGCACTTACACGTATTTTGTTGCATCTCATATAGTGACAAAAGTTGAGGACTTGGCGGAGCTGTTGGAAGTCCTCCCACCAGAAGCTAACTTTCCATATAACTCGCAACCAGGCAAGCCCAGGTTTGCATTTAATTACCTTTTGCAAAGTTTTCATTTGTATCACTTATGACTAGGGTGAAATGCTTGCATTAGAGTTAAGGTGATTGAAACCCCACTTGCATGACTTTTAAATCGTATGGAGGGTTGGGTAGTTTACAACTGGACGAGTAGAGAATGCCATGCTAATGTTCTTAGGATCTCGGTAGAAGTCTAGTGGTTGGAATCTACTCACGAGATAGGAATTTTATCACACGGGATAGAAAGAAAACAGGGAATGGCTTAAGAATGTGAAACTGAGACCCAGCAGGGGGGATAGGATGCAGTAGCCCTGTTTGTTTCGATTGAGGACCGAGCCGTGTGTGGCCCTGCTGGACAAGTTTGAACAGTGCTGGATGCATACTGGCATATAGGAACCAGGAAACCGATGTAATTGGTTAATCTGGGCGCCGAGGTTTACCCAACCGTTTTATAGGAGTGGCTTGATGGTAGCAAGGTGTAAATCTGCCAGTGGGCACAGAAATGCTCCACGCAGGGACCTCCTGACTGTTACGGATGGACCGGTTCGGCATTTGGGTTTTCTTTGAAATGTTGATGCATACAACATAGTTTTCCAGAATTAAATCCCTAAACTTTAAACTGTTAGGAATTTTATCTGGAGAACTACTTTATGAAAAATTCTAAAATTTGGCTGGAAGGTTCATTGGAAAATCCTGGGATCAGAGAATAATTTTCAGGCCCATCCAAGTTCATTTATACCCCCTAATGGGGTGATTATATGAACTGCCCTGAGGAAATAGAAAAATGTACAGAAACATTTTTCAGATTTTCTAAAAAACTTGTTTAGGGCATAATTTCCTCTAGAATTCTTCAAATGACATGAAACCAATTCCATTAGAACCATCTCAAATTCTAGTTTACAGAAAGTAATGATTGGAGCCATGAAAAACCCTGGAATTCCTTAGAAGCTCTAATCTTGACCAGATAGGCTTTTATTGGTACAGGGATCAACTGAACTTTGTTTCAAATGAAACTTGGTCAAGACTCTGGTGAGGACCCTACCAAGCCACCATAAAAATTTCAGAACCAAAGGGGAGGTCTAGCTAGAGTTATAGTAATGGCTTATTCAATTTTAAACATTGCATTTGAATTGACATGTAGTATCTCGTTAACGTGCAGTGGCTGAAGGTGAGGAGACTCCGGAAGTGCTCGACTTCCTTCTTCCGGATGAAGCCCTAACCACTGACCAGCAGCAACAAAGCAAGTCCCGGTTTGCATTAACCCATTTTATAATGTTTTGCTTTGTTTACATACGTAGTGTGAGGTATTTTTATATGCATTAGGTATAGGATGGATGAAACCCCAAATGCATAACCAGATTTTCCTATAAGAGTGAGGGTAGTGTCTAAGACCTCGAGTAGACAGGCTATGCTTAATGATTCCTAGAACTTCGGTACAAGTCGAGTAGTTGGAATGTACTCGCAAGTTTAGGCTTGGGACACACGGGATTGGTTCGAGTGATGTGAGATCACTTTAGTAATGAAAATGAGACTAGGCAGGGGCTAGGGTGCAGCAAGAGGAAGTCTTGTGTGCATGGCCCTGTCCGTGTCGATTGAGGACCAATCCCTGTGCGGCCCACGCTGATCATGTTTGAATGTACCGAAGGAAAATCGGATATATGGGCCTCGGTAAACCGATGTAACCTAAACCTCCGGGCGTCGAGGCATAGCACACTGATTTATAGGTGTAGGTTGAGGACAGCAGGGTGGAAATCTGCTAACGGGCATAGAGAGATACTCCGTGTAGGGAACCTCCTGTCCGTTTCGGTGCGACCGGTTCGACGTTTGTGCTGTTGGGTGAAAGGTTGTCCCGTACGACATCGAGTGAGCGTGCTGTGCAGCTCCATGGGTGGGCGTATGCGACGTGCTCTTCGGGTATCCCTGCAGGTGTATATCGAGTTGATTCGCTGTCCCTCGGGGTGAAGAATACCACTTGGTCACTGAGTCGTGACATAGGCTAATATATGAAACGTGATGATTCAATATTGCTGTTATGATATAATTGTATTGCTACATGTGTGCCACCAAATATTGCTCCCTAAATTTCATATTCATAAACTGTTAACTTGTGGCTAAAAGATGAAATAAGGATGAACTTGTAGGCGTGTCCATTCGCTGAAATTTACCATCCCTTGATCGTTGTACACAACATGTAAAGTTTCATGCCTAGGTGAGTCGGTTAAGTCTTGTTGAGCCGTCGTGCTCATGGTTGCTGCTTAAGTGTTTTTCAGGTGAGGAGTCACCCACGGACTCGGGTTACTAGCCCACCTGCGAGGGTTACCCTCCGTCGGGGACCACGTCTGAGTGGGAGCCGTACACGTCGTGCTGAGCTGAGGAGTGCAGCTAGTGTGGGTTGCCCTAGGGCAGGGCGACCGACTTTTCCTAGGTAGACTGGCGTGAGTTGTATAAATTTAGCTTCCGCTGTGTAATATAAACACTAGTTTGTAACTGAGTATTGTACTAGTTGTACAGTTTCAGTTTGTTTTCTATGTAATGCAATGTATCTTTATGATGGGTGCTGTCGGGTGTCGCATCGTGCGGCACCACCCTCTGCGATCCTGGATGAGCGGATTTCGGTCCGCCACAGGCTGGTATCAGAGCGGCATTGGGGATAGCACGCTAATTAAGGGCTGTATTACGGGAAAACTTATAATTACGGTGAGGATTCACTAGTTTGCCCAAGTAAGGACTATATTAGCATAGTTACTTAAAATTGGCAAGACTAACATATGTGTTATAATTCTTAATTTTAATTATGTAACGGCGCACCTACGCTCTGGTAAGAGTGGTAAGGAATGCTACCGAAAGTGGTTCAATTTCGGTTAGCTCCCCTGACGAGGAACATGGTTCAGGGATAGGTCTCACAGCTTGGTGTGAGACGTCAATATGAAGCTCTTGGACTCTTCATGTTCCTGAGCTCATATGAAAAGCTGATCCCTAGCGTGCATTAGGCAAGTAAGTGGAGACCCCATCGTGTGGTCAGTAACGCGATAGTGTGTTCGTCTGGAAATAGCCCAGGAGGACATACGCAGCGCTTGCCATCGGCGTGCCCTGAAGGGCAGTAGGTGGTATTTGTTGGGGTGATAAAATTCCCAACCGTGATGACCCGTTCGCGCTCTACTCTGGTTCCCCGTTGTGTGGTGTTAAAACACGACCACGTACCTTGCGACATGGCTTAACTCAAGGACGGCCGTATGGCAATGATACGGGCGTTTGTATTTACTTTCAAATATGGACCTGCCTGAAATGAAAATAACCTTTGAGTGCATCACTATTGTGTGGTCTTCTGCAGGTACTAACCACGTATGTATCCCGTGTAGTATACGTGTGTGAGAGCCCATTTAGTGCCACAATTGAGACGTATATGCCGGTATCATTCGGTTAGGATTTTCTTTTTGTGAGGAACATAGTACCAACATATCATTGGCATGTGCATGAAAGATAATGATAACAAGGAATTAAAATCACTAAGTTTCAACATTTAGGACCCTGGTTGGGTAGAAAGAATTAATAGTTGATCAGTGTAGTCAAAGGGATGGAAAAACAGAGTGCTCTGTTTTGAGCAGCAAGTTTGCTGAACTTTGACAGAGCATAACTCACAGATTATTTAGCCAATGGAGGTGTGGGAAATAGTTCTTTAAATCTGTTTAAGAGCTCTAAAACTTTGTTGTAGACTCCCAGAGCTGAATCACACTTTAAGGTGGCTTAAATCCCAGAGGATTGTAAACTGTCCAGAACGAGGACAGATTTAAAACACTCTCTGAACTGTTCTGTTTTTTTCAAGCATAACTTCCTGTAGAAAAATCTGAAACTATCATATGACACATCTTTGGAAAGGTAAGGAAAGGGGTTGCATCTTTGTAATTCAAAGTTTCTGAAATTTCAGCACAGAACTTAGTGGAAACCAGAGTTGAAAACAGCAACTTCCAAGGGAGGTGCTGTTGAAATTCTTCCAGAAATTCTGTTGACTTTGAATTACCATAACTTTTAAACAAGAGCTGATATGAGGGCAAATAAATACTCGTTGGGAAGATATTGAAGTTAACTTTAACTTTGGTATTCAGCTCGAGTGATGAAATGCCCATAACCAGATCAAAATCTGGGATATGTAGAAACTGGTCATTATGATAGAGGGATGACAGTTGAACTCATTTGAGAGATTGTTGTACCCTAGGGGGGGGGTTTAATACTGCCAATGAATTAGAACATACTCATGAGTGGTTATATTCAACTAGTGAAAGATTTGAGTATATGTCTTACTCAAGTTTATTTTGCTAGAGACCATGTTTGTGTCGTATTGAAGATAAAAGGGTAGTATACGTGATGACAAAGCGATATTAACGTCTCGTAGTGACCAAACCTAGTTGAGATGAACATCCAAAGAGGAAGTCCATCAGATTGGATTTAACTAGCTTGTATTTGGTCTGGTGATGGTGTAGCTTGTGCAAAGTTATTACATTATCTACATACGAGATGTATCGCATGTTTTACTGTCATTATGTTTATGCCATTTTATTGGACTGCATGAAATATGTTGCGGGACTGATGTTTATTGTCGTATGGTCGCAGATGGTTCGCACTCGGACCACGCATGAGATTGGTGGCTCTATCCAGCAGGGGTTGATGACTCCCAGCCACCTGCCTACGACAGCGCCCCGCAGCAACAACCACCACCGCCGCCTCCGCTTACCCTAGCGGATGTGATAGCGGCACTGGTGGGAAATCGTGAGGAGAAGACCGATCTGCTCCGCACGATTGTGCAGAATACGTCCCAGGCAGGGGGCCATCAAGAGAGGGGGCCTCGTGAGCCCCATGATGTGACAACTGGCTGCGGACAATCGAGTCCAAGTTCAGGCTGCTCCAATGTACGGAGCGGCAACAGAGTCTGTTCGCGGCGTAGCAGCTTCACGGTGCCTCTGGTGCATGGTGGGCGAACTATGTCGCCTCACGTCCGGCTGGCCATGCCGTGGAGTGGGAAGAATTCCGGGAGGCGTTCCGCGCCTACCATATCCCTCCGGGGATAATGAAGCGGAAGTTCCAAGAGTTCTTGGAGCTGAAGCAGGGCGGTAGGAGTGCCCATGACTACTCCCGTGCCTTCAATCATCTGGTGCAATATGCATCGGACTACGTCTCTGTAGGATCGAAGTACACGTGTAATGCTACCAGAGGGGGGTGAATGGTAGATAAAAACTTATCAGCGGAACAACAAAACACCCCTTAGCAGAAAACCGATCTGTTAAAGAAACCGTGTGTGCGACTAATCTAAACGTGTTCAACTGTGACAAAACTAGTATAGATTGTATAAAATCAAGTCACGAAGACGTCACAACAAGAATCATGAAAATCCGTTGCGAGAAACTCAAGTTACGATCAAAAGATCGAACAGACGTCAATCTGTCCTACGCGAGAAAAACAGTTCTGGAATACTGCAAAGAAACTCGTGTAGATCAGAAACCACAAATTCAATGACCGTGAAATTTTCACAGATAATAGATAATCAAGTTGTGATAAAACCACCAAAGCAAGGTAGTGCTGAACAGAAACTCGACGAGAATAACTTGTCTGAAACAAGTCGGACGAACAAGGCACAAAAGTTCCTTTAGAATACGAATTTTATTTATCAAAACACAATAGGAACTGCCCCAAAGTCGTGCTCACCACGAGCCTTCGCCTCCCTTGCTTATATAACCAGCTCTATGGCCAATCCAATTCGAACTAGGACTCCTACTCCTACTTGGATTCAGACTGTAACTTTCCAATACTGCTCAAGACTCTTCTATACGCAGATAGAAGCAATATTAAGACTTCCAAACACCTTATGAACGTCCCAAACATTCCTAAAACAACTCTACTTCATGCCTAACACAAAATCCTGTTATAACCAACTCGAAACATTCCATAAACAAAACATGACCGCCTCAGCCGCTGTCACACCCGGTTTTTCCGAAGAACAACCAAGTGAATATCACATGTATGCCAGGATCATTTTCTCATACATGTGATGACAAATAGTGAAGCATCATTTATTACAAGCCAGGTGTCGAATATAAATAAGTCTTACATTGCAAATGTCTCGCTGGACAATAATAAGTTCATCACAAGTAAATAAACTAGCAGCGGAATAATTATTCTCGTGGGCTCCGTCACAGGCGTTGCCCGGGGGACACCATGAACCTAGAAACCTTCTTCGGGTCCAAAGTCTTGATCATTATACACCACCTCATAATATTGACCTGAGCAGCAAAATAAACCAACAAATATGCAAGGTTGAGTACCGATGGTACTCAGCAAGTGTGGGAAAGTTATGTCATGCATGGCTAGAACAAGGAGAGGTTGAACTCATGGTTAAAGCACTACGCAATTATTGCCTACCACCTTAGCTTATTAAGCACCTACATTACTACACAGGTGATATGGTCCCAATCTCCCATCCCATCATCATAATCAAATAACCATAACATCATTTCCAATGTTAAGCTCCCCGCTTAACATCCACAACCTCCAAAACCATCACTCCTCTAATCATGAATAAGTCCAAGCCGCTCTTGACCGTGAGCACGGCTGTCATGACAGTTTTGACTCTGCATAGTTTACACCACTGTACCCACATGTAGTGATTTCATCCCCCGTTGCTGGGTGGACTAAAAGAACCTCCATTATGCCAGTGGCTACGAACCACATTCACACTTCCCAGGTGTGTAGCCAGGAGATCACTACGAAGCCTTTACAAAGGGATTCCCGACGAGCGTGGGCCCACTGAGGTTTCACCCCTAACAGCATACAAGAGGCTCCAACCCCGCTGCAGTGGCCCCCTCTTGAGCCTTGCGGTTCATATGGTAGTCCACCTGACACCTATTCCCCGCACCATCCAACACACCCATACTACGCCAGGGATACACCTAATTAATTGGCCAAGCTGCCCCATCTCAGCATGTGGTTGGCACGGTAAAGCCAGGTTACATGCTGCATGAACCGGTCCTTAGGATCTAGGCAAGTACTAAACACAAACCCGAGTCTCGTGCACCCAGCACCAACCAAAACATCCAACTTGCCTTGATCCCTACCTCTACATAACTCATAATATCTCATTCAAGAGTATGGTAAAATAAACTGATGATCTCACATCCCAAATATCCCATTCTAAGCATGGCTAAGCATATGCATAATAATAAATGACATGATAAAATAAATCCCAACCCAAGCTACAAGGAAACAAGGTAATGCAATTCTAGGGAAACTTCCTAGCATGGGTTTCATATTTCAATTAACAATGCAAATAGTTCTAACTACACATCCTAGTATAGGATCAAAGTGGTCAAGGACACTTGCCTCCTTCCTGCTGCTCTTGGAATGGGTAGTCCTGATCTTGGAAAGGAAGAACTTGCTCTGGAGCAGGCTCTACTCATACCATCACAAATAGCAAAAGAAAACAACAAGTCATAAGACATAGTTTACACTTCCACCTCATACAAACCACACATTCACATTTATGAAAGCCATTCACAATTCTATGTGTTGTGGTTACTCTATGTGTGTTGATTTTTGGCTTACATGCACTTTTAAACATGTGCATATGATTTCTATTTTTGTATTCATATTCATGTTGGCATACTATATATGAATTTCTAATTTAAAAAGTATGCATAAAAGGTGTTTTCCTACTTCATATGTGTCTTCAAACCTTCTACCAACCCTAAACTGAATTCTTTGGATTTTGGAAACTTCATTTATCATTTTTAGTTATTTATACCTAGTTTGATATATTTTCAGATTTATTTCCTATGCCTAAATGTACACTTTATTATGAAAATAGTAAGACACCTCATCTAAACAGAATAGGTTTTGGGTTTAAAATATTAAATAATATATTTTTGAACTTCTCCTCTGATGTGAACTATTTTACATTTATTTTACAAATTTTCAGAATTATTCTCTACTTAAAAATATGTCCCTATATCTAATAAATGTGAATAATCAATTAAACAGATTCATTTCAGCCAAAAATCTATTTTTATCTCACTCCAAGGTTTTCCAAGTACAAGGAAAGTTTTTAATTTGAATTGACAATATGTTTATCCCATCTTTTAAATTTTAAACACTAACCACATATTCAATTTCCTAAATTTAATATCAAATAGGGTTAAAAAGGTAAACTCACCCCACTACAGGGTCTATAATATTATTTTAAGAATTTTCAGGGGTCTATCCACACATAACAGAGGGGTTTTTCCTAATTTTTATTAAGTCCAGGGGTCAAAACTTATTTTTAAATGAATTTACATGATTTTCAGAACTTCCAGGGGCTAGATCAGAAGTTTCTGGGGCTAGCTCGTATTTTTCGAGAACCCCAGGGGGTAGCGCGTAAGAATTCGGGCCTTTATAATGCGGGGCTGACGTGGACCGTCCGATTTAAAACAGACGGCTGAGATTATAACATCGAACCGGTACGCGGGGATCTAAACTCTACCGTGCGATTTAAAATAGACGGCGCACAAGTGGCCACGTCGCTCTGATCGAGCGAGGGCGGCGCTGCCCGGCGGCACACGGCGGCGGGAGGCGGCGATCTCGCCGGAGAGTTTCGGATCTTCGTCAATTCTTCCTAGAACTGTGATTTTATGGCATAGATCGGTAGAGGGGAGGTCGGGGGTCTCACCTCTGGGGTTTTCTGGAGCTCAGAGGTCCTGGAAAGTGATCGGCGACGAGGTTCGAGGTGAATTCACGGCGAGGCTCGTCGGTGCTGTGTTTGAACCGCAAATCACTGAGTTTTCTGCACCTGCAAGGTTCCCCGGAGGCGGTGGATCAAGACCAGCGAGTTAGATCAGAATTCCTGAGCGTAGATCGAGCAGAATTCGCCGGAGAAGCTCGGTTTCTCACCGGGAGGAAAATCGGCGAATCGTGGGGAAAAACGGGACGATGCCGGGGTTTTTATAGACGGGGGAGGGCGGCGTTCGGTTGTGATCGAGTTCGCGTCGTCCACGAACGAAATTCGGCTGGGATACGCGAGGATCCGGGGCGGTTTCGATTCGGGCTGAGAAGAGTCCGGTCGAGCGCGGGCGCGAGCGCGAGGAGGAAGAAAGGTTGGTGGGCCCCGCGTGTTAGTGGGAAAGAGGGGGGGCGCGCGGCTGCGGGCTGGCGCGGGAACAAATGGGCCGGCTGGTGGGTTTCGGCCCACTGGCCGGGAAGATTTGTTTTTTCTTTTTCTTTTTCATTTCTGTTTTGAGTTTTATTTAAATTCCAGTTTGAATTTGAATTTTTGCAACACATGCAACACGTCCAAAAATTTTTAAATCCCCCTCTTGACAGGATTTTGGGGTGTTACAGCTCTACCCCCCTAAAAAGAATTCTCGTCCTCGAGATTGGGGTCCTAAGAAAACAATTCCGGAAATTGTGCCTTAAGCTCATCTTCTCACTCCAAGGTGGCTTCCTCTTCCGAGTGATGCTTCCACTGCACCTTGCACATCCGGATTCTTTTATTTCTTGTGAGGCGTTCCTTTGTCTCCAAAATCTTGGATGGTTGCTCGGCATAAGACAGATCCTCAGCTACTTCAACCTCATTCATGGGTAGCATCTCTTCAGGTGTCCTCAGACATTTCTTGAGTTGTGACACATGGAATACATCGTGCACATCCGATAGGCGAGCCGGTAATTCTAGCTGATACGCCACTTCGCCTTTCCTCTCCAGAACTTGAAAGTGTCCGATGTATCAAGGTGACAACTTCCCTTTCACCTTGAATCGACGAAGTCCATGGATAGGGGACACCTTAAGATAGACATATTCTCCCACGTTGAAAACGAGCTCTCTTCTCCGTACTTCGGCATAGCTCTTTTGCCGTGTCTGCGCTATCCTCAAGTTGTTGCGAATTTCCCTCACTTTCGCCTCGGCTTCTTGTAGTACTTCGGGACCCAACACTTTACTTTCCCCTGTTTGGTTCCAAAATAGGGGAGTTCTGCACTTCCTCCCATACAAAGCTTCGAACGGTGACATCTTCATACTAGCTTGATAGCTGTTGTTATAGAAGAATTCCGCATACGGTAAGTTCTTGTCCCAACTCCGGTTGTTTTTGAGTGCACATGCTCTCAGCATATCCTCAAGAATCTGATTGGTTCTTTCCGTCTGCCCGTCAGTTGAGGATGATAGGCAGAGCTGAAATTCAGATGGGTTCCCATGGTTTCATGCAACTTCTGCCAGAACGTGGAGGTGAACTGTGTCCCTCGATCCGACACAATCTTCTTTGGAACTCCATGGTAACACACGATCCTTGACATGTACAACTCTGCCAATTTTGATCCGTTGTAGCTTTCTTTCACGGGAATGAAATGAGCTACCGTGGTTAGCCTGTCGATGATGACCCATATTGAGTCATATCCTGATTGGGTCCTAGGCAGTCCCACTATGAAATCCATACTGATTTCTTCCCATTTCCATTCAGGCACTTTGAGTGGTTGCAATAATCCCGCGGGTCGTTGATGTTCTGCTTTCACCAACTGACATGTGTCACATAGGGCAACATGTTCCGCGACATCTCGCTTCATGCCATACCACCAATACCTGCTCTTGAGGTCCTGGTACATCTTCGTACTCCCAGGATGGATGGAATAGTCGGAATCGTGAGCCTCCTTCAAAATCAATTCACGAATCTCCTTTACTTCAGGCACACAGATTCTTTTCCCGTGCCACACCGTACCTTGTTCATCCTCTCTGAAACCAGGAGCTTTATTTTCCTTGATGAGTTGTCTGATCTCTTGTATCTTCTCGTCATTCTTTTGACCCTCGCGTATGTCTCGCTCTAGTGTGGAGTCCACTTCCATGGCGATGGCTTCACCACTATTCACAAGGCATAGATTGAGCCTTATAACCTCGTCCTTCAATTCTGCAGGCATGTCCTTCAAGCTCAACTTATTGACTTGCACTTTCCGACTTAAAGCATCTGCCATGACGTTTTCTTTCCCAGGATGATAGTTGATGCCCACATCAAAGTCATTGATTAGCTCTAACCATCTCCTTTGTCTGAGGTTAAGATCTGGCTGTGTGAAAATGTACTTTAAACTCTTATGATCCGTATATATCTCTGTCCTCTTCCCCATCAAGTAGTGCCGCCAAATTTTCAATGCGTGTACCACTGCGGCTAGCTCTAGGTCATGTGTAGGATAGTTCTTCTCGTGCTTCCGGAGCTGCCGGGATGCATAATCCACGACATGCCCTTCTTGCATGAGAACACATCCCAACCCATTTCCAGAGGCATCACAGTACACCGTAAAGTTGTTCTGCATATCTGGCATAACTAGCACTGGGGCTGTTGTCAATCTTTTTTTTTAAATCCTGAAAACTCATCTCGCACTGCAGCGTCCATGTGAATGTGATTCCCTTCTCCAACAGTTTGGTGAGGGGTCTCGATATCTTAGAGAATCCCTCAATAAACCGTCGATAGTATCCAGCCAATCCCAAGAAACTTCGAACTTCCCCGACATTTTCAGGGGTCTTCCACTGCTGTATATCCTCGATTTTGGCGGGAGCCACGGAGATTCCTCCCTCCGATATTATATGTCCTATGAAGGGAACTCTCTTCAGCCAAAACTCACACTTGCTCAACTTGGCATATAGTTGATGTTCTCTCAGCCTCTGCAATACCAACCTTAGATGTTTCTCTTGTTCTTCTTCAGCTTTGGAGAAGACGAGAATGTCATCTATGAAAACCACCAAAAATTTGTTCAGATATTCCATGAATACCTTGTTCATGAGATACATGAAGTATGCCGGGGCATTAGTTAGCCCGAAAGGCATAACGGTGTATTCATACAGTCCGTACGAGATACAAAAGCTGTCTTGGGAATATCAGATTGCCTTATCTTAAGTTGGTGGTGTCCCGACCTGAGATCAATTTTCGAGAACACACAAGCTCCCCTCAACTGATCAAACAAGTCTTCAATGCGGGGTAATGGGTACTTATTCTTGATGGTTACCTCATTCAAGGCACGGTAGTCCACGCATAACCTCTGGGTTTCGTCCTTCTTGGGCACAAATATGACTGGAGCTCCCCATGGTGAGGAACTAGGACGAATATACCCCTTCTCCGTCAATTCTCTCAAATGATCCTTGAGTTCTCCCAGCTGCTTGGATTCCATCCAATAAGGTCTCTTGTATATCGAAGCTGTTCCATGCAGTAGCTCAATTGCGAATTCCACTTCACGATCGGGAGGCATACCTGGCAACTCCTCCAGAAAAACATCGGGATATTCCCTGATGGTCCTGATCTCCTCCACTTTCACCTCAACTTGATTTATTTTAACGTCCCTTCTAGGCTCTTGTATTGTTATAAACTTTACTTTTGTGCCACTAGGGTGCGTTAGTGACACGACCCCAATGGTCCTGTCGAGCCAGGATCACGCTGAGGGGTGCTGCGTTGCACAGCACCGTATAACACACGTCAAAGGTACAAAGCGGAAGCGGAAGTGTATTACATAAACAGTTTTATGAACATGTTTACATCAAAATAAGTTCAGTCTACACTCGCGGGCGTAGACTAAGCATCAAGTGCACGTTAAGCCCTCGAACGTGTCCTTGCTAGCACACACGCACACTAACTCTGCGGCGTGCACGACTCCCACTCGACGGGGTTCCCCTCCTGGGGTTCCGTCTCCTCTTCAGGAGTCCCTTCCTCATAGAACCCTGCAAAAGCTTCAAACACAAGCAGTGAGCACGAAGGCTCAGCAAGTCTGACCCGTCTCACCTAAACATGGAACTTCTACATGAGGGTAATGGGTTGCATGAGGTAAAAATCATTTGCAAGGACTCGCCTAATTAGTAGAACCTTACTTTCAAGTTTTAGCAGCAGGTTGTGGAGAACCTTACGCTAAAGCACATGAGAGAGCCGCAATCAAACAAGAAACGCATTTCTCTCATGTACTTTGCCCAAAGTTGAAAAGAACTTTAGTTAGCTCTACGCTACAGCATATCATTAACAATCAATGTCCAGCTTTCAATCAGCAACATTTTAACATGTGACTAGCCTGTTCTTTCTACGTCACGGTACAGTGAACAAGTGGTACTCACTGACCGCGAGGGACGGCGATTATAATCGATTTACACCTGCAGGGTTACCCGAACAACCCGTCACGTACGCCCGTATTCGATGTTGCCTACAACAACCATCATGGACGCCGTACGCAACTACCTTTCACCCGTCAGCCAAATATTGAACCGGTCCCATCGTCCCGAGCAAGAGGTCTCTGCACGCGCATCTCCGTGCCGCCAGCCGATTTACACCTCAAGCTCTCAACCTACCCTCTGAACGACGGGCAATGCCTCAATAACCAGCTACCCGAGTTACATCAGTTTCCCGGTTCCCATATAACCGGTAGGTCTTTAGTACTGTTCTAGCTTGTTCAACAGGCCCGCACACGGCTCGGTCCTCAATCAACACAAGCGGAGCTATAGCACCCAGGCCCCAAAGTCCTGCTGCCCTTACTCTCCGCTCGGTCTCATTTTCTTGCCATGTGTATCATGTGCTATCTCTACCCGAGCAATGTGCCTCTAGCCTATTCTCGCGAGTAGTTCCAACTACTCGACTTGTACCGAATCCTACTCTATCCTAGCAATGCAGTGGCTAACGAGGTTTCCAATCCTAAACCCAACCCATGGTTTTCTTGGCTATGCAGTTGGGTTTCCAAACAAGACTCTAATGCACAGACTAAAGGAAACAAGTATGTGCTCAAAACAATAAAATTTGTAAAAAGGTTAATGCAAACCGGAGCTTGCCTTGCTGCTCTTGGTCGTAGGCTAGCTGTTCCTCCGGAGTAACGATGTCTAGGACTTCGGGTTCCTCCTCGACCTTAGCTACTACATGATATAAGAAACATATGTATCAATTTAAATGCATTTGTATTAACTTTGAAGTTGTGAAGTCTATAACCCTTGCTAGACAGACCTAATGACTGTGAAACTTTTACTGTGGCTTGGTTACAACCAAAACAGAGACTTGGTCAAGTTTTAGTTGCAGCAAAGCTCATTTGAGCCCTCCACAATTAATTATGTCCTTGACCTTAATTGGAACTCTTAGGGTGTTCTAGGAATTTTCATGAAACAAACTATGACTTTCTGAAAACTGGATTTTCAGAGGTTCTAATGGATGTGGTCTCACTTAATTTGGAAGTCCCTAACTAAAGATATGAGCTAAACAATTTCAGAGAAAATTCTGAAAATGTTTCTAAACATTTTCTATTTTCTCTGGAACAGTTTCACTAATCACACCATTAGGTGGACCAGATGAGCTCAAATGGATCTGAAATTTTTATGGTAGTTCAGGGATATTTTGGTGAACTGCCCAGAAAAATTTCAGGATTTTCCCCCAAAGGATCTTCCAGTTAAAATTCCTAACAGTTTAAATTTTGAGGAATTAATTCTGGAGAAATAAGGAATTTCATGAAGTGAAACTTGATTTTCTGGTAAGTACTCAAAGAGCTGAATCCAGCAAAATTTGGTTCACTCAATTTGGAGCTTTCTAGTCAAAGTTATGAGGATTTGAAGTTTGAAGGAAATCTGAAAATCGGGGAAAAGTTTAAACTCGCGCGTGGGCCCAGGGGACACGCGTCGCACGCCTAGGCGATGGCATATCACGGCCCACAAGGATTTTGCGTGCCAGCACACCCGATCCCGGCCGTAGCCGGATCCCGATTCAAAATATCTCCCGCTGACAGCTGGGGTCCACCCCCTTCTTCAACCTCGCGACACCCGCGCCCCCGCCGCCGAGGGATCTCGCCGGAGAGCTCGCCGCCGGCTGCTGTACAGCTCCAAACTTCTCGATCCTGGCCGCCCCTGCTTACTTTTACTCGGGGAACAGGATCCGAGGGTCAGCTGCTCATGACAACAGCCGGAGCATGGTCGGCGACGAGCCGCCACCTCGGAATGACTTCGGCCATGTCGGCTGACTTCTCTGGCACCTCAGCTACTTGGGAACTCGGTCGGGGAGCATCAGTGGACCACAGAGAAGGTCGACATGAGCTCGAGGCAGCTCGGGGAAGGCCTGAAATAGGTCCTCACCGTGCGCCCGATGCCGCCCGTTCGCTCCGCCATTAGTAGACCTCAAATTACGCCGGGCACAGAGGTTCTCCGGCCTAGAGTTGTGAAGGTAACTTGTGCGTTACCGTGTCTAACTCGTGTGAGAGCGGCTTGAGGCCTTCTAATCCTTTCTAGAGCACAAATTAAACAGAATCGTACCCGAAGGTCGTTCTGCACACAGAAAGGGGAAAAGTGGAAATTCGCCGCCGGTGAGCAACCACTCGAGCTGTGGCTCGGGGATGAGCAGCACCGGTCACCCGCGCGTCCAAGGGTGCCTTGGCTCGGGCGTGACAACGCCCTGGTTGGGCTGTCCACGAGAGCCCGAGGTGCGGTGGTTCCAATTCCCGAATTTGATCTTTCGGCACAGCCGATATCAATCGGTTTCAACCGAATTCTAGCAACGGGGAGGACGGAGGAAGGTCTCTAGTACCTTGCTAGGGCTCTGGAGTGGAAGGAGGGAGCTGCGATCGGCGTCCTCCGATCAAGTCCGAGCTGCGGAAGTTTTCGGCCGGCGCTGAGTTCTTGCGGGGAAGAACGACGGTGCCTCGGCCGAGGAGGGGGCAGGCGCCTTAAGAAGGCTCTGCACCGCCTCATGCCCGCGCGTGGGCAAGCAGCTGGTGGCGCGGCGGCTGGCCTCGGTGGCGATCACCGCTGCGGCTCGGCGACCCGAGTGAAAAAGTCTCAGTCTGTTTGATCTGAGCAGTGGCTGACATGTGGGTCCCACCTCCAGTTTTAACCTCTGAAATTTACTCCTAATCACTGTTGTAAACAGTGAACCCCATACTACCCTTGGCAATTCAAATTATTCACCCATGAGCCATTTGAATTGATCAAAGTTCAAATGAGGTTTGGTTTGAATGAATTTCAGCACAAGTTCAGTTTGAAATTCAAATAAAGTTTGAATTTCTCCCACTTAGCTCATGTCAAGATCAACTCCAAATGGAGTGAAAATTGGTGTGTGAGCTCACAGAAATGTGCTGAGTAAGAATATGCCTTCCACTTTTAAATCCATGGGATAAAAACAGTTTGAATTTGAATAAGGTTTCAAACTGCCCTCTTCCTAACTATACCCAAACTGACCTCAAAAAGGTTTTGAATTTGGGTGAAACTTGGCAGGGACATCCTTAGTAAAGTGTAGGAGTTTTCATATGTCCAGCCCATCTATATCACATGTGGGAAATACCACTTTTGCAATGTGTAAGTTTGTTCTCTAATGAGCATGTTGATAATTGTTACTTGCTCTTCATTTGTGTTCATCATTCTTCCTCAAATGAGGTGTGTGGTGTGGTGATGAACACTGCAAATGTGTGTCAAAAACTGAGGCCCTTACATTCCTCCCCCCTTAAAAGAATCTCGTCCTGAGATTATAAGGTGAAAATGAGAGAGAGGACGGTGGAAAATTACCGGATATGCGACGTGAAAAAGTCGGGGTAGTTAGCGCGAAGGAATTCTTCGCTCTCCCATGTTGCTTCCTCCATGGAGTGATTACTCCATAGAACCTTGTAGAACCACAACGTACGGTTGCGTGTGGTTCGGGCCTTTTCATCAATAATCTGCACCGGTTCCTCCCGATAGGTGAGATCCGGTTGCAGTTCTTCAATGTCTTCCAGCTGAACGGTAGTTGATAGCTTGAGACACTTCCTCAGCTGGGAAATGTGAAAGACGTCGTGCACACCGGAAAGTGCTTCTGGTAATTTCAGCCGGTATGCCACCGATCCACATCTTTCGGTAATCTGGAATGGACCGATGAAGCGGGGTGCTAACTTTCCCCTCACCCCAAATCTGTTTACACCCTTCATTGGAGACACCCGTAGATATACCTGATCCCCAACTTCGAATTGTAATGGGCGCCTTCTCCGGTCCGCATACTGTTTCTGACGGGATTGAGCGGCTTTTAGGTTCGCTTGAATTAGTCGAACCTTTTCTTCCACGTTGTTGACAAGGTCAATCCCGAAGGTAACCCTTTCGCCAGACTCACACCAGTTCAATGGTGTGCGGCATTTTCTCCCGTATAGCGCCTCGTAGGGCGCCATCTTGATGCTGGCTTGGTACCCATTGTTGTACGAGAACTCGGCTAACGGCAAGTGATCATCCCAATTCTTGCCGTGGTCGATAGCGCAAGCTCGTAGCATGTCTTCTAGAATCTGATTTACCCGCTCGGTTTGTCCATCCGTCTGCGGGTGGTAGGCTGAACTACGGATCAGCTTCGTCCCCAAGGCAGCGTGTAGCTGCTCCCAAAAACGGGACACAAATAAAGTGCCCCGGTCCGATATGATGGTACGGGGTACGCCGTATAAGCATAGAATCCGTGAGATGTACAGTTCAGCATACTTCTTGGCGTTGTAGTTGGTGTTGACCGGGATGAAATGGGCAACTTTGGTGAGCCGATCGACGATCACCCACACAGAATCATGTTTCTGTAAGGTGGTGGGTAAACCGACGACGAAATCCATGCTCACGTCCTTCCACTTCCAGGCAGGAATGCCCAGGGGTTGCAGCAGTCCCGGTTTCCGCATGTGGTCTGCCTTCACCCTTCGACATGTATCACACTCGGACACGTATTTTGCAGTCTCTCGCTTCATCTGTGTCCACCAAAACTTTCTTCTGAGTTCTTGATACATTTTGTTGCTGCCGGGGTGAATAGAAAATTTTGATAAGTGAGCCTCATCAAAGATTTTCTTCCGTAACTCCGGGTTTCGGGGTACGACGATCCGGTTCTTGAACCATAGGACGCCGTCTCCGTCCTTCCGGAAAAGTTTTAACTCCCCACTGTCTATACGTCTCCGCAAATGTGACATGCCCTTGTCATTCTTCTGGGCTGCCGCTATCTCTTCACGGATAGTGGGGATCAAAGCTAGGTTGTAGAGAGCTCCGTGTGGAATCACATGGAGTGGTGGTTCGCTCTCTTCCAATGGTGTGATGGTCAGATTATTGACGTGTGACTTGCGGCTCAGCGCATCTGCCACAACGTTTGCCTTGCCCGGATGATAATGGATCTCTATCTCGTAATCCTTTATCAGTTCTAACCATCTTCGTTGCCTCATGTTCAGCTCCTTCTGAGTGAATATGTACTTGAGGCTTTTGTGGTCGGTATATAAATGTACGAGGTTACCGAGTAGGTAGTGCCTCCACATTTTTAGTGCAAGTACCACGGCAGCGAGCTCCAAGTCGTGAGTTGGATAATTTTGCTGATGGTTCCTAAGCTGCCGTGATCCATACGCGACCACTCTTCGGTCTTGCATCAGTACACATCCGAGCCCAATGCCGGATGCATCGCAGTACACATCGAACGGTTTTGTTGTGTCTGGCTGCGCCAAAACCGGTGCTGATGTCAGGTGCTTGACTAAAGCCTTGAATGCTGCTTCACATGCTGGACTCCAAACATATTTGGTAGCCTTCTTCAGCAGCTCTGTCATTGGCTTGGCAATCTTCGAGAAGTTCGGAATGAACCTCCGATAATATCCAGCGAGTCCGAGGAAACTCCGTACCTCATGAACAGTTCTCGGGGATTTCCAATTCAGCACTTGCGTGATCTTGCTCGGGTCCACAGCGATACCCTCTGCTGAGATGATATGCCCGAGGAAAGGCACTTGCGATATCCAAAACTCGCATTTGCTGAATTTTGCGTATAACTTGTGATCCCGCAGCCGTTGCAAGACTATACGCAGATGTTTCTTGTGATCTTCCTCCGACTTGGAATATACCAGGATGTCATCGATGAAGACCACGACAAACTTGTCCAGCTCCGGCATGAATACCGAGTTCATTAAATACATGAAGTGAGATGGAGCATTGGTGAGGCCGAAGGACATGACCAGGTACTCATAAAGTCCGTACCTTGTCGAGAAAGCTGTCTTTGGAATGTCCTCCGCCCTTATCTTAATCTGATGGTACCCGGATCTTAAATCCATCTTGGAAAAGATCTTTGCTTCGACCAACTGATCAAACAACATGTCGATCCGTGGCAACGGGTACTTGTTCTTGATGGTTACGGCATTTAATGGACGGTAGTCCACGCAAAGCCGCAGCGTCTCATCCTTCTTCTTGACAAATAATGCCGAACAGCCCCATGGCGAGGAGCTCGGCCTAATAAAACCCTTCTCCAGAAGGTCCGTGAGCTGAGTCTTCAGTTCAGCCAACTCCTTGGGCGCCATCTTGTACGGCCTTCGGGATATTGGCATGGTTCCTGGTGTAAGTTCAATCTTGAACTCCACCTCTCTATCGGGTGGCATTCCCGGTAAATCATCCGGGAATACATCAGGAAACTCCCGGACCACTGGAATGTCTTCCAATCTGATAGTTGTGGACTGATAGACACTTGAAAGTTTTATTTCTGGACTGTCCAGAAATAATGAGTGAGAACCGTGCACCTCTGAGTTTAAGTGCACGACTCGAAGGACGGTGTCTAAAACAGCACCGTGGCGGGTTAACCACGACATCCCTAGGATGACATCGACCTTCTGTCCCTCTAAGATAATGAGAGACGTGGGGTACACTCTACCCGCTAAGCATAATGGTGCTTTGGAGACCATTACGCTTGCTGAAATCTTCCCACCTGGTGAACAAATTAAATATGGACTATCGGTGGGTAGTATTGGCAAACTGTGTTTAGCAATGAAAGCTTGGCTAATAAAATTATGCGTGGCGCCTGACACAAATAGTACTATAGCGGGATGCTGGTGGAGTTGGAACATACCCGCAAGGATTGGCTCGCCCTCCGACACGTCCTCAATGGCAAGTTGGTGGACAGTGCCGGGCCTAGGGTTTGCCCGCCGCGCATTAGTAGGGTTCCGGGGTTGATTCCTCCCCGGAAACTGTGGTGCCACTCCGCCGCCTTGCCTCTCCGGGCAACTGCTCGCGAAGTGTCCTTGACGACCACACTTGTAACATGTGGCCGCTGCTGGTGGAGTGCTCGGTGGACGAAAGCCCGGCATGCATTGCTGAGGTGCAAACGCACGCGGCATCGCCCGCTGCTGCTGTTGTTGTTGCGGTGGTACTGGCAGTGCCGGCCGGAATGCCGGCGAAGAATATGGCCGACTGCGGAACGGCATCGACCGCTGTGGTGGTTGCCAGCGTGGACCTGATGGTGATCGATTCACCATCTGAAACTTCTGAGAAGGACCGCCTCCTTCTCCACTGCTCTGCGGCGCGCTTCGCTTTCGCTCTGCCACCGCCAACTCCTTGCCGGAGTCCTCCTGAACAATCGCAGCGTCAATGATGTCGTTGAGGCTGCCGCGATTGAACATCGCCAACTTGTCCTTCAGGAGCGGGTTAAGCCCCTGGTAAAAATGGTCCCGCCGCTTCTCGTCGGTATCAGCATGATACGACGCATATAGCGCGAGGTCGTTAAACGCCCTGGAGTATTCCAGCGCGTTCCGGCTCCCTTGTTGCAGGTGTAGGAACTCCTGCGTCTTCCTCTTCATCAGACCGGGCGGTATATGATAGGCCCTGAAGGCCGTCCGGAACTCCGTCCAGGTCATCACTCGGTCGGTGGGCTGTGAAGCACAGAAGTTGGCCCACCACGCGCTCGCGGATCCTTGGAGCTGCTGGACCGTGAACTGAGTCTTGCGCTGCTCGCTGATTTGGAGCAGCCCGAACTTCATCTCTATGGCGCGGAGCCAGTTGTCCGCGTCAAGTGGTTCACCCGCCCATGAGAATACAGGGGGATGAGTCGCCAGGAAGTCAGAGTAGGAGCTCTGTTGGCGCTCCTCACGATCTTGACGTCTCTCTGGGTGAGACGTATTGGCGATGAGAGTCTGCAGCAGCTCTGTGTGCTGCTGATGCGAGCCCGCCATTGCCGCGACAATGTCGGCCAATGTAACTGTTGGTAGTGGCGGTGGCGGTGTTTGCTGTTGCTGTTGCTGCTGCTGTCCCGAGGAGTCCTCGGGAGGTGGTTGGGAGGTCTCTCCCCCTTGACTGGTACCCCCAACGTCAGGGTTGGCACGAGTACGCGTCATTCTGAAATTCAAAACAGCAGCAATTAGCACATGTCCTACTTAAAATTCCATACGCAACAGTAGGTATTGAAGTGACACATGATTAATTTGCACAACATTCACATATATTGATAAAGCATAAACTTTATACAAGATACATTATTCTCGGATCTCCGAGAAGTCGTGCTCATGTCGTCACTATCTATACATACGCTACTGTCTACACGACATGTCACCGATTACAAAAGTTGGGTTACGCTACCCTAGCTGCCCTACTTGGCAACCGTAACCCCCTACTGGGAGTAGAACTCGACCTCCTGTGGGTCGTCCTCCTCCGGTACCTCTGCTGGTGGCTCGGGGTTTACCACCTCTTCTCCCATTCCAGGTTCTCCCATGGCTGGAAGACCCAAGACTACCGGTACGCCCAATACCGGGGGCACGAGGTCCTGCAAGACATGCACCTCGTCCATAGCTTGGTTGTAGTCCAGTTCCCAGCCTTGGCCTTCCTCGATAGCATCGTCCCGCTCCTGAGCAAGGTCCTCATTCTGCTGGGTTAGGGTCTGCACCAGCTCTTGCAATGCCGCGATGTCAACACGGCTCTTCTTCTTTGCCTTCTTCAGACGACGCAACTGATTGTATTGTTCATTCAGTCGCTTGATCGTCGGAAGGAGCACATTGCGGAGTGCGCTGTGAGCACTTTCGAAATGATCTCCACGGCTTGTGCTCTCCTTGAGCTTGGTGGCGAGATGCTCCGTATGAACAGCTTGGCTGTCCATCACAGCGTTTCCCGCCCTCATTTGGAGGCTGAGATTTGCCTCCGCGGGGTTGTACCTTGGGCAACTCGGGTCTGTTGCCTCCAGGTACCTCTCTTCCCACACATGCTGAGCTCGTCCCTCCACCAGAACGAGTGCGTATGGTGTGCCCTCCATAGCCTGCACGTGCAGTTGGCAGAAACGTGACATAGTGTCGCGGGCTGCCACTTGCCACATCCCTTCCGGTTGTCTTCCTCTCACCGTGACGGTGAATGGCACCCAACCGGGTGGCGTAGGTCCTGCAGGAACCTCGACATGGATCGTCCACGTCTTGTTCCCCTCTTCGCCTTCTTCCTTGGCGAAGTATTGCGGCATCTGGTTGTACCCGAAATATTGGAGCATTTGCCACAATGCTTCCGGGTAGCCGTTACGGTCAGAACAGTGGGAAGCCACCCACCCGTTCTCCAACTGTTTATCTGCTGCCATCTGTAAAAATATATTTGAGAATTGTCAAATATTTATTTAAACAGTAAACCCCTGAGTTATAACATAAAACATGTCATTGAACCCATAAAACCTGGAAACATAGTTCAAATTTTAAACAAATTTGACTGCTGATCTGCTGTTCCCATGGCAGCCCTGACCGGTTTCCATTTCAACCTGATTTAGGCCAGTTTAAAAGCAAAACCAATTCTGGAGCTCAACATCGAAGTTAAAGCC
This sequence comes from Neostapfia colusana, assembly GCA_030760725.1. NCBI lineage: Eukaryota > Viridiplantae > Streptophyta > Magnoliopsida > Poales > Poaceae > Neostapfia > Neostapfia colusana. The sequence goes on along the minus strand of JASWHV010000004.1, from coordinate 59,546,282 downwards.
AACTCCAATAGCTTTCCAGAAAGCATTTGCTTGGCCTAAAATCTGTCCCGGTTCAAAAGTTATGAGATGTCAAAGTTAACAGAATTTCTGGGCTCAATTGGACAGCACCTCCCTGCTTTAGGTACTGAATTGATCCAAGAATCCCAGTTAATTCTGTTCCCAATCTGACAAAACTTTCTGTTACAAAGTCGTAACCCATCTCATAAGATTTCCAGAAGTACCTCATTTCCTATTTTTGGATTTTTAAGCAGGAAGTTATGCTTAATTTACAGAGAGTTTACAGAGAGTCTTTGCTCTGTCCTGTTTTCTGGACAGTTTCAACTCTACTGCATTTTTTGAGTGGTTAAGGGATGAAACACCTCTGGACCTCAACAGAAGAGTTGTAAAGCTCTTCCAACGCTTTCCAGAAATGTATCATATGACCCCAACCTCGAAAGAACTCAACCTCTAACCTCTGATTAACTTCAACCTTGATTCAGCTGAAAACAGAGTGCTCTGTCCTTAACATCCTATAAGTTGAAAGCTTGTTAACTTTGAATATCCTGTTCAAGGGAAGGAGTTACATCAAGTTTTACTACTTTGGATTAAAACCTTCCAGTTTTTACAATGAAGTTGTTTATTTAGTTGGGTGTGACGTCGATGCGTCACCAGATTTTGTCGGTACTACGTCCTCACAAAGAAAAACCTATACCGGACTTAGCCGGCTTCGTTATTTCAGTGGCACTAAACGTCACTCGCACACGGATGCTACACGTCTACCGTTTCGTGGTCAGGCTACCTGCAGAAACTCAAACAATCATCAGACTCGGCTGCACACCGAGCCCGGAATCCATACAGTTGGTACACCCGGCCGTCATCACTCGCCCGGATGTTCTCAAGCCAAACACGCCTTGAGTTACGTGTTCACGTTTCAGACCATGTGACGGGGTCTCCCATGTTGCACCATGCACGCCAGGGACAGACGTTGCTCGAATACCCCAAACGACATGAAGAGGCGTAGAGGATAATAAAGTGGGTCGGGTTACCTGCCACCCGTGGGGCTCCACCCTTCAGCTTGTGCGCACTGGTGGACAGCGCTTACGTGCACCCCCCAAGACATAAACGTCCCGAGATACACGATTTTCCGACATAACAAATAGGTTAATAAGCCACTTTCTATATACTAATAACATCCTTATACGGGCTACTAACTCGTTCCTCACTGGATTTTTGAAAAAGAAGATCTTTGTACTGTGTTAAACCTCAAGCGAGCTCTGATACCACGCTGACCCGACCCCAATGGTCCGGTCGAGCCAGGATCACGCTGAGGGGTGCTGCGTTGCACAGCACAGTATAACACACGTCAAAGGTACAAAGCGGAAGCGGAAGTGTATTACATAAACAGTTTTATGAACATGTTTACATCAAAATAAGTTCAGTCTACACTCGCGGGCGTAGACTAAGCATCAAGTGCACGTTCAGCCCTCGAACGTGTCCTTGCTAGCACACACGCACACTAACTCTGCGGCGTGCATGACTCCCACTCGACGGGGTTCCCCTCCTGGGGTTCCGTCTCCTATTCGGGAGTCCCTTCCGCATAGAACCCTGCAAAAGCTTCAAACACAAGCAGTGAGCACGAAGGCTCAGCAAGTCTGACCCGTCTCACCTAAACATGGAACTTCTACATGAGGGTAATGGGTTGCATGAGGTAAAAATCATTTGCAAGGACTCGCCTAATTAGTAGAACCTTACTTTCAAGTTTTAGCAGCAGGTTGTGGAGAACCTTACGCTAAGGCACATGAGAGAGCCACAATCAAACAAGAAACGCATTTCTCTCATGTACTTTGCCCAAAGTTGAAAAGAACTTTAGTTAGCTCTACGCTATAGCATATCATTAACAATCAATGTCCAGCTTTCAATCAGCAACATTTTAACATGTGACTAGCCTGTTCTTTCTACATCACAGTACAGTGAACAAGTGGTACTCACTGACCGCGAGGGACGGCGATTATAATCGATTTACACCTGCAGGGTTACCCGAACAACCCGTCACGTACGCCCGTACTCGATGTTGCCTACAACAACCATCACGGACGCCGTACGCAACTACCTTTCACCCGTCAGCCAAATATTGAACCGGTCCCATCGTCCCGAGCAAGAGGTCTCTGCACGCGCATCTCCGTGCCGCCAGCCGATTTACACCTCAAGCTCTCAACCTACCCTCTGAACGACGGGCAATGCCTCAATAACCAGCTACCCGAGTTACATCAGTTTCCCGGTTCCCATATAGCCGGTAGGTCTTCGGTACTGTTCTATCTTGTTCAACAGGCCCGCACACGGCCCGGTCTTCAATCGACACAAGCGGAGCTATAGCACCCAGGCCCCAAAGTCCTGCTGCCCTTACTCTCCGTTCGGTCTCATTTTCTTGCCATGTGTATCATGTGCTATCTCTACCCGAGCATTGTGCCTCTATCCTATTCTCGCGAGTAGATCCAACTACTCGACTTGTACCGAATCCTACTCTATCCTAGCAATGCAGTGGCTAATGAGGTTTCCAATCCTAAACCCAACCCATGGTTTTCTTGGCTATGCAGTTGGGTTTCCAAACAAGACTCTAATGCACAGACTAAAGGAAACAAGTATGTGCTCAAAACAATAAAATCTGTAAAAAGGTTAATGCAAACCGGAGCTTGCCTTGATGCTCTTGGTCGTAGGCTAGCTGTTCCTCCGGAGTAACGAAGTCTAGGACTTCGGGTTCCTCCTCGACCTTAGCGACTACATGATATAAGAAACATATGTATCAATTTAAATGCATTTGTATTAACTTTGAAGTTGTGAAGTCTATAACCCTTGCTAGACAGACCTAATGACTGTGAAACTTTTACTGTGGCTTGGTTACAACCTAAACAGAGACTTGGTCAAGTTTTAGTTGCAGCAAAGCTCATTTGAGCCCTCCACAATTAATTATGTCCTTGACCTTAATTGGAACTCTTAGGGTGTTCTAGGAATTTTCATGAAACAAACTATGACTTTCTGAATACTGGATTTTCAGAGGGTTCTAATGGATGTGGTCTCACTTAATTTGGAAGTCCCTAACTAAAGATATGAGCTAAACAATTTCAGAGAAAATTCTGAAAATGTTTCTAAACATTTTCTATTTTCTCTGGAACAGTTTCACTAATCACACGATTAGGTGGACCAGATGAGCTCAAATGGATCTGAAATTTTTATGGTAGTTCAGGGATATTTTGGTGAACATCCCAGCAATATTTCAGGATTTTCCCCCAAAGGATCTTCCAGTTAAAATTCCTAACACTTTAAATTTGAGGAATTAATTCTGGAGAAATAAGGAATTTCATGAAGTGAAACTTGATTTTCTGGTAAGTACTCAGAGAGCTGAATCCAGCAAAATTTGGTTCACTCAATTTGAAGCTTTCTAGTCAAAGTTATGAGGATTTGAAGTTTGAAGGAAATCTGAAAATCGGGGAAAAGTTTAAACTCGCGCGTGGGCCCAGAGGACACGCGTCGCACGCCTAGGCGATGGCATATCGCGGCCCACAAGGATTTTGCGCGCCAGCACACCCGATCCCGGCCGCAGCCGGATCCCGATTCAAAATATCTCCCGCTGACAGCTGGGGTCCACCCCCTTCTTCAACCTCGCGACACCCGCGCCCCGCCGCCGAGGGATCTCGCCGGAGAGCTCGCCGCCGGCTGCTGTACAGCTCCAAACTTCTCGATCCTGGCCGCCCCTGCTTACTTTTGCTCGGGGAACAGGATCCGAGGGTCAGCTGCTCATGACAACGGCCGGAGCATGGTCGGCGACGAGCCGCCACCTCGGAATGACTTCGGCCATGTCCGCTGACTTCTCTGGCACCTCAGCTACTTGGGAAATCGGTCGGGGAGCATCAGTGGACCTCAGAGAAGGTCGACATGAGCTCGAGGCAGCTCGGGGAAGGCCCGAAATAGGTCCTCACCGTGCGCCCGATGCCGCCCGTTCGCTCCGCCATTAGTAGACCTCAAATTACGCCGGGCACAGAGGTTCTCCGGCCCAGAGTTGTGAAGGCAACTTGTGCGTTACCGTGTCTAGCTCGTGTGAGAGCGGCTTGAGGCCTTCTAATCCTTTATAGAGCATGAATTAAACAGAATCGTACCCGAAGGTCGTTCTGCACACAGAAAGGGGAAAAGTGGAAATTCGCCGCCGGTGAGCAACCACTCGAGCTGTGGCTCGGGGATGAGCAGCACCGGTCACCCGCGCGTCCAAGGGTGCCTTGGCTCGGGCGTGACAACGCCCTGGTTGGGCTGTCCACGAGAGCCCGAGGTGCGGCGGTTCCAATTCCCGAATTTGATCTTTCGGCACAGCCGATATCAATCGGTTTCAACCGAATTCTAGCAACGGGGAGGACGGAGGAAGGTCTCTAGTACCTTGCTAGGGCTCTGGAGTGGAAGGAGGGAGCTGCGATCGGCGTCCTCCGATCAAGTCCGAGCTGCGGAAGTTTTCGGCCGGCGCTGAGTTCTTGCGGGGAAGAACGACGGTGCCTCGGCCGAGGAGGGGGCAGGCGCCTTAAGAAGGCTCTGCACCGCCTCATGCCCGCGAGTGGGCAAGCAGCTGGTGGCGCGGCGGCTGGCCTCGGTGGCGATCACCGCTGCGGCTCGGCGACCCGAGTGAAAAAGTCTCAGTCTGTTTGATCTGAGCAGTGGCTGACATGTGGGTCCCACCTCCAGTTTTAACCTCTGAAATTTACTCCTAATCACTGTTGTAAACAGTGAACCCCATACTACCCTTGGCAATTCAAATTATTCACCCATGAGCCATTTGAATTGATCAAAGTTCAAATGAGGTTTGGTTTGAATGAATTTCAGCACAAGTTCAGTTTGAAATTCAAATAAAGTTTGAATTTCTCCCACTTAGCTCATGTCAAGATCAACTCCAAATGGAGTGAAAATTGGTGTGTGAGCTCACAGAAATGTGCTGAGTAAGAATATGCCTTCCACTTTTAAATTCATGGGATAAAAACAGTTTGAATTTGAATAAGGTTTCAATCTGCCCTCTTCCTAACTATACCCAAACTGACCTCAAAAAGGTTTTGAATTTGGGTGAAACTTGGCAGGGACATCCTTAGTAAAGTGTAGGAGTTTTCATATGTCCAGCCCATCTATATCACATGTGGGAAATACCACTTTTGCAATGTGTAAGTTTGTTCTCTAATGAGCATGTTGATAATTGTTACTTGCTCTTCATTTGTGTTCATCATTCTTCCTCAAATGAGGTGTGTGGTGTGGTGATGAACACTGCAAATGTGTGTCAAAAACTGAGGCCCTTACAGTTAGTTCCACCGTTCTGGTCGAACAATGGATGATTCCCTTATGTTTGGTCAACCAGTCCATGCCTAAAATAATATCAATCCCTTGGGAATCTATCACTATGTGGTTGGCAGTAAATACCACCCCATTAATGTCTAGATTCACCTTGGGACACACTTGTCTTGTCCTTATTTCTCCACCTGGAGAGTTTACTGCTAGCATATGGTTCATTTGTGTTGTTGCTATATCATGCTTCTTAACAAACCCTTGAGCAATGAACGAGTGGGTAGCACCAGAATCAAACAGCAGGGTTGCAATGTGTAAATTGGCAGGAAACTTACCAACTACCACGTCAGGTGCCTCTTGTGCTTCCTCCATGGTCACGTGGTTCACCCGTCCTCGCATTACATTCTTCTGTTGCGGCTGCGCGGGCTTCTTCTTTGAGCACTTATGGGCGTAGTGCCCCACTTCACCACAGTTAAAACATTGCACTCCAACCTTAGGTGCCTGGCCTTTGTTGTCTTGGGGTTGGTTTGGAGGTCCTTGCACTGCTGGTCGAGGTTGATATGTAGGGCGAGGCTGCTGTACAAACTGACGTTGTGGTGGTGTTGGTGCTGCCAGAGGCCTGAAGTTCGGGTTGTACCCTCTCGGTGCTGTGTAGGATACCGCAGCACGGCTCGTCCGCCCTGCAGTTTGCTGCATCAGACGTGGGCGGGTGTTGCTACCCGAGGCTTGATGTGACCACCCGGCCTTCCTCTTGTTCTCATTTTCCAAGGCCTTTAGCTTCCTTTCTACCACAAACGCTCTGTCCACCATCTTTTGGAAGCTTTCATACTCATTGGAGGACATTGCACACTGCATTTTTGCGGTAAGTCCTTCCACGAAACAATCTTGTTTCTGCTCATCAGTCTCTATGTCCCGTGGGGCATAACGGGAGAGTTGAGTAAATTTAGTGAGGTATTCCCTCACATTCATGTTACCTTGCTGCAAACCCAAAAACTCCTTCCTCTTGTTTTTGAGTTCACCCCTTGGTATGTAATGGTTGCGGAAGCTACGCTTGAACTCTTCCCAAGTGATGTTCTCAGGGTCATGATGGGCGGCCACGTAGGCGGTCCACCAATCAGCAGCAGGTCCATGCAATTGATGAGAGGCAAACAGCAGCCTCTCATACCCTTGGCACTGTATGACCCTCATCTTGCTCTCAATGGTCTTTAGCCAATCATCTGCCTCCAGAGGTTCAGCAGCACTTGCAAATTTTGGAGGTTGAGTTCCTAGAAACTCACTCAACCTTGTTTGGCGTGGTGCAGCTTGTGGAGGTGGAACTTGATGCAAGTTGGCCACCACTTGGGTCAAGTTCTGGATGAGCTGATTTTGATTCTCAAGCATTTGGTGGAGGGGATCAACTCCTTCACGGCGACCACCCCTGTCTTGGCCTCCAGAAAGATGAGGGTTGAAGGCCTCATCGTTGTTGTTGGCGGGGTTGGCAGCACGACCTTTTCCTCTTCCGGCCATCTAGCATGATCAACCAAATGTTAATTTAAAACATTACGTATTATCTTACTACTTTCACTTGTTTGTACTTTGAAGTGTTGAGGCTTTGTTATACTTTTCTGAGGGTTCATGTCTCACACAAAAATAAATGAACTATTATTTCATGTGGGTTCACACACCAAAGCAAAACAATCTGAAGACGAGGCTGTGGACAATTGCTCATGGCTTCCACAACTCACGTCACACACCAAGCATTAACACACCATTAACTAAGATAACGACTCGACTACTCGACATCTTGCTAACTAAGGGAAAAACTCTACACTACTCGTATCACTGAGTTGGCTCCTCGGGATCTTCCTCATTATTGCGGCTGCCTTCTGGCTCCGCTTTGGGTGGGGAGGCTGCTGGTGGAGAAGTGCGACGACGCCTGATCGCCCGGCAATCTGGGGAGTCAGGAGTCCATGTATCATTCACGGTGACACACAGTTCATTCCCATCTCCTCTTTCTCTCGCCCTCAAGCAGGCTCGCAGCAACGCCTCCGTTTCCTTCAGGGTGTCCCGAACATCCTGAAGCTCTTGCTGACACTCCTGCAGTCGAGTGATGAGCATAGCAGCATCCTCCAAGCACAACTACATGTGCTAATGGGAAGTCCCTTGCTGCACTGGTGTGGCGGACCGGAATCCGCTCATCCATGATCGCAGAGGGTGGTGCTGCGCGATGCGACACCCGACAGCACACGTCATAAGAACACAATATATTACATGGGAAAAACAGCTGAAACTGTACAAACAAGTACAAACTTCAGTTACAATTATTGTTCTATTACACAGCGGAAGACTACACTATACAACTCGCGCCCGCCTATTTAGCAAAAGTCGGTTGCCCAGCCCTATGGCAACCCACACTAGCTGCACGTCTCAGCTCAGCGCGGCGTGTACGGCTCCCACTAAGCCGTGGTCCCCGACGGAGGGTAACCCTCGCCGGTGGACTCGTACTCCGAGTCCGTGGGTGGCTCCTCACCTGAAAAACACTTAAGCAGCAACCGTGAGCACAAAGGCTCAGCAAGGCTTAACCGACTCACCTAAGCATGAAACTCTACATGAGGTGTACAATGGACATAGGATAGTAACATTTCAGCAAAACGACACGCCTACAAGTTCATCCTTAGTTCATCTTTTAGCAACAAGTTAACAGTTCATGAAATCTGAAATTTAGTAAGCAGTATTTGGTGGCACACATGTAGCAATACAATTATATCAATCAGCATCATTGAATCAACATATTTCATCCATTAGTCTATGTTACGACGCAGTGAACAAGCGGTACTCGTCACCGCGAGGGACGGCGAATCGACTCGATATACACCTGCAGGGAAAACCCAAAGAGCACGTCACGTACGCCCACCAATGGAGCTGCACAGCACGCTCACTCGATGTCGTACGGGACAACCTTTCACCCAACAGCCCAAACGTCGAACCGGTCGCACCGAAACGAGCAGGAGGTTCCCCACATGGAGCATCTCTCTATGCCCGTTGGCAGATTTCCACCTTGCTGCCCTCAACCTACACCTATAAATCGGTGTGCTATGCCTCGACGCCCGGAGGTTTAGGCTACATCGGTTTATCGGGGCCCATATATCCGATATGCCTTCGGTACGTTCAATACTTGTTCAGCAGGGCCGCACACGGATCGGTCCTCAATCGACACGGACAGGGCTGCGCACACAAGACTTCCTCTTGCTGCGCCCTAGCCCCTGCCTAGTCTCATTTTCATTACTATAGTGATCTCACATCACTCAACCGAACCCGTGTGTCCCAAGCCTATCTCGCGAGTAGATTCCAACTACTCGACTTGTACCGAAGTCCTATGACTCATTAAGCATAGCCTGTCTACTCGAGGTCCTTGACACTACCCTCACTCTTTTAGGAACCTTTGGTTATGCAAGTGGGGTTTCATTCATCCTATACCTAATGTACATACATACTTCATATGACACATGTAAACAAAGTAAGACTTATAAAAGGGTTAATGCAAACCGGGGCTTGCCTTGTTGCTGCTGCTCAGGGGTTAAGTCTTCGTCCGGAAGGAGGAAGTCCAGCACTTCCGGAGTCTCTTCTTCAACGGCTACACGTTAATGAAATACTACATGTTAATTAATATGCAAATCTGAGTTTTAGAGTAAGACTTCTACTATTACTTCTAATAACCAGCCTCTAATACCTGGAACTTTGTTTAAGAATTTAAATATGAACTGGTGTTGGTGGTTTGGCTTGGACTTAATCACATGGTTAAATGCTAAGTGGTTTTCCCCCTTTCCCATATTAATTCCCTTAAGTGGTTAAACAGGACAGGGGTGATCTAGAGCTCCAATGGAGCTGAGAATTTTTGTGTGAATTCCTTGTCACAAGAAAACTCTCTGGACCAAACATTAGCACTTTTCATGGAGTGGTTTGCTCAGAATAATTCTCTTGGCAAATCAGCAAGGAAGAATTAATTCTGAGGTAATATCCCTGTTCATGCTCAACTTAATGAACTACAATTTCTATTATAGCTCATAGAGTTTGCATGAATTTTCCTAGCATTTTTGGAGTCAAGGTTTGCCCAGAATTGAATTTCCCAGTTTTGGAAATTCTCTGAAAATGTTTCTGCATTCAAATGAACACAGCACTTTCCAATTTGAATTGCTCTGACCAAATCAACTCCAAATGGTCTGAAACTTTTACAGGGGTTTACTAATGTCCTAAAGAACATTCTGGTAAAATTTGGGGATTTTTGGATGAACCAAACTCCCTCTAAAATTCTTTTTCTGAAAAGCTTTAAAGAATTTTCCAGAATTAATTAATGGGTTTCATACAAATTGGGTTGTATATCTGGACAGAGCTAGGCAAGATGAATCCAACCCAATTTGAATCACTAAATTTGGAGCTTCCTAGCCAAGGTTATGGGGTTCTAAAGTTTGCACTAAAACTGGAAATTCCAAAAATGTTTAAATCCTGCGGGTGGGACCCACTCCTCGAGCCGGCCCACTACGAAAGCGGCCACACCGCGGCCCACGGGGTTTTACTCGCGCTGCCGCACCGAATCCCGGCCGCAAACCCGATCCCCGCGCGAGATCAGAGGCTGACCGGTGGACCCGCCCCCCCCCCCCCCCCCCCTTCGTCTACCTCGCGCTCTCCCGCAGTTCCCGCGGCGGCGCTTCGCCGGAGCGCTCGCCGCCGGGCGTTTCCCCGCCTGACCTTTGACAAAACTTGCCGCCTGTGCCTAACTCGACTCGGAGAACACGCTGGTGCCCTCACCGGAGCTCGGCAATGGCCGGAACTATGCCCGCGACGGCGACAGAGCCTCCCTCTGCTCCGGTGACGTCGTCCGGGCTACTCCGGGCCTTATTTCTCAAGCGGTTTGCTCCTACAGCTCCACCGTGGCATGCTGCGCACGAATATGAGCTCGGTTGGCCATGGAAATAGCCGGAACTGGGACCTCACCGTCGACCTAGGCCCGATATCGACCGTTGCTCGAAAAACTTGGATATCAGCGCAAAGGCTCGATGGTTTTCGATGGTTTTGGATCCTAGGTGGCCGTGGGGGCGTGTAGAACCTATGCTCAGCTGGGTTTACGCTGTGCAGGACCGATCGCCGCGAATTTCGGCATTTCTGCTCACTCGTCTTTGTTGAGCACCGAGGACTAGACGGGGAAATACTCCCCCTACAAAACATGGAAGAGGGTAGGGTCTTCACCGTGAGCTCGAGCAGTCCCCGGCGCGTGTCTTTGCTGTTGAACTCCGGTCGCGAGGTCGCCTGGATCAACGGCGCGACGAGGAGCCGAGGGGAGCGGCGGTGTCGTTTTTCGTTTCGGGTAGGAACGGGCAGAGCGGAGGAGATGAGGCTGGCTCACGTGTTCTGGGAACTTAAACCGCGTCGGGCACGCGTGCGCTCGGTCGCCGAGCAGGAGGTGGCGAGGTGAGGCGGTCGGACGCCGGTGCTGTCCGCAGCTGGCGCGAGGTGTTCGACCGACGTCGGAAGAAAACAGCCACGCTCGGTTTGGAGAACAGTCCTCCCACTGACTTGTGGGCCCCCTCTCCCCCTAATCTCTTTTTCCAAATTCTGCTGCAAATATCTCAGCTACTCTCCATTTAATGAGAGACTTAGCCTCCAAGTATTGGTTTGAATTTGAGTTCTCAAATTCAAACTTTGTTTGGTTAAATTTGCTTCATATTTAAACTGAAATTCAAATTCAGTTTTGAATTCTTGCAAATTTAGCTCTTGACAAGATGAGCTCCAATGGAGATGAAAATTGGTGGGTTTACTCAGAAAAATGTGCTGAGTATAGATATGGAGCTAACTTTTAAATTTGGGTGATGAAAGTTGCTGCAATTTGAATTTACATTCAAATTGGCATCTTTTTGAAATAACCCAAAAGTGCCTCAAAAAGTGTTGAATTTGCATGAGCTTTGGACTGAACCTTCCCAAGACTTTTTAAATTCTAGGGGTGAGCTCAACCTCTCATGTTCATGTGTAGAAACCCTACTTTGTGAAAGTGAAGGCTTTCCCTTCTAATCACTCCTTTGATGGAGGCCACTTGCTCTTCACAATATTTCACAATCTACCCACAACAAAACTGTTGTGTTGTGAGGTGCATAAAAATTTTTGCAAGTCCCTTTTCTTGGGCTTTTACATCCCTCCCCCCTTAAAAGAATCTCGTCCCGAGATTATAAAAGAAGAGATAGCGATGTAATAGGGACTTACCCGTGTTGAGAAGCCATAACTCCGGGTAATTTGAGCGAAGGAACTCCTCGCTCTCCCACGTCGCTTCTTCGGCGGTGTGGTTGCTCCAGAGTATTTTGTAGAACCACAACGTTCTGCTCCGTGTGGTCCTGGCTTTCTCATCAAGAATTCCCACCGGATATTCATCATATGTTAAATCCGGTTTCAGCTTGCCGATGTCTTCGGTAGGAACAGCAGCCGTATGCTTCAAACATTTTCGCAGTTGCGAAACATGGAAAACATCATGGACACCAGCAAGGGATGCCGGTAACTCCAATCGATACGCTGCTGGTCCACACTTATCGGTGATAGCGTAGGGTCCAATGAAACGGGGAGCGAGCTTCCCCTTCACACCGAACCGGTGCACGCCCTTCATCGGAGACACGCGGAGGTACACGTGTTCCCCAACGTCAAAGTGCAACGGCCTACGCCTCTTATCAGCGTAGCTCTTCTGTCGGGATTGTGCGGCCTTCAAATTGGCTCGAATTGTCCGAACGCGCTCTTCGGCGTCGTTCACCACATCAACCCCGAATGTGACCCTTTCACCGGACTCGCACCAATTTAATGGGGTGCGGCATTTACGACCGTAGAGAGCTTCATAGGGTGCCATCTTGATACTCGCCTGATAACCGTTGTTGTACGAGAATTCCGCCAATGGTAGGTGATCATCCCAGTTCCTACCATGGTGGATGGCACATGCTCTCAACATGTCTTCCAGGACTTGATTCACCCTCTCTGTCTGGCCATCTGTCTGGGGGTGATAGGCGGAGCTCCTGATCAACTTAGTACCCAATGCAGCGTGTAGCTGCTCCCAAAAGCGAGATACAAATAATGCACCTCGATTTGAGACAATGGTCTTGGGTACCCCGTATAGGCATAGAATCTTCGCTATGTATAGCTCCGCATATTTGCCGGCATTGTAACGTGTATTCACCGGAATGAAGTGAGCCGTCTTGGTTAACCGATCAACGATTACCCATATGGAATCATGCTTGTTTGCTGTTAGGGGTAATCCCACAATGAAATCCATGCTCACATCTTCCCATTTCCATGCCGGGATCTTCAGGGGTTGCAACAGCCCTGATTTCTTCATGTGATCAGCTTTCACTCGTCTACACGTATCGCACTCGGATACGTACTTAGCTACCTCACGCTTCATCCGTGTCCACCAAAATTTCTTTTTCAAATCTTGGTACATTTTGTTGCTGCCCGGATGAATGGAGTATTTAGACAAGTGAGCTTCATCGAGGATCTTTTTCCTCAACTCCATATCTCGGGGTACGACTATGCGGTCATTGAACCACAGCGTCCCCTCATCATCTTTCCAGAAACATTTAATTTCTCCATTGTCTATCCGTCTCCGGAGATGTGCCATGCCTTTATCCGTTTTCTGAGCTGCAATGATGTCCTCCCTAATAGTAGGGATGAGGGCAAGGTTGTACAGCGATCCATAAGGAACCAAGTATAAACTTGGCTCTTCCTCCTCCACCGGTGTAATGGTGAGGTGATGGACATGCGATTTCCGACTCAGCGCGTCGGCAACCACATTCGCCTTGCCGGGGTGGTAATGGATATCAATCTCATAATCTTTGATCAGTTCTAACCACCTCCTCTGCCTCATGTTCAGCTCCTTCTGGGTGAAAATGTATTTCAAGCTCTTGTGGTCGGTGTAGAGATGCACCAAGTTCCCCAGGAGATATTGTCTCCACATTTTCAGCGCCAACACCACGGCAGAAAGTTCAAGATCGTGAGTCGGATAGTGCTGCTCATGGTTCCGAAGTTGGCGTGAGCCATAAGCGACCACACGTCCTTCCTGCATCAACACGCAGCCGAGCCAAATACCGGACGCGTCACAGTACACGTCGAAGGGCTTTGTTGTATCCGGCTGAGCTAACACCGGGGCTGTTGTGAGATGCTTCACCAATGTTCGGAACGCTCCTTCACACACCGTGTTCCAGACATATTTCGTCCCTTTCTTCAGCAACTCTGTCATCGGCTTAGCGAGCTTGGAGAAGCTTGGAATGAATCTCCGGTAGTATCCCGCTAACTCGAGGAAGCTTCTGACTTCATGGACTGAAGTGGGAACTTTCCATTTCAACACTTGCTCGATTTTACTTGGGTCAACCGCAATGCCTTCAGCTGAGATGATATGTCCCAAGAATGGCACTTGGCTGATCCAAAATTCGCATTTGCTGAACTTGGCGTAGAGCTTGTGGTCTCACAATTGTTGAAGAACGATCCGTAAGTGTTCGGCATGCTCGGCTTCTGTCTTGGAGTAAACCAAGATATCGTCGATGAACACTACCACGAACTTGTCCAGCTCCGGCATGAACACTGAGTTCATGAGATACATGAAATGGGCTGGAGCATTTGTGAGACCAAAGGACATGACGAGATATTCGTATAAGCCGTATCTCGTCGAGAATGCCGTCTTCGGGATATCCTCCGCCCGGATCTTGATCTGGTGATATCCAGAGCGAAGGTCCATCTTTGAGAATACACTTGCCCCCACAAGTTGATCAAACAAGATGTCAATACGGGGCAGTGGGTACTTATTCTTGATGGTGACGGCGTTGAGCGGCCGGTAATCCACACACAGCCTCAGGGTCTCATCCTTCTTCTTCACGAATAGCGCCGAGCATCCCCAAGGTGAGGAACTCGGCTGAATGAAACCCTTGCTCAACAGATCATTGAGCTGTTCTTTTAGTTCAGCCAGCTCATTTGGAGCCATCTTGTATGGTCTCCGTGATATGGGCGTAGTCCCGGGTGCAAGTTCAATCTTGAACTCGACATCCCGCTCAGGTGGCATGCCCGGAAGATTGTCCGGGAACACATCAGGATACTCCCGGACTACGGGGATGTCTTCTAACTTGAGAACTTCAGCATTATTAATTGCTAAAACCTCCCGGACTGGCGTGTCTAACACCATGGAATGCGGACGGTGGAATGGAGAATTTAAGTGAACCGTCCGTGTCCGAGTCTCTAGGACAGCGCCATGGTATTGCAGCCATGACATCCCTAAGATTGCATCAATCTTTTGTCCCATAAGGATTATCAAGGTGGTGGGATATAGTTTCCCACCTAAGCACAGAGGTGCCTTTGGAATCATCATATTAGCTGAAATCTTCCCTCCCGGTGAGCATATCATATAAGTGTAGTCGGTTGGGAAGACTTGCTATTGATGTTTAGCCACATAGGATGCACTTATAAAGCTGTGGGTTGCACCAGAATCAAATAATATGACGATGGCTTGATGGTTGAGAGTAAACGTACCCGCCAGCACGTTGTCTCCCTCTGGGGCGTCCTCATTGTCGAGGTTGCGGACGCCTCCAGTCCGCTGACCAACCTTCTTCGCCGGAGGTCGGCCTCGAGCACCGCCCTGGAGCTGGGCTTGCCCGCTGCTCTGCTGCCCCTGGGGACAGTCCTTCACAAAGTGGCCCGCCTGGCCACACGTGAAGCAGGTGAAACGGGGCGGTCCCCCGTTAATCGGTGGACGGAAACCCGGGGCGCGTTGTGGCGGTGGAAACGCCCGGGGTACCGTCTGCTGCTGCTGCTGTCTTGGTGGTGGCATCGGCGGACAGAATGGGGGTGCTTGGAACAAACGTCCCCCGAACTGCTGAGGTCGCGCCGGTGGACGCCACTGCTGCCCGGATGGTGTCCGATACACCATACGGTACTTCTGGGGAGCGCCACTCCCACCGCTGGGTGGAGCGCTGCGCTTCCTCTGCTCAGCTGCTAACTCCCGCTGAGCGTCCTCTTGCATGATGGCGGCATTGACTAGGTCGTTGAATGTGCCGCGGTTCCATTGTACGAGGTGGGTCTTCATTTCGGGGTGCAACCCCCGATAGAAGTGCTCCCTCTTTTTCTCCTCCGTGGAGACGTAGTCTGACGCATACTGCGCCAGATGGTTGAAGGCACGGGAGTAGTCGTGGGCACTCCTCCCGCCCTGCTTCAGTTCCAAGAATTCCTGGAACTTCCTCTTCATTATTCCGGGAGGAATGTGATAGGCGCGGAACGCCTCCCGGAACTCTTGCCATTCCACGGCATGGCCAGCCGGACGTGAGGCGACATAATTCGCCCACCACGCACCAGCGGCACCGTGGAGCTGCCGTGCTGCGAACAGGGTCTTCTGCCGCTCCGTACACTGGAGCAGCCCAAACTTGGACTCGATGGTCCGCAGCCAGTTGTCCGCCTCCAGTGGTTCCTCAGCTTCGGTGAACACTGGAGGGTGCGTACTCATGAAATCCGAGTACGACACTTCCCGGGGCTCACGAGGCCCTCGCTCTTGACGTCCACCCGCCTGGGACGTATGCTGCACGATCGTGCGGAGCAGGTCGGTCTGCTCCTCACGACCTCCCACCAATGCCGCTATCACATCCGCTAGAGTAAGCGGAGGCGGCGGTGGTGGCTGCTGCTGCGGGGTGCTGTCGTAGGCCGGTGGCTGGGAGTCATCGCCTCCCCCTTGGCTAGAGCCACCAACCTCGTGCGTGGTCCTAGTGCGAACCATCTGCAACCATACGACATTAAACACCAGTCCCGCAACATTTTGCATGCAGTCCAATAGAACTGGGCGTAAAAACATTATGACAACCAAACATGCGAAATATCTCGTAAGTAGATAATGTAATGACTTTGCACAAGCTACACCATTACCAGACCAAACACAAGTTAGTTTAATCCAACTTGATGAACCCCCTCTTCGGAAGCTCACCATAACTGGGTTTGGTCTCTACGAGACATTATTATTGCGTTGTCATCACGTATAACACCCTTAGGGTACAACACCCTTTTCAATGAGTTCAACTGTCATTCTTCTGTCAGAATGACCAGTTGCTACCTATTCCAAGTTTTGATCTGCTCCTGGGCATTTTCATGACTCAAGTTGAACACCAAAGTTAAAGTTAACTTCAGTATCTTTCCAACGAGTACTCATTTGCCCCCAGATCAGCTTTGATTAAAAAGTTATGTTAATTCAAAGTTAGCAGAATTTCTGGAAGAATTTTAACAGCACCTCCCTTGGAAGTGGCTGTTTCCAACCCTGATTTCCACTAATTTCTGTGCTGAAATTTCAGGAACTTTGAATTGCAAAGGTGTCGCACATCTTCTACTCCTAAGGATGTATTATATGACAATTTTAGATTTTTCTACTGGGAGTTATGTTTGAAAAACAGATCAGTTCAGAGGATGTTTTACTCTGCCCTGGTTCTGGACAGTTTACATTCCTCTGGGATTTCAGCCATCTTAAGGCGAGTTTCAGCTCTGGAAGTCTACAACAGAGTTGTAGAGTACTTGAATACCTTTCCAGAGCTATGTAGAACACCTCCCTGGGCTAAAAGACCTGTGAGTTATGCCCTGTTGAAGATCAGCAAACTTGCTGTCCAAAACAGAGCACTCTGTTTTTCATCCCTTTAGCTATCCTGGTCCACTATCCCATTCTTATACCCAACCAGGGTCCTAAATGTGGAACCTATAGATTTTAATTCCTTGTTCTCAATATTTTCATGCATATGCCTACAATACCTCGGTACTACGTTCCTCACAAAAGAAAATCCTAACCGGATCATACCGGTATATACGTCTCGAGTGTGGCACTAAACGGTCTCTCGCACACGTTTTCTACACGGATACATACGTGGTTAGTACCTGCAGAAGACCACACAATGATGGTGCACTCAAAGGTTGTTCATTTCAGGCAGTTCCATATTTAAAAGTAAATACAAACGCCCGTATCATTTCCATACGGCCGTCCTTGAGCTAAGTCACGTCTCAAGGCACGTGATCGTGTTTCAACACCACACGACGGGGAACCCGAGTACGTCATGAACGGGTCGTCACGGTTGGGGATGTTATCAACCCAACAGATACCACCTACCGCCCTGCAGGGCAAGCCGATGGCAAGCGCTGCGTATGTTCTCCTGGGCTATTTCCAGACGAACACACTCTCGCGTTACTGACCACGCGATGGGGTCTCCGCTAACTTGCCTAATGAAAGCTAGGGATCAGCGTTTCATATGAACTCAGGAACATGAAGAGTTCAAGAGGTTCATATTAACGTCTCACACCAAGCTATGAAACAAATCCCCGAACCACGTTCCTCGTCAGGGGGATCTAACCGAAATTGAACCGCTTTCGGTGGCGTTCCTTACCATACTTACCAGAGCGTAGGTGCGTCGTTACATAATTGAAATTCAGAATTATAACACATAAGTTAGTCTTTGCCACTTTAAGTAACTATGCTAATATAGTCCTTACTTGGGCAGCTACCGATTCCTCACCGTATACCTAAGTTTTTCCCATAATGCAGTCCTTTAGTACTGTGCTATCCCCACTGCAGCTCTGATACCAGGCTGTGGCGGACCGGAATCCGCTCATCCATGATCGCAGAGGGTGGTGCCGCGCGATGCGACACCCGACAGCACACGTCATAAGAACACAATATATTACATGGGAAAAACAGCTGAAACTGTACAAACAAATACAAACTTCAGTTACAATTATTGTTCTATTACACAGCGGAAGACTACACTATACAACTCACGCCCGCCTATTTAGCAAAAGTCGGTTGCCCAGCCCTAGGGCAACCCACACTAGCTGCACGTCTCAGCTCAGCGCGGCGTGTACGGCTCCCACTCAGCCGTGGTCCCCGACAGAGGGTAACCCTCGCCGGTGGACTCGTACTCCGAGTCTGTGGGTGGCTCCTCACCTGAAAAACACTTAAGCAGCAACCGTGAGCACAAAGGCTCAGCAAGGCTTAACCGACTCACCTAAGCATGAAACTCTACATGAGGTGTACAATGGACATAGGATAGTAACATTTCAGAAAAACGACACGCCTACACGTTCATCCTTAGTTCATCTTTTAGCAACAAGTTAACAGTTCATGAAATCTGAAATTTAGTAAGCAGTATTTGGTGGCACACATGTAGCAATACAATTATATCAATCAGCATCATTGAATCAACATATTTCATCCATTAGTCTACGTTACGACGCAGTGAACAAGCGGTACTCGTCACCGCGAGGGACGGCGAATCGACTCGATATACACCTGCAGGGAAAACCCAAAGAGCACGTCACGTACGCCCACCAGTGGAGCTGCACAGCATGCTCACTCGATGTCGTACGGGACAACCTTTCACGCAACAGCCCAAACGTCGAACCGGTCGCACCGAAACGAGCAGGAGGTTCCCCACACGGAGCATCTCTCTATGCCCGTTGGCAGATTTCCACCTTGCTGCCCTCAACCTACACCTATAAATCGGTGTGCTATGCCTCGACGCCCGGAGGTTTAGGCTACATCGGTTTATCGGGGCCCATATATCCGATATGCCTTCGGTACGTTCAATACTTGTTCAGCAGGGCCGCACACGGATCGGTCCTCAATCGACACGGACAGGGCTGCGCACACAAGACTTCCTCTTGCTGCGCCCTAGCCCCTGCCTAGTCTCATTTTCATTACTATAGTGATCTCACATCACTCAAACGAACCCGTGTGTCCCAAGCCTATCTCGCGAGTAGATTCCAACTACTCGACTTGTACCGAAGTCCTATGACTCATTAAGCATAGCCTGTCTACTCGAGGTCCTTGACACTACCCTCACTCTTTTAGGAACCTTTGGTTATGCAAGTGGGGTTTCATTCATCCTATACCTAATGCACATACATACTTCATATGACACATGTAAACAAAGTAAGACTTATAAAAGGGTTAATGCAAACCGGGGCTTGCCTTGTTGCTGCTGCTCAGGGGTTAAGTCTTCGTCCGGAAGGAAGAAGTCCAGCACTTCCGGAGTCTCTTCTTCAACGGCTACACGTTAATGAAATACTACATGTTAATTAATATACAAATCTGAGTTTTAGAGTAAGACTTCTACTATTAGTTCTAATAACCAGCCTCTAATACCTGGAACTTTGTTTAAGAATTTAAATATGAACTGGTGTTGGTGGTTTGGCTTGGACTTAATCACATGGTTAAATGCTAAGTGGTTTTCCCCCTTTCCCATATTAATTCCCTTAAGTGGTTAAACAGGACAGGGGTGATCTAGAGCTCCAATGGAGCTGAGAATTTTTGTGTGAATTCCTTGTCACAGGAAAACTCTCTGGACCAAACATTAGCACTTTTCATGGAGTGGTTTGCTCAGAATAATTCTCTTGGCAAATCAGCAAGGAAGAATTAATTCTTAGGTAATATCCCTGTTCATGCTCAACTTAATGAACTACAATTTCTATTATAGCTCATAGAGTTTGCATGAATTTTCCTAGCATTTTTGGAGTCAAGGTTTGCCCAGAATTGAATTTCCAAGTTTTGGAAATTCTCTGAAAATGTTTCTGCATTCAAATGAACACAGCACCTTCCAATTTGAATTGCTCTGACCAAATCAACTCCAAATGGTCTGAAACTTTCGCAGGGGTTTACTAATGTCCTAAAGAACATTCTGGTAAAATTTGGGGATTTTTGGATGAACCAAACTCCCTCTAAAATTCTTTTTCTGAAAAGCTTTAAAGAATTTTCCAGAATTAATTAATGGGTTTCATACAAATTGGGTTGTATATCTGGACAGAGCTAAGCAAGATGAATCCAACCCAATTTGAATCACTAAATTTGGAGCTTCCTAGCCAAGGTTATGGGGTTCTAAAGTTTGACCTAAAACTGGAAATTCCAAAAATGTTTAAATCCTGCGGGTGGGACCCACTCCTCGAGCCGGCCCACTCAGAAAGCGGCCACACCGCGGCCCACGGGGTTTTACCCGCGCTGCCGCACCGAATCCCAGCCGCAAACCCGATCCCCGCGCGAGATCAGAGGCTGACCGGTGGACCCGGCCCCCCCTTCGTCTACCTCGCGCTCTCCAGCAGTTCCCGCGGCGGCGCTTCGCCGGAGCGCTCGCCGCCGGGCGTTTCCCCGCCCGACCTTTGACAAAACTTGCCTCCTGTGCCTAACTCGACTCGGAGAACACGCTGGTGCCCTCACCGGAGCTCGGCAATGGCCGGAACTATGCCCGCGACGGCGACAGAGCCTCCCTCTGCTCCGGTGACGTCGTCCGGGCTACTCCGGGCCTTATTTCTCAAGCGGTTTGCTCCTACAGCTCCACCGTGGCATGCTGCGCACGAATATGAGCTCGGTTGGCCATGGAAATAGCCGGAACTGGGACCTCACCGTCGACCTAGGCCCGATATCGACTGTTGCTCGAAAAACTTGGATATCAGCGCAAAGGCTCGATGGTTTTCGATGGTTTTGGATCCTAGGTGGCCGTGGGGGCGTGTAGAACCTATGCTCAGCTGGGTTTACGCTGTGCAGGACCGATCGCCGCGAATTTCGGCATTTCTGCTCACTCGTCTTTGTTGAGCACCGAGGACTAGACGGGGAAATACTCCCCCTACAAAACATGGAAGAGGGTAGGGTCTTCACCGTGAGCTCGAGCAGTCCCCGGCGCGTGTCTTTGCTGTTGAACTCCGGTCGCGAGGTCGCCTGGATCAACGGCGCGACGAGGAGCCGAGGGGAGCGGCGGTGTCGTTTTTCGTTTCGGGTAGGAACGGGCAGAGCGGAGGAGATGAGGCTGGCTCACGTGGGCTGGGAACTTAAACCGCGTCGGGCACGCGTGCGCTCGGTCGCCGAGCAGGAGGTGGCGAGGTGAGGCGGTCGGAGGCCGGTGCTGTCCGCAGCTGGCGCGAGGTGTTCGACCGACGTCGGAAGAAAACAGCCACGCTCGGTTTGGAGAACAGTCCTCCCACTGACTTGTGGGCCCCCTCTCCCCCTAATCTCTTTTTCCAAATTCTGCTGTAAATATCTCAGCTACTCTCCATTTAATGAGAGACTTAGCCTCCAAGTATTGGTTTGAATTTGAGTTCTCAAATTCAAACTTTGTTTGGTTAAATTTGCTTCATATTTAAACTGAAATTCAAATTCAGTTTTGAATTCTTGCAAATTTAGCTCTTGACAAGATGAGCTCCAATGGAGATGAAAATTGGTGGGTTTACTCAGAAAAATGTGCTGAGTATAGATATGGAGCTAACTTTTAAATTTGGGTGATGAAAGTTGCTGCAATTTGAATTTACATTCAAATTGGCCTCTTTTTGAAATAACCCAAAAGTGCCTCAAAAAGTGTTGAATTTGCATGAGCTTTGGACTGAACCTTCCCAAGACTTTTTAAATTCTAGGGGTGAGCTCAACCTCTCATGTTCATGTGTAGAAACCCTACTTTGTGAAAGTGAAGGCTTTCCCTTCTAATCACTCCTTTGATGGAGGCCACTTGCTCTTCACAATATTTCACAATCTACCCACAACAAAACTGTTGTGTTGTGAGGTGCATAAAAATTTTTGCAAGTCCCTTTTCTTGGGCTTTTACAACTGGCGGGTACTTATACTCCGTTGTACCACTCTCGCGCTGGAGGACATACATGTACTCAGTCCTGTCCAGATGTCGACGATAGATGTGATTGTGGCAGGTGATGGCCTCCCAGGTGACATCCTTCTCCGCATCGACCTGTGTCGCTCGACAAGCTGGAGAGCGATGGATCTTGAGCAGCTGATTTTCGTGGATAATCCTCATCTCTGAACTCCATTCTTCCCTCTTCTCACGAATGGTCCTGGTGGAGCTATAGTGTATGATTAGCTTGCCCGTATTGCCGGCGGCTTGGAGCATACGTCGAAGACGGCGCAACAAGCCTCCTACTGCCAATCCATAGGAAAGGTACGTCACCGGACGGCTCTCCTCCCTTTGGACAAGGGCAACTACGGGAACTCTCCCTCCTGTGGACTTGCGAGAGGTGCGAATCATGTGAACCATCTAAAATAGAAAGCATTTAAACTTAGGTTAGATAAACTTTTAAACAAAAATCCTATTTTGAATGAAATTTGGGGTAAGATGAAGAAAATGACTCCATTAAATAACACTTTTCAACACACACCTTGTAAAATAGTTTTTAAGAAAATAGGGTCCTTAAATATGTCCATTTCTACCTAGTTCCACGTTCCTACGGGCAACCTTGGCTCTGATACCACTTCTGTCACACCCGGTTTTTCCGAAGAACAACCAAGTGAATATCACATGTATGCCAGGATCATTTTCTCATACATGTGATGACAAATAGTGAAGCATCATTTATTACAAGCCAGGTGTCGAATATAAATAAGTCTTACATAGCAAATGTCTCGCTGGACAATAATAAGTTCATCACAAGTAAATAAACTAGCAGCGGAATAATTATTCTCGTGGGCTCCGTCACAGGCGTTGCCTGGGGGACACTATGAACCTAGAAACCTTCTTCGGGTCCAAAGTCTTGATCATTATACACCACCTCATAATCTTGACCTGAGCAGCAATATAAACCAACAAATATGCAAGGTTGAGTACCGATGGTACTCAGCAAGTGTGGGAAAGTTATGTCATGCATGGCTAGAACAAGGAGAGGTTGAACTCATGGTTAAAGCACTACGCAATTATTGCCTAACACCTTAGCTTTTTAAGCACCTACATTACTACACAGGTGATATGGTCCCAATCTCCCATCCCATCATCATAATCAAATAACCATAACATCATTTCCAATGTTAAGCTCCCCGCTTAACATCCACAACCTCCAAAACCATCAC
Organism: Neostapfia colusana; assembly: GCA_030760725.1. NCBI lineage: Eukaryota > Viridiplantae > Streptophyta > Magnoliopsida > Poales > Poaceae > Neostapfia > Neostapfia colusana. The sequence goes on along the minus strand of JASWHV010000004.1, from coordinate 59,523,157 downwards.
TCCTCTAATCATGAATAAGTCCAAGCCGCTCTTGACCGTGAGCACGGCTGTCATGACAGTTTTGACTCTGCAGAGTTTGCACCACTGTACTCACATGTAGTGATTTCATCCCCCGTTGCTAGGTGGACTAAAAGAACCTCCATTATGCCAGTGGCTACGAACCACATTCACACTTCCCAGGTGTGTAGCCAGGAGATCACTACGAAGCCTTTACAAAGGGATTCCCGACGAGCGTGGGCCCACTGAGGTTTCACCCCTAACAGCATACAAGAGGCTCCAACCCCGCTGCAGTGGCCCCCTCTTGAGCCTTGCGGTTCATATGGTAGTCCAGCTGACACCTATTCCTCGCACCATCCAACACACCCATACTACGCCGGGGATACACCTAATTAATTGGCCAAGCTGCCACATCTCAGCATGTGGTTGACACGGTAAAGCCAGGTTACATGCTCCATGAACCGGTCCTTAGGATCCAAGCAAGTACTAAACACAAACCCGAGTCTCGTGCACCCAGCACCAACCAAAACATCCAACTTGCCTTTATCCCTACCTCTACATAACTCATAATATCTCATTCAAGAGTATGGTAAAATAAACTGATGATCTCACATCCCAAACATCCCATTCTAAGCATGGCTAAGCATATGCATAATAATAAATGACATGATAAAATAAATCCCAACCCAAGCTACAAGGAAACAAGGTAATGAAATTCTAGGGAAACTTCCTAGCATGGGTTTCATATTTCAATTGACAATGCAAATAGTTCTAACTACACATCCTAGTATAGGATCAAAGTGGTCAAGGACACTTGCCTCCTTCCTGCTGCTCTTGGAATGGGTAGTCCTGATCTTGGAAAGGAAGAACTTGCTCTAGAGCAGGCTCTACTCATACCATCACACATAGCAAAAGAAAACAACAAGTCACAAGACATAGTTCACACTTCCACCTCATACAAACCACACATTCACATTTATGAAAGCCATTCACAATTCTATGAGTTGTGGTTACTGTATGTGTGTTAATTTTTGGCTTACATGCACTTTTAAACATGTGCATATGATTTCTATTTTTGTATTCATATTCATGTTGGCATACTATATATGAATTTCTAATTTAAATAAATCCCTTATATTTAATTGATACACATTTTAGCCACAAAGTATACATAAAAGGTGTTTTCCTACTTCATATGTGTCTTTAAACCTTCTACCAACCCTAAACTGAATTCTTTGGATTTTGGAAACTTCATTTATCATTTTCTAGTTATTTATACCTAGTTTGATATATTTTCAGATTTATTTCCTATGCCTATATGTACACTTTATTATGAAAATAGTAAGACACCTCATCTAAACAGAATAGGTTTTGGGTCTAAAATATTAAATAATATGTTTTTGAACTTCTCCTCTGATGTGAACTATTATACATTTATTTTACAAATTTTCAGAATTATTCTCTACTTAAAAATATGTCCCTATATCTAATAATTGTGAATAATCAATTAAACAGATTCATTTCAGCCAAAAATCTATTTTTATCTCACTCCAAGGTTTTCCAAGTACTAGGAAAGTTTTTAATTTGAATTGACAATATGTTTATCCCATCTTTTAAATTTTAAATACTAACCACATATTCAATTTCCTAAATTTAATATCAAATAGGGTTAAAAAGGTGAACTCACCCCACTACAGGGTCTTTAATATTATTTTAAGAATTTTCAGGGGTCTAGCTACACATAACAGAGGGGTTTTTCCTAATTTTTATTAAGTCCAGGGGTCAAAACTGATTTTTAAATGAATTTACATGATTTTCTGAACCTCCAGGGGCTAGATCAGAAGTTTCCGGGGCTAGCTCGTATTTTCCGAGAATCCCAGGGGGTAGCGTGTAAGAATTCCGGCCTTTATAACGCGGGGCTGATGTGGACAGTCCGATTTAAAACAGACGGCTGAGATTATAACATCGAACCGGTACGCGGGGATTTAAACTCTACCGTGCGATTAAAAATAGACGGCGCACAAGCGGCCACGTCGCTCTGATCGAGCGCGGGCGGCGCTGCCCGGCGGCGCACGGCGGCGGGAGGCGGCGATCTCGCCGGAGAGTTTTGGATCTTCGTCAATTCTTCCTACAACTGTGATTTTATGGCATAGAACGGTAGAGGGGAGGTCGAGGATCTCACCTCCGGGGTTTTGTGGAGCTCGGAGGTCCTGGAAAGTGATCAGCGACGAGGTCCAAGGTGAATTCACGGCGAGGCTCGTCGGTGCTGTGTTTGAACCGCAAATCACCAAGTTTTCTGCACCAGCAAGGTTCCTCGGAGGCGGTGGATCAAGACCATCGAGTTAGATCAGAATTCCTGAGCGTAGATCGAGCAGAATTCGCCGGAGAAGCTCGGTTTCTCACCGGGAGGAAAATCAGCGAATCGTGGGGAAAAACGGGACGATGCCGGGGTTTTTATAGACGGGGGAGGGCGGCGTTCGGTTGTGATTGAGTTCGCGTCGTACACGAATGAAATTTGTCTGGGATACGCGAGGATCCGGGGCGGTTTCGATTCGGAGTGAGAGGAGTCCGGCCGAGCGTGGGCGCGAGCGTGAGGAGGAAGAAAGGTTGGCGGGCCCCGCGTGTCAGTGGGAAAGAGGGGGGCGCGCGGCTGCGGGCTGGCACGGGAACAAATGGACCGGCTGGTGGGTTTCGGCCCACTGGCCGGGAAGATTTGTTTTTTTCTTTTTCTTTTTCATTTCTGTTTTGAGTTTAATTTGAATTCCAGTTTGAATTTCAATTTTTGCAACACATGCAACACGTCCAAAAATTTTTAAATCCCCCTCTTGACAGGATTTTGGGGTGTTACAGCCGCAGCCTGAGCGCAGAATCCAGCCGGTTGAACCTTTTCAACCATATCTCCACTTCCATATCTCTTCACCACGCTTTGGAACCATGTTGCCACGTCCGTGCACTCCTTGCACACGTGCAAACACCTTCCAACAATGTCCACGATACCTTCATATGCATTGTTCTTGATCCAAACATGTTGCGCGACCTCCCGATCAACTCAACCACAATTCCTCCCGAACTTGGTTGTTGAACCTCATCTTCTCCCTAAGACTAGTTCAATGGATCCCGTCACCAGCCATGTTTTGATGTCAAGCAACACCTGCACATGAATAAACAACCAATACTTCGGAGCACAAGTCCTCGACTTGACTCTTGTTAGTTCCGAAACTACAACATCTTACGTGAGCACCTCACATAAGCATGTTGTAAACCATAGGAAAATGATATCAGCCATAACCACCAAAACACACCAAAAACTTAGTAAAATAATACTAAGCAAACTTTCCATAAGAGTAAAGCAAGTTCGAAACATTGCAAGTTAAAAGCAGAACCATTGCAATCAAGGTTCAAACCTTACCAAAGCTAATCGGACCTTTAACCGGAGCTAGCAAAAACAATTCGGACCTAGCCAAAATAAGTCAGACCTAGACAAAGCAAGTCGGACCTTACGTCGGACCTTGCCGGAGCTACCCAAAACAAGTCGGACCTATCGTCGCACCTTGCAGGAGCTCGGACCTAGAGTCGGACCTTGTTAAAAAGGTGTTTTGGTAGTATTCAAAACTTTTATCGTCAAAGCCAATGTATTCAGCACACATAGGTCTCACAATCTCCCCCTTGATGAATGCATTGGCAACACCACTTAAAATCCGAACATTGGCTTATTCACATGAAAAGTTTTGAAAACAATTTCTCCCCCTTTGTAAATCAGAAATAAAATGAGAAGAAAAACAAAAATACCAAAAAATCTCCCCTTGAGAAGAATCATGCCAAAACACTTGTGAATGTGTGCAATGTGTGATCAATTCCTCCCCCTTTGACAATGTATTCAGCAAGGTACAAAAGAGAAATTTTAATTTGTTATGAGAACATTATAATATATACATATAAAACAAAGCTTATACAAATCATACTATCAAGTAACTTACACCAACACATCAATGAGATACATAAAGTAGTGTAAGCCATGCTACAGATCAAGTGTAATTTTCAATTTAAGCAAGTCATGATCTCACAAACTTAACTATTTCAAGACCTGAAAACATGACACTTGTTGCTGCATTTTATTTAACATTTAAAGCACTAATTTTGATCTTATGACATTTGCAAGAGATTATATGCAGCATCAGCCTTATTCTAACCATCCAAGGCTAGCCTATGTCATTTGCCAGTCAGAAGCTTAAGGACATGGTTTTAGTCATACACAACTCCTTTCAAGTTCATATCTAAGTGCAATGATAAGCCATCTCAAAAGAAGAAGCGCGATGCATGCATATTCTCTTGATCTTTTCTCATTTTTTTATTTGAACATAAAAACTCAACATGTGAGTTGATTACTTGATTAATTCTTTATGATTAAAAGCACTTGTGAGCATGCAACAAGTTCAAAAAAGCAAGAAAGTTTGACCATGACCAGATTTAGTGTAAGTAATTATTCCAATTACTAGACATGGTAAAAACTACGAAATGTATAACACGAGTAATGTAGTAAGAACTTTCAGCATGAAAAGGAATCACAAAGTCATATATGCATAAATACTATGCTCATATTATTTTAATTACAGATTCACACATAGACTTCCCAAGTTTCAAAATTCTCCCTCAATTTAAGCCATAAGGATGCATAACCCATATTTCACTACGAATGTAACAAAAACGAGTGAAATCCAAAGGTTTTGTAAAAATGTCAGCCAATTGTTGTTCGGTATCTACATGGTGAAGCACAATGTTCCCTTTTTCGACATTATCATGGAGAAAGTGATACCTAATGTCAATGTGCTTAGTTCTTGAATATTGCATGGGGTTTTTAACAATGCAAATGGCACTATGTTATCACAAAACAGTGGAACACTATTTAGATCAACCCCATAGTCCTTAAGTGTTTGAACAATGCAAAGAATTTGTGAGCAAGCACTAGCAGCATCTACATATTCAGATTCGGCTGTGGATTGTGCAACTGAACTTTGTTTGCTAGAGGACCAGGCAACAAGTGAATTACCAAGAAAATGACAAGCACCAGAAGTACTTTTCCTATCAATCCTACAAGCCCCAAAATCAGCATCGGAAAAAGCTTTCAAAGTAACGGTTGAGGAAGAAGGAAGAAAAATGCCAAATTCTTGAGTTCCATGTAAGTACCTGAGAATCCTTTTGACGGCTTGATGATGTGAAGCACGTGGGGAGGCTTGAAACCGTGCACAAAGACATACACTGAATTGTATGTCCGGTCTTGATGCCGTGAGATACAAAAGTGATCCGATCATGCTTCTATATTCTTTTTGATCAACGGGATCACAATCTTCATCAAGTTCAAGTGTTGTTGCTGTTCCCATTGGTGTCCGAAGAGGCTTGCTTTTGTCCATGTTGAAGCACCTTAGGATATCTTTTGTATACTTTGTTTGATGCACAAAGGTACCCTCCTTGGTTTGCTTGATTTGCAGCCCCAAAAAGTACGTGAGTTCTCCCATCATACTCATCTCAAATTCTGAACTCATCATAGCTGAAAACTTGGACACAAGATTATGAGAAGCACAACCAAAGATAATATCATCCACATACACTTGAACGAATAATGAGTCATTGCCATGCTTAAGCACAAAAAGAGTTGTATCAACCTTGCCCATGGTAAACCCCTTTTCAAGTAAGAATGTTTTTAACCTATGATACCATGCTCTAGGGGCTTATTTGAGGCCGCACAAGGCTTTGGACAGTTTGTAAACATGATTAGGAAAATTTGGATTTTCAAAACCAGGTGGTTGTTTGACATAAAACTCCTCATCTATGTAGCCATTAAGAAAAGCACTTTTAATATCCATTTGATATAGCTTAAAACCTTTAGATGCAGCAAAAGCTAACAAAATTCTTATGGCTTCTAATCTAGCAACAGGAGCAAAAGTTTCATCAAAATATAGACCTTTAACTTGTGTGAAACCTTGAGCAACCAACCTAGCCTTATTCCTAACCACAACCCCATCCTCACATTGTTTATTTTTAAATACCCATTTAGTTCCAATTAATGTGTGACCTTGAGGTGGAGGTTCAAGTTTCCAAACATTATTTATTTCAAAATTTTCTAACTCTTCTTGCATGGCAATAATCCAAGATTCATTAGTGGGTGCGTGTGATATATCTTTGGGTTCAAAAGAAGCAACAAAAGCAGAATGAGCACGAGAATTGGGGTCGAAAACCTGGATCTTGTAACTCGTTCATGCCAGCTTTCAATAATTTGTTGTGGAGGATGACTTTTGAGAATCCAGAGGGGAGTGGACACTTCACAAGATTCTTCTTCTTCATGTTCATCACAAATAGATGAGCTTGTGACGTGAGGAGGATCTGGACCAGCAATGGTGGTCGTCGGTGCTGGCTGTGAATCAAGATCAGGAGCTGGAACAATGTCATTAGCTTCTGAATTTTCGGGCAGCAGCACCACTTCTTCCTCTTCTTCAACGAAAATACTCTCCCCCTGCAGATATGGATCCGGACCAGCAATATTTGAACTAGTACCTGGGCTAGCTTCATCAAAAGAAACCTCACAAGTCTCCACAATTTTGTTAGTATCAAGTAAAAGCACACGGTAGCGTCTAGTATGAGATGGATAACCAAGAAACATGCCATCAACAGATCTAGCTTCAAATTTATCAAGATTACCTTGCTTCTTAACAAAGCATTTGCAATCAAAGACCCTAAAGTGTGTGACACTAGGCCTATGTCGAAACCTGAGCTCATATGGTGTTTTACCTAGCTTAGCACACAAGAAAACATGATTTGAGACATAACAAGCGGTTGCAATTGCATCAGCCCAAAATTTCTTAAAAGTTTGATATTCATAAAGCATAGTCCTAGCCATCTCAACTAAGGTTCTGTTCTTTCTCTCTACAACACCGTTTTGTTGAGGTACATATGGTGTAGAAAATTGATGATCTATTGCATTTTCAGCACAAAAGTGATCAAACGATTGATTTTTAAATTCGGTTCCATTATCACTTTTAATTGCTCTTAAAGATCCTGGGTGATCAATTGATAATCTAAGAAATAAAGTTCTAAAGTGACTAAAAGATTCATTCTTAGATGCCATAAAGTAAACCCAAGAGTATCTAGAATAGTCATCGACAATCACAAGAACATACCATTTACCTTCGAAGGATTGAACACGTGAAGGTCCTACGGTGTCAATGTGTAAAAGTTGACCCGGTTCAGTTGTAATGGTCATTGTGAGAGGAGCATGTGAACCTGCAACCATCTTAGCATGTCTACAAGAAGAACACACAATTTCTTTGTCCCCTTTAAGCTTTGGCAGCCCACGTATGGGGTCAAGAGCACTAACACGCGTGAGATGATCAAAGCCTACGTGACCAAGTCTACGATGCCAAAAATATAAATCTTTGGAATCATTTGCAACTAGACATCTATGCTTAGAGGAAGACATATCAAAATCAGCTTTAAAAACTCTTCCATACTGAGACATGTTAAAAATAAGCTCACTATTTGAACCTACAACTTTGCAGCAGTTTTTATTGAAAATAATTTCCAGATTTTCATCTAGCAATTGTGAAACAGAAAGCAAGTTGTATTTCAAATTTTTGACAAGTGCCACAACCTTCAAATTGTAGTGATCATTTACTCTAACCGAACCCTTAGCGACTATAGGAGTTGAAGAATTATCGGCAAAAGTAACATTCTCTACACGTGACAAAAAAGAGAGAGAGGAGAACCATTCTTTGTTACCGGTCATGTGGCGTGAGCAACCTGAATCCACAATCCAAATGTTCTCCTTCCTCAAGCGTGTAACCTAGATAGAAGCACAAAACGTCGATGACTCAATACAGGGGTTAGTTAAGAGGCATTTAGGAATCCAGTACTGAGTCACACGACGTCCAGCAGGAATAACATGCGAAAGCTGAGATAAAACAGCAGGTTTATGAGTCGAAGTTTGAGATTTTTTGTTCTTAACTACAGACCTATGAGGTGTTACTTGTGTAGCACGAAAATCAGTAGCTCCGGAGGCAAAATCAGAAGGTACGGAGGCAAAAACTGAAGCTCCGGAGGCAAAAACTGAAGCTCCGGAGGTAAACTTTGAATATTTCTGACTCATAACAGCAGGTTGCATGTTCCTGACATTCGGTTTAGTATGTGCAACAAATTTTGCATGAGAGTTATAAGATCTAGCTTGCATTCTTTCCTTTTTATGTTATTTAGCTAGTCTATAACAAAAATCTATGACATGACCATCTCTACCACAATAGGTACAATGAAATTAACTTCGTGTTCATGTCTAGATGAGCATGCAGTATGCTTATTTGAACCCGAATGTGACAACACTCCTGCAGATTTAGAAACCACCTCTTTTTGTTTAGGAACTGTTTGAATCAAACCACTTCCTAATGATTTTACAATTTTAGGTGGATGTTCCTTAGAATGAGCATGCGAATCAAAACCTAAACCAGTTTTATCATTGCAAGACTTGGAAGAATTCAGCAGCAAGTTTAGGTTCTTATTCCCATTACAAAACCGATCCAATGTCCTATGCATGTTATCAAGTTTATTTGATAGGTCAAGACAATTTTCACATGAAGTTTTTCCTTTTAATTTGCAATTGGAACAATATTTAACTTCATGAGAACGTAAAGCATTGTTCAATATAGAAATTTCTTTCATAGCATCTTGTAGTTTCTTATCAAGATCATCGCAAGTAGAACAATGCAAATCAATTGTAGAACAACAAGCATCTTTCAAGTTTTTATCATTAAGTGCAGCAAGCTTTTTGTTCTTTTCGATTTCAAGTTCAAGTTTATCAAGTGTGGAGGTGTGTGCACTTCTTAGAGAGGACAACTGTTCATATATCAAAATCACATGAGGAACAAGAATCATCACCGGGAATCAAGGATTTTAAACGATTAATTTCAGATTCTAGTGACTCAATTTTAACAGCATTGTCCCTAAGCTTTTTGTCCTTTTTCTTAACAATAATAGTGGCACGAGAAATAGCATCACACATTTCTTTGCAAGTAGGAAATACCTCTTCGTTGTCACTGTTGTGTTCTGCATCCTCCATACTTGATTTTGATTTGCCCGCCATGAAGCACAAGTTTGCCAGATCATCTTCATCTTCATCACTTCCAATATCTACATCACTCGAGCCAAGTTCTTGAAGTGTGGTGATGAAACTGTTTATCAGTTTGTGTCCTGTAAAACCCTTCTTTTTCTTGTTGGTGTTGCCAAAAGAGGACTTTACTTTATTCTGCTTTTCATCACGGTTAGAAGGACCTGAAAGGTTAGGAAAATCTGTACGAAAGTGTCCTGTCTTACCACATTCAAAGCATCGTTGAGGTCCGGAGCTTCCTCTCCTTCTAGTTCTTACATTTTGCAATGCTTTTGAGAACCTAGTAGAAAGAAGTACTAGCTCCTCCTCTGGAAACTCCTCAATCTGTTCCAGGGTTAGTGAAGACAGCAAAGCAACTGTATTGCTAGATGATTTGCCAGAGCTAGGCATATCACGTTGTGAGACAAATGTCAATTTCATGAGTTTTTAGCTTAGAATAAAGCACATCTAATATAAGAGTACTCATGATAGTGGATTCACGTATGGATGTTACTTTCATCTCCTAAATTGATATGTCTGCACTTAGTAAATGCCTAGCATTTTCAGCATCTGAAAAATTAACATTGACACTACGCAAGTTGCTGAGAATTTTATTAAAGCGAGCAAAGAGGTCATCAATGGACTCACCGGGTTGCATCTCAAAGCACATGTATTCTTTCTTGAACATACCCTGTCTTACCTCCTTGATCGTGTTGGATCCTTTGTGGTAGTCACAAAGTGCTCTCCAGACATCGTACGCCGATCGGAGGTGTGCAACACGGTCGAAGTCGCTCTGAGTTAGTCCTTGTATGATCAAGTTCTGAGCCTTGTTGTTGTTGCCGACATCTCTCATGTTTGTAGCCGTGACTTGATTGTTTGAAGGCACATCGTAAGGCTTGTACACCTTTTCCCATATTGCAAAGCCTTGCGCCTGGATGAAAGCTTCCATGCGTGCCTTCCAAACCTCAAAATCAATACCACTAAACACACAAGGTTTGGCGGATTATTTCTCCATGATGATTAGTCAAAACACGTGCAAATCACAAAGATTAGAGCAACCTGGCTCTGATACCAATTGTAGGATTGAAGTACACGTCTAAAGCTACCAGAGGGGGGTGAATGGTAGATAAAAACTTTTCAGCGGAAGCAACAAAACACCCCTCAGCAGAAAACCGATCTGTTAAAGAAACCGTGTGTGTGACTAATATAAACGTGTTCAACTGTGACAAAACAAGTATAGATTGTAGAGAATCAAGTCACGAAGACGTCACAACAAGAATCATGAAAATCCGTTGAGAGAAACTCAAGTTACGATCGAAAGATCGAACAAAGGTCAATCTGTCCTACGCTAGAAAAACAGTTCTGGAATACTGCAAAGAAACTCGTGTAGATCAGAAACCACAAATTCAATGACCGTGAAATTTTCACATATGACCCAAAAAGAATCACATCAATTGGATCTGTAAAACTTGAGTTATGATAAAACCACCGAAGCAAGGTAGTGCTGAACAGAAACTCGACGAGAAAAACTTATCTGAAACAAGTCGGACGAACAAGGCACAAAAGTTCCTTTAGAATACGAATTTTATTTATCAAAACACAAGAGGAACAACCCCAAAGTCATGCTCACCACGAGCCTTGGCCTCCCTTGCTTATATAACCAGCTCTATGGCCAATCCAATTCAAACTAGGACTCCTACTCCTACTTGGATTCAAACTGAAACTTTCTAATACTGCTCAAGACTCTTCTATACACAGATAGAAGCAATCTTAAGACTTCCAAACACCTTAGGAACGTCACAAACATTCCTAAAACAACTCTACTTCATGCCTAACATGAAATCCTGTTATAACCAACTCGAAACTTTCCATAAACAAACCATAACCGCCTCAGCCGTAACCTAAGCGCAAAATCCAGCCGGTTGAACCTTTTCAACCATATCTCCACTTCCATATGTCTTCACCACGCCTTGGAACCATGTTGCCACGTCCATGCACTCCTTGCACATGTGAAAACACCTTTCAACAACGTCCACGATACCTTCATATGCAGTGTTCTTGATCCAAACTTGCTGCGCGACCTCCCGATCAACTCAACCACAATTCCTCCCGTACTTGGTTGTTGAACCTCATCTTCTCCCTAAGACTAGTTCAATGGATCCCGTCACCAGCCATGTCTTGAACTCAAGCAACATCTGCACATGAATAAACAACCAATACTTCCGAGCACAAGTCCTCGACTTGACTCTCGTTAGTTCCGAAACTACAACATCTTACGTGAGCACCTCACATAAGCATGTTGTAAACCATAGCAAAATGATATCAGCCATAACCACCAAAACACACCAAAAACTTAGTAAAATAATACTAAGAAAACTTTCCATAAGAGTAAAGCATGTTCAAAACATTGCAAGTTAAAAGCAGAACCATTGCAATCAAGCTCCGAATCTTACCAAAGCTAATTAGACCTTGAACCGGAGCTAGCAAAAACAAGTCGGACCTAGCCAAAATAAGTCAGACCTAGACAAAGCAAGTCGGACCTTGCCGGAGCTACCCAAAACAAGTCGGACCTATCGTCGGACCTTGCAGGAGCTCGGACCTAGAGTCGGACCTTGTTAAAAAGGTGTTTTGGTAGTATTCAAAACTTTTATCGTCAAAGCCAATGTATTCAGCACACATAGGTCTCACAGTCTCCACCGAGGAGAAGCGGGAGCACTTCTCTCAGGGGTTACACCCCGAGATGAAGACGCATCTTGTCCAATGGAATCGCGGCACCTTCAACAACCTCGTTAATGCCGCGATCATGTAAGAAGACGCTCAGCGAGAATTGGCGGCTGAGCAGCGGAAGCGCAGCACTCCACCCAGCAGTGGTTAGAACTAATCAAAGACTATGAGATTGAGATTCATTACCACCCTGACAAGGCAAATGTGGTTGCCGACGCACTGAGCCGGAAATCACATGTCTATAACCTCACCATTACACCTGTGGAGGAAGAAGAGCCGAGTTTATACTTGGTTCCTTATGGATCGCTCTACAACCTTGCCCTCATCCCTACTATTAGGGAGGACATTATTGCAGCTCAGAAAGTTGACAAGGGTATGGCACATCTCCGGAGAGGGACAGACAACGGGAAGATCAAATGTTTCCGGAAGGATGATGAGGGGACGCTGTGGTTCAATGGCCGCATAGTCGTACCCCGGGATATGGAGCTGAGGAAAAAGATTCTTGATGAAGCTCACTTGTCTAAATACTCCATTCATCCGGGCAGCAACAAAATGTACCAAGATTTGAAAAAGAAATTTTGGTGGGCACGGATGAAGCGGGAAGTGGCGAAGTACGTATCCAAGTGTGATACGTGTAGACGAGTGAAAGCTGATCATATGAGAAAATCAGGGCTGCTGCAACCCCTGAACATCCCAGCCTGGAAGTGGGAAGATGTGAGCATGGATTTCATTGTGGGATTACCCCTTACTTCCAACAGACATGATTCAATTTGGGTGATCGTCGACCGGCTAACCAAGTCGGCTCACTTCATTCCCGTGCATACACATTTCCATGGCAACAGATATGCGGAGTTATATATTGCAAGAATCGTATGCTTGCATGGAGTACCCAAAACTATAGTCTCAGACCGAGGGGCATTATTTGTATCTCGTTTCTGGGAGCAGTTGCACGCTGCTTTGGGTACTAAGCTGATTAGGAGCTCCGCCTATCACCCTCAGACAGATGGCCAAACTGAGAGGGTGAACCAACTACTGGAAGACATGTTGAGAGCATGTGCCATCCACCACGGTAGGAGCTGGGATGATCACCTACCATTGGCGGAATTATCGTACAATAATGGCTATCAGGCGAGTATCAAGATGGCACCATATGAATCTCTCTACGGTCGCAAATGCCGCACCCCATTAAACTGGTGCGAGTGCGGTGAAAGGGTCACATTCGTGGTTGATGTGGTGAACGACGCTGTAACACCCCAAAATCTTGTTAAGACCCAAAATCATGTTAAGAGGGGAATTTAAAATTTTTTGGACGTGTTGCATGTTTTGCAACAATTTAAATTCAAACTGGAATTTAAATTAAACTCAAAACAGAAAAGAAATAGAAAAAAGAAAAAGGAAAACAGAAAAAAACTGGCCAGTGGGCCGAAACCACCATCCGGCCCACCCTGCCCCGCGCCAGCCCGCAGCCGCGCGCCCGCGCTCTCTCTCTCAGACAGGTGGGACCCACCTGTCATCCCTAGCCCCCGATCGTCCGAAACTCAGACTGTTCACCCGCGCGCTATCGCAACCGACCGGATTTCCGGCCGAATTATGTTTCCGGAGGACTCCCACTCGATCCAAACAAACCCACCGCCCTCCCCCGTCTATAAAAACCTCGGCCTTGTCCCGTTTTTCCCACGCGATCCGCCGATTTTGTCTCCGGTGAGAACCCGAGATTCTCCGGCGAATTCTGGCCGATCTAAGCTCGGAAATTCCGATCTAACTCGCTGGTCTTGATCCACCGCCTCCGGGGAACCTTGCAGGTGCAGAAAACTCGGTGACTTGCGGTTCAAACACAGCGCCGACGAGCCTCGTAGTGAATTCATCTCGGACCTCGTCGCCGGTCGTTTTCCAGGACCTCCGAGCTCAAGAAAACCCCCGAGGTGAGATCCCCGACCTCTCCTCCACCGATCTATGCCATAAAATCACAGTTCTAGGAAGAATTCTGGAAGATCCGAAAGTCTCCGGCGAGATCGCCGCTTCCCGCCGCCGTGCGCCGCCGGGCAGCGCCGCCCGCGCTCGGTTAGAGCGACGTGGCCGCTTGTGCGCTGTCTATTTTAAATCGCACGGTAGACTTTAAATCCCCGCGTACCGGTTCGACGTTATAATCTCAGCTGTCTGTTTTAAATCGGACGGTCCACGTCAGCCCCGCGTTATGAAGACTGGAAATCTTACGTGCTACCCCCTGGGGTTCTCGGGAAATAAGAGCTAGCCCCGGAAACTTCTGATCTAGCCCCTGGAACTTCAGAAAATCATGTAAATTCATTTAAAAATCAGTTTTAGCCCCTGGACTTAATAAAAATTAGGAAAAACTCATCTGTTATGAGTAGCTAGACCCCTGAAAATTGTTAAAATAATATTATAGACCCTGTAGTGGGGTGAGTTTAACTTTTTAGCCCTGTTTGATATTTAATTTAGGAAATTGAATATGTGGCTAGTATTTAAAATTTAAAAAGTGAGACAAAACATATTGTCAAAATTAAATTAAAAACTTTCTCAGTACTTAGAAAACTTTGGAGTGGGATAAAAATATATTTTGGGCTGAAATGAATCTGTTTCATTTATTATTCACATTTATTAGTATGGGGACACATTTTTAAGTAAAGAATAGTTCTGAAAATAGTGAAAATAATTGTAAAATAGTTTACATCAGAGGAAAAGGTCAAAAATATATTAGTAAATATTTTAGATCAGAACCTATTCTGTTTAGATGATGTGTCTTGTTATTTTCATAATAAAGTTCACAATTAGGCATAGGAAATAAATCTGAAAATATAGCAACTAGTAAATGATTAATGAAGTTTCTAAAATCCAAAGAATTCAGTTTAGGGTTGCTAGAAATTCTGAGGACACATATGGAGAAGGAAAATACCTTTCATGCATACTTTGTAGCTAAAAGGTGTAGTAATTGAATATAAGGAATTTATTTAAATTGGAAACTCATATATATAGTATGCAAGTTTAAATGTGAACACAAAAGTAGGAATCATATACACATGATTAAAAGTGCATGCAAGCCACAAATCAACACACATAGAGTAACCACAACACATATAATGGTGAATGACTTTCATAAATATGAATGTGTGGTTTGTATGAAGTGGAAGTGTGAACTATGTCTTATGGATTGTTGTTTTTCTTTTGCTATGTGTGATGGTATGATGTAGAACCTGCTCAAGATCAAGTTATTCCTTTCCAAAATCAGGACTACCCATTTCAAGAGCAGCAGGACGGAGGCAAGTGTCCTTGACCACTTTGATCCTATGCTAGGATGTGTAGATAGAATTATTTGCATTGTCAAGTTAAATATGAAACCCATGCTAGGAAGTTTCCCTAGAATTGCATCACCTTGTTTCCTTGTAGCTTGGGTTGGGATTTATTTTATCATGTCACTTACTATTATGCATATGCTTAGCCATGCTTAGAATGGGATATTTGGGATATGAGATCATCAGTTTATTTTACCATACTCTTGAATGAGATGTTATGAGTTATGTAGAGGTAGGGATCAAGGCAAGTTGGATGATTTGGTTGGTGCTGGGTGCACGAGACTCGGGTTTGTGTTTAGTACTTGCCTGGATCCTAAGGACCGGTTCATGGAGCATGTAACCTGGCTTTACAGTGCCAACCACATGCTGAGATGGGGCAGCTTGGCCAATTAATTAGGTGTATCCCCGGCATAGTATGGGTGTGTTGGATGGTGCGGGGAGTAGGTGTCAGCTGGACTACCATATGAACCGCAAGGCTCAAGAGGGGGCCACTGCAGCGGGGTTGGAGCCTCTTGTATGCTGTTAGGGGTGAAACCTCAGTGAGCCCACGCTCGTCGGGAATCCCTTTGTAAAGGCTTCGTAGTGATCTCCTGGCTACACACCTGGGAAGTGTGAATGTGGTTCGTAGCCACTGGCATAATGGAGGTTCTTTTAGTCCACCCGGCAACGGGGTTTAAAATCACTACATGTAGGTACAATGGTACAAACTCTGCAGAGTCAAAACTGTCATGACAGCCGTGCTCACGGTCAAGAGCGGCTTGGACTTATTCATGATTAGAGGATTGATGGTTTTGGAAGTTGTGGATGTTAAGCGGGGAGCTTAACATTGGAAATGATGATATGGTTATTTGATTATGATGATGGGATGGGAGATTGGGACCATTTCACCTGTGTAGTAATGTAGGTGCTTAATAAGCTAAGGTAATAGGTATTAATGGCATAGTGCTTTAACCATGAGTTCAACCTTCCCTTGTTCTAGCCATGCATGACATAACTTTCCCACACTTGCTGAGTACCATCGGTACTCAACCTTGCATATTTGTTGGATTATATTGCTGCTCAGGTCAAGATAATGAGGTGGTGTATAATGATCAAGACTTTGGACCCGAAGAAGGTTTCTAGGTTCATGGAGACCCCGGGCAACGCCTGTGATGGAGCCTACGAGAATAATTATTCCGCTGCTAGTTTATTTACTTGTGATGAACTTATTATTGTCCATAGATACATTTGCTATGTAAGACTTATTTATATTCGACACCTGGCTTGTAATGAATGATGCTTCACTATTTGTCATCACATGTATGAGAAAATGATCCTGGCATACATGTGATATTCACTTGATTGTTCTTCGGAAAAAACGGGTGTGACAGAAGTGGTATCAGAGCCAAGGATGCCCGTAGGAACGTGGACCTAGGTAGAAATGGACGTATTTAAGGGCCTTATTTTCTTAAAAACTATTTTTACAAGGTGTGTGTTGAAAAGTGTTATTTAATGAGTCACTTTCTTCATCTTACCCCCAATTTTCATTCAAAATAGGATTTTTGTTTAAAAAGTTTATCTAACCTAAGTTTAAATGTTTTTTTTGTTTTAGATGGTTCGCATGATTCGCACCGCTCGCAAGTCCACAGGAGGGAGAGTTCCCATAGTTGCCCTTGCCGAAAGACAGGAGAGCCGTCCGGTGACGTACCTTTCCTACGGATTGGCAGTAGGAGGCTTGTTGCGCCGTCTTTGACGTATGCTCGAAGCCGCCGGCAATACGGGCAAGCTAATCATCCACTATAACTCCACCAGGACCATCCGTGAGAAGAGGGAAGAATGGAGTTCAGAGATGAGGATTATACACGAAAATCAGCTGCTTAAGATCCACCGCTCTCCAGCCTGTAGAGCAACACAGGTCGATGCGGAGAAGGATGTCACCTGGGAGGCCATCACCTGCCAGAGTCACATCTATCGTCGCCACCTGGACAGGACTGAGTACATGTATGTCCTCCAGCGTGAGAGTGGTACCACGGAGTACAAGTACCCGCCAGTGCAGCAGGGGACTTCCCCATGAGCACATGGACTTGTGCTTGGAGGATGCTTCTATGCTCAGCACTCGACTGCAGGAGTGTCAGCAGGAGCTTCAGGTTGTTCGTGACACCCTGAAGGAAACCGAGGCGTTGCTTCGAGCCTGCTTGAGGGCGAGAGAAAGAGGAGATGGGAATGAACTGTGTATCACCATGAATGATATATGGACTCCTGACTCCCCAGATCGCCGAGCGATCAGGCGTCGTCGCACTTCTCCACCAGCAGCCTCCCCACCCAAAGCAGAGTCAGAAGGCAGCCAAAATGATGAGGAAGATCCCGAGGAGCCAGCTCAAGAAAACGAGTAGTGTAGAGTCTTTCCCTTAGTTAGCAAGATGTCGAATAGTCGAGTCGTTACGTTAAGTTAATGGTATGTTAATGCTTGGTGTGTGACGTGAGTTGTGGAAGCCATGAGCAATTGTCCACAGCCTCGTCTTTAGATTGTTTTGCTTTGGTGAGTGAACCCACATGAAATAATATTGCATCTATTGTTGTGTGAGAAATAAACCCTCAGAAAGTATAACAAAGCCTCAACACTTCAAAAGTACAAACAAATGAATGTAGTAAGATGATACTAAATGCTTTCAAATTAACATTGGTTGATTCTGCCAGATGGCCGGAAGAGGAAAAGGACGTGCTGCCAACCCCGCCAACAACAACGATGAGGCATGCAACCCTCATCTTTCTAGAGGCCAGGACCGGGGTGGTCGCCGTGAAGGAGTTGATCCCCTCCACCAAATGCTGGAGAATCAGAATCAGCTCATCCAGAACTTGACTCAAGTGGTGGCCAACTTGCATCAAGTTCCACCTCCACAAGCTGCACCACGCCAACCAAGGTTGAGTGAGTTTTTAGGAATTCAACCTCCGAAGTTTGCAAGTGCTGCTGAACCTCTGGAGGCAGATGATTGGCTAAAGACCATTGAAAGCAAGATGAGGATCATACAGTGCCAAGGGTATGAGAGGGTACTGTTTGCCTCTCATCAATTGCATGGACCTGCTGCTGATTGGTGGACCGCCTACGTGGCTGCCCATCATGACCCTGAGAACATCACTTGGGAAGAGTTCAAGCGTAGCTTCCGCAACCATTACATCCCACGAGGTAAACTCAAAAACAAGAGGAAGGAGTTCTTGGGACTGCAGCAGGGAAACATGACGGTGAGCGAATACCCCACTAAATTTACTCAACTATCCCGCTATGCCCCACGGGACATAGAGACTGATGAGCAGAAACAAGATTATTTCATGGAGGGACTTACCGCAGAGATGCAGTGTGCAATGTCCTCAAATGAGTATGAAAGCTTCCAAAAGATGGTGGACAGAGTATTTGTGGTAGAAAGGAAGCTAAAGGCCTTGGAAAATGAGAACAAGAGGAAGGCCGGGTGGTCACACCAAGCCTCAGGGAGCAACACTCGCCCACGTCTGATGCAGCAACATGCAGGGCAGACGAACCGTGCTGCGGTACCCTACTCAGCACCAAGAGGGTACAACCCGAACTACAGGCCTCCCGCAGCACCAGCACAGCCACAATGTCAGTTTGTACAGCAGCCTCGCCCCGCATGTCCACCTCGACCAGCAGTGCAAGGACCTCCAAACCAACCCCATGACACTAAAGGCCAAGCACCTAAGGTTGGGGTGCAATGCTTTAGCTGTGGTGAAGTGGGGCACTACGCCCATAAGTGCCCAAAGAAGAAGCCCACGCAGCCACAACAGCAGAATGTAATGAGAGAACGGGTGAACCACGTCACTATGGAGGAAGCACAAGAGGCACCCGACGTGGTAGTTGGTAAGTTTCCTTCCAATTTACATATTGCAACCCTGCTGTTTGATTCTTGTGCTACCCACTCGTTCATTGCTCAAGGGTTTGTTAAGAAGCATGACCTAGCAACCACACAAATGAACCATATGCTAGCCGTAAACTCTCCGGGTGGAGAAATAAGGACAAGACAAGTGTGTGCCAAGGTGAACCTAGACATTAATGGGGTAGTATTTACTGCTAACCTCATAGTGATAGATTCACAAGGGATAGATATTATCTTGGGTATGGATTGGTTGACAAAACATAAAGGAATCATCCATTGTTCGACCAGAACGGTAGAACTAACTCACCCTAGTGGCACAAGAGTAAAGTTCATAACAATACACGAGCCTAGGAGGGACATTAAATTAAATCAAGTTGAGGTGAAAGTTGAGGAAATCAGGACCATCAGGGAATATCCAGATGTTTTTCCGAAGGAGTTGCCAGGTATGCCTCCCGATCGTGAAGTGGAATTTGCAATTGAGCTAGTGCCTGGAACAGCCCCGATATACAAGAGACCTTATCGGATGGACTCCAAGCAGCTAGAAGAACTCAAGGATCATTTGAGAGAATTGACGGAGAAGGGGTATATTCGCCCTAGTTCCTCACCATGGGGAGCTCCGGTGATATTTGTGCCCAAAAAGGACGGAACCCAAAGGTTATGCGTGGATTACCATGTCTTGAATGAGGTAACCATCAAGAACAAGTACCCATTACCCCGCATTGAACACTTGTTTGATCAGTTGAGGGGAGCTTGTGTGTTCTCGAAAATTGATCTCAGGTCGGGATACCACCAACTCAAGATAAGGCAATCTGATATTTCCAAGACAGCTTTCGTATCTCGGTACAGACCGTATGAATACACTGTCATGCCTTTCGGGCTAACTAATGCCCCGACATACTTCATGTATCTCATGAACAAGGTATTCATGGAATATCTGGACAAATTTGTGGTGGTTTTCATAGATGACATTCTCGTCTTCTCCAAAGATGAAGAAGAACATGAGAAACATCTAAGGTTGGTGTTGCAGAGGCTGAGAGAACACCAACTATATGCCAAGTTGAGCAAGTGTGAGTATTGGCTGAAGAGAGTTCCCTTCTTAGGACATATAATCTTGGAGGGAGGAATCTCCGTGGATCCTGCCAAAATCGAGGATATACAGAAGTGGAAGACCCCTGAAAATGTCGTGGAAGTTCGAAGCTTCTTGGGATTGGCTGTATACTATCGACGGTTTATTGAGGGATTCTCCAAGATCTCGAGACCCCTCACCAAACTGTTGGAGAAGGGAATCACATTCACATGGACGCCACAGTGCGAGACAAGTTTTCAGGAGCTAAAGAAAAGATTGACAACAGCCCCAGTGTTGGTTATGCCAGATATGCAGAAGAATTTCACGGTGTACTGCGATGCCTCTGGAAACGGGTTGGGATGTGTTCTCATGCAAGAAGGGCATGTCGTGGCATATGTATCCCGGCAGCTTCGGAAGCACGAGAAAAACTATCCTACACATGACCTAGAACTAGCCGCAGTGGTACACGTGTTGAAAATTTGGCGACACTATTTGATGGGGAAGAGGACGGAGATATATACGGATCATAAGAGTTTGAAGTACATTTTCACACAGCCAGATCTCAATCTCAGACAAAGGAGATGGTTAGAGCTAATTAATGACTTTGATGTGGGCATCAACTATCATCCTGGGAAAGCAAACGTCGTGGCCGATGCGTTAAGTCGGAAAGAGCAGGTCAATAAGTTGAGCTTGAAGGACATGCCTACAGAATTGAAGGACGAGGTTATAAGGCTCAATCTATGCCTGGTAAATAGTGGTGAAGCCATCGCCATGGAAGTGGACTCCACACTAGAGCGAGATATCCGCGAGGGTCAAAAGAACGACGAGAAGATACAAGAAATCAGGCAACTCATCAAGGAAAATAAAGCTCCTGGTTTCAGAGAGGATGAACAAGGATCGGTGTGGCACGGGAAAAGAATCTGTGTGCCAGAAGTAAAGGAGATCCGTGAATTGATTTTGAAGGAGGCTCATGATTCTGACTATTCCATTCATCCTGGGAGTACGAAGATGTACCAGGACCTCAAGAGCAGGTATTGGTGGTATGGCATGAAACGAGATGTCGAACACGTTGCCCTATGTGACACATGTCAGTTGGTGAAAGCAGAACATCAACGACCCGCGGGGTTATTGCAACCACTCAAAGTGCCTGAATGGAAATGGGAAGAAATCAGTATGGATTCATAGTGGGACTTCCTAGGACCCAATCAGGATATGATTCGATATGGGTCATCGTCGACAGGCTAACCAAGGTAGCTTATTTCATCCCCGTGAAAGAAAGCTACAGCGGATCCAAATTGGCAGAATTGTACATGTCAAGGATCGTGTGTTACCATGGAGTGCAAAAGAAGATTGTGTCGGATCGAGGGACACAGTTCACCTCCAGGTTCTGGCAGAAGTTGCATGAAACCATGGGAACCCATCTGAATTTCAGCTCTGCCTATCATCCCCAAACTGACGGGCAGACGGAAAGAACCAATCAGATTCTTGAAGATATGCTGAGAGCGTGTGCACTCAAAAACAATCGGAGTTGGGATAAGAACTTACCATATGCGGAGTTTTCCTATAACAACAGCTATCAAGCTGGTATGAAGATGTCACCGTTTGAAGCTTTGTACGGGAGGAAGTGCAGAACTCCCCTATTTTGGAACCAAACGGGGGAAAGTAAAGTGTTTGGTCCCGAAGTACTACAAGAAGTTGAGGCGAAGGTGAGGGAAATTCGCAACAATTTGAGGATAGCACAGACACGCCAAAAGAGCTATGCCGATGTACGAAGAAGAGAGCTCGTTTTCAACATGGGAGACTATGTCTATCTCAAGGTGTCCCCTATCCAAGGGCTTCGTCGGTTCAAGGTGAAAGGGTAGTTGTCACCTCGATACATCGGACCCTTTCAAGTTCTGGAGAGGAAAGGCGAAGTGGAGTATCAACTGGAATTGCCGGCTCGCCTATCGGATGTGCACGATGTATTCCATGTGTCACAACTCATGAAATGTCTGAGGACGCCTGAAGAGGTGTTACCCATGAATGAAGTGGATGTAGCTGAGGATTTGTCTTATGCCGAGCGACCATATAAGATTTTGGAGACAATGGAACGCCTCACCAGAAATAAAAGAATCCGGATGTGCAAGGTGCAGTGGAGGCATCACTCAGAAGAGGAAGCCACCTGGGAGCGGGAAGATGAGCTCAAGGCACAATTTCCGGAATTGTTTTCTTAGAACCACCAATCTCGAGGACGAGATTTCTTTTAAGGGGGGTAGAGCTGTAACACCCTAAAATCTTGTTAAGACCCAAAATCATGTTAAGAGGGGAATTTATAAATTTTTGGACGTGTTGCATGTTTTGCAACAATTTAAATTCAAACTGGAATTTAAATTAAACTCAAAACAGAAAAGAAATAGAAAAAGAAAAAGGAAAACAGAAAAAAACCGGCCAGTGGGCCGAAACCCACCAGCCGGCCCACCCTGCCCCGCGCCAGCCCGCAGCCGCGCGCCCGCACTCTCTCTCTCAGACAGGTGAGACCCACCTGTCATCCCTAACCCCCGATCGTCCGAAACTCGGACTGTTCACCCGCGCGCGTGCGATCGCAACCGACCGGATTTCTGGCCAAATTCTGGTTCCGGACCCGGAGGACTCCCACTCGATCCAAACAAACCCACCGCCCTCCCCCGTCTATAAAAACCCCGGCCTTGTCCCGTTTTTCCCACGCGATCCACCGATTTTCTCTCCGGTGAGAACCCGAGTTTCTCCGACGAATTCTGGCCGATCTAAGCTCGGAAATTCCGATCTAACTCGATGGTCTTGATCCACCGCCTCCGGGGAACCTTGCAGGTGCAGAAAACTCGGTGACTTGCGGTTCAAACACAGCGCCGACGAGCCTCGCCGTGAATTCATCTCGGACCTCGTCGCCGGTCGTTTTCCAGGACCTCCGAGCTCAAGAAAACCCCCGAGGTGAGATCCCCGACCTCTCCTCCACCGATCTATGCCATAAAATCACAGTTCTAGGAAGAATTCTCGAAGATCCGAAAGTCTCCGGCGAGATCGCCGCTTCCCGCCGCCGGGCAGCGCCGCCCGCGCTCGGTTAGAGCGACGTGGCCGCTTGTGCGCCGTCTATTTTAAATCGCACGGTAGACTTTAAATCCCCGCGTACCGGTTCGACGTTATAATCTCAGCCGTCTGTTTTAAATCGGACGGTCCACGTCAGCCCCGTGTTATAAAGACTGGAAATCTTACGTGCTACCCCCTGGGCTTCTCGGGAAATAAGAGCTAGCCCCGGAAACTTCTGATCTAGCCCCTGGAACTTCAGAAAATCATGTAAATTCATTTAAAAATCAGTTTTAGCCCCTGGACTTAATAAAAATTAGGAAAAACTCCTCTGTTATGAGTAGCTAGACCCCTGAAAATTGTTAAAATAATATTATAGACCCTGTAGTGGGGTGAGTTTAACTTTTTAGCCCTGTTTGATATTTAATTTAGGAAATTGAATATGTGGCTAGTATTTAAAATTTAAAAAGTGAGACAAAACATATTGTCAAAATTAAATTAAAAACTTTCTCAGTACTTAGAAAAATTTGGAGTGAGATAAAAATATATTTTGGGCTGAAATGAATCTGTTTCATTTATTATTCACATTTATTAGTATAGGGACACATTTTTAAGTAAAGAATAGTTCTGAAAATAGTGAAAATAATTGTAAAATAGTTTACATCAGAGGAAAAGGTCAAAATATAGCAACTAGTAAATGATAAATGAAGTTTCTAAAATCCAAAGAATTCAGTTTAGGGTTGGTAGAAATTCTGAGGACACATATGGAGAAGGAAAATACCTTTCATGCATAATTTGTAGCTAAAAGGTGTAGTAATTGAATATAAGGAATTTATTTAAATTGGAAACTCATATATATATAGTATGCAAGTATAAATGTGAACACAAAAGTAGGAATCATATACACATGATTAAAAGTGCATGCAAGCCACAAATCAACACACATAGAGTAACCACAACACATATAATGGTGAATAACTTTCATAAATATGAATGTGTGGTTTGTATGAAGTGCAAGTGTGAACTATATCTTATGGATTGTTTTTTTTTCTTTTGCTATGTGTGATGGTATGATGTAGAACCTGCTCAAGAGCAAGTTATTCCTTTCCAAGATCAGGACTACCCATTTCAAGAGCAGCAAGAAGGAGGCAAGTGTCCTTGACCACTTTGATCCTATGCTAGGATGTGTAGATAGAATTATTTGCATTGTCAAGTTAAATATGAAACCCATGCTAGGAAGTTTCCCTAGAATTGCATCACCTTGTTTCCTTGTAGCTTTGGTTGGGATTTATTTTATCATGTCATTATTATTATGCATATGCTTAGCCATGCTTAGAATGGGATATTTGGGATATGAGATCATCAGTTTATTTTACCATACTCTTGAATGAGATGTTATGAGTTATGTAGAGGTAGGGATCAAGGCAAGTTGGATGATTTGGTTGGTGCTGGGTGCACGAGACTCGGGTTTGTGTTTAGTACTTGCCCGGATCCTAAGGACCGGTTCATGGAGCATGTAACCTGGCTTTACAGTGCCAACCACATGCTGAGATGGGGCAGCTTGGCCAATTAATTAGGTGTATCCCCGGCGTAGTATGGGTGTGTTGGATGGTGCGGGGAGTAGGTGTAAGCTGGACTACCATATGAACCGCAAGGCTCAACAGGGGGCCACTGCAGCGGGGTTGGACCCTCTTGTATGCTGTTAGGGGTGAAACCTCAGTGGGCCCATCCTCATCGGGAATCCCTTTGTAAAGGCTTCATAGTGATCTCCTGGCCACACACCTGGGAAGTGTGAATGTGGTTCGTAGCCACTGGCATAATGGAGGTTATTTTAGTCCACCCGGCAACGGGGGATGAAATCACTACATGTGGGTACAATGGTACAAACTCTGCAGAGTCAAAACTGTCATGACAGCCGTGCTCACGGTCAAGAGTGGCTTGGACTTATTCATGATTAGAGGATTGATGGTTTTGGAAGTTGTGGATGTTAAGCGGGGAGCTTAACATTGGAAATGATGATATGGTTATTTGATTATGATGATGGGATGGGAGATTGGGACCATTTCACCTGTGTAGTAATGTAGGTGCTTAATAAGCTAAGGTAATAGGTATTAATGGCATAGTGCTTTAACCATGAGATCAACCTTCCCTTGTTCTAGCCATGCATGACATAACTTTCCCACACTTGCTGAGTACCATCGGTACTCAACCTTGCATATTTGTTGGTTTATATTGCTGCTCAGGTCAAGATAATGAGGTGGTGTATAATGATCAAGACTTTGGACCCGAAGAAGGTTTCTAGGTTCATGGAGACCCCGGGCAATGCCTGTGATGGAGCCTACGAGAATAATTATTCCGCTGCTAGTTTATTTACTTGTGATGAACTTATTATTGTCCATCGAGACATTTGCTATGTAAGACTTATTTATATTCGATACCTGGCTTGTAATGAATGATGCTTCACTATTTGTCATCACATGTATGAGAAAATGATCCTGGCATACATGTGATATTCACTTGGTTGTTCTTCGGAAAAACCGGGTGTGACAGACGCCGAAGAGCACGTTCGGATGATACAAGCCAACTTGAAGGCTGCTCAATCCCGGCAGAAAAGCTACGCTGATAAGAGGCATAGGCCATTGCACTTTGATGTCGGGGAACACGTGTATCTCCATGTATCTCTGATGAAAGGCGTGCACCTGTTCGGTGTGAAGGGGAAACTCGCTCCCCGATTCATTCGACCTATGCCATCACCGAGAAGTGTGGACCAGTGGCGTATAGACTGGAACTACTGGCATCTCTCGCTGGTGTTCACAATGTTTTCCATGTTTCACAACTTCGAAAATGACTGATGTATACAGCTGCTGTTTCCCCGGAAGACATCGGCGATTTGCAACCGTATTTAACGTATGATGAATATCCGGTGGCAATTATTGATGAGAAGGCCCGGACCACACGTAGCCGAACGTTGTGGTTCTACAAGATACTCTGGAGTAACCACACCGCCGAAGAAGCAACGTGGGAGAGCAAGGAATTCCTTCGCTCAAACTACCCGGATTTCATGTCATATCATCACGGGTAATGTTCTCTTACATCGCTGTCTCTTCTTTTATAATCTCGGGATGAGATTCTTTTAAGGGGGAAGGGAAGTAAAAGCCCAAGAAAAGGGACTTGCAAAAATTTTCCATCACCTCACAACACCACAGCTTTTGTTGTAGATATCTTGTGAATACTTGTGAAGAGCAAGTAACCACCATCAAAAGGGTGATTAGAGGGGAAAACCCTAACTTTCACAAAGTAGGATTTCTGCACATGAACATGAGAGGTTGAGCTCACCTCTAGAACTTAATTAGTCTGGGGAAGGCTCAGACCAAATTTCATGCAAATCCAATACGTTTGGAGGAACTTTTGGAGTCATTTGAAAAAGGGGCCAATTTTAATGTAAATTCAAATTGCAACAACTTTCATCACTTGAATTCAAAAGTTGGCTTCATATTCAAACTCAGCACATTTTTCTGAGTTAGTCCACCAAATTTCATCCCCAATGGACTTCATCTTGTCGGGAGCTAAATTTTCATTTATTCAAAAACTGAATTTGAATTTCAGTTCAAACATGCAGCAAATTTAGCCAAACCAGTTCCAAATTTAGGAAATCAAATTCAAACCCTGACTTGGAGGATAAGTCTCTCATTCAATTGTGAGTAGCTGAGATCTTTTCAGTGAAAACAAAAATGAAAAATAAAAAAGGGATTAGAGGGGAGAGGGACCCACTGACCAGTGACTATACATGGGGTGAAACCGACTCAAACATGCGACGTAGCGTGGGCGGTCGACGCCGGCTCACAGAAGCCGCCTGCAGCGCTCGGGACTTCCACCTCACGGTGAAAATTTTTGGCTCAAAGGCAAGCACACGAGCTGCTCCACCCTTCTTTCTGTTTCCCGAGCGAAAACGAGCACGCCCCGGTGCGCTTACTTGTGCTGAAGCTGTAGGAGGAAACCGTGCGCCAGTTCCGGCGGTATAGAGCAAGAATTTCTGGTTTTCTTCCACGGAGCGTGTTAGGGTTAGAGTGCGGTCGACGGCAAAATTTGTTGCACAGAAGCAACCGCCGGTTAATATATAGCTCACAAACGCTCTAGAACCCCTAGCGCACCTCCTCGATCAAGTAGCAACCAGTTCCATGCACTAGGACCCTGGTTCTGTCAGAATTTTAGCCTGGCGGCTGAAAACAGGGCACCTCGCCGGTGAGGTCGTAGTTGCGGCCATTTTCACAGGGATCAGTGCTCATATCCGTGATCAGCAAGTGTCAGCGGAGCTCCCCGAGCAAACCGCGTCGAAAAATGTGTAGAGAACACCGAGTGTGACGTCGTCGATGAGCTTCCGACCGCTGTCACCGTCGCGAGCACTGTTCTGGCCGTTGCCGAGCTCCGTTTAGGGCACCACCGTGTTCCCCAGGCCGAAATATGCACAGGCGGCAAGTTTCTTCGGAGGTCGGGCAGCAGAACGCCCGGCGGCGAGATCTCTGGCGAACGGGGCGGCGGGAAGCCGCGGGAGCGCGAGGTAGACGAAGCCCCGCGGGTCCCACGTGTCAGCCTCGGGTTAAACAGCGCTGGATCTGTTGTGGCACCAGGATCCTGTGCGACTGCGCGAAAGACTCTGCGGACCACCGTGTGGCTTAACTGAGGTGCTGACAAGTAGCCCGGGGACCCCACCCGCCAGTTTAAACTTTATTTGAATTTTCAGATTTGGTTCAAACTTCAAATACATAGAACTTTTGCTAGGGAGCTCCAAATTCAGTAAACAAAATTTTGCTGAACTCAGATTTTTGAGTACTTTCCAGCAATACCAATTTCAGCTAATAAAACTTAATAGTTTTCCAGAAGTAAACCCCTAAAGTTTAAACTGTTAGGAATTTTATCTGGAGAACTACTTTATGAAAAATTCTGAAATTTGGCTGGGAGGTTCATTGGAAAATCCTGGAATCACAGAAAAATGTTCAGACCCATCCAAGATTATTATACCCCCTAATGGGGTGATTAAGTGAACTGCCCTGAGGAAATAGAAAAATGTACAGAAACATTTTTCAAATTTTCTGAAAAACTTGTTTAGGGCATAACTTCCTCTAGAATTCTTCAAATGACATGAAACCAATTCCATTAGAACCATCTCAAATTCTAGTTTCCAGAAAGTAATGATTGGAGCCATGAAAAACCCTGGAATTCCTTAGAAGCTCTAATATTGACCAGATAGGCTTTTATTGGTACAAGGATCAACTGAACTTTGTTTCAAATGAAACTTGATCAAGACTCTGGTTAGGACCCTACCAAGCCACTATAAAAATTTCGGAACCAAAGGGGAGGTCTAGCTAGAGTTATAGTAATTGCTTATTCAATTCTAAACATTGCATTTGAATTGACATGTAGTATCTCGTTAACGTGTAGTCGCTGAAGGCGAGGAGACTCCGGAAGTGCTCGACTTCCTTCTTCCGGACGAAGCCCTAACCACTGACCAGCAGCAACAAGACAAGCCCCGGTTTGCATTAACCCATTTTATAAAGTTTTGCTTTGTTTACATACGTAGTGTGAGGTATATATATGTGCATTAGGTATAGTATGGATGAAACCCCAAATGCATAACCAGATTTTCCTATAAGAGTGAGGGTAGTGCCTAAGACCTCGAGTGGACGGGCTATGCTTAATGATTCCTAGAACTTCGGTACAAGTCGAGTAGATGGAATCTACTCGCGAGTTTAGGATTGGGACACACGGGATTGGTTCGTGTGATGTGAGATCACTTTAGTAATGAAAATGAGACTAGGCAGGGGCTAGGGCGCAGCAAGAGGAAGTCTTGTGTGTGCGGCCCTGTCCGTGTCGATTGAGGACCGATCCGTGTGCGGCCCACGCTGATCAAGTTTGAACGTACCGAAGGCATATCGGATATATGGGCCCCGGTAAACTGATGTAACCTAAACCTCCGGGCGTCGAGGCATAGCACACCGATTTATAGGTGTAGGTTGAGGACAGCAAGGTGGAAATCTGCTAACGGGCATAGAGAGATGCTCCGTGTAGGGAACCTCCTGTCCGTTTCGGTGCGACCGGTTCGACGTTTGGGCTGTTGGGTGCAGCTCCACGGGTGGGCATACGTGACGTGCTCTTCGGGTATCCCTGCAGGTGTATATCGAGTCGATTCGCCGTCCCTCACAGTGAAGAGTACCACTTGGTCACTGAGTCGTGACGTAGGCTAATATATGAAACGTGATGAATCAATATTGCTGTTATGATATAATTGTATTGCTACATGTGTGCCACCAAATATTGCTCCCCAAATTTCATATTCATAAACTGTTAACTTGTGGCTAAAAGGTGAACTAAGGATGAACTTGTAGGCGTGTCCATTCGCTGAAATTTACCATCCCATGATCGTTGTACACTACATGTAGAGTTTCATGCCTAGGTGAGTCGGTTAAGTCTTGTTGAGCCATTATGCTCGTGGTTGCTGCTTAAGTGTTTTTCAGGTGAGGAGCCACCCACGGACTCGGGTTACGAGTCCACCTGCGAGGGTTACCCTCTGTCGGGAACCACGGCTGAGTGGGAGCCGTACACGCCGCGCTGAGCTGAGGAGTGCAGC
Organism: Neostapfia colusana; assembly: GCA_030760725.1. Lineage (NCBI taxonomy): Eukaryota > Viridiplantae > Streptophyta > Magnoliopsida > Poales > Poaceae > Neostapfia > Neostapfia colusana. The sequence goes on along the minus strand of JASWHV010000004.1, from coordinate 59,493,411 downwards.
TAGTGTGGGTTGCCCTAGGGCAGGGCGACCGACTTTTGCTAGGTAGACAGGCGTGAGTTGTATAAATTTAGCTTCCGCTGTGTAATATAAACACTAGTTTGTAACTGAGTATTGTACTAGTTGTACAGTTTCAGTTTGTTTTCTATGTAATGCAATGTATCCTTATGACGGGTGCTGTCGGGTGTTGCATCGTGCGGCACCACCCTCTGCGATCCTGGATGAGCGGATTTCGGTCATCCACAGACGAGGCGATGCCCCCGTCGGGATACGCGGGCGAGCTGGAGCCCTGCACGCTGCCGTGACTTTCGTTTGGAGTGCTGCTGGTGTGTAACGTCCCCGGGCTGGATGGCTACACTTTTTGCTTAGTTAGTATGAGAGTGTAGTTATGTATAATACTTCCGTTGTACAGTACTTTTGTAAAAGACTTCTGCTGGGTTTTATGTAAAAGTAAAAGTTTGCATGTTGTTCGTAACCTTTTCTTGTGTGCTGTTGGGTGCCACATCACACGGCACCACCCTCTGCTATCCCGGAGTGGGAGAACCACGGGGTGGTCCCCACAGGTGTGGTATCAGATCCGCATTGGGAATAGCATGGTCGAAAAGAGTCTATTTTGAAAACTTAGAAGTAGTCGAGTGAGGATTAGTCACTATGTCCACATAAAGTCTATTATAATAGTAGCTAGTTAAGGTGGAAAAGCTAACTTATGTGTTATTAATTTGTAACGACACTCCGACGTCAGGTAAGAGGTAAGGTACGCCACCGCAAGCGGATAAATTGTGGTAAGCTTGCCATACGAGCAGTAGTATGGAATGGTTTATCGTGGCTTGGCACGGTAGTGAAATGAGTCTCTAAACCTTTTCATGGTTCTGAGAGCATATGAAACGCTGATCTCCAGCGTGCTTTAGGCAAAAGTGAGAAATCCATATCACATGGTAAGCAACACGATAGTATGAAACTCTTGAACGTTCAATGTTCAAAGGGCCATATGCAGCGCTCACCATCGGCGTGCCTCAACGGTCATGAGGCAGTAGGTGGCATCCATTGGGTTGATAAAATTCCCAACCGTGATGACCCATTCACGCTCTACTCGCGTTCCCCGTCATGTAGTGTGAAAACACGACCATGTACCTTGAGACGTGGCTTGACTAATGGACGACCTGTATGAAAATGATATGGACTGTATGTTTTTACTGTGATATGGACCTACCTGAAATGTTAAACCATTGTGTGCACCATTATTGTATGGTCTTCTGCAGGTACATTAACCATGTTAGAGCATGACGCTTAGAAATCGTTTGTGAGCGACGTCTTTAGTTCCACCATTTGACACGTATATGCCAGAATACCGGCTTTTGTTTTATTTGGTGAGGGCGTAGTACCGGAATTGTCTTGAAAATTGCGTCAACACCTCGCTCATCTCATAAACTTGAAGATGCTGTAAAAAAATGAATGAAGACAGTTCAAATGAATTGGTTAAAATGTATTTAGGACTCAACTTGTAAGGGCCTAAGTTTTTGGCACATCTTCAAGTGTTCAGCACCACACACACACTTCATTTGAAGAAACTTGATGAACACACTTGAAGAGCAAGTAAACACCATCAACATAATCATTAGAGAATAAACTCACAAAATGCAAAAGTGGCATTTCCCACATGTATGGCTGGACATATGAAAAACTCCTACACCTTGCTAGGAGGGTCCATGCCAAATCTCACCCACATCCAAAACCTTTTGAGGTCTTTTTGGGTATAACTAGAAAGAGGGTGGTTTGTACTCAAATTCAAATTCAAACTGTTTTCATCCCATGAATTCAAAAGTGGGAGGCATATTCTTACTCAGCACATTTTTGTGAGCTCACCCATCAATTTTCACTCCATTTAGAGTTGATCTTGAAATGAGCTAAGTTTAACAAATTCAAACTTTATTTGAATTTGAAACTGCATATGTGCTGAAATTTAGTCAAACAAAACCCAATTTGAATTCTCTCCAATTCAAATGGCCCAGGGGTAGATAATTCAAATGACCAAGGTTAATTGGGTCTCTAATGTTTAGAGCAGTGGGGAAAATTTAATTTCAGAGGTTAAACCCCGGGTGGGACCCACATGTCAGCCACTATAGCAAATTCAACCGACTGAAGATTCAACACTCGGTTTCTCGGGCTTCATCCGATGGTGCCACGGAGCTGGTCGCTGGGACAGCTCCTGCTCGGGCTGACCGCATCGACTGACGTTGCCCCTGCCTTCTTATCCCCGAGCCCGAGCCAGCGAGAGAGGCATTAGGCTGTTTCTCTGCTCCCTCGCGCAAGAAACGCAGCTCTCACCGCCGCCCTCTCGGTTGATCGGAAAAGCCTGTGATCACAGCCGCTCCACTCCCTCCAAGCTTCAAAACGGTACGAGAGGATCTCCTTCTCCTTCCCCGTTGCTGAAATTGGGTGAACTCGGTTGATCTCGCCTCTACCGAGGGTTCTTTTCGGTGACCTAAGTCCGCCGCACTTCGGGCTACCGTGGACAGCCCAAATGGGAGGGTGCGGATCCGCCAAATTCTCACCCCATAGTTGTTTAGAGACCCTCAAACTGTTCCTACACGATCTAGGCTTAGTGGCGCACAAGTTAGCTTCACAACACCTAGCATGAGAACCTCCGTACATGGCGTATTTCGAAGCTTGCCAACGGCGGCTTATGCGGGAAGCATCGGGCGCACGCTGAGAGCCTACATAGGACCTCTCCCGAGCTGCTTCGAGCCCATGCCGAGCTCCCCTAGGGACCACTGATGCTCTCTGGCATTTTGCTCGATCGGTTGGGGTGCTAGGAGGGCCGGCCGACACGGCCGAAGTTCTTCTGAAGCCGCCGGTCATCGCCGACTATGTGCCGGTGATTTTCATGACGAGCTGAGCCCAGCATCGTGTTCCCCGGATGGATTTAGGCAGAGGTGGCCAAAATCATAGAGTTTGGCGCACGACAGAGGTCACCAGCGAGCTCTCCGGCAAGGGGTCGCGGCGGCCGAACGCGGGAGGTAGACGAAGCCCCCGGTCCCATGCGTCAGCGGCAGATATTTTAAAACCAGGATCCGCTGTGGCACCAGATCGGGTGCGGCTGCACGTGAAAGATTCCGTAGCCCCGTGTGTCGACCGCTGAGTAGTTGACACGTAGCCCCGGTCCCACGCGCAGCAGTTTAAACTTTTTCCCGATTTTCAGATTTAGTTCAAATTTCAAACCCACATAACTTTGGCTAGGAAACTCCAAATCGAGTGAACCAAATTTCGTTGGATTCAGCTCTCTGAGTACTTTACAGCAAATAAAGCTTCACTTCATGAAAATCCTTACTTCTCCAGAATTAATTCTTCAATGTTCAAACTGGTTAGAATTTTAACTGGAGAACTCTTTGTAGGAAATTCTGAAATTTTGGCAGGATGTTCACCAAAATATCCCTGAGCTACCATAAAAATTTCAGATCCATTTGAGCCCATTTGATCCACCCAATGGTGTGATTAATAAAACTGTTCCAGAGAAAATAGAAAATGTCCAGAAACATTTTCAGAATTTCTCTGAAATTGTTTAGCTCATATCTTAGGATAGAAACCTTCAAATTAAGTGAGACCAACTCCATTAGAATTCTCTGAAAATCTAGTTTTCAGAAAGTCATGGCTTGCTCCATGAAAATCCCTAGAACACCCTAGGAGCTCCAATTATGGTCAAGTGCATAATTATTTGTGGAGAGCTCAATGAGCTTTCCTACAAATAAAACTTGGCCATGTCTCTGTTTAGGTTGTAACCAAACCACAGTAAAAATTTCAGAGTCATTGGGTCTATCTAGTAAGACTTATAGTCTTCACAAGTTTAAGTTCAATTCAAATGCATTTAAATTGATACATTACATGTTATCTCATGTAGTCGCTAAGGTTGAGGAGGAGCCTGAAGTCTTAGACTTCGTCACTCCGGAAGAGCAGCTAGCCTACGACCAAGAGCAGCAAGGCAAGCTCTGGTTTGCATTAACCTTTTTACAAAGTTTTACTGTTTTGAGAACTTACTTTGAGCACTCAATAAATTCTTGCATTCGAGTCTTGTTTGAAACCCAAATGCATAGCCAAGAAAACCCTGGGTTGGGATTAGCTTTGAAAACCTCGTTAGCTACTGCAATGCTAAGACAGTGTAGGCTTCGGTACAAGTCGAGTAGTTGGAACTACTCGTGAGAATAGGCTAGAGGCACCCGACTCGGGTAAAGATAGCAAATGAAACACATGGCAAGAAAAATGAGACCGAGCGGGGAGTAAGGGCAGCAGGACTTTGGGGCCTGGGTGCTATAGCTCCGCTTGTGTCAATTGAGTACCGAGCCATGTGCGGGCCTGTTGAACAAGCTAGAACAGTACCGAAGACCTACCGGCTATATGGGAACCGGGAATTTGATGTAACTCGGGTAGCTGGGTGTTGAGGCATAGCTGGTCATTCAGAGGGTAGGCTGAGAGCTCGAGGTGTAAATCGGCTTGCGGCACTGTGGATACGCGCGCAGAGATCTCTTGCTCGGGACGATTGGACCGGTTCGACATTTGGCTGATGGGTGAAAGGTGGTAGAGTATGACGTCCGTTATGGTTGCTGTAGGCAACATAGAGTACGGGCGTACGTGACGCGTTATTCGGGTAACCCTGCAGGTGTAAATCGATTATAATCACCTTCATGCACGGTCAGTGAGTACCACTTGTTCACTGTACCGTGACGTAGAAAGAACAGGCTAGATACATGTTAAAAGTTTGCTGATTTGAAAGACACACTTTGCTTGTTAATGTCATGTTGTAGTTTAGAGCTAATTAAAGTTCTTTTCAACTTTGGGCAAAGTACATGAGAGAAATGCGTTTCTTGTTTGATTGCGGCTCTCTCATGTGCCTTAGCGTAAGATTCTCCACAACCTGCTGCTAAAACTTGAAAGTAAGGTTCAAATAATTAGGCGAGTTCTTTTCACCTTATTTTACCTCATGTACCCTAAAACCATCCATGTAGAAGTTTCATGTATAGGAGAGACGGGTCAGTCTTGCTGAGCCATCGTGCTCACTGCTTGTGTTTGAAGCTTTTGCCGGGGTTTATGAGGAAGGTACTCCCGAGGAGGAGACGGAACCCCAGGAGGGGAACCCCGTCGAGTGGGAGTCGTGCACGCTGCCGTGTTAGTGTGTGTGCGTGCTAGCGGGGACACGCTCACGGGATGAACGTGAACTCGATGTGTAGTCTACGCCCATGAATGTAGACTGAACATATTTTATTGTAAAAGTGTTCATAAACCTGTTTATGTAATAAAACTTTGCTTCCGCTTTGTACCTTTGATGTGTGTTATCCGGTGCTGTGCAACGCAGCACCCCTCAGCGTGATCCTGGCTTGACAAGACCATGGGGTCGTGTCAGTGTGGTATTAGAGCTCGCTTGAGGTTTAACGCACTACAAAAGTCATCTTTTTCAAAAATCAAGTGAGGAACGAGTTAGTAGCACATATAAGGATGTTATTAGTGTATAGAAAGTGGCATACTAACCTATTTGCTTATGTTGGAAAATCGTGCATCTCAGGACGCTTTATGTCCTGGAGGGTGCACGTAAGCGATGTCCACCAGTGCGCACAAGCTGAAGGGTGGAGCCCCAAGGGTGGCAGGTAACCCGACCCGCTTTAATATCCTCTACGACTCTTCATGTCGTTTGGGGTATTCGAGCAACGTCTGTCCCTGGCGTGCTTTGGGCAATTTGGGAGACCCCGTCACGTGGTCAGTAACGTGAACACGTAGCTCAAGGCGTGTTTGGCTTGAGAACATCCGTGCGAGTGATGACGGCCGGGTGTACGAACTGTATGGATACCGGGCTCGGTGTGCAGCCGAGTCTGACGATTGTTTGAGTTTACTGCAGGTAGTATAACCATGAAATGGTAGACGTGTAGCATTCGTGTGCGAAAGAAGTTTAGTGCCACTGAACTAACGAAGCCGGCTAAGTCGGGTATACGTTTTTCTTTGTGAGGACGTAGTACCGACATAATCTGGTGACGCATCGACGTCACACCCCACTAAATGAGCAAATGCATTGTAAAACTTAAAAGTGTTAATCCAGAGCACTAAAACTTGATGTAACTCCTTCCCTTAATCAGAATATTCAAAGTTAACAAGTTTTAACTTATAGAATACTAAGGACAGAGTCCCCTGTTTTCAGCTGAATTAAAGCTGAAGTTAATCAGAGGTTAGAGGTTGAGTTCTTTCGAGGTTGGGATCATATGATACATTTATGGAAAGCATTGGAAGAGATTTACAACTTTTATGTTGAGGTCCAGTGGTGTTTCATCACCTAACAAATCGAAAAATGCAGTAGAGTTGAAACTGTCCAGAAAACAGGGCAGAGCAAACACTCTCTGTAACTCTCTGTAAATTAAGCATAACTTCCTGCATAAAAATCCAAAAATAGAAAATGAGGTGGTTATGGAAAGTTTATGAGATGGGTGACAACTTTGTAACAGAAAGTGTTGCCAGATTTTGTGTAGAATTAACTGGAATTCTTGGAGCAAATCAGTACCTCGAGCAGGGAGGTGCTGACCAATTTTCTCCAGATATTCTGTTAACTTTGACATCTCATAACTTTTGAACCAGGACAGATCATAGGCCAAGCAAGTACTTTCTGGAAAGCTATTGAAGTTAGCTCTAACTTTGATGTTGAGCTCCAGAATTGGTTTTGCTTTAGAATGGTTTTAATCAGGTTGAAGTGGAAACTGGTCTGGGCTGTCATATTGGACAGCAGATCAGCAGTCAAATTTGTTTAAATTTGAACTATGTTTCCAAGTTTTATGAGTTCAATGGCATGTTTTATGTTATAACTCATTGTTTTAATGTTCAAATAGATATTTGACATTTCTCAAATATGTTTCTACAGATGACAGCGGATAGGCAGTTGGAGAACGGATGGGTGGAATTCAACTGTTCTCACCACAGCAGCTATCCGGAAGCGTTGAGGCCAATGCTTCAATATTTCGGTTACAGCAGGTGCCGCAGTAATTCACCAGGGAAGAAGGCAAGGAGGGGAACAAGACGTGGATGATCCATGTCGAAGTTCCTGCAGGACCTACGCCATCCAGATGGGCGCTGTTCACCGTTACGGTGAGAGGTAGACAGCCGGAGGGAATGTGGCAAGTGGCAGCCCGTGACACATTGTCGCTTCTGCCACCTACATGTGAGAGCTATGGAGGGCACTCCATACACGCTTGTTCTGGTGGAGGGATGGGCTAATAATATGTGGGAAGGGAGGTACACGGAGGAAACAGATCCTGGTTGCCCAAGGTACAACCCCGCGGAGGCGAACCTTAGCCTCCAGATAAAGGTGGCAAATGCCGTGATGGACAGCCAAGCCGATCATACAGAATGTCTCGCCATGAAGCTCAAGGAGAGAAACAGCCGTGGAGATCATTTCGAGAGTGCTCACAGCGCACTCCGCAATGTTCTCCTTCTGACGATTAAGCGACTGAACGAACAATATAATCAGTTGCATCGTCTGAAGAAGGCGAAGAAGAAGATCCGTGTCGACATCGCGGCCTTGCAACAACAGGTGCAGACAATAACCCAGCGGAACGAAGTCCTTACTCAAGAGCGGGATGATGCTTTTGAGGAAGGGCAAGGTTGGGAAGAGGAGTACAATCAAGCCATGGACGAGGTGCACGCATTGAAGGACCTCGTACCTCCGGTAATGGGCATACCGGTGGTAGGTGCTGTACCCGTGGTCTTGGGTCTTCCGGCAATGGGGGAACCCGAGCCGGAAGAGGAGGTCGTGGACCCAGAGCCACCGACAGAGGTACCGGAGGAGGACGACCCACAGGAGGTCGAGTTCTACTCCGAGTAGGGGGTTGCCGTTACCAAGTAGGGCAGCTGGGATAATGTAACCCAAACTTTTGTAATCGGTGACATGTCGTGTAGACAGTAGTGCATGTATAGGTAGTGACGACATGAGCATGACTTCTCGGAGACCCGAGACTAATGTATCTTGTATAAAGTTTATGCTTTATCAATATATGTGAATGTTGTGCAAGTTATTCATGCGTCACTTCTATACCTACTTTTTCATATGGAATTTTAAGTATGACATGTGCTAATCGCTGCTGTTTTGAATTTCAGAATGACTCATACTAGTGCCAACCCGGACGTTGGGGCTTCAAGTCAGGGGGGAGAAACCTCCCAACAACCTCCCGAGGACTCCTTGAGATAGCAACAGCAACAACCGCCACCGCCACCGCTAACGGTTACTTTGGCTGACATTGTGGCAGCGATGGCGGGCTCTCATCAGCAGCACACGGAGTTGCAGCAAACCCTAATTGCGAATACGTCTCGACCAGAGAGATGTCAAGATCGTGAGGAGCGCCAACAGAGCTCCTACTCTGACTTTCTGGACACCCATACCCCGGTATTCTCATGGGCGGATGAACCCCTTGATGCGGACAACTGGCTCCGCACGATGGAGATGAAGTTCGGGCTGCTCCAAGTGAGTGAGCAGCGCAAGACTCAGTTCGCGGTCCAACAGCTCCAGGGGTCCGCGAGCGCGTGGTGGGCAAATTACTATGCTTCACAGCCCACCGAGCGAGTTATAACCTGGGCGGAATTCCGGACGGCCTTCAGGGCCTATCATATACTGCCGGGTCTCATGAAGAGGAAGACGCAGGAGTTCTTACGCCAGCAGCAAGGGAGCCGGAACGGGTTGGAATACTCCACGGCGTTCAATGATCTTGCGCTCTACGCTTCATATCACGCCGATACTGACGAGAAGTGGCGGGATCATTTCTACCAGGGGCTTAACCCGCTCCTGAAGGACAAGCTGGCGATGTTCAATCGTGGCAGCCTCAACGATATAATTGATGCTGCGATTGTTCAGGAGGACTCCAGAAAGGAGTTAGCGGCGGCGGAAAGGAAGCGAAGCACGCCGCAAAGCAGCGGAGAAGGAGGTGGTCCTCCTCAAAAATACCGGATGGTGAATCGCTCACCATCGGGTCCACGCTGGAAGCCACCACAGAGGTCGATGCCATTCCGCAGTCGGCCATATTCTCCACTGGCATCAGGCCGGCACTGCCAGTTCCACCTCTGCAGCAACAACAGCAGCGGGCGATGCCGCGTGCGTATGCACCTCAGCAGCACATGTCGGGCTTTCGTACCACGAGCACCGGCCAAGCAGCAGCCACATGCTACAAATGTGGTCGTCCTGGACACTTCGCCAGCAGTTGTCCGGAGAGGCAAGGCGGCGGAGTTGCACCGCAACTTCCGGGGAGGAATCAGCCCCGGAACCCCACTAATGCGCGGCGGGCAAACCCTAGGCACGGCACTGTCCACCAACTTGCCATAGAGGACGTGCCGGAGGGAGAGCCAATCCTTGCGGGTATGTTCCAACTCCACCAGCATCCCGCCATAGTATTATTTGATTCAGGTGCCACGCATAGCTTTATTAGCCAAGCTTTTATTGCTAAATACAGCTTGCAAATACTATCCACCGTTAGTCTATACTTGATTTGTTCGTCGTGTGGGAAGATTTCAGCAAGCATGATGGTCCCAAAAGCGCCATTATGCTTAGAGAGTAGAGTATACCCTATGTCTCTCATAGTTCTGGAGGGACATGTAAGGGCCTCAGTTTTTGACACATAATTGAAGTGTTCATCACCACACCACACACCTCATTTGAGGAAAGTTGATGAACACAAATGGAGAGCAAGTAACCACCATCAACATGCTCATTAGAGGACAAACTCACATTATGCAAAAGGGGTATTTCCCACATGTGATATAGAGGGGCTGGACATATGAAAACTCCTACACATTGCTAAGAATGTCCATGCCAAGTTTCACCCAAATTCAAAACCTTTTTGAGGTCATGTTGGGTATAGTTAGAAAGAGGGCAGTTTGAAACCATATTCAAATTCAAACTGTTTTTAGCCCATGGATTTAAAAGTGGGAGGCATATCCTTATTCAGCACATTTTTGTGAGCTCACACACCAATTTTCACTCTATTTGGAGTTCATCTTGACATCAGCTAAGTGGGGCAAATTCAAACTTTATTTGAATTTCAAACTGAACTTGTGCTGAAATTCATTCAAAACAAACCCAATTTGAATTATAATCAGTTTAAATGGCTCATGGGTGAATAATTTGAGTCACCATGGGTATTTTGGGGCTCACTGTTTACAACAGTGATTAGGAGTGAATTTCAGAGGTTAAAACCCTGGGTGGGACTCACATGTCAGCCACTGAAGCAAAAGAAACCGACTGAGAGTTCAGCTCGGGTAACCGCGCGCGCTGCAACTGCCGCCACGGCGAAGAAACGGCGAAGCCACCAGCTGCTTTCCGATCTCAGCCACGGAACCGACTCCCTGGGTCTTTATCTACCCGCCCGAGCGGTCACCGGCGCCTTCCACCGCTGCCTCGATGCACTTCCACCCAAAATGCCGAAACACCTCGCCGCCCGAGTGAACCTTCGGTTCCTCATCGCCCGGCCAATCCAGTAACCCTCCCGGCGATCTGAGACCAGCACCGGGTGCGCCAAGCCATCTGCAACGCCCTCGCATCGGTTCCAGACCCTGCGCGGTCTTCCCCGAGCTCCACCGCGGCGATCTTGTCTCTGCCTGTTCAGCTCGAGCCGCCGCTGCGGGATCCGCCATTCCGGCCACCACAGCCCACCGTTCAAGAAGCTGTAAACAGCAAAGAGGTTCGCCTTCAACCCCTCTTTCTTTTCCACAAGCTCCGGCGACGTGACAAACAGTGCTCCGGCCAGAATTTCATATTCTCGCGACGGTGTGCAAAAGTGAGGTCGGTACCGATCCGAGAAATTCGTACGCCACAATACATCACTCATCCTCTCATGGAGGGGATCACTTCTAATAGCCCGTGCGGGTCCATAGGAGCAGGAACCACGAAGAACCGTGGAGGGAGACCGCTGTTCTTCGAGTTTTAGTAGAAATCCCGATTTCCGGCCTAGGTCGCACGGTGACAGCCCAACACAGCCCTTCCCGAGCTCCGTAGAGCTCATGTCGACCTTTCCTATGGTCCACTGATGCTCGACGACCCTTAGCTTGATCGGGGGAGGTGCTAGGGAGGGTGGACAACGCGACCGAAGTTCTCCCGAGGCTGCGGCTCGTCGCCGACCAGGTGGCGGCCGTTGTCATGACGAGCTGACCCCAGAATCCTGTTCCCCGAGTGGAAGTAGGCAGGGGCGGCCAGAATCGTGAAGTTTGGAGCTTTACAGAAGCCGGCAGCGAGCTCTCCGGCGAGGTTCCTCGGCGGCAGAACGCGGGCAGCGGGAGGTTGACGAAGGGGTGGACCCCAGCCGTCAGCGGGAGATATTTTAAATCGGGATCGGGCTGTGGTCGGGATCTGGTGTGCTGGCGTGCAAATACCCTGTGGTTTTTCGTGTGCCGGACACCTCCTCGCCCGACACGTGTCCCCGCGGGCCCCCGCAAGTTTAAACTTTTCTCCCGATTTTCAGATTCCATTCAAACTTCAAATCCTCATAACTTTGGCTAGGAAGCTCCAAATCGAGTGAACCAAATTTTGTTGGATTCAGCTCTCTGAGCACTTTCCGGCAAATCAAGTTTCACTTCATGAAAACCCTTATTTCTCCAGAATTAATTCCTCCAATTTTAAACTGTTAGGAATTTTAACTGGCGAATCCTTTGGAGGAAAATCCTGAAATTTTGTTGGGATATTCATCAAAATATCCCTGAACTACCATAAAAATTTCAGACTCATTTGAGCTCATTTGATCCACCTAATGGTGTGATTAATGAAACTGTTCCAGAGAAAATAGAAAATGTTCAGAAACATTTTCAGAATTTTCTCTGAAATTGTTTAGCTCATATCTTTAGTTAGGAACCTTCAAATTAAGTGAGACCAACTCCATTAGAACCCTCTGAAAATCTAGTTTTCAGAAAGTCATAGTTTGTTTCATGAAAATCCTTAGAACACCCTAAAAGCCCTCAAGTAAGGTCAAGTACATAATTAATTGTGGATGGCTCAAATGAGCTTTACTGCAACTAAAGCTTGACCAAGTCTCTGTTTAGGTTGTAACCAAGCCACAGTAAAAGTTTCACAGTCATTAGGCTTGTATAGTAAGAGTTATAGACCTCACAAGTTAAAAGTTAATACAACTGCATTTAAATTAATACATGTATTGGTTCTATCATGTAGTCGCTAAGGTCGAGGAGGAACCAGAAGTCCTAGACTTCGTTACTACGGAGGAACAGTTATCCTATGACCAAGAGCAGCAAGGCAAGCTCCGGTTTGCATTAACCTTTTACAAATTTTTATTGTTTTGAGCACATACATGAATACTATTGTTCCTTGCATTAGAGTCTTGTTTGGAAAACCAAGTGCATAGCCAAGAAAGCCATGGGTTGGGATTAGGATTGAAAACCTCGTTAGCCACTGCATTGCTAAGATAGAGTAGGATTCAGTACAAGTCGAGTAGTTGGAACTACTCGCGAGCATAGGCTAGGGGCACTTGACTCGGGTAGAGATAGCACAAGATATCCATGGCAAGAAAAATGAGACCGAGCGGAGAGTTAGGGCAACAGGACTTTGGGGCCTGTGTGCTATAGCTCCGCTTGTGTCAATTGAGGACCGAGCCGTGTGTGGGCCTGTTGAACAAGCTAGAACAGTACCGAAGACCTACCGGCTATATGGGAACCGGGAAACTGATGTAACTCGGGTAGCTGGGTATTGAGGCATTGCCCGTCGTTCAAAGGGTAGGTTGAGAGCTTGAGGTGTAAATCGGCTGGCGGCACTGAGATGCGCGTGCAGAGACCTCTACCACAGTAAAAGTTTCACAGTCATTAGGTCTGTCTAGCAAGAGTTATAGACTTCACAACTTCAAACTCAATACAAATGCATTTAAATTAATACATGTACCTCTCTTATCATGTAGTCGCTAAGGTCGAGGAGGAACCCGAAGTCCTAGACTTCGTTACTCCAGAGGAACAGCAAGCCTACGACCAAGAGCAGCAAGGCAAGCTCCGGTTTGCATTAACCTTTTTACAAATCTTTATTGTTTTGAGCACATACTTGTTTACTTTACTCTTTGCATTAGAGTCTTGTTTGGAAGCCCCACTGCATAGCCAAGAGAACCATGGGTTGGGTTAGGATTGCAAACCCCGTTAGCTACTGCATTGCTATGATAGAGTAGGATTTGGTACAAGTCGAGTAGTTGGAACTACTCGCGAGCATAGGCTAGAGGCACTCGACTCGGGTAGTGATAGCACATGAAACACATGGCCAGAAAATGAGACTGAGCGGAGGGTAAGGGCAGCAGGACTTTGGGGCCTGTGTGCTGTAGCTCTGCTTGTATAGATTGAGGACCGAGCCGTGTGCGGGCCTGTTGAACAAGCTAGAACAGTACCGAAGACCTACCGGCTATATGGGAACTGGGAAACCGATGTAACTCGGGTAGCTGGGTATTGAGGCATTGCCCGTCGTTCAGAGGTTAGGTTGAGAGCTCGAGGTGTAAATCGGCTGGCGGCACGGAGATGCGCGTGCAGATACCTCTTGCTCGGGACGATGGGACCGGTTCAATATTTGGCTGACGGGCAAAAGGTAGTTGCGTACGGTGTCCGTGATGGTTGTTGTAGGCAACATCGAGTACGGGCGTACGTGACGGGTTGTTCAGGTAACCCAGCAGGTGTAAATCGATTATAATCGCCGTCCCTCGCGGTCAGTGAGTACCACTTGTTCACTGTACCGTGACGTAGAAAGAACAGGCTAGTTGCATGTTAAAATGTTGCTGATTGAAAGATGGACTTGATTGCTAATGATTTGCTATAGTCTAGAGCTAACTAAAGTTCCTTTCAACTTTGGGCAAAGTACATGAGAGAAATGTGTTTCTTGTTTGATTGCGGCTCTCTCATGTGCCTTAGCGTAAGTTCTCCACAACCTGCTGCTAAAACTTGAAAGTAAGGTTCTACTAATTAGGCGAGTCCTTTGCAAATGATTTTACCTCTTGTACCCATCACCCCTCATGTAGAAGTTCCATGTTTAGGTGAGACGGGTCAGACTTGCTGAGCCTTCGTGCTCACTGTTTGTGTTTGAAGATTTTGCAGGGTTCTATGAGGAAGGGACACCCGAGGAGGAGACAGAACCCTAGGAGGGGAACCCCGTCGAGTGGGAGTCGTGCACGCCAAAGGGTTAGTGTGCGTGTGTGCTAGCAAGGACACGTTCAAGGGCTGAACGTGGACTTGATGCGTAGTCTACGCCCGTGAGTGTAGACTGGACTTATTTTGATGTATACATGTTCATAAACCAGTTTATGTAATAAAATTTTGCTTCCGCTTTGTACCTTTGATGTGTGTTATCCGGTGCTGTGCAACGCAGCACCCCTCAGCATGATCCTGGCTCGACAAGACCGTGGGGTCGTGTCAGCGTGTTGATTGTGTGATATCCTGACTCCCGGCTTAATAGGATTTATAGAGTACTCATACCACCAAGGTATACCTTCTTTTCCGAAAGCCTACCTGTAAAGAACTCCGGGGTTAAGCGTGCTTGGTCCGGAGGAATTTGGGGATGGGTGACCGACCGTGAAGTTTACCCGGGTGTGCACGAGTGAGGACAAAGTGCGCAGAAAAGACAAGTGGTGGTATGTGGGACCAGTCTATGATCCTAGAGAACTATCACAAATGGTATCAGAGCCGACCCTCGCTGTTTCACGGGTGCGTACGGGTCAGTGACAAGTATACGGTAGCGTACGGGTCAGGGACGCAGGTACGTACGCATGACGCGTGGGTCCTCTGTGTGGGACACGGTATGGTACGTATGCCGCTAACCGGACATACGGTATGCGTATGCCAGTACTGAACGTACGGACGTGGCTAAGAGGGGACGTTTCTGTCTTGGCGTTGACCGACGAGGATGTCGGTCTTCTAGGGGGGTGGATTGTGTGATATCCTGACTCCCGGCTTAATAGGATTGATAGAGTACTCATACCACCAAGGTATACCTTCTTTTCCGGAAGCCCACCTGCAAAGAACTCCGGGGTTAAGCGTGCTTGGCCCGGAGTAATTTGGGGATGGGTGACCGACCTGAAAGTTTTTCCGGGTGCACACGAGTGAGGACAAAGTGCGCAGAAAAGACGAGTGGTGGTATGTGGGGCCAGTCTATGATCCTAGAGAACCATCACAGGACAAAAGGTCGATGTCATCTTATGGATGTCGTGGTTAACCCACCACGGTGCTGTTTTAGACACCGTCCTCCGAATCGTGCACTTAAACTCAAAAGTGCACGAATCACACTCCTTGTTTCTGGACAGTCCAGAAATCAAACTTCCAAGTATACATCAATCCACCACCATCAGATTGGAAGACATTCCAGCAGTCCGTGAGTTCCCTGACGTGTTCCCGGATGATTTACCGGGGATGCTGCCCGACAGAGAGGTGGAGTTCAAGATTGAACTTACACCGGGAACCATGCCAATATCCCGAAGGCCGTACAAGATGGCGCCCAAGGAATTGGCTGAATTGAAGACCCAGCTAACGGACCTGCTGGAGAAGGGTTTTATTAGGCCGAGCTCCTCGCCATGGGGCTGTTCAGCATTATTTGTGAAGAAGAAGGATGAGACGTTGCGACTTTGGGTGGACTATCATCCACTAAACGCTGTAACCATCAAGAACAAGTACCCGTTGCCACGGATCAACATGTTGTTTGATCAGTTGGTCGAAGCGAAGATCTTTTCCAAGATGGACTTAAGATCCGGGTACCATGAGATCAAGATACGGGCTGCGGATATTCCGAAGACGGCTTTCTCGACGAGGTACGGACTGTATGAGTACCTGGTCATGTCCTTCAGCCTCACCAACGCTCCAGCTCACTTCATGTATTTAATGAATTCGGTATTCATGCCGGAGCTGGACAAGTTTATCGTGGTCTTCATCGACGACATATTGGTATATTCCAAGTTGGAGGAAGAACACAATAAGCATCTGTGTATAGTCTTGCAACGGCTGCGGGATCACAAGCTATACGTGAAATTCAGCAAGTGCGAATTCTGGATATCGCAAGTGCCTTTTATCGGGCATATCATCTCAGCGGAGGGCATGTCTGTGGACCCGAGTAAGATCACACA
This sequence comes from Neostapfia colusana, assembly GCA_030760725.1. Classification (NCBI taxonomy): domain Eukaryota; kingdom Viridiplantae; phylum Streptophyta; class Magnoliopsida; order Poales; family Poaceae; genus Neostapfia; species Neostapfia colusana. The sequence continues at coordinate 59,477,326 of JASWHV010000004.1, read as the reverse complement.
AGTGCTGAATTGGAAGTCCCCGAGAACTGTTCACGAGGTACGGAATTTCCTCGGACTCGCGGGATATTATCGGAGGTTCATCCCGAACTTCTCGAAGATTGCCAAGCCTATGACAGAGCTGCTGAAGAAGGCTACCAAATATGTTTGGAGTCCAGCATGTGAAGCAGCGTTCAAGGCATTAGTAAAGCACCTGACATCAGCACCGGTTTTCGCGCAGCCAGACACAACAAAACCATTTGATGTGTACTGCGATGCATCCGGCATTAGGCACGGATATGCGCTGATGCAAGACCGAAGGGTGGTCGCGTATGGGGTAGGGGCAGCTCAGAAACCATTAGCAGAATTATCCAACTTACGACTTGGAGCTCGCTGCCTTGGTGCTCACACTTAAAATATGGAGGCACTACCTACTCGGTAACCTCGTACATTATATACCGACCACAAAAGTCTCAAGTACATATTCACTCATAAAGAGCTGAACATGAGGCAGCGAAGATGGTTAGAGTTGATAAAGGATTACGAAATAGAGATCCATTATCACCCCGGCAAGGAAAACGTAGTGGCGGATGCGCTGAGCCGCAAGTCACACGTCAACAATCTGACCATCACACCGTTGGAAGAGAGCGAACCACCATTGCATGTGATTCCACATGGAGCTCTCTACAACTTAGCTTTAATCCCCACCATCCATGAAGAGATAGCGGCAGCTCAGAAACATGACAAGGGCATGTCGCATTTGCGTAGACGTATAGACAGTGGGGAGCTGAAATGTTTCTTGAAAGACGGAGACGGCGTCCTATGGTTCAAGGACCGGATCATCGTACCCCGTAACCCGGAGTTACGGAAGAAAATCTTTGATGAGGCTCACTTGTCAAAGTTTTCTATTCACCCCGGCAGCAACAAAATGTATCAGGAACTCCGAAGCAAGTTTTGGTGGACACGGATGAAGCGGGAGATTGCAAAGTACGCGTCCGAGTGTGATACATGTCGAAGGGTGAAAGCAGATCATATGCTGAAACCGGGACTGCTAAAACCACTGGGCGTTCCTGCCTGGAAGTGGGAGGATGTGCACAAGGACTTCATCGTCGGTTTACCCACCACTTTTCAGAAGCATGATTCTGTGTGGGTGATCGTCGACCGGCTCACTAAAGTTGCCCATTTTATCCCGGTCAACACCAACTACAACGCCAAGAAATATGCTGAACTGTACATCTCAAGGATCCTATGCTTGTACGGTGTAGCCCGTACAATCATATCGGATCAGGGCACTTTATTCGTGTCCAGTTTTTGGGAGAAGCTACACGCTGTGTTAGGAACCAAGCTGATCCGTAGTTCAGCATACCACCCGCAGACGGATGGACAAACTGAGCGGGTAAACCAAATTTTAGAAAATATGCTACGAGCTTGCGCTATCAACCACGGTAAGAATTGGGATGATCACTTACCGTTGGCCGAGTTCTCGTACAACAATGGGTACCAAGCCAGCATCAAGATGGCACTTTACGAGGCTCTATACGGGAGAAAATGCCGCACACCACTGAATTGGTGTGATTCTGGCGAAAGGGTTACCTTCGGGATTGATCTTGTCAACAACACGGAGGAAAAGGTTCGGCTAATTCAAGCGAACCTAAAAGCCGCACAATCCCGACAGAAACAATATGCGGACCGGATAAGACACCCATTACAGTTCAAAGTCGGGGATCACGTATTCTACGTATGTCTCCAATGAAGGGCGTGAACAGATTCGGGGTGAGAGGAAAGTTGGCACCCCGGTTCATCGGTCCATTTCAGATTACAGAAAGATGTGGATCAGTAGCATACCGGTTGAAATTACCAGAAGCACTTTCCGGTGTGCACGACGTCTTTCATGTCTCCCAGGTGAGGAAGTGTCTCAAGCTATCAACTACCATTCAGCTGGAAGATATAGAAGAACTGAAACCGGATCTCACGTATCGGGAGGAACCGGTTCAGATTATTGATGAAAAGGCCCGAACCACACGCAACCGTACATTGTGGTTCTACAAAGTTCTATGGAGTAATCACTCTGTCGATGAAGCGACATGGTAGAGCGAAGGATTTCTTCACGCAAACTACCCCGACTTTTTGACACGACCCCATGGTCTTGTCGAGCCAGGATCACACTGAGGGGTGCTGCGTTGCACAGCACCGGATAACACCCGTCAAAGGTACAAAGCGGAAGCGAAATTTTATTACATAAACAAGTTATGAACATGTTTACATCAAAATAAGTTCAGTCTACACTCGCGGGCGTAGACTAAGCATCAAGTGCACGTTCAGCCCTTGAACGTGTCCTTGCTAGCACACACGCACACTAACTCTGCGGCGTGCACGACTCCCACTCGACAGGGTTCCCCTCCTGGGGTTCCGTCTCCTCTTCGGGAGTCCCTTCCTCATAGAACACTGCAAAAGCTTCAGACACAAGCAGTGAGCACGAAGGCTCAGCAAGTCTGACCCGTCTCACCTAAACATGAAACTTCTACATGAGGGGTGATGGGTTACATGAGGTAAAAATCATTTGCAAGGACTCGCCTAATTAGTAGAACCTTATTTTCAAGTTTTAGCAGCAGGTTGTGGAGAACCTTACGCTAAGACACATGAGAGAGCCACAATCAAACAAGAAATGCATTTCTCTCATGTACTTTGCCCAAAGTTGAAATGAACTTTAGTTAGCCCTAAACTACAGCAAATCATTAGCAATCAAGTCCATCTTTCAATCAGCAACATTTTAACATGTAACTAGCCTGTTCTTTCTACGTCACGGTACAGTGAACAAGTAGTACTCACTGACCGCGAGGGACGGCGATTATAATCGATTTACACCTGCAGGGTTACCCGAAAAACCCGTCACGTACGCCCGTACTCGATGTTGCCTACAACAACCATCACGGACGCCGTACGCAACCACCTTTCGCCCGTCAGCCAAATATTGAACCGGCCCCATCGTCACGAGCAAGAGGTCTCTGCACGCGCATCTCCATGCCGCCACCCGATTTACACCTCGAGCTCTCAACCTACCCTCTGAACGACGGGCAATGCCTCAATACCCAGCTACCCGAGTTACATCAGTTTCCCGGTTCCCATATAGCCAGTAGGTCTTCGGTACTGTTCTAGCTTGTTCAACAGGCCCGCACACGGCTCGGTCCTCAATCGACACAAGCGGAGGTACAGCACACAGGCCCCAAAGTCCTGCTGCCCTTACCCTCCGCCCGGTCTCATTTTCTGGCCATGTGTTTCATGTGCTATCACTACCCGAGTCGAGTGCCTCTAGCCTATGCTCGCGAGTAGTTCCAACTACTCGACTTGTACTGAATCCTACTCTATCATAGCAATGCAGTAGCTAACGGGGTTTGCAATCCTAATCCAACCCATGGTTCTCTTGGCTATACAGTGGGGCTTCCAAACAAGACTCCAATGCAAAGAATAAAGTAAACAAGTATGTGCTCAAAACAATAAAGATTTGTAAAAAGGTTAATGCGAACCGGAGCTTGCCTTGCTGCTCTTGGTCGTAGGCTAGCTGTTCCTCCGGAGTAACGAAGTCTAGGACTTCGGGTTCCTCCTCGACCTTAGCGACTACATGATAAGAGAGGTACATGTATTAATTTAAATGCATTTTTATTAAGTTTGAAGTTGTGAAGTCTATAACCCTTGCTAGACGGACCTAATGACTGTGAAACTTTTACTGTGGCTTGGTTATAACCTAAACAGATACTTGGTCAAGTTTTAGTTGCAGCAAAGCTCATTTGAGCCCTGCACAATTAATTATGTCCTTGACCTTAATTGGAACTCTTAGGGTGCTCTAAGGATTTTCATGAAACAAACTATGACTTTCTGAAAACTAGATTTTCAGAGGGTTCTACTGGAGTTGGTCTCACTTAATTTGCAGGTTCCTAGCTAAATATATGAGCTAAACAATTTCAGAGAAAATTCTGAAAATGTTTCTGAACATTTTCTATTTTCTCTGGAACAGTTTCACTAATCACACCATTAGGTGGATCAAATGAGCTCAAATGGATCTGAAATTTTTATGGTAGTTCAAGTATATTTTGGTGAACATCCCAGCAAAATTTTAGGATTTTCCTCCAAAGGATTCTCCAGTTAAAATTCCAAACAGTTTAAATTTTGAGGAATTAATTCTGGAGAATTAAGGATTTTCATGAAGTGAAACTTGATTTGCTGGAAAGTCCTCAGAGAGCTGAATCCAACAAAATTTGGTTCACTTAATTTGGAGCTTTCTAGCCAAAGTTATTATGATTGGAAGTTTGGAAGAGTTCTGAAAATCGGGGAAAAGTTTAAATCTCGCGGGGGCCGTGAGGACACGTGTCGAGTGCGGCGGTGTCCGGCACACCGGGGCTCACAGGGTATTTGCGCGCCAGCACACCAGATCCCGGCCGCAGCCCGATCCCGATTTAAAATATGTCCCGCTGACAGCTGGGGTCCACCCCTTTGTCAACCTCCCGACGCCCGCGCTCTGCCGCCGAGGAGCCTCACCGGAGAGCTCGCCGCCGGCTTCTGTAAAGCTCCAAACTTCATGATTCTGGCCGCCCCTGCCTATTTCCACTCGGGGAACAGGACTCTGGGGTCAGCTCGTCATGACAACGGCCGCCACCTGGTCAGCGACGAGCCGCAACCTCGGAAGAACTTCGGTCGCGTTGTCCACCCTCCCTAGCACCTCCCCCGATCAAGCTAAGGGTCGTCGAGCATCAGTGGACCATAGGAAAGGTCGACATGAGCTCTACGGAGCTCGGGATGGGCTTTGTTGGGCTGTCACCGCGCGACCTAGGCCGGAAATCGGGATTTCAACTAAAACTCGAAGAACAGCGGTTTCTCTCCACGGTTCTTCGTGGTTCCTGCTCCTATGGACCCGCACGGGCTACTAGATGTGATCCTCTCCATGAGAGGACGAATGATGCAGTGTGGCTTACGAATTTCTTGGATCGGTGCAAACCGCACTTTTGCACACCGTCGCGAAAACATGAAATTCCGGCTTGAGCAGCACTTGTTACGCCGCCGGAGCTTGCGGAAAAGAAAGAGGGGTTAAAGGTGAACCTCTTTGCTGTTTACAGCTCCGTGAACGGTGGGCTGTGGTGGCCGGAAGGACGGTTCCCGCAGCGGCGGCTCGAGCTGAACCGGCAGAGACAAGATCTTCGCGGTGGAGCTCGGGGAAGACCGCGCAGGGTCTGGAACCGATGTGAGGGCGTTGGAGATGGCTTGGCGCACCCGGTGCTGGTCTCAGATCGCCGGGAGGGTCTCTGGATCGGCCGGGCGATGAGGAACCGAAGTTTCACTCGGGCGGCGAGGTGTTTCGGCGTTTTGGGTGGAAGTGCGACGAGGCAGCGATGGAAGGCGCCGGTGACCGCTCGGGCGGGTAGATAAAGACCCAGGGAGTCGGTTCCGCGGCTGAGATCGCCAAGCAGCTGGAGGCTTCGCTGTTTCTTCGCCGTGGCGGCAGCTGCAGCTCGCGCAGTTACCCGATCTGAGTCCTCAGTCGGTTTCTTTTTCTTCAGTGGCTGACATGTGGGTCCCACCCGGGGTTTTAACCTCTGAAATTCACTCCTAATCACTGTTGTAAACAGTGAGCCCCAAAATACCCACGGTGATTCAAATTATTCACCCATGAGCCATTTGAATTGTGTAGAATTCAAATGGGGTTTGGTTTGAATGATTTTCAGCACAAATTCAGTTTTGAATTCAAATAAAGTTTGAATTTGTCCCACTTAGCTCATGTCAAGATCAACTCCAAATGGAGTGAAAATTGGTGTGTGGGCTCACAAAAATGTGCTGAGTAAGAATATGCCTCCCACTTTTAAATTCATGGGATAAAAACAGTTTGAATTGAATATGGTTTCAAACTGCCCTCTTTCTAGTTATACCCAAAATGACTTCAAAAAGGTTTTGAATTTGGGTGAAACCTTGCATGGACATCCTTAGCAAAGTGTAGGAGTTTTCATATGTCCAGCCCACCTATATCACATGTGGGAAATACCACTTTTGCAATGTGTGAGTTTGTTCTCTAATGAGCATGTTGATGGTGGTTACTTGCTATTCATTTGTGTTCATCATCTTTCCTCAAACGAGGTGTGTGTTGTGGGGATGAACACTTCAATTTATGTGTCAAAACTGAGGCCCTTACATTCCTCCCCCCTTAAAAGAATCTCGTCCCGAGATTATAAGGTGAAAAATGAGAGAGAGGACGGTGGACAATTACCGGATATGCGACGTGAAAAAGTCGGGGTAGTTAGCGCGAAGAAATTCTTCGCTCTCCCATGTCGCTTTGCCCATGGAGTGATTACTCCATAGCACCTTGTAGAACCACAACGTACGGTTGCGTGTGGTTCGGGCCTTTTCATCGATAATCTGCACCGGTTCCTCCCGATAGGTGAGATCCGGTTGCAGTTCTTCAATATCCTCCAGCTGAACGGTAGTTGATAGCTTAAGACACTTCCTCAGCTGGGAAATGTGAAAGACGTCGTGCACACCGGAAAGTGCTTTTGGTAATTTCAGCCGGTATGATACCAATCCACATCTTTCAGTAATCTGGAATGGACCGATGAATCGGGGTGCTAACTTTCCTCTCACCCCAAATCTGTTTACGCCCTTCATTGGAGACACCCGTAGATATACGTGATCTCCAACTTCGAATTATAATGGGCGCCTTCTCCGGTCCACATACTGTTTCTGACGGGATTGAGCGGCTTTTAGGTTCGCTTGAATCAGTCGAACCTTTTCTTCCGCGTTGTTGACAAGGTCAATCCCGAAGGTAACCCTTTCGCCAAACTCACACCAGTTCAATTGTGTGCGGCATTTCCTACCGTATAGCGCCTCGTAAGGTGCCTTTTTGATGCTGGCTTGGTACCCATTATTGTACGAGAACTCGGCTAACGGCAAGTGATCATCCCAATTCTTGCCGTGGTTGATAGCGCAAGCTCGTAGCATGTCTTCTAAGATCTGATTTACACGCTCGGTTTGTCCATCCGTCTGCGGGTGGTATGCTGAACTATGGATCAGTTTCGTCCCCAAGGCAGCGTGCAGCTGCTCCCAAAAACGGGACACAAATAAAGTGCCCCGATCCGATATGATGGTACGGGGTACGCCGTACAAGCATAGGATCCGTGAGATGTACAGTTCAGCGTACTTCTTGGCGTTGTAGTTGGTGTTCACCGGGATGAAATGGGCAACTTTGGTGAGCCGATCGACGATCACCCACACAGAATCATGCTTTTGAACAGTTGTGGGTCAACCGACGATGAAGTTCATGCTCACATCCTCCCATTTCCAGGCAGGAATGCCCAGTGGTTGCAGCAGTCCCGGTTTCCGCATGTGGTCTGCCTTCACCCTTCGACATGTATCACACTCGGACACGTATTTTGCAGTCTCTCGCTTCATCCTTGTCCACCAAAACTTGCTTCTGAGTTCTTGATACATCTTGTTGCTGCCGGGGTGAATAGAAAACTTTGACAAGTGAGCCTCATCAAAGATTTTCTTCCGTAATTCTAGGTTACGGGGTACGACGATCCGGTCCTTGAACCATAGGACGCCGTCTCCATCCTTCCGGAGACATTTCAGCTCCCCACTGTCTACACGTCTCCGCAAATGTGACATGCCCTTGTCATTCTTCTGGGCTGCCGCTATCTCTTCACGGATGGTGGGGATCAAAGCTAGGTTGTAGAGAGCTCCGTGTGGAATCACATGTAGTGGTGGTTCGCTCTCTTTCAACAGTGTGATGGTTCAGATTGTTGACGTGTGACTTGCGGCTCAGCGTATCTGTCACACCCGGTTTTTCCGAAGAACAACCAAGTGAATATCACATGTATGCCAGGATCATTTTCTCATACATGTGATGACAAATAGTGAAGCATCATTTATTACAAGCCAGGTGTCGAATATAAATAAGTCTTACATCGCAAATGTCTCAATGGACACTAATGCTTCATCACAAGTAAATAAACTAGCAGCGGAATATTATTCTTTTAGGGCTCCATCACAGGCGTTGCCCGGGGGTCTTCATGAACCTAAAAACCTTCCTCGGGTCCAAAATCTTGGTCATTATACACCACCTCATTATCTTGACCTGAGCAGCAATATAAACCAACAAATATGCAAGGTTGAGTACCAAGGGTACTCAGCAAGTGTGGGAAAATTATATCATGCATGGCTAGAACAAGGAGCAGTTGAACTCATGGTTAAAGCACTACGCAATTAATACCTATCACCTTAGCTTATTAAGCACCTACATTACTACACAGGTGAAATGGTCCTAATCTCCCAACCCATTATCATAATCCAATAACCATAACATCATTTACAATGTTAAGCTCCCCGCTTAACTTCCAAAACTTCCAAAAACCATCACTCCTCTAATCATGAATAAGTCCAGGCCGCTCTTAACCGTGAGCACGGCTGTCAAGACAGTTTTGACTCTGCAGAGTTTGTACCACTGTACCCACAAGTAGTGATTTCATCCCCCGTTGCCGGGTGGACTAAAAGAACCTCCATTATGCCAGTGGCTACGATCCACATTCACACTTCCCAGGTGTGTAGCCAGGAGATCACTACGAAGCCTTTACAAAGGGATTCCCGACGAGCGTGGGCCCACTGAGGTTTCACCCCTAACAGCATACAAGAGGCTCCAACCCCGCTGCAGTGGCCCCCTCTTGAGCCTCGCGGTTCATATGGTAGTCCAGCTGACACCTACTCCCCGCACCATCCAACACACCCATACTACGGCGGGGATACACCTAATTAATTGGCCAAGCTGCCCCATCTCAGCATGTGGTTGGCACTGTAAAGCCGGGTTACATGCTCCATGAACCGGTCCTTAGGATCCAGGCAAGTACTAAACACAAACCCAAGTCTCGTGCACCCAGCACACAACCAAAACATCCAACTTGCCTTGATCCCTACCTCTACATAATTCACAATGTCTCATTCAAGAGTATGGTAATATAAACTGATGATCTCATGTCCCAAATATCCCATTCTAAGCATGGCTAAGCATATACATGTAAATAAATGACATGACAAAATAAATCCCAACCCAAGCTTCAAGGAAACAAGGTAATGCAATTCTAGGGAAACTTCCTAGCATGGGTTTCATATTTAACTTGACAATGCAAATAATTCTATCTACACATCCTAGCATAGAATCAAAGTGGTCAAGGACACTTGCCTCCTTCTTGCTGCTCTTGGAATGGGTAGTCCTGATCTTGGAAAGAAACAACTTGCTCTTGAACAGGTTCTACTTCATACCATCACACATAGCAAAAGAAAAACAACAATCATAAGACATAGTTCACACTTCTACTTCATACAAACCACACATTCATATTTATGAAATTCATTCACCATTATATGTGTTGTGGTTACTTTATGTGTGTTGAGTTGTGGCTTGCATGCACTTCTAACCATGTGTATATGATTCCTACTTTTGTGTCCACCTTTATACTAACATACTATTTATATGGGTTTCCAATAAATTTCTTATATTCAACTACTTCACCTTTTTACTACCAAGTGTGTATGAAAAGTATTATTCTTCCCCATATGTGCCTTCATAATTTCTACCAACCCTAAACTGAATTCTTTGTATTTTAGAAACTCCATTTATCATTTACTAGTTGCTATATTTTTAGATTTATATTCCTATGCATAATTGTGTATTTTATTATGAAATTAGTAACACACATCATCTAAACAGTATAGGTTCTGGTCCTAAATAATTTAATAACATATTTTAACCTTGGCCTCTGATGTAAACTATTTCATAATTATTTTCCCTATTTTTCTAGAGCTATTCTTTACTTAAAAATGTGTCCCTATACTAATAAATGTGAATAATAAATGAAACAGATTCATTTCAGCCCAAAAATATATTTTTATCTCACTCTAAAGTTTTCTAAGTACTGAGAAAATTTTTAATTAATTTTGACAATTATGTTTGTCCCACTTTTTAATTTTTAAACACTAGTTACATATTCAATTTTCTAAATTAATTACTAAACAGGGTTAAAATAATGAACTCACCCCATTACAGGGTCTATAATATTATTTTCATAATTTCCAGGGGTCTAGCTACACTTATCAGAGGTGTTTTTCCTAATTTTTATTAAGTCCAGGGGCTAAAACTGATTTTTAAATGAATTTACATGATTTTGTGGAGTTCCAGGGGCTAGATCTGAAGTTTCCGGGGCTAGCTCTCAATTCCAGAGAACCCCAGGGGGTAGCACGTAAGAATTCCAGTCTTTATAATGCGGGGCTGACGTGGACCGTCCGATTTTAAACCGACGGCTGAGATTATAACATCGAACCGGTACGCGGGGTTTTAAAGTCTACCGTGCGATTTAAAATAAACGGCGCACAAGCGGCCACGTCGCTCTGATCGAGCGCGGGCGGCGCTGCCGGCGGCGCACGGTGGCGGGAAGCAGCGATCTCGCCGGAAAGTTTCGGATCCTCGAGAATTCGGCCTAAAACTGTGATCTTATGGCATAGATCGGTAGAGGGGAGGTCAGGGATCTCACCTCGGGGGTTTTCTCGAGCTCGGGGGTCCTGGAAAGTGATCGGCGGCGAGGTCCGAGGCAAAACCACGGCGAAGCTCGTCGGCGCTGGGTTTACACCGTAAGTCTTCGGGTTTTCTGCACCTGCAAAGTTCCCCGTAGGCGGTGGATCAAGACCAGCGAGTTAGATCAGAGTTTCCGAGCTTAGATCGGCCAGAATTCACCGGCGAAGTCTCGGTGCTCACCGGAGTAAAAATCGGCGATCGCGTGGGAAAAACCGATCGGGGATGGGGTTTTTATAGCCGGGGGAGGGCGGTGGGTCGGTTGTGATCGAGTTGGAGTCTTCTGGGATCAGAATTCGGGCTGCGGGACGTGGAAATCCGGTCGGTTGCGATCGCGCGCGCGAGAGAGAGTCCGGGGTCGCGGGGTTAGGGATGACAGGTGGGTCCCACCTGTCTGTGAGAGACAGCGCGGCGCGCGTGGGGGCGGGCTGGCGCGGGGAAACTGGGCCGGCTGGCGGGTTTCGGCCCACTGGCCGGTTTTTTTCCCGTTTCTCTTTTTCTTTTTCCATTTCTTTTCTGTTTTGAGTATAATTTGAATTCCAGTTTGAATTTGAATTTTTGCAAAACATGCAACACGTCCAAAAATTTTTAAATTCCCCTCTGAACATGGTTTAGAGTTTTGAATCAAAATTTGGGGTGTTACAGCTCTACCCCCCTTAAAATAAATCTTGTCCTCGAGATTGGTGTTTCTAAGAAAACAATTCCGGAAATTGTGCCTTGAGCTCATCTTCCCGTTCCCAGGTAGCTTCCTCTTCTGAGTGATGCTTCCACTGCACCTTGCACATCAGGATTCTCTTGTTTCTGGTGAGGCGTTCCATCGTCTCCAAAATCTTGTATGGTTGCTCGGCATAAGACAAATCTTCAGCTACATCCACTTCATTCATGGGTAACACCTCCTCAGGCGTCCTCAGACATTTCTTGAGTTGTGACACATGGAATACATCGTGCACGTCCGATAGATGAACCGGTAACTCTAGTTGGTACGCCACTTCGCCTTTTCTTTCCAAAACTTGAAAGGGTCCGATGTATCGAGGTGACAACTTCCCTTTCACCTTGAACCGACGAAGTCCTCTGATAGGGGACACCTTGAGATAAACATAGTCTCCCACGTTGAAAACGAGTTCTCTTCTTCGTACATCAGCATAACTCTTCTGGCGTGTTTGTGCTATCCACAAGTTGTTGCGAATCTACCTCACCTTCGCCTCGGCTTCTTGTAGCACTTCTGGACCAAACACTTTACTTTCTCCTGTTTGGTTCCAAAATAGGGGAGTTCTGCACTTCCTTCCATACAAAGCTTCAAACGGTGACATCTTCATACTAGCTTGATAGCTGTTGTTATAGGAAAACTCCGCATACGGTAAGTTCTTGTCCCAACTCCTATTGTTTTTGAGTGCACATGCCCTTAACATATCTTCAAGGATCTGATTGGTTCTCTCCGTCTGCCCGTCAGTTTGGGGATGATAGGCAGAGCTGAAATTCAAATGGGTTCCCATGGTTTCATGCAACTTTTGCCAAAACCTCGAGGTGAACTGTGTTCCTCGGTCCGACACTATCTTTTTTGGCACTCCATGGTAACACACAATCCTTGACATGTACAATTCTGCCAATTTGGATCCGCTGTAGCTTTCTTTCACAGGGATGAAATGAGCTACCTTGGTTAGCCGATCAATAATGACCCATATTGAATCATACCCGGATTGGGTCCTAGGCAATCCCACGACAAAATCCATGCTGATTTCTTCCCACTTCCATTCAGGCACTTTGAATGGTTGCAATAATCCCGCGGGTCGTTGATGTTCTGCTTTCACCAACTGACATGTGTCACATAGGGCAACATGTTCCGCGACATCTCGCTTCATGCCATACCACCAATACCTGCTCTTGAGATCCTGGTACATCTTCGTACTCCCAGGATGAATGGAATAGTCAGAATCGTGAGCCTCCTTCAAAATTAATTCACGGATCTCCTTTACTTCTGGCACACAGATCCTTTTCCCGTGCCACACCGTTCCTTGTTCATCCTCTCTAAAACCAGGAGCTTTATTTTCCTTAATGAGCTGTCTGATCTCTTGTATCTTCTCATCATTCTTTTGGCTCTCGCGTATGTCTTGCTCGAGTGTGGAGTCCACTTCCATGGCGATGGCTTGACCACTATTTACTAGACATAGATTGAGTCTTATAACCTCGTCCCTCAATTCTGCAGGCATGTCCTTCAAACTCAACTTATTGACCTGCACTTTCCGACTCAAAGCATCGGCCACGACGTTTGCTTTCCCGGGATGATAGTTGATGCCCACATCAAAGTCATTGATTAGCTCTAACCATCTCCTTTGTCGGAGATTGAGATCTGGCTGTGTGAATATGTACTTCAAACTCTTATGATCCGTATATATCTCTGTCCTCTTCCCCATCAAATAGTGCCGCCAAATTTTCAACGCGTGTACCACTGCAGCTAGTTCTAGGTCATGTGTAGGATAGTTCTTCTCGTGCTTCCGAAGCTGCCGGGATGCATATGCCACGACATGTCCTTCTTGCATGAGAACACATCCCAACCCATTTCCAGAGGCATCGCAGTACACTGTGAAATTCTTCGGGATATCTGGCATAACCAACACTGGGGCATTTGTCAATCTCTTCTTTAGCTCCTGAAAGCTCGTATCGCACTGTGACGTCCAGGTGAATGTGATTCCCTTTTCCAACAGTTTGGTGAGAGGTCTCGAGATCTTGGAGAATCCCTCAATAAACCGTCGATAGTATCCAGCCAATCCCAAGAAGCTTCGAACTTCCCCGACATTTTCGGGGGTCTTCCACTTCTGGATATCCTCGATTTTGGCGGGATCTACGGAGATTCCTCCCTCCGAGATTATATGTCCTAAAAAGGGAACTCTCTTCAGCCAAAACTCACACTTGCTCAACTTGGCATATAGTTGGTGTTCTCTCAGCCTCTGTAACACCAACCTTAGATGTTTCTCATGTTCTTCTTCATCTTTGGAGAAGACGAGAATATCATCTATGAAAACCACCACATATTTGTCCAGATATTCCATGAATACCTTGTTCATGAGATACATGAAATATGCCGGGGCATTGGTTAGCCCAAAAGGCATGACAGTGTATTCATACAGCCCGTACCGAGATACGAAAGCTGTCTTGGGAATATCTGATTGCCTTATCTTGAGTTGGTGGTACCCCGACCTGAGATCAATTTTCGAGAACACACAAGCTCCCCTCAACTGATCAAACAAGTCTTCAATGCGGGGTAATGGGTACTTGTTTTTGATGGTTACCTCATTCAAGGCACGGTAATCCACGCATAACCTTTGGGTTCCGTCTTTCTTGGGTACAAATATCACCGGAGCTCCCCATGGTGAGGAACTAGGGCGAATATACCCCTTCTCCGTCAATTCTCTCAAATGATCCTTGAGCTCTTCTAGCTGCTTGGAGTCCATTCGATAAGGTCTCTTGTATATCGGGGCTGTTCCCGATACTAGCTCAATTGCGAATTCCACGTCACGGTCGGGAGGCATACCGGGCAATTCCTCCGGAAAAACATCTGGATATTCCCTGATAGTCCTGATTTCCTCAACTTTCACCTCCACTTGATTTAATTTAATGTCCCTCCTAGGCTCTTGTATCGTTATGAACTTTACTCTTGTGCCATTGGGGTGAGTTAGTTCCACCGTTCTGGTCGAACAATGGATGATTCCTTTATGTTTGGTCAACCAATCCATACCCAAAATAATATCTATCCCTTGTGAATCTATCACTATGAGGTTAGCAGTAAATACTACCCCATTAATGTTTAGGCTCACTTTGGGACACACTTGTCTTGTCCTTATTTCTCCACCTGGAGAGTTTACGGCTAGCATATGGTTCATTTGTGTGGTTGCTAGGTCATGCTTCTTAACAAACCCTTGAGCAATGAACGAGTGGGTAGCACCAGAATCAAACAGCAGAGTTGCAAGGTGTAAATTGGCAGGAAACTTACCAACTACCACGTCGGGTGCCTCTTGTGCTTCCTCCATAGTGACGTGGTTCACCCGTCCTCTCACTACATTCTGCTGTTGTGGCGGCGCAGGCTTCTTCTTTGGGCATTTATGGGCGTAGTGCCCCACTTCACCACAGCTGAAACATTGCACCCCAATCTTAGATGCTGGGCCCTTGCTGTCTTGGGGTTGGTTTGAGGGTCCTTGCACTGCTGGTCGAGGTGGATATGCGGGGCGAGGCTGCTGCACAAACTGACGTTGCGGCTGTGCTGGTGCCGCGGGTGGCCTGTAGTTTGGGTTGTACCCTCTTGGTGCTGAATAGGGTACCGCAGCACGGTTTGTCTGCCCCGTAGGTTGCTGCATCATACGTAGGCGGGTGTTGCTCCCTGAGGCCTGATGTGACCACCCCGCCTTCCTCTTATTCTCATTTTCCAGGGCCTTTAGCTTCCTTTCCACCACAAATGCTCTGTCCACCATCTTTTGAAAGCTTTCATACTCATTGGAGGACATTGCACACTGCATCTCTGCGGTAAGTCCTTCCACGAAACAATCTTGTTTCTGCTCATCGGTCTCTATGTCTCGTGGAGCATAACGGGATAGTTGAGTAAATTTAGTGAGGTATTCCCTCACCGTCATGTTTCCCTGCTGCAGTCCCAAAAACTCCTTCCTCTTGTTTTTGAGTTCACCTCTTGGGATGTAGTGGTTGCGGAAGCTACGCTTGAACTCTTCCCAAGTGATGTTCTCAGGGTCATGATGGGCGGCCACGTAGGCGGTCCACCAATCAGCAGCAGGTCCATGCAATTGATGAGAGGCAAACAGCACCCTCTCATACCCTTGGCATTGTATAATCCTCATCTTACTTTCAATGGTCTTCAGCCAATCATCTGCCTCCAGAGGTTCAGCAGCACTTGCAAACTTTGGAGGTTGAGTTCCTAGAAACTCACTCAACCTTGGTTGGCGTGGTGCAGCTTGTGGAGGTGGAACTTGATGCAAGTTGGCCACCACTTGAGTCAAGTTCTGGATGAGCTGATTTTGATTCTCCAGCATTTGGTGGAGAGGATCAACTTCTTCACGGCGACCACCCCTGTCCTGGCCTCCAGAAAGATGAGGGTTGCATGCCTCATCATTGTTGTTGGCGGGGTTGGCAGCACGTCCTTTTCCTCTTCCGGCCATCTGGCAGAATCAACAAATGTTAATTTTGATACCATTTAGTATCATCTTACTACTTTCATTTGTTGGTACTTTAAGGTGTTGAGGCTTTTTTAAAATTTTACGAGGGTTTATATCTCACACCAAATAAATGCACTATTATTTCCTGTGGGTTCACACCAAAGCAAAAAATCTGAAGGCGAGGCTGTGGACAATTGCTCATGGCTTCCACAACTCACGTCACACACCAAGCATTATCACACCATTAACTACATAACGACTCGACTACTCGACCTCTTGCTAGCTAGGGGAAAGACTCTACACTACTCGTCCTCTTGAGCTGGCTCCTCGGGATCTTCCTCCTCATTTCGGCTACCTTCTGACTCTGCTTTGGTTGCGGAGGCTGCTGGTGAAGAAGTGCGATGACGCCTGATCGCTCGGTGATCCGGGGAGTCAGGAGTCCATGTATCATTCACGGTGACACACAGTTCATTCCCATCTCCTCTTTCCCTCGCCTTTAAGCAAGCTCGCAGCAACGCCTCCGTTTCCTTCAGGGTGTCTCGGACATCCTGAAGCTCTTGTTGACACTCCTGCAGTCGAGTGCTGAGCATAGCAGCATCCTCCAAGCACAAGTTCATGTGCTCATGGGAAGTCCCTTGCTGCACCGGTGGGTACTTGTACTCCGTGGTACCACTCTCACGTTGGAGGACATACATGTACTCAGTTTTGTCCAAGTGGCGACGATAGATGTGACTCTGGCAGGTGATGGCCTCCCAGGTGACATCTTTCTCCGCGTCAACTTGTGTTGCTCGACAAGCTGGAGAGTGGTGAATCTTAAGCAGTTGATTCTCGTGTATAATCCTCATCTCCGAACTCCATTCTTCCCTCTTCTCACGGATGGTCCTGGTGGAGTTATAGTGGATGATTAGCTTGCCCGTATTGCCGGCGGCTTCGAGCATACGTCGAAGACGGCACAACAAATCTCCTACTGCCAATCCGTAGGAAAGGTACGTCACTGGACGACTCTCCTCTCTTTCGGCAAGGGCAACCACGGGAACTCTCCCTCCTGTGGACTTACGAGCGGTGCGAATCATGCGAACCATCTAAAACAAAAAGATTTTAAATTTAGGTTAGATAAACTTTTTTAAACAAAATCCCATTTTGAATGAAAGTTTGGGGTAAGATGAAGAAAATGACTCCTTAAATAACACTCTTCAACCCACACCTTGGAAAATAGTTTTAAGAAAATAGTGCCCTTAAATACGTCCATTTCTACCTAGGTCCACGTTCCTACGGGCAACCTTGGCTCTGATACCACCTCTGTCACA
The DNA here is from genome assembly GCA_030760725.1 of Neostapfia colusana. Classification (NCBI taxonomy): domain Eukaryota; kingdom Viridiplantae; phylum Streptophyta; class Magnoliopsida; order Poales; family Poaceae; genus Neostapfia; species Neostapfia colusana. The sequence goes on along the minus strand of JASWHV010000004.1, from coordinate 59,460,290 downwards.
CCCGGTTTTTCCGAAGAACAACCAAGTGAATATCACATGTATGCCAGGATCATTTTCTCATACATGTGATGACAAATAGTGAAGCATCATTTATTACAAGCCAGGTGTCGAATATAAATAAGTCTTGCATCGCAAATGTCTCAATGGACACTAATGCTTCATCACAAGTAAATAAACTAGCAGCGGAATATTATTCTTTTAGGGCTCCATCACAGGCGTTGCCCGGGGGTCTTCATGAACCTAAAAACCTTCCTCGGGTCCAAAATCTTGGTCATTATACACCACCTCATTATCTTGACCTGAGCAGCAATATAAACCAACAAATATGCAAGGTTGAGTACCAAGGGTACTCAGCAAGTGTGGGAAAATTATATCATGCATGGCTAGAACAAGGAGCAGTTGAACTCATGGTTAAAGCACTACGCAATTAATACCTATCACCTTAGCTTATTAAGCACCTACATTACTACACAGGTGAAATGGTCCCAATCTCCCAACCCATTATCATAATCCAATAACCATAACATCATTTACAATGTTAAGCTCCCCGCTTAACTTCCAAAACTTCCAAAAACCATCACTCCTCTAATCATGAATAAGTCCAGGCCGCTCTTAACCGTGAGCACGGCTGTCAAGACAGTTTTGACTCTGCAGAGTTTGTACCACTGTACCCACAAGTAGTGATTTCATCCCCCGTTGCCGGGTGGACTAAAAGAACCTCCATTATGCCAGTGGCTACGATCCACATTCACACTTCCCAGGTGTGTAGCCAGGAGATCACTACGAAGCCTTTACAAAGGGATTCCCGACGAGCGTGGGCCCACTGAGGTTTCACCCCTAACAGCATACAAGAGGCTCCAACCCCGCTGCAGTGGCCCCCTCTTGAGCCTTGCGGTTCATATGGTAGTCCAGCTGACACCTACTCCCCGCACCATCCAACACACCCATACTACGCCGGGGATACACCTAATTAATTGGCCAAGCTGCCCCATCTCAGCATGTGGTTGGCACTGTAAAGCCGGGTTACATGCTCCATGAACCGGTCCTTAGGATCCAGGCAAGTACTAAACACAAACCCAAGTCTCGTGCACCCAGCACACAACCAAAACATCCAACTTGCCTTGATCCCTACCTCTACATAATTCACAATGTCTCATTCAAGAGTATGGTAATATAAACTGATGATCTCATGTCCCAAATATCCCATTCTAAGCATGGCTAAGCATATGCATGTAAATAAATGACATGACAAAATAAATCCCAACCCAAGCTTCAAGGAAACAAGGTAATGCAATTCTAGGGAAACTTCCTAGCATGGGTTTTATATTTAACTTGACAATGCAAATAATTCTATCTACACATCCTAGCATAGGATCAAAGTGTTCAAGGACACTTGCCTCCTTCTTGCTGCTCTTGGAATGGGTAGTCCTGATCTTGGAAAGAAATAACTTGCTCTTGAACAGGTTCTACTTCATACCATCACACATAGCAAAAGAAAAACAACAATCATAAGACATAGTTCACACTTCTACTTCATACAAACCACACATTCATATTTATGAAATTCATTCACCATTATATGTGTTGTGGTTACTTTATGTGTGTTGAGTTGTGGCTTGCATGCACTTCTAACCATGTGTATATGATTCCTACTTTTGTGTCCACCTTTATACTTACATACTATTTATATGGGTTTCCAATAAATTTCTTATATTCAACTACTTCACCTTTTTACTACCAAGTGTGTATGAAAAGTATTATTCTTCCCCATATGTGCCTTCATAATTTCTACCAACCCTAAACTGAATTCTTTGTATTTTAGAAACTCCATTTATCATTTACTAGTTGCTATATTTTCAGATTTATATTCCTATGCATAATTGTGTATTTTATTATGAAATTAGTAACACACATCATCTAAACAGTATAGGTTCTGGTCCTAAATAATTTAATAACATATTTTAATCTTGGCCTCTGATGTAAACTATTTCATAATTATTTTCCCTATTTTTCTAGAGCTATTCTTTACTTAAAAATGTGTCCCTATACTAATAAATGTGAATAATAAATGAAACAGATTCATTTCAGCCCAAAAATATATTTTTATCTCACTCCAAAGTTTTCTAAGTACTGAGAAAATTTTTAATTAATTTTGACAATTATGTTTGTCCCACTTTTTAATTTTTAAACACTAGTTACATATTCAATTTTCTAAATTAATTACTAAACAGGGTTAAAATAATGAACTCACCCCATTACAGGGTCTGTAATATTATTTTCATAATTTCCAGGGGTCTAGCTACACTTATCAGAGGTGTTTTTCCTAATTTTTATTAAGTCCAGGGGCTAAAACTGATTTTTAAATGAATTTACATGATTTTCTGGAGTTCCAGGGGCTAGATCTGAAGTTTCTGGGGCTAGCTCTCAATTCCAGAGAACCCCAGGGGGTAGCACGTAAGAATTCCAGTCTTTATAATGCGGGGCTGACGTGGACCGTCCGATTTTAAACCGACGGCTGAGATTATAACATCGACCCGGTACGCGGGGTTTTAAAGTCTACCGTGCGATTTAAAATAAACGGCGCACAAGCGGCCACGTCGCTCTGATCGAGCGCGGGCGGCGCTGCCGGCGGCGCACGGCGGCGGGAAGCGGCGATCTCGCCGGAAAGTTTCGGATCCTCGAGAATTCTGTCTAAAACTGTGATCTTATGGCATAGATCGGTAGAGGGGAGGTCAGGGATCTCACCTCGAGGGTTTTCTCGAGCTCGGGGGTCCTGGAAAGTGATCGGCGGCGAGGTCCGAGGCAAAACCACGGCGAAGCTCGTCGGCGCTTGGTTTACACCGTAAGTCTTCGGGTTTTCTGCACCTGCAAAGTTCCCCGGAGGCGGTGGATCAAGACCAGCGAGTTAGATCAGAGTTTCCGAGCTTAGATCGGCCAGAATTCACCGGCGAAGTCTCGGTGCTCACCGGAGTAAAAATCGGCGATCGCGTGGGAAAAACCGATCGGGGCTGGGGTTTTTATAGCCGGGGGAGGGCGGTGGGTCGGTTGTGATCGAGTTGGAGTCTTCTGGGATCAGAATTCGGGCTGCGGGACGCGGAAATCCGGTCGGTTGCGATCGCGCGCGCGGGAGAGAGTCTGGGGTCGCGGGGTTAGGGATGACAGGTGGGTCCCACCTGTCTGTGAGAGACAGCGCGGCGCGCGCGGGGGCCGGCTGGCGCGGAGAAACTGGGCCGGCTGGCGGGTTTCGGCCCACTGGCCGGTTTTTGTCCCGTTTCTCTTTTTCTTTTTCCATTTCTTTTCTGTTTTGAGTATAATTTGAATTCCAGTTTGAATTTGAATTTTTGCAAAACATGCAACACGTCCAAAATTTTTTAAATTCCCCTCTGAACATGGTTTAGAGTTTTGAATCAAAATTTGGGATGTTACAGTATCTGCCACTATGTTTGACTTGCCCGGATGATAATGGATCTCTATTTCGTAATCCTTATCAGTTCTAACAATATTCGTTGCCTCCTGTTCAGCTCTTTCTGAGTGAATATGTACTTGAGGCTTTTGTGGTCGGTATACAAATGTACGAGGTTACCGAGTAGGTAGTGCCTCCACATTTTTAGTGCAAGTACCACGGCAGCGAGCTCCAAGTCGTGAGTTGGATAATTTTGCTCATGGTTTCTAAGCTGCCGTGATCCATACGCGACCACTCTTTGGTCTTGCATCATCACACATCCGAGCCCAATGTCGGATGCATCGCAGTACACATCGAACGGTTTTGTTGTGTCTGGCTGCGCCAAAACCGGTGCTGATGTCAGGTGCTTGACTAAAGCCTTGAATGCTGCTTAACATGCTGGACTCCAAACATATTTGGTAGCCTTCTTTAGCAGCTCTGTCATTGGCTTGGCAATCTTCGAGAAGTTCGGAATGAACCTCCGATAATATCCCGCGAGTCCGAGGAAACTCCGTACCTCGTGAACAGTTCTCGGGGATTTCCAATTAAGCACTTGAGTGATCTTGCTCGGGTCTACAGCGATACCCTCCGCTGAGATGATATGCCCGAGAAACGGCACTTGCGATATCCAAAACTCGCATTTGCTGAATTTCGCGTATAGCTTGTGATCCCGCAGCCGTTGCAAGACTATACGCATATGCTTCTTGTGATCTTCCTCCGACTTGGAATATACCAGTATGTCGTCGATGAAGACCACGACAAACTTGTCCAGCTCCGGCATGAATACCGAGTTCATCAAGTACATGAAATGAGCTGGAGCATTGTTGAGGCCGAAGGACATGACCAGGTACTCATAAAGTCCGTACCTCATCGAGAAAGCCGTCTTCGGAATGTCCTCAGCCCTTATCTTAATCTGATGGTACCCGGATCTTAAGTCCATTTTGGAAAAGATCTTTGCTTCGACCAACTGATCAAACAACATGTCGATCCGTGGCAACGGGTACTCGTTCTTGATGGTTACAGCATTTAATGGACGATAGTCCACGCAAAGCCGCAACATCTCATCATTCTTCTTGACAAATAATGCCGAACAGCCCCATGGCGAGGAGCTCGGCGTAATAAAACCCTTCTCCAGAAGGTCCGTGAGCTGAGTCTTCAGTTCAGCCAACTCCTTGGGCGCCGTCTTGTACGGCCTTCGGGATATTGGCATGGTTCCCGGTGCAAGTTCAATCTTGAACTCCACCTCTCTATCGGGTGGCATTCCCGGTAAATCATCCGGGAATACGTCAGGGAACTCTCGGACCACTAGGATATCTTCCAATCTGATGGTTGTGTCTTGATAGACACTTGGAATTTTTATTTCTGGACTGTCCAGAAATAAGGAGTGAGACCCGTGCACTTCTTAGTTTAAGTGCACGACTCGAAGGACGGTGTCTAAAACAGCGCCGTGGCGGGTTAACCACGACATCCCTAGGATGACATCGACCTTCTGTCCCTCTAAGATAATGAGAGACGTGGGGTACACTCTACCCGCTAAGCATAATGGTGCTTTGGAAACCATTACTCTTGCTGAAATCTTCCCACCCGTTGAATAAATTAAATATGGACTATCGGTGGGTAGTATTGGCAAGCTGTGTTTAGCAATGAAAGCTTGGTTGTAATCTTCTTCCCATACTTGCCCTTCCCCAATAGCGTCGTCCGGCTCTTGAGTAAGTTCCTCGTTCTGCTGGGTCAGATTCTGTACCAGTTCTTGCAACGCCGCGATGTCGACACGGCTTTTCCTCTTCGCCTTCTTCAGACGATGCAACTGATTATGTTGTTCATTCAGTCGCTTGATCGTCGGAAGGAGCACATTGCGGAGTGCGCTGTGAGCACTCTCGAAATGGTCTCCACGGCTCGTGCTCTCCTTGAGCTTTGTGGTGAGATGCTCCGTATGAACAGCTTGGCTGTCCATCACGGCGTTTCCCGCTGTCCTCTGGAGGCTGAGATTTACCTCCGCGGGGTTGTACCTTGGGAAACTCGGGTCCGTTGCCTCCAGGTACCTCTCTTCCCACACATGCTGAGCCCGTTCCTCCACTGGAACGAGCGCGTATGGAGTGCCCTCCATAGCCTGCACTTGTAGTTGGCAGAAACGTGACATAGTGTCACGGGCTGCCACTTGCCACATCCCTTCTGGTTGTCTTCCTGTCACCGTGACGGTGAACGGCACCCAACCGGGTGGCGTAGGTCCTGCGGGGACTTCGACATGGATTGTCCACGTCTTGTTCCTCTCTTCTCCTTCTTCCTTGGCGAAGTACTGCGGCATCTGGTTGTACCCGAAATATTGGAGCATTTGCCACAATGCTTCCGGGTAGCCGCTACGGTGAGAACAGTGGGAAACCACCCACCCGTTCTCCAATTGTTTATCTGCTGTCATCTGTAAAAATATATTTGAGAAATGTCAAATATTTATTTAAACAGTAAAACATTGAGTTATAACATAAGACATGTCATTGAACCCATAAAACTTGGAAACACAGTTCCTATTTTAAACAAATTTGACTGCTGATCTGCTGTTCCCATGACAGCCCTGACCAGTTTCCATTTCAACCTGATTTAGGCCATATTGAAGCAAAACCAATTCTGGATCTCAACATAAAAGTTAAAGCTAACTTCAATAGCTTTCCATAAAGTATTTGCTTGGCCTAAGATCTGTCCTGGTTCAAAAGTTATGAGATGTCAAGTTTAACAGAATTTCTGGAGAAAATTGGACAGCACCACCCTGCTTTAGATACTGATTAAATCCAAGAATTCCAGTTAATTCTGTTCTAAATATGACAAAATTTTCTGTTACAAAGTTGTAACCCATCTCATAAGCTTTCCAGAACTACCTCATTTTCTATTTTTGGATTTTTAAGCAGGAAGTTATACTCATTTTACTGAGAGTTTACAGCGAGTCTTTACTCTGTCCTGTTTTCTGGACAGTTTCAACTCTACTGTATTTTTCGATTGGTTAAGTGATGAAACACCTCTGGACCTCAACAGAAGAGTTGTAAAGCTCTTCCAAAGATTTCCAGAAATTTTTCATATGACCCTAACCTCGAAAGAACTCAACCTCTAACCTCTGATTAACTTCAGCCTTGGTTCAGCTGAAAGCAGAGTGCTCCGTCCTTAACAACCTATAAGTTGAAAACTTGTTAACTTTGAATATCCTGTTCAAGGAAAGGAGTTACATCAAGTTTTTGTAAAAGTCCCAAAACTTGTAAATAGAAAACTTGATCTATGAATAAAGTTGAGTTTATATGCAAGAAATGGGACTTACAAAAACTTTTGTGTTACTCATGAAAGTGTTGGCATGTGCAATAAAACTCGAAATTCAGTTTGAACTAAGAGGGTCACTTCCAAAAAGAGGAGGGCCAGCTCCAAAAAAGAAAATGCAAACTGATGTTTAAAAAGTTGTATTTGCAATGACCAACCCAAAGATCAGAGGGCATATTCAAACTCCCCAGGTTCAAATTGTAGAGGTGGCAAATTTGGAGCAAATTTGGAGGTGCTTTGATAGGAATATCAAAGGAACTTGTGAATTCCATCCAAATTTGAATTTAAATTTGAAACTGTGGCACAAATTGTCAAATGGCATAATGGCTTTTGAATTTGGATCCCGCATAGCTGAATTTGCAATGGGTCAAAATTTGGAGATCTTTTGGTGCAAAGAGGGGCTGTGGGCCCCAATTGTCATTGAGAGGGGGGGTTAAGCTTACTGACTAAGTCTTCAGCCTCTGCTATCGGTTCAACCGAACACACCACGGGGGCGCCACCGAGAAGCGGCTACCGCCACCTCCTGCTCGAGCTCCCCCCCCCCCACGCGCGGGCACCAGAGGCGGTGCACCCGGCGCTTATCTCTCCCACCGAGGCAATCACGAAGCTCTTCACTCGTGCTCACGGTTTTGTTCTGCTCCCGCGCCCGAAAAGCAGCTGCCGGCGACGCCTCTGTTTCTTCCATTGTCCACCAGCTCGTGCGCCCGGTTGCTCGAGCCGTCCACACGAAAAGGGAGCGCCAGCGAGTGCACAAGAGGTTCCCCAGCTCAGCTCCGGCGTTCGGGGCTGCTGTTGGCCGTAATCTGAGGATCAGCGCCGAAGCCGAGGGGTAAACGTTGGAAACCGACGTCGGACTCACGTGGACAGCGCCACCAAGAGACTTTCACGGCTGAGCTGGGACACCCAGAGGAGCGCCGGAGTTCCCTTCTGCTCCTCGCCAAACCTCCACTCGAGCCATGACCTCCTGAGCAAGAATTTGGCGATTTGCTCTCGACACGTGCGAAGAGACCCCGGGTAAGAAAGCCTCAAAATTCAATCGTAATTGTTGTTTTTTAGGCCACCAAATCATGCACATGAGCACTAGACTGGCTAGCGGTTAAGTCCCCTTCACAACCCTAGCTAGATACCCCGTGTTAGCAACGAATTCCAAGCTTTCCAATCGGCGGCTATGGCGGGAACGCGCCGGCGCACGGTGACAACCGAGTTGCCGCCCTTTCCTAGCCAGATTGAGACCATGCCAAGCTTGCCTGACCTCCACTGGTGCTTTAAAGCAAATTCCCCGAGCTTTTGGCTTGCTAGGGTGCTCGGGCCACGGTGCCGAAGCCTCACCGAGGTGTGCGCACGTCGCCGACCGGTTTCCGGTCGCCGGCAGCCCGAATGCACCGCACCGTTGAATTCTTCGTGGCTGAAAACCCCTAGGCGGAGAGTACCGAGCCGGGAGATGGACCTGAAGCCGACTCCGGCAAGCCCCGATGAGTTGCCGGCGAGGGGGCCTCGCGGGAAAGGGGACGGGCCGAGGAGGAAGAAGGACCGGCGGGTCCCACGTGTCAGTGGCGGAAAAAATCAAATCCCCGATCATCTGTGGCCCGGGATCCTTTGCGACAGCGCGGAAAGTAGTCTGTGGCCCTGTGTGGCTTAGCTCCGGCAACCGACACGTGTAGGGGGGACCCACAGACAGAGTTTGAACTTTTCCCGAATTAATTTGAATTCCAGATTTAGTTCAAACTTTAGAACCTCATAACTTTTGCTAGGAAGCTCCAAATTTAGTGATTCAAATTGGGTTGGATTCAGGATGAAAAGCTCTATCCAAATATTCAACCCAATTTGCATGAAAACCAATAGAAAATTCTGGAGAATTCTTTAAAGCTTTTCAGCAAAAGAATTTTATAGGGAGTTTGGTTCATCCAAAATTCCCCAAATTTTGCCAGAATATTCTATAGGATATTAGGAAACACCTGTACAAGTTTCAGCTCATTTGGAGTTGATTTAGTTAGGGTAATTCTAACTCCAAGTTTCTGTATTCCAATAAATACAGAAACATTTTCAGATAATTTCCAAAACCTAGAAATTCGGTTCTGGGCATTCCTTAGCTACAAAAATCCTAGGAAAATTCATGCATACTACCTGAGCTAGGTATGAAATTATAGTTCACTTGAATTTGCATAAAAGTGCAAATTTAATCAGAATAAATTCCTTGTTGTCTAAATGCTTAGGGAATTGTTCTGGGTGATCCACTTAGTGAAAGGTTCTGAATTCTGGTCCAGGGGACTTTCTTGTGACAAGGAACTCCCAAGAAAATTCCCAGATCCATTGGAGCCCTGGATCATTAGTGTTCTGTTCAACCATTAGTTGATCCCCCACCCAAGTGATGAACCTCACTTCTCACTTGATAATAGTGCTCAAACACACACCTAAACCACCACCCCAGTGTCATTTTAAATTATTAAACAGAGTTCCAGTTTTAAACTTGTCATTAGCATTTGTTATCAAAAGTTTTATAATTAAACATGTATGCATATTCATAACATGTAGTGATAACACGTGGAAAGTGAAGAAGGAGAAGTTGAGTTTGGATCAAGGAGCAAGAAGGGCAGGAGTTGAACTTCAAGACATCAGCAACTAACCCTTATTATCTGACTCTAGTCACCAGCAAAACCAAGGCAAGCCCCGGTTTGCATTTAAGCTGTTTTCTAAAGTTTTTACTTTGTTCACTACTATGGGTCAAAGTTTGTATGTGCATTAGGTCAAGGGTGTTTTATACTCCACTTGCATAACCAAACATGAACCCTGAGGTCAAGGGTAGCATTGTGTCATCGCTTAGAATAAGGCCATGCTAAATAGACTAGGGCATCCGGTAGAAGACGAGTAGTTGGAATCTACTCGCGAGCTATAGTCCAGAATATCATAAGTGTGGTTGGGATAGGAAGCAAACTAAACTTTACATTTCTAAAGATGAGACCGGGCAGAGGGGTTAGGCAGAGACAAGACGAGGTCTTGGTCGAGTAGCTCTGGCTGTGTCGGTTAAGGACCGATGCGTGTGCCGCGTCCAGGAGCAAGTATTGAGTTGTGTACAGGATGCTTACTGATATACGGGAACCAGGAAACCGATGTACCAGGTTCACTAGATTGTAGAGGCATACCACATCGTCTTGTTAGACCTATGAGCCCGAGACGGCGCGACCGGTTCTACAGTTTAGTGTCCTGAGAAAGGTTGCCACATACGACGTAATGAAGGACGCCAGAGTTGGGTCTTCAGAGGCGGGCGTATGTGTCGAGTTATCCGGGTAGTGTTTGATTCGAATCACCGTCCCTCGCGGTTATTGAGTACCGCTTGCTCCCATGTTGTGACGTAGTAATCAACTTGTGTGGAAACAGTTTGCAAAAGTATAATTGCTGCTATGATTATGTTAAGTTGCATGAAAACCATGTTTGAAGTAGAGATAGAGCTAACTAAAGTTATTTTCTACATTGGGGCAAGTAACATTGGAATGAAGCGTTTCTTGTCTGATTGTGGAGTTCCAGTGTTGCTGATCGCAAGGTCACTACTAATATGGCTAAAATCTGAAAGTTAAGGATGAACCGGTAGGCGAGTCTTTTCGCAAATGACAGGCTTTAGTCTTTGGTTACTTTCATCTAGAGTTTCATTTCTTAGTAGAGACGGTTAAGTCTTGCTGAGCCTTTGTGCTCACTCTTGCTATATAAGTGGTTTTGCAGGTAAACCTCGACGCTATAAAGAAGGTTGTCCGGTGAGACTCGTAAACTTCCGAGTCATGTCACACTTGGAGAACCTAGCCGCTGCCGTGTCGTCGTGTTGCTAGCGAGAGGAGTCCGCGGGCTGGACCTCTTCTCGAGTGCTTCGTAGTTATTCAACGTGAGCTGGTTATAGACTTCCGCTGTAGTTATTTTATGTAAATTATTTCCAAAGAACAATTTGTAAGCTTCCGCTTTTGATTTATGTAATACATTGTTCCTTATATGTGTGCTGTTGGGTGACGCATAACACGGCACCACCCAATGCGATTCCCGGGCAAGGCGGCACGGCCTCGTGATCGGGGTCGGGCCCCCTCAGCGTGGTATCAGAGCCGCATTGGTAATGGCACACGGAATAAGGACCGTATTACGACAAAAACTAAGGATACGGTGAGGAAACGGTATTATGCCCACATAAACACTATAGTAGTATAGTTACTCAAAGTGGCATTGCTAACTTACTTGTTATAATTCTGAATTTTGATTATGTAACGACGCACCTACGTTCTGGTAAGAATGGTAAGGAACGCCACTGAAAGCGGTTCAATTTCGGTTAGCTCCCCTGACGAGGAAAGTGGTTAAGGGCTAGATCTCACAGCTTGGTGTGAGATGTTAATATGAAACTCTTGAACTCTTCATGTTCCTGAGTTCATATGAAACGCTGATCCCTAGCGTGCATTAGGCAAATAAGTGGAGACCCCATCACGTGGTCAGTAACGTGAGAGTGTGTTCGTCTAGAAATAGCCCAGGAGGACATACGCAGCGCTTGCCATCGGCGTGCCCTGCAGGGCAGTAGGTGGTATCTGTTGGGTTGATAACATTCCCAACCGTGACGACCCGTCCATGACATACTCGGGTTCCCCGTCGTGTGGTTTTGAAACACGATCACGTACCTTGAGACGTGACTTAACTCAAGGACGGCCGTATGGCAATGATACGGGCGTTTGTATTTACTTTTAAATATGGAACTGCCTGAAATGAAACAAACCTTTGAGTGCACCATTATTGAGTGTTTTTCTGTAGGTAGTAACTACGTACGTATCCCATGTAGTAAACGTGTGCGAGAGACCGTCTTAGTGCCACTGATAATACGTATATGCCGGTATCATCCGGTTTAGGATTTTCTTTGGTGAGGCAACGTAGTACCAACATGTTCTTACGGTGCATCGACACCGTACTAAACATATAATCCTCTTTCCTAAGAAGAAATGAGTCATGAGCTAACTTTCAACTAAAAATGGAAGTTTGAAACAAGTATTAGTTATGGAACTCTTATCTTGAGCTAAGATTCAAATGAGAGTATAACTAGGTGTCCAAGTTTTCAAAAACAGAGTGCTCTGTTTCTGGCAGAAATTTTTGCTGGACTTTAACAGAGCATAACTCTGAGTATCTTGACCCAAATAAGGTGTATGATACAGTTCTGGAAAGAGTTTCAAGTGCTCTACAACTTCCTTGTAGGCCTCCAGAGCAGAATCACACTTTAAGTTGGTGAAAAGTTCGGTTGAAGGCAAACTGTTCAAACCCAGGACAGTAGCAAAAACCTCTCTGGACCTTTCTTTTTTAAGCCATGACGTCCTTTAGAAAAATCCTCAAGGAGCACATAAGTACTTGATGGAAAGCTACTGAAGTTTCCTAAAACTTTGGTATTGAACTCAAGTCAAGAATCTGTTGATAACTTGAGTAAAATTTGGAGTTGTGTGAACTGGTCAGGGTAGTCCTGCTGATTAGTTTAGCGTTCTTAAGATTTGTTTAAACATGAATGTGGTTATGCTTTCATAAAGTTCATGACATGTTCATGTTTTGCTTATCTTTATTTACTACTGAGATAGAATTTTGATTGACTCAAAATTTTGTTTCATGCAGTATGGTACGCACACATTCTCAAATGGAGATTGGATGTTCAAGTCGAGGTGGGAATGACTCGACTTCATCACAAGAGCCATCGCCAACCGGATTGGCTGAAATTATGGCCAAAATGAATGAAACTCTCCAAACTCTAGTTCAGCAAGGCATAGATCGAGGAGCTCAACATCACATGCCAACCCAGAGCACGTATCTAGATTTCTTGGCGACACAACCGCCGGTATTCTCCGAGGCGGATGACCATTGTGAAGCAAATCACTGGTTACGTGTCATTGAGTCCAAGCTTGGGTTGATCCGATGTGACGAATTCTCGAAGACTCTATATGCCGCTCAACAGCTTCACGGCTTTGCTGGAGCATGGTGGGCAGAGTACCTTGCTGTTCAACCGGCAGGGCATCGTGTCACATGGGCGGAGTTCCAGGCTGCATTTCGTGCTCGTTTCATCCCTGCGGGCATAATGCAAACAAGTCTGGATGAGTTCCGGAGTCTGAAGCAAGGGGACATGAGTGTTATTGAGTATGTGAAGGAATTCAATCGCTTAGCTCAATATGTCCCTGACTATGTGAAATCACCATCCATGAGGGGTTATCATTTTTATCGAGGGCTGACTGCTAGGTTGCGATGTGAATTGGCTCAAGTTAGACAAGAGAATTTTGATGAGTTTGTGAGCTGTGCTATCGCTCAAGAATATTATTCCAACCTCTACCTCAAAGAAAAGAGGGAGAGGGACTCATCACAGGATGAAGACAATCGTCTACCTCAGAAGTATCGGTTGGTAATCCGTTCACCTTCCGGTCGAGAGATTCCACAAGAGGTGCAATCATTCTGGGAGTGTGACCACTCTTCTACTCCACAGAGGTCTTCTTCACCTCCACCGCAGCAGCAACTTATTTCTTATGCACCTCAGTATCAACAAGGTGCACCAGAATACTTTTTCCTTCAAGAGGTTAAAGATGATCAAGTAATCTCTTAGCTGAACCAAGTGCTGTCCCACTTCATATTGACAATGAGCTCAAGGTCAATGAAGCAACTGAACCGAACAGCAACAACGTGTCTGCGGGTCCAGTTCCAAAAAGTGATCTTGGGCAGCCCAGAAAAGCTATGTCAAAAGTGGGAACAGTCAATTATGTGTCAGTCGATGATCTGCCAAAGGGAGGACCTGTTCTTGCCGGCAGGTTCACCTTAAATGACAAGCCGGTTGTCATTTTATTCGACTCTGGTGCAACACATAACTTCATTAGCCGGGCAACGGTAATCCGGGATAAGATCTCCACCACTGTCACAAAAGGTTCATACCTTATTCATTCGCCAGGTGGAGACATATCCACTAATGAAGTCGTCTCTCGAGCACCACTTTGCTTGAGTGGAAAAATTTATCCTACCACCCTCATCATTCTCGAAGACCAGGGAATCAATGCCATATTGGGAATATCATGGTTGACCTTCCATAAGGCTGTTCTGGACATCGAGAACAGGAGTGTTCACTTGGACTCTCCACTTCACGGACGTCAAACATTGTACCTCGGCAAAGTGGTTTCTAAAGACCCAGAAGTATGTAATACCGAGGCGTGCGAATTAGAAGACATTCCGGTAGTCCGTGAATATCCGGACGTATTTCCCGAAGATCTTCCAGGCCTACCACCTGAGCGCGAGGTGGAGTTCAAAATAGAGTTGATACCGGGAACCACGCCGATCTCTCGGAGACCATACAAAATGGCTCCGAATGAATTATCAGAACTGAAGGAGCAACTCAAAGATCTTATGGACAACGGGTTTATTCGTCCAAGTTCATCACCATGGGGTTGCTCAGCTTTGTTTGTGAAAAAGAAGGATGAGACGCTGAGGCTATGCGTCGATTATCGTCCTTTAAATGCTGTGACCATAAAGAACAAGTATCCACTACCAAGAATTGATATCCTCTTCGATCAGCTAGTGGGTGCTAAAGTCTTCTCTAAGATGGACTTAAGGCCGGGATATCATCAAATCAAGATCCGCACGGAAGATGTCCCGAAAACAGCATTCTTGACAAGATATGGACTCTATGAGTATCTTGTCATGTCATTTGGGTTGACCAATGCCCCGGCTCACTTTATGTACCTTATGAACTCGGTGTTCATGCCGGAGCTGGATCAGTTCGTCGTGGTATTCATCGACGATATCTTGGTCTATTCCAAATCTGAAGAGGAACACGCTAAACATTTGCATATTGTGCTTCAACGCTTGAGAGATTACAAGCTCTATGCAAAGTTTAGTAAATGTGAATTCCGGATCAACCAAGTGCCATTTCTTGGGCACATTATTTCAGCATAAGGCATTGCTGTTGATCCAAGCAAGATTGATCAAGTGCTGAAATGGAAGTCTCCAACATCAGTCCATGAAGTTCGTAGCTTCTTGGGTTTGGCGGGATATTATCGTAGGTTCATCCCGAGCTTCTCAAAAATCTCCAAACCTATGACAGAGCTACTGAAGAAGGGCATCAAATATGATTGGAGCAAGCCATGTGAGGAAGCTTTTCAAGCGTTGGTGAAACACCTCACAACAACCCCGGTTCTAGCTCAACCGGACACAACCAAGCCATTTGATGTTTATTGTGATGCGTCCAGCATCGGACTTGGTTGTGTACTCATGCAAGGAGGACGCGTGGTCGCATTTGGATCACGGCAATTACGGAATCATGAGCAACATTATCCAACTCATGATCTCGAGCTTGCTGCCGTTGTATTAGCTTTGAAGATGTGGAGACATTACCTATTGGGAAATCTGGTTCATCTCTACACCGACCACAAAAGTTTGAAGTACATATTCACTCAAAAAGAGTTGAATATGCGGCAACGGCGATGGTTGGAGCTGATCAAGGACTATGAGATTGAAATTCATTATCATCCGGGCAAGGCAAATGTGGTTGCCGATGCACTCAGCCGGAAGTCTCATATTCATAACCTGACCATTGCGCCGATAGAGGAGGATGAACCAAGTCTCTACATGGTTCCATATGGAGCTCTACATAATCTAGCTCTCATACCCACAATAAGAGAGGAGGTCATGGAAGCTCAAAGGAAAGACAAGGGCATGACTCATATCAAAAGGAGGTTGAAGAACGGGGAGATGAAATGTTTCCGGTTGGATGATGGAGATACCTTGTGGTTCAAGGACCGGATAGTCGTACCCCGTGATATGAGGCTGCGGAAGAAGATTTTGGATGAGGCTCACTTATCCAAATTTTCTATTCATCCTGGCAGCAAAACACCTCCGGAAGAAGTTTTGGTGGACACGTATGAAACGTGAAGTTGCAAAATACATTTCAGAATGTGATACGTGTCGAAGAGTTAAGGCCGACCATGTGAAGAAGTCGGGCCTGTTGCAACCGCTACAAATGCCGGCATGGAAGTGGAAAGACTTGAGTATGGATTTCATCGTTGGGTTGCCGATGACCTCCCACCACCATGATTCAATTTGGGTAATCGTTGAACGATTAACCAAATCGGCACGTTTCATTCCGGTGCATACCAACTACAGCGCCAAGCAGTATGCGGAGTTATACATAGCACGAATCTTATGCTTGCATGGAGTTCCCCGTACCATTGTTTCCGACAGAGGATCGCTGTTCATCTCCCGTTTCTGGGAACAACTACACGCATCCTTGGGAACTAAGCAGATTCGAAGCTCCGCATATCACCCTCAATCCGATGGGCAAACCGAAAGGGTGAATCAAATCCTTGAAGATATGCTAAGGGCGTGTGCCATCCACCACGGTAAGAGCTGGGATGATCACTTACCGTTGGCGGAGTTCTCGTATAACAATGGTTATCAAACGAGCATAAAAATGGCACCTTATGAAGCTCTCTACGGCCGGAAGTGCCGCACACCCTTGAACTGGTGTGAATCTGGCGAGAGGGTAACTTACGGGATTGATCTCGTAAATGAAGCAGAAGAGCGGGTAAGGCTTATTCAAGCAAATCTTAAAGCCGCTCAGTCCAGACAAAAGAGCTATGCGGATAAGAGACGTCGTCCTCTGGATTTCCATGTTGGGGACCACGTATACCTCCGCGTATCTCCTATGAAGGGCATTCACCGATTCGGAGTGAAAGGAAAATTAGATCTGCATTTTATCGGTCCCTTCGTCATCATTGAAAGATGTGGACCCGTGGCATACCGTTTTGTAAAAGTCCCAAAACTTGTAAATAGAAAACTTGAGCTATGAATAAAGTTGAGTTTGAATACAAGAAATGGGACTTACAAAAACTTTTGTGTTCCTCATGAAAGTGTTGGCATGTGCAATAAAACTCTAAATTCAGTTTCAACTAAGAGGGTCACTTCCAAAAAGAGGAGGGCCATCTCCATAAAGGAAAATGCAAACTGATGTTTAAAAAGTTGTATTTGCAATGACCAACTCATAGATCAGAGGGCATATTCAAACTCCCCAGGTTCAAATTGTAGAGGGGGCAAATTTGGAGCAAATTTGGAGGTGCTTTGATATGAATATCAAAGATATTTGTGAATTCCATCCAAATTTGAATTTAAATTTGAAACTGAGGCACAACTTGTCAAAATATCAATTGGCTTGTGAATTTGAGATCCATATGAGTGAAGTGTGCAATGTGCCAAAAATCTGGAGATATTTGAGCAAGAAACTTGGTGGGGCCCAATTGTCATAGAAGAGGAGGGAAAACTTAGCACATAAGTCTTTGCTCTCGGGTTAGACCGAGCTCCCGGCGCCACCGAGGCGGCAGCCACCGCCAGCTCCTGCTCGAGCTGCCCCCCCCCCCCACGCGCGGGCGCCAGAGGCGGTTCATCCGGCGCTTATCCCTCCCACCGAAGCAAACACGAAGCCTCTCACTCGTACCGTTGCCTCCTTTTGCTTCCGCGCCCGAAAAACAACCGCCGGCGACGCCTCCGTTTCCCTTGGTTGTCCACCAGCTCGCGCCCTCTTCTGCTCGAGCCGTCCACACAAAAAGGGAGCGCAATCGAGTGCACAAGATCCTCCACAGCTCGGCCCCGTCGTTCCTGGCTCGTGGGGCGCCCAAATCAACGATCAACGTGAGGTACTAACGCTCACAGGCGAAAGGGCAACTCAGGTCACCGTGGACAGCTCATACCGAGGCTTTTCACGGCCGAGCAAGCAACCTCCGAGACGCGCCGGGACGTCACGCTGCTCTCCCCCGAGTTTCAGCCCAAGCCGTGCAACGTAGCTTGGGAATTTCAAGTTTTTCCCTCGGACGAGGAAAACCTACCCGCGGGTAAGAACTGTTGAAATTAACGGTTAATTCTCGGTTAAAGTTGTTTATTTTGCGCACACAAGAGCTAGAGAGGATAGGGAACCTTTTTCCTCCACAACCCTAGCTAGAAATCCCGTGATTACAGCTAATTTTGAGCTTTTCGATCGGCGGCCATGGCGGGAACGCGCGGTCGCACGTGACAACCGAGTTGCCGCCATTTCCTAGCCAGCTTGAGGCCATGCCGAGCTTGCCTGACCTTCACTGGTGCTTTAGAGCAAATTTCCCGAGCTTTTGGCGGGCTAGGGTGCTCGGGCCACGGTGCCGAAGCCTCACCGAGGTGTGCGCACGTCGCCGACAGGTTTCCGGTCACCGGCAGCCCGAATGCACCGCGCCGTTGAATTCCTCATGGCTGAAAACCCCCAGGCGGCGAGTAGCAGGCCGGGATACGGTCGGGAAGCCGACTCCGGCGAGCTCCGACGATCTTCCGGCGAGGGGCGGCGCGGGAAAGAAAACAGCCCGAGGAGGAAGAAGGTCCGGCGGGCCCCACGTGTCAGCGACGGAGGGTTTAAACTGCTGATCAGCTGTGGCCTCGGGATCCTTTGTGGTGGCCCGGGAAGTAGTCTGTGGCCCTGTGTGGCGTGATTCCAGCGGCTGACACGTGTAGGGTGGACCCACAGGCAGAGTTTGAACTTTTCCCGAATTAGTTTGAATTCCAGATTTAGTTCAAACTTTGGAACTGCATAACTTCTGCTAGGGAGCTCCAAAATTAGTGATTCAAATTGGGTTTGATTCAGGATGAAGAGCTCTATTCAAATGTACAACCCAATTTGCATGAAAACCAATAGAAAATTCTGGAAAATTGTTTAAAGCTTTTCAGCAAAAGAATTTTAGAGGGAGTTTGGTTCATCCAAAATTCCCCAAATTTTGCCAGGGTATTCCTTAGGATTTTAAGAGACCCCTGTAAAAGTTTCAGCTCATTTTAAGTTGATTTAGTCAGGGTAATTCTAACTTCAAGTTTCTGTATTGCAGCTCATTTGGAGTTGATTTAGTTAGGGTATGAGCTTCAAGTTAGGGTTTGATTCAGGATGAAGAGCTCCCGGCGCCACCGAGGCGGAAGCCACCGCCACCTCCTGCTCAAGCTGCCCCCCCCCACGCGCGGGCGCCAGAGGCGGTTCATCCGGCGCTTATCCCTCCCACCGAAGCAAACACAAAGCCTCTCACTCGTACCGTGGCCTCCTTTTGCTTCCGCGCCCGAAAAACAACCGCCGGCGACGCCTCCGTTTCCCTCGGTTGTCCACCAGCTCGCGCCCTCTTCTGCTCGAGCCGTCCACACAAAAAGGGAGCGCAATCGAGTGCACAAGATCCTCCACAGCTCGACCCCGTCGTTCCTGGCTCGTGGGGCGCCCAAATCAACGATCAACGTGAGGTACTAACGCTCACCGGCGAAAGGGCAACTCGGGTCACCGTGGACAGCTCATACCGAGGCTTTTCACGGCCGAGCAAGCAACCTCCGAGACGCGCCGGGACGTCACACTGCTCTCCCTCGAGTTTCAGCCCAAGCCGTGCAACGTAGCTTGGGAATTTCAAGTTTTTCCCTCGGACGAGGAAAACCTACCCGCGGGTAAGAACTGTTGAAATTAATGGTTAATTCTCGGTTAAAGTTGTTCATTTTGCGCACACAAGAGCTAGAGAGGATAGGGAACCTTTTTCCTCCACAACCCTAGCTAGAATCCCCGTGATTACGGCTAATTTTGAGCTTTTTGATCGGCGGCCATGGCGGGAACGCGCGGGCGCACGGTGACAACCGAGTTGCCGCCATTTCCTAGCCAGCTTCAGGCCATGCCGAGCTTGCCTGACCTTCACTGGTGCTTTAGAGCAAATTTCCCGAGCTTTTGGCGGGCTAGGGTGCTCGGGCCACGGTGCCGAAGCCTCACCGAGGTGTGCGCACGTCGCCGACCGGTTTCCGGTCACCGGCAGCCCGAATGCACCGCGCCGTTGAATTCCTCGTGGCTGAAAACCCCCAGGCGGCGAGTAGCAGGCCGGGAGACGGTCGGGAAGCCGACTCCGGCGAGATCCGACGATCTTCCGGCGAGGGGCGGCGCGGGAAAGAAAACAGCCCGAGGAGGAAGAAGGTCCGGCGGGCCCCACGTGTCAGCGACGGAGGGTTTAAACTGCTGATCAGCTGTGGCCTCGGGATCCTTTGTGGTGGCGCGGGAAGTAGTCTGTGGCCCTGTGTGGCATGATTCCAGCGGCTGACACGTGTAGGGTGGACCCACAGGCAGAGTTTGAACTTTTCCCGAATTTAGTTTGAATTCGAGATTTAGTTCAAACTTTGGAACTGCATAACTTCTGCTAGGGAGCTCCAAAATTAGTGATTCAAATTGGGTTTGATTCAGGATGAAGAGATATATTCAAATGTACAACCCAATTTGCATGAAAACCAATAGAAAGTTCTGGAAAATTGTTTAAATCTTTTCAGCAAAAGAATTTTAGAGGGAGTTTGGTTCATCCAAAATTCCCCAAATTTTGCCATGATATTCTTTATGATTTTATGAGACCGCTGTAAAAGTTTCAGCTCATTTGGAGTTGATTTAGTTAGGGTAATTCTAACTTCAAGTTTCTGTATTGCAATAAATACAGAAACATTTTCAGAGAATTTCCAAAATTTGGAAATTCAGTTCTAGCCATTCCTTAGCTCCAAAAATCCTAGGAAAATTCAGGCATACTCTCTGAGCTATGTATGAAATTATAGTTCACTTAAATTTGCATTAAAGTGCAAATTTAATCAGAATTAATTCCTTTTTGCTTAAATGGTTAAGGAATTGTTCTGGGTGATCCACTTAGTGGAATGTTCTAAATTTTGGTCCAGAGAACATTCTTGTGACAAGGAACTCCCAAGAAAATTCCCAGCTCCATTGGGGCCCTGGATCATTAGTGTTCTGTTCAACCATTAGTTGATCTCCCCGCCCAAGTGATGAAACTAACTTCTCACTTGAGGATAATGCTTAGACACACATCCAAACCACCACCCCAGTGTCATTTTAAATTCTTAAACAAAGTTCCAGTTTTGAACTTGTCTTTAGCATTGTTAGCAAAAGTTTTATAATTGAACATGTATGCATATTCCTAACGTGTAGTGGTTAAACGTGGAAAGTGAAGAAGGAGGAGGTGAACTTGGATCAAGGAACGAAAAGGGCAGGAGTGAACTTCAATACATCAGAAACTGACTTTCTCTCAACTGACTTTAGTCACCTGCAAAACCAAGGCAAGCCCCGGTTTGCATTTAAGTTGTTTTCTAAAGTTTTTACGTTGTTCACTACTATGGGTCTCAGTTTGTATGTGCATTAGGTCAAGGATGTTTTATACCCCACTTGCATAACAAAAAATGAACCCTAAGGTCGAGGGTAGAATTGTGTCATCGATGTAGAATAAGACCATGCTAAATAGACTAGGGCATCTGGTAGAAGACGAGTAGTTGGAAACTACTCGCGAGCTATAGTTCAGAATATCATAAGTGTGATTGGGGAAGGAAGCAAACTAAAGTTTACATTTCTAAAGATGAGACCGGGCAGAGGGGTTAGGCTGCGACAAGATGAGGTCTTGGTCGAGTAGCTCTGCCTGTGTCGGTTAAGGACCGATGCGTATGCCGCGTCCAGGAGCAAGTATTGAGTTGTGTACCGGATGCTTACTGATATATGGGAACCAGGAAACCGATGTACCAGGTTCACTGGATTGTAGAGGCATACCACATCGTCTCGTTAGACCTATGAGCCCGAGATGGCGCGACCGGTTCTACAGTCTAGTGTCCTGAGAAAGGTTGCCACATACGACGTAATGAAGGACGCCAGAGTTGGGTCTTCAGAGGCGGGCGTATGTGTCGAGTTATCCGGGTAGTGTTTGATTCGAATCACCGTCCCTCGCAGTTATTGAGTACCGCTTGCTCCCATGTTGTGACGTAGTTAATCAACTTGTGTGGAAACAGTTTGCAAAAAGTAGAATTGCTGTTGTGATTATGTTAAGTTGCATGAAAACCATGTTTGAACTAGAGATAGAGCAAACTAAATTTATTTTTCACCTTGGGACAAGTTACATTAGAATGAAGCGTTTCTTGTTTGATTGTGGAGTTCCAATGTTGCTGGGCGCAAGGTCACTACTATTATGGCTAAAATCTGAAAGTTAAGGATGAACTCGTAGGCGAGTCTTTTCGCAAAAGGACAGGCTTAGGTCTTAGCTTACTTTCATATAGAGTTCCATGCTTTATGAGAGACGGTTAAGTCTTGCTGAGCCTTTGTGCTCACTCTTGCTATATAAGTGGTTTTGCAGGTAAACATCGACGCTATAAAGAAGGTTGTCCTGTGAGACTCGGGAACTTCCGAGTCATGTCACCCTTGGAGAACCTAGCCCCTGCCATGTCTTCGTGTTGCTAGCGAGAGGAGTCCGCGGGCTGGATCTCTTCTCGAGTGCTTCTTATATATTCATCGTGAGCTGTTTATAGACTTCCGCTGTAGCTATTTTACGTAAATTATTTACAAAGAACAGTTGTAAGCTTCCGCCTTGGTTTATGTATTACTGTGTTCCTTATATGTGTGCTGTTGGGTGCCGCATAACACGGCACCACCCAATGCGATTCCTCGGGCAAGGCGGCACGACCCCGTGATCGGACCCCCCCTCAGCGTGGTATCAGAGCCGCGTTGGTAATAGCGCACGGAATAAGGATCGTATTACGACAAAAACTTAGGATACGGTGAGGAAACGATATTAGGCCCACATAAGGACTATAGTAGTGTAGTTACTTAAAGTGGCAATACTAACATATGTGTTTTAATTCTGAACTTTCATTATGTAACGACGCACCTACGCTCAGGTAAGAATGGTAAGGAACGCCACCGAAAGCGGTTCAATTTCGGTTAGCTCCCCTGACGAGGAAAGTGGTTCAGGGATAGGTCTCACAGCCTTGTGTGAGACGTTAATATGAAGCTCTTGGACCCTCCATGTTCCTGAGTTCATATGAAACGCTGATCCCTAGCGTGCATTAGGCAAGTAAGTGGAGACCCCATCGCGTGGTCAGTAACGTGATAGTGTGTTCGTCTGGAAATAGCCCAGGAGGACATACACAGCGCTTGCCATCGGCGTGCTCTGCAGGGCAGTAGGTGGTATCCGTTGGGTTGATAACATTCCCAACCGTGACGACCCGTTCATGATATACTCGGGTTCCCCGTCGTGTGGTGTTGAAACACGATCACGTACCTTGAGACGTGACTTAACTCAAGGACGGCCGTATGACAATGATACGGGCGTTTGTATTTACTTCCAATTATAGAACTGCCTGAAATGAAACAACCTTTGAGTGCACCACTATTGAGTGATCTTCTGCAGGTACTAACCACGTACGTATCCCGTGTAGTACACGTGTGCGAGAGACCGTCTTAGTGCCACTGATAGTACGTATATGCCGGTGTAATCCGGTTAGGATTTTTATTTGGTGAGGCTACGTAGTACCGACATGATTCTTACGGTGCATCGACACCGTACTACACATAATAACCTCGTCCCTATGAAGAAATGATTCATGAACTAACATTCAACTAAAAATGGAAGTTTGAAACAAGTATTAGCTACTGAACTCTTATTTTGAGCTAAGATTCAAATGAGAGTATAACTAGGTGTCAAAGTTTTCAAAAAACAGAGTGCTCTGTTTCTGGCAGGAATTCTTGCTGGACTTTAACGGAGCATAACTCTGAGTAAATTGACCCAATTAAGGTGTATGATACAGTTCTGGAAAGATTTTCAAGTGGTCTACAATTTTCTTTGTAGACCTCCAGAGCAAAATCACTCTTTAAGTTGGTGAAATGTCCAGTTGAAGGCAAACTGTTCAAACCAGGACAGTAGCAAAAACCTCTCTGGACCTTTCTGTTTTTAAGCCACAACTTCCTGTAGAAAAATCCTTAAGGAGCCCATGATACACCGTTGGAAATATACTGAAGTTTACTACAACTTTGGTATTGAACTCAAGTCAAGAATCTGTAGTTGAGTAAAATTTGGAGTTTGTGTGAACTGGTCAGGGTAGTCCCATTGATTAGTTTAGCATACTTAAGATTTGTTTAAACATGAATGTGGTTATGCTTTCATAAAGTTCATGACATGTTCATGTTTTACTTATCTTTGCTCACTACTGAAATAGAATTTTGATTGATTCAAAATTTTGTTTCGTGCAGTATGGTACGCGCACACTCTCAAATGGAGATTGGAGGTTCAAGTCGAGGTGGGAATGACTCGACTTCATCACAAGAGCCATCGCCAACCGGATTGGCTGAAATTATGGCAAAGATGAATGAAACTCTCCAAACTCTAGTTCAGCAAGGCATAGATTGAGAAGCTCAACGTCACATGCCAACCCAGAGCACGTATCTGGATTTCTTGGCGACACAACCGCCGGTATTCTCTGAGGCGGCTGACCATTGTGAAGCAAATCACTGGTTACGTGTCATTGAGTCCAAGCTTGGGTTGATCCGGTGTGATGAATTCTCGAAGACTCTATATGCCGCTCAACAGCTTCACGGCTTTGCTGGAGCATGGTGGGCAGAGTACCTTGCTGTTCAACCAGCAGGACATCGTGTCACATGGGCGGAGTTCCAGGCTGCATTTCGTGCTCGTTTCATCCCTGCGGGCATAATGCAAACCAGTCTGGATGGGTTCTGGAGTCTGAAGCAAGGGGACATGAGTGTTATTGAGTATGCGAAGGAATTCAATCGCTTAGCTCAATATGTCCCTAACTATATGAAATCACCATCCATGAGGGGTTATCATTTTTATCGAGGGCTGACTGCTAGGCTGTGATGTGAAATGGCTCAAGTTAGCCAAGAGAATTTTGATGAGTTCGTGAGCTGTGCTATTGCTCAAGAATATTATTCCAACCTTTACCTCAAAGAAAAGAAGGAGAGGGACACATCACAAGATGAAGACAATCGTCTACCTCAGAAGTATCGGTTGGTAATCCATTCACCATCCGGTCGAGAGATTCCACAAGAGGTGCAATCATTCTGGGAGTGTGACGACTCTTCTACTCCACAGAGGTCTTATTCACCTCTACCGCAGCAGCAACTTATTTCTTATGCACCTCAGTATCCACAAGGTGCACTAGAATATTATTACCCTGAAGAGGCCGAAAATGAACAAGGTGACTTCTCAGCTGAACCAAGTGCTGTCCCACTTTATATTGACAATGAGCTCAATGTCAATGAAGCGACTGAACCAAGCAGCAGCGCTATGTCTGCGGGTCCAGTTTCAAAAAGTAATCTTGGACAGCCAAGAAAAGCTATGGAAAAAGTGGGGACGGTTAATTATGTGTCAGTCGATGATCTGCCAAAGGGAGGACCTGTTCTGGCTGGCAGGTTCACCTTAAATGACAAGCCGGTTATCATTTTATTCGACTCGGGTGCAACACATAACTTCATTAGCCGGGCAACGGTAATCCGGGATCAGATCTCCACCACTGTTACAAAAGGTTCATACCTTATTCATTCGCCAGGTCGAGACATATCCACTAATGAAGTCGTCTCTCGAGCACCACATTGTTTGGGTGGAAAAATTTATCCTACTACCCTCATCATTCTCGAAGACCAGGGAATTAATGCCATATTGGGAATATCATGGTTGACCTTCCATAAGGCTGTTCTGGACATCGAGAACAGGAGTGTTCACTTGGACTCTCCACTTCACGGGCGTCAAACATTGTATCTCGGCGAAGCGGGTTCCAAAGACCTGGAAGTATGCAATTCCGAGGCTTGCAAGTTAGAAGACATTCCGGTAGTCCGTGAATATCCGGACGTGTTTCCCGAAGATCTTCCAGGCTTACCACCTGAGCGTGAGGTGGAATTCAAAATAGAGTTGATACCGGGAACAACGCCGATCTCTCGGAGACCCTACAAAATGGCTCCGAGTGAGTTAGCAGAATTGAAGGAGCAACTCAAGGATCTGATGGACAAGGGGTTTATTCGTCCAAGTTCATCACCATGGGGTTGCTCAGCTTTGTTTGTGAAGAAGAAGGATGAGACGCTGAGGCTATGCGTTGACTATCGTCCTTTAAATGCTGTGACCATAATGAACAAGTATCCACTACCAAGAAATGATATCCTCTTCGATCAACTAGTGGGTGCTAAAGTCTTCTCCAAGATGAACTTAAGGTCGGGATATCATCAAATCAAGATTCGAGCGGAAGATGTCCCGAAAACAGCATTCTCGACAAGATATGGACTCTATGAATATCTAATCATGTCATTTGGGTTGACCAATGCTCCGGCTCACTTTCTGTACCTTATGAACTCGGTGTTCATGCCGGAGCTGGATCAGTTCGTCGTGGTATTCATCGACGATATTTTGGTCTATTCCAAATCTGAAGAGGAACACGCTAAACATTTGCATATTGTGCTCCAACGACTGCGAGATCACAAGCTATATGCAAAGTTTAGTAAATGTGAATTCTGGATCAACCAAGTGCCGTTTCTTGGGCACATTATTTCAGCAGAAGGCATTGCTGTTGATCCAAGCAAGATTGAACAAGTGCTGAAGTGGAAGTCTCCAACATCAGTCCATGAAGTTCGTAGCTTATTGGGTTTGGCGGGATATTACCGGAGGTTCATCCCGAGCTTCTCAAAAATCTCCAAACCTATGACAGAGCTACTGAAGAAGGGCATCAAGTATGATTGGAGCAAGCCATGTGAGGAAGCTTTTCAAGCGTTGGTGAAACACCTCACAACAGCCCTGGTTCTAGCTCAACAGGATACAACCAAGCCTTTTGATGTTTATTGTGATGCATCCGGCGTCGGGCTTGGTTGTGTACCCATGCAAGGAGCACGTGTGGTCGCATATGGATCACGGCAATTACGGAATCATGAGCAACATTATCCAACTCATGATCTCGAACTGGCTGCCGTGGTGTTAGCTTTGAAGATGTGGAGACATTACCTATTGGGAAATCTGGTTCATCTCTACACCGACCACAAAAGTTTGAAATACATATTCACTCAGAAAGAGTTGAATACGCGACAATGGTGATGGTTGGAGCTGATCAAGGCCTATGAGATTGAAATTCATTATCATCCGGGCAAGGCAAATGTGGTTGCCAATGCACTCAGCCGGAAGTCTCATATTCATTACCTAACCATTACGCCGATAGAAGAGGAAGAACCAAGTCTCTACTTGGTTCCATATGGAGCTTTGCATAATCTAGCTCTCATACCCATAATAAGAGAGGAGGTGATGGAAGCTCAAAGGAGAGACAAGGGCATGGCTCATATCAAAAGGAGGTTAAAGAACGGGGAGATGAAATGTTTCCGGTTAGATGAGGAAGATACCTTGTGGTTCAAGGACCGGATAGTCATACCCCGTGATATAAGGCTGCGGAAGAAAATTTTGGATGAGGCTCACTTATCCAAATTTTCTATTCATCCTGGCAGCAATAAAATGTACCAAGACCTCCGGAAGAAGTTTTGGTGGACACGTATGAAACGTGAAGTTGCAAAATACGTTTCAGAATGTGATACGTGTAGAAGAGTTAAGGCCGACCATGTCAAGAAGTCGGGCCTGCTGCAACCGCTACAAGTACCGGCATGGAAGTGGGAAGACTTGAGTATGGATTTCATCGTTGGGTTGCCGATGACCTCCCACCACCATGACTCGATTTGGGTAATCGTTGATCGATTAACCAAATCGGCACGTTTCATTCCGGTGCATACCAACTACAGCGCCAAGCACTATGCGGAGTTGTACATAGCACGAATCTTATGCCTGCACGGAGTTCCCCGTACCGTTGTCTCCGACAGAGGATCGCTGTTCGTATCCCGTTTCTGGGAACAGCTACACACATCCTTGGGAACTAAATTGATTCGAAGCTCCGCGTATAACCCTCAAACCGATGGACAAAATGAGAGGGTAAATCAAATACTTGAAGATATGCTGAGAGCATGTGTCATCCACCACGGTAAGAGCTGGGACAATCACTTACCGTTGGCAGAGTTCTCATATAACAACGGGTATCAATCAAGTATCAAAATGGCGCCTTATGAAGCTCTCTACTGCCGGAAATGCCGCACACCCTTGAACTGGTGTGAATCCGGCGAGAGAGTTATTTACGGGATTGATCTCGTAAATGAAGCAGAAGAGCGGGTGAGGCTTATTCAGGAAAATCTTAAAGCCGCTCAGTCCAGACAAAAGAGATATGCGGATAAGAGACGTCGTCCTCTGGATTTCCATGTTGGGGACCACGTATACCTCCGCGTATCTCCCATGAAGGGCATTCACCGATTCGGAGTGAAAGGGAAATTAGCTCCGCGTTTCATCGGTCCCTTCGTCATCATTGAAAGGTGTGGACCCGTAGCATACCGTTTGGAACTACCGGTAGCCTTAGCCGGAGTTCATAACGTCTTCCACATATCTCAGTTGCGGAAGTGTTTTAAAGTTCCAACGGAGTTTCTCACGGGAGACATAGAAAATTTAAAGCCGGACCTCACGTATGTTAAGCGACCAACCCGGATAATTGATGAAAAGACTCGCGAAACCAGGAATCGGACGCTGCGATTTTTCAAGGTGCTATGGGAAAATCACACGTCCGACGAAGCTACATGGGAAAGCGAAGAGTATTTGCAACGCAATCATCCGGAGTTGTTAGAGGCTTATATGTAGTAGTTGTCCTCTCCACCTTGTGCTTAATCATGAATCTCGGGACGAGATTCTTTTTAAGGGGGGAGGAATGTAAAAGTCCCAAAACTTTTAAATAGAAAACTTGAGCTATGAATAAAGTTGAGTTTGAATACAAGAAATGGGACTTACAAAAACTTTTGTGTTCCTCATGAAAGTGTTGGCATGTGCAATAAAACTCTAAATTCAGTTTGCAATAAGAGGTCACTTCCAAAAAGAGGAGGGCCATCTCCAAAAAGGAAAATGCAAACTTATGTTTAAAAAGTTGTATTTGCAATGACCAACTCATAGATCAGAGGGCATATTCAAACTCCCCAGGTTCAAATTGTAGAGGGGGCAAATTTGGAGCAAATTTGGAGGTGCTTTGATATGAATATCAAAGAGATTTGTGAATTCCATCCAAATTTGAATTTAAATTTGAAACTGAGGCACAACTTGTCAAAATATCAATTGGCTTGTGAATTTGAGATCCATATGAGTGAAGTGTGCAATGTGCCAAAAATCTGGAGATATTTGAGCAAGAAACTTGGTGGGGCCCAATTGTCATAGAAGAGGAGGGAAAACTTAGCACATAAGTCTTTGCTCTCGGGTTAGACCGAGCTCCCGGCGCCACCGAGGAGGCAGCCACCGCCACCTCCTGCTCGAGCTGCCCCCCCCCACGCGCGGGCGCCAAAGGCGGTTCATCCGGCGCTTATCCCTCCCACCGAAGCAAACACGAAGCCTCTCACTCGTACCGTGCCCTCCTTTTGCTTCCGCGCCCGAAAAACAACCGCCGGCGACGCCTCCGTTTCCCTCGGTTGTCCACCAGCTCGCGCCCTCTTCTGCTCGAGCCGTCCACACAAAAAGGGAGCGCAATCGAGTGCACAAGATCCTCCACAGCTCGGCCCCGTCGTTCCTGGCTCGTGGGGCGCCCAAATCAACGATCAACGTGAGGTACTAACGCTCACCGGCGAAAGGGCAACTCGGGTCACCGTGGACAGCTAATACCGAGGCTTTTCACGGCCGAGCAAGCAACCTCCGAGACGTGTCGGGACGTCACACTGCTCTCCCCCGAGTTTCAGCCCAAGCCGTGCAATGTAGCTTGGGAATTTCAAGTTTTTCCCTCGGACGAGGAAAACCTACCTGCGGGTAAGAACTGTTGAAATTAACGCTTAATTCCCGGTTAAAGTTGTTCATTTTGCGCACACAAGAGCTAGAGAGGATAGGGAACCTTTTCCTCCACAACCCTAGCTAGAAACCCCGTGGTTACAGCTAATTTTGAGCTTTTCGATCGGTGGCCATGGCGGGAACGCGCGGGCGCACGGTGACAACCGAGTTGCCGCCATTTCCTAGCCAGCTTGAGGCCATGCCGAGCTTGCCTGACCTTCACTGGTGCTTTAGAGCAAATTTCCCGAGCTTTTGGCGGGCTAGGGTGCTCGGGCCACGGTGCCGAAGCCTCACCGAGGTGTGCGCACGTCGCCGACCGGTTTCCGGTCACCGGCAGCCCGAATGCACTGCGCCGTTGAATTCCTCATGGCTGAAAACCCCCAGGCGGCGAGTAGCAGGCCGGGAGACGGTCGGGAAGCCGACTCCGGCGAGCTCCGACGATCTTCCGGCGAGGGGGCGGCGCGGGAAAGAAAACAGCCCGAGGAGGAAGAAGGTCCGGCAGGCCCCACGTGTCAGCGACGGAGGGTTTAAACTGCTGATCAGCTGTCCTCGGGATCCTTTGTGGTGGCGCGGGAAGTAGTCTGTGGCCCCATGTGGCGTGATTCCAGCGGCTGACACGTGTAGGGTGGACCCACAGGCAGAGTTTGAACTTTTCCCGAATTTAGTTTGAATTCCAGATTTAGTTCAAACTTTGGAACTGCATAACTTCTGCTAGGGAGCTCCAAAATTAGTGATTCAAATTGGGTTTGATTCAGGATGAAGAGCTCTATTCAAATGTACAACCCAATTTGCATGAGAACCAATAGAAAATTCCGGAAAATGCTTTAAAGCTTTTCAGCAAAAGAATTTTAGAGGGAGTTTG
This sequence comes from Neostapfia colusana, assembly GCA_030760725.1. Classification (NCBI taxonomy): domain Eukaryota; kingdom Viridiplantae; phylum Streptophyta; class Magnoliopsida; order Poales; family Poaceae; genus Neostapfia; species Neostapfia colusana. The sequence continues at coordinate 59,430,019 of JASWHV010000004.1, read as the reverse complement.
GTTCATCCAAAATTCCCCAAATTTTGCCAGGATATTCTTTAGGATTTTAGGAGACCCCTGTAAAACATTCAGCTCATTTGGAGTTGATTTAGCTAGGGTAATTCTAACTTCAAGTTTCTGTATTCCAATAAATACAGAAACATTTTCAGAGAATTTCCAAAACTTGGAAATTCAGTTCTAGCCATTCCTTAGCTCCAAAATCCTAGGAAAATTCAGGCATACTCTCTGAGATGTGTATGAAATTATAGTTCACTTGAATTTGCATGAAAGTGCAATTTTAATCAGAATTAATTCCTTTTTGCTTAAATGCTTAAGGAATTGTTCTGGGTGATCCACTTAGTGGAATGTTCTGAATTTTGGTCCAGAGAACTTTCTCGTGACAAGGAACTCCCAAGAAATTCCCAGCTCCATTGGAGCCCTGGATCATTAGTGTTCTGTTCAACCATTAGTTGATCTCCCCACCCAAGTGATGAACCTCACTTCTCACTTGAGGATAATGCTTAGACACACATCCAAACCACCACCCCAGTGTCATTTTAAATTCTTAAACAAAGTTCCAGTTTTGAACTTGTCTTTAGTATTGTTAGCAAAAGTTTTATAATTGAACATGTATGCATATTCGTAACGTGTAGTGGTTAAACGTGGAAAGTGAAGAAGGAGGAGGTGAACTTGGATCAAGGAACGAAAAGGGCAGGAGTGAACGTCAATACATCAGAAACTGACTTTCTCTCAACTGACTTTAGTCACCTGCAAAACCAAGGCAAGCCCCGGTTTGCATTTAAGTTGTTTTATAAAGTTTTTACGTTGTTCACTACTATGGGTCTCAGTTTGTATGTGCATTAGGTCAAGGATGTTTTATACCCCACTTACAACAACAACAACAACCAAGCCTTTATCCCAAGCCTGTTGGGGTCGGCTAGACATGAAACCCAATATCAATGAAGTAAAACAGAGGAAGAGATATGAGAACAAGGAAAAAAGAAAAAAAGAGAAAAAAAGGAAAAAGAAAAAAAGGAAAAAAGAAAAAGGAAAAAGAGAAAAGAGAAAAGAAATAAGAAAAAAGGAAAAGAAAAAGAAAAAAGAAAAAAAGAAAAAAACAAGACTACGATTCTGGCACATGAATTGCTACTTTCCATGCGGTCCTATCATGAGCTAAGTCTCTAGATACATTCCAATCTCTCAAATCTCGTTTTACCGCCTCCTCCCAGGTCAACCTTGGTCGTCCTCTACCCCTCCTAATATTTTCTCTACCTCTTAAAATCCCACTGTTAACCGGTGCTTCTGGAGGTCTCCGTTGGATATGTCCAAACCACCTAAGCCGATGTTGGATAACTTCTCTTCAATCGGCGCCACCCCTACCTTATCACGAATCGCCTCATTCCTTATTCGGTCTCTTCTCGTGTGCCCACACATCCACCTTAGCACTCGCATCTCTGCGACACTCATTTGTTGGACATGTTGCCGTTTAGTTGGCCAACATTCCGCCCCATAGAGCATCGCGGGTCTGATCACCGTCCTATAGAACTTCCCTTTTAGCTTTTGTGGGACTTTCCTATCACATAGGATTCCAGAGGCTTGTCGCCATTTCATCCACCCTACCTTGATCCTGTGGCAAACATCCTCATCAATATCGCCATTGCTTTGTAACATTGATCCTAAGTATCGGAAAGAGTCCCTTCTAGGTACTATTTGTCCTTGTAGACTAACATTTCCCTCTTCACGACCAACACCACTAAAGTCGCACCTCATATACTCGGTTTTGGTCCTACTAAGTCTAAACCCCTTGGACTCTAAGGTTTGTCTCCATAACTCTAATTTCTTATCAACACCATCTCTAGTTTCATCTACCAGCACTACATCATCAGCAAAGAGCATGCACCAAGGGATATCCCCTTGTATATCCTTCGACACCTCATCCATGACCAAGGAAAAGATGTATGGGCTCAAAGCTGATCCTTGATGTAGTCCTACCGTGATAGGAAATGCATCAGTCTCACTATCACTTACGCGTACACTTGTCCTAACATTATTGTACATATCCTTGATAAGGGTAATGTACTTTGTTGGCACTTTATGTTTCTCTAGTGCCCACCACATGACTGACCTTGGTATCTTGTCGTACGCCTTCTCCAAGTCGATGAACACCATATGCAAGTCCTTCTTCTGCTCCCTATATCTCTCCATAAGCTGACGAAGCAAGAAAATCGCCTCCATTGTAGACCTCCAAGGCATAAAACCAAACTTGTTTTTAGTGACATTGGTCACTTTCCTCAAGCGGTGTTCAATCACTCTCTCCCAAAGCTTCATAGTATGACTCATAAGCTTAATACCTCGATAATTAGCACAACTTTGAATATCTCCTTTATTTTTGAAGATAGGTACTAATATACTTTTCCTCCATTCTTCAGGCATCTTGTTTGACCGAAAAATGTCGTTGAATAGCTTTGTGAGCCATACTATTGCGACGTCCCCAAGACATCTCCACACCTCAATAGGGACATCGTCAGAGCCGAGGGCCTTTCCTCCTTTCATCCCTTTTAAGGCCTCCTTAACCTCAAACTCTTGTATCCTCCGCACGAACCGCCTGTTGAAGTCATCAAATGAGTCATCCAACTCAACCATAGTGCTTTCATTCCCATCATTGAATAGCCCATTAAAGTAATCACACCATCTATTCTTAATCTCTTCATCCTTCACTAGAATGCGGTCAGTCTCATCTTTGATGCATTTAACTTGATTGAGATCCCTCATCTTTCTCTCGCGGATTTTTGCTACCTTGTATATGTCCTTTTCACCTTCTTTTGTTCCTAGTCTCTCATATAACTTATCATAGGTTTGTCCTCTTGCCTTACTCACAACCCGCCTTGCATTCTTCTTAGCCTCTTTGTACTTAAGCATGTTGCTTGTGCTTCTATCATTATGCCAACTCTTGTAACACTCCTTCTTCTCCTTAATGGCCTTTTGTACATCCTCATTCCACCACCAAGTGTCTTTATCTATAAGTTTATTTCCCTTTGTCACACCGAACACCTCACTAGCTACCTTCCTAATGCAAGTTGCCATCTTCATCCACATACTATCTGCATCTCCATTTTCTGCCCAGGGTCCTTCTGTGATCACCCTATTTTTAAAGCATTCTTGTGATTCTCCCTTCAACTTCCACCACTTTGTTCTTGTGATTTTGACACCTTTGTCCCGCAAAGAACATGTATGGAAGCGAAAGTCAGCTACCACAAGCTTATGTTGTGTCACAACACACTCCCCCGGGATCACCTTACAATCTAGACACTTCCGTCTATCCTTTCTCCTAGTGAGGACAAAGTCAATCTGGCTAGAGTGTTGGACACTACTAAAGGTCACTAGGTGAGATTGCCTCTTCCTAAAGAGGGTGTTAGCTATCAACAGATCATAGGCTACGGCAAAATCTAGGATGTTCTTACCCTCTTGATTTCTATCACCGCATCCAAAACTTCCATGTACTCCCTCAAATCCTAGGTTAGTTGCGCCAACATCGAGGGTAGAATTGTGTCATCGATGTAGAATAAGGCCATGCTAAATAGACTAGGGCATCCAGTAGAAGACGAGTAGTTGGAAACTACTCGCGAGCTATAGTTCAGAATATCATAAGTGTGGTTGGGGAAGGAAGCAAACTAAAGTTTACATTTCTAAAGATGAGACTGGGCAGAGGGGTTTGGCTGCGACAAGACGAGATCTTGGTCGAGTAGCTCTACCTGTGTCGGTTAAGGACCGATGCGTATGCCTCGTCTAGGAGCAAGTATTGAGTTGTGTACCGGATGCTTACTGATATATGGGAACCAGGAAACCGATGTACCAGGTTCACTAGATTGTAGAGGCATACCACATCGTCTCGTTAGACCTATGAGCCCGAGACGGCGCGACCGGTTCTACAGTCTAGTGTCCTGAGAAAGGTTGCCACATACGACGTAATGAAGGACGCCAGAGTTGGGTCTTCAGAGGCGGGCGTATGTGTCGAGTTATCCGGGTAGTGTTTGATTCGAATCACCATCCCTCGCGGTTATTGAGTACCGCTTGCTCCCATGTTGTGACGTAGTTAATCAACTTGTGTGGAAACAGTTTGCAAAAAGTAGAATTGCTTTTGTGATTATGTTAAGTTGCATGAAAACCATGTTTGAAGTAGAGATAGAGCAAACTAAATTTATTTTTCACCTTGGGACAAGTAACATTGGAATAAAGCGTTTCTTGTTTGATTGTGGAGTTCCAATGTTGCTGGGCGCAAGGTCACTACTATTATGGCTAAAATCTGAAAGTTAAGGATGAACTCGTAGGCGAGTCTTTTCGCAAAGGACAGGCTTAGGTCTTAGGTTACTTTCATATAGAGTTCCATGCTTTATGAGAGACGGTTATGTCTTGCTGAGCCTTTGTGCTCACTCTTGCTATATAAGTGGTTTTGCAGGTAAACATCGACGCTATAAAGAAGGTTGTCCGGTGAGACTCGGGAACTTCCGAGTCATGTCACCCTTGGAGAACCTAGCCGCTGCCATGTCTTCGTGTTGCTAGCGAGAGGAGTCCGCGGGCTGGATCTCTTCTCGAGTGCTTCTTAGATATTCATCGTGAGCTGTTTATAGACTTCCGCTGTAGCTATTTTACGTAAATTATTTACAAAGAACAGTTGTAAGCTTCCGCTTTGGTTTATGTAATACTGTGTTCTTTATATGTGTGCTGTTGGGTGCCGCATAACACGGCACCACCCAATGCGATTCCTCGGGCAAGGCGGCACGGCCCCGTGATCGGGATCGGGCCCCCCTCACGTTTGGAGCTGCCGGCAACCTTAGCCGGAGTGCATAACGTCTTCCACATATCCCAGTTGCGGAAGTGTTTAAAAGTTCCAACGGAGGTTCTCACGGGAGACATAGCAGGTTTGAAGCAGGACCTCACTTATGTTGAACGTCCAACCCGGATAATTGATGAAAAGACTCGCGAGACCAGAAGCCGGACGCTGCGATTTTCCAAGGTGCTATGGAAAAATCACACGTCCGACGAAGCTACGTGGAAAAGCGAGGAGTATTTGCAGCGCAATCATCCGGAGTTGTTAGAGGCTTATATGTAGTAGTTGTCCTCTCCACCTTGACCTTAATCATGAATCTCAGGACGAGATTCTTTTTAAGGGCGGAGGAATGTAAAAATCCCAAAACTTATAAATAGAAAATTTGAGCTATGAATAAAGTTGAGTTTATATGCAAGAAATGGGACTTACAAAAATTTTTGTGTTACTCATGAAAGTGTTGGCATGTGCAATAAAACTCGAAATTCAGTTTGAACTAAGAGGGTCACTTCCAAAAAGAGGAGGGCCAGCTCCAAAAAGGAAAATGCAAACTGATGTTTAAAAAGTTGTATTTGCAATAACCAACACAAAGATCAGAGGGCATATTCAAACTCCCCAGGTTCAAATTGTAGAGGGGGCAAATTTGGAGGTGCTTTGATAGGAATATCAAAGGAACTTGTGAATTCCATCCAAATTTGAATTTAAATTTGAAACTGTGGCTCAAATTGTCAAATGGCAAAATGGCTTTTGAATTTGGATCCCTCATAGCTGAATTTGCAAAGGGTCAAAATTTTGAGATCTTTTGGTGCAAAGAGGGGCTTTGGGCCCCAATTGTCATTGAGAGGGGGGATTAAGCATGCTGACTAAGTCTTCAGCCTCTGCTATGTGTTCAACCGAACACTCCACGGGGGCTTCACTGAGAAGCGGCTACCGCCACCTCCTGCTCGAGCTCCCCGCCCCCACGCGCGGGCGCCAGAGGCGGTGCACCCGGCGCTTATCTCTCCCACCGAGGCAAACACGAAGTTCTTCACTCGTGCTCACGGTTTTCTTCTGCTCCCGCGCCCGAAAAGCAGCCGCCGGCGACGCCTCTGTTTCTTCCATTGTCCACCAGCTCGTGCGCCTGGTTGCTCGAGCCGTCCACATGAAAAGGGAGCACCAGCGAGTGCACAAGAGGTTCCCCAGCTCAGCTCCGGCGTTCGGGGCTGCTGTTGGCCATAATCTGAGGATCAGCGCCGAAGCCGAGGGGTAAACGTTGGAAACCGACGTCGGACTCACGTGGACAGCGCCACCAAGAGACTTTCACGGCCGAGCTGGGACACCCAGAGGAGCGCCGGAGTTCCCTGCTGCTCCTCGCCAAACCTCCACTCGAGCCATGACCTCATGAGCAAGAATTTGGCGATTTGCTCTCGGCACGTGCGAAGAGACCCCGGGTAAGAAATCCTCAAAATTCAATCGTAATTGTTGTTTTTTAGGCCACCAAATCATGCACATGAGCACTATACTGGCTAGCGGTTAAGTCCCCTTCACAACCCTAGCTAGATACCCCGTGTTAGCGATGAATTCCAAGCTTTCCGATCGGCGGCTATGGCGGGAACGCGCGGCGCACGGTGACAACCGAGTTGCCGCCCTTTCCTAGCCAGATTGAGGCCATGCCGAGCTTGCCTGACCTTCAATGGTGCTTTAGAGCAAATTCCCCAAGCTTTTGGCGGGCTAGGGTGCTCGGGCCACGGTGCCGAAGCCTCACCGAGGTGTGCGCACGTCGCCGACCGGTTTCCGGTCGCCGGCAGCCCGAATGCACCGCACCGTTGAATTCTTCATAGCTGAAAACCCCCAGGCGGCGAGTACTGAGCCGGGAGATGGCCGGGAAGCCGACTCCGGCGAGCCCCGATGAGTTGCCGGCGAGGGGGCGGCGCGGGAAAGGGTACGGGCCGAGGAGGAAGAAGGACTGGCGGGTCCCACGTGTCAGTGGCGGAAAAAAATCAAATCCCCGATCATCTGTGGCCCTGGATCCTTTGCGACAGCGCGGGAAGTAGTCTATGGCCCTGTGTGGCTTAGCTCCGGCAACCGACATGTGTAGGGGGGACCCACAGGCAGAGTTTGAACTTTTCCCGAATTAATTTGAATTCCAGATTTAGTTCAAACTTTAGAACCTCATAACTTTTGCTAGGAAGCTCCAAATTTAGTGATTCAAATTGGGTTGGATTCAGGATGAAAAGATCTATCCAAATATTGAACCCAATTTGCATGAAAACCAATAGAAAATTCTGGAGAATTCTTTAAAGCTTTTCAGCAAAAGAATTTTATAGAGAGTTTGGTTCATCCAAAATTCCCCAAATGTTGCCAGAATATTCTTTAGGATATTAGGAGACTCCTGTAAAAGTTTCAGCTCATTTGGAGTTGATTTAGTTAGGGTAATTCTAACTCCAAGTTTCTGTATTCCAATAAATACAGAAACATTTTCAGATAATTTCCAAAACTTGGAAATTCGGTTCTGGGCATTCCTTAGCTCCAAAAATCCTAGGAAAATTCATGCATACTACCTGAGCTAGGTATGAAATTATAGTTCACTTGAATTTGCATCAAAGTGCAAATTTAATCAGAATTAATTCCTTGTTGCCTAAATGCTTAGGGAATTGTTCTGGGTGATCCACTTAGTGAAAGGTTCTGAATTCTGGTCCAGAGGACTTTCTTGTGACAAGGCACTCCCAAGAAAATTCCCAGATCCATTGGAGCCCTGGATCATTAGTGTTCTGTTCAACCATTAGTTGATCCCCCACCCAAGTGATGAACCTCACTTCTCACTTGATAATAGTGCTCAAACACACACCTAAACCACCACCCCAGTGTCATTTTAAATTCTTAAACAGAGTTCCAGTTTTAAACTTGTCGTTAGCATTTGTTAGCAAAAGTTTTATAATTAAACATGTATGCATATTCATAACGTGTAGTGATAAAATGTGGAAAGTGAAGAAGGAGAAGTTGAGCTTGGATCAAGGAGCATGAAGGGCAGGAGTTGAACTTCAAGACATCAGCAACTAACCCATATTATCTGACTCTAGTCCCCTGCAAAACCAAGGCAAGCCCCGGTTTGCATTTAAGTTGTTTTCTAAAGTTTTTACTTTGTTCACTACTATGGGTCAAAGTTGATATGTGCATTAGGTCAAGGGTGTTTTATACTACACTTGCATAACCAAATATGAACCCTTAGGTCAAGGGTAGCATTGTGTCATCGCTTAGAATAAGGCCGTGCTAAATAGACTCGGGCATCCGGTAGAAGACGAGTAGTTGGAATCTACTCGCGAGCTATAGTTCAGAATATCATAAGTGTGGTTGGGATAGGAAGCAAACTAAACTTTACATTTCTAAAGATGAGACCGGGCAGAGGGGTTAGGCAGCGACAAGACGAGGTCTTGGTCGAGTAGCTCTGCCTGTGTCGGTTAAGGACCGATGCGTGTGCCGCGTCCAGGAGCAAGTATTGAGTTGTGTACCGGATGCTTACTGATATATGGGAACCAGGAAACCGATGTACCAGGTTCACTGAATTGTAGAGGCATACCACATCGTCTCGTTAGACCTATGAGCCTAAGGGCGCGACCGGTTCTACAGTTTAGTGTCCTGAGAACGGTTGCCACATACGACGTAATGAAGGACGCCAGAGTTGGGTCTTTAGAGGCGGGCGTATGTGTCGAGTTATCCGGGTAGTGTTTGATTCAAATCACCGTCCCTCGCGGTTATTGAGTACCGCTTGCTCCCATGTTGTGACGTAGTAATCAACTTGTGTGGAAACAGTTTGCAAAATATAATTGCTGCTATGATTATGTTAAGTTGCATGAAAACCATGTTTGAAGTATAGATAGAGCTAACTAAAGTTATTTTCTACCTTGGGGCAAGTAACATTGGAATGAAGCGTTTCTTTTTTGATTGTGGAGTTCCAGTGTTGCTGATCGCAAGGTCACTACTAATATGGCTAAAATCTGAAAGTTAAGGATGAACCGGTAGGCGAGTCATTTCGCAAATGAGAGGCTTAAGTCTTAGGTTACTTTCATCTAGAGTTTCATGTCTTAGGAGAGACGGTTAAGTCTTGCTGAGCCTTTGTGCTCACTCTTGCTATATAAGTGGTTTTGCAGGTAAACCTCGACGCTATAAAGAAGGTTGTCCGGTGAGACTCGTGAACTTCCGAGTCATGTCACACTTGGAGAACCTAGCCGCTGCCGTGTCTTCATGTTGCTAGCGAGAGGAGTCCGCGGGCTGGACCTCTTCTCGAGTGCTTCGTAGTTATTCAACGTGAGCTGGTTATAGACTTCCGCTGTAGTTATTTTATGTAAATTATTTCCAAAGAACAATTTGTAAGCTTCCGCTTTTGATTTATGTAATACATTGTTCCTTATATGTGTGCTGTTGGGTGACGCATAACACGGCACCACCCAATGCGATTCCCGGGCAAGGCGGCACGGCCTCGTGATCAGGGTCGGACCCCATCAGTTTTACTACTTTAGATCAAAACCTTCAAGTTTTAAATGAAGTTGTTCATTTAATGGGGTGTGACGTCGATACGTCACCAGATTATGTCGGTACTACGTCCTCACAAAGAAAACCTATACCGGACTTAGCCGGCTGCGTTAATTTAGTGGCACTAAACGTCACTCGCACACGGATGCTACACGTCTACCGTTTCATGGTCAGGCTACCTGCAGAAACTCAAACAATCGTCAGACTTGGCTGCACACCGAGCCCGGAATCCATACAATTCATACATCCGGCCGTCATCACTCGCCCGGATGTTCTCAAGCCAAACACGCCTTCAGTTACGTGTTCACGTTTCAGACCACGTGACGGGGTCTCCCAAGTTGCACCACGCACGCCAGGGACAGACGTTGCTCGAATACCCCAAACGACATGAAGAGTCGTAGAGGATATCAAAGCGGGTCGGGTTACCTGCCACCCGTGGGGCTCCACCCTTCAGCTTGTGCGCACTGGTGGACAGCGCTTACGTGCACCCCCACGACATAAACGTCACGAGATACACGATTTTCCGACATAACAAATAGGTTAATATGCCACTTTCTATATGCTAATAACATCCTTATATGGGCTACTGACTCGTTCCTCACTGGATTTTTGAAAAAGATGACCTTTGTAGTGCGTTAAACCTCAAGCGAGCTCTGATACTAACGCTGACACGACCCCATGGTCTTGTCGAGCTAGGATCACGCTGAGGGGTGCTGCGTTGCACAGCACCGGATGACACACGTCAAAGGTACAAAGCGGAAGCGAAATTTTATTACATAAACAAGTTATGAACATGTTTACATCAAAATAAATTCAGTCTACACTCGCGGGCGTAGACTAAGCATCAAGTGCACGTTCAGCCCTTGAACGTGTCCTTGCTAGCACACACGCACACTAACTCTGCGGCGTGCACGACTCCCACTCGACGGGGTTCCCCTCCTGGGGTTCCGTCTCCTCTTCGGGAGTCCCTTCCTCATAGAACCCTGCAAAAGCTTCAGACACAAGCAGTGAGCACGAAGGCTCATTAAGTCTGACCCGTCTCACCTAAACATGGAACTTCTACATGAGGGGTGATGGGTTACATGAGGTAAAAATCATTTGCAAGGACTCGCCTAATTAGTAGAACCTTACTTTCAAGTTTTAGCAGCAGGTTGTGGAGAACCTTACGCTAAGGCACATGAGAGAGCCGCAATCAAACAAGAAACACATTTCTCTCATGTACTTTGCCCAAAGTTTAAATGAACTTTAGTTAGCTCTAAACTACAGCAAATCATTAGCAATCAAGTCCATCTTTCAATCAGCAACATTTTAACATGTAACTAGCCTGTTCTTTCTACGTCACGGTACAGTGAACAAGTGGTACTCACTGACCGTGAGGGACGGCGATTATAATCGATTTACACCTGCAGGGTTACCCGAACAACCCGTCATGTACGCCCGTACTCGATGTTGCCTACAACAACCATCACGGACGCTGTACGCAACCACCTTTCGCCCGTGGCCAAATATTGAACCGGTCCTATTGTCCCGAGCAAGAGGTCTCTGCACGCGCATCTCCGTGCCGCCAGCCGATTTACACCTCGAGCTCTCAACCTACCCTCTGAACGACGGGCAATGTCTCAATACCCAGCTACCCGAGTTACATCAGTTTCCCGGTTCCCATATAGCCGGTAGGTCTTCGGTACTGTTCTAGCTTGTTCAACAGGCCCGCACACGGCTCGGTCCTCAATCTATACAAGCGGAGCTACAGCACACAGGCCCCAAAGTCCTGCTGCCCTTACCCTCCGCTCAGTCTCATTTTCTGGCTATGTGTTTCATGTGCTATCACTACCCGAGTCGAGTGCCTCTAGCCTATGCTCGCGAGTAGTTCCAACTACTCGACTTGTACCAAATCCTACTCTATCATAGCAATGCAGTAGCTAACGGGGTTTGCAATCCTAACCCAACCCATGGTTCTCTTGGCTATGCAGTGGGGCTTCCAAACAAGTCTCTAATGCAAAGAGTAAAGTAAACAAGTATGTGCTCAAAACAATAAAGATTTGTAAAAAGGTTAATGCAAACCGGAGCTTGCCTTGCTGCTCTTGGTCGTAGGCTTGCTGTTCCTATGGAGTAACGAAGTCTAGGACTTCGGGTTCCTCCTCGACCTTAGCGACTACATGATAAGAGAGGTACATATATTAATTTAAATGCATTTGTATTGAGTTTGAAGTTGTGAAGTCTATAACCCTTGCTAGACAGACCTAATGACTGTGAAACTTTTACTGTGGCTTGGTTACAACCTAAACAGAGACTTGGTCAAGTTTTAGTTGCAGCAAAGCTCATTTGAGCCCTCCACAATTAATTATGTCCTTGAACTTAATTGGAACTCTTAGGGTGCTCTAAGGATTTTCATGAAACAAACTATGACTTTCTGAAAACTAGATTTTCAGAGGGTTCTAATGGAGTTGGTCTCACTTAATTTCCAGGTTCCTAGCTAAAGATATGAGCTAAACAATTTCAGACAAAATTCTGAAAATGTTTCTGAACATTTTCTATTTTCTCTGGAACAGTTTCACTAATCACACCATTAGGTGGATCAAATGAGCTCAAATGGATCTGAAATTTTTATGGTTGTTCAAGGATATTTTGGTGAACATCCCAGCAAAATTTCAGGATTTTCCTCCAAAGGATTCTCCAGTTAAAATTCCAAACAGTTTAAAATTTGAGGAATTAATTCTGGAGAATTAAGGATTTTCATGAAGTGAAACTTGATTTGCTGGAAAGTGCTCAGCGAGCTGAATCCAACAAAATTTGGTTCACTTAATTTGGAGCTTTCTAGCCAAAGTTATGAGGATTGGAAGTTTGGAAGAATTCTGAAAATCAGGGAAAAACTTAAATCTCGCGGGGGCCCGCGAGGACACGTGTCGAGCGCGGCGGTGTCCGGCACACCCGGGATCACAGGTTATTTGCGCGCCAGCACACTAGATCCCGGCGCAGCCCGATCCCGATTTAAAATATCTCCCGCTGACAGCTGGGGTCCACCCATTCGTCAACCTCCCGACGCCCGCGCTCTGCCGCCGAGGAGCCTCGCCGGAGAGCTCGCCGCCGGCTTCTGTAAAGCTCCAAACTTCACGATTCTGGCCGCCCCTGCCTATTTCCACTCGGGGAACAGGATTCTGGGGTCAGCTCGTCATGACAACGGCCGCCACCTGGTCGGCGACGAGCCGCAACCTCGGAAGAACTTCGGTCACGTTGTCCACCCTCCCTAGCACCTCCCCCGATCAAGCTAAGGGTCGTTGAGCATCAGTGGACCATAGGAAAGGTCGACATGAGCTCTACGGAGCTCAGGAAGGGCTTTGTTGGGCTGTCACCGTGCGACCTAGGCCGGAAATCGGGATTTCAACTAAAACTCGAAGAACAGCGGTTTCTCTCCACGGTTCTTCGTGGTTCCTGCTCCTATGGACCCGCACGGGCTACTAGATGTGATCGTCTCCATGAGAGGACGAATGATGCAGTGTGGCTTACGAATTTCTCGGATCGGTGCAAACCGCACTTTTGCACACCGTCGCGAAAACATGAAATTCCGGCTTGAGCAGCACTTGTCACGCCGCCGGAGCTTGCGGAAAAGAAAGAGGGGTTAAAGGCGAACCTCTTTGCTCTTTACAGCTCCGTGAACGGTGGGCTGTGGTGGCCGGAAGGACGGTTCCCGCAGCGGCGGCTCGAGCTGAACCGGCAGAGACAAGATCGCCGCGGTGGAGCTCGGGGAAGACCGCGCAGTGTCTGGAACCGATGCGAGGGCGTTGGAGATGGCTTGGCGCACCCGGTGCTGGTCTCAGATCGCTGGGAGGGTCACTGGATCGGCCGGGCGATGAGGAACCGAAGTTTCACTCGGGCGGCAAGGTGTTTCGGCGTTTTGGGTGGAAGTGCGATGAGGCAGCGATGGAAGGCGCCGGTGACCGCTCGGGCGGGTAGATAAAGACCCAGGGAGTCGGTTCCGCGGCTGAGATCGGCAAGCAGCTGGTGGCTTCGCTGTTTCTTAGCCGTGGCGGCAGCTGCAGCGCGTGCAGTTACCCGAGCTGAGTCCTCAGTCGGTTTCTTTTGCTTCAGTGGCTGACATGTGGGTCCCACCTTGGGTTTTAACCTCTGAAATTCACTCCTAATCACTGTTGTAAACAGTGAGCCCCAAAATACCCATGGTGATTCAAATTATTCACCCATGAGCCTTTGAATTGAGTAGAATTCAAATGGGGTTTGGTTTGAATGATTTTCAGCACAAATTCAGTTTTGAATTCAAATAAAGTTTGAATTTGTCCCACTTAGCTCATGTCAAGATCAACTCCAAATGGAGTGAAAATTGGTGTGTGGGCTCACAAAAATGTGCTGAGTAAGAATATGCCTCCCACTTTTAAATTCATGGGATAAAAACAGTTTGAATTGAATATGGTTTCAAACTGCCCTCTTTCTAGTTATACCCAAAATGACTTCAAAAAGGTTTTGAATTTGGGTGAAACTTGGCATGGACATCCTTAGCAAAGTGTAGGAGTTTTCATATGTCCATCCCACCTATATCACATGTGGGAAATACCACTTTTGCAATGTGTGAGTTTGTTCTCTAATGAGCATGTTGATGGTGGTTACTTGCTCTTCATTTGTGTTCATCATCTTTCCTCAAATGAGGTGTGTGGTGTGGGGATGAACACTTCAATTTATGTGTCAAAAATTGAGGCCCTTACACTTTTTCACGTCGCATATATGGTAATTTTCCACCGTCCTCTATCTCATTTTCACCTTATAATCTCGGGACGAGATTCTTTTAAGGAGGGGGGAATGTAAGGGCCTAAGTTTTTGGCACATCTTCAAGTGTTCAGCACCACACACACACTTCATTTGAAGAAACTTGATGAACACATTTGAAGAGCAAGTAAACACCATCAACATGATCATTAGAGAATAAACTCACAAAACGTAAAAGTGGCATTCCCCACATGCATCATTTAGGGGCTGGACATATGAAAAACTCCTACACCTTGCTAGGAGGGTCCATGCCAAATCTCACCCACATCCAAAACCTTTTGAGGTCTTTTTGGGTATAACTAGAAAGAGGGTGGTTTGAACTCAAATTCAAATTCGAACTGTTTTCATCCCATGAATTAAAAAGTGGGAGGCATATTCTTAATCAGCATATTTTTGTGAGCTCACCCACCAATTTTCACTCCATTTAGAGTTGATCTTGACATGAGCTAAGTTTAACAAATTCAAACTTTATTTGAATTTCAAACTGCATATGTGCTGAAATTTAGTCAAACAAAACCCAATTTGAATTCTCTCCAATTTAAATTGCCCAGGGGTAGATAATTCAAATGACCAAGGTTAATTGGGTCTCTACTGTTTAGAGCAGTGGGGAAAATTTAATTTTAGAGGTTAAACCGTGGGTGGGACCCACATGTCAGCCTCTATAGCAAATTCAACCGACTGAAGATTCACACTCAGTTTCTCGGGCTTCATCCGAGGGCGCCACCGAGCTGGTTGCCGGGACAGCTCCTGCTCGGGCTGACCGCATCGACCGACGTGCTCCTGCCTTATTATCCCCGAGCCCGAGCCGGCGAGAGAGGCATTTGGCTGTTTCTCTGCTCCCTCGCGCAGGAAACGCAGCTCTCGCTGCCGCCCTCTCGGTTGATCAGAAAAGCCCGTGATCACAGCCGCTCCATTCCCTCCAAGCTGCAAAACGGTACGAGAGGATCTCCTTCTCCTTCCCCGTTGCTTGAAATTGGCTGAACTCGGTTGATCTCGTCCATACCGAGGGTTCTTTTCTGTGACCTAAGTCCGCCGCACTTCGGGCTCCCGTGGACAGCCCAAACGGGATGGTGTTACACCCAAGCTAAGGCGTCCCTGGACGCGTTAGGGACTGGTGCTGCTCACCCCCGAGCCAGAGCCCGAGTGTTTGGTCACCGGCGACGAATTTCAGTTTTCCCTTTCACTCGGCGCAGAACGACCTTCTGGTGCAGATCCGCCAAATTCTCACCCCATAGTTGTTTAGAGACCCTCAAACTGTTTCTACACAATCTAGGCTTAGTGGCGCACAAGTTAGCTTCACAACACCTAGCATGAGAACCTCCGTACATGGCGTATTTCGAAGCTTGCCAACGGCAGCTTATGCGGGAAGCATCGGGTGCACGATGAGAGCCTACTTAGGACCTCTCTCGAGTTGCTTCGAGCCCATGCCGAGCTCCCCTAGGGACCACTGATGCTCTCCGACCTTTTACTTGATCGGTTGGGGAGCTAGGAGGGCCGGCCGACACGGCCGAAGTTCTTCCGAAGCCGCCGCTCGTCGCCGACTATGTGCCAGAGATTTTCATGATGAGCTGAGCCCAGCATCATGTTCCCCAGATGGATTTAGGCTGAGGCGGCCAAAATCATAGTGTTTGGCGCACGGCAGAGGCCACCGGCGAGCTCTCCGGCGAGGGGTTGCGGCGGCCGAACGCGGAAGACAAGAGGTAGACGAAGCCCCCGGTCCCATGCGTCAGCGACAGATATTTTAAAACCGGGATCCGCTGTGGCACCGGATCGGGTGCGGCTGCGCGCGAAAGATTCCGTAGCCCCGTGTGTCGACCGCTGAGTAGTTGACACGTAGCCCCGGTCCCACGCGCAGCAGTTTAAACTTTTTCCCGATTTTCAGATTTAGTTCAAACTTCAATCCCACATAACTTTGGCTAGGAAACTCCTAATTGAGTGAACCAAATTTAGTTAGATTCAGTTCTCTTAGTACTTTCCAGCAAATAAAGTTTCACCTCATGAAAATCCTTACTTCTCCAGAATTAATTCTTCAAAATTCAAACTGGTTAGAATTTTAACTGGAGAACCCTTTGGAGGAAAATTCTGAAATTTTGGCAGAATGTTCACCAAAATATCCCTTAGCTACCATAAAAATTTCAGATCCATTTGAGCCAATTTGATCCACCTAATGGTGTGATTAATAAAACTGTTACAGAGAAAATAGAAAATGTCCAGAAACATTTTCAGAGTTTCTCTGAAATTGCTTAGCTCATATCTTAGGCTAGGAACCTTCAAATTAAGTGAGACAAACTCCATTAGAACCCTCTGAAAATCTAGTTTTCATAAAGTCATGGCTTGCTCCATGAAAATCCCTAGAACACCCTAGGAGCTCCAATTAAAGTCAAGTGCATAATTATTTGTAGAGAGCTCAAATGAGCTTTGCTGCAAATAAAACTTTGCCAAGTCTCTGTTTAGGTTGTAACAAGCCACAGTAAAAATTTCAGAGTCATTGGGTCTGTCTAGTAAGACTTATAGTCTTCATAAGTTTAAGTTCAATTCAAATGCATTTAAATTGATACATTACATGTTATCTCATGTAGTAGCTAAGGTTGAGGAGGAGCCTGAAGTCTTAGACTTCGTCACTCCGGAAGAGCAGCTAGCCTACGACCAAGAGCAGCAAGGCAAGCTCCGGTTTGCATTAACCTTATTACAAAGTTTTACTGTTTTGAGAACTTACTTTCAGCACTCAATAAATTCTTGCATTAGAGTCTTGTTTGAAACCTAAATGCATAGCCAAGAAAACCCTGGGTTGGGATTAGGTTTGAAAACCTCGTTAGCTACTGCAATGCTAAGACAGTGTAGGATTCGGTACAAGTCGAGTAGTTGGAACTACTCGCGAGGATAGCCTAGAGGCACTCGACTCGGGTAAAGATAGCAAATGAAACACATGGCAAGAAAAATGAGACCGAGCGGGGAGTAAGGGCAGCAGGACTTTGGGGCCTGGGTGCTATAGCTCCACTTGTGTCGATTGAGGACTGAGCCGTGTGCGGGCCTGTTGAATAAGCTAGAACAGTACCGAAGACCTACTGGCTATATGGGAACCGGGAAACCTGACACGACCCCACGGTCTTGTCGAGCTAGGATCACGCTGAGGGGTGCTGCAGTGCACAGCACCGGATAACACGCATCAAAGGTACAAAGAGGAAGCAAAACTTTTATTACATAAAGTGGTTTATGAACATTTTTACATCAAAATAGGTCCAGTCTACACTCACGGGCGTAGACTATGCATCAAGTCCACGTGTCCTTGCTAGCACGAACGCACACTAACACGGCGGCGTGCACGACTCCCACTCGACGGGGTTACCCTCCTGGGGTTCCGTCTCCTCTTCGGGAGTCCCTTCCTCATAGAACCCTGCAAAAGCTTCAAACACAAGCAGTGAGAACGAAGGCTCAGCAAGACTGACCCGTCTCTCCTAAACATGAGACTTCTACATGAGGGGTGAGGGGTACATGAGATAAAAACCAGTTGCAAAGGACTCGTCTAATTAGTGGAACATTACTTTAACGTTTTAGCAGCAGGTTGTGGAGAACCTTACGCTAAGGCACATGAGAGAGCCGCAATCAAACAAGAAACGCATTTCTCTCATGTACTTTGCCCAAAGTTAAAAGGAACTTTAATTAGCTCTAAACTACAACAATCATTAACAATCAAGTCCATCTTTCAATCAGCAACATTTTAGCATGTAACTAGCCTGTTCTTTCTACGTCATGGTACAGTGAACAAGTGGTACTCACTGACCACGAGGGACGGCGATTATAATTGATTTACACCTGCAGGGTTACCCGAACAACCCGTCACGTACGCCCGTACTCGATGTTGCCTACAACAACCATCACGGACGCCGTACGCAACCACCTTTCGCCCGTTAGCCAAATATTGAACCGGTCCCATCATCCCGAGCAAGAGGTCTCTGCACGCGCATCTCAGTGCCGCCAGCCGATTTACACCTCAAGCTCTCAACCTACCCTCTGAACGACGGGCAATGCCTCAATACCCAGCTACCCGAGTTACATTGGTGTGGTTGGGATAGGAAGCGCATCATAAGTGTGGTTGGGATAGGAAGCAAACTAAACTTTACATTTCTAAAGATGAGACCGGGCAGAGGGGTTAGGCAGCGACAAGACGAGGTCTTGGTGGAGTAGCTCTGCCTGTGTCGGTTAAGGACCGATGCGTGTGCCGCGTCCAGGAGCAAGTATTGAGTTGTGTACCGGATGCTTACTGATATATGGGAACCAGGAAACCGATGTACCAGGTTCACTAGATTGTAGAGGCATACCACATCGTCTCGTTAGACCTATGAGCCCGAGACGGCGCGACCGGTTCTACAGTCTAGTGTCCTGAGAAAGGTTGCCACATACGACGTAATGAAGGACGCCAGAGTTGGGTCTTCAGAGGCGGGCGTATGTGTCGAGTTATCCGGGTAGTGTTTGATTCGAATCACCATCCCTCGCGGTTATTGAGTACCGCTTGCTCCCATGTTGTGACGTAGTTAATCAACTTGTGTGGAAACAGTTTGCAAAAAGTAGAATTGCTTTTGTGATTATGTTAAGTTGCATGAAAACCATGTTTGAAGTAGAGATAGAGCAAACTAAATTTATTTTTCACCTTGGGACAAGTAACATTGGAATAAAGCGTTTCTTGTTTGATTGTGGAGTTCCAATGTTGCTGGGCGCAAGGTCACTACTATTATGGCTAAAATCTGAAAGTTAAGGATGAACTCGTAGGCGAGTCTTTTCGCAAAGGACAGGCTTAGGTCTTAGGTTACTTTCATATAGAGTTCCATGCTTTATGAGAGACGGTTATGTCTTGCTGAGCCTTTGTGCTCACTCTTGCTATATAAGTGGTTTTGCAGGTAAACATCGACGCTATAAAGAAGGTTGTCCAGTGAGACTCGGGAACTTCCGAGTCATGTCACCCTTGGAGAACCTAGCCGCTTCCATGTCTTCGTGTTGCTAGCGAGAGGAGTCCGCGGGCTGGATCTCTTCTCGAGTGCTTCTTAGATATTCATCGTGAGCTGTTTATAGACTTCCGCTGTAGCTATTTTACGTAAATTATTTACAAAGAACAGTTGTAAGCTTCCGCTTTGGTTTATGTAATACTGTGTTCTTTATATGTGTGCTGTTGGGTGCCGCATAACACGGCACCACCCAATGCGATTCCTCGGGCAAGGCGGCACGGCCCCGTGATCGGGATCGGGCCCCCCTCACGTTTGGAGCTGCCGGCAACCTTAGCCGGAGTGCATAACGTCTTCCACATATCCCAGTTGCGGAAGTGTTTAAAAGTTCCAACGGAGGTTCTCACGGGAGACATAGCAGGTTTGAAGCAGGACCTCACTTATGTTGAACGTCCAACCCGGATAATTGATGAAAAGACTCGCGAGACCAGAAGCCGGACGCTGCGATTTTCCAAGGTGCTATGGAAAAATCACACGTCCGACGAAGCTACGTGGAAAAGCGAGGAGTATTTGCAGCGCAATCATCCGGAGTTGTTAGAGGCTTATATGTAGTAGTTGTCCTCTCCACCTTGACCTTAATCATGAATCTCAGGACGAGATTCTTTTTAAGGGCGGAGGAATGTAAAAATCCCAAAACTTATAAATAGAAAATTTGAGCTATGAATAAAGTTGAGTTTATATGCAAGAAATGGGACTTACAAAAATTTTTGTGTTACTCATGAAAGTGTTGGCATGTGCAATAAAACTCGAAATTCAGTTTGAACTAAGAGGGTCACTTCCAAAAAGAGGAGGGCCAGCTCCAAAAAGGAAAATGCAAACTGATGTTTAAAAAGTTGTATTTGCAATAACCAACACAAAGATCAGAGGGCATATTCAAACTCCCCAGGTTCAAATTGTAGAGGGGGCAAATTTGGAGGTGCTTTGATAGGAATATCAAAGGAACTTGTGAATTCCATCCAAATTTGAATTTAAATTTGAAACTGTGGCTCAAATTGTCAAATGGCAAAATGGCTTTTGAATTTGGATCCCTCATAGCTGAATTTGCAAAGGGTCAAAATTTTGAGATCTTTTGGTGCAAAGAGGGGCTTTGGGCCCCAATTGTCATTGAGAGGGGGGATTAAGCATGCTGACTAAGTCTTCAGCCTCTGCTATGTGTTCAACCGAACACTCCACGGGGGCTTCACTGAGAAGCGGCTACCGCCACCTCCTGCTCGAGCTCCCCGCCCCCACGCGCGGGCGCCAGAGGCGGTGCACCCGGCGCTTATCTCTCCCACCGAGGCAAACACGAAGTTCTTCACTCGTGCTCACGGTTTTCTTCTGCTCCCGCGCCCGAAAAGCAGCCGCCGGCGACGCCTCTGTTTCTTCCATTGTCCACCAGCTCGTGCGCCTGGTTGCTCGAGCCGTCCACATGAAAAGGGAGCACCAGCGAGTGCACAAGAGGTTCCCCAGCTCAGCTCCGGCGTTCGGGGCTGCTGTTGGCCATAATCTGAGGATCAGCGCCGAAGCCGAGGGGTAAACGTTGGAAACCGACGTCGGACTCACGTGGACAGCGCCACCAAGAGACTTTCACGGCCGAGCTGGGACACCCAGAGGAGCGCCGGAGTTCCCTGCTGCTCCTCGCCAAACCTCCACTCGAGCCATGACCTCATGAGCAAGAATTTGGCGATTTGCTCTCGGCACGTGCGAAGAGACCCCGGGTAAGAAATCCTCAGAATTCAATCGTAATTGTTGTTTTTTAGGCCACCAAATCATGCACATGAGCACTATACTGGCTAGCGGTTAAGTCCCCTTCACAACCCTAGCTAGATACCCCGTGTTAGCGATGAATTCCAAGCTTTCCGATCGGCGGCTATGGCGGGAACGCGCGGCGCACGGTGACAACCGAGTTGCCGCCCTTTCCTAGCCAGATTGAGGCCATGCCGAGCTTGCCTGACCTTCAATGGTGCTTTAGAGCAAATTCCCCAAGCTTTTGGCGGGCTAGGGTGCTCGGGCCACGGTGCCGAAGCCTCACCGAGGTGTGCGCACGTCGCCGACCGGTTTCCGGTCGCCGGCAGCCCGAATGCACCGCACCGTTGAATTCTTCATAGCTGAAAACCCCCAGGCGGCGAGTACTGAGCCGGGAGATGGCCGGGAAGCCGACTCCGGCGAGCCCCGATGAGTTGCCGGCGAGGGGGCGGCGCGGGAAAGGGTACGGGCCGAGGAGGAAGAAGGACTGGCGGGTCCCACGTGTCAGTGGCGGAAAAAAATCAAATCCCCGATCATCTGTGGCCCGGGATCCTTTGCGACAGCGCGGGAAGTAGTCTATGGCCCTGTGTGGCTTAGCTCCGGCAACCGACATGTGTAGGGGGGACCCACAGGCAGAGTTTGAACTTTTCCCGAATTAATTTGAATTCCAGATTTAGTTCAAACTTTAGAACCTCATAACTTTTGCTAGGAAGCTCCAAATTTAGTGATTCAAATTGGGTTGGATTCAGGATGAAAAGATCTATCCAAATATTGAACCCAATTTGCATGAAAACCAATAGAAAATTCTGGAGAATTCTTTAAAGCTTTTCAGCAAAAGAATTTTATAGAGAGTTTGGTTCATCCAAAATTCCCCAAATGTTGCCAGAATATTCTTTAGGATATTAGGAGACTCCTGTAAAAGTTTCAGCTCATTTGGAGTTGATTTAGTTAGGGTAATTCTAACTCCAAGTTTCTGTATTCCAATAAATACAGAAACATTTTCAGATAATTTCCAAAACTTGGAAATTCGGTTCTGGGCATTCCTTAGCTCCAAAAATCCTAGGAAAATTCATGCATACTACCTGAGCTAGGTATGAAATTATAGTTCACTTGAATTTGCATCAAAGTGCAAATTTAATCAGAATTAATTCCTTGTTGCCTAAATGCTTAGGGAATTGTTCTGGGTGATCCACTTAGTGAAAGGTTCTGAATTCTGGTCCAGAGGACTTTCTTGTGACAAGGCACTCCCAAGAAAATTCCCAGATCCATTGGAGCCCTGGATCATTAGTGTTCTGTTCAACCATTAGTTGATCCCCCACCCAAGTGATGAACCTCACTTCTCACTTGATAATAGTGCTCAAACACACACCTAAACCACCACCCCAGTGTCATTTTAAATTCTTAAACAGAGTTCCAGTTTTAAACTTGTCGTTAGCATTTGTTAGCAAAAGTTTTATAATTAAACATGTATGCATATTCATAACGTGTAGTGATAAAATGTGGAAAGTGAAGAAGGAGAAGTTGAGCTTGGATCAAGGAGCATGAAGGGCAGGAGTTGAACTTCAAGACATCAGCAACTAACCCATATTATCTGACTCTAGTCCCCTGCAAAACCAAGGCAAGCCCCGGTTTGCATTTAAGTTGTTTTCTAAAGTTTTTACTTTGTTCACTACTATGGGTCAAAGTTGATATGTGCATTAGGTCAAGGGTGTTTTATACTACACTTGCATAACCAAATATGAACCCTTAGGTCAAGGGTAGCATTGTGTCATCGCTTAGAATAAGGCCGTGCTAAATAGACTCGGGCATCCGGTAGAAGACGAGTAGTTGGAATCTACTCGCGAGCTATAGTTCAGAATATCATAAGTGTGGTTGGGATAGGAAGCAAACTAAACTTTACATTTCTAAAGATGAGACCGGGCAGAGGGGTTAGGCAGCGACAAGACGAGGTCTTGGTCGAGTAGCTCTGCCTGTGTCGGTTAAGGACCGATGCGTGTGCCGCGTCCAGGAGCAAGTATTG
The DNA here is from genome assembly GCA_030760725.1 of Neostapfia colusana. NCBI lineage: Eukaryota > Viridiplantae > Streptophyta > Magnoliopsida > Poales > Poaceae > Neostapfia > Neostapfia colusana. The sequence goes on along the minus strand of JASWHV010000004.1, from coordinate 59,407,191 downwards.
AGTTGTGTACCGGATGCTTACTGATATATGGGAACCAGGAAACCGATGTACCAGGTTCACTGAATTGTAGAGGCATACCACATCGTCTCGTTAGACCTATGAGCCTAAGGGCGCGACCGGTTCTACAGTTTAGTGTCCTGAGAACGGTTGCCACATACGACGTAATGAAGGACGCCAGAGTTGGGTCTTTAGAGGCGGGCGTATGTGTCGAGTTATCCGGGTAGTGTTTGATTCAAATCACCGTCCCTCGCGGTTATTGAGTACCGCTTGCTCCCATGTTGTGACGTAGTAATCAACTTGTGTGGAAACAGTTTGCAAAATATAATTGCTGCTATGATTATGTTAAGTTGCATGAAAACCATGTTTGAAGTATAGATAGAGCTAACTAAAGTTATTTTCTACCTTGGGGCAAGTAACATTGGAATGAAGCGTTTCTTTTTTGATTGTGGAGTTCCAGTGTTGCTGATCGCAAGGTCACTACTAATATGGCTAAAATCTGAAAGTTAAGGATGAACCGGTAGGCGAGTCATTTCGCAAATGAGAGGCTTAAGTCTTAGGTTACTTTCATCTAGAGTTTCATGTCTTAGGAGAGACGGTTAAGTCTTGCTGAGCCTTTGTGCTCACTCTTGCTATATAAGTGGTTTTGCAGGTAAACCTCGACGCTATAAAGAAGGTTGTCCGGTGAGACTCGTGAACTTCCGAGTCATGTCACACTTGGAGAACCTAGCCGCTGCCGTGTCTTCATGTTGCTAGCGAGAGGAGTCCGCGGGCTGGACCTCTTCTCGAGTGCTTCGTAGTTATTCAACGTGAGCTGGTTATAGACTTCCGCTGTAGTTATTTTATGTAAATTATTTCCAAAGAACAATTTGTAAGCTTCCGCTTTTGATTTATGTAATACATTGTTCCTTATATGTGTGCTGTTGGGTGACGCATAACACGGCACCACCCAATGCGATTCCCGGGCAAGGCGGCACGGCCTCGTGATCAGGGTCGGACCCCATCAGTTTTACTACTTTAGATCAAAACCTTCAAGTTTTAAATGAAGTTGTTCATTTAATGGGGTGTGACGTCGATACGTCACCAGATTATGTCGGTACTACGTCCTCACAAAGAAAACCTATACCGGACTTAGCCGGCTGCGTTAATTTAGTGGCACTAAACGTCACTCGCACACGGATGCTACACGTCTACTGTTTCATGGTCAGGCTACCTGCAGAAACTCAAACAATCGTCAGACTTGGCTGCACACCGAGCCCGGAATCCATACAATTCATACATCCGGCCGTCATCACTCGCCCGGATGTTCTCAAGCCAAACACGCCTTGAGTTACGTGTTCACGTTTCAGACCACGTGACGGGGTCTCCCAAGTTGCACCACGCACGCCAGGGACAGACGTTGCTCGAATACCCCAAACGACATGAAGAGTCGTAGAGGATATCAAAGCGGGTCGGGTTACCTGCCACCCGTGGGGCTCCACCCTTCAGCTTGTGTGCACTGGTGGACAGCGCTTACGTGCACCCCCACGACATAAACGTCACGAGATACACGATTTTCCGACATAACAA